>OX336349.1:5885000-7277690 GCA_946902875.1 Nematopogon swammerdamellus
ACCGAGGGTATCGCCATGTCATGGTCAGCGCCACTCACGCCATCTATGGCGTGTTTATGAAATGCTTCATGTTAGTTAAAAATTCATGATTAGTTAAAATGCTTCATAGTCTTTTCGGTAGATGGCGCGCATACACTTTTTAGTTTCTTCTATGGGAACCCCCGATAATTTTTACTTTTTTCCTATTTTTATTATTTGTTGTTATATCGGCAATAATATTACTAACACATATTCTGTGGAAATTTCAAAGGGCTACCTATTACGGTTCAAGAGATACAGCCTTCGGACGGACAGACAGACAGACAGACAGACAGCGTAAGCTTAGTAATAGACGAGTCCTTCATCGCAGCAGAGTTTTGCTGCAGCTGTGACGGACGGCACTATGCGAGTTTTCTCCCCAAACAGAGATTATTAACCTGTTTTGGTTGTTTAAAAAATAATAACCAGGGTTAAATCACAGAAGACGCATCTTCTTTAATTTAACCCTAACCTAATGTTGAGGCGGTGCATGTCGTTTTTGTTAAACTCCCATAGTGCAGTTTGGCTGCTACCACAGCAGCTGCGTCAAAGCTCTCCTGCGATGAAGGAATTGTTAGTAATAGGGTCCCGTACCGGATACGGAACCCTAAAAAAATACATACATCTATACATATTCTATACATAAAATCGTAGAGGTAAGAAAGTCTGTACATTGAATGTATTCAGAAAAAAACTAACCAGGGTGGCTTAAAATGAGATACTGAACATGTTAGAACAGTTTTTAAAATTTTTGTTTGTTTGTTTGTTTGTTTGTTTGTTTGTTTGTTTGTTTGTTTGTTTGTTTGTCTGTACGCACATCACGCAAAAACCACTGAACGGAATTAGACGAAACTTTGTATAGTGGCAGTTTATATGCCGGGTTAACATAATACGTAAAAAAAATTAACAAAAATAAAAAAAAATTACAATTATAAACATTATTGCGCGTTTAAAATCACGTAGTCCAAAGTACATAATTATATCTTGAGAACTGGCAGCAAATACAATTTGAATAAAATATTCATTCGAAATTTAAAAATAAGTAGATACAACGAAAATGACAGTTCTTCTTTTTTATAACTTGAACACAATAGTCTATACATATCTATTCTTTCTATACATATCATAAAATCGTAAATGCAAAAATGTCTATTTGTACGCGCATCTCGCAAAAACCACTGAACGGAATTTGACGAAACTTTTTATAGTGACAGTGTATATCCCGGATGAACATAATAATTAAAAAATATAATAAAAATCACGTAATCCAAAGTAAAGGTAAAAAACAATTTTAAATGTCATGTTGACGACGGAGAACTGTCATCTCGACGTGAGCTGGCCGGTGACAAATTGTTTGATAAATAAAAATAATAATTGAAAGTCGAAGTTATGTCGCTGTCATTGGTGCAATAAAATTTATATATCTGTTGCCCGCGGCTTCGCTCGCGTGAAATTCGTATTTAAAAAAAGAAAGTAAGTAACTAAAGGCGGGCCCGAAGGCGGATCTGCTCACGTAAACGATATTCTTTCTCGATGAAAGTAACTAAGGGCGAGGCGGAAGGCGGAGCTGAGTTCAGGAAGAAGAAAAACATTCTTGAAGAAAGTAAGTAACTGAGGGCGAGGCCGAAGGCCGAGCTCTATTCTGGAAGACCATAAACCTTCTCAAAGAAAGTAAGTAACTATGGGCGAGGCCGCAGGCCGAGCTGCGTTCAGGAAGAAGCTAAACCATCTCGAAGAAAGTAAGCAACTAAGGCGAGGCCGAAGGCCGAGCTACGTTCTGACAAATGATAAACCATCTCGAAGAAAGCAAGTAACTAAGGGCTAGGCCGAAGGCCGAGCTGCGTTCAGGAAGAAACTAAACCATCTCGAATAAAGTTAATTAATATTAAGATTGAGTTAATTTAATTTAAATTTTATTATAAAGTCCACGCTTCTAACGGAAAATATACCGTGCATCCTAGAACCTCGCGGTTATTCCCGGCTGGATGGCAAGAGGCCCAATGCTATCACCTTAGTGCCATGGACTAAGGGTAGTTCTTTGATGTGGGACGCCACTTTTTTTCTCACATTGGCTCCAAGTCACGTTAGGACATCTTCAAGAGCGGCTGGCGCGGCCGAGGCTGGGGCGGAGAGCCTCAAACGCAGCAAATATAGAAATATAATTCAAGATTTCGAATTTGTTGCGTTTGCGGTTGAAACCCTCGGTCCGTGGAGCAGTGAAGCCAAAAGAGGCTTGAGCTGGTTGACGCAACTGGTGTCCCGCCATCAACGGCTTATGTACTTCATTCAAAGGGTAAGCCTTGCCATCCAGCGGGGTAATGCCGCAAGTGCTCTAAGAACATTTGAAAATGCCCGCTTTGATAATTATTTTAATGTTTGTTAGGTAGGTTTAATTCTTTAGTTATTAATATTACTTTTTTATTTTTATGTAATAAATAGATTGAGTAAACGATATTATATTCTATCGAAGAAAGGAAGTCTTTAAGGGCGAGGCCCGAAGGCGGAAGAGGGTTTTTGGTTTACCTGAACGCAGCTCGGCCTTCGGCCTCGCACTTAGTTCCTTCCTTTCTTCCAGAAGGTTTATCGTCTTCCTGAACGCAGCTCGGCCGTCGGCCTCGCCCTTACTTACTTCCTTTATTTGAGAAAGGTTTATCGTTTACCTGAAAGCAGCTCGGCCTTCGGCCTCGCCCTTAGTTAGTTACTTTCTTTAAGAAGGTTTATCGATTACCTGAAAGCAGCTCGGCCTTCGGCCTCGCCCTTAGTTACTTACATTCTTCTTTGGAATACGAATTTCACGCGAGCGGAGCCGCGGGCTCAGCTAGTACAGTATAAAAAGAGTAACATGGCGGTAGAGCTATAGTTACGGGCTTACGAAAACATCGAAAATTTAAAGTATCCGCGCCAGCGCGCTCATTATCAATTAATTAATTAGCGACGGATAGTGCCGCCCCCGCGCCCCCGCTCCTCCGCCGCACCGCCCCCGGCCGCCCGGGGCCGCGGGGGCCGCCCGGCGCGGTGGGGTCGGGGGGCGGTGCCGCGGGAGGTAGAGTTTTGGATTGTATCCATTATTTTATGAAAACCGCACGCGCTCCTCGTTTACTATTTGCTGCTCGCTCGATCAAAAATGTCTGCCGATGCGGAAAAGTTTATATATATTTTTTTATGGAAACGACACGGATGTCTACATCACCTACAACATCCGTGATGTCAGCCCATAACACCGGGTGGATTAGGTGCCATGTCAGTGCTTCCCTTAATTTCATGTCGGCAACGCTGAACTGGACGGAAAACACGAACTATTTACATAGCCGTTTCGACAGACGTTTCATTCAGTGCGGTGGTACCAACCCGGCCGCGATAAACCCTACCACCTACTAAGGTAAGAAAGGAAGGGACCTACAGTTTTACGTGGAATCCGAACCACGGTCTGCCTTCAACGGTCGAGCGGTCACCCATCCAAGTACTGACCACGCCCAGGGTTGCTTAAAAACAGTCGACCGACCGCACCACTGAGCTACCGAGGCTGACATGAGGTAGGTACTTAATAAACGTAAAATCGGAATAAATAACTTCCCTTGCCCCTTGGTAGGCTCAAATTCTAGCCGACTGTGTTGGTATCACCGTAATGGATGTAAGGTGACCGTATAGCAGCCTCGGCTGCTCTTCTAGTCCAATATAGCCAGCAATCCAAAAAAGGATGTCTCCGGTATGGCACTTACCTTCTCAGAGGTGATATTGCCTGGTCGGAGCATGCAAAGCATTCAAAAGCATGCCATGGCCCCTCTGATTAAGCCACCCATATCGGATTACATTAAAAAAAATATAAAAAATAAAATTGTATGTATATTAATGTTATGGGCTGACATCACGGATGCTGTAGATGATGTAGCCAACCGTGTCAGTTTCCATAAAAAACAAATAACCTGAGGAATTTCATTTGTAAGTCCCTTAACTTCGTAACGTTATTGCATCTGAATATAGCACGAATGAATGAGCGAGCGAGCAAGACACCGTACAAGCTGAAGTACAGACCACAATAATAGTGATCAAACGTGCCGACCATGTTTAGGAGAAATATAAAAAACATATATTGTTATATTTTTAGGGTTCCGTATCCGTCGTACGGGACCATATTACTAAACTGTCAAGCAAGTTGTCTGTCCGTCTGTCCGAGGGCTGTATCTCTTGAACCGTAATAGGTAGCCCGTTGAAATTTTAACAGAATATGTGTTATTATGGCCGATATAACAACAAATAATTATAAAAATAAGAAAAAGTAAAAAAATCATGGGGGAACTAAAACGTATATGCGCGCTATCTACCGAAAAGAGTATAAACAATTTGAACTAATACATAGATGACGTAAGTGGCGCTGATCATGACATGGCGATACGGAACATTCCGTGCGCGAGTTCGTCTCGCACTTGGTCGGTTTTTTTATATTATAACTATTTTTAAACAAATCGAATCGCATACATCGATTCGCAACACCAATAGTCAGTTTGTGCGGCGTCCGTGCTGAAGCGCGGGCGGGCGGTCGGGGGACGCGGCGAGCGACACGGGGCGGGCGGGAATCGGTGGGCGGGCGCTTTGTTTTGAATTTATTTTATTTATTTATGCATTTTTGGCGTGCGGCGGCGGCAGCTGAAGTGTGGCGACTGGCTGTGATAGTTGGGCGGTGGATGGGATTATAATGCGCCCCTCGCGCCACCCTCGCGACCCCCTCACGCCTCCTCCCGCGCTGGACTGTTTCTACCACTAACTAGTAATAAAATAATCGACTTTTTTTAAGCATACGTTGAGTCGAAGAAGTCGAAATCATTTGCCGAGTGTAAGTGCGTGTAAAAATAAAATAGTTATTAATTTTATTAAGTTACTAGCTGAGCCCGCGGCTCCGCTCGCGTGAAATTCGTATTTCAAAGAAGAATGTAAGTAACTAACGGCGAGGCCGAAGGCCGAGCTGCGTTCAGGTAATCGATAAACCTTCTTAAAGAAAGTAACTAACTAAGGGCGAGGCCTAAGGCCGAGCTGCTTTCAGGTAAACGATAAACCTTTCTCAAATAAAGGAAGTAAGTAAGGGCGAGGCCGAAGGCCGAGCTGCGTTCAGGAAGACGATAAACCTTCTGGAAGAAAGGAAGGAACTAAGTGCGAGGCCGAAGGCCGAGCTGCGTTCAGGTAAACCAAAAACACTCTTCCGCCTTCGGGCCTCGACCTTAAAGACTTCCTTTCTTCGATAGAATATAATATCGTTTACTCAATCTATTTATTTCATAAAAATAAAAAAGTAATATTAATAACTAAAGAATTAAACCTACCTTAAACCAACATTAAAATAACTATCAAAACGGGCATTTTCAAATGTTCTTAGAGCACTTGCGGCATTACCCCGCTGGATGGCAAGGCTTACCCTTTGAATGGATTACATAAGCCCTTGATGGCGGGACACCAGTTGCGTCAACCAGCTCAAGCCTCTTTTGGCTTCACTGCTCCACGGACCGAGGGTTTCAACCGCAAACGCAACAAATTCGAAATCTTGAATTATATTTCTATATTTGCTGCGTTTGAGGCTCTCCGCCCCAGCCTCGGCCGCGCCAGCCGCTCTTGAAGATGCCCTAACGTGACTTGGAGCCAATGTGAGAACACAAGTGGCGTCTCACACCATAGAACTACCCTTAGTCCATCCATGGCACTAAGGTGATAGCATCGGGCCTCTTGCCATCCAGCCGGGAATAACCGCGAGGTTCTAGGATGCACGGTATATTTGCCGTTAGAAGCGTGGACTTTATAATAAAATTTAAATTAAATTAACTCAATCTTAATATTAATTAATTTTATTCGAGATGGTTTAGCTTCTTCCTGAACGCAGCTCGGCCTTCGGCCTCGCCCTTAGTTACTTGCTTTCTTCGAGATGGTTTATCATTTGTCAGAACGTAGCTCGGCCTTCGGCCTCGCCTTAGTTAATTACTTTCTTCAAGATTGTTTAGCTTCTTCCTGAACGCAGCTCGGCCTGCGGCCTCGCCCATAGTTACTTACTTTCTTCGAGAATGTTTATGGTCTTCCAGAATAGAGCTCGGCCTTCGGCCTCGCCCATATTTACTTACTTTCTTCAAGAATGTTTTTCTTCTTCCTGAACTCAGCTCCGCCTTCCGCCTCGCCCTTAGTTACTTTCATCGAGAAAGAATATCGTTTACGTGAGCGCAGATCCGCCTTCGGGCCCGCCTTTAGTTACTCACTTTCTTTTTTTAAATACGAATTTCACGCGAGCGAAGCCGCGCGCAACAGAAATATAAATTTTATTGCACCAATGACAGCGACATAACTTCGACTTTCAATTATTATTTTTAATATCAAACAATTTGTCACCGGCCAGCTCACGTCGAGATGACAGTTCTCCGTTGTCAACATGACATTTAAAATTGTTTTTTACCTTTACTTTGGATTACGTGATTTTTATTATATTTTTTAATTATTATGTTCATCCGGGATATACACTGTCACTATAAAAAGTTTCGTCAAATTCCGTTCAGTGGTTTTTGCGAGATGCGCGTACAAATAGACATTTTTGCATTTACGATTTTATGATATGTATAGAAAGAATAGATATGTATAGACTATTGTGTTCAAGTTATAAAAAAGAAGAACTGTCATCTTCGTTGTATCTACTTATTTTTAAATTTCGAATGAATATTTTATTCAAATGGTATTTGCTGCCAGTTCTCAAGATATAATTATGTAATTTGGACTACGTGATTTTAAACGCGCAATAATGTTTATAATTGTAATTTTTTTTTTATTTTTGTTATTTTTTTTACGTATTATGTTAACCCGGCATATAAACTGCCACTATACAAAGTTTCGTCTAATTCCGTTCAGTGGTTTTTGCGTGATGCGCGTACAGACAAACAAACAAACAAACAAACAAAAATTTTAAATCTGTTCTAACATGTTCAGTATCTCATTTTAAGCCACCCTGGTTAGTTTTTTTCCGAATACATTCAATGTACAGACTTTCTTACCTCTACGATTTTATTATATGTATAGATTAATAATAGTTAACATTTATGGCATTTTTTTCACTTTCGTTAGTCAAAATTTTGTCATTAATCTAACTAACGAAATAAAAATATTCTAATTTAGAATTCAGGCGATGAACAATGGCGCATAATTTATTTAAAGAAATATTTCATATTTTTTTTTTTAACTGAACTGAAAGATATAATTGAACCAAAGTAATATTCGTTGTGGTCTAATTATACTTAGTAATGGATCGCCATTGCTATAGAAATAGAGTCTGACATCAGTATTGATTTGTTGGTTAAGTGTGAAAATAATCCAGAAAATTTAAAAAAAATTCTGACAAGACAAATTTGTTTGTGATATTATGACAATTATTAGACAATTTTAGTGTTAAAAAAATAAAGAAAGAAACACATGATAATTATTATGTTGATGGTGGTATTAAATGGTTTATTTTTATTATTTTTTCTGTGACTACGAATTCTATTCTAATTATGTGTTCAAGTTTTATAATTATATTGTCTTAATTGATGCTTGTACTAATTATTTTATTATTAATATTGTTTTGTTTATTGACAAAATCTATTGAAGGTTGTATTTTTTTATTATATAGATTTTAATTTTCCTTCACAAACCTTTTTATGCTACTGTATTTTCATTTTATTTATTACTTTTTTTTATATGTAATCCGGTGTGGGTCGCTGAGTCGGAGGGGGCAAAGCACATGCTCCGACCAGCCAACATCACCTCCGAGAAGGTAGGTGCCATAACGGAGACTTCCCTGGATTGCTGGCTATAGTGGACTAGAGGAGAACACAACCGAGGCTGCTATGTGGCCATCATACATCCAGTACGGTGGTACCAACCCAGTCGGCTACAATTTGAGCCTACCACCTAGTAAGGGGCAACGGAAGGGACCTACAGTTTTACACCGGTTCCGAACGGTGAAGCAGCAGGTGTAGATATGCACGTAATTATTTTCGTCAGAAAAAACTCATTGGTACACGCCGACCGGATTCGAATCTCGGACCTCTCGCCTGAGAAGCCGATGCCCAAACCACTCGGCCACCCGCCGCGAAATTACTGCTTTGATTTGTTTTAATTTAGGAAATTATGTTTAAATGATAGCCTCTTGCGAGGTTAAGCAAATGAAGTGTCCCGTAGGTACCACAGAATAATACAAAACATAAATACAAGTTAGTTAAAGTCCTGACAAACGACAAGTAGATTAGTGAAACATGCTTCTGTTTAGCGGCGAACATTACCTATATTAAACTGGCCCGCCTCCCAGAAACGCGAAATTAAAATGCGCGATGCGATCGCGTCGCTTCGGTCAAAAATTTAATTACGTTTATACATCGCGTAAATTGCACCCGTGGCTGATGTCCAATCATACAACAACCGCGTAGCGGGCGGGCGACGGAAGTTGCATTGGCTTACGTGATTTAACATACGTATGTAATCGTGTGGGGCCGGTACTTCAAAATAGCCCCACAGCGTCTCTCCTCGTGCATATCGTAAAAGGCGACTAAGGGGTAAAGGCAAGATGATAAAGGGCGACAAGATAGCCACCCCTCACCTTGGTGCGGTCCTTCCACCGAGTCGCGCAGCAGGTGTGTCTTCGTGCCTTACTTGCTGCTTGATAGTTGCCTTGTCCTAATACTTTGCTAAACGTGGTGGTCGGTGTTGTGTTGTAATTTACAAGAGTACTTGTGGCACAACACCGATTCCTCTGCTTAGCCCGATTGTCGGGATACAGCGTGCGGTATGTATGTATGTATAAGCCAACCCCTACTACTACAACAACATGGCAAACACTAATGAGCTACTAGCGACATCTATGAAAAACTGCGAGCATAGTTCAACATTTGGACGCCAATTCGAGAGGCCTATACAGGGTGTCCAAGGTTGGGTCAGGAATATCGAAGGATCGTGATATGTATCGTGTGTATAGTGCAGTGATGAAATTTTTTTTTATCTGAATTATTTCCAATTTTACCATTTTCTATTGCATACGACAGTGTGAGCGCGCTCTATGCTCGCGCGCGGCCGCGTAGGGCTAGGCTTACCCCACCCCGCCGCCGCCGCCGCCTCCGCCGCGCACCTTGCGCCTTCGTGGTGCGGTGCGGATCGCTTAGAGCGCGCATAGATTTAGTAAAATTAAAACTATGAAAATTCATATCTCGAAAACTAGTACAGCTAGGACCATTTTTTTTTTGTAATGTGTTTATCAGATAATATAAAATGGCTCATTTCGATATTCCTGACCGAACCTTGGTCACCCCCTGTATATAAGAATAATTAGACACCATGTTACAATTAGATATACTGATGATATATATGCACGTATTTTGCAAGTTAAACTCAAGTATGTAGGTAACATTATCCATGTTTAGTCGAAGTAAACAAGGGGTCAGTTTTCCTCTGTAGCCTTCCGCCGCAATTAGACATGCACGGCGCTTGCTCGGGCCTGACTGAGGGCGGATGTATACCTACATGCGTACGTCAACGTCATACACTATATCTTTATACTATAACTTTATAGCAAGAAACGCAGGGCACGACATAAGGTTTTATAGTAGTATTCCATTGTTTCATTAATATAGTACTTACAATGAAAATGTTATAGTTAATTAGTTAGCCTAATAAACATAAATTACTGTAATTTTATACTTAATAACGGCTCAGTCGATTTATTTCATGTTTAAATATTATTAAAGTGAAGTACTTTCAAAAATTTGTGGACTATTTCTAATGGACTAATCCAGTGGACTAATGACGCTCTATGATATAAACATATACGTACGTATATCAGGGATATGTAGCAGGATATCTAAAATAACAAATACACTAAATATATATAAATCGAGGTGGAAGTATCGATGGAATCAAGTTCACATGAGGAATCCATACCCAAAAATGTATTCTATTATTATTATTATTTTTTTTTTTTTTAATGTAATCCGGTATGGGTGGCTGAGTCGGAGGGGCCAAAGCACATGCTCTAACCAGCCAATATCACCTCCGAGAAGGTAGGTGCCATACCGGAGACTTCCCTGGATTGCTGGCTATACTGGACTAGAGGAGAACACAACCGAGGTTGCTTGCGGCCATCTTACATCCAGTACGGTGGTACCAACCCAGTCGGCTACAATTTGAGCCTACCACCTAGTAAGGGGCAAGGGAAGGGACCTACAGTTTTACACCGGTTCCGAACGGTGAAGCAGCGGGTGTAGGTATGCACGTAAATTTTTTCGTCAGAAAAAACTCATTGGTACACGCCGACGGGATTCGAACCTCGGACTTCCCGCATGAGAAGCCGATGCCCAAACCACTCGGCCACACGCCGCTATATATTCAACTCGTTATTTTTGCACTGCAAAAATAACGAGTTCCAATTCTGAATCGGCAACATTTTTTTTTTGTCAACCAACTCCTTCCACATGGCTCACGCAAAACAAAGAATATATTTTTGGCTATTTAATTCCTGATGTTGACTTGATTCCATCAATCGTGGAACGATTCATTATATTTATAGTCTTTGTTTTTTTTTCATAAAAAAAAGTGAGTAGTATAGTCAGTCAGTCAGTCAGCGTGTAAGCGTCCACTGCTGGACATACGCCTCTTCAATTTTCCTCCAGTCCTCCCGGCCTTCAGCAGCGGTACGGAACCACTGCTTTCCGCCGAGTAATATAGAGACGAGAGTAATCGAACTTTGAGGTAATCAGAGACAAATTGCTGTTAGTCAAACTGTAACGCGAGCAGTACCACGAACGTTGCCAGGTACGCGTAATATGTATAATACTTTCCTCCCTTTGGGTATTCACCAAAACAGATTCAAACGACATTGTTAAAAGTCAAATTAGATACTTAACAAAAATACGTACAATTTCAGAGCGCTGTGACAAATTTTTGCTGAAATATATACAGCGATATGTAAAACTTGAAATATACGGCTTCTGCGCTCTCCAGTTTCCAGTTTCCAGGTAGCTGAGCAAATAGAGCCTTAGCGCAACACACGCTCCTGATTTCGGCGCCAACAAACAATAGCTGTAATCAACGACGTAAGTTCAAAGAGCCTTCCCCCGCCCAGAGCTTCGCTAAGGCGAGAAAGCGCTCCGCCCGATAATTAGATGTAATCAGATATTTTCACTGAACATGTCCCCCCCTTTGCGCTTTCCCGTCTGGGGTCTCTCCGTACCCCCCGTTCGCCTCCCTGCCCCCTACCGAGCTTCGGGTCACCACCCATCCTTGGTAACCCACGAAACCAGCCCGGTCTACCCCAAACGACTGCGGGGCCGCCCCACCTCCGCCGCCGACCGCGCCGCGCCCACATTCCGCCCCACAAGCGCCCGCCCCTCGCCCCCCTTGTTTTGTGTCTGAAATGTCGCCCTTAATTCGTCGCTTTCTAAGTCGTGTCTTTGGAGGCTGCGTTTATCTTTTTTAATTGTGCGTTTAGCGAGGGCGAGGGATGGTGCGCGTCGGGTGAGGTGAGATCGCATCGTTGGAAAGTGGCTTCGTTGGTTGGCGAAAAAATTTTTTTTGCCGATTCAGAATTGGGTACGAAATTGCTTGGTCGGTATTTTTGCACTGCAAACTATGGTCACTGAATGAAATTAAATAATGGAATAAATTTTATTTGCTATGGATTCCTTATGTGGATTTGATTCCATCAATACTTCCACCTCGATTTATATATATTTATCGTCTTTGCTTTGTTAGATATCCCTCTACATATCCCTAAAAATATATTATGTAGGTATGTGTCTATATCATGCGTCTGATATATATTTGCGCAGGCGTTAAGAGCAGTAAAATTAAATTATTATTACCAGACGTCAGCCGCTTAATCTTAAATATCTGGTGAGAATTTGTCACCTTCAGTGGCAGCGGTGCGGGATGTGGGGGCGTGAGACTCGTTCTACTTGGGGGGTCGTTTGTGCCCCCACTGGGGGGAAGGGGAGGGGACTCGGGTCGGGGCGAGAGCCCGGCCCGCCTCACGACCCCACATGCTTTGTTTTTCATTAAAGAGCCGCCTGCAACTGGCTGTAAAATTGTCGCCTGGCGGAGTAGGAACACTTAGGTGGTAGGGTTTCTATTTTGTCTTTTTGGGTCTAGCTGTCAAAAAAGAACTACTAAAGAAATTTACCCATTTAGCCACATTTTATCAAGACGTTGTATCTTGACCAATATTTAATTGAATGTGTATGCCCTTAAAAAGTTTGGCAACTTCCAGAAAAAAAAACCCCTATAGAAACTTGCTTTTGCTACTTGCAGGTATCTTAGGTCTCTTACAGTGTCGCCCGCCCGTCGCCGTACTCTTACCAGACTACGGCGATGCCAAAATGAAGGGTTATGTCACATATTTTTAAGAATTCTAATACTAATTTTAAGAAATGGGCGTTCGACACTTTAATCTCAAATTTTGAAAATAGGAGTTTCATTGTCAATCTCGGTAGCTCAGTGGTGCGGTCGGTCGACTGTCGTCGGTCGGATCATAAGTAACCCTGGGCGCGGTCAGTGGATGGATGGGTGACCGCTCGACCGTTGAAGGCTGACCGTGGTTCGGATTCCACGTAAAACTGTAGATCCCTTCCATCTTTACCTTACTAGATGGTAGGGTTTGTTCTAACCGGTTTGGTGCCAACGCACTGAGCGAAACGCCGGTCGAAACGGCTATGTAAGTAGTTCGTGTTGTCCGTCCAGTTCAGTGTAGCCGACATGAAGTGATGGGAAGCACTGACATGGCATCTAGTTCACCCGGTGTTATGGGATGACATCACGGATGTTGTAGGTGATGTAGGCAAACGTGTCAGTTTCTATAAAAAAAAACTTCAAAAGGCGATTAAAAATATAATACACTAAGGCCCACTTGCACCAACACAAATTCAATATATAAACCAGTTTAACTCGTTAAACTAGCACCCGTTGTATGTGTGAACCGCGTTTAAATCCATAACTCGCTACTTAACTTTAAACTCGTGTTGGTGCAAGACGCGCTTAATGGTTTACATCTAAAATGAATTTAATAAAAAATAAGTTTTTATAAAACCCGACTACGAAAAATTAAGGAAATAACAAGGAAATTTGATAGAGTCGGGCGTGTAGAAGGATTCGAATAGACAGCTGGTAGCTCGACTACAAGTTTAGATTTTTCGCCTCAATCTCATAACCCACGACGTTTGAAACATATATTACAAGAGTGGCTTTGTGTTGCTCCAACCTAACCGCCCCCTCCACCCCACTCGATCCTCCGACCCACGGGAAGGAAGCGAGGTGGCGGGGAGGAAGGGGGGGGACAGGAAGTAAAGGGATTGAGCCTCCACGGCCTCCACGGCGTGAGGGAGTGGGTAAAAATACCGAGTTCGATCATGGGAGTGGAAACAATGTGCTAATGAATGTGATTATATAGTGATAGTGCCGCGGTGATGGTGCTCTTAAGCATCACTTAAGTGATAAATGGTAAATGGTAAGTAAATGGTATTTAATTGACACAGACGTAAATGTAGGCGAAATATGTGATTTTTTTAATGGAAACTGTATTTATTAGTAATTATTAGTAAAAATAGGTATAATTATTAGTAACTGTAACTGTAATTATTGTAATTAACATTAGTAACTGTAATTATTAGTAAAAATAGGTATATAAGCAAAAACGAGGTATATTTAGTCTACATATACAGGGTGTAAAAACGGCGAGTACATTAAATTTAGGAAATGATTATTGGGATCAAGAGTAACAAAAAAGTCAAATAACTTTTTTCTGAATTCCAGTTCAGAAAAAAGTTACAGTTTTCATACAAACTAATTGATTATTTTAGTCTAAAAAAGATCTAATGACAACAGGGCGGCGCGGAGGGGGGAAGAGCGGGTGAGACGTGAGCGCCTCGGACGGAGGTGTTGGCGGGAGGGGCGGGTGTTAGCTTTGTGAGTGGAGGACTGGAGGTCGGCAGGCGGAGGGTGCGGAGCGGCAACAACGCGTTAAATTACACTAGACGAAAACATACATTTCAAAAATGCATATCTCGAAAACTAGACACTTTAGAGAAAAACTTTATTTGCTTTTTTGTCTAGGAAAAACATGAGGATTGCGCTGGTGAAATTAATGTACTCGCCGTTTTAACACCCTGTATAATAGGTCTTTCCACCGAGTCATGCAGCAGGTGGGCCTTCGTGCCTTACTTGCTACCTGATAGTTATCTTGTCCGAATACTTTGCTAAACGTGGTGGTCGGTGTTGTGCTGTAATATACCAGGGTACTTGCAGCACAACACCGATTACTCTGCTTACCCCGATTGTCGGGATCCGGCGTGTGGTGTGTTTGTTTGTTTGTCGGATCCGTAATAATTATGACGGACGTTATTGCGCGCTTGAGCATTTGGTTCGTCCGTCATCGGTCTCCGTCAAAACGCCGTTATCCGTCATCCGAGGTAAAACCAGACCGTGTACAAAGGCTGCTACGGTAGGCAATTTTGACACTATACTTTCACAAATCTGTTACGGTAGACAATTTTGACACTCTACTTTCACAAATATGTTACGGTAGACCATTTGGACACTCTATTTTCACAAATCTGTTACGGTAGACAATTTTGACACTCTACTTTCACAAATCTGTTACGGTAGACAATTTTGACACTCTACTTTCACAAATCTGTTACGGTAGACCATTTTGACACTCTACTTTCGCAAATCTGTTACGGTAGACAATTATGACACTCTACTTTCACAAATCTGTTACGGTAGACAATTTTGACACCCTACATTAAAAAATCTGTTACGGCAGACAGTTTTGATACTCTACTTTCACAAATCTGTTACTGTAGACCATTTTGACACTCTACTTTCACAAATTTGTCACGGCAGACAATTTTCACACTCTACTTTCACAAATATGTTACCGTAGACCATTTGGACACTCTATTTTCACAAATCTGTTACGGTAGACAATTTTGACACTCTACTTTCACAAATCTGTTACGGTAGACAATTTTGACACTCTACTTTCACAAATCTGTTACGGTAGACCATTTTGACACTCTACTTTCGCAAATCTGTTACGGTAGACAATTATGACACTCTACTTTCACAAATCTGTTACGGTAGACAATTTTGACACCCTACATTAAAAAATCTGTTACGGCAGACAGTTTTAATACTCTACTTTCACAAATCTGTTACTGTAGACCATTTTGACACTCTACTTTCACAAATTTGTCACGGCAGACAATTTTCACACTCTACTTTCACAAATCTGTTACGGTAGACTTTTTTGACACCTACTTTCACAAATCTGTTACGGTAGATAATTTTGACACTGCACTTTCACAAATCAGTTACGGTAGACAATTTTGACACTCCAATTTCACAAATCTAATATCTGCTTTATTATGACCAGCGCACAGTGGATAGACGCCCGCGGCGGCAGATGACTGGTACAGCCCGATAGAAGCGGTCGTGTTAGTTACGCAGTGCCTCCGCAATTGATCTCGGTAAACAAGCGGCTGTGTGCACTAATTGCTCAAAGGAAACGTTTGTGCAACGCCTGACGTTTTGACAAGGCCACCGCAGTGGATTGGCGCGACTGCCGAATGATGAGGCGACTAGAATTGACGTGGGGCCAGTGACACTGTCAGCAACGATTTATTTTTTGTGATTCTTCACTGAATTATACTTACCCTACAATTTATATAAAGGGTGTTTCAGGGTAGGGTTTCGTAACCTCAGGGTTCGAAAGGGGTTCATATTTGAAGATGGAAAGCTCTAAAAAGTTTTCCCAGATTCGGTCATTTTATAGTAAGTTGCTAGGCTGTCAAGCCCGTTAATACGACGTTTGAAGACACCCAGGTTAACGGAATCGGGAAACACACTCGCCGGAAGACAGTTCTTCACACACCCTAGCGGTGCGACAAAGAAACGATTTAAAGAACCGATGGGTTCTCAAAAGCCCAATTTCAACAACTAAGGGACAAACAAACTTCAACAAAGAGATGATTTCATGAGAGTTGCCACAGGTAAACTACTGATTATGCAAGTTTTTTTTTCGATCCAGTTGGTGTGCCTAGCTCTCTAAAACTCCCTAGCTCTATGCCCACGCCGCGCACGACACCTCCCTCAACATAGGTATCGCTGTAGTCTGCTGCTCGACTAATATTCCCGAAGCTACCCTAATTGTAAGCCTCTCTGCTCATCAACTCGCATGCTAAATAAGCAGGGCGGGCGGGGGTTAGAGGCGTGGGCGGGCGGCATGTCGACACATTCATTGATACTGATAGGCGGTTTGATTGAATCATGTACGTACATACATAACAAACGCTGTATCCCGACAATCGGAGTGAGCAGAGTAAGCGGTGTTGTGCTGCAAGAACAATAGTGCTGTAATTTACCTTTTTTTACAGCACTATTGTGCTGTAATTTACCTGAGTGAATGAATGAATGAATGAATAAATGAATGATGAATGAATGATGAAAGATGAATGAATACTGATGAATGATGAATGAGAAACGATGAATGACCAATGATCGATGAATGATCAATGATGATGATGATGAATGATGAATAAATGAATGAATGAATGACTCTGCAAGAGTCAAGATCTACTCTTTACATTGGTCCAAACCGCATCAAAAACTGTTCAGTGGTTCCGGAATTTACCCCAAACATACATACATCGTACATACAGACAGATATCTAGACAGACATCTTTGATATAGGATTGGGATTTTCGTTTATGATTTTCTCTAGAAAACGCAGAACGCCACCCTAAAATTCAAAAATTACAACTACAAAAATATATGAAATAAAAACCTAAAAAAAAACGAACCCTAGAGTTGAAGGCGGTGCTAAAAAGGCTACACAAATCACAAAGGATATTATCATCCACTCATGTTTTCTTTCATGCATCATTTTTGCTTGCTTTAGCACCGCCTTCAACTCTAGGGTTCTTTTTTTTTTAGGTTTTTATTTCATATATTTTTGAAGGCGGTTTTTATATTTTTATTTTAAATAGTTTTTTAGTTTTACTTTTTTTAGGAAGTCGGTTTTATGTTTTTTAAAACTTTTTTTTTTATTTCACAGTTTTTTTTAGTAATTTTTTGCTATTAATGTACTCGGCGGAATCGCTCGGCCTTCGGCCTCGCGATTCCGCCTCGCTTTCCAATCCGATCTTGACCCAATTAAAATAGGACCACGTCAGCTTCGATAGCTCAGTGGTGCAGACAGTCAACTGTCGCTATTGAATGTTAAGCAACGCTGGGTGCGGTCAGTACTTGGATGGGTGACCGCTGACCGTTGGAGGCTGACCGAGGTTCGGATTCCTCGTAAAACTGTAAGTCCCTTCCCTCCTAATCTTACTTGGTGGTAGGCTTTAACCTGCCCGGGTTGGTACCACCGCACTGAATTAAACGTCGGTCGAAACGGCTATGTAAATAGTTTGTGTTTTCCGACCAGTTCAGTGTAGTCAGCACGATCAAAGGGGGAAGCACTGACATGGCACTTAGTTTACCCGGTGTTATGGGCTGACATCACGGACGTTGTAGGTGATGTTGCAGAACTTAGTAGAATGGACAGACATAAACGTGTTACGGAACCCTACTTTTATTATAAAATAACCGTCGGAGGACCTTGGTTGAACATTGTAAAATTTAGTAGAAAAGACAGACATGCATTTGTTACGGAACCCTACATTCATTTTGCAGAACTTAGTAGAATGGACAGACATAAACGTGTTACCGAACCCTACTGAACAGTTGCACTCCGGGAGTGCCGGCAGATCCCGTGCCACTCTAACTTAACCCTTAATGCAATGACTTAAGGTTTCATTTTAAAAATGACGCTGACGCGATGTCGCGAATTATACATTTTTTACCCACCTAAAAAGTGCCAAGCGCCGCTAAAGAAGTTTTCACTTCAACAACCTCAGGGTTATCCCCTTTCAAATAAAAAAAAAAAAAGAATTTTCAAAATCGGCCCACAATTGACGGAGTAATCGCGTAACAAACATCCAAAAAAAGAAAACATACCGTCGAATTGAGAATCTCTTAGGTCTAAAGTAAATTGCTCGTGAAGACAAATGCAACGAGCCCAAACACGATGGGTTTATCATGTGTAGTTTAGGAGTTCCTATGGCCACCTTCTGTCTCCATCATCAGACCAGCTCGATGGTACTCGTACCCAAAGAGTTTGAATTACGTCGCCGACGTAATACAAACTCTTTGCTCGTACCATAATAAATTAAGCGCACCTGGCCGGTCGGAAAAGATAAAAAATTTCAAATTTAGAATATTCATGAAACAAGGGTCCGAATATGTATCACTAGTATATCGATTCATGTATTTCAACAGGACAGAGAAAATGTCAAAATATTAGGTATTTAATACTTTTAGTTCTTTTTTTTTTGTTTTTTGGAAATCGGTTTAATATTTTTTAAAACAGTTTTTATTTCATTCTTTTTAGTAATATTATTAGTAATATTACATAAAAAAGAATAATCGAAATCGAATAATCGAAATAGATTGAAGTGGTACAGAATTATTCGCCATATGTGTCAGACTGCAAATTGCTGAATAAGTCCACATCACAAAAGTTTTGCTGAAGGTAACCACACACCATACTAATTTATCAAACTGAAAATTGCCGAAAACGACCACATCACAAGTTTTGCTGAAGGTAACCACACACCATAGTATTATGCTGATTTTTCGAAAACCACTGAACCAATTTCGATAAAATTGAAATGGGACCACCTCGGAAGTATGACCTAACTAACAAAAAAAGAATTTTCTAAATCGGCCCTCAATTGACGGAGAAATCGTGTTACAAACATACAAAAAAAAAAAAAAAAAAAAAAACATACAGACGAATTGAGAACCTCCTCCTTTTTTGGAAGTCGGTTAATAAAAATATAAAAACCGCCTTCAAAAATATATGAAATAAAAACCTAAAAAAAAAAAGAACCCTAGAGTTGAAGGCGGTGCTAAAAAGGCTACACAAATCACAAAGGATATTATCATCCACTCATGTTTTCTTTCATGCATCATTTTTGCTTGCTTTAGCACCGCCTTCAACTCTAGGGTTCTTTTTTTTTTTAGGTTTTTATTTCATATATTTTTGAAGGCGGTTTTTATATTTTTATTTTAAATAGTTTTTTAGTTTTACTTTTTTTAGGAAGTCGGTTTTATGTTTTTTAAAACTTTTTTTTTATTTCACAGTTTTTTTTAGTAATTTTTTGCTATTAATGTACTCGGCGGAATCGCTCGGCCTTCGGCCTCGCGATTCCGCCTCGCTTTCCAATCCGATCTTGACCCAATTAAAATAGGACCACGTCAGCTTCGATAGCTCAGTGGTGCAGACAGTCAACTGTCGCTATTGAATGTTAAGCAACGCTGGGTGCGGTCAGTACTTGGATGGGTGACCGCTGACCGTTGGAGGCTGACCGAGGTTCGGATTCCTCGTAAAACTGTAAGTCCCTTCCCTCCTAATCTTACTTGGTGGTAGGCTTTAACCTGCCCGGGTTGGTACCACCGCACTGAATTAAACGTCGGTCGAAACGGCTATGTAAATAGTTTGTGTTTTCCGACCAGTTCAGTGTAGTCAGCACGATCAAAGGGGGAAGCACTGACATGGCACTTGGTTTACCCGGTGTTATGGGCTGACATCACGGACGTTGTAGGTGATGTTGCAGAACTTAGTAGAATGGACAGACATAAACGTGTTACGGAACCCTTCTTTTATTATAAAATAACCGTCGGAGGACCTTGGTTGAAAATTGTAAAATTTAGTAGAACGGATAGACATGCATTTGTTACGGAACCCTACATTAATTTTGAAATAAATGTTAAAATTAGTAGAAAAGACAGACATGCATTTGTTACGGAACCCTACATTCATTTTGCAGAACTTAGTAGAATGGACAGACATAAACGTGTTACCGAACCCTACTGAACAGTTGCACTCCGGGAGTGCCGGCAGATCCCGTGCCACTCTAACTTAACCCTTAATGCAATGACTTAAGGTTTCATTTTAAAAATGACGCTGACGCGATGTCGCGAATTATACATTTTTTACCCACCTAAAAAAGTGCCAAGCGCCGCTAAAGAAGTTTTCACTTCAACAACCTCAGGGTTATCCCCTTTCAAATAAAAAAAAAAAAAGAATTTTCAAAATCGGCCCACAATTGACGGAGTAATCGCGTAACAAACATCCAAAAAAAGAAAACATACCGTCGAATTGAGAATCTCTTAGGTCTAAAGTAAATTGCTCGTGAAGACAAATGCAACGAGCCCAAACACGATGGGTTTATCATGTGTAGTTTAGGAGTTCCTATGGCCACCTTCTGTCTCCATCATCAGACCAGCTCGATGGTACTCGTACCCAAAGAGTTTGAATTACGTCGCCGACCTAATACAAACTCTTTGCTCGTACCATAATAAATTAAGCGCACCTGGCCGGTCGGAAAAGATAAAAAATTTCAAATTTAGAATATTCATGAAACAAGGCTCCGAATATGTATCACTAGTATATCGATTCATGTATTTCAACAGGACAGAGAAAATTTCAAAATATTAGGTATTTAATACTTTTTAGTTCTTTTTTTTTTTGTTTTTTGGAAATCGGTTTAATATTTTTTAAAACAGTTTTTATTTCATTCTTTTTAGTAATATTATTAGTAATATTAAATAAAAAAGAATAATCGAAATCGAATAATCGAAATAGATTGAAGTGGTACAGAATTATTCGCCATATGTGTCAGACTGCAAATTGCTGAATAAGTCCACATCACAAAAGTTTTGCTGAAGGTAACCACACACCATACTAATTTATCAAACTGAAAATTGCCGAAAACGACCACATCACAAGTTTTGCTGAAGGTAACCACACACCATAGTATTATGCTGATTTTTCGAAAACCACTGAACCAATTTCGATAAAATTGAAATGGGACCACCTCGGAAGTATGACCTAACTAACAAAAAAAGAATTTTCTAAATCGGCCCTCAATTGACGGAGAAATCGTGTTACAAACATACAAAAAAAAAAAAAAAAAACATACAGACGAATTGAGAACCTCCTCCTTTTTTGGAAGTCGGTTAATAAAAATATAAAAACCGCCTTCAAAAATATATGAAATAAAAACCTAAAAAAAAAAAGAACCCTAGAGTTGAAGGCGGTGCTAAAAAGGCTACACAAATCACAAAGGATATTATCATCCACTCATGTTTTCTTTCATGCATCATTTTTGCTTGCTTTAGCACCGCCTTCAACTCTAGGGTTCTTTTTTTTTTTAGGTTTTTATTTCATATATTTTTGAAGGCGGTTTTTATATTTTTATTTTAAATAGTTTTTTAGTTTTACTTTTTTTAGGAAGTCGGTTTTATGTTTTTTAAAACTTTTTTTTTATTTCACAGTTTTTTTTAGTAATTTTTTGCTATTAATGTACTCGGCGGAATCGCTCGGCCTTCGGCCTCGCGATTCCGCCTCGCTTTCCAATCCGATCTTGACCCAATTAAAATAGGACCACGTCAGCTTCGATAGCTCAGTGGTGCAGACAGTCAACTGTCGCTATTGAATGTTAAGCAACGCTGGGTGCGGTCAGTACTTGGATGGGTGACCGCTGACCGTTGGAGGCTGACCGAGGTTCGGATTCCTCGTAAAACTGTAAGTCCCTTCCCTCCTAATCTTACTTGGTGGTAGGCTTTAACCTGCCCGGGTTGGTACCACCGCACTGAATTAAACGTCGGTCGAAACGGCTATGTAAATAGTTTGTGTTTTCCGACCAGTTCAGTGTAGTCAGCACGATCAAAGGGGGAAGCACTGACATGGCACTTGGTTTACCCGGTGTTATGGGCTGACATCACGGACGTTGTAGGTGATGTTGCAGAACTTAGTAGAATGGACAGACATAAACGTGTTACGGAACCCTTCTTTTATTATAAAATAACCGTCGGAGGACCTTGGTTGAAAATTGTAAAATTTAGTAGAACGGATAGACATGCATTTGTTACGGAACCCTACATTAATTTTGAAATAAATGTTAAATTTAGTAGAAAAGACAGACATGCATTTGTTACGGAACCCTACATTCATTTTGCAGAACTTAGTAGAATGGACAGACATAAACGTGTTACCGAACCCTACTGAACAGTTGCACTCCGGGAGTGCCGGCAGATCCCGTGCCACTCTAACTTAACCCTTAATGCAATGACTTAAGGTTTCATTTTAAAAATGACGCTGACGCGATGTCGCGAATTATACATTTTTTACCCACCTAAAAAAGTGCCAAGCGCCGCTAAAGAAGTTTTCACTTCAACAACCTCAGGGTTATCCCCTTTCAAATAAAAAAAAAAAAAGAATTTTCAAAATCGGCCCACAATTGACGGAGTAATCGCGTAACAAACATCCAAAAAAAGAAAACATACCGTCGAATTGAGAATCTCTTAGGTCTAAAGTAAATTGCTCGTGAAGACAAATGCAACGAGCCCAAACACGATGGGTTTATCATGTGTAGTTTAGGAGTTCCTATGGCCACCTTCTGTCTCCATCATCAGACCAGCTCGATGGTACTCGTACCCAAAGAGTTTGAATTACGTCGCCGACCTAATACAAACTCTTTGCTCGTACCATAATAAATTAAGCGCACCTGGCCGGTCGGAAAAGATAAAAAATTTCAAATTTAGAATATTCATGAAACAAGGGTCCGAATATGTATCACTAGTATATCGATTCATGTATTTCAACAGGACAGAGAAAATTTCAAAATATTAGGTTACTTTTTAGTTCTTTTTTTTTTTTGTTTTTTGGAAATCGGTTTAATATTTTTTAAAACAGTTTTTATTTCATTCTTTTTAGTAATATTATTAATAATATTACATAAAAAAGAATAATCGAAATCGAATAATCGAAATAGATTGAAGTGGTACAGAATTATTCGCCATATGTGTCAGACTGCAAATTGCTGAATAAGTCCACATCACAAAAGTTTTACTGAAGGTAACCACACACCATACTAATTTATCAAACTGAAAATTGCCGAAAACGACCACATCACAAGTTTTGCTGAAGGTAACCACACACCATAGTATTATGCTGATTTTTCGAAAACCACTGAACCAATTTCGATAAAATTGAAATGGGACCACCTCGGAAGTATGACCTAACTAACAAAAAAAGAATTTTCTAAATCGGCCCTCAATTGGCGGAGAAATCGTGTTACAAACATACAAAAAAATAAAAATAAAAAAAACATACAGACGAATTGAGAACCTCCTCCTTTTTTGGAAGTCGGTTAAAAAAAAGGTGCCGTTCTGAGTGTACGCCACAGAGCACGAAATACCGCACGCCGCGCCTCCTAGAGACGCCCTGAGCGCGATTTCCCTACAACAGCGTTGAAGCCTGTAGGCGTGGCCTATGACTTACATATGTGTGTTGTGCGTGTGCATTTGTTTTGTGCGTGTGCCTAACTTGCTCCTCTTTGTGTGTAGTGTCGATACTAACACACACACACACACACATACGAAGCGCTAGTAGCACTGCGTCCAGTTATAGGGTTTCAAATATTATCGCTTAGGTCGTCTCTAGGAGGGGGCGCGCGCGGGGGGTATTCCGTGCTCTGTGGTGTACGCCGACTTTGAGTGCCTGCTGCGGAAGCCGACGGATGGCGAGCAACCAAACGTGTTCCCCGAAAATTGGTGCGACAAGGTTCCACCCAACACTTGTAAAATGAATGATGAATGATGAATGATAAACGATGAACGATGAATGATGAATGATGACTGATGACTGATGACTGATGAATGATGAATGATGAATGATGAATGATGAATGATGAATATATGAATATCAATGATGATATGCTGAATGATGAATAATGACTGATGAATGATGAATTATGAATGATGACTGATGCCTGATGAATGAAGACTGATGAATGATGAATGATAAACGATGAATGAATGATGAATGATGAATGATGAATGATACACGATAAACGATGAATGAATGAATGAATGATGAATGATGGATGAATGATGAATGATGAATGATAAACGATGAATGAATGAATGAATGAATGAATGATGAATGAATGATGAATGATGGATGAATGATAAATGATGAATGAATGACTGATGACTGATGAAAGATGAATGATGAATGATGAATGATGAGTGATGAATGAATGATGAATGATGAATGATGAATGATGAATGATGAATGATGAATGATGAATGATGAATGATGAATGATGAATGATGAATGATGAATGATGAATGATGAATGATGAATGATGAATGATGAATGATGAATGATGAATGATGAATGATGACTGATGAATGATGACTGATGATGACTGATAAATGATGACAGATGAATGATGAATGATGAATGAATGGATGGATGAATGTTTAATGATGAATGATGAATGATGAATGAATGAATTAATGATGAATAATGAATGAATGATGAATGAATGAATGCATGAATAATGAATGATGACTGATGACTGATGAATGATGAATGATGAATAAGGAATGAGGAATGATGACTGATGAATGACTGATGAATGATGAATGATGAATGAGGACTGATGACTGATAAATGATGAATGATGAATGATGAACATATGAATATCAATGATGATATGATGAATAATGAATGAATGAATGGATGAATGATAAATGATGAATGATGACTGATAAATGATGAATGATAAATGATGAATGATGAATGAGGAATGATGACTGATGAATGATGAATGATGAATGATGAATGAGGAAGGATGACTGATGAATGATGAATGATGAATGAGGAATGATGACTATGAATGATGAATGATGAATAAATGAATGATGACTGATGAATGTGGAATGATGACTGATGAATGATAAATGATAAATCATGAATGATGAATGATGAATAAATAATGAATGATGAATGATGAATGAGGAATGATGACTGATGAATGATGAATGATGAATGATGAATGTTGAATGATGAATGATGAATGATGAATGATGAATGATGAATGATGAATGATGAATGATGAATGATGAATGATGAATGATGAATGATGAATGATGAATGATGCATGATGAATGAATGAATGAATGATGACTGATGAATGATTAATGATGAATGATCAATGATGAATTAATGAATGATGAATGATGAATGAGGACTGATGACTGATGAATGACGGAGGTTACACGCTAGGTTTGGCATCAGTTCAGTCCGTGACCTTGGTCACGACCAGATTGACGCCAGACTGACGCCAGACGTAAAATGCATCAGTCTGCCATCAGTCTAGTATCAAAAATGTTTAAAATCCATCAGTCTGGTCCATCATTCCAAACCATCCATCTATCAAAGTAGATTAAACGGTCAGTCTGGACGGAGGTTACACGCTAGGTTTGTCATCCGTCAGTTCAGTCCATCAGTCTGGTTAAACCATAGTCCAGACTCTGGACCATGGTTTAACCAGACTGAAGGACGGAACTGATGAACTATAAGACGGAGGTTACACGCTAGGTTTGGCATCAGTTCAGTCCGTGACCTTGGTCACGACCAGATTGACGCCACACTGACGCCAGACGTAAAATGCATTCGCACTATCAGTCTGCCATCAGTCTAGTATCAAAAAAATTTTTCTGGTCCATCCAAACCATCCATCCATCAAAGTAGATTAAACGGTCAGTCTGGACCATGGTTTAACCAGACTGACGGACTGAACTGATGAAAAACCTAGCGTGTAATCTCCGTCAATGATGAATGATGAATGATGAATGAATGAATGAATGATGAATGATGACTGATGAATGATGAATGATAAATGATGAATGAATGACTGATGACTGATGAATGCTGAATGATGAATGATGACTGATGAATGAGGACTGATGACTGATGAATGATGAATAAATGAATTATGAATGATGAATGAGGACTGATGACTGATGAATTATGAATGATGACTGATGAATGATGAATGATGAATAAATGAATGATGAATGAGGACTGATGACTGATGAATGATGAATGAGGACTGATGAATGATGAATGAATGACTGATGACTGATGACTGATGAATGATGAATGATGAATGAATGACTGATGACTGATGACTGATGAATGATGAATGATGAATGATGAATGATGAATGATGAATGATGAATGATGAATGATGAATGATGAATGATGAATGAATGACTGATGACTGATGAATGATGAATGATGAATGATGAATGAAAACTGATGACTGATGAATGATGACTGATGAATGATGAATGAGGACTGATGACTGATGAATGATGAATGAGGACTGATGACTGATGAATGATGAATGATGAATGATGAATAAATGAATGATGAATTATGAATGATGACTGATGAATGATGAATGAGGAATAAATGAATGATGAATTATGAATGATGAATGATGAATGATGAATGATGAATGATGAATGAATGATGAATGATGAACGATGACTGATGACTGATGAATGATGAATGATGAATGAGGACTGATGACTGATGAATGATGAATGAGGACTGATGACTGATGAATGATGAATGATGAATGATGAATGATGAATGATGAATAAATGAATGATGAATTATGAATGATGACTGATGAATGACGAATGATGAACGATGAATGATGAATGATGAACATATGAATATCAATGATGATATGATGAATGATGAATGAATGAATGGATGAATGATAAATGATGAATGATGAATGATGACTGATGAATGATGAATGATGACTGATGAATGATGAATGATAAATGATGAATGATGAATGAGGAATGATGACTGATGAATGATCAATGATGAATGATCAATGATGAATGATGAATGATGAATGAGGACTGGTGACTTATGAATGATGAATGATGACTTAGAATGATGAATGAGGAATGATGAATGATGAATGATAAATGATAAATGATGAATGATGAATGATGAATGATGAATGATGAATGATGAATGAGGAATGATGAATGATGACTGATGACTGATGAATGATGACTGATGAATGATGAATGATGAATGATGAATGAATGACATAATGATGAATGATAACTGATGAATGATGAAGGATGACTGATGAATGATGAATGATGAATAAGTGAATGATGAATGACGAATAATAACTGATGAATGATGAATGAGGAATGATGAATGATGAATGATGAATGAGGAATGATGAATGATGAATGAGGAATGATGACTGATGAATGATGAATGATGAATGATGAATGATGAATAAATGAATGATGAATGATGAATGATGAATGATGAATGAATGAATGAATGATGAATGATGAATGATGAATGAGGAATGATGAGTGATAACTGATGACTGATGAATGATGACTGATGAATGATGAATGATGAATGATGAATGAGGAATGATGAATGATGAATGAGGAATGATGACTGATGAATGATGAATGATGAATGATGAATAAATGAATGATGAATGATGAATGATGAATGATGAATGATGAATGAATGAATGAATGAATGATGAATGATGAATGAATGAATGATGAATGATGAATGATGAATGATGAATGATGAATGATGAATGATGAATGATGAATGATGAATGATGAATGATGAATGAATGAATGAATGAATGATGAATGATGAATGAGGAATGATGAATGATAACTGATGACTGATGAATGATGACTGATGAATGATGAATGATGAATGAATGAATGATGAATGATGAATGATGACTGATGAATGATGAATGATGAATAAATGAATGATGAATGAGGAATGATGACTGATGAATGATGAATGATGAATGTTGAATGATGAATGATGAATGATGAATGATGCATGATGAATGATGAAGGATGGATCATGAATGATGAATAAATGAATGATGAATGATGAATGATGAATGATGAATGATGAATGATGAATGATGAATGATGAATGATGAATGAATGAATGAATGAATGATGAATGATGAATGATGAATGATGAATGATGAATGATGAATGATGAATGATGAATGAATGAATGAATGAATGATGAATGATGAATGAGGAATGATGAATGATAACTGATGACTGATGAATGATGACTGATGAATGATGAATGATGAATGAATGAATGATGAATGATGATAGATGACTGATGAATGATGAATGATGAATAAATGAATGATGAATGAGGAATGATGACTGATGAATGATGAATGATGAATGTTGAATGATGAATGATGAATGATGAATGATGAATGATGAATGATGAAGGATGGATCATGAATGATGAATGATGTTTTTTTCCGGAATCTTATTTCTCGACGAAATATGACTTTTATTCTTTTAGGTTTTACGGCCGCCACGTTTAGAAAAGTATGCGGACAAGACATCTGAATAATTGTTTTAATCGAAATTCGTCAAGGCGAAGGAGTTAAATTATAACTCGTATTGCGCGCTAATGAAGATTGATTATTGTATTCAAAATTTTAGTCTGATGTACTTTTTGGATTGATTTTCTGAATTAAGTGAAAATCGCAATTAAATTGGAAGTCTTTAAGACTCTTTGGTGGTCTCTAGGAATCTTTGGTGGTCTCTAGGAATCTTTGGTGGTCTTTAGGAATCTTTGGTAATCCCCAGGAATCTTTGGTCGTTAGGCCTCTCGAATGAGAGTCTTACCACTATGCGAATGACTCGCACAGCATTTCTTACCTATCTCAAGTATTTTTCAACACAGAAATTCCACCCAAGAAACGCCGCGAGCAAAACACAGTATTAAAATAATCCAAAGCTTAAAACTCCCGATTACGCCAATGCTTATCGGCTGAGTATCTCTGAAGCCAAACAAAGGGATCTCCGTGTTTAAACAGGGATGTTTTGATTCTCTTCCGGACGACCTCGAGGGTGGAGGTGGTGGTGCGTGGGGTGGAGGGGGTGGGTAACCCTCCCGGAGGCTTCCTAATCAAAAAATTGAAGTTTCAATAAAGGGCATCATTAATTCTCGACTTGGAGGGGACGCTGGCAGAGAGTAGGTTCGATTTACAATCGGTGAAAGAAAATACACTGTGTATATTTTTCTTTGCACTGTATTTTAAAAAGGAATTTCCCTTAGGAGTTTGGAACACACGGTTAGAAGTATATAGATGTATTTATATATATGTTGTCTATTTATTTGCATTTATGTTGTATAATATGTTGAAATTGTAAATCTCATCATCCTTATTTATTCTTTGCCACTCTTGCCATATACTAGACATATTAAGTCGAGGGTATATCCACAAAAAAGAATATAAAATACAAATCGATAAATATTGTATCTAGTTCAGTGTAGCCGACATGAAATGAAGGGAAGCACTCACATGACACCTAGTTCCCCCGGTGTTGTGGGCTGACGTCACGGATGTTGTAGATGATGTAGCCAAGCGTGTGAGTTTCCATAAAAAAAACCCTGTGCTGCTAAATGAACATTCGTCCTGCAAGTTGTAATACCCTGTATATTTTCAGAATATTATCAAGTTCGTTTTCAATTTAAGTTATTCTTTAAATTCGAATTGACGCCCTCGTGACGTATCTTCAGTCCGGCTCGTCTGTATATTGAAATGAGATTGGCTGCATGACGGTAATGTAGGCGCGTGTTGTCCTCGAAGAGGCGAGGCGGAAGGCATTCCACCACCGGCGATAAATTGTTTTTACTGCCAATACCAAATTCTTGTCCTTCGGCGACGCGGCGCTGTGATGTTTGCATTTTCAGATATTTTGAAGCTAGTGAGAATTTCACCACCTGCTGCTAAAATATATTTGCCGGTTAACTCCTGTCATTCTGTATCGTGTGAGGTCGGTACTTAAAAATAATGGCCCCACTGTATCTCTCCCCGTGCATGTCGTAAAAGGCGACTAAGGGATAAGGACAAGATGCCGTGCATAAGGGCGACAGGTTGGTCACCTCTCACCTTGGCACGGTCCTTCCACCGAGTCGTATAGCAGGTGGGTCTTCGTGCCTTACTTACTGCTTGATAGTTGTCCGAATAATTTGCTAAATGTGGTGGTCAGTGTTGTGCTGTAATTTACAAGAGTATTTGCAGCGCAACACCGATTACTTTGCTTACCCCGATTGTACAGCTTGAAGTATGTAACTCCCGTGAACTGTATGAAAAATGTCACTTCAACGGACATTTAATGTCAATGCAAGAGGTGGTTAAATTGATTCGTGAAGAAATTCTGAATTCTGTACAAAGTTTATTTCTTAGTATGACAACTTGTTAAGTATTACGAAATGAAATGTGTTAGCCCAAAATGTTTCACTGTTTCGAACTGTGGAATAGAGTAAATTTCCAAATCATGTGTTATGAAAACATTTTCATTAATGACTCAATTCTAATTTCATCTCTTTCGATTTAATCTCGTATAATGTATTTCATCTGTCGGTTAAAATGAATTTTCAGTGACAGAAGTTAAGCTGCACGTACATTTTATACAAAGGTGGTGAAATAGGCCCTGTCATGTAAAATATACGGGCTTTGATTATCAAGTGTAGACAAGTCAAAAATCGTCGATTGGGTTACTAATATCGAAATAGCAACTGTGCTGTGACCGCCACAGCATTTGCACATTTTATTCACAGTAAAATTTTTATGGGCACCGTTACCAAACTACCCCATACATACACACGCCACGACATACGCCTGTTTTCCGGTGGGGTAGGCAGAGACAACGGATCTCCACATGCCACGATCCTGACATACCTCTGCCGCCTCTTCCACTCCCATAATGTTCTTCTTGCATGCTCGTCGGGTACGGGTAAGGTAGGCACTTGACCTTTTTTGAGCACATGCTAGATCTGGTCCAGGTACGTGCGTCTGGGGCGACCTTTTCCGACTCTTCCACCCACATTTGCTTCATAAATTTCTTTCGTTAGTCTCCTATTATTCATTCTTCCAACTTGACCAAACCACCGAAGCATTCCTTTCTCAATCCTTGTCACTATATCTTCTCTCAGCCCACAGCGCTCTCGCACTACACAATTTCTCAAACTATCTTTCATTGTAACTCCACGCATACTCCTCAACGCGCACATTTCCACAGCAATAATCCTGCTTTCATGCTTCGACTGCCATGCCCAACTTTCACTTTCGTACATAAGTGTAGGGGCTAGCACTCCACCATGGACAACTACGCCATATTGCACTTTATGGTTCTATATTGTTTACTAGCTTTTGCCCGTGGTTTTTGCTCACAGCTCAGGCCGACGATGACGTAGTGTTATGATTTATATCCAATAAACCATCCTGAGAAGTGACCGAATGTAACAGTGGAAACCGTATGTAAATCGATGAAGTGGTTCTCGAGTTATAAGGATATTCATATATTGACTTGGGGGTACCACCGCACTGAATGAAAGGTCGGTCGAAACGGCTATGCAAATAGTTTGTGTTTTCCGTCCAGTTCAGTGTAGCCGGCACGACCGGTGTTATGGGCTGACATCACGGATGTTGTAGGTGATGTAAGCCAACCGTGTCAGTTTCCATAAAAAAAAAAAAAAAAATTTACGTACATTACACGGTCGCCGCCGCCCGCGCCCGCCGGTCGCCGTAGAAACTTCGGTTTATTTGTAAGGATTGTTTATGAGTATTCTTATGGCAGACTACACTCGAACTTGTCACAATTTATTCTATGCGGTAGGTATATCCGGTATACAAAGATTTTGGATTACGAACTAAGCGCAGAGCATAATGAATCCTAAATTCTTAATACGCGATACATTACACAAAAACCTACAAGGATTGATACCAAAAAACTACCTACCTAAGTTAAAACCGCTGCTTGTTCTATTTATCGTCAGGCCAGGAGATCCAGACACAAAAGAGTAAGTTGGGTCCAGGCAGAACAATTCAATAGGTTAGAAGTGTCATTGTCATTAGTTGCATACAAATTTATTTCGCCACCAAAATAATCGAATCTACAAATGCACGCAATTCGCATCAGGCGGCCCATCTCTGATCTGCCACGGATAACCGTGGCAGATCACCTGCTGCTTCAGCGTTCGGAGCCTGTGTAAAACTTCCCTTGCCCCTTACTAGGTGGTAAGCTCAAATTGTAGCCGACTGGGTTGATACCACCGTACTGGATGTAAGACTGTGTTTTCTTCTAATTCAGTATAGCCAGCAATCACGTCTCCGGTATGGCACCTACCTTCTCTGAGGTGATATTGGCTGGTCGGAGCATGCGCTATGGCCCCTCCGATCCAGCCACCCATACCGGATTACATAAAAAACTAGGAGACAAACATAGCTATAGGCTCAATCCACACTGGGACGGCAGCGGCGCGACGGGGCGCGGCGCGCACTTTCGGTGTGAAATAATTTTAAACTTTATCTACATACTTAAAAATACCAATATCGCTTGAACAGTTCGAAAAGGTCGAGCGGCCGCGCGCGGCGCCTCGCGTAGCCGCCAGCACCGCGACCGTGGAGCCGCGCGTGAACGCGCGGTGACTGACTGGTCAAGAGGAGACTCTAGCATAGGCACGCGGGCGGCCACGCGCGGCGACGCGAGCCTGCCGCGCCGGCCGCTGCCGGCCGCTGCCGGCCGCTGCCGGCCGCTGCCAGCCGCTGCCGGCCGCCGCCGGCCGCGCCGCGCCGCTGCCGTCCCAGTGTGGATTGAGCCATAGTTTAGAAAGAGACCAACCGGTCGTAGTGCGTCGTCCCTGTAGCACGAACTCGCACGTCTCTGTGCGACAGGGACGACCACGCTCTACAACCCAATTGTCTCTTTCTAAGGCTCGTCATGCAATATTTGCTGCCGCGAACTGTACGGTTGTGTGATTCGGTAGCTCGGTGGTGCGACGCATCGGCATTTGGAATTGAGCACACAGGGCGCTGTTGGACTTTGGATAAGTGACCAACCGACCGTTAAGACTGGAACGTTTATTAATAAAAAAATAAATTAAGAAAAAAAACCTTTAGCTGAAAGGGCGCAGACAGCACGATTCAAATCCTAACATGTAGGTAATTGCGTCTGGTTTTAAGTCTGCCCCATTTTTATGACTGCCCCTTTTCAAGTCTGCTCACTTAAGTTTTTCGTAGGTCCTTACCTTAAGATACCACTGCAGTGAAATTAAAGGTCGTTGGGAGGTATATATTTTTGTTTTCCTTGCAGTTCAGCGTAGCCGATACGACCAAAGGGAAGCACTGACATGGCAGCTAGTTTACGAGGGCGTGATGGACTGACATGACGGGTGTAGCAGGTGGGGTTCAGGTTCCATAAAATAATAACTACAAATACACTCGAAAAGTTGATGCCCTTTCTGTGCTATTTTGAATTCTTCGCAAGAGTCTGCGAAGGAGGATCGAGCGGACTTCAGGGTTGAATAGTTTCAGGGGAGCTCGAGGGGGTGGGGTGCAGGGTAAGCGGGGAGGGCGTATAGGAAAGTCGTTACAGTATTTTCAAATATAAATAGGTCAGAGGCGAGGCTACAAATAGGAAACGGAGGGTAAGCGGGTAGTGCACGGATGCAAATTTGGTGAGTTGTTTTTTTTCATTTTGCTGAAATAAAAATATTAATTTATTGCAGCATTAATTATTTACGAGTTAGATAGATAGATAGAAAATTATTTATTGCTCTAGTAAACATTAAACAGTAACAAATACATTAGAAAATTTACATAAGGTGCAAAGGCGGACTTATCCCTTACAAAGATTTCTTACAGTCAGGATGTTTGAGATTCGATAATATAGTGTAATGTAAGTAGGTAGTAGCAAAAGAGTGAGCGTGAGAATTGAAGATAAAATAATAATAAGAATACTTATTAACTATACATATAAGTAAATGCTAGTAAAATATAAGCCATACACACATATAAATTACTAAATATATGTAATATTATATACAAATAAATATACATACATACATACTTGTCCAATCAGGTATGAAACAAAAGTTGTTCGAGTTCTCTTATTTAATAAAAACTTGTTCACTGATGTGAACAAGTTTTTCATATATTCCTTACTAACATGTGCCCGCGGCTTCGCTTCGAGTGACGTTATGATTTAAAACCGTATGTAAATCGATAAAGTGGTTCTGGATTCATAAGGATATTCATATATTGACCTACGATACACGGTAGCCCGTTTCCTTTTATTTATTAGGATTGAACACCGTTTTATGCTATACCCACTGGCGGCTGGTCCTAAAGTGCGCTCGTGCGCCGCACTACCATACCACGAGAAGTCTTCACTTCACTCAAAATAAATAATACCTTACAACATACTACATTAAAACCATAAAAATCGTACTCCAAATAAATACGAATGTGAATTCGACCTTATTTTATAGATCACAAGGCACGTTTTTGCGAGTAAACGCGCGCGCCGTGCGGAATATAAATCACACGCGGGTCTCCCATACTGAATGTATGGGGATCGGCAAAACACCGCTGGCGCGTGAGACAGAAGATACTTCATAGAAACAGGATGGGCCGAAAGGAGTTCTGCGTGCGGCGCACGAGCGCCAAACAAGGACGCTATATCATGAATACCCGCGCGTGCAACACGTCGCGTCGCGAGCGATTCGTTTTGCACAAGTCCGTCTTACAAACTCTTTGCCGTCTACCTAGAGTCAGCGCGCTGTCATGTGATGTCACATACCTGTTAGCGCGCGAATATTTAAAATGGGATATGGTTAGGTTTTGTGCTTTCTGTCACGTGATACTGTAAATTAAGTGGTGCCGATATTTGCCTAAGCGTTGGTTAAAGGCAAGGCTTTACAATCAGGTGATCCCGGGTTCAATTTCTACTTTTCAAATGCTTTTATTTTTATATATTTTTTTTTGAAGTATTTTTGGACTGTATTCTTTTTGAAAGCTGCAGTAGTGTTGTGGTCTATGGGGTGTATTCATAAAGGTACTAAAAATAAGTTAAAAAACTTGTTTGGATTTTTTTTTCTTGTTTTTTGCAACTCATTGAGTGTCTTGAGAATATTCATACTAGGTACTTACATAATAAAACGCAGGCGTTTAAAAAATTCGGAAGTCCCGATCTTAAAATAACATGACGGGAATGTGTTGGGAAATTTGGTATTTAAGTAGGTAGGTACTTAGCGCACTACCGGTCACTGAAGTCACCAGCCGCCACGGCTATACCTACCTATACAAAAAGCATGTTGACCATAAAGAAATAATAATGATGTTGACTAATTAATGATTTAGAATTGATTTGTAGTCCCAGGGTGGTGTCAACAAAGAGCTATTCCGTGCCACTTGCTTTTGGTGGGTCTGTCCCTAAATTTGAATTTCTTACAAAAAAGCATTTATGCTCCAATTTCAAGAATCGGCTAGTCCACAGAGCGCTTCCATACAGTGCCGCCAACACATCTAGGGGCGACTGTGCGGGTGTAATTTGAACAAATGAGCGACGGCTACCGAACCAAATTAGATTTCCTCTCCGCCCCCCTCCCCCCGCCAACCCTCCTTCACCCCCGCTCATCCCCGCCCGCCAGATTAAAGAAGATCCTCTCTGTCCGAGCCAACCCAGCAAGTTGGTCGGACGCAGATGTTCCATCTTATGCTCGCCTGGTAGCTCCGAGTCAGGATGAGTTTGTTTGTGCGAGGAAAAGGCTTTGGGAATTCTCGTGCTCTGAGCCGGGGGCTCAGCAAATTTTAATGGTTGTGTTTCACTTCTCCGTACCTGCTACGAAGTGTTTTATTTGTGTTCCGGGGCACTTTAATTTATAGAAAAATATTGAAAATAAAAGGACGTGTGTTTAATTAATTGTTTACTGTTTATTGTATAATTTCATCAACAGGTAGGTAACCTAGGCTTGGATATGTCGAAAATTCCGCCAAAATAAAACTTATGACGGATCTCTAAAGCGGCAGGTGGTCGGCGCTGTCTTAGCTCGGACTCTTGATCTCAAGTCTGAGGTTCGATTCCGGTCGACATGCACCAATGAGTTTTTTTCTGATGTATGTGCATACCTACCCGTACCCTTATCACGAGATTTAACCTACACTGCGTACTACGCTACGCCGTGTTCTCCGCATCATTTTGTATGGAGAAACGGAGCATCGTCTCTAATGATAGATTTGCGAACTTCGTTTCTCCATACAAAATGATGCGGAGAACACGGCATGATAAGGGTACTGCTGCTTCACCGTTCGTAACCGGTGTAAAACTGTAGGCCCCTTCCGTTGCCCCTTACTAGGTGGCAGGTACAAATTGTAGCCGACGACTGGGTTGGTACCACCGTACTGGATGTAAGGTCAACTGTATAAATGTCACTTCAATGGACAGATAACTTTTAGCCGAGACTTAACCTGAGGTGGTCAAATCCGCTGAAGTATATTTACAGGCATATGGTGAATACATTTTCCTCACAATCGTCGGCTCACGTCGCAAGACGCATGTTCACGCGTCGCGCGTCGCCTAACGAGCAGGAAGTCGTCGCGACGCTCTCCCCGCCGCGACCGTCGTCGCCGCGACGCCATGGCGACGCCGACGCCTCAGTGCCTTCGAGCCGACCCGTCCAGATGCAGTGGATATTAATTACCTACTACTAAGGTAACAGGACGTTTGGCAGTAATTAATTGAAATGAACATGGGTATTATTTCTTTCACAATACAAAAAGTAACAAAGTGCGAACTTTTTGACATTGAAAATGTCTTTTGGTTCGTTCCAGTATAGGCCCCGATTTCACGAAAAAGTGCGATCCCCTTATATCTCGGAAAGTTGTGAAGATATGATATTCAAAAAAGGTTCAAATGACGCGTATTCATGAGAGCTGTAAGGTGCAGAAAGAATTATTCGAGAAAGTAAAAAACAAAAAAGTGATGACCGAAATAGTGAAAAAAAAATTAATTTTTTTCCGATTTTTTTATTTTGGCGCTCGATATTTTGGAAACGAAGAATGATATCAAAAATTAAAAAAAAAAATCCTCTGGACAATTTAGTCAGCTAGAATTTGAGCCTAAAACAAAGACGATCGGGTTAAGGGTTTGCCCTGTAGCTCAACCTTTTTGAAAAAATAAATTCACAGATTTTATGCCTCACACGACTATCGAGCACATTGGAAATGAATCTACGGAATTCGAAAAAATATTGTCGCTGAGCGACACGAGAAAGTCGGGATAAGGAAAAGGTTAGTTGGGGTCTGATGATGGAGCCGGAAGGAAGCCATAGGAACTCCTAAACTACACATGATAAGCCCATAGTGTTTGAGCTCGTAGGATTTGTCTTCGCAAGTACTCTAGTCATATGTTATTTCCAGGGTCCTGATGATGGAGCCGGAAGGAAGCCATAGGAACTCCTAAACTACACATGATAAATCCACCATATTTGGTCTCGCTGGATATAGGAATATAGGAACCTGTTAGGTTAGAAGATGCGTCGCATTGAAAATGAATTCAACAAAATAAAAAAATATATATTACATTTATATATTTTTTATTATTTTTCAAAAACACAAGCAGCTTAAAAATGTAAACTAAAATTTAGACAGAAAAACAGATAAGCATGACATTATGTCTAACTAAAGTAACACATATCAGATATAAAAATATAATATAAGGATATAGAAGATAAGAATATAGGTTAGGTCAGGTCGCATCTTCTAACCTATCCTATATTCCTATATCCAACGAGCCCAAATATGGTGGATTTATCATGTGTAGTTTAGGAGTTTCTATGGCTTCCTTCCGGCTCCATCATCAGGACCCTGGAAATAACATATGACTAGAGTACTTGCGAAGAAAAATCCTACGAGCCCAAACACTATGGGCTTATCATGTGTAGTTTAGGAGTTCCTATGGCTTCCTTCCGGCTTCATCATCAGAACCCAACTAACCTTTTCCTTATCCCGACTTTCTCTTGTCGCTCAGCGACAATATTTTTTCGGATTCCGTAGATTCATGTTCAATGTGCTCGATAGTCGTGTAAGACACGAAATCTGTGATTTTTTTTATAGAAAGTCGAGCCACCCATAAGGTGTCTAACGACACCCATGGACATTCGGTAGTACGCGGGGTTTGCGAATGCAATGCCGGCCTTACAGGTGCCTATTCACGCCTCTCTTGAACCCGAGACTGTGCTTGGGGGGAAATATGTGGGCGGGAGAGCGTTCTAGAATTTACCAGTTCTGCGGAGTTAAGATCTGCAGAACCGATTGGTACGCATCTGCGGTAGGTCCAGCGTATAGGGATGCAACCCCTGCCTAGTGCGCGTGGTGCGGGGGTGGAAAGGGGACGGCGGCGGGTTCGTGTCAAACATCTCTTTCGAGCTTCCCCATGGAATAAGCGATCGAACTTAAAGCCTAAAGGCATTATCTACTAGTTATACCTGAGATTGTAGGTAAGGATAGGGAAGGTTGATGGGTAATGCGATATTAAGTGAGAAAAAAGAAATAATAAGTTTAATAACCCAATCTAACTTCCCACATATTTTATTTTATTCAGTAATCATAAGGAAACAATTAATATAAAACATTTAACAAACTAACAACCAGATGACATTACACGAATAGATAAGTAGTTAATTTATAAAAAAAGTTTATGATGCTAATTTAAAAAGACACAATTTTTTGTAAATAAAAAACAGAATGCCAAAAGAGAATAAGAAAACTATAACCTAAACTAATATATTTATGCAAAAAAAAAATCGAATACTAAAGAAAAAATATGTTTAACTAATATAAACTTAATGTCGCTTATGTATGAAACACTATGTGTAAAATTATTATTTTTTTAATATTGTCGTGAAAGATGTCAACACGAGAAAATGTACTATTATTATAAGTTACACAAGAGCGGCGAAGGAAAGAATTATTAAGATACTTACATTATTTCGATTATTTAGATAGATACTTACGATAGATTACTAATATTCAGATGTCCCTGTACGCTGCTTCAGGAGAACAACGTTCGCTCGAGTTCCTGAGGCAGCGTATCAGTGTGGCCATCCAGCGAGGCAACGCCGCTAGCGTCCTCGGTACAGTGCCCACATCGTCACCCCTGGAGGAGGGTTATTAAGTTTTGTATTGGTTATAGGTTTACATTTTATTTTGTAGTTAGTTTTTAGTTTTTAGTAGTTTTTAGTTATAGTTTTTTATTTTATTTGATAGGTAGTTTAAGTTTATTTAATAATTTTAATTAAAAAAGTAAATGAATTTTGCAGAGCAAAAAAAAAAATAATTCAGAGAAGCTGATACAAAACCGTAGTCACCATATCCCATCCGCCCCCACCCTCTCGTCCGCCCCCGCCCCGTTAGTCGTCCGCCCCGCCAGTCCGCCGACGGCAATAAAATTTCACGCCACATAAAGCAAAAACACACTATCCTGTTCCAACACATTACGACGCAGGAGCAGTGATTCTCAAAACTTAACTAGCCATGGAGATCTACTCATATTTCGCAAGGATAACTATGAAGGTGGTTTCGTGGAAGGTTTTATCTTGTTATTGTGATGAACCTAGCTTAAACCACGACCTTGCGTGCGTTATTAGCGTAACTACGGCGCTATATATAAAACTAGCTTTTGCCTGCGGCTTCGCTCGCGTTAAGTTCGTATTTAAAAAGAACAAAGTGAACCCGCTACCGTACCTTTATTTCGGCGCGTGGAACAATTCGGTTTGTATGAGAGCCAGATCTTAGCGTAACCGGAACTGAATTTTATTTAGCCTATCCTTTGTCCCGTATAATCAAATGTGCTTGTAGGTACTAAGTTTCACCGAATTGGGATGATCGGTTTAAGAGTTATGGAGGAACATACATACATACAGAAAATATTTCTAAAAATCTTAAATTAGTTTTAGTATCATACAAAGAGTCTACAAACGCAGTATCTCTAAAATAAAGTAACTTACTCCACGACCATCCCTTACAGATTTATTATTAGCATAAAAAAATAAATAAATATAAATATAAATATTGATTAATTATGATGAAGCTAACTGATGCCACGACCTTGCGTGCGTTATTTGCGTAATTACGGCGCAATGCTACCTGCCTAATATACTTGATTGTATAATATTCATATAAAATAAAAATACAAGAGCTCTCCCATATAATCCCCCCAAGAGTTTCGATCCTTCTAGAGGGCCGTGAATAGGCATTTGCAACCCCCGCATACGACCGAATGTGCATAGGAATCCTTAGACACCTTATGGGTGGATAGGCGCCACAAGCCGCGCTTATTAAAAAAAAAACCTAAGTATGCAAATTTTTTTTGAATAGTAAAATATTTTTTTATTTGCAAATTTTTGTTTTGTAACAATTGCTTTATTTTCTTTAGACGGAAATACTGTGTGAGCGAGAGGCAAGTAGGAGCGCCGCCATTTTCAATCCCTTTATTTAAATAACCAGTTTTTTTTATGGAAACTGGCACGGTTGGCTACATCACCTACAACATCCGTGATGTCAGCCTATAACACCACACCGGGTGAACTAGGTGCCATGTTAGTGCACCTTCCCTTCATTTCATGTCATATGTATGTATGTGACACTGTTCAGGTAATATGTCACACTCACTGTGTCTCGATCGTTTTGTTACTACTTCTATACGGAATAGACGTGTGGTTTAAGTAAACTGTGGTGTGGTGACGTCACGTACAAAAATTCTACGCGACTACTCATATGGCACGCAATACCTAGCTGCCTATATGACGTCGACAATGTCACCGCTCGCTGGAGACTAGTTGTAGGAAGTTAGGGGACAAAGGAAATGAAAGGAAATCCGGATAAACAAAAAAAAACTCATAACCGTGTGGCGGCGGCGGCGGAGGGGCGGAGGCGTGGCGGCGCCGTCTGCGGGCTAGGGGGGCAGGAAGGGGGGGGGGGGGGGGAGGAGGGGGGGGGGGGAGGAGGGGGGGGGGGAGAGAGTTGGGCCATTGTCTCTGTCGCAGAGCATTTGAGTTAATTTTTTATATTTTTTAGTATGTTTAACCACTCATAATCATTTGTACATACTAGAATACAAACCTTAAAATATATAATAACTTAAACCCTACCACTTATTAAGGTAAGAAGGGAAGGGACCTACAGTTTTACTTGGAATCCGAACCACGGTCAGGCTCCAACGGTCGAGCGGTCACCCATCCGAGTACTGACCGCACTCAGCGTTGCTTAACAATAAATAGCAACATTCGACGGTCTGCACCACTGAGCTATCGAGTCTGAAAATTATTAGATTAGATAGCTCGAACGGTTTATAGAAGCTACAGGCTGTGACAGACAGACACCTGACGGATAAGCCCCTACCAGCGTCGCTGGCTAAGGAACCCTAAAAACCTTCTACTTACAGCTCTAAAATAAATTCGTCCAATATTTTGCTGCTATAAATTTTAAATGAGCCAAATACTTACCTACATTTCCGATTGATTAGTCCCGAGTCCTCGTGGCGGTACCTCACTGCAATGCTCTTAGATCTTACTCGATAAGGAGATTTATTAATATAATAATGAAAGTGTAATATCTCTTTATAATTGACTCTATATATGATACTAAAACTAAATTGACGATTTTTAGAAATATTTTCTGTATGAATGTATGTTTCTCCGTAACTCTTAAACGGATGAACTGAATTCGATGAAACTTAGCACAACCACATTTAGCTATACGAGACATAGGATAGGCTAAATAAAATTCAGTTTCGGTTACGCTAAGATGTGGCTCTCATACAAACCGAATTTTATTGTTCCGCGCGCCGAAATAAAAGTACGGTAGCGGGCTTACTGGCTTTCTTTATTTTTAAATACGAATTTCACGCGACCGTAAAGCTAGTATAAATATAAAACCCTTTTCATGTCCCGTTCAGCAATGCAATCTATAAGGAAGAACTGGGCAAAAAATCCTAGAAAGCTCTTTTTGTTATATAACTTACATATTAAGTTTTGATTACGGTAAATTATAAGCAAGATATTAAAAATATCAAATCGAGTATATATCCGTAATAAAAAAGATAATTACATACAGAGAACAATTGCTTCAGTGAATTCATTAATAAAAGTTAGGTATATACATATAAACAATTAATTTGAAATATTTTTATTTACAATAGGAAAAAAAAAACCTATGAACAGGTAAAATGAACTAGATCTCATGCCAGTGTTTCCCTTTTTGGGTGTGCAGTTCATCAAATTGTCTACGACATGGTTAATTTGGTCACAGAACCCGGTGAGAAAATTATTTCAACAGAATTGTAACGGGTCCACTACGGTGGTGTGAGCCGTGTTTCTCTTTCACTTGCCGGAATTTTAGGTGTACAAACTGCTGATCATTAAAACATTTAAAATTCACCAACTGTCGTCCTTGTACATACCAACTCATCTAAGAACGAAGCCACCCCCGCACCACCAACCACCGCACCGCCCGCACTCCGGCCCTCGCGCCGCCCCCACAGGACAGAGGACCAAGTACAAATATCTCAAGCTAATCAATAGTCCCAATAAAGAAGCTCCAACATCAATATTTGACGGCACAACTTATCTTATTAGACTCTAACGAGGGCAAACGTTAACATTCGATCGTGGATGTAGTATGGGTGACTGGTTTTGGTACTTGAGGAGATAATTTGTAAATTCCGTTGAAACTTAATAGAGGTATTTGAAATTAAATTATACGAGCTTGCAAACCATTGTTAAACCGATGTTTCTAAGTGCTGCAAATTTTCTGTAGATACATCTTCGGTAGCTCGGTGGTGCGATCGGTGGGGCTGTCGTACGTGATATTAAGCACACCTGGGCGCGGTCAGTACTTGGATGGGTGACAGTTCGAGCGTTGGACGCTGACCGTGGTTAGGATTCTACTTAAAATTTTAGATCTCTTTCCAGTACCTTACAATGTTAGGGTTTAGCGTCCGGGTTTGTACCACCGCAATGAATGAAAGGTCGATCGAAGCGGCTATGTAAATAGTTCGTATTTTCCGCCCAGCTGAGCGTAGCCGGCACGACCAAACGGAAACACTGATATGGCAACTAGCTCACCGAGGTGGTATGGGCTGACATCACGGATGTTGTATGTGATGTAGCCAACCGTGTCAGTAGTCATTCAGTATTCATAAAAAAAATTTAAATGAAAGAAAATGGGTACGTAACAGAGCATCAATTACATACTCAATTTTTTCCAATCAATTCAATTCAATGCTGATGATGTGAATTTTTTTATGTGGCTAGTTCGCGAAGTAAAACAATTCGGTTTTAATTATTTCGCCACAAACTCATTTTATTTCTGCATACAGCCTGCATTTTATTTCTGCATATGTATTTGTAGACATGTTTAAATTGATTATGGTTTTTATTTTCACGCCAGCAGTGTCAAGACACAGCGTTCCACCTCCAGAAGGCGATGTGGTGGTCGAAGACGCGGGCGGCGCGGGGGCACCAGTCTCGTCATTATTTCTTCGTGAAAATTTTTCAAACATCAAACATTCCTTCAACTTATTAACGAACCGAACATTCCCCCCCCCCCCCCCCCTCCCTTCCCCGCCGGGCCCCCTAGCATCCAGAGCCCAGCCGCACTCGTCCTAAATACGTCCCTGCCACATCAGCCGGAAAATTACGTTGGCGTTTTAAGGAAATCGGCCAGAATTTTTAAGTAATGATTTTATACTCGTACATGATGTTAACGTTACAATTGTAAAGTTTTAGAGAAAAATTCATGCATCTTGTATATCAGGTACCAGTGGCGGCTGGTGATTTCACTGACTGCAAAGAGTTTGTGTTACGTCGCAGCGCAGCGACGTAATACAAACTCTTTGACTGACTGGTAGAGCACTAAGTACTGTACCACGCAACAAATTTCCAAAGTTGTGGTTTCATTATCGCGACTTCCGAATTTTTTCAACGCCTTCGCTTCATTTGGTACTATGATTATTCTCAACATATTCAACAAGTTGCAAGAAACAAGAATAAAGTTTATTTTTCTCATTTTTAGTACCTTTCTGACCCACACGTACCTGACACACCTATATACCACAAACACTACTGCAGATTTCAATAAGAAAGCAGTAATACAAAATGTAACTTCTACATAACTTTCAAAAAGTTCAATTACAAATTTTAAAATACCCGCGCAGCTGTGAGTTTTTATATTTCATTAACTTAGCGGTCCCCCGACTCCTTTAATAGAAAGCCGGTTTAAACAGAATGGTTATTTAGTAAGTAATCAATTAAAAAAATCATTATGAAGTAATAAAAACATTACGTCCCACGGATGAACCGATTTGAATGCGGTTTTTTTTAAAGCTTGAAATAAAAGTTTAATTACAAATTAAAAAAAAACCCCGACCCTTAAAAGTCAAAAATAATTTATGTTTACTTAGAAAAAAAACCACACCCAATTCGTTCCATCCGTTTAGGAGCTACGATGCCACAGACAGACACACAGATACACACGTTAAACTTATAACACCGCATTTTGCGTCGGGGGTTAAACATGGTGACAAAATAGAGATAAAATAAAAATTAAGAGTCAATAAAAATAAAAAATAAACTATAATGAACAACTCGGCAATGTCCACTGTGTCCGATGTAATTAAACTTGTCCGAATACTTTGCTGGTCGTGGTGTTGTGATGTAATTTAATAGCGTACTTGCAGCACAACACCGATTGCTCTGCTTACCCCGACTCTCGGGATATAGCGTGTGGTATGTATTATGTTTAAATTTAACCTAACTATTTTATTTAATATTTATAGGCCAAATTCAAAATACAAAGAAATACAAATGAACCAAAGTGACCCTCTTGAACCCCCTGCGACGATGCCGCGCCACCACCTCGCAAGCGGGGTGCATGTTCCGACAGTGGCGGAGAGATGGCGGCGGCTGTGGGGTGCACTAATTCATTTAGATTAAAAGGACGCCGCGCAAATTAATTTTAATTTGAACAATTCTTACGAGGAGCCGCGTGGGAGATATTTTAATAAGCGCTACTTCGGTTTGTTACTTCCCGTCTCGGTGAAGTTGCCTATACGGGAATTAAACATTCTAAATTCAAATATTGTGACAAAAGGTAATCCGTAATTTACGTACCCGAAAATAGTAGAACAGAAAAGAAAGCTAGGATGATGAACAAATATAGAATAAATGTTATAGAATGGAAATTATTAATTATGTGTTTCTACGTTTGACGACATGTTCAGAATGATGTGTTACTTATCCAATCACAACCTCACGATTGTGCGCCATGATATTAATTTTTTGCCTAAACAGTCATAATTATTAAATGTAAACCCATGTTTCTAATCTAAATAACATCGAATATATTTTTTTATGGATTTTCTTTTAGACACGCCTGGATGTGCCCAAAAATTCAACGGAAGATCGAACACAGCCAATAACGCCACTCCTCGCGGCACTACGATCAGAGGGGCGCCGTGCAAGCTATAAAGCGGACAACGGAACGATTTCAAAAAGCGATGCTTTCTCAAAAGTTGTTTATGAGCAACATATGGACGTTCCGAGCGGGTCCGGCGGGTGTGACAGATACGAATGAAGGCTGAGGGATGAGGGAAGCGAATTCATCAGAGCACCGGCCACCTACAAAAAAAAAAGGCTAAGGGAACCGATTGTTTTCCTGTGGCGCGATTCTTCAAGTCCCTTCTATATTCAATTTAAAGTAATATTACATTTCATTCAGTCAGCATCTGGCTCTATGAAAAGCCAAATTCAACCGAGCAGCCTCACAGCCGCCACCCATCCTCCGGCGGTGAAGCCTTAACAAACCGGATATGGAATTAGTGTCCGGAAGTCCAAAGGCTTTCGAGGTTGGACCCCGACTATTTGCACAGTGGTCCTGAGTACACATCCAGTTATATCTGTTTGAATTCTATTGAAATTCACTTTCTTATGTATAGTATGTACGGAGTATATATGTATATTTATTCAGATATTATATTTTTTATATTTAGGAATGTATATTCATTCATATAAATATAGGTTATAAGTTATTTTATTATTTTAAATTCTCATATTCAAGTCTTTGCTACCTATAACCTCGTTATTTACAGAAAGGGATTGAAAATGGCGGTGTTTCATAGCTGTACAGTCGGCATGCAATTTTTTTTTGCAAGGTGTATTTTTTATTTGCAATTTTTTCTCTTCGAACAATTGCTTTATTTTCTTTAGACGGCAATACTGTGTGAACGAGGTGCAAATAGGAACGGCGCCATTTTCAATCCCTTTCTTTAAATGTCAAACATCCGAAGGTAGACTAGAAGAAGTCTCCGTAAGGGATAAGTCCGCACCTCGTGTAAATTTTATATCGAGCTTGCTTCTGCAAAATGCTCTTTTTATCTACCTATATCTATTTATGTGCATGTGTATATGATAAACCGGGTCATTCGTACGCTGGTTATTTTGTCTTACAAATTATTTCGCATGGATTAAATGTAGAGATTGTCTGAGAAATGTTGGCACTGAATTAAGCACGACGCGAGTGTGAATCTGCTTGTATTCATGAACCAACGTTAGAAACATGTTTTGACGTCACATTGTCAGTAGGTACATAATAATGTACACACATACGTGTATTATTTTTAAGTACCGGTCCCACACACATATCTGTCAGTCAGCGTGTAAGCGTCTACTGCTGGACATACGCCTCTCCAATTTTCCTCCAGTCCTCCCGGCCTTCAGCGGTACGGAACAACTGCTTTCGGCCGACATAACTGTCAGTGGATGTGGTAAATTTCAGCTTTTTTTCTTCTGATTCGACGTGCCGACATACTTTACTAGGCACCCAGCGGTGGCGCTAAAGGTAGGTTCAGGGTAGTCCCTCTCGCTCACTTAATGAAGATAAACTGATAAATGAAATGACATTTAAAGATGGAGCGACTAGTTACAAATTTTGGCCGAGTGCCTGACACATGCCTAGCATTCACTAAAGGCGACTAATGACTCCCTTCTTATTTTACTAGGTGGTAGGGTTTATCCCGGCCGGGTGGGTACCACCACCGCACTGAATGAAAGGTCGGTCGAAACGGCTATGTAAATAGTTTGTGTTTTCCGTTCAGTTCAGTGTAGCCGGCACGACCGAAGGGAAGCACTGACGTGGTACCTAGTTCACCCGGTGTTATGGGCTGACATCACGTATGTTGTAGGTGATGTAGCCAACCGTATCAGTTTCCATAAAGAAAAACATCACATGAATGCTTAGTAGATAGTTACAGTACCCGGCAGTAAGTCTACTGATCCAGCTCTAGATTCAGACAATCCGGTTTCTGTCGCACAGATAGGTGCGAGTTGGTGCGACAGAGACTGATTGTTAGAGATGATTAGAAGACTATACTACATTGATCGCAAATTGCTGGTATGCTTATTGTGTAGGCCGAGGTGATACATGAATTTTAGTGAAAGAATTATTTGCCGGAGACAGGTATTTTCGGAGAAAGAAAATAATTCCCATACAAAATTAATTATTCATACAAAATATATTTTTTTTAACGCACCATAACATTGATTTTGTATATAAATGTATGTAAAAATAACAAGGGCTGTGGTATGGGTGAATGTTGTGGTGGTTTAAAAAAAATTTACCCTAACCTAATGTTGAGGCGGCGCATGTCGTTTTTGCATAAATTCCTATTCAAAATAAATGTTTTAGTGCGTAAAAATAAAAAAAATTGTGTGAAAAAAATTAAAAAAAAAAATTCTCCGAAAATACTTGTCAGCGGCAAATAATTCTTTCACTAAAACTCATGTATTATCTCGTGCTACACAATAAGCATACCAGCAATTTGCGATCTGTGTAGTCGTCTACTAATCCACACCCACATTATTTACTGGAGGGTACTGTACCTATTTAATTTTTGAACTTAGAACTTCCCATCAAAACGGTCGGTTACGTTACACATAGGTACATACCTATGTACAAAGAACAGGGTTTTTAAAGATTTTACCAACATTTTCAGTCATCATTCACATAAGACGTGTTGCTTGCAGTTATCAAATACGTACGACCACAGAGCAAGAAACACCGCCAGGGGCAAGACGGCCCCCGATCGCTGATCTGTGCGCACAACGAATATCGGCTTAGTATCGCCATCAATCTTGGCCGATAGGAGGCAACTGTGTGCGCCTGATGGAACACTTGCCCCGGAGGACCGGTGCAGCCTCCGCCCCGCCGGCCGCGCCGCCGCCGCCAGATGGATCACTGCACAGAAATAAAAAATATGGAACCAGTATTTTAGTACGAGTACCTATTTATTTATGAAATCTTCGACGTCGACGTTTCGAGTCCTCTATGGGAGCCGTTGTCAAGAGGACATGTTCGCTCCGGCAACAAACATGACACTGACAGGAGCCCGCCTGCTTCTCAAGTTGTAGGTAGTGTGGGTAGGTTTTTTTTATGTAATCCGGTATGGGTGGCTGAGTTGGAGGGGCCAAAGCACATGCTCCGACCAGCCGATATCACCTCCGAGAAGGTAGGTGCCATACCGGAGACTTCCCTGGATTGCTGGCTATACTGGACTAGAGGAGAACACAACCGAGGCTGCTATGCATGCGGCCATCTTACATCCAGTACGGTGGTACCGACCCAGTCGGCTACAATTTGAGCCTACCACCTAGTAAGGGGCAAGAGAAGGGACCTACAGTTTTACACCGGTTCCGAAAGGTGAAGCAGCAGGTGGTATGCACGTAAATTTTTTCGTCAGAAAAAACTCATTGTTACACGTCGACGGGATTCAAACCGCGGACCTCTCGTATGAGAAGCCTCCGTATTCGCTGCCTCCGTATTCGCTGCCTCCGTATTCGCAGCTGCCTCCGTATTCGCTGCGTTCCTTGCTTCTTCAGACTTACAAGAAGCCAACATTTATTTCGTTCGAAATTTTTGTTTTTTTTTCTCTGTGTTTTGTGTGGGAAGCTACCTATCCCCGAGGCCTAGGACCTGGGTAAGCCTAGGCAGAAGTCAGCAATTTTTGTTTTGTAATCCGATATGGGCGGCTCAGTCAGAGGGGGGCACATCCTCCGACCATTCGCAACCCCGCATACGACCGTTATGGGCGTCGTTAAACACCGTATGGGGGGCTCGACGCCACATGTGATTTCCATAAAAAATACTTTAAATGAAAGTGAGTTTTTAATGTTTTATTAATAATTTTTATTTTACCTTTAATTTAACACATATTTCTCCCCAAGTATAGTCTTGGGTCCTTCAAGAGAGGTGTAAATAGGCACGGGTCAGGCCGGCATGCTTTCTATAAAAAAAAAAAATTATGTTTAAAAAAATATCAAATATAAGTTCTTTCAAAATTAGTTAATAGTACGCTAAGGGGGGGTTCTGTATCATATAGGGAGTAAAAACTATATAAATGTTTTTGGACCTTGGGCTTTTTGACGTGATAACGTCACGTCTTATAAATTGATGAACACCGGCTGCACGCACGAAAAAGTGTCACGTTCCATCTGAGCCTGTGTGTGCAAGCGAGAGCGCGTAACAAGCGATAGAGAGGCACAATCGGCATAAGCCTATGACGTTATCACGTAAAACTATCGTTCGTAAACCGACTTTACAGACAATCAATATTTTTTTTGTGTAATATATTTTTATATGTATTTATAAAAAAATATGTGGTTGATTTCTATAGCCTAATCGATTCAGTTTCATAACAGTAACAAAAAAGTCTTTGTGACCATTATGATGTAACACGACGTGTAAGTTGGTAAAAAAAAATCAAATTCTTTCTATTCCATACTAATAAACTTGTTCTTGGAAGACTTTTTTGTTCCTGGCATGAAACTGAAACAATAAACCCCCCCCCCCCCCCCCCCCCCCCCCCCCCTTAGCGTACTATTAACTAATTTTGAAAGACCTTATATATAGTTATTTCAAAATGTAAATTCTACAACAACAAGCCGCTATACATACCTACATGCAATATAATGACAAAATTGGTGACCGGCTATTTGGAAGAATTACAAGGAAACAATAATCACACCACTGAAGACTAAGTTGAAATCTTCCCCCTTCAAAGTTGAAGATCTACCCCATACAAAGGTGAAGATCTACCCCCTACATAAGTTGAAGATCTACCACCAATATTATGTTGAATATTCTCTCCCTAGGTGATCTTGGGCGGGGATGATGAAGATTGTCCAGTCAAAACCCAACGATGGTTGAGGTTGCAGAAAACTTGGACGAGGATTAATTATATACTTATGGAGATTATAATGACTTTTTACCTGTTCCGTGAGTGGAAGTCCACTCTATTCTCTTGAATTCCTCGGATCGCTGTGTCACGGTGACTTGTACAACTCAAGTGGAGGTGGTTATCTGATGTATCCAGTTATCGAGGAGCTTGGGGTGGCGAAGGGAGAATGCGCGGCGTCATGGAACATTCAGTGAAGTGGCCGAGCGGTGAAGAGCCTTGTCTGTTTCACGAGAGGACATGGATTCGATTCTCGTCGAGAGGCGCCAATTTCTTTCACATTTTTCACATTGGTTCTACATGCGTGCAGCGTGCACTGTGAAAGAGTCAGTGTAAAGGACTGAGGAGTGGGACGGGATAGCTAGGACAAGATTGTCGGAGGCTTTTAATGGGTCACCGTGCGAGGAAAGAAATTGGAAACTGTCGGATAGGTAATTCGGCCTCGGTAGCTCAGTGGTGCGGACGGTCGACTGTCGTCGTGATCATAAGCACACCTGGGTGCGGTCAGTACTTGGATGGGTGACCGCTCGACCGTTGGAGGCTAACCGTGGTTCGGATTCCACGTAAAACTGTATGTCCTTTCCCAACTTACCTTACTAGGTGGTAAGGTTTAGCCCGCCCGGGTTGTACCACCACCGCACTGAATAAAAGGCCGATTGAAACGGCTATGTAAATATAGTTCGTGTTTTCCGTTTAGTTCAGTGTAACCGGCACGATCGAAGAGAAGCACTGACATGGCATCTAGTTCACCGCAAGGTGTTATGGGCAGACATGACCGTTGTAGTAGGTGATTTAGCCAACCGTGTAAGGTGCCATAAAAAAAAAATAGGAGCAGCAGGGTAATTCAGTGTGCAGTACAAGAGACAGAGGACATGGAAATTCCTGCGACGACGAATGTAGAGCCACTGAAGGCCAGATCGGAACTCGGTATTATGATCTGTAGACCGAAAATGTATCCGATGCACATGATTAGTAGCCGGTCCAGCTTATTCAGCAGCTCTTCATTGATGTCGAGGTAACATACATCAGCAAAGTCTAGAAAGGATGACAATAGATTGTGCCAACAAAGTGTTTATGCTGATAGATTTGTTCCTACGTCAAAATAAACTACTGAAATTGAAGCGTTAGAAGTCCGTTGTCGAGATAGCTGGAGTGTACAGACAATAAAGGAAATGATATTATTTTATCAGGCCACTCTAGCAGATTGGTCAGCGGGGAAGAGGAGGAGGGAGGGGATGTCAAAAATACTTTCCTAGATTGGAACGTGTTTTCTTATTGCATAAGACGTATTAATTTGCTAATAGTCTGGATGTAGGCTGACTATTCTGCAACTCGTACGGGTTAAAGGAGAACAGTGATTGGTTGTGATTGTTAAAGAGAGAAAATATTTCTTTATACATGACTGCTGCGAGAGAAGAAGGAAGAATTAACTATTTAGATATACCTTCTTAACTGATAAATAACGTGATCTTTATAATGTTATTCTCATTATCCAAAGATTGACTGGAAGAAATAATTTATATCCATAAGTCGGTCGGTCTTGTGTATCTCTTTTATTTCAATGTATGCAATGAAGAATTTCTATTCCATTCTAACACTGTAAGCTAAACAATGAAATAAATAAAACAAAAATATTATCTTTAAAATTTAAGCAACCCACAGTTCCAATCCGACTTAAAAATGCATTTCTCTAAAATGTCAGTGGAGCAATAAATTATTTATTAATGTCTAAACACAAAGGAAATAAGACTTAAAGATCTTGAACAGCAGTGAAAACTGCAGCCTTTTCTCTCTTGTTTCGACAGTTTAAAAAATTAAATAAAAAATCTAGTAAGAAGTAAGGTATATGATTATAGAATTAAATAAAACTGTACATAAAATGCTTGCCTAATCAAATCACCTTACCAATAACGGTTCAAGTCTTCTTGAAGTCCCCCAAAAGACAGGGATAATGGCATTACAAAATTGCCACCACCTTCTCGGCATAGATGGCACAAAAATTGCCGTATTTACGGCAGTTTGCTGTTTGATTGAATAAGAACCCCTGTTCCACTTCCCACAATCCATCGATGCTCTGGATAGGTAGGAGCTAGATCATTTCGAATATGTGTGTAACGCCTGCCTAATTCCTACTTACTTTATGTTCTGCGTAGTTCACATAATATGTATTTAGCTGTAGTTGTATCTGATCATTATATGTTTGTATCTGTGCCTTGTGTTATATTATATGTGGTCTTCGATCTCTCAGTGACTTAACTTCGTCTTCTCGATGCAATTCGTTTTCTCAATTAATTCAATTTGTTTTCTCTGGGAATTCACTTAGCTTTCTCAATTAATTCAATTTTATTTCTCAGGAAATTTACTTTGGGCTTTCGTTGAATTCACGTTACGACCCGGACGGACATCTCAGCAATGTGCAGTGGGTCGATTGCAGAGTGTGGATGGTCCAATTTTATTGATTAGAGAGTTTTTAGGACAAGGGCCGATCACGCTCCTTGTGATTTATGGGCAAGACAATCCTTCGGTATGTGATTAAATAAATTTTGTATCTGTTTTCCTTTAACCGCCTTATTTGTGGCAGCATTGGGCACTTCATTGCTGTATGTATACATATTCTTTTAAACTTAGTCAATACGAGGCTTTCGTTTTATCATTGAATTCACTAAATCGTGTTCTTTGTGAGTTCGCACAATTTTCTTAATGAATTCATTTCTTTTTCTAGATTTATTCAATTTTCTTTCTCAGGGAATTCACTTAGTTTTCTCATTGAATTCTCGCCCCATCCCGGCCAACTCACAATGTGCAGACGGTCGAGTGACGAGGGAGGATGGTCCAGTTTTATTGATTTGACAAGTTTTTATGTCCGGCCAACAAGGGCCAACCTCCTCGGAGTCCGACGCTCTCTTGAGTTATGGTAATGGAGCGTGTGGGGTCAAGCGGGCCGGGCGGGGAAGAGCGGTGAAGTGGTCGTATCGATAAGTGGGCGATTGGCTGGGAATTTGTGTGATTGGCTTTTTTGTTATTGATCTCTTTGGGGGCGGAGAGAACCATGTTTACGATGCGTGTCCCTTAAGTGTGTTTTAGGATACGTGAATTTATGAAGATTAGAATGGATTTTTTTCAGGTAGATAATTTATAAGATAGGAAGAATCGATAAATTTTTAGGATTTTCCAATAGTTACTTGCGTTGCATTGAATATCAGTTATTCTGGATACGCTCTGGTAAAGGAAAACTATGACGAAACGTGTTTTAATATTACTGTTGTGTTGTGTTGAGATCTTCAATATGTAATATAATTTTCACAAAAGAAACATAAGTACACTTCTTTTCACAGTGTTTTTCTTCACAAGTGTGATCCATGGATGATAAACCTCTCGCGAAAAAAGTCGGCCCCCTCACCACCAAAGCACACGAAACAGGTAGTCATTACATATCTCACTCATGTTTTTCCTGTCAAACTTTACTATGACAGTGCATATCAAAATAACCTCGACGTTCTACAGTAGGTAAATCAAAACTACACAAGACGTGACCCTCATTTGCACACCCAGCTGCCCCCCCCCCGCGCCCCCTCCGCCCCCTCAACCCGCGCGTCGCGAGGGACTGTTGTCATGGAGATGTAAACTTGTGCGTAGAAAACGCCGGCCAATATTTTGTACTGTGGAGCGATGGGGTTTTCCTCCTCCGTTCCACTTGCTCCACCCAAAGTTATTTCTTTGGAAGAAAAAAAGAAAGAAACAAAGAAAGAAAGAAAGAAAGAAAGAAAGAAAGAAAGAAAGAAAGAAAGAAAGAAAGAAAGAAAAAAGAAAGAAAGAAAGAAAGAAAGACAAAGAACAAAAGAAAAAAAGAAAGACAAAGAACAAAAGAAAGAAAGAAAGACAGAAAGAAAAAAAGAAAGAAAGAAAGAAAGGAACAAAGACATTTTGTTTATTCCCCATTTGCCATGAAAATAAAATTATACACTGTCATACTCACGAGGACGGTGAAACCGCTCAGTTGAGACGCAGTTAGACAACAAAGCTGGTTTTAGCGGCTCCCATTTTCTGAATAAATAAATATTAGCTAATAATAAAAATGTTAGAAAATAATAAGATCAAACCAAAACAAATACACTACACCTCTGCGTTAGTCTGGCGAGCGCCATATGTCGTGCTTCCCATAAAAAAAATAAAAATAAGAAAGCATACTTTAAACATTTAAAACATTATTAGTTCTAAAATTAGGTACATAATATTAAATAAATACTAATATGCCTAGGACCTAGACCCTATACCCGGACGAGGCAATCCGCCGACGCACCAAAGTAGTCGATATTGGATACCGGGTGGCTAAGCTCAAGTGGCAATGGGCTGGGCACGTCAGCCGAAGAGACGACGACCGTTGGAGTAACCGTGTCCTACACTGGCGGCCGTGGACAGGAAAACGGAGTGTGGGAAGACCACCCGCCAGGTGGGACGACGACATCAAGTACGTCGGCGGAAAGCAGTGCTTCCGTACCGCTGAAGGCCGGGAGGACTGGAGGAAAATTGGAGAGGCGTATGTCCAGCAGTGGACGCTTACACGCTGACTGACTGACTGACTGACTATACCCGGATGGATGTAACTACTGCCTATCAAGTGTCTTGAAACAGTTCACAAGTTGTCTATCGCTCCCTCGCACGTCGGACACAGAGCCTCCCCCCGGATATATTGGTGATATAAATTTCCTGCGACGCCCAGCTCCTTTCAGCAACTCTCTCAAGACGCCTTCCTGTGCTCACGGTCTCACTTGAACAGCGTGAGAGACATAGTGACATAAGGGTGACACTATCAAGAACATTCTTCTAAGTGTGAAGTTTTATTTAAGAACTGTTTAGACTAAAATCTGGACGTACTAGCCAAATAGATAGAAAATATTTTATTTCTAGTGAAACATTTTGTAGAAACAAGCACTATATAAATTTATATATGAGGTACTAAGGCCGCCTTACGCATATTTCTTCCAGTCAATCTTTAGGTGTTTGAGCGTCGACAAATACAGTGAAATGTAAGTGTAGTAGCAAAAGTAGTAGCAAAAGACTTGAGTGTGAGAATTTAAAATAAAATAATTTCTAGTAATTAGGAATACCTTATTATAATACATGTAAGTTAAATGAACACATATAAATTACAAAATATATAAATATTATCTAAATAAAAAATACAAACATACATACAGTTACTTTCAGTCACGAGCACAGATGGACAGTGTGCTAACATTGCACCCAAGTGTATAGTAGTCGAACGACGCGTGTGAGCCCAATAGGCGACGAGCGTCGACTGACGCTGACTGACGCCGGTGGAACGCGTCAAGGTGAGAGGTGGCTAGCATCTCGTCCTTTAGCACAGCATCTTGTCCTTATCCCTTAGTCGCTTTTTATTACATACACCGAGAGAGATGCCGTGGGGCTATTGTTTTCAAGTACCGGCCCCACACGGCGACACGGTACGGTGCGGTGCTATACATCCAAACTTTTTACACCCTAAGGTGTGAAAAGTTTAATATTATTTCGCGTAGCACATTTGAAGGGTGATCCGTGGATTGTAGGAGTGGGGAAAGATATTCCCTGGGAGCCCGTTCCACACCTATGCAGTGCGGCACAAGAACGATTTAGAGAATCGTGCAGTTCGAAGAACTCTTCTGTCGACTACAAAGGGATGTTCCGCGAGAGTATGTCGGGTTTGGCGAAGGTGTAAAGGAGGAGGAGGGATAAGGGAAGCAAGTTCGTCAGAGCAGGCGGCCATAGTAGTACCGATAAAACAGGCATACAATATAGACGAACAAACACCTCACCCATGTTAAAAGTATGCTTCGCAACATACGTCTAAAACGTTCACCCGTATAGACAAAATCCAGACGACTCTCGCCACGCAACAGACGGAAACAAATCGAGTTTAGTTCAGTCGAGTTCACCCCAGACTTCGGGCCGGCAGATTGGCTTGATCACGTGACGTCACGCGTCGTGTAAGTTTCCACCGCCGCCGCCGCCCTTACTTCGTCCGACGAGCCACACGTCCACAGTTGCTGAGATATAAGTAAGTAAACTGATGGTTTATATTGATTTTAATTAAACTCTTACGCAGCGAAGTAGTTAGTCGATATTAGACACCGGGCGGAAGTGCCAGTGGGCTGGGCACGTCAGCCGAAGAAGCGATGACCGTTGGATTAACCGTGTACTACACTGGCGGCCGCGGAGAGAAAAACGGAGTGTGGGAAGACCACCCGCCAGGTGGGACGAACACCCGCCAGGTGGGACGACCACCCGCCAGGTGGGACGACGACCTCGAGTATGTCGGCGGAAAGCAGTGGCCCGGAAGACTGGAAGGCGTATGTCCAGCAATGTGCGACGAACTAGCCTCCCACCAAAGTATATTTTGTATTTATACTTCACCTGATAGGTGTTGTCGAATAATTATTCCGAAATTCCACGCTTCCGCGAGTAACCTCTAAAATAAAACATGGCCTGCTTTTAGCATTCAAGTGATCTCTAGGTAAACTCAAGCAATGTATACATACGTATACACTGAATTAAGTGTAGATGGACCCTGTATCTTCCTCTCTTCGAGGAAGCGTTGTGTAACCGTATAACCCAGAGTACTAACTCAATCCCTAGCTTTCTATCCTAACCTTTGTTCTTCGAATAATATTCTAAATACATATGTAATTTTCTGCCTAAGTCCGCCTCTCCTATATCACTGTGTCTCTTCCATCACATTGTAATTGTCTGTATTCTCTCCTCCCAGAAATTGTGTTAACCAGTAATTTTCAAATTATTCGAACAATTTCCCCCCGGAGGGGGAAGTAAGGAGCTCCACGAGTCCGGGTTTCCTCACCCGGGCTCTCCACGCTCCTCACAGTGGCCATCATCCATATAGGGCTGCTTTACTACCAGCAGCTCTATTTTGTATACCTAATGGCCCCCTTTGATTCCTATCCTGTGAAGAAACTGTTTCTCTTAGGAAGAGATTTAAAATGAAATTCGTGGTGTAATGTGGATGATTTAGGGCCCCTACGGACCCCAAATCCTAAAGGCGTGCGTGTGTGTGTAAGTGTGTGTGTGGTCCCTATCCTAACCTCGTAGTACTTCGTCCGACGGGCTCCGCCTATCGAAAGAAGGCTACCACAGGTTTCCTCCTCAGACGGTCAGCTCAGCTTGCACCGGTCCTTAGAGTACCGCCACCTCTTCGCCAGATAGAATAGGTATCGCTCTAACAGATCATAACACTTTGGACCTCTCCCCCTAGCAGGACTAAGGAGAACCACTGTGGGGTATTTACCTGGCCTTCCTAGTACCTAACCTCAATAAATACTACACACTATGGTACTACTCACTCCCACGAAGCGAACCCTCTCTCCCTTGCAGAACTAAGGAGAATTAATTCACACAGCTACATGGCTAACCTACCAATATGAATTTAGTGTTTGAAGAACCTAACTACCCACGTTATAATTTGATAGTTTAGCCAGAATTCCAGTTGCTCTTCGACCTTATGTTACGTCTTCTTACCACGAGGCATTTTCTCGTGATATCATAGAGAATGAACTGAATCTTGTGCGAACAAGCGTGTATGCTTATTCAGCATAGCTAGCATTGCCACCCAACATTCCATCGAAAGGAAAAGAACCTCGCATGAGTGCGCGCGTATGCATATTTCAGCGTACCCGAACCCACATACAACGTTCCAGGGAAGAACCCTGTGAGATCGTGCGTGTATGCATATTTCAGCAAAACCCGCTTCCCTCACAACATTCCGTGAAAGAACTCTGCGTGAGTGGGCGTGCATGCATATTTCAGCGTACCTGCTCCCTCACCCAGTGCTCCAAAGGGAAAAAGAGCCCTGTAATAGTATGCATGTATGCATATTTCAGCATAGCTAGCATCCCACACAGTGCTCCAATGATGGTCCATATAAAAATATTTCACATCCCTAATACTAGCAAATAATTTCTGAAAAGCCAGTATTGTTTCCAAAACTAGCCCAGTCACCAAACGAAGACTTCAAGACAATGCAATTTAATAGAACTGGTCGAATTGCAACTAGAAAACTCCAAAATAGCGCGCGGCGTCCGAGACTCACCGAAACGTTGATGCCGAAAAACAATGGCGCTCGATGCGACTTAGCGGTGACCGGGGCTCAGGCAAGTTGTTCCTCCGAGGCTCGCAGTTGCAGAAAAGGTGCTCCTCCCGTGTTACACGCCCTTAAATAGCCTCGCTTTCTTACTCCCACCCTTACTCCCACGACCAATCGGAAATCATCCCTAACATCATTTCCGCGTCTCCCATTGGTCGACCAATCACAATGCCTGAAGCAATTTTCCTTAAAAATGCGTTCCATATTTCCCTAAAACCTTCAGTAACTAATCTCTGAAAAATGCTACGAATTCACAAAAGTAGATGTAATACAGTCAATTCGTCCTATATCTTACTGCATGCCGACGTATAATACTTATCTATCATCATCTGTCGCTTATACGGTGTTGCTAGCTATTCCTGTTCAAAATGTATGCAAGTTGTATTATCTGCGCCTGACTACATGCCACCCGCTACGATTTATACGCAACGCGGTCTCTTTGCTATACTCACTACCCAGGCGCTAAACTAACTCCTACGCCTTATAACATTTTACCAGCCAGCCTTCATACGTCCTATTGCTAGCTATTTTCATTGAGGTAGGTTGTGATTCATCACAGTCGCCCGCCTAGAGGCGATTTTCGCGGCATGGGAAAGAATTTATTTTCTGCTTCCATGATCGCGACTAGCGTCTCTACACCACACTATAGTCTATGTCTGTCTGTCGCCAACATATATTAATGCTATGGCTGCAGTACTGCTTTTCGTAGATGTGCCTCTGTTAGGGTGTTCGTTCCCTCTCCAGAAGGTCCGTAGTACCAACAACTTCTTCTAATAGGGTGTTTGTTCCCTTACCAGAATGATTGTGGCATTTTATTTTGGGTGCTAAGCAGTCCCGACCACACAACACAACATATGGGCATTCTTCCTAGTATAGTCAGGTTAGACTCATCAGAAGCTCAAAATGAAATTACTAAACACTTAATACCCTGTTTCATGCCATAGAAAGATTTCCCACCAGCTCAGGAAACCTGTAGTCTTACCCCTCGCTGGTAGGGCAGGATCAGTACTTCTCTCCAGGGAGAGCGCACAACATACCTTGCCACCTCCGGTTTAGACACGCCGCACATTCCAACACCTTAACCTTTCTAGTTATAGACAGGAAAACTGGGAAATTATTACTGAGAGTATATTAAATTGACTTTGCTTCTTCCGAATCATAACCTTTGCTAACTAACTCACCCGTTGACGAATGGATGGGCCCAGTCTGATTGTACACGACTCTACTTTAATCTCATCCAACATTGCTCCGGTCAATGGTTCAAATTGCTATGTTCTATCACTTTTCATAGACCGGAAAATGTCACCACTAACTTTAAACGCTCCTTTTTGCTTAGTGTAGAACGCCCTCGGTACATGATAACATTTTCCCTCCCGAGCGAGAACAAATTAAGGTCTCGATGAAATGTAAAGTTCTGCACTATGGCTTTGTTCACCTCACATTTTCCAAGTCCCATTCGTGTGTTCAACACACTGAGTTTACGTTCACATTCTTTTCGGAGCAATGTATGGGAAATGCAATAAAAATCGAAACCAAAGTGTCCTGATTCATTGTAAAAGTCTCTTCAGGTCAGAGCTCTGCTCTCATTAGAAGGAAGTTTCACTACCGAGTACAGACACTATAATACCCAATGGTTTACTCGCGTATTTCTGTATTTACACAACCATCCAAACCCAGCATCTACCAACAAGTCTATTCTAAGTCTTAAAACCTTTTGTTCATAATTATCAATAACTCAACTCCCCCACGCCGAACAGGATTTTATTCCTATTTGTCCGTAGCGGGTATTATTCGTTAGAGCTTTCTATTCCCTAGCTATATATATGCTATAGTTTCTACTGTCTCCGTCCTTTAATTAACCCCAGAATAATACTAAGAATCTATATCTACAACTGTACCTCCTAACTCGTCCTTACTTCAGGACAGCATAATTTAACTCGCCAACCTACACACGATCCGCGGCTACGTTCGATGCCCTAATTACCAATTTTACTTCATTTTCATACTCTATTCGCCCGCCTGACTATGTAAATCTATGAACGCACCGTATTAACTGACTGTTTTAACTGATATTTTATCCGAAATATCCTCCGTACACGCTCTATCTATCCCTATATAAACCATGACCCCAATCCCTAGTCTGTCGCTCAAGACTCCCTTCTACCTACTCCTCTTGTACCAGGTGGACGGAACCCTACCGTTAATAATTCCTCACCTTACCCCTTCCTATAGTACCCTTTGGACGGAACCCCATCAATAGTAATATTTTTCTATAACCTTTATTCCAAACTCCTCTCTTTTTACTATATTCTATCTGCGTAACAACCCAAGTAGTACGCCCGCCAAACTATGTTTACTCTATAGCTCGTCCAAAAAAATATTGATCGTTCTCTAATGTGTTCCCTTCCTATATTGCACATACGAAAAACAACCTACCTAGTATCTTACCTCGCCCGCCGGACTCTATCCTATCCTATGATAACTACGTGGTTTACTTACCGAATTTGACCAAACCGAGTCAAATCGTACCACCTTACCGTATTTTACCAAACCGAGTCAAATCGTACCACTTATACCGTATTTTACCAAACCGAGTCAATTCGTACCCACTTTACCGGATTTTACCAAACGGAGTCAATTCGCACCCACTTTACCGTATTTTACCAAACCAATTCAAATCGTACCAAATTACCGTATTTTACCAAACCAATTCACTTTCAATTCTGAAATTTCAGTATTGAATAGTAAATATCATTATTCTACTACTTCTCTAAGTTAAACAGTATCGCACTGTAGCAATACTACCCTAACAACGTAGGGTCCTACCCACTAGACGATCACGGCCCCTAAACCTATGGTCTACACGTACAGATTCGCATTCCCTTAAGACTGCGATAAGAAGGTAGTTTTTATCTTTGATCATTACCATACCTATTTTATTCTATAACATTTATTTTATTTTCTATCTAATTTTAACCTATTCCATTTTCTCGCCCGCCTAAACATATGCATTCCGTAACCCTAAAGACAACAAGTATGCTCTTGTTACGGCACAATATGATGCGCGTACGCCGTAAAGGAGTCGTCCTTTCAGTTACCAGATAAATAGGAAATCTCTACTGTACGTCAAACCAAACTTCTCCCAATTCTTCGCCTTCCAAATTCCGCGTTCTAAATAATAGTATACATGCATAACATAAAGGTTAGTACGATTGTTGAAGACTCACCGTTCGCCCGCCAGATTCGTCGTATCCTCCATTGCTCATCCTCCCATAAAATTAATGTATCATCCCCAACCCCAACCTCTCCTAAATAACTCACCACCCAAAACAAATGCATAAAGATCCGCTCAACATTACCCGCCTTCAGCTAGCACGATGATAAAACTTTTTTACACAACACTCGTCAACTCATACAGCATTTATCAACCCGACGTACAATACTTTAAACAGTTTAAGATACTTATAAAATACCCCGCAATGTCAAGGCGATGTGTGTAACAGTATTCTGCTTCACACAACCCGAACAATAAAACCAGATTCTTATTTTATAAGTAATTTTATATATAACTTGAAACATTTTACCACCTGTTCGATCATAATATGAGACAATAGGACCTTCTAATAAGAATAGATACAGGGCACCGTTTAAATGGTCCAGTGTACCTAATAAAACGCCAAGTTTAATTCGTATATATATATTTTTTTTTCGATCTTGATTACAAATTAATAATAATAATGCAATATTGCCCTGCAATATTGCAATCCGCATGTGCATCGAAGAATATTCGTTGATTTTGGTATGCGTAGACTTATGTAAACCCCACTATAAATAAAACGTTAACATTAACCGCACTCAAGTACCTATTTATTCAAAGACGAATAAGTATTTTCCTGAAAAAGAAAAATCATAATTAAAACAATATTCAAATCCTCTACCTCTTATTTGGTCTAATAATTAATTATAGAATTGATATTTAAAAAAAATATATATATAGTTAAGTCCATGTAAGTATACACCCTATAAACACGTGATTAGTCTATGTAAATATGTGGTTTAGTATTCATCCACGAAAATAAATTATTTAACATAAATAGATAAATAATAATTCCCGACCGTTCGGACACATCTCACAGAAACATGCACGGTACATAATTTACCTGAGGCGTAAAGGCGGACTTATCCCATTATAGGAATTTCTTCCTGTCAATCCCTGGATGGTTGAGAGTAGTAGCATAATATTTCATCAGCATCTTATTTAACTATAAGTCCTTGTTCTATCATTTTAAAATATAATATTGCGAGATACACTTACCTTTTGTTATTCTTTTGGTTATTTTTTTTTTCTTTTCTCTTCTTACTCTTTTTTTTCAGTAGGATAATATTAACATGTACTCAGCTCACTCACAAATACTTAGCCAGATCATAAACCGAAGAGTGACGAACCACCCGCAGTCCGGGGTTCGAAGCCTGTCCCCGCGCATCCACAACAATCCCTACCGACGCAGGTAACCAAGTAATATGCATGTACGCACGGATTCGCAAGCATAGTCATACCAATCAGCAAGTACGCACACAATTACATATGCGCACGAACGCCTGCACGCATCCACGCATGTACGCACGCAATTAGGTATCTATAGACACACAAGTAGATATGTAAGTAACCAATTAAATATGCGCCCACGCACCCAAACACCAATGTATTCACGATCCCTAAGTACGCAAGTATCATTCGTGTACACGAACAGACATGCCTGCGCATGTGGGGAAAATGTCCTCTATGCAAAAGCAGATATAGCTAAGTTCAAAGATAAGACAGTAAATTACTAAAAATAACTAATAATTAACACAATAAATCACATCCAATTCATGATAGTCTATCCAATAATCAAACCTCGAGTTGAACCTGTCACACAATATTTGATATTTTGTTTGACCGTGTGTATTGGTGTTTATAAGAATAAAGTTTCTCCTTTTTTCTTCCCTTTTAAATCGTGGGAATCAAACGAATAGCGAATTCGTTCACTACTGCCAGCATCGAGTGACAGCGCTGCACGGTATAAATTTATAATTACTTACAATATCTCTAATAGCCTATTACCGTGTCCTTGATTCGCGTTAGGTGCAATATACATAACACACTTCCCTTACATTCCGAAAGAATAAAGGCATTACTAGAGTATAGACCCCTGAAATATTCAAAATCCGAAACACTTTGAAAGTTGGGAACTCCTGAACTCAAAACATATTGAAAGTCGGACTCCTCCCTAAACATTCCTAAAATTAAAATATTTCTAAAGTCGAGAACCCTAAACCATTCCAAATTTGGCACTATTCTCGAAAGTCTGAGGACCGCTTAATCCAAAATACTTGGAATTTGAAACCTCCCTTAATAATCTGGAAAATGAAAGTAATTTTCTAAATTTGAGAACCCTAAACATTCAAGATTTGAAAATAATTTTGTAAGTTTAGAATGTCTGACCTCAAAATATTTTTGGAAGTTGAGACCTCCTTTAAATATCCTGGAAGAATAAAATATTTTTTAAAAAATTGAGAACCCTAAGATGTTTAAAATTTGAAAATATTTTTCAAAAATAAGAACCGGTAAGTTCAAAATTTTTTTTTTTTTTTTTTTTTGAAGTTAAGACCTCCCTTAAATATCCTGAGGAAAATAAAATAATTTTCTAAAGTTGAGAACCCTAGACTTTCAAAATTTGAAAATATTTTTGAAAATTAAGAACCGCTAAGTTCAAATATGTTTGGAAGTTAAGACCTCCCTTAAATATCCTAAGGAAAAATAAAATATTTTTCTAAAGTTCAGACCCTAGAATTTCAAAATTTGAAAATATTTTTGAAAATTAAGAACCGCTAAGTGCAAATATGTTTGGAAGTTAAGACCTCCCTTAAATATCCTGAGGAAAATAAATATTTTTCAAAATTGAAAACCCAAAATAATAAAAAATTTGGAAATACTTTTGAAAATTAAGAACCGCTAAGTTCAAAACGTTTTGGAAGTTAAGACCTCCCTTAAATATCCTAAGGAAAAATAAAATATTTTTCTAAAGTTGAGACCCTAGAATTTCAAAATTTGAAAATATTTTTGAAAATTAAGAACCGCTAAGTGCAAATATGTTTGGAAGTTAAGACCTTCCTTAAATATCCTGAGGAAAAATAAAATATTTTTCTAAAGTTGAGACCCTAGAAATTCAAAATTTGAAAATATTTTTGAAATTAAAAACCGCTAAGTTCAAACTATTTTTGGAAGCTGAGACCTCCCTTAAATATTCCGGAAAAGTAAAAGTATTTCTTAAAGTTGAGAACCCTAAAATATTTAAAATTAGAAAATATTCCGAAAGTTGAGAACCCCTGACTCCGAAATATTCTTGGGATGTTGAGGCCTCCCTTAAATCAAAAATATTTTTGTAAATAAAGTTGTAAACCCCTGACATGTCACGATTTTGAAATGGTTCGAAATCCCTGACACTAACTTAATTTGGAAACCTTTGAGAACCCCTGACTCATCACGAATTTGAAAAAGTTCGAAATCCCTGACAATATAAATTTGAAAAAGTTTGAGCACCCCTGGCTTATCGTGAATTTGAAAAGTTCGAAATCCCTGACAATCTAAATTTGTAAAAGTTTGAGCACCCCTGGCTTATCGTGAACTTGAAAAGTTCGAAATCCCTGACAATCTAAATTTGGAAAAGTTTGAGCACCCCTGACTTATCATGAATTTGAAAAGGCTTACAACCTAAATTTGGAAAAGGTTGAGAACTCCTGATATAATACCAATTCGAAAATATATCGAAAGTCTAGACCTCTGAATCATTGCGAAATTCAAAAATGTTCTAAGAACCACTACTCTTTTCCAAAGTTGAAAGGTTTGGAAACCCCTGACTTATCGTGCCCTTGTAAAATGTTTACAACCCCCTACATATCATGAATTCGAAAGGCATGACACTTACCAAGCCTAAAAGTTTGGAAACTGCTTATATATATGTATCTGAAAAAGTTTAAAATCCCTGACCTATAAATTTGGAAAAAGGTTTGTAACCCCTGACACTTCCCTTTAGAAAAGTTAGAAACCCCTGACACCACCTTGTAGCCCGCACAATAACCAAACTTAGTTATAAAATAATTTGCAAAACGTGGTGATCGGCGTTGTGCTGCAATTCACCAGAGCTCCCACCGCACAACATCAATCACTCCGCCCACCCCGACTGTTTTCTTTCAACGCGTGCAACATGTACACATGTATCAAATATTATTTATAAATTAGTCTAATTAATTAAACAAACACATTTATGGGCAAATCTAAAACCACTCACTCGATATGGATCACAAATCGACAGGCTTAATTCGACCTCCAATCGCATCAACACTCACCAACTGGCCCTCTCACCTTTTGACACCTATACATACGACCGCAACCTAAAATCGAAACCTGGACCTCTGTCATGGCACCTAATTCCTATACTCTTTATAATCCATTCCTTCCGCATTCCGCACGGACAACAATCATGCACGACCGATAAAAATTAAATATCTCGATCGGCACGTTCTCCGACATTGCACTTGCTCCCTCCTAACCGTTTTAACTCTTACATTCCCCGCACGCATTCCTTGAGCAACTGGAATCCCCATTCCTCATACCAACCAATCAGTTCCAAAATAAACAAACTTAACAATCCATTCCCTATCCTATCAATAAACAAACACTACATTCAAGCCCAAAACCACTCACTCGAAATGAACCACGTATTCGGCATGTTCACTAAGAGCCTCTATTCGCCACACACACACAAAAATCTGACCAAGACTCAACCTCACGACCTAACCAACATTGTACATGGCACCTAATTACTTCCACTGGTCAACTTGTACACCATGACCTTCGTTTACCACTAACCTAATCTAGTAAGTACCATATCGCCCACACACGCAAAGTCAGACCTAGACACAACTTTACAACTAACCTTCACTTGTACATGGCACCTAATTAGTCACATCAATTAACTGGGATCCCCTAACCTTAACCTACCATCACCTACTAGTAGGTGCCATACCGTCGCTCGCTACTAATTCGCGAAATACCTACTTTGGAGCCTAAAATGCACACCTTATCACTACTACACAAATCATTAACTAAACATCCATTATACATTTTCAAAATGCTATGTTTCGTTCTTCTCGCATTCCTCTAAAATGAAATAAAGATTCGAATCTTTTTATTCCTCGGCGACAATCTCAACCAAAATTAAATGAGTTTGTTGGAACCCGGTCAAACATAACCACTCTTTTCAAACACACATATTTTACGGTTTTTTTATTTTACAAAGGAAGCTTACACCCCAACTAACTTCTTTTCCACAAAAACAACTAGAAAATTCCCTTTATTGACCTCAAACTGGCCCCGATAAACTATTTCGCGCGCGAGTGTACCTAATTATTACACATGACAAGATTATTTTCGAACATAACTTCAGTGTTTTAGGTATGAAGCCCTCCGCGCTCAGTTGGCGTGCCTTAACTTAAATAGAATGGCTATCCAATTTTACAACTAAGGTTTTCATAGAATATTCTTACTACAATATTGTTGATTTTAGTACATTCTAGGATTCTAAATTAATTGGCTTTTGGGCTTATAGCACAATTTTTCCGATAACCCATATAAAAAAATTTTTCCTCTTCCTGCTATATCTCGGTGTACCCGGAATAAATTATTGATTTTAGTTTCACAATCTCTGGATAAAATATTTCCCTTTGGCCCCACCTTACTTCTACGAAGTTGCTAACATTCCGCTTAAAAATATGCCTCACACCATTCATACATACCATTCCCCTAACTTCCACTTTGTTTAGTCTATCACCTCTCAACCCGACTACATTCTTCGTGCAAACAGTTTTTTTTTCTATCACGGCGCTGCTCATTCTAGCCAATAGCGAACGCCATACCGCACCGGCGCTCACATCCCATTGGTCAAAATTGGTTTTCACTTAAATATTTCTAGATGTCCGCAGAACAATGATAATGAACTTCCTAGAAGGAAATGTAAGCAATTTTCTTTTACGAACTCAAAGATGAATCTCTAGTCGACTTTCTGGTGACAATTCGTTCACGTTAAAATCGGTTTTCTAGCAACATTGTCGGCAAATTGTAGACAATATTCCTGTAAATTAACTAATTGTACACAGACTGCACTCGCGCCGGAAAATGAAATATGTACTCACTCTCAGCTTCAAGCGGCGAAACCTCCCGCCTCGTAGGCGGGAGTCCAAATCTCTTCTCTCGCAAAACTGCCAGTCAGCACCGCGTTCCACGAACAACTTTTCACGCATTTCCTCACCGAATTCCACACTTAATCACTTTCCCGGTATCACTTCCTAAACGTTGTTTACTTATATCGCTACTCCCTATGAGTTGGATTTTTTCCTATCGCTTTTGAGTATATAAGACCCCTATTATTGTCCTGAACTACTGCCTAAACCGCAACGAACTACATTTTTCTTCCATTTTTTTTTCTGAACCCTAGGTATCCTAGATTTGGATAGAATCTAGCCTGGTCTTAAGGCTCCACTTCAACGTACTAGATTGTTATTCAATTTTCCCTTTTTTTTAATAAAAAAAAATTTTCCAATCTTTTTTTTTTTTTTTTGAACCCTAGGTATCCTAGATTTAGAGAAGAACTATCCTGGTCTTAGGCACCACTGCGACGAACTAGCCTCCCACCAAAGTATATTTTGTATTTATACTTCACCTGATAGGTGTTGTCGAATAATTATTCCGAAATTCCACGCTTCCGCGAGTAACCTCTAAAATAAAACATGGCCTGCTTTTAGCATTCAAGTGATCTCTAGGTAAACTCAAGCAATGTATACATACGTATACACTGAATTAAGTGTAGATGGACCCTGTATCTTCCTCTCTTCGAGGAAGCGTTGTGTAACCGTATAACCCAGAGTACTAACTCAATCCCTAGCTTTCTATCCTAACCTTTGTTCTTCGAATAATATTCTAAATACATATGTAATTTTCTGCCTAAGTCCGCCTCTCCTATATCACTGTGTCTCTTCCATCACATTGTAATTGTCTGTATTCTCTCCTCCCAGAAATTGTGTTAACCAGTAATTTTCAAATTATTCGAACAATTTCCCCCCGGAGGGGGAAGTAAGGAGCTCCACGAGTCCGGGTTTCCTCACCCGGGCTCTCCACGCTCCTCACAGTGGCCATCATCCATATAGGGCTGCTTTACTACCAGCAGCTCTATTTTGTATACCTAATGGCCCCCTTTGATTCCTATCCTGTGAAGAAACTGTTTCTCTTAGGAAGAGATTTAAAATGAAATTCGTGGTGTAATGTGGATGATTTAGGGCCCCTACGGACCCCAAATCCTAAAGGCGTGCGTGTGTGTGTAAGTGTGTGTGTGGTCCCTATCCTAACCTCGTAGTACTTCGTCCGACGGGCTCCGCCTATCGAAAGAAGGCTACCACAGGTTTCCTCCTCAGACGGTCAGCTCAGCTTGCACCGGTCCTTAGAGTACCGCCACCTCTTCGCCAGATAGAATAGGTATCGCTCTAACAGATCATAACACTTTGGACCTCTCCCCCTAGCAGGACTAAGGAGAACCACTGTGGGGTATTTACCTGGCCTTCCTAGTACCTAACCTCAATAAATACTACACACTATGGTACTACTCACTCCCACGAAGCGAACCCTCTCTCCCTTGCAGAACTAAGGAGAATTAATTCACACAGCTACATGGCTAACCTACCAATATGAATTTAGTGTTTGAAGAACCTAACTACCCACGTTATAATTTGATAGTTTAGCCAGAATTCCAGTTGCTCTTCGACCTTATGTTACGTCTTCTTACCACGAGGCATTTTCTCGTGATATCATAGAGAATGAACTGAATCTTGTGCGAACAAGCGTGTATGCTTATTCAGCATAGCTAGCATTGCCACCCAACATTCCATCGAAAGGAAAAGAACCTCGCATGAGTGCGCGCGTATGCATATTTCAGCGTACCCGAACCCACATACAACGTTCCAGGGAAGAACCCTGTGAGATCGTGCGTGTATGCATATTTCAGCAAAACCCGCTTCCCTCACAACATTCCGTGAAAGAACTCTGCGTGAGTGGGCGTGCATGCATATTTCAGCGTACCTGCTCCCTCACCCAGTGCTCCAAAGGGAAAAAGAGCCCTGTAATAGTATGCATGTATGCATATTTCAGCATAGCTAGCATCCCACACAGTGCTCCAATGATGGTCCATATAAAAATATTTCACATCCCTAATACTAGCAAATAATTTCTGAAAAGCCAGTATTGTTTCCAAAACTAGCCCAGTCACCAAAAGAAGACTTCAAGACAATGCAATTTAATAGAACTGGTCGAATTGCAACTAGAAAACTCCAAAATAGCGCGCGGCGTCCGAGACTCACCGAAACGTTGATGCCGAAAAACAATGGCGCTCGATGCGACTTAGCGGTGACCGGGGCTCAGGCAAGTTGTTCCTCCGAGGCTCGCAGTTGCAGAAAAGGTGCTCCTCCCGTGTTACACGCCCTTAAATAGCCTCGCTTTCTTACTCCCACCCTTACTCCCACGACCAATCGGAAATCATCCCTAACATCATTTCCGCGTCTCCCATTGGTCGACCAATCACAATGCCTGAAGCAATTTTCCTTAAAAATGCGTTCCATATTTCCCTAAAACCTTCAGTAACTAATCTCTGAAAAATGCTACGAATTCACAAAAGTAGATGTAATACAGTCAATTCGTCCTATATCTTACTGCATGCCGACGTATAATACTTATCTATCATCATCTGTCGCTTATACGGTGTTGCTAGCTATTCCTGTTCAAAATGTATGCAAGTTGTATTATCTGCGCCTGACTACATGCTACCCGCTACGATTTATACGCAACGCGGTCTCTTTGCTATACTCACTACCCAGGCGCTAAACTAACTCCTACGCCTTATAACATTTTACCAGCCAGCCTTCATACGTCCTATTGCTAGCTATTTTCATTGAGGTAGGTTGTGATTCATCACAAATGCTGACTGACTAACTGTTTACGCAGCTATTTTGACTTAATTTTATTTAGGAGCACGTTATTTACACATTTTAAACTATTTGGCATTGATATAAAAGAGATTATTTAATACAAGGATTTAAAATTCGCATTATGAGTATCAAGTATTCAGTGAGAATAAAGTATTTCTATATCTATCTATCTAACTACAGAAATAAAGTCCGGAAGAGCGAAAATTCCTTTCGGTCAGCTAACAAGAATGAATAGTTACGGCGACTTAGTCGGAAGGCCGCCATGAATACGTTCCGCCTCTGGAATACGAACAAGAATTATCCTGCAAGGACATTCAAAATATGAAAATAGCCTTTCAGAGGACCTTCTGCCTTTCAAGTGGATAGGGGAAAGGAGGGGGGTTAGGAAGACCGTTCAAGGGGGGGGGGGGGGGAGGGGGGGGGGGGGGGGGGGAGGAGGATGTGGGGATTTCAACATTTGTCCTTTGTGAATATAGAGTAGGAGACGATTATAAAGGAGGAAAGGATATAGTGGTGATAATATGGTCTGAGAACGTTTGAGATTCCTGTATGAGAAAGTTTTATACATTTCGTTTGATTCCGATTCAGATTGTGGTTTTATTTTTTAACTGTTCAGGATAAATTAAGGAAATTTTCGATACAGTTTCACTTGCGTAGAATGAGGTTTTAAGAAACAATTCATAAACATTTTCATGAAACTGCTTTCAGAAGATCTAAAAAATGCTATGAATGAGTGAATGAATAGATTATATACAAACATACAATTTGATAACTAACAAAATTATACTCGTATATTTATTTTGTCAGCCTCAGTAGCTCAGTGTTGCGGTCGGTCGACTGTTGTAAAGCAACTCTGAGCGCGGTCAGTACTTGGATGGGTGACCGCTCGACCGTTGGAGGCTGTATGTTTTTTTTTTTTTTTTTTTTTTTTTTTTATAGACTACCGGCACGGGTGGCTGTGCCCAAAAGTTCAAAGAACGATTAACACACAGCCAATAACCCCACTCCTCGCGAAACCACGCTCAGAGAGGCGCCATGCCAGCTACAAGGCGGACAAAGAGGTTGTTGTCTAATTTATTCGTGGTGGTTCGGATTCCACGTAAAACTGTAGGTTCATTCCCTTCTTACCTTACTAGGTGGTAGGGTTTATCCCGCCTGAATTGGTACCACCAGCGCGGTGGTCGAATCAATGGCGTAGCCAGGATTTTGTTCAGAAGGGAGCAGACAAGGGAAAACTAATAGGTAAATACGTTTATTACTTAATGGAAACAAATAATGTTCAGTATCAGTATCACAATCAGTAATCTTGGTAGATCGTGGTATTCTCTTGTCATTCCATAGTTAATACCATTGTTCGGCTCCATAAACGGAGAATTCTAAATGGTAGTATTGGCAGAAACTTTGTGATTTTAGGGTTCCGTATCCGGTACGGTACGGGACCCTATTACTAAGCCTACACCGTCTGTCTGTCCGAGGGCTGTATCTATTGAACCGTATCACTCCGAGCACTTACCCACATCCTGCTAGAGGGGGGCAGCGCCCCCCCCCCCCTGCCTGTACCTGGCTACGCCCTTGGGTCGAATGAAACGTCGGTCGAAACGGCTATGTTCGTGTTTTCCGTCCAGTTGAGTGTAGCCGACATGAAATGAAGGGAAGCACTGACATGGCACCTAGTTCACCCGGTGTTATGGGCTGACATCACGGCTGTTGTAGGTGAAGCAGCCAACCGTGTCAGTATCCATAAAAAAATGTATGTACCTTTGAACCTGTAAGTAAGTATGTATGTAACGAATGTACTTAATTGTATGTTAAATGTGGAAATAATATATTAGTTTTTATGTTCTAACTTTTCTTCTTAATTTTTACTTTAGTCACAATCCAGAATTCCTCTATGCCGGCACGACCGAAGGCGTGGCTCCAAGTTCACCCGGTGTTATGGGCTGACATCACGGATGTTGTAGGTGATGTAGCCAACTGTGTCAGATTCCATAAAAAAATAAAAAATAAATGCTTTAATTCCGCCTTTTGTCACTTGGTGCAATAAAGTATATTTTCATTTCATTTCATTTCATTATTAGCCTCTTTATTAGCAATGAAAAGCAGCCCTTCAGTCCCTTTAGATAATCATTAGATTAACATTTTTCGTATTGATTTGCCATTGCTGCGTACATAAGATATAATCTGTGTAGTTATAGATAGGTATGTAATTTCAGAAACTGAAAACCACAACGTTCTGTACTAGTTTTCAACATTATTTATTTCTTGATGGTAGTTTCATGTAATAATGTAATAAACATACATGTTATACTGAATAAATAATACCATAACATTCTTTACAGGTCATCTAGACCCAAAAAGTATACCTACGTGCAAACAATGAATCGTATCTATATTGAATAGGCTACTAATGTTGAATATTTCAACGGATATCTACCTATCTACCCGTAGTGAATTGAAATGTATGAGACTGTTCCTTTTAGCTCAGCTGCGGTCCGAGAGTGTGCTAGCTGTAGCGTGGACATACCCAGTCTGCTTGAGGTAGGAGTAATAATTTCATGTTCTTGTAGCTCTCACTCCCTCACTCACTCTCTCTATATTTATCTCTCTCTCTCTAGATATTCCCCCTGCAAATCTTCTTGGGTGATTCTGGTGCTAAAAAAACAACTTTTAGGCGATTAATTTTATTTCCCAAAAAAAAAACTAAATTGGTGATCCCCATACGGAAAATTCCAAAAATGTACGGGCACTTATTAATTTTTTTATTATATTGGGAGATTGTTTTTTTTTATATGGAAAACGGGAAAAAATGCTAATAATGTTCTTTCTTATAGTCATTTCGTAACATAAAAATAAAACCTCATGTTGTCCTCAAAAGTGAACTAAATTAAAGCGTAAATTAAATACGCAGTATTGATAAGCCTTATCCACAATATTAAGATGTCGATCGCAGCTCAATAAAGTTTCTTTTTATCTCGCAAACAAGATCCCAAGACACTTTGCATCGCCCCTATCAGCCGGACTCCTCCACCAGGGGATCAGTACTATACGTCGAAAAATCAAAATCACCGTTAATATAATTAGCAGTTTGTTTCATATTTAATTGGAAATACAAGCTATAAAAAATGGAAATATGAAATAAAATTATATGATATTAAACATAGGTACAGCTCACTCGTTCACTTCACACAACAGACAAACCTACACACACACACACACACACACCTCACACGCTCGCTACATCGACTAGATATAAGTACACATCGGTAATGTATTTTTTTAATAGTATCAGAAATTAGCCACAAAATATTAATTATGACAGCACTGTTTCCTTTAGTACAGCCCATAGCGCTAGGGCAGTACCATAAAAGTGGACATACATAATAAAAATAATAAAAACCATGAATTTTTATATATTCTTAGTTATGTATTATTACAATATACTTAGACTAAGCTACTTGTTTTGTCTTAGTAAGTGCTTTGTTTGTTTTTATTAGTATTGTGTTGAAATAAACAGCGTTTTCGTTGGTACTCTGAATTTGATACTAATAAAAGTTTAAAAGTTTGATTCCACACGTAGCTGGATAACTATGTAATCTTCGAATTGCTAATAAACATTTTTAATTCGAATTTTATTGTCGGGTTATATAATTCAGAGTACCCAAATGTGTGTAAAAACGTGCCATTCGTTGTATCGTGTGTATCCCCTCCCGCCCTGGCGCGTGGGTAACTCGGCACTTGCTGCGAGTCGCCCGCGCGCCGCCGCCCACGTGGCCGGACTCAGATACACGTCATCAACCTTTTATATAATCCTCCACACTCAAGGATCCTTTACAACACCCTACTTCGATTTGTCACGCAATGCTAAAAGAAAAATTTCACACAATGTTCATATTAATATTTAAATTTATAATTATGTGCCAACCGATTCGCATTCATAGCACTGTGGTGAACGAAGATCGGTCGAAACGGCCCTGAAAATACTTCGAATAGTTCAGTTTAGCCGGCTCGACCATGGGGAAGCATTGACGTTCTATTTCACCAAGGTTTTATGGTCTGACATCACGGGTATGTGATTTATCTAACCATGCCAGGGAGGTACCATAAAAAAATTAACTCATATGTGGCTTCTTAATTTGCTAGACTCGTGATATTTGCTAGGCTCGTCGGTTACGGAGTAGATTCAGGTAGTTGGTTAGTTCGAAGAGTCTAAAATTAAACTAATACTTCCTGATTTTCCGCAAGCCAAGAAAATTAAATAGATGAAAATGTTTTATGCATTGTATCACTCAAACAAATAAACATTTGTTTGTGTTCCTGTTTGTGCCTTCGGTTTTGTTCCTGATTGTGCCTTTAACTATGTTCCTGTTTGCGCCTTCAATTGTGTTCCTGTATGTACCTTCAAATGTGTTCCTGTTTGTGCCTTAAATTTTGTTCCTGTTTTTGCCTTCATTTGTGTTCCTGTTTGCACCTTCTATTGTGTTCCTGTTTGTGACTTCATTTGTATTCCTGTTTGGACCTTCTATTGTGTTCCTTTTTGTGCCTTCATTTGTGTTCCTGTTTTCACCTTCTATTGTGTTCCTGATTGTGCCTTCAATTGTGCTTCTGTATGTCCCTTCAATTGTGTTCCTGTTTGTGCCTTCATTTATGTGTTGCACCTTCTATTGTGTTCCTGTTTGTGCCTTCAGTTGTGTTCCTGATTGTGCCTTCAATTATTGTGTTCCTGTTTGTGACTTGACTTGTATTCCTATTTGCACCTTCAATTGTGTTCCTGTTTGTGCCTTCACTTGTGTTCCTGTTTGTGCCTTGAATTGTGTTCTTTTTTGGGCCTCCAATAAGATTTTACATATATCAAATACTTTCATTGTTACCTGTGACAAAGCAATTTATACGAACTCTTATAATACAACCCAACACAGTAAGAGGCTAGAGAGGACCCCACTTAGCATTATCGGATTTGCTAAGGTGGACCCTGAGATATTTACATAGGATTGATTTCATGTAAACCTATGCAAAAACTGTGTTGTTTTTCACGGTTTATGTAACGTTAGTACGATTACTCTGGAAAAGCATTAAAATGATGGCATGCTTGTATATAATTCGCGCCCGTATATTTTCCAATTTGAAATTGCTTATTCTAAAACCGTCGCGAAGCCAATTTCTCCACCGAGGAGATGCCGATGTTATGCGAGAGTGTGGCGTGTTTCTCGAGGAGGAGGGATGAGGGAAGCGAGATACAAGCTCAGATTTAACATGCAGTTATCTAAAGTTTCGGCTCGTCGTATAGCATATTCTCGTATGTATGTATGAAGTACACCTTTTTTTTAATTTTTTTATAGAAACTGACACGGTTGGCTACATCACCTACACTACAACATCCGTGATGACAGCCCATAACACCGGGTGAACTTGGTGCCATGTCAGTGCTTCCATTCGGTCGTGCCGGCTACACTGAACTGGACGGAAAACACAAACTATTTACATAGCCGTTTCGACCGACCTTTCATTCAGTGCGGTGGTACCAACCCGGGCGGGTTAGACCCTACCACCTAGTAATATAAGAACGGAGTCATATCCCTTAGTCGCCTTTTACGACATACACGGGGAGAGATGCAGTGGGGCTATTCTTTTAAAGTACCGGCCCCACACGGTACAACTAACCTAACCTAACTTAACCTAACCTAACTAAACAAACTCTTGCGCAGTGTATACACACCACAGTCGACGAGACGCGACGTTGTACGCGTTCACACAGTAATTAGACATTATAATGCCAAAAAGATCTACTAAAGTAATGCAACCCCTATTCTTTACTCCACCCCTCAATCAATACAGGTATATCCGCATAGGTAAATCTTCATAGCTCAGCCGGGGCGAGGCTTAAGACTGAGTAAAAGCCTTGCGTCCTCCATCTGGGTTAATTAATAATTAGCAGCCACTACAATAAGTACGCAGAAATGCGATTGCTATATTTTGAGTACATTTTAGTGCGCCACATAATTACATACAGAAAACTCAGCAAGTAATTAGTATGTAATATAAGGTGCAAGTGGTTCCCAATTTTATTCTAACTTGATACCAATTTGGTGTGCATGCACACAATTTGCGGTGCATATAAGTTTTTAAATTTTTTTTTATAACGTGGGCACCGTTTTATCCATTTATACATAAGAAAGAAAGAAAGAAAGAATGTTTATTTTCCCTATTTAAATTTAAAATACGTCGTTAAATATACATTTACGAGTGTGAAGAGAAAAAAGGATCCGGCACAGCCTATGCCGCGACACTCCAGCTCAGTACTGACACAAGTGCTAACGGTGCCCATGGCCATTCGGATTGCGGGCGTTTTGAGTGCCGTGCCGGCCTGACATGTGCCTATTAACTCCCCTTCAGAAGGACCCGAAACTGGTACTTGAGGGGCAATGTATGCGCAGGGAGCATTCCAGAACTCACCGGCTCTGTAGATGAAAGACCTAGAGAACCGATTAGTTGGCATACGCGGTGACTTAATCGTGTATGGATGCAATCCTTGTCCAGTACGCCTGATACGGAGGTGAAAAAGGGACGGAGGGAACAGATCAAACAGATATAAACGCGGTCGAAACCCTCGTTCCATGGAGCACTGAAGCCAAAAGCTCCTTGAAGAGGCTTGGCCCTCTGCTGGTGGACGCAACTGGCGCCCGCAATCAAGCTCTTAAATTATTCAAGGGGTATACCTACCTTGGATGCACAACCGGCGAGGTACTGTCGCCGCAAGCGGTCTACGACTTTCGAAAACATCCGTTTTGATAGGTATTTTAATATTTATTAGGGGAGTTTCTTTTTATGGAAACTGACACGGACAACATCCGTGATGTCAGCCCATAACACCGGGTGAACTTGATGCCACGTCAGTCCTTCCCTTCGGTCTTGCCGGCTACACTAAGCTGGACGGAAAACACAAACTATTTACATAGCCGTTTCGACCGACCTTTCATTCAGTGCGGTGGTAGCAACCCGGGCGGGTTAAACCCTACCACCTAGTAATATAAGAAGGGAGCCATATCCCTTAGTCGCCTTTTACGACATACACGGGGAGAGATGCAGTGGGGCTATTCTTTTAAATTATCGGCCCCACACGGTACACGGAGTTTTTAGGTATTTATGTTGCTTTTTTATTACATAATTGAGTCACTGTATTTATTATACAGAAAAAAAACGGATGCAAATAATTAATTAATGAATTCGTCTTTGTGCGTCCGTTCTTTCATCTCCTCGACAAGTAACCCCTCTAGATATGTACTTGTATGTTAGCAGGGAAAAGCACAAAGCTTAAGAGCTTCGAACAGAGACTTAGGAGCTGGGAGGTGCCGTTTAGGTATTAGGTGACTTGGCGCTGCCGTTGTCACGACTCTTGGCATAATTTCTAAGGAATCTACCTCTAATTCTCTATACGGTATCTATTCTCTATGTAAATATCTATTCTCTTTGATAGTGAGTCGCGGTCGGTCAAATTGACTGAAACTAGAGAAATTAGAAACATTTCTGTAACATTAAAAAAATACAGTCGAATTGAGAACCTCCTCCTTTTTTTGAAGTCGATTAAAAAACCGGCCAAGTGCGAGTCGAACTCGCGCACAGAGGGTTCCGTATCGCCATGTCATGGTTAGCGCCACTCGCTCCATCTATGGGGTGTTATGAAATGCTTCATATTAGTTGAATGTCATGATTAGTTAAATTAAAATGCTTCATAATCTATTCGGTAGATGGGGCGGTCGCTTACACTTTTTGGTTTCTTCTATGGGAACCCCCGTGAGTTTTTTACTTTTCATTATTTCTTGTTATATCGACCATAATAACACATATTCTGTGAACATTTCAACGGGCTACCTATTATGGTTAAAGAGATAGAGCCCTCGGACAGACAGACAGACAGACAGACAGACAGACAGACGGACGGACGGACAGACAGACGGTGTAGGCTTAGTAATAGGGTCCCGTACCGGATACGGAACCCTAAAAAAGATTGCAGTTTGCAACATTTGCAGCATTTTAATTTTTTGGAATTTAGAAGCCAAAAACTAGAGAACGGTTTTTGTTTGATGGTGGTGTCGTATTAAAACTGCATCGAATCACCGGAGGAGAGTCAAAAGACGTTTTTGACATTATCAGTGGTGACAAATCTTGGATTTATGCTTATGACCCTGATTCCAAGCAGCAGTCGACCATCTGGGTCTTCAAAGACGAGCCAAAACCGACCAAAGTCATACGCTCACAGCGGAGCAAATTGAATAAAATGGTTGACTCGTTCGTGGTAAACACTGGTCACCTTGCCACCATCGCGCTTGAACATCGCAAGAAAGTTAACGCTGACTGATATAACACAGTCTGCTTGCGACAAGTTATACCTGAATTCCGGAAAAACAACTCAAGACGCCGTATGATGCTGCACTATGATAATAAGGCAAGGTCGCACACCGCTCGACAAACGATTGCATATTCAATAGGCAAAATGTGGAAATTCTGGACCACCCGCTGTACAACACTGCCTTTAGCCCTAATAATTTCTTCACCTTCTCAAAAATCAAGCAAAGTCTTCGTGGTCAACGTTTCCGCACACCATAAGAAGCGTTTGAAGCATAATAACCCGGTATTTTGGTAACCTCAACTTCGGGGTGGAATAATTAGTGTTTCCAAAACTGGTACGAACGAATGAAAAAGTGTATCAAATATCGCGGCGAGTTCTTTGAAAAACAATAATCTCAAAGGTAGTTTTAGATTATTTGATATTTTAGGTACTTATATTTTTCTAAATATTTTAACAATCGGGCCGGAACGTACTTCAAGCAGCGAATTAGCATTGCCTTTCAGCGGGGGAACGCAGCATCCGTCATGGGGACCATGCCGTTGATCCCAATATTTTTTTTTATGTAATCCGATATGGGTGGCTGAGTCGGAGGGGCCAAAGCGCATGCTCTGACCAGCCAATATCACCTCCGAGAAGGTAGGTGCCATACCGGAGACTTACCTGGATTGCTGGCTATACTGCACTAGAGGAGAACACACCCGAGGCTACTATGCGGCCATCTTACATCCTGTACGGTGGTACCAACCCAGTCGGCTACAATTAGAGCCTACCACCTAGTAAGGGGCAAGGGAAGGGACACACAGTTTTACCACGGTGAAGCAGCAGGCCAGCAGGTGTAGGTATGCACGTAAATTTTTTCGTCAGAAAAAACTCATTGGTACTCGCCGACCGGATTCGAACCGCGGACCTCTCGTGACGGGACGTACCGTGTGGGGCCGGTACTTTAAAAGAATAGCCCCACTGCATCTCTCCCCGTGTATGTCGTAAAAGGCGACTAAGGGATATGACTCCCTTCTTATATTACTAGGTGGTAGGGTTTAACCCGCCCGGGTTGGTACCACTGCACTGAATGAAAGGTCGGTCGAAACGGCTATGTAAATAGTTTGTGTTTTCCGTCCAGTTCAGTGTAGCCGGCACGACCGAAGGGAGGCACTGACGTGGCACCAAGTTCACCCGGTGTTATGGGCTGACATCACGGATGTTGTAGGTGATGTAGCCAACCGTGTCAGTTTCCATAAAAAAAAAAAAAAAACCTCTCGCATGAGAAGCCCATGCCCAAACCACTCGGCCACCCGCCGCTCTGGATCAATATTTTTATCATTATCATGGATGAATATTTTTGTATATATTTAGTTCGTTAATTTACTTTATATTACATATATTATATTTGGTTTAATTATTCAATTATATCTACCTGTATGACTAATGTAAAATGTTGATTACGTACTAAAAAATATTTTATGATTGGATTGTAAAATAAACAAATAGATTTTATTTTATAATTAGCTATTGTCGATTCCATTTTCTTAAAATTACATACCCCGTCGCATGTCGTAAAAGTCGACTAAGGGATCGTCAGCCTCGGCAGCTCAGTGGTGCGGTCAGTTATTGGATGGGTGACCGCCCGACCGCTGGAGGCTGACTGTGGTTCGGATTCCACGTTAAACTGTAGGTCCCTTCCCTTTTTACCTTACTGGGTGGTAGGGTTTATCCCGGCCGGGTTGGTACCACCGCACTGAGCGAAACGTCGGTCGAAACGGCTATGTAAATAGTTCGTGTTTTCCGTCCAGTTCAGTGTAGCCGGCGCGAAATGAAGGGAAGCACTGACATAGCACCTAGTTCACCCGGTGTTATGGGCTGACATCACGGATGTTGTAGGTGATGTAGCCCACCGTGTCAGTTTCCATAAAAAAAAAAAAAAAACCTCTCGCATGAGAAGCCCATGCCCAAACCACTCGGCCACCCGCCGCTCTGGATCAATATTTTTATCATTATCATGGATGAATATTTTTGTATATATTTAGTTCGTTAATTTACTTTATATTACATATATTATATTTGGTTTAATTATTCAATTATATCTACCTGTATGACTAATGTAAAATGTTGATTACGTACTAAAAAATATTTTATGATTGGATTTTAAAATAAACAAATAGATTTTATTTTATAATTAGCTATTGTCGATTCCATTTTCTTAAAATTACATACCTAGTTACTATGTTTAGTTGTGCTAATAGGCCGGGCCGGTAGGTAGTGACGTGCTCATTATATCTCGTTGTCACTGAATGCTCTTCCATTAATTAACACTTACAGAATATTTAATTCGATCGAATCTAAGCCTTATCGTCTAATTTAAGATACATTCATAAATATGAAGAAGACTTATTACTTACATACCACACGCTGTATCCCGACAATCGGGGTAAGCAGAGTAATCGGTGTTGTGCTCCAAGAACTCTGTTAAAATACAGCACAACTTCGACCACCACGTTTAGCAAAGTATTAGGACAAGATATCACTATCAAGCAGCAAGTAAGGCTCGAAGACCCTCCTGCTGCATGACTCGGTGGAAGAACCGTGCCAAGGTGAGAGGTGGCGAGCCTGTCGCCCTTACGCACGGAATCTATAATTTTATAATTTAAAGTATATATATATATATATATCTTATCGCAAAATATAATTTTATCCACATTATCCCATCGCCTTGGAGGCAGACGTCAAAGTGTTTGACCAACGTCCCTCCGGCCTTCCTTCCCTTGTCTCTCCAATCTTCCTCAGCTTCCCCCCGCCCCAGGAGGTCCAACCCCAGAGCGCTAAATCATGGGTGGGCTCGCACATAAGTCATTCCAACGGAAAACACTATTTATCATTCTCTTTCTTCCCAGATACGATTTATTGGGTTATCTTCTAGAGGAATTATTGTGCACACTATATGAAAAGAGTAGATATTTTGCGAAGATTCTATATAAAATGATAGAGGTATGTTTCATAGAGATATTATATTATAGATTTCCTATTGATCATAGATATTTTGTATCATAGAGGTATGAAAAAATAACACATTAAAGAAAATATATGTAGTGTTCATGTCAGTGTTTTTATGGAAACTGACTGTCTACATCGCCTACAATATCCGTAATGTCAGCCCATAAAACCGGGTGAACTTGGTGCCACGTCAGTTCAAAAAATCCAAACGTTATCTTTTTCCCAAATAAAAAAAAATCTCATCTTTTCACACTTCCATGATTTGGAAAATAAAAGCATACAAGCATACACAGGCTCGATAATCCGGCACCATACACATTTATTATATGCCGGACTACGGGAAAGGGCGGCTATTAGGAGCATCTTTGAATCGGTAAATTTTTCCTGCTTTAATTTCAATTAAGCATGCTCAAACTCCTCGAACGCAGTCAATGTTTGGTCAAAATTTCTGCCCAAGAACAAAAAACTTACTTCCAACATTTCGCGCACCAAAGGAAGAGGAGGGTTACGTAAAAAGTATTTTAATTAAGCCATCAAGTTAGACGTTTAGCGAGCGGATTGATTCGGGAGATGTTTACGAAGAAACAAGTCTTGTACCAACTTTCCCCATTAATGAGGCACAAAGTTGCCGTACTGAAAGTCCTACTTTTCATATTCTCCCTAATGAAGTATCTGTGGGGGACATTGTGAAGGTACAATTTACCCCACCGGTATAGAAAGACATACAACCTTATCGCTTTTACTAAAGTATTAAATCCTTTCAGAACAATAGGGCGATGTAAGAAATCTCTCGTATGACAGAGTTCCATAGTCTTCATTTTCTAAGTCGAATGTACAAAGTTGGGAATTTAGGAAACTTGCTGCCGGGTGCGGGGGATTAGGAGCTGTTTATTATTTATATTTACAGGTATAGCTTCATAGGCTTTCACCTTCTTATTATAATTGTGTAAGTAATAGGCGCCGTTCTCATTGAGCTGAGATACTGGAATTACTTCAATGTATTCACGCTCAATAAAACAATGCATTTAGTCACATTGTGGCACATTTTCTCGAAAGTTCGTGTATATTTGATTATGTATGTGCGAGTCGAACCCCCACACTGAGGTGTCCGCACCACAAAAAAAAAACGTTGAAAAAAAAACACGTTTCTTCCGTGTTTTCCAAGTTTCTTAATTTTTCACTTTTAAAATTTTTTTTTATTTGTTATTATTTCCGCCAAAATACTCGTAACACATGTTTTGTGAAAATTTAAACCGACGAGCTATTACGGTTCCAAAGATACAGCCATCGGACAGACAGACAGACGTAGACTTAGGTTGTAGGCTTAGTAAATAGGCTTCCGTACGGGGTACGGAAACCTAAAAACGAACTGGAAAAACATACGAATGAGTCTGAGATAAGCCGCCATTTGCAAATCTAATTCCGAAAATGAACACATTATGTTGAGTCAGATTAATTCATGTCATTTCAGCAATGTTAGAGTTTTCTCCAGTATGTTATGTATGTATGCGATAAATGTATGTGAGTCAAGTCTTCAACTTACGATACTGGCGACGATAAATGTACGCGATAGCCGCCAAGTGACCAGCCCGCCTCCCATCTGATTAAGAATTGCATGTCAAATGTGACGCAGGCGAAATTCGGACAAAGATAAAAGTACGCGATAAAGTATCCCCTTCTCAAGCGCTCGAGCGGATCTAGATTTTATTGTTTGGGTTCCGGTTTATCGTCGTTGAATTCACTTTTATGAGTGAGAATGATTTTTTGTATCCTATAAAGGTACTGTACACTGAGGAAATACTTTACTTGAAATTCTACTAAAGTTTCATAGGTTGTTAAATTTATAACTTTTTTAAATTAAAGTTTTGTTCAGATGAAATATTTGATTGAACTTTATAACACTAAGTTGTAATAACTAAAATAAATATAAAATCATATAAAAAATAGTATAAAAAATTTAACAAAATATATAAAAACTTATAACTGTATATGTATATATTGTAAAATTATATAAGTAAGTGCCTATACATATTATACAAAGCTATTTTTTTTAAGTTTGTTAGTAACTTTGATAGAAACGATAGGTCTTACGTTTGCGCACAGTCATTTGGGAAATAGTAGTTTTGCTAAAATGTCGACGATTATTGTAAATAGAGCCATTATCTATTAAACTGTCACTATAGGAAATAATAAAAGCTTAAATTTAAAGTCAGCTAAGTGTAATACGGTTTTCGGTTCTATTTCTAAAACGGTTGGGCGGACTGGGCGATACTAGATAATAATAGATGTAGTAGGTAACAGATGCAGTAAAAACAGGAAATTCACTCACATACTTTATTCCGCGGCAAGGTGGCAAGGAGAACAGACAGATTTCATACAAAAAGCCGAACGGCAAGCGAGCGGCGGCGACCAATCAAAATGGAGCATTTATTGACCAATGGCGAGGTTACACGCTAATCGGTGCGTTTCTTTGCTGTTCGGAACAAGCAGATAATAAGTGATAACTAATGTAGGTTGGCACGAAACGCGGACGCCCAATACGCCCCCCCCCCCCCCCCCCACCTCCTTCACAATGACCCCACATGAGCCCCAATAGATCCACCCGTGACCAAGTGTCGGTGCGTGTATTGCCGTGTCGAGTGACCCTGTATAAATCATGTGAGCCCCCGGCGGCGGCGGGGCGGAGCCCCCTGGCGGCGAGGTCCGAACACGTGCGATAGGCATCGAATTTATCCGAAGTTAATATAGTGAGCAAAAAAGGCAGGCAATCCTTTAGGCTGGCGACAAGGAAACGCACTTTCACGCTACGTCGCGTAGGAGGAGTGCGGGCAGTTTACATGTCCGAGGTGTTCACGCCGATGGGGTGGAAGGGTCCACGAACTAGTTTAATATTCATCTTAGGTATTAAAAAAATAGATTAGACATACATACATACATACCACACGCTGTATCCAGACAATTGGGGTAAGCAGAGTAATCGGTGTTGTGGTGCAAGCACTCTTATTACAGCACAATACTGACCACCACGTTTAGCGATGTATTAGGACAAGATAACTATCAAGCAGCAAGCACGAAGACTCAATTTCTGCATGACACGTTAGAAGGATCGTGCCAAGGTGAAAGGTAGTTACCCTGTCGCCCTTTAGCACGGCACCTTGTCCTTATCCCTTAGTCGCCTTTTACGACATACGAGGGGTGAGATGCAGTGGGGTTATTCTTTTTAAGTACCGGCCCCACACGCTAGACATACGTACTTAAATGTACATTACAATGTAATGCCTGTTTCCCAATCGCATTAAAAGTAACAAAATTTCAGTGAAATGTACAAATATTATCTAAGTAAATTGGTATAATACTGGTATAGCCATCAATCCAGGGAAGTCTCCGGTATGGCACCTACCTTCTTTGAGGTGATATTGGCTGCGTCGGAGCATGTGCTTTGGCCCCTCTGACTCAGCCACTCATACCGGATTACATAAAAAAACGAGTAGACGGATTATAAGGTCGGTAGACAATTCCAATTCCGCATTAAAATAATTTCATTTTCGGCAGGGAATGGAATTTGGAATTTCTGCTAAGTTCTTATTTAGCATTTATGGAGAACGTCTAACTCACTTTACATACAATGAAGGGAGAGATTGTTGAATTACGACGTAAATGAAATATTAAAATCAATACAATTTACATTGTAGGTGAGTATGAGAAAATAGAAAAAAAATCTCAGGTAAACAATTATTGTTTAACTCAATACACATCGCCCACTCAAAAAGATTAAAATACGCTGATATATGTATAGTTTTCAATCCATATGAACCAACAGCGTCAGCTTCCTGCAGCCTTCCTGGCCACTCCATTAGTACTTGTTGTTGTACTCCCCGAGTGATAGATTCCGTTGCCTAACCCAAAATTGGTGTTGTCTATTCCCGGGGAGCGGCAGCCGCCGGGCACACACCAGGCGAGCAGAAGTCGAGCGGGGCAAGATGCAGGGGGCAACGATAAATCAAGACTAGAGGAAATTGCGGAGCCGCGGCGACGGAGGCGGCGAGGGCGGCCGGTGAGAGGTCGACGGACCGGAAGGTCGATTTGTTGGAAGGTTGACAGGCTGGAATATTAACTTATTGTGGAAGAGAAACAGGCTAATAGGACGACAGGCTGGAAAGTCGGCTTCTTGGAAGGCTGACAGGCTGGAATGTCGACATGCTGATGGGTTGTCAGATTGTTGAGCATTAACAAACTGAATGGTCGTCAGTATGAGGAGGGTTGATAAGCTTTAGTCTGTGTATGTCCATGACTCAAGAGCACATATTTTTAATTCACATATGTTGCATATTTTTAAATGAAATAATGCACAAAATGTTTTCCACGATCACTTTACCTGACGCAAGATAGGGCAGCTGGGTGTTTTTGGTGCTGCTCTTATCCCACGTCAATTGTAATCTCTCTATAGTTCAACAATGTACCTACTCTTTCCGCATACAGTATGGTATGGACCAGGAAAAGTAAGGCAGAAGTTTAAGTAGCAGTTGATCGTAGTTTCAGGCAGACAGTAATTTAGCTGCTGCTAAGTATTTTGCTTTTGTTAACTAGCTGCCTATTTCAGTAAATATCAACATTCAGTCATAGATTGTCGTGTGTCGACCTACAGCGCTCGACCCGCTTGGGCGCTCTGAGCTGGCGCAGGGCGCGGGGCGGGGCGGGGAAAGGATTTAATTAAATCTTGCATCGAACTGAGGCGAAGGGTCTCCGGGGGAGGGCGGGGCGCGGGGGAGGACCCGAGAGGGGTAACGAACTCCTATTGTATTTAAAATAAACGCGTGTGTAACGCGTCTTTTGTCTCTGCAATCGGAGACCTTTTCGGTGTTTTATGTGTTGGAAATTACGTGGGCGTTTTAGGGCCCTAGGAATAAACGGAAACCTATTATACATTTTACATCTGTTATCTGAATACGTTCACGGAATCGTCAGAATAAAATAATATGTTGTCTTAGTTTTTTTCTTTAATGACCGAGCACTAAACATATTTAATTTAATTTAAATGATTTGTAGGTACCTACCTAAAAATAGTTCCTGTCAAAATTAAGCAGTGGAAATCTATATTTGGCTTTTATGGTATAACCTATACAATATAATCACACCTATTGTAAAACTGCTGTTGATTTCCCAAATAAACGGAAATAAGAAATAAAAATAAAATAAAAATGTATGAGAGGTGTCACTGTAACCGACAAATACTGTTGGATTCGAGGTAGCAGGAGATGATGAAAGTGGGGGTTAGAGAGATACATTATTATGTTGCTGTTATAAAAAGGAAAAGTAAAAGTAGAAATATTTTAATAAGTATAATATTTATCAACATTATAAATCAATGATACCGGCTTACCGGTGCGATTATGGCGAGCGCATCGCCAAAACGTCGAGCTGCACTCGACGTTTTGAGTCCTCTATGGCCTATGGGACCCGTTCTCAAGAGGACGTGCTAGCTCCTCGGGCAGCCAGCACGTCACTGACAGGAGCCCGCCTGCTTCTCAAATTGTAGTGGTGGGTAGGTATGATTTCAGGATTCGCTGCGTTCCTTGCCTCTTCGGACCTACAGAAATTACTGACGGTGTCTAGCTCTCGGAAATCGTCGCTTCGGTTCTGTGTTAACTGCAGTGTTGTCAGTACCGGCTTCCATATCGGCGAGATCTTGAAAGAATCTTCGCGGTTGAAGTTGTCGTGTTTAGCAATTTCTATCGACTCACGGACAATACGCAGCAGATGTCGTTTTTCGGTGGCGAGAATCTTCACCTGATCGAATCTAATCCAATGATTTTGTCCGGAGTCGATGTGGTCACAAATCGCTGACTTGTCCGCTTGACCTTTCTTGACCGCTCGAATATGTTCAGTAACCCTTGTACTGACACTCCGTTTTGTCTGTCCTATGTAGGATTTTCCGCAGGAACACGGTATCTTGTATACCCCTGATGATTGTAGCGGCAGCCTGTCCTTAGCCGATCGCAGCATGCTTGAGATCTTGCGATGCGGGTGTAACACCGTCTGTATGCTCTTCTTCCTAAGAAGTTTCGCTATTCGGTCTGTTACACCACGTACGTACGGCATGTAGGCAGAAAGTCGCTTCACATCCGCCACCGGTTTCTTTTTTCGCGTCTTCATTTTTCCAAACCGCGAGCCATAGCCATTTTCTTTTAAGACACGATGAATCAACGTGGTTTCTTCGGTCAGATGGTCGGCATCACAAAGCCGTTGTGCACGCTGTAATAGTGACTTCGCCACAGACTGCAAATGCGCCGGGTGGTGGTGCGAAGTGGCGTGCAAATATCGGTTCGTGTGGGTGGGTTTCCTGTACACTGTACTGCCGAAAGAACCGTCCTCCTTCCGAATTACCAATACATCCAGGAACGCCAGAGCACAGTTTATCTCTAATTCCATGGTGAATTTTATTTGAGCGTGTACAGTGTTGAGGTGTTCCAGGAATACCTGTAGTTCATCGATGCCGTGTGTCCAGATGGCAAAAATGTCATCCACATACCGGATCCAAAGGCTCGGCGTGTCTTCTCGGCAAGGCAAGGAACGCAGCGAATCCTGAAATCATACCTACCCACCACTACAATTTGAGAAGCAGGCGGGCTCCTGTGAGTGACGTGCTGGCTGCCCGAGGAGCTAGCACGTCCTCTTGAGAACGGGTCCAATAGGCCATAGAGGACTCGAAACGTCGAGCTGCAGCGATGCGCTCGCCATAATCGCACCGGTAAGCCGGTATCATTAATTAATATGAGTGACGGTGCGGGACTAAAAACTAACATTATAAATCATTCAATAATTTAAACATATTAGTACAATAGACAATATTATTGAAAACATAAACCGCGCCAGTTCTTGAAAAAATATTTACACCATAATGTTTAACTTTATGTCATAACATACCTATCATATGTCGACATAGGTACCTTGTTCATCATATAAATGAATGTACCCTCAACCAGGGCTCGGGAACCACTCTTTATTTAATCTCCCTAATGAATGCCGGCGCCCCCTCCGTCTTGGCTAATTTGCCTAATATTTACGGCTCCGCTAAATACTTATTCTCTTCAATGGCTTATATTTCATCTCCTGCGTAAATTGAGCGCCGCGTAAAAGACGATCGCGGTTCCGTAAATATGCACATCTCGAGGTAATTGTCGCTGTTGGCACTTAGTCTTAATCCCTTTAAGAAATTCGAGTTTGGTACATGCTGTCTCCGAGCCTCCTCTCTCCTCCAAGTCCGAGCGAGCAAATCAGATTTAAAGTTTGTCCAAGTTCGGTCATTTGTACTTTGGTCAATTGCTCTGTAAAAAGTGCTCATTACAAAATGCTCTGTACAAAGTGCCCTTTCCAAATTGTTCTGCATGAAGTGCTCTGTATAAAGTTATATGTATAAAGTGCTCTGTACAAAGTGCTCTGTACAAAGTGCTCTGTACAAAGTGCTCTGTACAAAGTGCTCTGTAGAAAGTGCTCTGTACAAAGTGCTCTGTACAAAGCGCTCTGTACAAAGTGCTCTGTACAAAGTGCTCTGTACAAAGTGCTCTGTACAAAGTGCCCTGTCCAAAATTGTTCTGCATAAAGTGGTCTGTATAAAGTGATATGTATAAAGTGCTCTGTACAAAGTCCTCTGTACAAAGTGCTCTGTACAAAGTGCTCTGTACAAAGTGCTCTGTACAAAGTGCTCTGTACAAAGTGCCCTGTCCAAAATTGTTCTGCATAAAGTGGTCTGTACATGTATATGGTCTTCATATGTATAAAGTGCTCTGTACAAAGTGCTCTGTACAAAGTGCTCTGTACAAAGTGCCCTGTCCAAAATTGTTCTGCATAAAGTGGTCTGTATAAAGTGATATATATAAAGTGCTCTGTATAAAGTGCTCTGTATGAAGAGCTCTGTACAAAGTGCTCTGTACAATTTTTTCTGCATAAAGTGCTCTGTACAAAGTGCTCTGTACAAAGTGCTCCGTACAAAGTGCCCTGTCCAAAATTGTTCTGCATAAAGTGGTCTGTACATGTATATGGTCTTCATATGTATAAAGTGCTCTGTACAAAGTGCTCTGTACAAAGTGCTCTGTACAAAGTGCCCTGTCCAAAATTGTTCTGCATAAAGTGGTCTGTATAAAGTGATATATATAAAGTGCTCTGTATAAAGTGCTCTGTATAAAGTGCTCTGTATGAAGAGCTCTGTACAAAGTGCTCTGTACAATTTTTTCTGCATAAAGTGCTCTGTACGAAGTGCTCTTTACGAAATGACGTATTCAGATTGTATTGGTTTTGTTATAAAAAGCGCGACACGTGGCGTGAAGCCACAAGTAAGGTGTCTAGCGACGTCCATGGATATTCGGTAGCATGCGAGGCTTGCAAATATCATGCCGCCGGCCTGACAGGTGCCTATTCACGCCCTAAAGGTCCCCAGGAGAAATATGTGGGCAGGGAGAACACTCCTGAGTTTACCAGTTCTGTGGAGGAAAGATCTGCAAAACCGATTGATACGCATCCGAGATGTAATTGATGTTTCATCCATACTAATATTATAAATTCGAAAGTAACTCTGTTGTCTGTCTGTCTGTCTGTCTGTCTGTCTGTCTGTCTGTCTGTCTGTCTGTTACCTTTTCACGCCTAAACCGCTGAACAGATTTCGATAAAATATTGCATGGAGATTAATTGCATCCTGAGGAAGGACATAGGCTACCTTTTGTCCCAAAAAACAACCCTTAAGGGGTCGAAATAGGGGATGAAAGTTTGTATGGGGAATCCAGCATTTCTCAAGTTAGAGATATGAAAATTCATATTTAGGCTTTCGGTATGAAATAAAGAGTTACGTGTTTCAGCGTTTTTGCTAAATCAACCCTTAAATTAAAATAGGGGATGATTTCAAAATGATATTTTAGTATTTTATAAAATTTAGTACGGAGATGAATTGCATCCTGAGGAAGGATATAGGCTACCTTTTGTCTCAAAAAACAACCCTTAAGGGGTGAAATAGGGGATGAAAGTTTGTTTGGGGAACTCAGCATTTCTTAAGTTAGGGATATGACAATTTATATTTGGGCTTTTGGTATGAAATAAAGAAATACGTGTTTCAGCGTTTTTGCTAAATCAACCCTTAAATTAAAATAGGGGTTGATTTCAAAATTAGATTTTAGGATTTTATGAAATTTTGTACGGAGCTGAATTGCATCCTAAGGAAGAACATAGGCTACCCTTTGTCTCAAAAAACAACCCTTAACGGGGTGAAATAGGGGATGAAAGAATGTATGGGGAACCCATCATTTCTCAAGTTAGGGATATGAAAATTCATATTTAGGCTTTTGGTATAAAATAAAGAATTACGTGTTTCAGCGTTTTTGCTAAATCAACCCTTAAATTAAAATAGGGGATGATTTCAAAATTAGGTTTTAGGATTTTAAATGATTTTAAATAATTTTATCCATACTGGGGGTGGTTTTGAAGAGTGGGGTTGAGGTACGGGGGAGGAGTCCGCGGGGAGAGGGGAAGGGAGGATAATTTATCTCTATCTTCTTTTCTCTATCTTTACTTCTTATAAAAGGAAACGTCTGTTTGCATGTATGTATGTATGTTTGAGGTAAACTCGGAACCACTTAACAGATTTTTATGCGGTTTACACCAATGTAAAGAGTAGTTCTTCAGGCTCACTATAGTAGGCTATATACCATAAAGTTAAATAGCCTTAGGGTTGAGCAGTATCAAAGAAAACGGAATTTAGTGTCGAATGGTCGTAATATATGGCGTTAGCAGTTCTGTTGCGTTGCGTTGGTGTAGTGTAGATAGATGCTTTTGGTAGAAGATACGAGTAGAATAAAGAGTAGATATCTATACTTATAAAATTGTTTGTCCTGACTGACTGATCTATTAACGCACAGCCGAAACTACTAAGTCTAGAAAGCTGAAATTTGGAACATAGGTTTATTTCATAACGTAAGAATCCATGAAACATTGTATGGGGAATCCAGAATTTCTCAAGTTAGAGATATGAAAATTCATATTTAGGCTTTTGGTATGAAATAAAGAGTTACGTGTTTCAGCGATTTTGCTAAATCAACCCTTAAATTAAAATAGGGGGTGATTTCAAAATTATATTTAAGGATTTTATAAAATTTCGTACAGAGATGAATTGCATCCTGAGGAAGGACATAGGCTGCCTTTTGTCTCAAAAAACAACCCCTAAGGGGGTGAAATGGGGGGGGGGGGGGGTGAAAGTTTGTATAGGAGTATCGGTTTTTTTAAAGGTAGAAACTTGAAAATCATAATTCTAGCTACTCATCATAAATACATAATTGTTTCAGGGATTTACCATTTCAAGGGGGGGGGGGGGGGGGGGTAATTTGGGGTGACAGTGGCCTTGCCCGTAGTTATGTTCTTTCGTTACTTAGTTACTTACTTATTCGAGAACGTTTATCGTCTTCCTGAACGCAGCTCGGCCTTCGACCTCGCCCTTAATTACTTACTTTCTTAGAGATGGTTTATTGTATTCCAGAAAGCAGCTTAGCCTGAAGCCTCGCCGTTAGTTACTTACTTTATTTAAAAGGTTTATCGTTTACCTAAACGCAGCTCGGCCTTCGGCCTCGCCCATAGTTACTTCCTTTAATCGAGAAGGTTTTTCCTCCTCCTGAACGCAGCTCGGCCTTCGGCCTCGCCCTCAGTTACTTACTTTCTTCGAGAAGGTTTATCCTCTTCCTGAACGCAGCTCGGCCTTCGGCTTCGCCCGTAGTTACTTACTGTCTACGAGAATTTTTATCGTCTTCCTGAACGCAGCTCGGCCTTCGGCCTCGCCCTCAGTTGCTTACTTTCTTCGAGAAGGTTTATGGTCTTCCCGAATGAAGCTCGGCCTTCGGCCTCGCCCTTAATTGCTTACTTTCTTAGAGAAGGTTTATCGTTTTCCTGAACGCAGCTCGGCCTTCGGCCTCGCTCTTAGTTACTTACTGTCTTCGAGAAGGTTTATCGTCTTCCTGAACGCAGCTCGGCCTTCGGCCTCGCCTTTTGTTACTTACTTTCTTCGAGCAGGTTTATAGTCTTCCTGAACGCAGCTCGGCCTTCGGCCTCGCCCTCAGTAACTAACTGTCTTCGAGAAGGTGTATGGTCTTCCTGAACGCAGCTCGGCCTTCGGCCTCGCCCTTAGTTACTTACATTCATCGATAAGGTTTATATTCTTCCTGAACGCAGCTCGGCCTTCGGCCTCGCCATCAGTTACTTACTGTCTTCGAGAAGGCTTATGGTCTTCCTGAACGCAGCTCGGCCTTCGGCCTCGCCCTTAGTTACTTATTTTCATTGATAAGGTTTAAAGTCTTCCTGAACGCAGCTCGGCCCTCGGCCTCGCCCTTAGTTACTTACTTTTATCGATGTGGTTTATAGTCTTCCTGAACGCAGCTCGGCCTTCGGCCTCGCCCTTAGTTACTTATTTTCTTCGAGACGGTTTATAGTCTTCCTGAACGCAGCTCGACCTTCGGCCTCGCCCTTAGTTTCTTACTATGTTCGAGAAGGTTTATGGTTTTGCTGAACGCAGCTCGGCCTTCGGCCTCGCCCTTTGTTACTTACTTTCTTCGAGAAGGTTTATGGTCTTCCTGAATGTAGCTCGGCCTTCGGCCTCGCCATTAATTAATTACTTTCTTGGATAAGGTTAATCGTCTTCCTGAACGCAGCTCGGCCTTCGCCCTCGCCCTCAGTTACTTATTGTCTTCGAAAAGGTTTATGGTCTTTCTGAACGCAGCCCGGCCTTCGGCCTCGCCCTTTATTACTTACTTTCTATCTTCGAGGTTTATAGTCTTCCTGAACGCAACTCGGCCTTCGGCCTCGCCCTCAGTTACTTACTGTCTTCGAGAAGGTTTATGGCCTTCCTGAACGCAGCTCGGCCTTCGGCCTCGCCCTTAGTCACTTACTTTCATCGATAAGGTTTATAGTCTTTCTGAACGCAGCTCGGCCTTCGGCTTCGCCCTTAGTTACTTACTTTCTTCGAGAAGGTTTATAGTCTTCCTGAACGCAACTTGGCCTTTGGCCTCGCCCTTTGTTACTTACTTTCTTCGAAAAAGTTTATAGTCTTCCTGAACGCAGCTCGGCCTACGGCCTCGCCCTTTGTTACTTACTTTCATCCATAAGGTTTATAGTCTTCCTGGACGCAGCTCGGCCTTCGGCCTCGCCCTTAGTTACTTACTTTCTTTGATAAGGTTTATAGTCTTCCTGAACGCAGCTCGGCCTTCGGCCTCGCCCTCAGTTACTTACTGTCTGCGAGAAGGTTTATGGTCTTCCTGAACGCAGGTCGGCCTTCGGCCTCGCCCTTAGTTACTTACTTTCATCGATAAGGTTTATAGTCATCCTGAACGCAGCTCGGCCTTCGGCCTCGCCCTTAGTTACTTACTTTCATCGATAAGGTTTATCGTCTTCCTGAACGCAGGTCGGCCTTCGGCCTCGCCCTTAGTTACTTACTTTCTTCGAGAAGGTTTATAGTCTTCCTGAACGCAGCTCGACCTTCGGCCTCGCCCTTAGTTTCTTACTATGTTCGAGAAGGTTTATGGTTTTCCTTAACGCAGCTCGGCCTCCGGCCCCGCCCTCAGTTGCTTACTTTCTTCAAGAAGGTTTATGGTCTTCCTGAACGCAGCTCGGCCTTAGGCCTCGCCCTTAATTACTTACTTTCTTCGAGAAGGTTTATAATCTTCCAGAACGCAGCTCGGCCTTCGGCCTCGCCCTTAGTTACTTACTTTCATCGATAAGGTTTATAGTCTTCCTGAACGCAGCTCGGCCTTCGGCCTCGCCCTTAGTTACTTACTTTTATCGATAAGGTTAATAGTCTTCCTGAACGCAGCTCGGCCTTCGGCCTCGCCCTTAGTTACTTACTTTCTTCGAGAAGGTTTATAGTCTTCCTGAACGCAGCTCGACCTTCGGCCTCCCCCTTAGTTTCTTACTATGTTCGAGAAGGTTTATGGTTTTCCTGAACGCAGCTCGGCCTTCGGCCTCGCCCTTAGTTACTTACTTTCTTCGAGAAGGTTTATAGTCTTCCTGAATGCAGCTCGGCCTTCGGCCTCGCCCTCGGTTGCTTACTTTCTTCGAGAAGGTTTATGGTCTTCCTGAATGTAGCTCGGCCTTCGTCCTCGCCCTTAATTACTTACTTTCTTAGATAAGGTTTGTCGTCTTCCTGAACGCAGCTCGGCCTTCGGCCTCGCCCTCAGTTACTTATTGTCTTCGAGAAGGTTTATGGTCTTCCTGAACGCAGCTCGGCCTTCGGCCTCGCTCTTAATTACTTACTTTCTTAGAGATAGTTTATCGTCTTCCTGAACGCAGCTCGGCCTTCGGCCTCGCCCTCAGTTACTTACTTTCTTCGAGAAGGTTTATAGTCTTCCTGAACGTAACTTGGCCTTTGGCCTCGCCCTTTGTTACTTACTTTCTTCGAAAAAGTTTATAGTCTTCCTGAACGCAGCTCGGCCTACGGCCTCGCCCTTTGTTACTTACTTACTTAGAGATGGTTTATCGACTTCCTGAACGCAGCTCGGTCTTCGGCCTCGCCCATAGTTACTTACTATCTTCTTTGAAATACGAATTTCACGCGAGCGGAGCCGCGGGCTCAGCTAGTAATTTTATAATAGCTGAAATAAATCGCAATACATTACTTCGAGTGACCAGAAAATGTTTCTTTCAAAACACGAGTCGCTTCGACACTCGCTACTATATAGTGGGCTATTGTTGTGTGTGTAGGTAATAATCAGAATATCGTCGGCATGATGTGTGTGGGTAGTAGATATTTCTGTTTTAGCTCTTGTTCCTCCTGTTTCTTTCTTTACTACTACTACTACTACACTACTACTACTCTCTCTTATCTTTTTGTAACTTTTTATATATTTTTTTAATTTCTTCTTCCTTTTATGCATTGCTGACGATGTTGGAGGCAAACTTGATTATTGTCTTTATCTTTCTGTATGTACTATTGTCTGTTTGTTTCTGTATCTTTTTGGCCAAATAAATAAAATAATTTTTTTTTTTTTTTTGTGGAAACTGACACGGTTTGCTACATCACCTACAACATCCGTGATGTCAGCCCGTAACACCGGCTGAACTTGGTGCCACGTTAGTGCTTCCCATCGGTCGTGCCGGCTACACTGAACTGGACGGAAAACACAAACTATTTACATAGCCGTTTCGACCGACCTTTCATTCAGTGCGGTGGTATCAACCCGGGCGGGTTAAAAACCCTACCACCTAGTAATATAAGAAGGGAGTCATATCCTTTAGTCGCCTTTTACGACATACACGGGGAGCGATGCAGTGGGGCTGTTATTTTAAAGTACCGGCCCCACACGGTACAAAACTTACTGGTTTGTGCCTACATACTACCACAACTACATACATAGGTGCCATTCCACCTACAGGCTCGGACCTCGAGCACGGCCACCCAACTCGGATGCAACAAAAATATGTTTCTATAGTTTGTCAACATTGAAATAAAACAGGAAAGAACCAAATACAAAACATACATCACATATAACTTCCAAAATCTCCGTCTGCTCAAATATTAATGACTGTTCTCCCCTACGATCTTTTAAAATATCAAAATAACCCAAAATATAGAAGTGAATTGCAGGCGGGGATAGAATGTACTGGCTAGGCGAGGAATAAATATTGTAATTTATTCTGCTTTTCCGACTGTCGTATTTGCACAGGTCTAGAAGCGGTCTTTGGCGAGTGCCAAAAATCATGTTTTTTCATCCCTTTAGTAGAGACTTTCTTCGCATTAGGGATGTGCAGTTGTAAAATTTGTCGATAACGGTAAGACAATACATTTTATGAGTAATCAACCTCTTTTGTCTACAAAACGAATTGTGTCGACAGAGGTTTGCAGCTCAGCGGCAAAGGTCTCGCGTAGGGACGCAAGGTGGTGGGTTTGAAACCTGTTGGCTTACACCAAGTCCTTTTGATAAGTGATTTTTTTTACACTCACCGGAAGATCATTAAACATTTTCGCCGTGACGTATAATCATTAATTAGACGCTGGGACTCATCCACACCACACCCAACGTTCAAATGACGCGTTTTTTCCCCATTGTACTAGCAGAGGGCATCACCATTCACAAGAGTCAGGAGATAATATCGAAAAGGTTCTGGCGAACTGGCGACTGGCGTGTTCCCTAGCCATATCGTCTGCTAGTTTGTTCATAAGTTTCGCCTTTGATTTTTATTGCTCCCAAACCCCCGACTGATATGCACCAAAAACTTTAAACTCCTTCTGTCCTATACCTTTGTAGTCGACAGAAGAGTTCTTCGAACTACTCGATTCTCTCAATCGTTCCTGTGTCGCACTGCAAAGGTGTGGAATGGGCCTCCCGGGAATGTCATTTCCTACTCCAGTAAACCAAGGATCTACTCGTACTAATCGAGGGTTAATAGTTCTTCCGGGCGACTTCAGCACGCCTTCAAGCTGGACACGGCCACCCAATACGAGCGAAATAAAAAAAACCGGCCCAGTGCAAGTCGGACTCGCTTTTTTTCACTAAAAAAAAAGTTGAAAAACACATTTCTTGTCTGGGACCCCCTCAATTTTTCACTTTTTCATTTTTTCTTTTCTTTTCCAATTCGGCTGGCTCCGCCGCTCTAGGTGCACAAAACCAGAAAATTAAAAAATACGTAGGCTTGCGCGGCCACTTCGAATTCCTGGCCTTTGCTGATTGCACTTGGCGTGTGGTCACCCGACGCAAGGACTTTCGGAAACGTCCTAGGAAAGCTCCTTATTGATAAGTCTGGTGACCGACGCGCCAAGTCTTTCTTTTTTCAGCAAATAGGCCTAGCCATTCAAAGGGGCAACGCAGCCAGCGTATTGGGTACTGTGGCGGAGTCGGAGGAATTGGACGAAGTTTTTTACTTACAGTAATCTTGAATGTTAGTATTTAGTTTTTCTTTATTTATTTATTAGGTTAATTTTATCAATGTTATACATTTGTTAGTTAGGTTTTAATTATTTTGTTATTAGTATCTTCATTTTTTATTGTATTTGTATAATATATAACAGCTGTTTGTATAAAATAATACATATTCTGTGAGAATTTCAACCGGCTAGCTATTACGGTTCCAAAGATACAGCCATCTGATGGACGGACGGACGGACAGACGGACAGACGGACAGACAGACGTTGTACGCTTAGTAATAGGCTTCCGCACGGGGTACGGAAACCCAAAAACCCAATAATTTCCATAACGTAAGCGCGCTTCAGACGTTGTCGTAGAGAACACGTCCAATTTCTTAACGTAAAGCGGCGTAAAAGCAAAGTTTACCGTTTTATTATGTGTACTGATTGAAGATGATTCAAGAGCATGCACCATTTCGACGTGATGCTATTTATCATGTAAGTGTGTGCTGGAGTTATTGTTAGTCAGTCTGACAGCGAGGTGCCATGCAGTGGCGACTTCTCTCAGTTGGCGAGGTTGGCGCCGCCAAACCAAATAAAATGAATGACACCATTAATACAGAAGTATCAAGGTAAAATAAATGTGAAAAAATATCGGAGTTATATTATTTATATCATATAATCCACGATTAATAAGATAAAACGGCAATCCCGTACCCGTTACATAATTTGAAATTTCGCGCGCGTCAAACGCGGGCGACTACGAATGACGACACATCAAGGCATTCATTGGCCGGTTGGCTACATTTTGAAGCGCCATCGTATTCCATACAAGGCGGAAGCGGCCGATGTCCCCCCCGTCCCGCGCGGACCCGCTGATCAGCCTTTCGAGTTGGCGCAGCGGAGAGTGCATTTAGTGACGCGGTAGCGAGTAGAGCGACTAGCGAGCGAGCTAGGTGTGTGTGTTGCGTGTGTGGGTGTGTACGCGCTGCGACCACACGACGAGTATTCTTGTGCTGTGCGACGTGCGATGCGATGCGACTAGCGAGCTAGGCTAGGTGTGTTGTGTGCGCGTGTGTGTGCGCATTGGCTCGCGAGTTGATAGCTGAATATATTCCTTTATGTAGGTATGGACTTTGTATGGATGAATCCTGTGCAGTGGTGTTAAATTTAAAGTGATTTATTGGTAATTATAATGGCAAACTCCTACCGAGCTATCTACGGAGCACTCAAGGACAAGAGAGACTCAGTAATTTGGCACTCTTACATATCTGTGGAAAATGAGTTGCTAACAAAATTGAGGAAGAAAGAAGATTTTCACGATCGAGCCATCGAAAATTTCTTGTCTGCGGAACGAAGAGTGGACTTCATATACAAATAAAATGTAACAATTCAAGCTTGTATGCCTGTCTCGTCGTCGTCGTGCCAGAGGAGACGTCGCTGTTGTCGGCTGCAACTCGACAGCTTTGACACATCCAGTAGGTACCTATCTAAAGACAAATAAATCGTAAGTGAGTAAAATAAATACTATCTATATCGTAATCGTCTTTCAGTTTTTGATCTCATTGTGGTAGAAATAAATTAACGCGTAGGTACCTAAGTTATGATATTATGAAAAAAAAAATCCTTAGCCAGAGCCAACCCAATATTCAGGACCAGGAGTCGCCGCTGGTGCCATGTCAAAACACGAATTATTTACACGGCCGCTTCGATCGACCTTCCATTTCATAAATAAAAAAACCGGCCAAGTGCGAGTCGAACTCGCGCACCGAGGGTTCCGTATCGCCATGTCATGGTCAGCGCCACTCACGCCACCTATGGCGTGTTTATGAAATGCTTCATATTAGTTGAAATTCATGATTAGTTAAAATGCTTCATACTCTTTTCGGTAGATTTTCCGGACACTTTTTAGTTTATTATATGGGAACCCCCCGTGAGTTTTTTTACTTTTTCTTACTTTTATTTGTTGTTATATATACAACAATAATAATAACACATATTCTGTGAAAATTTCAACGGGCTACCTATTACGGTTCAAGAGATACAGTCCTCGCACAGACAGACAGACGGCGTAGGCTTAGTAATAGGATGCCGTACCGGATACGGAACCCTAAAAATTAAACTTTGTTTTAATTCTTTTAAGACTGTCTATCGACTATATCGATATATGCTGTCTATCGACATCAGGCACATCACTATGAAAGTACCCTCCCCGCTCTACCCCGCTATAAATATTACAGTATCTTCCGCGCGCAAACACAACCACTCACCCACCCCTCACCTCCCCCCCGTCCCCGCGCCCTCGAGAACCTCCCTCGCTGCACCTCTCGCCAACCTCGGTACAGTGCTAGATAATATAAAACGTTGATATTCTGAATTGCACTTTTACACTATTAACCACTGAGAAGGGAACGCCAAGTAGCTTTATGCTATTTCTCTTAGACAATTAATTTTACAAGTTAAGTGATTTTTTTTTCAATTTAGATAAACATTTTGCCGATTTGGATAATTCAAATTAATTGTTTATACGTATAAACTAAACTTTTTTATTAATAACTTGACTGAACCTTATGTTCTTTGTATTTTATTATCTCTATTTACAAATATATTCTAGACTTAATATTTTTTTACTTTTTGCTTAGCTAAAGTATGTTATATTTAGGTAACGTAATTAAAACTTATGATGGCCGCATAGCAGCCTCGGTTGTGTTCTCCCTTCTAGTCCAGTATAGCCAGCAATCCAGGGAAGCCTCCGGTATGGCACCTACCTTCTCGGAGGTGATATTGGCTGGTCGGAGCATGCGCTCTGGCCCCTCCGACTCAGCCATCCATACCGGATTAAATAAAAAAAAAAGTTATATTTCAAAAAAGCTGTACAAGGTTTCTTGCCCGGTTCTTCCTTGACATTGGGGACATGACAAAAAAAATTTATGAAGAACCATACTGAATATGCATCAAATGTCTCAATGAAATATTGTTATTGTTGTGTATACTTTATGGCGAAAGAAATATCTGAATCTGAATCTATAAATAAAATATACCTATTTTAATTTCTTTGAGTGTACTCTACAACTCTGATTGAAATCTGAGTTACGTTCGACATGTTTACATATTTTCTTCAGTACCTCTCCCTCCCCCCGCGCTCTTACGACCCTCATCCCTCCTCCTAGCGCGCCACTACCCGCACTTAACACCGCGGGCTTGGTTGGTTGCCACCCCTGCTTTTTCTAGACCTAAGAAGAACTTCTTTTAAGGCACCCGACATGATTGGATACACTACCTGCTACACCCATGATGTCAATCATGAATTTATCTTTGGTCGTGTCGGCTACACTGAAGTGGCCGAAAAGTGGCCGGGTAGGAATCTATACTTCGAGACACGAAAATATAACTAGCGCCGCCATCCAAAACTTATGGCAACGAGAGCTCTATTTACGTGTCTCGAACTTTACTACATACATAACATACATATCACACACGCTGAATCCCGACAATCGGGGTAAGCAGAGTAATCGGTGTTGTGCTGCAAGAACTCTGGTAAATTACAGAACAATACCAACCACCACGTTTCGCAAATTATTCGAACAAGATTCAATCGATCAAGCAGCAAGTAAGGCAAGAAGACCCACCTGCTGCATGACTCGGTGGAAGTACCATGCCAAGGTGAGAGGTGGCGAGCCTGTCGCCCTTTAGCACGGCGTCTTGTCCTTATCCCTTAGTCGCCTTTTACGACATGCACGGGGAGAGATGCAGTGAGGCTATTCTTTTTATTAAGTACCGGCCCCACACGGTACATTAAGTACCGGCCCCACACGGTACATTAAGTACCGGCCCCACACGGTACATTAAGTACCGGCCCCACACGGTACATTAAGTACCGGCCCCACACGGTACAGTAAGTACCGGCCCCACACGGTACATTAAGTACCGGCCCCACACGGTACATTAAGTACCGGCCCCACACGGTACATTAAGTACCGGCCCCACACGGTACATTAAGTACCGGCCCCACACGGTACATTAAGTACCGGCCCCACACGGTACATTAAGTACCGGCCCCACACGGTACATTAAGTACCGGCCCCACACGGTACATTAAGTACCGGCCCCACACGGTACATTAAGTACCGGCCCCACACGGTACATTAAGTACCGGCCCCACACGGTACAACTACGGTTACTATACCTACTTACTAAAAAAACGAATTATTTGTATAGCTTATTCGAGTTTCGACCGAAGTTAAGCATGCTACGACCAGTGATAATATATAAGTCAATGGCTACGACGGATCACTCAATAGTCCGCTCCATTTAATACAGATTATTATATTCATTTAATACTCATAAAAAAAATACCGATTGCTTCTATCTATGAACTCTTAAAAACCGTTGAATAATATTTTACAATTATTTATCAATGACCCTGACGATTTTTTTACAAATGTTCTAGGAACCATTTAAATCCAACCAAACGGACCTACCCCAGCCAAGCAAACCAGCGCCTATGTTAACAGTCGCTTCATACATACGTCATGAAGACATTATCATCACAATGCTTTCTCTATCACACACAGACGCTTTGACCCTCACGCACACACCCTCACACTTACGCCCCCCCCCCCCCCCCCCACACACACACACACACAACGAAGAGACCTATCCACAATAAATAGTTAATGTCTCCTTTTAGTATCAAAACACTCATAGAAGATTGCCTACATAATGTTTGCTTTTAGCTCTAGTGCGTCGAAATTCCAGCAATTGAATTTAGGGCCTCTTTTTTTGCCAAACTGCATTTTTCATAAAAGTATAGATGTAGGTATTATCAATAAAAAGTTATTTATAGTTAATATTTGGACAATAATATTTTTGAAATTTCGGCATATATTTTTTTATGGAAACTGTTACGGTTGGCTACATCACATACTACATCCGTGATGTCAGCCCATAACACCTTGGTGAACTAGATGCCATGTCAGTGCTTCCCTTCGGTCGTGCCGGCTATACTGAACTGGACGGAAAACACGAACTATGTACATAGCCATTTCAGCCGACATTTCATTCAAAGATATCGATATACATACATTTCATTGCTAAAACCCTAAAAATAAATTAAAATAAAAAAAAAAAAACCCTATGTATAACCTTGTACACTGCATTTCTATGAAAATGTATTTTTCAAAATATTTAGAAGACGCGATTCAATACTAACGCTCACATACTGAGAGAAACTTACTTTCAACCACAAATCCTTTCGGTGAAAGCCATTAGAGTTTATGAGAAAATGTACTGATCCGCATTTTCTCAAAGAGAAAATAAATAAAAACAAATCTTCAAAGAGGTTGTGGCGGTTTCTTCATTTCCCAGTGGGAATTTGTATTCAATATTAACGGATACAAGTAACGAACTGAATCCCTTTCTTTGGAATTTACTTCCTTAATTCAACGAGCTTCAATGTAAAATTTATTATACGATGTCAATTTTCAATGTAAGAATATAATTTAATGCACACATACCCCACGCTGTATCCCGACCAAGGGGTAATCATAGTAATCGCTGTTGAGCTGCAAGTACTCTGTTAAATTACAGCACAACACCGACTACTACGTTTAGCAAAATACCTATTCGGACAAGATAACTATCAAGCAGCAAGTAGGGCACGAAGACCCATCTGCTGCATGACTTGGTGGAAATATCGTGCCAAGGCGAAAGGTGGCTATCCTGTCGCCCTTTAGCATGACATCTTGTCCACATTTTACGACACGCACGGGGAGAGATGCAGTAGGGCTATTTTACGATCTAACCAAAACTATCATGGGTGTCTAATAATAATTGCAAAGTGATATGTATGCGATATTTTTTTATTATATTAGTATTTTTTTATTATTTTGGTTAAAAAAAATATTATTCCCCAACATTTCATTTTTGAAATACTTACAAGAATATTCTTGCTAGAAGAATGTGGCACGCATATTATGTACATATATCAACATTTATTAAAAAGCTGAAGTCCAGTCTGGACACATTCCGGTTGGATAAGAAAAAAAAATCACAAGTTATTTCCTGTTTGTAATATATAATCCCAGGAGAGAGTATTCATAGTCACGACGACCCAAGTCATTGTAAAACGTAGTTTAGTTAATTAATATAATTTTATTGACCTTACTTGCTTCTAAATGTATATCCTATCCTATTGATTTAAGTAAGCTAAACATGTAATATATGTACCTATATATAAATATAATTATTTTCTCGGAAACGGCTCTAACAATTTGGATGAAATTTTGTATAAAGATAATGTTCTTTTTTTCAAGTTTATCTACTCGTAGATAGTTGTAGACACCGAGCGAAACTCGGTTGCCCAGGTACTAAATATAATTTTATACAAGCCTTAATAAATAAAAAACAAAAAAATAATAATATAAAAGGCGAGCTTAATGCCTCTGAACTTTTTGAACAATGAATAAAGCCAAAAAAATACAATAAACCGGTCAAGTGCGAGTTAAACTCGCGAGACGAGGATTCCGTATCAATCAATCATATCATACCACATTCTATCAATGTAGTGTGTGTGTTTGTGTGTCATGTGTCACCTGAACTTTGTGTGTTACAAAAAAAATATTTTCATAAAAAGTTTAAATTTTCTAAGACGAAGTGATACTTTTTTATGGAAACTGACACTGTTGGCTACATCACCTACTTCATCCGTGATATACGCGGCGGGTGGCCGAGTGGTTTGGGCATCGGCTTCTCATGCGAGAGATCCGAGGTTCGAATCCGGTCGGCGTGTACCAATGAGTTTTTTCTGACGAAAAAATTTACTTTGCTTACCTACCTACTTCTGCTGCTTCACCGTACGGAACCGGTGTAAAACTGTAGGTCCCTTCCCTTGCCCCTTACTAGGTGGTAGGCTCAAATTGTAGCCGACTGGGTTGGTACCACCGTACTGGATGTAAGATTGCCGCATAGCAGCCTCGGTTGTGTTCTCTTCTAGTCCAGTATAGCCAGCAATCCAGGGAAGTCTCCGGTCTGGCACCTCCCTTCTCGGAGGTGATATTGGCTGGTCGGAGCATGCGCTTTAGTTTAGCCCCTCCGACTCAGCCACCCATACCGGATTACATAAAAAAAAGATGTCAGCCCATAACACCTCGGTGAACGAGGTGCCATGTCAGCGCTTCCCTTCGATCGTGCCGGCTACACTGAACTGAACGGAAAACACGAACTATTTACATAGCCGTTTCAACCGACCTTTCATTCAGTGCGGTGGTATCAACCCGGCTGCGGCGGTTCGTCACATCGAAACGCGAGTGCTAAGACCAGTTATTTCAGAGGCAGTTGCTACGGAACCCTTGATGACCGAGTGCGCACTTGACCCATTTTATATTGTCCATCTTACCATCGCGCCTCGCCTATGAATACAGAGCGGTCTGTCTCGAGGAGCGAGTTCTTGAGAAAATATCGCGCTTAGCTCCTGGGCGGGCGGCGGCGGCGGCACGGGCGGGCTCGGTGCGGAGACTCAGGGCGGGCGGGAGGAAGCTCGAATACCTCGGCGCAAGTTTATTTCCGTACTTCTGCGGCTTCTCTTCTGCGGGAGGAACGAAGCGGACGGAATGGATATCGGGCGGTGTGCTTCCGCTTCAGGTACCGATGCGATGGAATTTTCAGAGCAGACAGCTTTTTTTTTTCTTTTTTTATGTAATCCGGTATGGGTGGCTGAGTCAGAGGGGCCAAAGCACATGCTCTGACTAGCCAATATCACTTCCGAGAAGGTAGGTGCCATACCGGAGACTTCCCTGAATTTCTGGCTATACTGGACTAGAGGAGAACACAACCGAGGTTGCTATGCGGCCATCTTACATCCAGTACGGTGGTAGCAATCCTGTAAGTTGAAAGCTTCGCTTACTCCATGTAGATACTATAAGGTATAGGTTTTTGCATACCTATATAGTAATAGGTATGCGAAAAATTCTCACATGTGGAAGTGAAGACTTTGCAAAATAAAGCGAAATATTTGAATCTTTGTCAAATTTTTATTTTAGTACTTATCAAACAAAAAGAAACATAGGTGCAGACGAATTGAGAACCTCCTCCTTTTTTGAAGTCGGTTAAAAATATGCATATAATTTTGTTACGTACATACATATATACATACCACACGCTGTATCCCGACGATCGGGGTGAGCAGTGTAATCGGTGTTGTGCTGCAATTACTCTTGTAAATTACAGCACAATACCGACCCCCACGTTTTGCAAAGTATTCGGACAAGATCAACTATCAAGCAGCAAGGTAAGGCACGAAGACCCACATGCTGCACAACTCGGTGGAAGGATCGTGCCGAAATGAGAGGTGCCTGGCCTGTCGCCCTTTAGTACGGCACCTTGTCCTTATCCCTTAGTTGCCTTTTACGACATGCACAGGGCGAGATGCAGTGGGGTTATTCTTTTTAAGTACCGGTCCCACACTGTGCCAGACTAAAACAATAAACCTTTATAATTGTAAGTCGGTCGTGATCATAAGCATACCTGGGCGCGGTCAGTATTTGGACGGGTGTCCGCTCGACCGTTGGAGGCTGACCGCGGTTCGGAATCTTACCTTACTAGGTAGTAGGGTTTATCCCGCCCGGATTGCTATCACCGCACTGAATGAAACGTCGGTCGAAACGGCTATGTAAATAGTTCGTGTTTTCCGTCCAGTTCAGTGTAGCCGACATGAAACGAAGGTAAGCACTGATATGGCCCCTAATTCACCCGGTGTTATGTGCTGACATCTCGGATGTTGTAGGTGATGTAGCCAAAAGTGCCAGTTTCCATAAAAAAAAATCAGCCAACCGTGTCACTTTAACATTACTAAAAAATAATAAATATCTTCTCCATTGGGGCTGCTCTCGTGGTCCTGAGGACAGTGTTATCGCGTTCCAACATTGAATGGTTAAACTTAAGTTTTGGGCGAGGAAGTCTAATTAAATTGCGAAAAAAAAGCGAAGAATAAATATTAAGACAATAGCTTATTTTTTTTTTATGGAAACTGACACGGTTGGCTACATCACCTACAACATCCGTGATGTCAGCCCATAACACCGGGTGAACTTGGTGCCACGTCAGTGCTTCCCTTCGGTCGTGCCGGCTAAAACACTGAAGACGGAAAACATAAACTATTTACATAGCCGTTTCGACCGACCTTTCATTCAGTGCGGTGGTACCAGGGTTGGCGGGTGAAACCCTACCACCTAGTAATATAAGAAGGTAGTCATATCCCTTAGTCGCCTTTTACGACATTCACGGGGAGAGATGCAGTGGGGCTATTCTTTTAAAGTACCGGCCCCACACGGTACGAAACAAATATCTATGTACATTGATTATTCAGTTTATCCTTTTTCAGGATTTACGACATATCAATGATGTACTTACCACGCGTAAATGTTAATGAAACCTGCAAGTTCTTTCAGTGGTTTTTTTTCTAAAAAAATAATTCTCCCGAATATTTCAGCATCTAAGCCGGCGGGCGCTGAAGTGTATTTTTTCAGGCGACCAAGTCTCATCGATCCGGTGCGGTTTCAGGCGCGCCACTTAATGAAATAGAAATCGCCGCCGCCCTTCAAGACGGAAACCTCCGACCTCTACCGTCCCGCTCCCCCCCGCGAGCGCCTCCTCCGCCTAAGTAGCGCGCGAGCGAGAGAGAGCATATTTATACAAAGTTAAAGATGCCACGGCGAGAAGGATAGCTGTATTCATTATGAATATAATGCGCAGCGGGTGTGTGCGTGTGTACGGACGCGAGCCGTGCGGGTGTGTGCGTGAGCGCCTTTCCGAGTAAAATGGCGCTTGAATCAATATTTCATCTCGGTAATGAAGGACGATGGTCGAGCCGCGAGCGCGCGGTACAAGACGGCCTCTAATCTCAAACCTTTACTCTCAATTCGTTTATAAGGGCCCGTCGTCGTCGGTCTGAACGTATTCAATCTAGTATTTTAGTGATTTATACGTACCTACCTAGATAGTTCATTGAATTAATAACTCAACTCATCCAACGAAATGTTATATTTTGCTAGATAATTTTCAAGTGTTTAAAATTGAAATGTAATATGTTCCGTTCTTTCAGAACACATGTACCTATGTATCTACGAGTAACTTACAAATTTTTATTTTCAAATTGCATTGATTAAAAAAAAATATTGCAAATCTTCTAGCATCTCTACTTAGCATCCCTTTAAATATTTAACAGATAATTATATATTTCAGGCTGAATATAAATACGCATTGACGGTGAACTGAAATGTAGGTCAATTCATATGACATAGAGCTTCTCAGAGGGCTCAGGGCCGCGCCAAACAGCCAACCACAACGTGTATTTCAAAAAAAGAACGTCGCGTGTCCTCGATCGTTAACGAGAGCTGAACTTCTTGCGTTGTGGTTGGTTTGCGGTTAGGGGGAGGGGCTTGTGGTTATATCCACGCACTCTGATTGGTCAATCACCTGACCTTTGCGGTTAACCGTTTGCGGTTTCCAAGATTTTCACCCTTGGAAAAATATATAGGAAAATATAGAGATGGGATCGCCACGCTGCTATTGGTGGATCACTGATTATTCTATCGCTAACCGCAAACAGTCATTTGCGGTTTCGGAGTCAGATTATTGATACAGAAGGGTGTGTTGTAGTTATGTAAGAAAATTGTGGGCAGACGATGTTTTACCCCGTAAGCAGTGGCGAATAATGAAAGCTTATCTGAAATGTGATTGGTCGAAAGTGTGAGGTGACATTTCATTTGCGGTTAGCGGTTGATTAAATAAACTTACTGACAATACTCTAATGCCCCAATATATGATTCGCTGGGGTCAAGAAATTGGCGGCTTTCATTGGCCAATAAGTATTGTGGTCGGCACGAAATTCAAAGTCACCTTCTTATTTGGAATACTGATGTACCTATCATGTGGATTTTCTCTCTGATTGGTTGAAAGCTTTTTGTGGTTGGGTCTACTTATGAATGTACCTGCTATGAAAACACCCTATAGCACGAAAAGTAGATAAATATGTAAATATTGGGAGAGCTGTATTGAAACAATTTATAATAATTTTCTTTGCAGACGAAGGAACGTTTAGCAACTTTACACTTTTTCCAGACATAGGTACTATAGATTGCATTGTTGAACGGGGCATGACAAAAAAATAAATAATGACGAACCATACTGAATATACTATGCACATGTCTCAATGAAAATAATATTGTTAATATTGTGTTTTCTTTATGGCCAAATAAATATCTGAATCTGAATCTATACAAAAGAAGTAACTCAACAAGCATACAACAAAAAAAATTATATACCTCTAGGCACACTATCTACGTATACCTAGCTGCCGAGACGGAACAGCGCCCTCTGTGATGACGACGCTGAAGTTTTTCCTCGCCTATTTTTAACAAAATGCTTCAAGTATGAACCTTTTCCTTATTCGCCTTCTTAAGAAAGTAAGAAACGTCTAAGAAAGTGCACTGACACACATACACCCGCACTCACACACTCACGTTCCTCCCCTAGTCGTTAAAGCGAGGGTGCGGGCGGATTCAGTTCCAAAAAGACATTGCTCCCATTCAATTCCGAGAGCACTTATGCCCTTTCCGCAACTTGAGTAATATAAAGTGGGGTGTTCTTTCAAACCGTAATATCAAAACGTCGTATATCAGCTCTACCAGCATCGGGCTTTACTGCCTTTGGTAAGTCGGTCAGTCGATTCGAACGTTCTGCTGTTCCAATTTAGAACGGTTTATCTTGCCAACGTTATTTATGTCAATTAGGCTTTCCGTTAAAGAAGTAAGGTTGAATTTCCTTTGGACAGGGAAGTAACTTGTATTGTCGAGATGGCGGATGTACTTTTCTGTGTGTATGATATCTGTGTGGATAAAAAGTGTGACAGTGTGCGTGGCGCTAGTGAGCTGTGTAGTACGCGCAGCGGCCGCTAGATGCCGCTAGCGGCTGCGGTGGCGTCTGTTCCGCGCTAACCGCAGAGTCGACTTTGGGAGCGGAATACCTACTCTATCTACTTCATGTAGATAAGTTTCGAGGAACTAGGCTAGACTTATTCGGTACATGCGATATTGATGTCGATCGCAGATGCCTCGCGGGGGTAATTTCAACTTCCAAAGTTCGCTCAAAGTTCTCATATATTTCGTTTGAATAATTTGACGAAAGAGCTTACAGATTCCTAACTATATAATTTGCCTAATCTACGACTAAGCTTTCGATAGTATATAGAACAATATTTCAATTTTATAAAACGAATTGCTCTTTAACAAATTAGATTTGATTTAGTACTTGCATGATTCTTCAGTGGTTTCTCTTATCACAAAACAAGTTGTAGTGAAGAATCGTAGATACCTACTTATGCAAAAGATAAACATATTATAATGTATTAATAAGTAGTAAGAGAACATGAAATTGTATTGTAAGTGATGATGTCTGAAATAAGTGAACAAAAATTAAGAAAACAATAAATAAAATAAAAAAAGTTATAAGAAACTTGTGTTAAAAGCATATGCAAAAGATGTAGAGTTTTCCTTAGAACAAAAATTTAAGAATTGCGATGAAATAAGTAGTAACTAGCGGGAAAAGGCTCCTGTCAGGCCGGTATGGCATTCGCAATCCCCGTGCACCACAGAATGTCCATGGGCATCGTAAGACACCTACTTGTAGGTGAAACGATGGCACATGTCGCGCTATCCATAAAAAAAAAGATGGCATACCTAAATGAAAGAGTTAGTCTTTAGACCAAAACTCTAGTACCAGGGATGAAATTGGAAACGGATGAAAGTCTAGTGCCTTCTTCGAGCATAGCTACTTACACATTATTTTTAAAATTCTAGTAAATTAAGTAGATAAGATAAACAAGTGTATAAACACCTATATTATGTAATTTGTTAAAATTTTCAATAAAAATATTTGGAATTTGGAAAAGGGAAGCATAAGGTTGAAACATATTTTTTATAACTACCAATAGACTGAAATTATGAAGATTTTTCACGCTTGTTCACTGCTAGGGAACAAGCGTGGTAGGGGCTGGAGAGTTTTACTTTGAACAAAAAACAAAACTTAAATACGAGAGAGGAATCTAGCGAAAATGATAAAATAGTAATTTAACATTAGGGCCTAAACTTAAAGAAAAGTACTAGGATAGTAGAATCCAGTGTAGGAGGTCTCAAGAGGTCGTGATAGGGGCGGAGGTAGGAGCTGGGGGGTGAGTTAATCAGAGGCCGACCACATAACGGCCCGGCCGGGGCTCGCAAGACGCGCCTGGCGTCTTTTACACCCCATCCGCTTAAGATAACGGCCCACCCTGTAACAGGGTTGCCAATATAGCTAGGTAACGATTTTAAGATGATTCCAATAGCTACGGCAAATAAAATTCTACAAAATACGCGGCCGCGAATTTTGTCGAATTTTATACAATAGCTTTAGCCCGGGCTTCGCTCGCATAGCCTATGTCCATCCTGAAGGTCCATTTAAAATATTGGTCAAAGAATTTTTTTAAACGGATGAGTATTTCCGGAGATTACCTCCTACATCCAAACTTACAAACTTTATCTTTTTATAATATTAGTTTAAATGTAGAGTTCGATGTGCTTCAAGAAAATTTAAAATTACAACAGTACAGTTTTAATAAATAATGTAAGGCATATTTTGGTTGTTTTTATAAATCAAAATAATGCATATGTAAGTAGTAAAGCGAATTAAAACATCAAGATTAGGTGCCAATTTAACATTTTGTGTTCCATTACTTATTCACATAGTTTGAAAAATTAAAACAATTTCGTCCAACATTTTGTTCTCTAATGTTTTGATTTATTTAAGGTAGTGTATTTTTAAATTCTTACAACAAAAAAACTACCCTTCGAAAGGTTGAACAAAATCATATACCTATTACTTAACGTTAAGCACCTCAACTAAGGGTTTTGCCTTTTAAGGTTTAGTTTTTAGATAGGTAAAATCTTTATTGCTCCAAATATATTTTAAAGAAAAAGCACAATTTTTTATGTAAACTAACATGGGCGGCTGTGCCGAGGGTTCAATGGTGCAGTCGACAGCGCCAAAAACACCTCTCCTCGCTTAGTGAGGCGCCATTCCAGTAGATTTACACACAACATTTAAATGAGTTGCAAAGGCGGACTTATTCAGTGCAGATATTTCTTCCAGTCAACCTTTAGATGTTTGAGAGTCGATCAATATAGTAATATAGAAAGGATGTATTCCTTACTTAGTAGTTGGTAGGCTCAAATTACATGCGACTGGGTTGGTACCACTATACTGAATGTAAGAAGGCCGCGTGGCAGCCTCAGCTGTGTTCACCTCTAGTCCAGTAGGGAAGTCTCAGATATGGCACCTACTTTCTCGAAGGTGATATTGGCTGGTCTGGCCCCCATGAATCAGCCACCCATACCGAATTACATAAACAAAAATTGGAGGCTTTTTTTATGGATGGCTGAGCCAGATTTGCCAGAGCGCATGCTCCTACCAGCCAATACGCGCCCAGGGCAGGGATTGCATCCTTATAAGCTGGACTTACCACGGATGCGTACCAGTCGGTTCTGCAGGTCTTTCCTCCACAGAACTCTAAAACGCTCTCCCTGTCCACATATTTCCCCCCCAACTATAGTCTCGGGCGGGTTAAACCCTACCACCAAGTAAGATTAGGAGGGTGCTATTATATATTTTTTTATAGTAAGCGCGAGGTGCATATTCAAGCCTCTCTGAGAGGCGTGAATATGCACCTGTCAGGCCGGCGTGGCATTCGCAACCCCCGCGTACGACCGAATGTCCATGGGCGTCGTTAGACACCTTATGGGTGGCTCGGCGCCACAGGTCGCTCTTACTATAAAAAAATATATAATAGCACCCTACTAATCTTACTTGGTGGTAGGGTTTAACCCGCCCGGGTTGGTACCACCGCACTGAATGAAAGGTCGGTCGAAACGGCTATGTAAATAGTTTGTGTTTTCCGACCAGTTCAGTGTAGCCGGCACAATCAAAGGGGGGAAGCACTGACATGGCACCTAGTTCACCCGGTGTTATGGGCTGACATCACGGACGTTGTAGGTGATGCAGCAAACCTTGTCAATAACCATTAAAAAAAAGCACCTCAGAGTAGGTGCCACACTGGAGACTTCCCTTAGGATTGCTGGCTAATGTGTGCCAGCCCTGAGCGGCAAGCAGCAGGCAAGGGTTAGGCAGTGTTGATGTTTATTCTTTATCGCAGTCGTGGGAAATTTACCGCCGCCGCCTCGGGACCCTGCGGGGCAATTCTTACATTCTATTGTTTACACTTCACCTACAGCCTTAAACTCTCGGATAATTAAAACTGCTTCGCCTAATCAGGATTCATCATTGCACAGCGACCATAAAATAAATTATTGCTCGAGTTTCTGTGGGTTTAGACATTTTAAAAGGCTTTATTTCGGCAGTCTCTTTAGCATAGATAGGACGACGAACATAAATATAGGTTTAATAGAACTTTTACTACATCACCTACTATACCAGTGATGTTATCTTGCTTAGGTAACTAGGTGTCATGTCGGTGCTTCACTTTGGTTGTGTATTATTTTCTTAAAAAAAAATATTCTACTTTTTTATGTTGGAAGAATGGATGGATACGGAGGAATTTTTTATATAAACAGACACGGTTGGCTACATCACCTACTACTTTCGTGATGTCAGCTCATAACACCTTGGTGAACTAGGTGCCATGTCAGTGCTTCCCTTCGGTCGTGCTGGCTACACTTAACTGGACGGAAAACACCGTCCGTTCCGAATTGCGCGGGGAACACACTCACCGGAAGTCCTACCTACCTACTAGGTACATCTGTGATGTGAGCCCATAAACCTTGGTGAAGTATATTCCATGTCAGTCTTCACCTTGGCCGGCTATACTGCACTGAACGGAAAGCACGAACTATTTACATAGCCGCATAGACCGGCCTTACATTCAGTGCGCCGGTAGCAATCCGGATGGGGTGCACATAGGCGCCGACTACGTGGGTGCTCAGGGGCTCCAGCACCCACGAGGTGTGAGCAGTGGGTGCGGAGCACCCACGACGATAGATATAAAAACTGATCAGTAATAGGATTTGAGCTACGATAAAAGTGCCTTATTTACTTACAAGCCTTTGAGCGGCCACATTTACACATTCGCACTAGTGGCGCGACGAATAGCGAACGTTACTATATTACTCCTATATTATTCCATACCATTCAATAGAATATAGGGACACTACATGCGTAGGTACATCGTGCAAATCTGTAAATGCGGCAAATGCAAAACATTTTGCGAACGTTTTGTGAATCCATGCTGCCGGATGGCGGGAGAATTAGTGAAAAATTGGAGAAGCATATGTCCAGCAGTGGACGGCAACACGTTAATAATGATGATGATTGTTCAATAAAAAAAATTGCATGAGCACCCACGAGGATTTCTAAAAGTCGGCGCCCCTGGGTTGAGCTCTTCCACTGTCAAGTACCTGGTATATCATTCAGCAAATAAAATTCACCATAATTTGCCAAAACCAGACACACACTAGGCATGAGCGCTAATTACAGTCCAGCTGTGTCAGGCTGTGCGTGACGTAGGGGTCGGAGGGTTAGGGGGAGGGGGTGGGGAGGAGAGGGGTGTGCAGGTACGGTGGTGCCGCCCCGGTCCCCACGAACGTGTAATGAGGGTAGGTGTCAATATGTGTGCATGTACTGCAGCTTGGAGGGCGGGGATACACATGAAATACGGACAGATAGGGTAATCCAGATTTGGCGATGCGGCTTAATCCAGGTTTGACTGGCTTAAGCCGCATCTACACGTTGGCTAAGCAAGGCAAACGTTTTAGTTTCATCTCTCTTTAATTGTTAGTTAGAATGACGTAGAGCTAAAATGTTTGCCTTACTTGCCAACTTTGCCAACGTGTGGATGCTGCTTTAGAGACGTGTCGAATTTGGGGAAATCGAAGGAAATGTTTCGGTCGATTATTAGATATTCCAGTTATGCTATGTTCTCGATTAACAGACTGCACAATACATACAATACATACCACACGCTGTATCCCGACAATCGGTTTAAGCAGAGTAATCGGAGTTGGCTGCAGGTACTCTTCTAAATTACAGTACAACACCGAGCACCACGCTTAGCAACGACCGACCGTAGCCGGCACGACCGAAGGGAAGCACTGACGTGGCACCAAGTTCATCCGGTGTTATGGGCTGACATCACGGATGTTGTAGGTGATGTAGCCAACCGTGTCAGTTTCCATAAAAAAAACAAAGTATTCGGACAAGATAACTATCAAGCAGCAATTAAGGCACGAATACTCACCATATCTGCATGACTTGAGGGAAAGACCGTTCCAAGGTGAGAGGTGGCTAGCCTGTCGCCCTTTATAACGTTATATTGTCCTTATCCCTTAGTCGCCTTTTACGACATGCACAGGGAGAGATGCAGTGGGGCTATTATTTTTAAGTTCCGGCCCCGGTTCTTCATTTAGAAAATTAAATAGAAACCGCAGAGGAATTACATATATTATTATTAATGAATTAGGTACCTAGCCTAATGAAATACTTAACCAACAGCTTTATGATTATTTTATGTTTTTTTTTTCTTATTTTAATTTTTGCTTTCAACTATTACTTTATGACTAAATTGTTGTTGTAAAACCTGAGTGTATCGTCACAGGCGAAAGCCCAGCGGTGCCCTCGGGACATCTATCAAATGTGGTACCTATTGTTTTCTGTGTCTACTCTTCTCCTCTTTCTTTTCTAAACATTTTGTAACACACCCTAGACTTAAGAAAATGTATTGTTACTAACGTTCTCAACAATAAAAAAAAATTTAAATTTGGAATTTGGAAAGCTAGAGTCTCACGGACTAAATTACCCTGTATTATTTGTTCACGAGCTTCTTATAGGTACCGACTTAGTTGTGATATTTACTGTACTCGTTATTTCAAATTCTGTATCAGCGGCTTCGCCGACGAACTCGCTGTGTGTTTGTGTGCTCCAGTTAGGCGGGCTATAATAAACTGTAGGTTGCTACCTTTCATGTCGTTGTTCAGTAATAAAATGAAGAAAAAAAAATCTTTTAAAAATATGTTTATTTTGCAGAGTTAAGTTTCTCAAATAGTATTTGCACTTGAATTAAATTTACGTGACCTATGCAAAATTGGCCGCACCTCAGCATGTGTCCGGTTTTTTTCTTTTTTTTATGGATACGCGAGACACTTGGCGCCGTCAGCGTGGATTGTTGAGCCGACGACGACGCCCAAAAGCTTTCGGTTTAGAACGGGGCCTGCGAATGACGTGCCGGCGTGATCAATGCCTTAGGAACAAGACCTACCCTAAAGCTGGTTTACAGCGGCTACCATGTGTGTGTGTTTGTTAGGGTGTGTGTGTGTGTTTTGAGTATAAAAAGTTATACTGAAATCAAATAAATCAACAAGGCGACCCTTTGGGTCCCGCTGGATTTAGTATGGTCATTCATCCTCTCATCGAAACACTAACAAGTGAGTTGAACGTCTGGTACCTCGACGATGGTACATTAGGAGGTGACCCGGAATCAGTACTCTCCGACTTTGAAAAACTTTTACGGGAATCAAAGGATCTTGGCCTTAAAATCAATCCCTCTAAATGTGAATTATTTTTTCATCACTCCACTAATCACACAATAGTAAATTCATTTCGTAATCTGGCACCTGACATTAAAATTATCAACAGAAATGATTTCACCATTCTTGGTGCACCTATTTTTAAAGAAGCCACTGAATCAGAGTTGGAAAAAAAATTTACAGTTCTTAAAACTATGACTGAAAGATTGCAAACAATTCATCCGCATATTGCATATTTTTTGTTAAGGAACTGCCTTTCAGTCCCTAGGATCACATACTTGTTGCGCACCACGCCTACCTGGACATATGCACTTCTTCACGATTTTGACCACATCATTCAACATTCATTAAATAACATTTTAAATATACATATAACTAATTTCACACAAGCATCGCTTCCAATAAGTTACGGTGGTTTGGGCATTAGAAAATTGGTTGATATTTGCACACCGGCATACTTATCATCCGTTCACAGCATCCGAACTCTCTGTACAGACATTCTCGCTAAAACCAAACAGAACACCGAGGAGTCAATGATCGGTGAAACAGAGGCTTTTGAAATCTGGAAGAATTTATCCTCCTGCACCGATGCCCCCAGCGAACCTAATAGTCAGAAAATATGGGATAAACCCGTCATTGAAAAAATATTTGAATCACTGGAAAAAAAAACACCCGCAGACGAGGCGCGCCTTTTGGTGTTGCGTGAGAGCGAGTCCGGGTCCTGGTTGCATGCTATACCCTCACCAACAACGGGCATGCTCCTGGATCCGCACTCCATCCGCATAGCCATCTCCCTGCGTCTTGGCGCTAAAACAAATGCTCTCCACAGGTGTGTATGTGGCGACACTGCTGACGAATTCGGGCACCACGGGTTATGCTGCCAGAAGAGCGCGGGTAGAATCCCACGTCACCATATGCTAACGACATATTAAAAAGATCACTCATATCAGCCGGCTTTCCCTCAACTCTGGAGCCAGTGGGCCTATTCCGGGACGATGGTAAGCGTCCAGATGGCATGACCATCATCCCGTGGCGTGAGGGAAAGTCACTGGTGTGGGATGCTACCTGCGCCGATACTCTGTGCAGCAGTCACGTTAAGGCATGCTCGAAGCGCGCCGGCGCAGCCGCTGAAACTGCAGCCCGCCACAAGCACACCAAATACAGTTCGGTGGCACACCAGCACATCTTCGCCGCATTTTCGGTGGAGACGATGGGGGCATGGTCAGAGGAGGCAAAGCGGCTCGCGAAAGACATCGGGATGTCCCTGTACGCTGCTTCAGGAGAACAACGTTCGCTCGAGTTCCTGAGGCAGCGTATCAGTGTGGCCATCCAGCGAGGCAACGCCGCTAGCGTCCTCAGTACAGTGCCCACATCGTCACACCTGGAGGAGGGTTATTAAGTTTTGTATTGGTTACAGGCTTATATTTTATTTTGTAGTTAGTTTTTAGTTTTTAGTAGTTTTTAGTTATAGTTTTTTATTTTATTTGATAGGTAGTTTAAGTTTATTTAATAATTTTAATTTATTACTGTGAAATTTATATTAATAAAGGAAATAAATAAAAGAAATAGTGTTTACTCAAACATCCTCCCCGTCTGTCTGTCGTGCGTGTCCCGCCTGCAGCGTTGCTATATCTACTCGTATGTTGCCCGGCTCTCCCTCCCGCGATTTAATGTGACCAGTCCAAAATAAATAGTCCAGAAAATTGCCAAGCCGAGCTCGCAGCCTTTACCTATCTAGTGCGCGCGCATGCGCTTGGCAACTCACCGCTCTTCGCTATTTTCGAAATGAAAATTCAAATTAAAAAGCATTAAAACTTTAAAGTAATTCCGTTTGTTTGTTTATACGCCTAGAGCGAACGAAAGGTGAATGTGTGGTGAATTAATTATACATATAATATTAAAAAATGCGAAATTCGAAGTTCTACGTCGATTTCCAATTTTTTTTTTTACAATTGCAACCAAACGTGCAAGAAGAAAAACAATTTTATTTTCGCTTTGAAACTGTGGTGTCTGCCTGTCTATCTGTCCGTTTTTCCGCTAATTTATGTTAGCGAAAGTTCTAAGTCGATTTCCAAATTTGTTTTTATTAGGATGGCAACCAATGTTTCACCTGCTGTGCGATCAGAAAACAAAACACTTACCGGAATTTTTGCAGCACAACACCGATTACTCTGCTTACCCCGATTGTTGGAATACAGCGCGTGGTGCTAAGCATGCAAGTCACACAGCACCGACTACACCGGTCGTGGTACATAATATGTTTGAATACAGAAGCTGTCATTCATTACAAAGCCCACGCGTTCGGCTTTATCATTATAATTAAATAGTTTCCCAAGTTACACCATCACGCACTACTCGCTCCGGGGTAGGCAGTTACAAGCGCTGTTAACCTCGAGTCGCGCTGTTAGCTCTGATAACTTGATTAAACTATCCGACAGGTTAGTTTTAACTATGATTTGATTATCTTTATATATATATAGAGTGAAATTTACTTGCTTTAGCTTTAGTAAGCTTTTGTACCGTGTGGGGCCGGTACTTTAAAAGAATAGCCCCACTGCATCTCTCCCCGTGTATATCGTAAAAGGCGACTAAGGGATATCTCGCCTTGACGGGATGACTCCCTTCTTATATTACTAGGTGGTAGGGTTTAACCCGCCCGGGTTGGTACCATCGCACTGAATGAAAGGTCGGTCGAAACGGCTATGTAAATAGTTTGTTTTCCGTCCAGTTCAGTGTAGCCGGCACGACCGAAGGAAAGCTCTGACGTGGCACCAAGTTCACCCGGTGTTATGGGCTGACATCACGGATGTTGTAGGTGATGTAGCCCATAGTGTCAGTTTCCATAAAAACAAATTAAGAAGAAATTAATTAAAATTAAATATGCGTATGTAATAGATATTAATAACTAAATTAATTTGAATATTAATTAGTTAAATAAATAAATAGCACAACACCGATTACTCTGCTTACCCTGATTGTCGGGATACAGCGTGTGTTATGTATGTATGTATGTAATTAGTTCATTATCAGAGGCATCTATTTTCCGTTCATATTAGATTGTTAAATAATTTATTTGCCAAGTATTATTACTCGAATCCAACCAGCGCGGAGCGGCGGCGTGTACAAATGAGTTTTGTTTTGATCTGAAAAAAAATTCGTGCATACCTTCACCCAACTGCTTCATGGTTAATGTAAAAATGTAGGTCCACCGGCTTAACTAGAGGAAATTACCTAAGGCAATAAGCCCGCCCTTGCCACGCATTAAGCGGTATAAATTGTATTATTATTATTTTATTCGTACATTAACACATTTTTTAAATATTAATCTTACATATTTACAAAATGAAAATCTAAAATTAATACAAAAATAAAAGGAGTTTCCACCACCGGCGGCGGAGGGACGAACCAAGGCCACCCCAGGCCACCGATGATGGTCGGGCGTCAGGAAGAGAAACCTCCGGACTATACGCGCTGTGTCGAGCAGGGCTGCCTTCTTGATCTGGCCTCTGACCCAACCACTCAGCGAGAGCCTCTCAAGGTGGTCGTCGCCTTACTTTAATCCATAATTTAATCAAAGCCTTACTTTATGCTAGCGCTGTAGGGACCTTTAGTATTGACAATTTGTATACTGATTTTAATTTAGTTTAGAAAATAAATATCATCTATCATGTATATGAATTGTATTACAAACAAGCTGTCCCCGCGGCTCCGCCCGCTCTCATATTTGACTTCTCTGCTAACCTCATAAGCCATTTAACGTAATGAAAAGCAGCCTATAATTGATGGGAAGAACCCAGCTATCCGTAGAAGTAAACTGCATTAAAATCGGTTCAGTGGTTCTCGAGTTATAAGCGGACAGACAGACATACATACAGACAGAAAGCAGACGTTGGATTTCATTAAAGGTAAGGATAAGGAAGGATATATGATTTTCTAATTGTTTATATGGATAATTTTGATTGAATTTTTATTATAAATTATTTCTTTAAATATTTTTAGAATATAAGATAATAGAAATTCTTCATTGCACAATGAAATATTAACAAACAATTTGTACGTGAAGAAAACATACAAAAGAATAATAGAAATATTCAATAATACACATAGAGAAATCAAAGAACAGGCCGTATAATGAAGCTTTGTTTAGATTGTTTATGATTACAAACATAGCTAAGAACCATTTCGGTTTAACAAGCTTTCTAATAAAAAAAACCACATCCAAATCGGTCCATCATTTTGGGAGATACGATGCCACAGACGTACAAACATACGGAGAGACGAAGGAGTCAAATTTATAACATCCCTCCTTTTGCGTCGGGGGTTGAAAATATAGTAAACAAGCTGTGCCCGCGGCTCCGCCCGCTCTCATATTTCACTTCACTGCTAACCTCATAAGCCATTTAGCGTGATAGTAAGTAGCCTATAGTTGATGGGAAGAATCAAGCTATCCGTAGAATTTTGCTTTATTAAAATCGGTTCAGTGGTTCTCGAGTTATAAGCGGACAGACAGACACTCAGACAGAAAGCAGACGTTGATTTTATTATAGGTAAGGAAGGATGAGAAAAATATATATACCTACTTTGCTATGATTTCCAATCTCAAAACTCAAACCCAGGAAATACAAAGACTGTTCTGCATCCACAGGTTATAACCGTATTAGCGCGTTAATATTTGCAATCGTACGTTCGCACCGCGGTGCCATGCCGCCCTCCCCGCCGGGAGCACGTGTCGGCCACAGTGTAAAAAGGCTCGTATATAAGAGTAGTGTCCGAGGCACGGGGTGTATTGCGAGCGCGAGTGTGGATTATGGCGCGTGGGGGCGACATGTTGGGGATGTAGAGTGGCCCGTCGTTAGAAATATTCTCTCAAATAGGTAGAACTAAGATATTATAGTGTAAGGAAATAAGTTCTGAAATAAGATCTTTCTTTATCAGGTAGGAACTTTATTGAATGAAATAGAATTTACAAAATAAAATACAAACTAAATATATAAATACAAACTAAATATATATATATAAATTTAAATTACTTAAAAACACGATTAAAATCTAAAACAAAATAAAATAAATATAAATAAATCTATAAATAAATACGCGTAAATGGATCTTTGATACGTATCCAATACGTATCAAATCAAACGTATTTGCTTTACATTTTAATCTCATAAACGATAATTAAAAAACTCATTATAAACTCATAATCACAAACTCACTTAAAAAGAGTGATCGATACGTAGGTATACTAGATGGCATAAACACGATTTGTTTAGTTTTAGTTTCTTTTTAGATTTAGTTTCTTTTAACCCCCGACGCAACAGGAGGGGTGTTATAAGTTTGATACCTCCTTCTGTCTCTGTGTCTTATCAAATAGCATAACTAAAGTAATTTCTTTCAGCCAACCTTTAAAAAATTATAAAAACCGCTCATCTACTCAGGGCATTGTAAAAGCCTAAACACTCGTAGCGACAGCGCATTCGATTGAGTAGGTGCATACACAAGTTGGTACGAGTGTCATGGCAAATCACTATAGCTAGTTCCGTTGCTTTAGTGTGCGGACATGCTGGTATGCGACTGGGATGAGCATTGAGAAGTTTGTGATGGTTTTACATTCACAGTTGGTGGACTGCAATGTATATCTTTCTTATTATTATGGATTTGGTGTACAGCTGAAAACTAAGTACTGAAAATTGTAAGCTGAAACTGAACCGAAATTGAAAAAGTGAACTGAACATTAAAATAATAATGAAACTTAAAACGGGAACTGAAGACTGAAAATTAAACTGCAACTGAAAACTGTGCAATTAAATATTAAACTGAAACTTAAAATGGGAACTGAACATTTAAACATTAAACTGAAACTATGTAAGGGAAATTAATACTTAAAAATTAAATTGTAACTGAAAAACGTAACTGAAACTGATCATGGGAACTGAACATTTAAAAATCCGACTGTAAAGGAAAACTAAAAAAAAATATTGGAACCGAAAACGAGAACGGAACACTGAAAAATTAACCTGAATCTGAACACCTGAATTAAACATTAACTTAAAGACATAATAGAGAACTGAAAATGAAACTAAAACAGACATTCGAAACTGAAAACGGTAGCAGAAGCTAAAAACTTAAACTGTGAACAGAAACATAATATTTAGATAGTTGAATTTACATCAAATAAACTTGTGATTACGGCTATTATTGTCAAACTGCAAGCCTGCTGCTTAACCAGTTTTAGTCGTGAGCTAGGTAGGAACCTAATTGTGAATGTTCATTTGTAGGGGTGTCAGTACATTCACTTCCATTCGACGCCCTAGCAGGCACGGGGGTTGAAGTATAGCACCTACCTATACTATCTGTATTATACTACTGGGTACCTTTGTATGTGCGTCTGTATGAATTCAGGTTTGGGCAGTCTTGGATGAATATTTTAGAGTTGTGAGAAATATTTTTGATATCCTCAAAGTGAACTCTTTACAACGATATGCCACATGCATAATAAAAACATATATATTTTTTATTACCACTTTCCCGCCCAGACCGCTTAATTTTTTTTTGTGTATACAAATTTTTATGTTACAAAATAATCGATTTTCATAAAAAAAAATTAATTTTCTATGACTAACTGTTTAGAAGTTAAGGGGCAGTGGCATACAGACAGACAGATGAACGGACAACGAAGTGATACTATAAGCATAGGTACCTTTTTTGCCATTTTGGAACGGATCTCTAAAAATATGTTTAACTAGCTTTTGCCCGCGGCTTCGCTCGCGTGAAAATTCGTATTTAAAAAGAAGAAATTAAGTAAGTAAGAAAGAAGACCGAGCTGCGTTCCTGCGTTACCTTTATTTCGGCGCGCGGAACAATTCGGTTTGTATGAGTTTATTTAGCCTATCCTGCGGCACGTATAGTTAAATGTGTTTGTACTAAGTTTCATCGAATTCGGATGATCGGTTTAAGAATTATGGAGGTACACACATACATAGATAAAAGATTGCTAGAAATCGTCAATTTAGTTTTAGTATCATACATAGAGCCTACAAACGCGGTATCTAATAAAACAAAGTAACTTTGCTGTGAGATGATGTAATATTAGTATTGATGAGCTTAATAGCAAAACGTAATAATAGCTTCCCATTTTCTATCCTAATTCCTAATCCCGCCATCCTTTCATTCTATACACCAGAGCTAGTTGCAAACTAATTCCAGCTCCGCTCGTTAGAACTAGGTCGGCCATTCACAACCGGCTGCTCTAGAACATTGTAACGAGAGCACCAAACTAAAATTCTACTAGGACTTTCAAACGACATTTAAACCTAGAAATGCACCACTGCACCATCATTACGAGACGGCTTCCTAGCGGCTCCGCAGCCGCAGACCAGTCCCGCAGCCGGGGGCGGGCGGATGAGGGGGTGTAGTGGGAGAAGGGTGGAGGGCAGACAGAGGTGGAACAAGGGGGTGCACCCTTTGTCTCTGACTAATTGACAATTCAAAGAAACAAGTCGAATTGAATTGAAACGCTCACGTCTTTCGCTCGCTCATACGAACGCGTAAGCCTAATTAAAGACAGAGGCTTCCATTACGGCCCTTTTCACAGGGAAAAGGCCCTTTGGAAAATGATAATTACGATAATAATACGAGATTTTGATTACCCTGAGACAGACGATTCGGGAAATTATTAGGGACTAATTTCGCAGCGATGTTGGTTGTGTTATGTTCTTTTGTGTTTGTGATGTCATGTGAGGGGTTTTGCGAGTATGTACCTAGAATGTACCTTTTTTTTTTTTTATGGAAACTGACACGCTTGGCTACATCACCTACAACGTCCGTGATGTCAGCCCATAACACCGGGTGAACTAGGTGCCATGTCAGTGCTTCCCCCTTTGATCGTGCCGGCTACACTGAACTGGTCGGAAAATACAGACTAATTATAGCCGTTTGGACCGACGTTTCATTCAGTGCGGTGGTACCAACCCGGGCGGGTTGTAGGTACATACGTGTGCCTTATTGAGTATCATTTGTGCAGTACAGTTACCGAATATATTGGTATGAATCGGGGCGAGGTGCACCCCTACGGGTGGTAATGAGAGGTCGAAGCGGTTATGTAAATAGTTGGTGTTTTCCGTCGGCATGACCAAAGGGAAGCACTAACGTGGCACCTAGTTTACCAAGGTGTTATGGGCTGACAACACGGATATTTTAGGTGATGTAGCCAACCGTGTCGGTTCACCAAAACAAAATCGAAAGACCTTGTTCTAAATTTTGGTTCTAAAAATCTAAAGAGCTAAAGATTATGTTTTTTTTACAATCTATACGTATTATTAGATTTGAACATTTTATTTTTTATATTTTAATATAAACTATAATTATATTATTGTTGCTATAATTATAGCAACCCCAACCGTAAAACCCGAAAGGGGGTGATTCTGTACGTGAAATAGAACAACTTTTGTTCTACGACTTTTTAATTTGAAGAAAAAAAAAACATTTTTTTCTCCATACATCTTGAGAATAGGTAGGTATTTAAAATTTGTATGGAAAAAATAATATTTTTTTTGTTTCAAAATAATTTTTTTCGCCACAGAAGTTGTTTAGTTTCACATAATATAGAATAACCCCCTTATATCAGTTAAAAATATTACGGGGGCAACTGCAACACCGTGTATAATATATTTTTATTTCAACGATCCGATTCGGTCGAGTTATTTGACAGTCACTTAAACTGGCCAACTTAGTGCTATATTTGGTTTTGAGTACGTATCAACAATTTACAAAAATTCAAGCAACAGTCATACGATCGAGGAGGATTATGTATGACTCATACAATATAATCCTCCTCGATAAACCGTAAAAAAATCCAACTACACTGTTTGAATAATTTGCACAGCGTAACTTTTAATGCTCCAATTTATTAAAAACCTCCGACGCAACGAAATATTGGCGACGCCTCCCTCTCCCCACACCCGCTCCGCCCCGCTCCGTACCTACAGGATCGGTAATGAGACATACCCCATAAATCAGCAACATGAACACTCCCGACCTGCGACATGCCACCATTTGAAGTCGCAAATCGCAATACGCGAAATACGTTCGCATTTAATTTTTGCAATCAATAATCATGCGCTCGGCGGAGCGCACAGTGAAATGCAGATTCTGCTAGAGCAACTGATAACTGGCAAATTAATATGGCGCCCTGCGAGCGCTCGCATTTAGATAAATTATTAACGAGCTTTAAAAAGAGCTTTGGTGCGCGGTCGTCGCCGCCCCGCGCCGCCCACCGATCGATAATCAACACAGAAATGTCATTAAATAAATTCAGTTGATCTAAATTAATGTGGTTTAAAATTATACAGATAGTTTAAAACTATGCCGAATGCAAAATATGTTTTAAATTTGACAAAACGTGATGACCGGCCCGACCGAATGGAAGCTGACATGGCACCTACTGCACCAAGTTGCTATGGGTGACATCGCGGACTTAATATTGTAGCCAATTGTCTCCGATGTTTTGTTTTTTATTTAAGGGTTCCGTAGATACCTCAAAAGAGGAACAAACGGAACCCTTATAAGATCACCCTTGCCCTTGTGTAGGTATGTCTGTCTGTATATCTGTCCGTCTCTCACAGCTTATATTTAATTTTTATCTGAATCTACTGGACGAAAAATTTGGTCCATATAGAGATTTTCATTATCCAATCATGGACGTACAGCGTAATTGAATGAATTTTGATTTTGCGAGTCATTTTTGGAAGACAAATTAGAAAGTAAAAAAATTTAAGTTTTTTCAATTGCATCATAATATATGAAAATGACTCGTTATAAGGAATACTATAATTTAGAAAATAAAAAAAAATTTAGTGACCCCCCCTTATCTTCGAAACTACTCTAAAATTTTGAAAAGAAAACGGAATATATATGGCCTCTCTTAAAGTGTACAGGAAAACCTAAACTAAAATCCTAAAATTAAGGTCTCAGAGAAAACGGAATGGTACCGAACCCTCTCTACGCGAGTTCGACTCGCACTTGACCGCTGTTTTTATTGTGACATGTGACGCGGAGTCATTCATAAGGCGTCTAACGACACCCATTGAAATTTTGTCGCATTTTCTTTTCGTTGGTTATTTTAATTTTAAATTTGTGTGCTTTACCTATAGGTACAGACTGTTCTATGTTTTATTTATTCTAGTTTCACAAAGAAGTACTTGAACAGGGAACGAAATATTACTTTCACATATTTTTTGCTTTAATTTCAAATGAGTCGCTCCACACTAAAAGGACATTAGTCCCTCGATCCTAAGTTTTGGAAAATTACAAAAACTGTCTTGTATAAAATTAACAAGGAGAGTACATGTTATTTAGAATGTGATTCACCTAAAAATTCTGTGTATTTTTAAATAGTTTTTGTATTGCATTTTTTCTTATTAATTTTTAAAACTATAGAAGGGCAAAATTAAATTTTCGATCTAATAAAACGATCCATCAAGTAAATTCTTGCCATTATGAGAATAGCAGGCAAGTAATAAGGTAATTTTGGAATATTAAAAAAAAGCCGAAATAATTTCTTTACTAGTTGCCACTTCTCATCCATCGCTGTTCTACTGGATAACAGAAGCCCGATGGCTCGGTGGAGATAGGGGAGGAGCCAATATGATGACGAGCTCAGTCATAGCGCGTATCTATTGATGAGCCTGAAATCTGATGACTGCCTTGCTTAACTACTATTAATTCCTCGATTTTCAGCAACACTTTTGTACAACACTCGGAATGTGCATGTCCACCTACATCTATACAGTATGTTCTTAAAAATACACATCGAGGCAGGTGGTTGTATTCTGTATTACTGTATTTTAAACTGATCAGGGTATTTGATAGATAAATTGGCGACTTTGGTGAAAAAAATAATATTTTATATATTTTTATTTTTATATTTTTTTCTTGTAAATTCTATATTTGTATTATTGTGGACGCTTTTGAATCATGTTTTTTAAATTTTACATAATTTAGGTATTCAGAAAATTTATTTTACATCAGGTTTACTTCGATGAGGTATTTTGTGTGCGTGTTTCCGTAATGTTGGACACAAGACTTCAATATTTATTTGAACAGAGGCAATTAATGATATATGGCTTTTTGACGTTGATTGAGGGAAACATTTAGAAAAGTAAGTTTTCTGTCTTCAACGGTTCGTATTTGTGATCAATATAATATATACCTACATACATAATCTACCATGTATAGACAATTGGTATATCCTATGGACCTTCCACATTCGACAAAACTGCTCTTGCGGTATGTGTGCATATTTTGTCGTCGTGTAGGAGTAGTCTACTGAAAATTTCCCAGCGCATTCATTTGTAAATGACGCGTCTATTTTTCCAACTAAAATTTTAGTCCACTACCAGCCATTCTCACTCTTATTATTTGCAATTTTACGATCCATTTTTCAGTGACAACTCTCCATTCTACATTATAATTTAACGCTCATTTAAATTTAACAATTGCTCCATTGTCATATGGTTTATTTTCGTCTGCGGCGGTGAATCGCATTAAAAATGACTTTAGGCACACTGATCGATTTTTCACTTTGCATATGGAATTTCGGAATAAATTATCGTGCATCAGTTAAATGACAGTAGATAATGCGCCAGCTATGTACAGGTACGTAACTGTTTAACTCGCCTTATTTACTCGTGTACTGAATACATATCCGGGCTGCATTGCACAAGTATTTGAGCTGATAAATACGGAATTACTTTTAATAGGTATATAAAGTGTACACATAGATAATGTAGATTATGTATGTAGGTATGTATACATGGTGTTGCAGCGGTCACTATGTAAATTTCAAAATGGCAATACTCTTGGCTTTCGAAAAAAATATATTGTTTTAATGTTGACCTCTAACTTTGTTAAGTGTCTAGATTAAAAAAAAATATTTTAATGAAGGGTATTAACGCGGGGTGGCGCCGCGCGTTGCCTAACGGTGAGCGACGCAAGGTCGTCGATCGCACGCAAAACGGGCGTGCACCCCGGTGCGTCTTTTGGACCTTTGTAAGATCGCATTAGAACATTAGATTGCTTGTACATTTGATTCTTTTAGTTAATTTGTATGAAAACTTTGTATCATTTATTCAGGCTTAATTCAGAAAATTTTTCTTAATTTTATTTTTTATTTTTGTTCATCTTGATCCCGCGAATCTGTTCCAGAAGTCAGTGTTGTGACTGCTGCAGGTTGAGTAAGCACCTATGCATTATGTATTTATACTAAATGAGAACCTACAAATTAATTAAGGAATTAGAATTTCAAACTAAAGTAAAATTAAGAAAGGAAATTGGAACAAAAACTAGTTAAATCTGTTTTCACCATTTTATTTTTATATAATACGTTCATAGTACATACTACGAGTATGTTGCAACAAAAATATATTTATTTGTGCAAATTAAAATATAATTACTAAAAATCCTACGTACTAAAAGTATTCGTTTTGTAGCCACATAGTTGTTTCATGTAATAAATAAACATTTTATTATCAAGTAAGCTTCAGACCTGTATACGTAAATGTGAACTCAATTTAATTTCCAACAAAACATTTACAGTAATTTCAATTAAGATTTACAAAGATGTTGCTAACAAATTGCACCAAATACCCGAAAAGAAGCTTTACATAACAAGCATACATAGTACAGTAATCAACATAATACACGTAAAACTATCAACTATAATATGGACAGACCAATAATAATATTGTTCAACAGTTAATGTCTACTATTCTGTATACCTAACTTTTATCTAACAACCCGCAACAGCAAATCTATTGCACTTTACAAATTACAATTTTACAACAAAAATATTCACAATTTTATGTACATTCATGGTAACATACCTCCAAAATAGACTCGATTGTTCTAATAATACTTTTTAATTTGGTTTATATTTTTTTCGATTTTATACAGGGTCTTTTACGAGGCTCAATTACATGTCTCTACTTCGTTGCAACTTGTGTATGACAAATGTTTCCTAAGAATACATTGCTCATGTCTATTCATCCATCCATTTAGGTGGAAAAGCTCGCAATAATTAGGTATGAATAACTGTAAAACGATATCCATTATCACTGATTTCTATCAAGGACGTCATTTTCAATAGCGACTAGCGAATAGTGCTAAATGTTAGCGGTCCAAAACTCGGTATCGTACATCAAACACTTAACTTGTCACTTAAACTTAAACACGACCGGCACCGATCGTCTCAGGCTTCACTTCACTCAGCGTTCTCTACCGAACAATTTTATTTGGCATTTAGAGTGAGTCTCGCGTCATCGATCACAGCGCGCCGTGGCACGAAACATCACTGGGGTACTTTCAATATGGCCGCCACACGGAGTTCGTGTCGGCCTGCGGGTTGCCTCTCTGGCCGAGGTTACCTCGCCCGTCGTCCCTCGCAGCCGCGGCGGCGCAGGAGCCGTTGCCGCCCAGGAGAAGATCCCCTCCACCCTGACTGTTGTGAGTGCCGTGCTGTCGATGGCCGCTCGTCGTCGAGGTGATCTGGTCCATCATCGTCTGCAGCTCGTTGTGGTGATTCTGAGTCGAATGTATGGAGTTGGAGTGGAGCGGATGGAAGTTGTGGCTCTGATTTGCTGCCGTATAGAGCTGGCTATAGAGCAGGCTTGCAGGTAGGACGGGATAGAGGGAGTTGTTGCAGTTTCCGCCGCCGTAAGAAGCGTTCTGATGACCGCTCATTAAGGATGGAAAGTTGCTGGCGTTCGTGGAGTGATTGATGCCGATGTTGGTGGTGTTGGATGTGAGGAGATCGTCCTGGACCGGCGACTCGGGCTGCGAGCTGTTGTCGCTGAGGGAGCGGGGTCCGTTGGAGAGGTAGTCGGCGTTGTTGTTGGAGTAGCGAGGTAGAAGGCCGCCACCCCCCGCGTGGTGGGAGGGCGAGCTGCCCACCATGCCGGACAGCTGCTGCTCCAGGTCCACGCCGGTCGTGTCCGGCAGAACTGTGAGGCAGATAGGAAAACGTGCATTATTTCTTGCATAACAAACAGACAGGCCGATTCTGTGATAAGCTTTGGATAAGAAAATAAGATTAGTAGGTAGTAGGTTTCTTTGCAAGTTTTCTCAAGTGTCCACCAATTCTTTATTCTATAATCTTTATTCATCATTCGTATGGTAGTACACTACGCTTGAATTTGTCCTGTTTAATTTTTACAATGCAAGGGGCTTCATAGGACCGTAATTTTTCCGTGTCCTAACACAAAATAACGTCATGTCTATTCAGCTAAGGAGCACTGAAACTATATTTGAAACTCATCAAAATGGAGAACCAAATAAATCAGAGAACATTTGAAATAAATAAAATATTTGTCTTACTATAGTAAGTCAAATATTTTATTTTGTTATTATAGCTATATACTGTTGTTATTGCTGATTAGCGGAATATTCGTAAGCCTCGTGAATATCAAATACCAATTCAAAACTCGTTCACAGTAAAAATTCATAACACAGGATCAATCAAAAAGTCAACTGCATATGAGTACTGACCGCATTCAGTGGTGAACCGCAGCTGTTATACATGCGCAGAGTACTTGCAAGTTTAATCCATCAATTTACATGACTATGCTACTAGCCTGTTACTAAAATTGTGATACCGTAATTCCTTAAATAGTATTCATAACAGTCCTACTATTCATATTACTGTGTCAATCGAATAATTGCATCCAAAACAATATTAACCTAACCAAACTTAAATTCACTCATTAATTTTATAAATTAACATGTAAGCTATCCTCAAGCAGTTTATCAGGACATCTAAAACATCGATAGAATGATTAACGGCACTAACCAAAATCCTATACAACGAGTTAATAAAAAAATAAGCCAAAGAATCCCCATGAGTGGAATCAATTTGGTAGAAAAACTTGCGGCATGTAATAGGGAGCATCATTTTTCCCGAACCTCCGTTGCTGCCGCGTCCCGCTCTCTGGTAAATTTATAGTCCATCACAGTGATAGATGGAACTGAGCCGTCCCGGGCGGCGGCAGTGTCCGATCCGGATCACATGATAAATTATAATAAGTGCAGTTTAATGATCTGCTGCCACTGTTTCGACGGTTTTATGATCGCTACTGCTGTCCAAACATGCTGCAGCTACATCAGAAGCATTTGCTTGTATAACTGGCCTTGTACAATGTAAAGGCTTGTTTTTTTTACAAAATAAAATAAGAATAAAATAAGGCCTTGTAAAATTTTGCTATCTAACTGCACTTGGAATTGAGGTATCGATTTGAGGAGATTTTGACTTATGGTTATAGAAGAAGGATGAAATCATGACCTAAGTTATCTGACAGCAACACGTTGTAATCATAAGATTCTGTCTGGGTCTCATAAGAATTTTCTAGAGGGTTGAATGCAGTTTCTAAGCCGAAGAGACAACTGACGACAATGCAATTGCTCGGCGAAAATCGGTCCAGGATCTATATGAAGGTCTCTGAAAGCTTGTGGGTTGAATAGATGACGGAATTTTGTTGGTTATGCCTGCATACTCCTCAGTCGGCTAATATGGTCCTGTCTTTTAAAGCCCCCACCAATCTGCCTGTCCGTCTGTATGCTGACAATCGGGGTAAGCAGAGTAATCTTAGGCGAATTACCACACACCATTACCATAAGCAAAATATGAGGACAACACAAATTGTCAAGCAGCAAGAAGTACCTAAAGAAGATAGATACCGACTAGACTGTTGAGGTGAGTGCCAAGGTGAGAGGTGTCTAGTTTGTCGCCCTTTAGAACGGCTACTTATATGAAATGCACGGAGAGAGAGATAGTGGGACTATATTTTTGCCAAAAAACGGGCCACACACGGTACTAGGAGATCATCTCAGGATTATCGATGCCCGAAAAATTACACAGAAATATCTCACCAGTATTGGATCCTGGAAACTCCTGGCCGTTTCCGGACGCCTGGTCAGGAACAGCGCCAGAGAATCCGAGCGCGGGCGCGTTGAACTGGGGCGCCGCCGGCGCGGCGCAAGACGGCAGGTAGGGAGGGTAGGCTGCGGCGCCTCCGTAGCCCCAGTGCGAGTTACTCGAACTTAGCCCGAACTGCGACATGTCTGCGCGGAGAGAAAAGAACTTTGAATGCTCTGGACAAACATACTTGACAATCTAATTTATCTTTTTCACCCACGGTAGCTCAGTGGTGCGGTCGGTCGACTGTTGTTAAGCGACCCTGAGGGCGGTCCCTATTTGGATGGGTGACCGCTCGACCGTTGGGGTCGGACCGTGGTTCGGATTACACGTTAAACTGTAGGTCCCTTCCCTTCTTACCTTACTAGGTGGTAGGGTTTATCCCGCCCTGGTTGGTACCACCGCACTGAATGAAACGTCGGTCGAAACGGCTATGTAAATAGTTCGCGTTTTCCGTCCAGTTCAGTGTAGCCGACATGAAAATGAAGGGAAGCACTGACATGGCACCTAGTTCACCCGGTGTTATGGGCTGACATCACGGATGCTGTAGGTGAGGTAGCCAAACGTGTCAGTTTCCATGAAAAAATCTCATTATTTAGGCATAATACTATCCTATAACTTGGATGGGTGACCAACTGACCATGGTGCTGACCACAGTTCGGATTCCACGTAAAACTGTAGGTCCCGTCCCTTCTTACCTTATAAGGTGGTAGGTGGAAATGACAGTTGAAGCATCTGTGAATAGTTCTTGTGTTCCGTACAGCTCATTGTAGCATGACAGGGGTAGATGTTTAGTCTGCCCATATCGTATGCAGAAAATAAACGCAATTAAAAATGTACATACAGGGTGTTCGGCACATCGACCGACAAAAATTCTTTATAGGTAAGTGGGGTCATTTGCAACGTTTTGACCGTTGATACCTTTTGTCAGAGGTCACGTGGTATCGAGATACGATTCCTTTTCTTTATTTTTGAAAAAGACCAATTTTCAAAAATAAAGAAAAAAAATCATATCTCGATACCAAGTGACATTTGACAAAAGGTATCAAGGGTCAAAACGTTGCAAATGACCCCTCTTACCTATAAAGAATTTTTATATAGTATTCTGTATAAAATCCTGTATAGTATTCTGAGCCGACTAATAACATTGCAGTTTTACGTTATTGTAAATTAATCCCTTTAGGAATACAACGAATGAATGACATCAAAGCAATACACAATGAGTGCTCATTGAAACACTCATATAGGCCAGTCCAGAGTGCAGCGTGAATGTCCACCCTTGTGTGGCTGTCGCGGGGTGCGCGGGCGGGTGGGGTTGGGGGGTGGATACGAACGGATATCCGCCGTCACCCACCCCCTACCCCTCACGGAAGTTTTTTTTCCACTTTTTTTGTTTGCCGGGGTATTACTGGCTTTTATTTTTCGGTATCACGGTTCCGTTTTTGGCCGGCTATCGGTGAAGTTGGGTTTTTATACGATATGCGCGCGCCGCCGATGTGTGAACTTTTTTCTCGCGTCCCTCGCCGCATGCAGTTAAGTTGTTTTGGGGGGTTTTCCGTGGATTTTGAGCGCGCGGCCGCGTGCATGTTCGATTGCGTCCGCTCTTTTCGAGTCGCAATTTTCTTTTTGGTTTGGCTGATTGAATCCTCGCTTTAGTTAGGCCAGTTTGCAGTAGTAATGTGCGGCCGAGGCGGGCGGCGGCGGCGGTGGGAACGCCGCGCCGATGCTGGCCAGAATAGCGATGTTCGCTTCTACACTTATTCACTTTTGAGGTCCGCGCTATATTAAGTTCGGCTCTCCACGTCGATTCAGTTTGGGTTTTCAATTAACGAAACTCGAACGCGGTTTCATAACCCGATCGCTCGATCTGATAGTCTGTGTGTACCTCGCTATTGGGCTATTCGGGTCAGCGCTTCGGCTGTTGAAAAACATTTTGGAGTGTTTGCTTCAAATAGTTTTCGCTAGTTTGAATGTTATTTAAGAAGAAGTGGAATGAAATCATGCGACCGAATTACTTATTATTATATAACTTATTATATAAAAACATATTATTGTAAAATTATGATGATAGACTGTGCGTCTACTATTTTTAGTCTCCCGCCTAGTTTCCCCCTTAACTTTTTCGAATTATTATATTATTTATTCGTTTATTGACACATTTCTTTTTTATATTAATTTTACATAAAAAACTTAAATCTAAAATTAATATAAAACAACAAAATGGAATTTCCACCACCGGCGGCGGGGCGAACCCAGGCTACCGATGGTCGGACCCGAGAGAGAGAAACCTTCGGACAATTCGAGCGGTGTCGAGCAAGACCGCCTTCTGCATCTGATCCTTGATCCAAGCAAGTGGCTCTAGTGAGAGCCTCTTGAGATGATGGTCGAGGCTCTTCGCTATCAGCCCATGCGCAGACACGACTATGGGCACAACGATCGTCGAGTCCACGGGCCACATGTCGGTAACCTCATGAGACAGATCGATGTATTTTAACATCTTGTCTTTTTCTGCCTTCACAAGGTTCTCGTCATGCGGCACCGTGATGTCGACGAGCGCTGCGCGCCGCGCCTCCCGGTCGATTATTACTATGTCAGGTCTATTAGCCATAATAGTCCTATCAGTGATAATCGACCGGTCCCAGTAGAGCGTGATGTGAGCATTTTCGAGAACTGGCTGTGGATTATACTTGTATTATGGCACCTCCGAGCCGACAAGGTTGAACTTCAAAGCAAGTTGCTGATGGATGATCCTGGCTACTAGGTTGTGCCTGTGCAAATACTCGGAGTTGGCAATATTATATTTAGAATATTTAAAATTTACTGGATGTAAGATGGCCGCATAGCAACCTCGGTTGTGTTCTCCTCTAGTCCAGTATAGCCAGCAATCCAGGGAAGTCTCCGGTATGGCACCTACCTTCTCGGAGGTGATATTGGCTGGTCGGAGCATGCGCTTTGGCCCCTCCAACTCAGACACCCATACCGGATTCCATAAAAAAAAAAAAAATAAATTATGGAAACTGACACGGTTGCCTACATCACCTACAACATCCGTGATGTCAGCCCGTAACACCGGGTGAACTAGGTGCCATATCAGTGCTTCCTTCATTTCATTATTATATTTATACCTTATCTTATAAACAAACCTGGACACATTTGTTTATGTGCGCATTATGTAAAACCACTGACCCTATTCGGATGGAGTATAATTTTTTTTTTCTGTTTAACGTGGGATTTATTTACCTATTCTAAATTGAAATTGTCTTGTATGTTTCAGCTAGTAAACAATAATGGTATGAAAATTACTCACTCTGACAGCTGGTGATGGGCGGCATGCGGAAGCCGCTGAGCGGGTCCGGGGGGAAGGGGAAGGGGCGCTGGCCGAACGCGAAGTGGAACTGTTGCTGCTGCCCTAGAAGAGATAACACTACACTCAGTACGATACTGGCTGCTCTCGGCACCCAACATAACATTCAACACCATCATCGTTATCATCGCCGTCATCATCATCACATCGCCATCGTCGTCATCATCATCATTATCAACAACAATATCAACAACATCGGGATGTCCCTGTACACTGGTTCAGGAGAACAACGTTCGCTCGAGTTCCTGAGGCAGCGTATCAGTGTGGCCATCCAGCGAGGCAACGCAGCTAGCGTCCTCGGTACAGTGCCCACATCGTCCCACCTGGAGGAGGGTTATTAAGTTTTGTATAGGTTATAGGTTTATTATATTTTATTTTTTAATTAGCTTTATGTGTTGTTTCTAAATACTAATAAATAAATAACTAAGGGAAACAAAAATACTAAGAGAATATAACCAAATGAATACTACTGAAAAAACAACAGCACCAACAACAATATCACCAAAAGTATCATTAATAATAAATTATTTTTATTGACAAAATATTTGTTTGAAATTATTTTTTTATATACTCATATTCTTCATAAAATGTACACAGTTTCATATATTTCGACTTAAATGTCGTCTTCAGTGAGAATTATAATATATAATAATTATATATTAAGTATCAACAACAGTATCATTAAATTAATTTATTATATAGAATGTTATAGTAAGTATATAAATTAACGTTAGGTACCTAGGTATTTAGTTTGCTTTTTAAAATATTCAAAATCATCATATTATTCTTATAGCGCTTATCTATGTACATATGTACTTCCTAAATGTTTGATTGTAATAAAAGTCGTCTCATCTCAAGGTTGACTGGAAGAAATCTCTTAGAAGGGATAAGATAAGTAAGATAAGATAAATTAAGTAAGTAGGTATTTCTACCTAACTATCATTATCTTCATAAAACAATAACAATATCATAGAATACGTAAGATACACAAAATATATAATTAACACAAATAGCAAAAACATTACAAGTAACAACATCTTCATCAACATGATTATCAACTCAAACAACATCATTATTAACATCTCAAACAACATCATTGGGATCACGGGATTGTCAGCCTCGGTAGCTCAGTGGTGCGGTCCTGAACGCGGTCAGTACTGGGATGGGTGACCGCTCGACCGTTAGAGGCTGACCGTGGTTCGGATTCCACATAAAACTGTAGGTCCCTTCCCTTCTTACCTTACTAGGTGGTAGGGTTTATCCCGGTCTGATTGGTAGCACCGCACTAAATGAAACGTCGATCGAAACGGCTATGTAAATAGTTCGTGTTTTCCGTCCAGTTCAGTGTAGCCGACATGAAAATTAAGGGAAGCACTGACATGGCCCCTAGTTCACCCGGTGTTATGGGCTGACATCACGGATGTTGTAGGTGATGTAGCCAACCGTGTCAGTTTCCATAAAAAAACGGGATTGTGGGAAGACGTCGCGTAAGCGTAGTGGTTCCGCACCGCTGAAGGCCGGGAGGACTGAAGAAAGATTAGAGAGGCGTATATCCAGCGGTGCACGCATGAATACTGACTGACTATATAATTAACTTGTAAACACTCACTAAGTACACGTTTACAACCTCCCGCGTCGGAATTTCCTCCATTCCAACACTGACTAGGCGGGAACTATTTATCGTGCCATGCGGCCACAGTGGAGGTATGAAATTCGCCACATATCTGCGCTCAGATCAATAGGTGTCTGAATTCATCGGATGCCATCACCACGGGCATACCCTTCCCTTCGCTGTGAACCCCGCGCCTCAGCCCTTACTTGTCGACTCTAAACGTACGTTTCCACTCTTGCCATTCGGAGTTATGTGTTCCGGCATTTGATTCCCATATTAAATTCACTTTTGAACGATCCCGAGTATGGTTTTTTTTTTATGGAAACTGACACCGTTGGCTACATCACCTACTGTACAACATCCGTGATGTCAGCCCATAACACCGGGTGAACTAGTTGCCATGTCAGTGCTTCCCTTCATTTTATGTCGGCTACACTGAACTGAACAGAAAACACGAACTATTTACATAGCCGTTTCGACCGAGACGTTTCGCTCAGTGCGGTGGTACCAGCCCGGCCGGGATAAACCCTACCACCTAGTAAGGTAAGAAGTGAAGGGACCTACATTTTAACGTGGAATCCGAACCACGGTCAGCCTCCAACGGTCGAGCGGTCACCCATACAAGAACTGACCGCGCTCAGCGTTGCTTAACAACAGTCGACCGACCGCACCACTGAGCTACCGAGGCTGGCAAAGGTGAGGCGCGGTCCACATTTATTTAATATTTGCTGAGCCGGTGGCTTCGCTCACGTTACATTCTGTCCAATTTGTCTTTTCCTAAAAATTTCTTTTGGACTATTACGAACGTTTTAAAAAAATTCTTCGTGATCCGCCTTGGCTAGTTAGACTGGATTCAAAGACGTGCAGTTCGCCAAATGAACGACTTTGAAGCTTCCGTAGAGACATATGTAGGTTCACGAAGTGTGTTCTATCGTCTGTGCAACGGTGAATGCTCTGAGGATCACTTCCGATCTCACCATTTCACCATAGGTCCACGCGTAACAGACGTATCCCTGTACTGTAGAGCTGCCTAAGTGCGGACTAAGCGCTCCATTATTTCTTTCATCTTTCGCACTGCGAAACTCTGGAATGCACTTCCTCCTGATGTGCTTCCTTCAGTTTATGACTTAGGATCTTTCATGAGAAGCGTAAAAAGGCATCTGTCATGCCGGCACGGCATTCGCAGCATCCGTTCGAAACCGAATGTTTTTTGGGCGTCGTCGGCTCAACAATCCACGCTGATGGTCCAAGTGCTTCGCGTAATCATGAAAAAAAAAAATGTTTTTCAATTCAGATGTTTCGTTCATGAGATTTTTCTTACTCTTCGCAGCGTTCAAGTGTCGTGTTGAAGAAAATATTAGTATGGCAATGTTACTACCAAATGGCCCCCCGCTCGCTGCATAGTTTCTCCGTACAAAATATATTTACTTGAATACCACCCTTGAACGCGACAACTATCATGATCTCTGTGTCATGATCAGCCTCGATAGCTTAGTGGTGCAGACAGTCGACTGTCGCTATTGATGGTTAAGCAACGCTGGGCCGGTCAGTACTTGGATGGGTGACCGCTCGACCGTTGGAGGCTGACCGTGGTTCGGATTCACGTAAAACTGTAGGTTCCTTCCCTTCTTACCTTACTAGGTGGTAGGGTTCAACCCGCCCGGGTTGGTACCACCGCACTGAATACCACCGTTCGAAACAGCTATGTAAATAGTTTGTGTTTTCCGTCCAGTTCAGTGTAGCTGGCACGACCGAAGGGAAGCACTGACACGGCACCTACTTCACCCGGTATTATGGGCTGACATCACGGATGTTGTAGGCGATGTAGCCAACCGTGTCAGTTTCCATAAAAAAATTAAAAAATAAAATAAAAAAAAATTATCGAGGCTCAAGTCCACTTTAACGCGAGCGGGAACCGCGTGTGCAACTCGTACATGCTAAATTAAATACCTAATTCCATTCTTCGCTGGTGCACCTCGTACAAATTGAATTTTCTCCATCCTTCGAATGCGGATAATCAACGTTCCATCCGCGTTACACCCGTCCCGCCCCCGACTCCGCCCCCGTCGCCCCCGCTCCTAGCGTGAATAATTGAGACGGCGACGACACACGTCACACGCTCGCCGGAGACTTCGTCGTGTGTTGTCGCCTTAATCATTCATTGAGACTCACAACTATCTATTCATTTAAGAGCGCGCGCTATTTCCGGTACAGTCAAGTGTGAAACTGAGACGGTTAACTATTTTGATAGTGGAAATTGGGTGGTATTTTTCTTATAGCACAATTAAAATTTATTTAAACGACGCATTTTTTACCAGAATGCGAATGCAAAGGAGGAAAATGTGTTTCACTGTGTTGTATGTATGCATCGAAGTATGTTTGTATATATGTTTGTATGTGTGTGTATGTATGTATGTATGCTTGTGGTTAGGTGAGTGGTTGAGTTTCTTTATTCCATCGTATAACTCGAAAACGGCAGAATCGATATTGAGGAATGAGATATCCAATGACAAAAAATATATAAAATGACGGACGATGGACACCATATTGTCAAACTTTGAAAGTGTTTTTTTTTTTCAAAACCCATCGAGGGGGAAGTATCGTCACAAAGGACAACAACGTTGTCCTCTGTGGTATCGTTATCTAGCGCTGAAAAAAAAAACTATTTAAAAAATATACATGAAAATAATCAAAATAGAATTGTCCTGAGTGTACCCCTTCGCGCCGCCGCCGCTGGGTCGTTGCGCCCCATGCGTGTTCGAACGATTTAAATACTTAATTGACACAAAATTAAAGTAATTCGTTACTGTCTGCATGTGCACATATACCCACATGCCTCGATGTAAATAATGTGCGTACATTTTGGTGGCCGTTTCTTTGGGGTTACCTACGTGATAGTACAGGTAGGGTTTGTGATGCAAAATGTAAGTGGGTATATAAACATAAGAGCGTATTAATTTATGAACAAAATAAGATTTTTGAAAAATTTTCAACGTAAAAAAAAACTTATTTTTTTTATTTTGTTGTTGTTATTACATAGCTTACATGCTACACGGAGTTATGCCAAATACACCAGTGGGCTAAATGTTTACACTACCGACGAAAACGCTCGTTGATGTCCGGTCACCAAAACTAGCTATGCAGCTATATCATACATATAAGTGACCTATTTGATTTAGTATCATACGTGATTGAATCTGGATCAAACATATTTTCGTCTAGAGATGATGATTAGGTATAAATAAGTTCCAAATTCATGCATAAAATTTTATACAACTAATTATAGTTGCATTGTATTATAATTACAATTATTAGATATACTTACTTTATTTTGCACTCCCATACTCTTCAAGTCTTTTGTTACTATACCTACTTATATTTCTCAACTTACGATTCTCAAACATCCAAACGGATTTACTTTAAGAAATCTCTAGGGATAAGTCCACCTTTGCAGCTCATGTAAATAATGTTTGTTTCTGTAAAATGTTTTTGGATAAATTTTATTAAAGTAATCTATTTATATTTACTTATTTAACCAAAGTGTTCGAGTGTTATTTATAGCTATATCTAAATGTGAATACGAATATATAGTTTTTTTGTGAATATTACCCCTATTCAGTTTAGCTTTTATATTTGTATTGGCACATCACCACACTTGTGTGAATGAGTGTGGTGTACATTTTATATCACAATTCTAACACCAACCCCCACATAAGCCTAGAATTCAAAGAGGGAACGCTATAAGCGTCCTAGGGACTGCCTCGGCTTAACTAGGAGACATTTTTTATCTAAGTTTAGTTTAATTTTGTTAAATAGGTAAGTTTTGTTTTAGGTTAGCTTTAGTTAAGATCTTTATTAATTTTTTGTTTACTTAATTACTTGAAAAATTAATTGTATATTTAAAATGTAAAAAAAAATTTTGGAAGCCAAAAGGTTAATAAAAAATATATAAACACCAACATCATTGCATGTTGTTATCTTTCTTCGTCCATTCACACACACACAGCCCTTCACACCCTCTCGCACACACACTCACACACCCACAGACTGCATAGGGTTGCCAGTGTATAAATCACCGGCGCAACAATTACACACTTTCCTGGCAACTTGGAATTAGAAACTGTCATTTGCACTGTTCAAAGGGGGTTGGTTGGTAGGGGGGAGGGGTGTGTGTGTATGTGTACGAGGCGGACGCGGGTGGGGGTGATAGGGGCGAGGTAGGGAGGGAAAGGGCGAGGGTCAGTGCGGTGTTGATTAAGAGATTATGTATGGATGGATGTGCTCTCACTTGGATGTATAGTTACGTTAGAATAGTATGCTAGTTAGAAATACGCCTATAGGGAACTGTACGTACACATATTTGAGGGTGCAGCAGGTGTTCTTTTGAGGGCGTACACTACTGCAAAGGCTTATGAGCCCAGAGTGATCAAAACTTTTTTGAAAACTTCAACAAAAACAATTGTAATTAATTTGTTAAGTATACTAAACAAAATACTATAAGTACGATAAGTAGGTTTTTTTTAATGGAAACTGATACGATTGGCTACATCACCTACAACATCCGCGATGTCAGCCCATAACACCTTTGTGAACGAGATGACATGTCAGTGCTTCCCTTCGTTGGCGCCGACTACACTGAACTTGATGGAAAACATGAACTATTTACATAGCCGTTTTAACCCTGTGTGTATGTATGTATGTATGTACTTACCTGAATATTTTAATTTCAGTCAAGTTTATTTTTTTTTAGATTTATTAATTTGGTTAAGTTTAGCACAGTTAAGTTTTGAAAATGTTAATTTTAATCTATGTAATTCAAACCACAAAGAAATTGACGAGGGCTATTTTTTGCTCGATACTACTATCACTATTTATTGTCAATTGACTTATCCTGAGTGTGCATTGTCATCAAATGGAAATATGTTTTAAATAAATAAATAAATAAATAAAACCGACCTTTCATTCAGTGCGGTGGCACCAATCCGGGCGGATTAAACCTAACAAGTAGGTATAATACATAGTAACGTTATATATAGGGTTACTTAGAGGTATATGTTTTTTCTTCATAATATTTCAATAAAATTATTATTATTAAAAATATAGCACTTAAGTAACTAAGGTTTCTAGAAGTGTATGTTCTCAACTTTGATACCTTCAGTAATGTTCGATACGATACACCTTTTCGAAAATGCCTCATGGCATTAAACTCACCTATTGGATTTCATGTTTTAATGGTGTACCTATACCTAAATGATTTAATGGTAGTAAGAAAGAATTTTTGATTTAGAAATAGCAATATACTCGTATAATGTTTCGGTCCGAATGGAAGAGCTTTTATTTGAATTTAGTTATAACTAGTTTGCTTATACTCTGTTGATATTTTTTTTTCTTTATGTTTTTAATAATATTGTTGTCCATTTATTTACACATTTCTTTTTATATAAATTTTACATTTTTACAAAATTAAAACCTAAAATTTATATAAAAACAAACGGAGTTTCCACCACCGGCGCGGCGGCGCCGCGGCGGCGGCGGCGGCGTGGCGAGCCCAGGCTACCGATATGGTCGGGCCCAAAGAGAGAAATCTCCGGACTATACGCGCAGTGTCGAGAAGGGCTGCCTTCTGGATCTGGCCCTTGACCCAACCACTCAGCGAGAGCTTCTTAAGGTGGTCGTCGAGACGGGCCACATTTTGGTAACCTCGTGCTGCAGATCCAGATATTAATTCAATTATTATGTTTTAATAAAGATATTTTTGTATAAATGATTTGATTATGTTTTACTAAGAGATACAGTAAGAAGTGTTAATGCATTGTATATAGTAATTATATAGCAGAGTGTGCATATGACGGACGGTGGGTGGTCCGCGCGCGGCTGGCGTACCGCACGGTAAAAATAGCCTGGGAACGACCGACGACTAAGCAGTTAAAAACGACGAGCTTAAGAAAAACACCGTTTAATAGTCTCGTCCGATTATTAAAATATCAGCTACTGCACAAGGCGTAAACAGTCTTGCCACCCGGTAGCCGTTCCGAAATAGATCGTCGTGTAAATAATTTGAATTAAGAATGTGCGCCCGTTGGTTGATGATGTCCATTGTTATGTGCTTGACGCAAAGAGGTGTTCCATTTTCATTTTTTTTTCGTGCGAATCGCCGACCGTATGAACTTAAAATGTTTATGTTCCAGTTTTGTCCAATAATTATATTTTATAATACTGTGGAAAACATTTCATTAATAGGTTACCAGGCAACATACTTAACAAAGAGTATGCTCTTCATAAATTAAAAATACCGGCCAAGTGCGAGTCGGACACGCGCACCGAAGTTTCCGTGCCAGCACGTAGAGTTTTTACTATAATCTCACCAAGTTTGACGCTTGTATGTATTAACATTCTAACGATAGAGCAAAAACAAAACCAAACCTTTGAAAAAAAAACACGTTCTATTACTGGGGCGGGGACCTCCCTTAATTTTTTTTTATTTTTTATTATTTGATTTTATATTCGTCATAATAACTCATATTCTGTGAAAATGAAAACCAGCTAGCTATTACGGTTCAAAAGATACATCCCTCGGACAGACAGACGGACGGCGGCGGCGGCGTAGGCTTCCGTAATTAAAAACGTTATTAATTGTTAACTACTTTTATTTATGAAATCCGGAATCGGTGGCGGAATCGGAGGGGCCAAAGCACATGCTCCGACCAGCCAATATCACCTTCGTGAAGGTAGGTGCCATACCGGAGACTTCTCTGGATTGCTGGCTATACTGGACTAGTAGAGAACACAACCGAGGCTGCTATGCGGTCATCTTACATCCAGTACTACTATACTACTTGGTGTCTAAATTGTCAAAATGATTTAATATAATATAATAAATGTAAAACCACGTAAAAACATAAATATATGTCAAATGCAGCGTAGTAGGTGTCTAATCTAAAATCTTTATCCAACAGAAAAAATTCACATAGTTTCGTGCTCATTTTGACAATGTCCACGATAGGTAAGTACACTATGTTGCATATAATATATTGTAAAAAATATATATGTATAGAAATCGTTGTCAAGTCAGGTGGACGTCTTCACAAATCGAACGTTCTATAGATTCGTCAAATATGAGTCTGTTTTGGATTTATGGAGCTGAGGCGCGGAGCTGTATGGAGGCGGATGAGCAAGGAACGGAGAAAGTTATCGATGTGGAATCTAATCGATTGTTAGAGCGGTCGAGGTTATACCGACGTGTACAATTTAATTTTCATTACATTTTCATTTCATAATTTAAAATGTTTTTGCTTGCTCTACATAGTTATTAGAAAAATATATAAGCAAACTATTGAAACAATTTAATAGAGATTTGTTGAATTTTTAAATATAATCTAGGTAATATGGTCAGAATGGTCGCTAGGGTATGTACCATTTTTTGGACAACTCAGTACATTTTAATTTAGTTACTTTTTGTTTATTTTAAAGTTTTAAATATAACACCTTCACATAGGTACATACCTATGTTTATATTTGTTCTGACTTTTCCTCACATTTAGTTTCCTGAATATATTTCAAAAAAAATCTTTATAATTTTAAAATATACACTATATTAGAGAAATATTGATTCCGAATATTGCTAATAATACAATTGAATAAAATCTTCCAATTAAATATAAAAAAATTATATACCTACTTAAATAATAAATAGGTGCTAACTTAGGACTTATCGAATAATGTATTTAGTATTTATCGAATACATCACGATTATACATTGTATGCCCTTATCGTCTTTCTACTTCAATAAACTATGCCATGAATGTTTTATCTCCACCCCGAAATCCTTAATTTATAGGCCCAAGTCCATCACAGAGCCGTGCGACAGGCCATCTCGCTCGCCCAACGGTGCTAATGCCCAAATTAGCATACCTCTCTACCGGTTTGCATAAGCCGGTCCTGCGACCGAACTGTACGTTCACATGAGCCCCCCCTTCGGTTCCTTTCCAACCCTTTCTTGACTAAGTAATTAAACAACCGATTCATTACAGACGCGCCAGCCTCCTTCCTTTGTAACCCAACATTCGTCTATTCCGCGCTTCGCACTCTTCGACGCGAGTAAACCTTTTCCAACTCGTCCTTACACCCTTACACGTCTAGACGTTAATTTGCAATCGGTCTAAAGTAGTATTGAGGTAGACAAATAGCTAGAAATAGTCTAGCTTAAACTGAAGGTCTCTCAGTGTTAATTCACATTGAGTAATTTTTGTATTTTATTTTATTAGGAAACTTAACAACAGTTTACACGAACTTATACAACTTATGAAAAAACTAAGTGCAATAAAGAATTCTACTTTTAATAAAAATATAATAAGTACTTACAACTTATCGTAAATTATTGCCATATAATAAATCGATGTAAAAATTATAAATACCCATAAAAATATAAAATATCCAGACTCCATTAGTGTAGCATGTGAGGGTGTGTGTGTGTGAAGGTGTGTTGTTGTATAGTGTGAATGTGTGAGTGTGTAAGCACGATATACAAATTTACAAGAGGGGCAAAGCCGTATTTATCAGATTCAGATTCAGATTCAGATGGCTGAGAGTCGTATGTTGCGAAATTTAGAACCTATAATCACGATTTTTCTCCAAAGGGCGACCATCCCGATGTGCTAGATATGATTAGTGCTGGTATACTATACATCTGTCTGTACGGTCAGAAAGCGAAAAGTTTGGCGAACTTGGAATTATTGAAGGAAGAACATTTTGATATAAAGCACCGTTAATAACTGAGCGCATTCTTTGGTCGATGTGCCGAAGTTTGAAATGCAAGCGATTTGGTCAGTGATTGCGAATTGTTGGGGAAAGTAAGGGCGATTTTGGTTTGGAATTAATTTAAAATCAGTATATAATTTTTATCTAATAATTTTATCTAAGAGTCTGACTACTGTTTTTCCCACTAAAGAACTTTGACAATTTGATATAATTTGTATCTTCAGATTTTTAATATGACTTATTACATTTCTTTGTAATAAACTTTTAAGCCTGTACCTATAAAACTGCATCATTGAATCAGTAATTTCAAAACATGCAAACATTCCGAGAATTATCTTACTTCGCTATTGGCCTATGTAGAAAAGGGAATTTGGTACAAGACCATACAAGCGGAACCACTTCGGCAGCCATGGTTTATGGGCTCACGTCTTTCACGTTCAAGCATTAAGAGCGTTCCGTGCAAAATGATAGGCGACGGTGCTGCCACTCAAGTAAATAATATATATCTCTTAAACAAAGCCATAACTGGAAAAAACAAGCCATGAAGCTGTAGTTGATTTTGATATGATATTCTAAGATACTGGAAACAGTTTTGTATTGCTCTGATTATCCATAAACATAATAACGGATTACGGTGGCCATCGAAATCCGTTAATATGATTGTGCATAAACTGAGCAATATAAAACTGTTTTCAGTATCTTAGAATATCGTAATCAAAATCAACTACAGCTTCATGGCTTGTTTTTTCCAGTTGTGGCTTTGTATAAGAGATATATATTATTTACTTGAGTGGCAGCACCGTCACCTGTCATTTTGCACGGAACGCTCTTAAAGCGGGGACTCCACTGCGGCGCACGGCCACGCTGCGCACGTGTGTCTAGATTCGCTCCTATGGATTTATATGGAGGCGTCTCCACTGCGAGCTGCGTGCAGCTGCGTGGATGTGTGACGTCACACCCACGGCTACGCGTGTGTTTGGCTTTGCTAGGCGAGCGAAGCCAGACCCACGCAGCTCGCTCCCCTCCACCCGCGCACGCACTCCCCTCCCGCTGCCGAAGCGCTCATCTCGCTCGCTCTCGCTCGCTCTTTATTTTGTCTGCAATGCGTTGATGAATTTCAGCGAACTGCCATCTAGTCAATCGGTAATAATTTTTGAACTTCTCATCAGAAAGTGAAAGAAACAATGTGTGAAATTCTCCTTCGTTTTCTCTGCGCACGATATGACTTTCAAGCCAAAATCGATGTTTTCTTTTGGGTACATTTTCGTTGTATTCGGTGTCACTGTCACTATCGTCGGAAGAACTATCGAGATCGACGCTTGCGCCGCCTCCGCCATAGGTAGTACGCCAGTAGGCACGTCCGCTTCGTTTGAAATGTTCCAACAAATGAAGCGCGTGGCTCGGCATAGCTGGCTGTGGAGTCGCCCACGTACACGCGCATCCGTGTGCTTGGCTAGGCCATGCGTGTGCGTGCACATCCGTGCGCCGCTGTGGAGTCCCAGCTTGTCTTCTAAGGAGCTTCTAAAGCGGGGACTCCACAGCGGCGCACGGATGTGCACGCACACGCATGGCCTAGCCAAGCACACGGATGCGCGTGTACGTGGGCGACTCCACAGCCAGCTATGCCGAGCCACGCGCTTCATTTGTTGGAACATTTCAAACGAAGCGGACGTGCCTACTGGCGTACTACCTATGGCGGAGGCGGCGCAAGCGTTGATTTTACTCGATCTCGACAGTTCTTCCGACGATAGTGACAGTGACACCGAATACAACGAAAATGTACCCAAAAGAAAACATCGATTTTGGCTTGAAAGTCATATCGTGCGCAGAGAAGCGTGCGTGCGCGGGTGGAGGGGAGCGAGCTGCGTGGGTCTGGCTTCGCTCGCCTAGCAAAGCCAAACACACGCGTAGCCGTGGGTGTGACGTCACACATCCACGCAGCTGCACGCAGCTCGCAGTGGAGGCGCCTCCATATAAATCCATAGGAGCGAATCTAGACACACGTGCGCAGCGTGGCCGTGCGCCGCAGTGGAGTCCCCGCTTAAGTGGACGACTGGAGACAGCGATATTTTGTTCAAATACCTAACATGCGATCACGTGACTTACCTCGATCTGCTCTTAAGTTAATATTGAAACTCCGTTCTGGACACACTCCTTTAAACAAAAGCGCCCACATGACGAGGAAAATTGTTTCACCAAATTGTAACTTTTGCGCTAAAGTCGAAGATCAATCCCATGTTTTATTGGAGTGTGAACGGAACACTAATTTAAGAAATGCTCTTATCAAAGATTTAAAGACGGACCGATTAAATTTATTTTTTTCTATCCACAGGGCGTTAGGTGATCCCCTCACGGAAAAATGCAAAAGACTCATTACATTTTCCAAGCATCTCTAACCCTCAGAGGCTAGAGATTGTTTAGCAGTTACGATGGGGCTGGCATAGTCGACAGTCGGCTAAAGCCCTATTTCATAAAGTAGAAAAAAAGGCCTTCTTGAATGCAAAAGGTTTTCTATCATTAATAACTCATAATTTTTTTTCAAATATTTTCAATGCAATTTTGTTATTTCGTAACAGTTGACTCTCGATCGCTTCTCGATTTGTATGCTATAATTACTGAATTCACCTCTCGATGCGACTTCACACTATGCTACAAGTGAAATTATTTTAATTCCAGCTTGATGAGGATTGATAGAGCGTTAGGCACCGATCCGCAGAGAGTTCATGTATGTATAATGCAGTGAAATGTTTTTAATGTGTTTGTTAATTCTGTAAAAGCATTTTGTAATTGATGGACGGAAGAGCAAAGGTTACATGGGATACGTTTGTTGGAAATATTGTTTATTTTGAACTTCGGGTCGATAGTGATCGCTTGTTTGTTTGTAGTTCCCATGTTTTAAAGCGTGAATTTCATCAACTCAGGTTAAGTTTATGGTATAATTTCATCCATAGGTAGGTAACCTACTCTTGGATACGTCGAAAATTCAGCCATGGGGTTCTAATTCAATGCGCAGAAGAACTGGCAAATAAACTTCGCAAGTTACAATGTTTTGTTATTACCTCAGTAATAGACAAATAATAATTAATCACTACACACTACCTAAGTAAGTATGTATATATTCTTTACTAACCCCAATTAATAAAAATTAGATGCAACAGGCGAGCTTAATGCCGCGAGGCATTCTATTCTAACTAACCTTTTGGATGTGGCAGAACTACATGCAGATGAACAAGAATAGTTTGTGGCAATGTGTTAGACTGTAAGAAATATGTATGATAAACTAAATACGAATACAACATAATTACTAAGTCTCGGGTAATATTTTAATTTGTTTGTTGAAGTGGCATTTCTCATAAAGTTGACAGTAATTTACCAGTAGATATATTTTAGCCGAAGGTAACAGAACCGTTGAACTCTGGAACGCTCTCCCTGCTCATAAATTTAGCCCCAAGTACAGCCAAGGGTCCTTCAAGAGGGTGTGAATGGACACCAGTTTAAAGTTTTTTGCTCCAGTAGATTCAGGGAAAATAAGCTGTGACAGACCGCCAGACAGACAGACAGACCCACACAAGAGTGATCCTATAGGAGTTCGTTTTTTTTTCTCTTTTTAGGTACAGAACCCTAAAAATGTACTGTTTTATTTAAATGTTAACCGATAATATATGAGAAGGTATGTTTTGTTGTTTTCTCAAAATAAATTTGTGTTAAAACTGGAAACGCCTTATAAGGAAAATAATTTGATTATGAAATTCTCCGCGAGCGTCTTTACAAGGTGAATTGAGTTTCTTCGCAAAGCGGTCGTTGGTGAGGGAGGTTGCGCCAGTATTCTGTCACAAAACAATTTTTTTTTTTTTCAATTAAGGAATGCATATATTATTGTCAAGTTTTAAACGATTAATTACTCACTGTATCAAGTTGTATTTTGCCCTTATTATTATTATAATTATATTATGGTACTTAAAAAAAACGATATTAAATATCGTAGAATAGAATAGGATCCTTTATTGCAATTAAATATAATTTTTTTTAAAGTGGACTTATTACCTAAGGCGATCTCTACCAGTCAACATGTCTTAATTACAAACATAATATAGGGTAGCAACAAGGAGAACAACAATACCATTGTGAGAGAAAATAAATATATAGGTATGAATTTTTAGGTACTTATACTTTTTACATCTTTGCAACACTCTGCCAAGAATCTAGCTAAGATATTAGCCCACTTTTTATTATTACTTTATTTTCATGCTGGAGCAAACAGGAAAATTTTGTAACTATTGCCCGCTGTATATCTCATTCATTCACTATGGAAGGCTGGGAAGACCACCCGCCAGGTGGGATGACGACACCAAGTACGTAGGCTGAAAGCAATGGTTTCGTGCAGCTGAAAGCCGGGAGGAAAATTGGAGATGGTATGTCCAGGACTCACGGTTATGTGTAAACGTAAGACGCGAGCGTGACGCTGTAACCCTGTAATTATTACAGCGTCAGGCTTCATGCAAAATCTCAATTCATTCTACCCCAGTATAAAGTTTTACACATCAAAAATTATTTAATCTAATAAATCAAAGCGGTTGAAATAACAGCGATCGCGCATGACTTCAAAGTAACGGTTGAATTTCGTAAAACATTACACTGTCGCTCTGCCATTGTTAGTAAGTAGATATTGTTAACAAATGCTCCCTCTGGCTCAGAATTGAGACGTAGAGAAAGAAAGGGTTGGACTCCAGATTCTTGCCTTTTTCCAGTGGTTTGACTTCATTTGTAAGGCTTTGAGGGGTAACGGTAGCATTCCATTGTTATTTCTTGACAATTGTCTGCGTTTAATTGATACTAATTAAAATTGTTAATTGACAATAAAGAGGTTGACGGTTTTCAGCGCTTGTCCTGTGGGACATTATGATGTGAATTTTGTGGAATTTTGAAATAATAATTCATTTAAAATTCTTTCGAGGGAGAATGCTCTTGTACAAAATTTTGCAAATCCTATACTGGCGGCTGGACAGGAAAATGGAGTGTGCGAGGGAAGACCACCCGCCAGGCGGGACGACGACATCAAGTACGTCGGCGGAAAGCAGTGGTTCCGTACCGCCGCAGGCCGGGAGGACTGGAGGAAAATTGAAGAGGCATATGTCCAGCATACACTGACTCACTGAAAGAAACAACGAGCACTAAACCGCTCATTGGAACGAAAGAAGCCAAAAAATATATTGGTACTTTTAAATGTTTTTACTAAAAAGAGATGATTGAAATACTTTATTGAACAAAAATAACAAAAAACTCATATACAGGAATGGAAAAGTGAGAACTAAATAAATAAACATATTTCTACATCCTCTGGACATCACTCATCGTTCCGAGGACGGAAACTGCTTTTTCTCGCTATTCCGCTGACGCAGCGACACAAAGTGCCCTTTGGCATCCGACATGAGAAGACAGCACGCTAGTATTGCACGATTTCTTACCCAGACGTAACATTTTAAAAAGGCCCAGGTTTGTGTCCTTATTATTTTCTAGTTTTTTGTACAGCTGATGTTTTTTTTTCTGGTTTTTTGTACAGCTGATGTTTTTTAATAAAACCGTTTAATTTTTTTTATTGAAACACTGTTGGCTACATCACCTACAACATCCGTGATGTCAGCCCATAACACCGGGTGAACTAGGCGCCATGTTAGTACTTCCCTTCGGTCGTGCCGGCTACACTGAACTGGACGGAAAACACAAACTATTTACATAGCAGTTTCGACCGACGTTTCATTCAGTGCGGTGGTACCAACCCGGGCGGGTTGAACCCTACCACCTAGTAGGGTAAGAAGGGAAGGAACCTACAGTTTTACGTGGAATCCGAACCACGGTCAGCCTCCAACGGTCGGGCGGTCACCCATCCAAGTACTGACCGCCCCAGCGTTGCTTAAACATCTACTGTCTGCACCGATGAGCAGTCGAGGCTGACATAATAGATGTTTTCCTTCAGTCTTTGAAACCTAAAGTCCCGAACACAACAGAAGTTTTAGTGAATGCTAGGTTAGGTGAGGTTTTTTTTGTCGAACAAATACTTTACTAAGTCGTCGGCTAAATCTGTACGAAATGAAATGGAATAAAAATTTAAGGATACGAACTAGTTTTGGATCTGGGTTCCCTCGGTCCGTCCACCGTCACCTTTATCGCCTTGTTGTATGTCGTGACCTGCGGCGGTGACGTCGACACCGTGATTGTCAGCGTGAACGACTTGCCTGAAACAATTACATTTTATTTTTAAAAATAAGAACAGTTTCCTTTCTCAACTGCATTGCTTTATTAATCCTATAATTGATTTATTTTGACATGGAATCAAATTACATGTCTTATCCATAGGGAAATTATTGGCGAGGGAGGAATTAAAGTTGATCGTAACGAAAACATTGCATGGGAGAATATTGCTATATAATATATAATAGCGCGGAGTACGAGTATGTTTGAAATACCATACTATAGAAAAAGAAGGCGCATGTATGGACGTGTGTTAAATTAATGTAGGTATAAATGACATTTTAAGATGTGATGAAAATGTTTTTCTGATATCGCCGGCGGCCTTTTGGAAACGTTAAAAAATCTCGCAGATTTTAACAAAAATTTAAATTACAAAATGCAATGAATATCAGTAGTGCATTTGATATTATAATTGTTTGAGCTGTGAACGTTCAAAGATTTAATTCTGGCCTATTGCGTGACTAAACTAAAATAAATCTCACATATTATGATAAATCTAAGAATGTGTTTACATTCCCAGATGTTTCTTGTGTGAGATTTGAACATTTAGTCACAACGAGATGGCTCCTTACTATTGTTTAAAAAGAAAAAATCACGAGAATCGGACAAGGAGCCAAACGGGTTCGAGTAAGAGTGCGCGGAGCGAAAATTAAATTAATCGATCTTCTTGAGGTGCGTTCGTTATGAAAATGGGGAGGGCGGGAGGGGGTGGGGGGTAAACTTAGAACAAAATTGAGTGTCGTGGATTCAGTCGGTTGACGGGTCTAAGTCTTAAAGTTCTCACGGAAAACGGAATGATAATGAGATAAAGAGAATGATAAAGAGATAAAGAGCGGAATGATGAGAGAGAGAGAGAGAGAGAGATATCTCCGCGCGAGTAAGACTCGCACTTGACCGTTTTTTTCACACGTGCCCAACGCTTAATTGGCGCGCTGTAAAACACCAGTACTACTTAAAATGTTCACCATCGAATCAATAATGAGAGCGACTCGCGGTAGGCACCGCCGGGCGCGGGGAGGCGGGGGCCTAGGGCGGGGGCGGGGGCGGAGGGCGGCAATCGAGTGGCCGTCCGCTGACACTGCCCAGAGCGACACGGCGATGTGATATACCGTCCGGCCGCCACCGCGCGCCGACCAACTTTTTCATTGAATTAACCCGATTATTCATACATCAGTGTCGAAATATTTTGCGTTAACTTTTTTGCAAACATCCCTCGATAAATTAAATCTGCGGCCGATTCTCTGCTCGGCCACTCTTTGCCGGGGCGATCAGTTGAAATTTATGGCGGACGCGCCGCCGCCGGCGAAGTTTTTGCAGAATTTGCGCCGGAAGTTGTCGACAACTCGACGTAACACTAGCGCCCCCGCGCCGGCCTCCCCGCCCCGCCGCCGCCGCTGCGGTGAGGGTAATTAATTAAATTTAAAGTTGGGGCTTCAGTTCAGTTTTCTATACAAAGATAACGCGGTTGAATATTTTAATAACGAAATCAAAAGCGTACAAACGAAATTCGTGTCTTCAACAACGAATTCTATTGAAAGTCACTGATTACATATAGGTCCATAGACAGTATACTGCACTCGGATTAGTCATATTTTAATAGGTATTAAACATTTAGCATTACCCAGTTTGATTATCACAGGGAAGAAGAACTTGCAAGAAACTTCGCTGGATACTTTTTTTTAAGTCCACTTAGTCTAGCGAGTACATAACACCATTGGAGTAACCGTGTCCTACACTGACAGCCGTGGACAGGAAAACGGATTGTGGAAAGACCACCCGCCAGATGGGACGACGACATCAAGTACGTTGGATGAACGTACTGGAACGGATTGGAGAGTCATATGTCCAGCAGTGGACGCATACACACCGACTGAGTACAGACATAACGTTGCGCCTGTCATGTTCCACAATAGGGTAAGCAGACACAACAAATGTCTCCATACTACGCCGTCCCGACATTCTTTTCTTACTCGCTCTATACGCGAAAATAGGGAAAATTGTTCGTTATCTTGTCAACAAAAGAGCTTCTCTAAGAAAATATTATAAATCTGTATCTTTTTTATAGGTAGTGCAACATGTGGCGCCGAACCACCCATTTGGTGTCTAACGACGCCCATAGACATTCGGTCGTATGCACATGTCATGAAGTCCTGACAGGTGCCATTCACGCCCCTTTTGAAGGACCCAAGACACTGCACTTGGGGGGAATATATCAGCTGGGATAGCGTTCCAGAGTTTACTGGTTCTGTTCTGTATAATAATTTATAAGAAAGAACCGGTTAAGTATATTAGTAAATGACCATTATTTGAAATTTCTTAAGAGATCTCTTGAGATTTCGACGCCTTCAAATTCTCATTTCAAAACTCTGAATGATGCGCTCACAAAATGCTAAAGTTCACGACGAAAGTGAACGAGGGGTCTTGAACCTCGAGCGGCGACGTCACGTCAGCGTTCAAGCCGTCGTCGGTCGTATCGCGGCTGGTACTAGTGGCACCGCTAGCTAACTCCAACAGTCGACAGGGGATGCAGACAGGAAGCCGTGTAACACACATTTTTATGAAAATAATAAAGTAGAATGCCTTTTTCGAAACTATACAGGGTGTATTTGAATTAACCGCGTTCCTTTTAGGGTGTTGTTCTGTATCCTAAACTGAGTAACTTTTGTTATACCTACAACTTTTGGAATTTCCAAAAAAAATTCACGTTCCCCATACATTTGGAGGTTAGGTCTGCCCTTAAATGTATGGAGAAAGTGATTTTTTTTTTTCCAATTTCCAAAAGCCTTAGAACAAAAGTTACTCGTTTAGGATACAGAGCAACCACCTGAAAGGAACGCAGTTAATTCAAATACAACCTGTATACGTATAGATACACGTTTGCAAATTAAAATAAAAAAAAATATTAATAAGTTAAATTAATTAATGTTAATGTATTGTATCGTAATAATAATGTGGGACCGGTAATGATAAAGGATAGCCCCACTGCTTCTCTCCCCGTACATGTCGTAAAAGGCGATTAAGGGATAAGGTGTCATGCTAAAGGGCGGCAGGTTAGCCACATCTCACCTTGGCACGGTCCTTCAGCCGAGTCTATGGATCTTCGTGCCTTACTTGCTGCTTGATAGTTATATTGTGCGAATGTATTGCTAAATGTGCTGGTCGTTGTTGTGCTGTAATATATCGGAGTTCTTGCAGCACAACACCGATTACTCTGCTTACCATCGGTCCAAACGGAAAAACTATTTTTAACTTTATCAATTCGTCAATTTTATTATTGATACTATTCCGTCGGCATTCGGCTTCAGTACGACAGCGGTGTGGAAGTGGAAGAGTCGGAAAGGGTCGCCCTAGGACGCACGTACCTAGACCAGTACCACAGATTACTTAATAGTTACTTCGCCAGTACCGCTGCTGCTTCACCGTTCGGAACCGGTGTAAAACTGTAAGTCCCTTCCCTTGCCCCTTACTAGGTGGTAGGCTCAAATTGTAGCCGACTGGGTTGGTACCACCGTACTGGATGTAAGATGGCCGCAAGCAACCTCGGTTGTGTTCTCCTCTAGTCCAGTATAGCCAGCAATCCAGGGAAGTCTCCGGTATGGCACCTAACTTCTCGGAGGTGATATTGGCTGGTTAGAGCATGTGCTTTGGCCTCTCCGACTCAGCCACCCATACCGGTTAAATCACGAGATTTAACCCTTAAATGCATGATTTATGTATTTTATATGAAAAAAATATATATTATTGTTGAGTCGGTCGAAATGATGGGAAAAATAGTGAAAAAAACCATATGCATATTTAAGACTTTATTTTGACAAAAAACCTTATATAAAATATATTTGAAATACTATATTTTTTATATTTATACTATCTAATTGATCTAAACTATAGTATTTACTATGCAAGAAAAACATTTTTTCGAGTGCTTCCCTCTAAAACGCCAAACAATGTCATAGAAACAGCACTTTCTGAAAAAAACCAGCTGGGGAGATGTCAGAGCGTCATATCAACACAATAGACATGTTTGACAATTTTTACTGTCAAATAACCATGGACAAGGACACAAAGAAACTTTTAAGCCTGATCTACACGATCGGAATCCGTTGGTTGGGTGATGGGGCCCACTTGAAGTATATGTAAAATATATTTTACAGTATGCATCTAAGGGTCCTACCAGGCCTCACGCACTCTATGTACTTGCGCGCGCTAACTACCTACCGCCCGACGGGCCGCCGGCGGTCTATTTCAGTGGAAATTCGTCAGCCGCACGAAGTATACATAGACGCTCGCCCACGCAACTGCGCGCAGCTGCAAAGCAATAACCACTTTACACTCGATCGTTAAGGTACATTTTCGCACGCAGCGATTGGCGACGTGAAACAGTAGGCTATTAAAGCCCGAAGGTAGGAACATTTTCTATGGAGTGATTTATCTGTTACGAAGTAACTATTAAGTAATCTGTGGTCCTACTACGCTACGCCGCCGTGTTCTCCGCATCATTTTGTATGGAGAAACGAAGTTCGCAAATCTATCACTAGAGGCGCTGCTCCGTTTCTCCATACAAAAGGATGCGGAGAACACGGCGTAGCGTAGTAGGTTAAATCTCGTGATTAGGGTACTGATCGGGCATGTGCTCAAAAAGGGTCAAGTGCGTTGTACCCGAAACCGACCAGCATCTACCTCTGAAGAGTGGAAGAGGCGGCTGAGGTGTGTCAGGAGCGTGGCACGTGGAGATCCGTTGTCTCTGTCTACCCCGCTGGGAAACAGGCGTGCGCTATGTATGTATGTATGATGATGATCTATGTAAATCCTTTCTGTCTGGTGGTCACGTCAGAAAATGTAGGTAAATTTACCTTACCGTGTTCTCCGTTCAAAGATAAAGAAATTCGTGGTAGCGGCTTATTAATCGTATGTTAGTGGCGGCGGCGGCTGGCGTAGTGGCGTGTTTAATCGATGCTCACCTCGAGGTATGGGGTTCGTGCCCCGCGCCCGCTGGCTGGCGTGACGACTGCTACTTTTTGTGAAATGTTTCCATTAGGGTTGGAGCTAGGACTAACGGTAAATTATATAGTGGAGCTTCTATATTTACGGTTTATAGTATTATTTCTTTTTTACTTTATACTAATTTATTCTTTCGGCGTGTGTGTCCCTAGTGTTCCTATAACCTGAGGGATCTTTAAATACGTGTCAATGAAATGGACGACAATATTTTTATGTAATATTTTTTTTTATTTATTTCTTTTATCTGACTTTTCGCTGTCATGGTACCTCACTCAGCGTGGTTTCGTGGGAAGTGGTAATATCAATCTGATCATATTTCTATGCAGTACCGTATGCAGGTCGCGATGATATGCGGTCGATCTGTGACATTCTGTATATTTTATATATTTTTTTATCGCTCAAAACAATGAGGATTGCCTACCTTTTTATTTAGGTTTCCGTATCCCGTACGGAAGCCTATTACTAAGCCTACGCTGTCTGTCTGTTTGTCTGTCCGTCCGTAAGTCGATCTGTCTGTCTGTCCGAGGGCTGTATCTCTTGAACCGTAATAATAAACCGGGCTACCTGCCCGTTGAAATTTTCACAGAATATGTATTATTATGGCGGATGTAACAACAAATAAAATAATAAAAATTGAAAAAGTAAAAAATTAAGGGGGGTTCCCATACAAGAAACGTGTTTTTTTTTCAATGTGTTTTGTGGTGCGGAAACCTCGGTGCGCGAGTCCGACTCGCACTTAGCCGGTTTTTTTTATCCGTCTGGGTGGCTGAGTCAGAGGGGCCAAAGCACATGCTCCGACCAGCCAATATCACCTCCTAGCTATAAGGTAGGTGCCATACCGGAGACTTCCCTTTGTTTTGCTGGCTATACTGGACTACAGGAGAACACAACCGAGCATGCTGTACGACCATCTTACATCCAGTATGGTGGTACCAACCCAGTCGGCTACAATTTGAGCCCACCACCTAGTAACCCCAAGGGAAAGGACCTACAGTTTTAAACCGGTTACGAACGGTGAAGCAGCAGTACCCTTATCACGAGATTTAACCTACACCGCGTACTACGCTACGCCGTGTTCTCCGCATCATTTTGTATGGAGAAACGAAGTTCGCAAATCTATCACTAGAGGCGCTGCTCCCTTTCTCCATACAAAATGATGCGGAGAACACGGCGTAGCGTAGAACGCGGTGTACCTAGGTTAAATCTCGTGATAAGGGTACAGGTGTAGTTGTGCACGTACATTTTCCCGTCAGAAAAAAATCAATAGTACACGCCGACCGGATTCGAACCTCGGAATTCTCGCAAGAGAAGCCGACGCCCAGACCACTCGGCCAAATGTAGTGACTGCTGCAACATCATGCATAGAGCATCAATACGTCCCCGTAGATGAGCAGTCAGTGTTCGCGGGTGTGGGTATTCAGCTGAACTCTTGCTTGTATACAGGTGCAGTAGATATAGGTGTGTCGGATTAAGCACAACCTGCATTTTAATCACACCGATGAGTGGCAGACGGCAAATGAACGCGGCATGTTGCCCACACTCCCTCCCTCATCTCTATGTATACGGGTGACTATCTAGGTAGTAAGCGTTACAATTCCAATCAGAAGATAGATACTAGATAGGAAGATAGGTATGGAATATGAGCGAGGTTAATAAATGATGTTTGAACTATTTTTTTTATGTAATCCGGTAATGGTGGCTGAGTCGGAGGGGCCAAAGCACATGCTCCGACCAGCCAATAGCACCTCCGAGAAGGTAAGTGTCATAGCGATGACTTCCGGATTGATAGCTATACTGGACTATAGGGAAACACAACCAAGGCTGCTGCTTCTATGCAGCCATCTTACGGCCAGTACATTGGTACCAATCCAGGCGGCTTACACCGGTTCCTAAGGTGAAGCAGCAGGTGTAGGTATGCACATTTTTTCGTCAGAAAAAAACATTGGTACACGCCGACCGGATTCGAACCTCGGACCTCTCGCATGACAAGCCCATGCCCAAACCACTCGGCCACCCGCCGCTTAAGCCCAGTCGGTTATAATTGACTGAGTCTACTAAGAACAAGGGAAAATATGATCCTTCCCAATAATCTTTGACCTTCGATCTTATTTTTTTCACGCCGCCCGGATTCGAACCTCGGACCTCTCGCATGAGAAGCCGATGCTCAAAGCACTCGGCCACCTGCCGCTTAAGCCCAGTCGGCTACAATTGACTGAGTCTATTAGGGACAAGGGAAAATATGATCCTTATCCAATAATGTTTGACCTTCGATCATATTTTTTCCGTCTACGAAAACGAAACGTGCCTACATGAGGAACTGGTAATCAGTGTAGCCACCACCCTCCACCTCGTCCAGCGCTCCGGCGAAGTGAACGCGAGACAAAATGAAGCAGCTGCTCATTCACCTGACCACAATAAAATTGCAGATCATTTACCCTCCTGTAAACAAACCGAGGCGCGTTCATTTTTAACGTAGCCCGACCGCGAACGGCGGCCGCCCGAAGTAGCCTACACATAAAATTACGTATGAATGAGACCTTTTTTTTTGAATTTTTTTTCGCTTGTACTCGGTGGCCGGGCGGCTGCGGGCTCCATTAAAGCTTACATGTCACTCACTCCCCCACCTCATCCCCCCTCTATCTCCCTTCCGTCCCATGGGGAGGGGGGAGGAGGTAGAAGCGGAAAAATCACAAAATCGCTATTGGAAATGTCCCGCTCTGTAGCTGACGTTTTAGCCAAAGCGAAGCACAATACCCGCCTTTGACAGCCAGCGGTCATTTAGTATTAACTGCGGCTTTTACTGCTGATGAAAATGTTTTCATAGTTGATGGATAAATATGAATTTCCCTTTGTGAACGGATTTTTACGGCGGGAAACAGAGGGCGTTTACTTTTTTTCTCTATTGGGATAGCTTTATCTTCGTATGTGGTACTCGTCGCACCTTCGTTACAACTATGCTCGTGAAATAGCCCAATTTTCTATTATTATAAACATGTATGAAACGGGAAAACTCAAAAAAGGCTAAACTGATTTAGATGTAGCTTGAACTGATGGAATCTGACATATTTAGGCAACTCTAAATTAGTAGTTCCGAACGTACAGTCCGCGCGCGAGCTCCGAGAAATCGGTGTTTGTGGAAATTAATTTATTATAGAATTTGTATAGAATTTTAATATTATACATTTGTATAATATTACTCGCCTAGTATAGTATAATCATCACAAAATGTGAATCTCCATAAAAAATCTATACAAATTCTATAATAAATTAATTTCCACAAATACCGATTCCTCGGAGCTCGCGCGCGGACTGTAGTAGTGCATGAAATGAAGGGAAGCACTGACATGGCACTTAGTTCCCCCGGTGTTATGGGCTAACATCGCGGATGTTGTAGATGATGTTGCGAACCGTGTTAGATTCCATAAAAAAAAGTACCTAATCGAGGTTCGAGATCAACACAGAATAAAATGTAACAGAGAATGGCAATGGATGTTTTTTACCTCCATGATGGAGGTGGTCCTACGCTCTGTTGCCGCGGTTTTGGAAAATTTGTATTTAATTATTTTTTTTTATTTCAAGGACAACACAAGAGCTTTAAACATGATAACACAAATAAGAAACAAGAAATAATGATAACTAATCTAAAGCCTAACTCTGTTGTCACAATGTAAAAACTATTATTTAAGTATGGCTTATTACTAAATTATATAAACATATTTTTTTTATAATATTACATTTTACATTTTTGTAATGATCGAATTAGTGTTTTTATTAATAGTTTATTTTTAAATCTAATTAAACTTCAGCATATACCTACATACAATATTTTCCCACATTTGCAGCTCAAATGCTTTTGCCGCGTTCACTGATTTCCAAAGCTCCAACCCAAAACGGCCCCTTAAGCAAAACAAACATAGCGGCTGTTTTCAATTTGATAAGTTGATCAAGTTAGCTGAGTCGCTATCAAGACGTGCGCGCTGACAGGGTTAATTAATTTGCGTGCTGACACGTGACGTAACATATTGATATTCGTACGATGAAGCCTGTAGCTGTAGGGTCTTGAGTCATGTGGGTATAGTGAAAGGTATCTTCTAACGAGAAATTACTTATTAAAGTCCGGCCGCGCTGAGAGAATGCGTTCCTGAAGTTTGCCAGTTGATCATTTTATCACTCATTTTACAAGTTTTGTAGAAGGGTAGATGTGGGTAGAGGTCCTGCTTGGAGTACTGCTCGCATTTGTGGGATGGCTCAGCCAAATACCAGCTTGCGCCTCTGGACTCAATCCAGCGTCGACCCGTGCGACTAGTGGATGACCCCGACGTGTCCCGCGATCTAGAACCACTGCATCTTCGGAGGGATGTCGGCGCCCTAAGTGTGTTCTATCGCTTATTCCACGGGGAGTGCTCGGAGGAGCTGTTTAACGCGATTCCGCCGTCCCCTTTCCACCTCTGCACCACGCGCACTGGGCAGGGATTGCATCCCTATACGCCGGACTTACCGCGGATGCGTACTAATCGGTTCTTCGTCCTTCCTCCACAGAACCGGTAAACTCTGGAACGCTCTCCCTGCCCACATATTTCCCCCCAAGTATAGTCTCGGGTCCTTCAAGAGAGGCGTGAATGGGTACCTGTCAGGCCGGCATGGCATTCACAGCCCCCGCATGCGACCGAATGTCCATGGGCGTCGCTAGACACCTTATGGGTGACTCACCCCCACATGTCGCGCTTACTATAAAAAAAAAAATTGTGCTGAGATGTTCTTGTTACTAGGTAGATAGAAGTGTACAATTTATTGATCAACCACCTATAATACAGCCATCAATGGCCAGTTTAGGTGGGAGTAATCATATTATGTCTATCTAAAACATACAATAAATAATGTAAAAAAATCTGTGATAATAATGTGATTTGTATATGTTTTAGAATTAACAAATAAAAACTTTTTTACTTTTACTTTTAATTTTTTATTGCTCCTCCTGCAACGGCACGTTGTTCGATCTAAGGTAATTATGAACATTTTTCTATTGTTTATACGGTTTACAGTACGGTTACCAGTACTCTTGTAAATTACATCACAACACCGATCACCACGTTTAGCAATGTATTAGGACAAGATAACTATCAAGCCAGTAAGGCACGAGGAGCCACCTGCTGCATGACTCGGTGGTAGGACCGTGCCAAGGTGAGAGGTGGCTAGCCTGAATTATATATTTTTTAATTCTAATTATGAGTTAATTGCTTATACTGGGTGATTTTGTTACCATGCCGGACCTTTCAGTATAATCGTATTAGCATTAGTATAATCGTTTCTCTTGCTCTGTGTGAAGTATTGTAAATTTCTATTGCTCTTCTGTATGTTATCTTCTGTCTTGTGTATCTCTGTGTTTTTGTGTGCAATAAAGCATTTCTATTCTATTCTATTCTAAAAAAACCTAAGTAGATTCAAAAGAAGAACGGTGACGAAATTGAAACCAAAACATTTTAGTTCTCCATACATTTTCGTAAAATAATATCTAAAATTACCTCAAATTGTTATGGCGAACTAATTTTGATTCTTTGGAATCTACATATGTACTTAGTTTTTGACACGGATTAAACCCTTAAAAAGTCCGGCATGGTAACTAAATAACCCAGTATATATAACTAGTAATTTGAAGTTTTAATATTGGCATTTCCATAAGTCCTCTAAAATTTAAAATTGTACTTTTAAACAATAACTTGCTTCACAATAATATGTTTGTGCGGTGTGCACGCTACTCCGGTTAGATATTTCAATAATATTTTTTTCTATCTTAGTCCCAACTAAGTAGAATTTTATAACAAACTATAAACTTAAACAATTATTTGACTATAAGTATTCATCGATAATCAACAAGTACGAGACGAACGAAGCCCTAGACAGTTGTAATGAAATTTTTTTATCGTGTTGATAAATAAACCGAACCCTTCAATAATTAATTATTACAAAAAAGATAACTCTTAAGTGTTGAAAATGTAATTAATTAAGAAAGGGTAAACCCTTTCGAACCTAGCCCTTGCGGTAGGAACTATGTAAATTCAACCCTGCAGGCTCGGAAGGGGCTCGCATCCCTCGTCAGCGCTTTCGACAGAGCCTTCGCTGTCGTCACCATAAATTCCAACTGACGTCTGAAGCCAGCAGCCTCTTCCCGAATGAAACGTTCAGTGGGAAATCTCTAAGCCACGTTGACTTATTGAACATTGTACGGATAACTGTGCGAGGCTCTGTAGAGATTTGCGAGGAATCTAGTGCCACTTTGGACAGATGCAAGATTGAGACAAGTCATATAACACAGATTATTAGAATATAATAGAAAATCATAGAATAGAACAAAACATAACAGAAGAGAAGAGGATATAATAGAATAGAATAAAACAGAACAGAAGAGAAGGGGATATAATGAATAGAACAAAACAGAACAGGAGAGTAGAGGATATAATGGAATAGAACATAATAGAATGTCATAAATAATAGAAAGACTTGCACAAAATGAAAAAAAAAACAGTACATGGAAAATTTATGGATTGTATGTATTCTTATTTAGTACTAGCTTTTACCCGCGGTTTTGCACGAGTGAAATTCGTTTTTAAAAAGAAGAAAGTAATTATGCACGCTGCTGTACCTTTATTTCGGTGTGCGGAACAATTCGGTTTGTATGAGAGCCACATCTTAGCGTAAACGAAACTGAATTTTATAGAGCCTATCCTGTGTCACGTATAGTTAAATGTTCTTGTACTAAGTTTCATCGATTTCGGAAGATCGGTTTAAGGGTTATGGAGGGACATACAGATATACACAAAATATTTCTAAAATCGTCAAATTACATAGTCTACAAACGCAATATCTCATAAAACAAAGTAACTTACTCCATGACCATCCCTTACAGATTTATTATTAGTATTGATTGATCTTAATATGTCAAATGTTTATGTAAATGTATATTATTATGTTATTGTAACTGTATATATTATGCCTGGCGTCTGCTTTTTACTTTGATTATTTAACTTTCGTTAGTATTATTGTCTTTCATTCTTCTTCTTCTGTTGCTACCCTATATTATGTTTGCAAATTAAGACAGGTTGACTGACAGAGCTTGCCATAGGTAATAAGTCCGCCTTTTTCAAAATTTATATTTAAGTGCAATAAAGGATATTTCTATTATATTCTATGTTATACTGAAATGAACGAGTGCGTTGAAATCTGTGAAGCGAGATCCTCTCCGCGAGCGAGGCTTTGACCTTATTTCTGTTCTCTTCTCGCATGTTCCTGCTTCGCCTAGAGCTCACGAATAAGACAGAAGTGCTATATTTTTTTATAGATACCTATTTTTAAACAGTATTTTCTATTTATTAGGGTTCCGTAGCAATTCATGACAGAAACGATACCCGTTGTCTGTCCGTCCGTCCCTGCCACAGCCATTTTACTTGAAGACTATTTGGCACTATATAGATGAAATTTGGAAGCAAGGTGTATTCCATTAACCCGCTATACAGTGGTGCGGTGAAATTAGGAAAAAATATGGGTGGCATACCCACCATACATGTAACTGAGGTATGAAAGAAAAGTGTGCCCCCCCCCCCTTAACTTTTCAATTGAAAATTCTGAAAAAAATTTAAGGTGGTAGAACTTAAAAACACTAATTAATTTTTGGTTTGAATAAGAAAAACAGGGGTGGAAGAACATACATGTAACTGAGGAAGGAAAAAAAATATTTCAATGCACACTAGCGTGTCGTTATCGTTGGATATATCTATCGTTGGATATGTCGTCGTATCGTTGGATATATCTTTAATATTATATACTTAGTCTTAAAATTTCAAAATATAAAAGTCGTAAAAAGTGTGTTTTTCGTAGTGTTGCTATTGCAAAATGACTGGCACGTTGTAAAATTCAATTTTAGAATGTTGAATAAAATTTCAACAAAATAGTTCTGCGAGTAAAGATGGTGTTTGGTTTTTCGCGATAGACAAAATGGCTTTTGTCCCGGAAAGTGGGTTAAACATTTAAATTCTGGTGGCATGTTAGTAGTTTTTGGAGCCTACACCTTATTTATTAGCATTGTATTTTGACAGTGAACGTTCTTACCGACTACAGAACCCTTCACTGTTCGTAGTCCGAAACTCACTTGGCCGTTTTTTTTTACTTCAAAACACCAACGCCCGAAATACATCGATCAAGCTACCTAGTAATAAAATTTTCAACAGTTTTATTTGTAAATCGTACTAGAACATAGTACGTACCACAGTAACTAAAGTTTTTTTCTGACTAAAAAATTTATGTGCATACCTACACCTGCTGCTTCACCGTTCGGAACCGGTGTAAAACTGTAGGTCCCATCCCTTGCCCGGCTCAAATTGTTGCCGACTGGGTTGGTACGGTGGGTACTGGATGTAAGATGGCCGCATAGCAGCCTCGGTTGTGTTCTCCTCCAGTCCAGTATAGCCAGAAATCCAGGGAAGTCTCCGGTATGGCACTGCCTTCTCGGAGGTGATATTGGCTGGTCGGAGCATGCGCTTTGCCCCGTCCGAATCAACCACCCATACCGGATTAGATAAAAAAAAACGTAAAGATCATAATATTTGTAAAGTAGCACAGCATTATTACGATTTTATTTTTATTCTGAAGCCCAGCGTTGGTCGCCTACGACTGCTCAATAGAAGCGGTGTTGAGAAATATACTGACAGGTCATTTCGTAGTTCAAGTTTTCCATTTTGAGAATTTTCTTTATCTCCGAATTTGGTGTAGGTTTATTGTTATAATAACATATTATACATATCAGGTTTACAATCATGTACAAATTATAACTAAAATTGGGCTATCTACATTTATCGCTAGCTGAAAGCGATAGTGGGTTATCTTAAAAAAGGTAGTTTTGAGATAAACACATTTTTAGTTTTCTTAAGTTCTAAGTTTATTATATATTTTTATTTTGAATTAGAATCACGATTGTTTAATAGATAAAACGCTTATTTTCTTGATTTTATTGTTTTGAAAAATATAAATCTTCATTTTCATAGTTAATTTTATGAAAATCTAAAAAAATCGGGAAATAACCCACTGTTGCACTGGAACCAGCCTTGAAAGTTTGACGTAGGGATGGGCGTTACCGTTATTTTTCTAATGCAACAGTGGGTTGTGAGCAACTGTGGGTTAAGTTTGAAATTGCATAAATAACTCAGTGTTGCTTTTAACTTTTAGAAATTTCTTGTAATGCGCTATGGTGTTGTGTTTGAAATTGTATTAATAACTCAGTGTGGCTTTATTTTTTTTAGAAATTTTTTTTTAGAAGTTACCAAACCCAGTGTTGCATGAAATGAAATGCATGAAAACCTAAAATTCAACATTGAGTTATCGTTATAAGGGGGATAAAATTTTTTTTTTTCTGGAAACCCACTGTTGTCTTGGATGGAGCTCGATTTACTCGATATTTCTGTATACTTAACTCAAAATGGACTTTTGGGCAGATAACCCACTATTGCTTTCAGCTAGCGATATAATCTTAAAAATGTAAGTATAAATAAATAACTTGAAAATAGAACAATACTAAAAATAAAAATATTCTATCTATTAAAACTAACCTAGCAAATAAAATAAGGTTTGAGAAGTAATAAAGAAAGGTGCCGTTGATTATTCTGAAATGGCTCATTACAAATTAATGCATTCAAAATGTATTTACTTTCATGTACCTGTTCAAAAATTATTATTCTAATAAAGCTTCGTTTATTTAGTAAAAAAGTAGCTTGAAGTCACTAATGAAACGTCGGTCGAAGCGGCTATGTGAGCTCCTGTTTTTCGTCCAGATCAGTGTAGCCAGCACGGCCAAAGGAAGCACTTAGATGGCACCTAGTTCACCAATGTGTTATGGGCTGACATCACGGGTGTTGTAGATGATGGAGCCAACCGTGTCATTAAAAAAAATATACTAAACATTTTAATTAAAATTAAAATGCATAGGTACTTCTTACAATGTGTAGGTATAAAAGTAATAATATTCGTATATATATTTATATTGTAATTTTTAGGGTTCCGTATCCGCTACGGCATCATATTACTAAACCTACGCCGCCCGTCTGTCCGTCCGTCCGTCTGTCCGAGGGCTGTATCTCTTGAACCGTAATAGGTAGCCCGTTGAAATTTTCACAGAATATTGTTTTTTTTTTTTATGGAAACTGACACGGTTGGCTACATCACCTACAACGTCCTTGATGTCAGCCCATAACACCGGGTGAACTAGGTGCCATGTCAGTGCTTCCCCCTTTGATCGTGCCGGCTACACTGAACTGGTCGGAAAACACAAACTATTTACATAGCCGTTTGGACCGACGTTTCATTCAGTGCGGTGGTACCAACCCGGGCGGGTTAAACCCTCCCACCAAGTAAGATTAGGAGGGAAGGGACCTACAGTTTTACGAGGAATCCGAACCTCGGTCAGCCTCCAACGGTCAGCGGTCACCCATCCAAGTACTGACCGCACCCAGCGTTGCTTAACATTCAATAGCGACAGTTGACTGTCTGCACCACCGAGCTATCGAGGCTGATGTGTTATTATTGCCGATATAACAACAAATAAGAAAAATAAGAAAAAGTAAACAATTCACGGGGGTTCCCATAGAAGAATCTAAAACGTGTATGCGCGCCGTCTACCGAAAAGAGTATGAAGCATTTTAACTAATAACTAATTATGAATTTTAACTAATTATGAATTTTAAGTAATATGAAGCATTTCATAAACACGCCATAGATGGCGTCAGCGGCACTGACCATGACATGGCGATACGGAACCCTCGGTGCGCGAGTTCAACTCGCACTTGGCCGGTTTTTTGGTTGCACAGATTTCATATTCTTTATTTCACGTGGTTTTAGCAATCCAGGCTCAAGATTCGCCAGCCCGGCTTATCCATTAATTTCCAACGAAGTTCGCACCACTGAACACAAGCAGACGACATTTCCTAATAGTTCAGTGCAATCCAATTTGACAGCTGTCAAATACACTCCTTCCCTTGTCGCCGCTAGTCGATGCCGCACGGCGCGCGGCGCCACTGTCGCCATGTACAGTCGGCAATGCGAGCGAAGATACAGTTGAAGAACTTTATCAAAATTACAAGTTTGCTGCAAGTTATGATCAACATTCGGTGTGGGGAGTGAGAACGCGCGTGGAAAGGTTCTATATAAGTGTTAGACGATTAAAATTTTTTGTGCTGCTTGTACTGAGTCCATACGGAGAGCAGATTAATATTTTTATAATCGTTAATTTGAATCTAATAAAGATTAGAAAGTACGCTATTGCTCCATGTAAGCGTGTGGGGCCTGAAAAGAATGGCCCCACTGCATCTCTCCACGTACATGTAAAAGGCGACTAAGGGGTAAAGTTGTGATGCCGTGCTAAAGGGCGACCGCATAGACACCTCTCACCTTTGCACGGTCGTTACACCGAGCCATGCAGCAGGTGGGTCTTCGTACCTTACATTCTGCTTGATAGTTATCTTGTTGTAATACTGTTGCTGTGTTGATCTGCAATTTATCAGAGTCCTTGCAGTACACCTGATTACTCTGCTTACCCCGAAGAAATTAGGTAAGTAAGCCCGCTACTGTACCTTTATTTCGGCGCGCGGAACAATTCGGGTTTTATGAGAGCTACATCTTAGCGTAACCCGAAATGAATTTTATTTAGCCTATCATATCCTGTGTCCCGTATAGTTTAATGTCCTTGTACTAAGTTTCATCGAATTCAGATGATGGCATTAAGAGTTATGGAGGAATATACATACCAACATACAGAAAATATTTCTAAAAATCATCAATTTAGTTTTAGTATTATACATAGAGTCTACCAACGCAGTATTTCATAAAACAAAGTAACTTAGTCCATCACCATTCCTTACAGAACATGGGTGGCTTTGCCGAGAGACCAATGGTGCAGTTGGCAGAGCCACCACTCCTCGCGAAACCACTGTCTGTTAGGCGCCATGCCAGCAGATTTGCGGACTGTTGCTGAAGGATTCGGGAAACACACTCGCAGGTAGACAGTTACACACACACCCTAACGGTGCGAGTAAGAAACGATTTTGAGAACCGATGGGTTCTCAAAAGCGCAATTTCAACAACAAAAGGGTGCTGAGTCTCTCTGCGACGAGTGCCGTAAATAAAAAGTGTTGTAAAATGAAATATTTTATCAATCAATGCAAAAAAAAACCTTTATCAATCAAGCATACGCCTGAATACCGATGTACACATATCAGACACAACATGAGGAAGGCGTAGGTCAGACTAGACAGACTGAACGCGTTACGTGTCCCGCCGCCACGCCCCGCCCCGCGCCGCGCCGCCACCGCCGACCGCAACCGCGCAGCCGCGGCCGGCGTCAACTTACCCAAACTACGACCAAGGGTCCAACCATAAATGAAATCGTAGTTTTCCGCAAGCGAAGCCCCACCCCCGGTTAACCGAGCGCCGTTAACCGAGGTTAGCCGGGACCTTGGCTAACCGGAGCGCCAGTTAGGCGGTCAATGGTTAACCGGGGGCGCCGGGATAGGGTAAACCTGTCTGTTCGATTGAAACAGGCGCGGAGTTTCTTATATCTGTTCTTACTCACGACACCACCGGGGCGAATTCGTACTCTCGCTGCAAATCGGTGAAGCGATCGAAAAGACATTTTCAATGACAAAAAATTCACCTATTGTAAACTTTTTTGTGTGGAATCAAGTATATTATTTTATTTTCATTTTCATGCTTGTAAAATGCATTAGTTTTGCTTTAAGATATTAACTTACATACATACATACATTTTTATTTATTTATTAGACATACCACACGCTGCTTCCCGACAATCGGGGTAAGCAGAGTAATCGGAGTTGTGCTGCACGTACTCTTGTAAATTACAGCACAACACCGACCATCACGTTTAGCAAAGTATTCGGACAAGATAACTATCAAGGAGCAAGTAAGGCACGAAGACCCACCCGCTGCATGACTCATTGGAAGGACAGTTTCAAGGTGAGAGGTGGCTAGCCTGTCGCCCTTTAGCACGGCATCTTGCCCTTATACCTTAGTCGCCTTTTACGGAATTCACGAGGAGAGATGCAGTGGGGCTTTTTTTTTTTAAGTACCGGCCCCACACGGTAAGGTGAACTAACATTTAGTGTAACGGTCACGCCCCAATTATAGCTTATTCGAAAATGGAAATATGAAAATGCTTAGCTTTCGCGCTCGAACCAAGTAAAGCAACGAATGTGTTTTAATATCTACTGGGCGAGTCCCCGCCCAAGAAGCTGCGAAGCGCCTATTGGCCCGCTGGGCGGCGCGCGGCGCGCGTGGGGGCGGGCGGGCGATTCTTTCAGCATCTTCCGACGGAGACTTTGCATAGCTGAAATATTCGCGCTACTGAATAATGCGGTGGGCGGCGTGCTGGCTCCGCTCTGCGGAGGCGCGGGGCGGAGAATCTGCGGGTTGGGGGAATTATGTGCCAGTGTGAGGTAATATTTATGTTGGATTTTCTATTTTCAGCGTCAAAAAATGAAATCATTTCATAATTATTATTTGCTCAGATATTTTAAAATTTGATATAACAACTTAAAGGCGGAGTTACCTATACAAAAGTGTTAGCAATTGGCTCCATACATCAGTTTTATATGTGTCTGGTGTCAGTTCGGCATAGAGTTCGGCGTGTCAAAATTTGTGAACTACTTTCTATATTATATTTTTATAAAATACTAGCTTTTTCTCGCGGTTTCGCTCGCGTAAATTTCGTATTTAAAAAGAAGAAAGTAAGTAAACCCGCTACCGTGTCTTTATTTCGGCGCGTGGAACAATTAGGTTTGTATGAGAGCCACGTCTTAGCGTAACCGGAACAAGATTTAATTTAGCCCGTATAGTTATAATATGTGCTTGTACTAAGTTTAATCAAATTCGAATGATCGGTTCAACAGTTATGGAAGAACATACACAGAAAAGATTTCTAAAAATCGTGAACTTAGTTTTAGTGTCATACATAGAGTATACAAACGCAATATCTCATAAGACAAAGTAACTTACTCCATGACCATCCCTTATAGATGTACAGGGTGACTCATTCCAAATTTTAAACTTTAAAAAATAATTGAAAAATGTCAGTTTTACTTACAGTAATTTTAATAGTATAAACTGAAAGTGTACAAATTGGGATTTTACTTATTAAATATAACATCATCAAGATGCTTTCCTTCTCGCCGTACACAATCTTCAAGGCGGACGCGTGTATTAGTTATCACAAGCTGCAATAAATCACTTGGGATAGAGTTGACTTCTTCAGTTATTTTTGTCTTCTAGTCTTCCTTGTTGAAACCATACATCAGGATATCTGCTGATACCCTGTCTCAGTTCCGGCACAAAAAAGTTATTTATCATGGCGGTATAGCGCTCACTGGTCACTGTAACAGTACTAACACGATGGTTTTGAAAAAAGTATAGGCCTGCAGAATATGCGTCGCGCTCGTGTGCACGAATGACCGTTGCCGAAATAAGCCTCCACTGCGCACGCGCGGTGCTCTCCCGACCACGACATGGCGCCCACTAAAAATTCCCCAACGGTCAGTTTTCGAATGCTGTACCTCGCACCCCGCTAGTTCCGCTGCCCGCCAATTTATTCGAAATTCAAATTTAAAAAGTTTGCTGAGTCACCCTGTATTATTAGTATTGATGTTAGTACTAAGCATGCAAGCACTCGCTTTTTAACCCCCGACGCAAAAATAAGTTTAAAGTGTATGTTTACGTGTGTAAAGGTGTATGTTTGTATGGGTGTGTCTGGTGTTGCATCGTAGCTCCCAAACGGATGGACCGATTGCCATACGGTTTTTTTTAAAGCTGAAATCATAGAATTACAAATTTAAAAAATCCCGACCCTTAAAATGTCAACCTCAGATCTGCGCGGGTAGTCCCCCGACTCCTTTAGGTAAGCAAACCGAAAATATTTATGACTTTTTAAGGGTCGGGGGTTTTTTAAATTAGTAATTTATTTTTTTATATTTCTTCATTAGATAAATGCAAAGCCGAAAATGAAGAGAAAAATACTTCCCGACCAGGATTGAACCTAGAAATCCAACTTGAGTTGTATCAAGTTTTTTCACGACTTGGGAACTGCAAACAATGGATGAGTCCTAGGCCTGCGGTAGTTGTCAGCCAAGAATACTGATACAGAACGAAGCACCGAAGGGTTCTGAACGGAGCCGTTCAGTAATTTAATAATAACCCATCACGCTCAAGAATCATATGTAGTGAAGTATCCAGTTAGTAATTATGCTGTTTTACATACATAATACATACCTACATGCATAGCGTCACGCCTGTTTCCCAGTGGGGTACACAGAGACAACGGATGTCCACATGCCAAGTTCCTGACACACCTCTGCGGCCTTTTCCACTTTCATAATATTTTTCATACATGCTGTTCGGTTACGGGTATTATGCACTTGACCCTTTTTGAGCTCTTTGCTGATATCATCAGACTAGGTATAGCTAGGAAGACCCTTCCCGACTCTTCCACTCACATCCGTTCCATAAATTTCAAAACGGCTGCCAGAACATAACTAGGTAATACTAACGTACAATCTTGTCAAAATTTTAACATTATTTACCTACTTGTCTTCAGTTCTATGTGTATGTCTGTCTGTCAGTTGGTCTGTCCGTCTTTCTTTAGAATATTTATAAGATTACCTAACCTTCTCTATTGCACCTATAATAATTGGGTTGCGTTTTGCATAAAAGAACCAACTAACATTTTTACTGAAAATGAGTTAGGTATGCCAGGTGCTTTAAAAAACTCCGGAAAATCGTTCAGAACAGATCGAACAGAACCAGGTGTATCTCAATATTTGTAGGCAGGAAGAATAAGTTTCTGTTATGAAAAATATTCATTAGTATGAAATTTTGATAAGAAAAATAAGCAGATAGAACCAGGTACATGGGTCTTCTCTGTTTAACACAAATGACAGGTTGTTAAAAACATTTAATAGACTTGCTTCTTACTTGGTTCTCTGATGTATATCTTATTTTCGACCTTTTACGTGTAAAATTTAAAAAAATCTATAGGACCATGTAAAAGTATTTTGGAAACAAGCAACCTGGAAAAAATTACAATGAAGTTCCTGATACCTGGACATCGTTTCCTTATGAATGACTTAGATTTTAGTGACATAGAAAAATCTTTAAAAGCGTAACAAAGGATTTACACACCAGATGATTACAAAAATGTTATGGTTAACTGCAGGAAGAGAAACCCACTGCATGTACGAGAAATGAAGAAAGAAGAGTTCTCTATGGTCTTTCATTAGTAGGTAACTTTACGCTAAGGGGTGTATGTGTATCAGATACTGATCACGTTCCCATACCCATTTATTTTTTTTACGGTATAAAAACCTACCCATGCTATGAAATAATTGTTCAATAAACTATTATTTTAGTAGTATGGGTATGTATTTGATATCCGAAAAAAATTGGTATGGGGAACGTGATCAGTATCTGAGACACATACACCCCTTAGCGTAAAGTTACCTACTAATGAAAGACCTTACATAGTACTGAAAGGTTGGAAAAACTCATTGACAATAGAAAGAAAGACATAAGAGGTGTGAAAATAAACTGGTTAAAAATATGTGAAATACAACTAAAAAAGAATGCGACCTACAAAATTTTCATTAAACAGGATTATGACCAAGCAAACTCGACAGGGCCAAAACAGTACACTTTCAAGTGCATTGGTCACATTATGGCCTAATGGAAAACCGATTTCACCAGCAAAGTTGCAATATTTACAATCTATGATGAGTTTAATACCTCAAGATGCTCAGATATTTTACCAAGGCTTGACTACAGCTAACAATATAAATGACGATGTTGATGGCTTTGACGCTAAACTTGATTTTGACCTGGAAGGACCTGAAGAATAAAAAACCGGACCAAGAAACCATCAGTGTGCGAGTAACTAGAATAAAAAGAGACTTATTTTCTAAGTAAATCGGATTTTGACGAGTACTCATTACCAAAGGACCATGGGCGTTTTAGTACCCCCTACCAAAAGCTACCAATAGCAATGAGTCATAATATGTCAAAGGCATTTTAGACCTTTCCAACGACATATGATTCATTGCTATTAGCAACTATTGACGGGAGGTACCAGCGTCCATAAATTTTTGCCCATCCCCTTTGTTAAATTTTAGTTTGCGGAATGTGTCTGTGTACACTATGACAGAATTTGATTTTATATTGAAATTTTATAATAAAATTTTATGATATTATAAAAGTGGCTGATAAAAGTGGTCCCTTTTCATAACAGGTTATTTCTTGGATAGTTTAATTTTATTGTTATAAAAAAGAACCATGTACTTGGGCACATTTAGCTTAACATAATTTTTTGCATTCTGTTAAATTTGTTAAAAAACAAAACGGAACCAACTTACTTTATCCTAATTCACAGGCTATATAGTCACAAATATCTTTACTTTCATACTTCCTCAAACGTATATTACTGAAATGCATCTATTTATATAAAAAAAGTATACTTTAAAAGCTATTTTCTCAGAAGTCTTCTGCAGAAGTCAATTGGTTCTTTTATGCAAAACTCAACCCAATTTTAGTTTACTAAAAGTTCAAACTTTCTATTTGATACTTGTATACTTATTTGTAACCATATAAATGTACCTATCTCTTTATGCGATTGTTTGTAACGTTCTTTGAGATTCATTAACCCTTTCAGTTCCTAACTTACACTTATCTATTGTTTTGTATTGTTTTGGGTCATCCGCGCGGATGACCAGGAAGGTAACAGGTAGATTTTTTAAACAGAATTTCTTTCGTTAGTCATGCAGTTTTTAAACAGGAAATTTAGAAATCGTCTCTGGAATTTCTCCATCTTGAAGCCTTGCAGAGTTTGGCAACTGCTACTTTACCGTTCGGAACCGGCGTAAAACTGTAGTTCCCTTCCCTATCATCACAGAGCAAAAAAGTCCGGTCTTGTCGCCCTCCCGTGTGGCCCGATCGTTGTTCTGTGCCTATCATGTTCGTTTAGGTGTTTACCGCTGTTACTTATTATCATACTCATTATGTTTTCGGTTACACGGTGTACTAATCAAAGCAAAAAATCATCGACGTTTCGTCCATCGCACTGGGGTTTCGCTTCAAAAAAAAATTTTTTTAACCGTAGCGGATGATGTAGATTTAGTACTATTTTCAAAATTAATCTTTGAAAAACTTGGAAAATCATATGACTCTCCTCTATCTCCAAAAGGATGAACAATGAAACCTAAAAAAAAAAAAATAAAGCGTATTGATAATTTATAGATGACTAGCTTTTTTCCGCGGCTTCGCTGCGCGCGAATTTTTGCTCACAGCTCAGGCCGCCGATGTCGTAGCGTTATGATTTATTCTTCTTTTTCATGGGCGGTGAACTATGGGCGGTGTTATTATGTGGCTAGTCACTAAATACTTGTAAAAATATGTTTAAAAAAATACCCTGCGAAGTTTCTTGTCGGTTCTTCTTCGTGGGTGTAATCGAACCGGATAGAACAAATTGTGATAAGTTCGAGCGCAGTCTAACTGCCATATGAATGATCAATAAACAATACAATACAATTGAAATCGTACTACCATGTGGTATGAATATATTTTATAATTGACATCACTTGATACGATATGTATCAACAATTTCTGACAAAGGCTATAGACACCTGATTTTATTTATACTTTTACTTTTGATTTTATGTGGTCAGAATTATCAAGCTTAAATTATTATAGTTATTCTAGCTCTCAAACTGTATCTCAACACTGTAAGCGGTGTCTATTGTGTAGTTAGTCACAATGTATTGTAATCGAAGACGTTAAAAAAATTACCCTGCGAAATTTCTTGCCGGCTCTTCTTTGTGGGTGTAATCGAACCGGATTGTAAAAACTAAACAGGACAAATTCAAGCGTAGTGTACTACCATACGAATGATGAATAAAGAATAAAGAATAAATACAATACAATTAATTCTTTAGCCTAAAACCATCCTGAGAAGTGACAGAATGTGACAATGAGTACCGTATGTAAATCGATAAACTGGTTCTGGAGTTATAGGGATATTCATATATTGATGTACGTTACACGGCTGGCCGCCGCGCCGCGCCGGTCGCACGCCCGTAGAAACTTCGTTTTATTTATTGGGATTACTGGAAAATATTAAAGATTAAAAATTCCTCAAAAAAAAGACAATCGTGGTTTTTATCGCTCATAAAATACTAGCCGTTTCAACAGTTTTACGTGTAAGAAGAAGTTGCAAATTGATCAAGTCAGGTGGTCTAATCAAGGTAACAAGGGCAACACCGTAGAGAACATGTTTAACGAAAAATTACATCGCCGATTTTATCACAAAGCGTACAATTAGAAAGGCATAGCGACAACCGATTTCAATGAAAAAGTATAGGTTGCGTTGTTCACGTTTATGAATAAAAATTACAATCGTATAAACGGTTTCTCTCACGGTGTACATACATAGATTTTTTTTTTAATTTAGAAATAAAAAGTTGAATTATTTAAATAATCGAGTTTTATGAGAATCAAATGTCAGCTCAAAGGTAATAAAGATGTAATAAAATTATCAGTTAATATTCAACAGAAGTAAATAAAATTCTGTTATCAATAATGCTAGATATTATAGTAAAAATTGGATTAAATATTTAGTGCAGACTTGGTGGATTCCTTTTGATTTTTTTTAAAGAGAATATTCTAGAATTGTATTATTTTCTATAGTTTTATTTCGGAGTAGTTTTACTTGAAATTAATTGTTATTCATTTTAATTTTTTATTTATTATGTTTGTGACATCATAAATATTCATCAACAAATTTGTTTTTACTTCTTCTTTTAAATACAGATGACACAATGATATGAAATCTACAAAACCTTACTCTTTCTAGGATATGTGATTAATATAGATTAATATATTGTTATAGCCTGAATATTGTCCTAAATTAAATATTATAAATTACGAACTAACTAGGTTCACGTTTTAATAGTTATAAAGAAATCAAATATATTAGCACATTTATTTAGATTTCCTTTTGAGGGCATTTTGTTAAATACATTTGATTTATTGGTAGCTTATTTTGGTTTAGTAATTGTAAATTCAGAAACACTGGGACGTATTATTATCTACCACTTGAGCTTGGTTTCACGAGAAGAGTTCAATTTGGCTCTGTCGACTGCACCTTAGGTTTCTCGGCACAGCCACCCATGGTGTATAAAAAAACCCGGCCAAGTGCGAGTCGGGCTTGTGCATCATTGTTTCCGCACCACAAAAAAAAAACGTTTAAAAACGTTTCTTGTGTTCCCACACACCCCCCTTAATTGTTCACTTTGAATTTTTTTTATTATTTTTTGATAACAACAAATAATAAAAAAATACGGGTATAAACCCGTCATACATAACAAATATTCTGTGAAAATTTCAACCGGCTAGCTATTACGGTTCCAAAGATACAGCCATCGGACGGACGGACAGACAGACAGACAGACGTTGCAGGCTTAGTAATAGGCAAAGAGTTTGTATTACGTCGCTGCGCTCTAATACAAACTATTTGGTAATAGGCTTCCTTAAGAGGTATGGAAACTTTAAAAAAAATTTGATGGTAATCAATTGTATTTTTAAAATGCTAACATTATACACGAAAGCTCATCACGCTAAAGTTGGAAACTATCTTCTCAAGCAAAACATTCCGCACAAATTTCCTTCCACAAGTTTTCTTTGCGTAAAAAGTTTCCTCCTTTAAAAGTGAACTCGCAAAAGTCAACGAACTGAAAGTGGGCAAAAGTTATTCAAGGACGCGTCGGGAAAGATTCTCTCCCTCCTTATTTGACATTCACGCGGAAACTCCTCGCGAAAAACTTCCGGACGTCCCCTACAGGACTTCCGGTCCCGCCCATACCTTCCGGCGGCTTCGCGGGGTCCACCTTCCTTTTACTTCCTTCGCTGCCTCTGATTATAATGCGGTTATGATATTTATTTATTTTATTGTTGGGCACTTACACTTATTTATATAGTACTTGTATAGCAGTAATTGCGCTTTCAATTGGCTTCCCGAATAGAAGAAATATATAACTAAATAAATTGTCACCTATTCAATTCGTTAATTTTGATACTTTTTTGAGAAACGACTCTACCATATGAGTTTCTTAACTATTTAGATCAGGTAAGCAACTGGATATAACAGAAGGTGACATTCTGGACGAATAGGCATTCAGTATTGTTTAAGTTGTAGATTTACGCGAATACGCAGTATACAATTTGAAAAAAAAAAAAGTTTTGAAGTTTAAACATTACTGTTATGTTACCTACTTATAGAGAGAGAAAGCGCAGTTTATGTTATCTTTGCCTGTTACTAGGTGGATAACGTGAGCTCTTGTATGTTGTTATTGTGTTTAGTCTTTTGATGAAACTTTTAAATAAAATATAAAGTACTTCCTTCGAATCTACAATAGAGCATCTACAACTACAAACATCTACAATAGAGAGTTAGGTACGCGTTCAGAAGACTTCAGAAATGTAATAAGAGAAGATCTACTCAGTACATACATTGAACGCCACCTTGAGAACTCACCGCGTCCGCTCCTGCCGACGAACCGCAGGTCGTTGAACTTCGCCACCTGGTTCTTCATGACGGCGGAGCTGTTCCTCAGCTCCGCGCAGCAGTTCTCATCGTTGCCGGCGCGCACGGTGACCATAGTGCCGTCGCCGACGTCACCCAGCGCCACCACCTTGAACGCGACCGGCAGCGTCTTGTTGGAGCGCCAGTGCGGCGGCAGCACCGTGCAGACGAAGTGCGGGCTCCCCGTCCGCACCAGCTCGCCCGGGTGCTCCGAGAGGAACTCGCCCACCGTCCGCTCCGCCAGGATGTCTGACGTCATCTTCGTGTAGGTCTCCTGCAGCAGGCTCGCGCTCGTGTCCGGCGAGGCGGCCCCGCTCGCCGCGCCGCCCCCACCGCCGGCACCGCCGCCGGACGCGCCGCCCGTCGTCAGGTGCATCTTCGACGCCGCCACCGCCTTCGACCTCTGCGCGGTACACATAGAGTCGACGTGTCCTCGCACCGCCGCACCGAGCGCTACATTGCACGCTCACGCACTGCACACCACCGGCGCTAGGTCCAGTCCTTAGATCACGGCACCACCACGTAAAACATTTCACTCCATTTAGTAAGTCTTGATTTGTACTGAAGCACTGAGAGAGGAGTGGCACCGGCCACCGCCGGAGAAGGGCGAGGGTGCCGGTGCACGTTGCTAGGGAACGAGCCGCGTGGCCACTTGATGCGACGACGTGACGTCACACGCGGCCTTGCCACACTTTTTTTCCCGGTGAATGAAAAGTTGGGCGCGGGGGCGCGGGCGCGCGAGGGGCCGATTTTTTCCGAAGCGGGGGTGGCGCCCCCTCGCGCGGCGCTGACGAAAAAAGTTTTTTCACTAGTTTCGCCGCCCGCCGGCGACTTTTTACGCGCAGTATTTACGCGATCGCGCACGCATTCGCTCACTTTCGTTCTCGCTGAGGATTTTTTTAAACTTTTTGCATTCGCCGATTCGGGTTCGCTTTCAACGCGCAGCGGAGGCTCGTCGGCGGCGGCGCGAGGCTCGCGGCCGGATGTCGGAACGCGGTGCGTGCGGCTCGGGGCGGGCGCCGCGGACGTAATTAGCGAGGCGTGTCGCCGCCGAGACGGAGAGGAGTCGCGTGATGCGGCCGCGGTGCCGTTGCGTGAGAGGGCGTGCGTGCGTCGCGGCGCGCGGGTGTCGGTAGACTCGCGCGCGGCCGCAGCGTGCGGCGCTCCCTCCCCCGCCCGCCGTCGCCGTGCCGCGTGCGGTGCGGTGCCGCGCCGCCGACCCTCTCGCGCTGTCCGCCTATTTATACTGCGGGGTGGCCCGGAAAGTTTGTCGGTGAAGTCGGCGGGCTGGCGTGCTGGCGGTGCGCGGTGCCGCCGTCCGTCGGTCCGGTGCGGCGACGTAGCGTGTCGGAGGCAGTGTGTCGTCCGGCGCCGGCGGCCGGCTGGCGTAGCGTGCGTGGCGGGAGCGGGACGGCGCGAGGGCGGCGGAGGCGGCGGAGAGGCGCGCGGGGCGCGCACTTTGCGGTCTGGGTGGGTTGGGTTTAAAGCCGCCGAAGGATAAAACATACAAATAAACACGTGTTCGCGCCGGTGCGAGCGAGAGGCGACGAGGGCAGCGGCGGGCGCGAGCGGGACGAGGCGCGAGCTACGGCGAGAGTTCTCGATAACTGCGGCATTTTGCTGCCGGGACAGAGGAGGCGGCGGAGAGGCTTCGTCTCAGCAGCGAGCGGACGTGCTGAGTGTCGCCGCTGCGGCGCAGCGCGCGTAGCTGATCTCGGGCGGGCTGAAGGTGGAAATGTGAAACAATACTTGCGCCGCCCGCCCTAATAATGTCGTTGGACGGGCGGCGCGGCGGCACGGCGGCGGCGGCGGGGCGGCTTGTCAAAGTGCTACATTTAATAGATCCAACGATCGGACAATGGTCATACATATTATTTAAAGTGTGCTGAAGTCAAATTAATTATTTTTATATTTTTTTTTATGGAAACTGACACGGTTGCCTACATCACCTACTACATCCGTGATGTCAGCCCATAACACCTTGGAGAACTAGGTGCCATGTCAGTGCTTTCCTTCGGTCGTGCCGGCTACACTGAACTGGACGGAAAACACGAACGATTTACATAGCCGTTTCAATCGAACTTTCATTCAGTGCGGTGGTACCGATAGGGTTAAACCCTAGTAAGGTAAGGCAATTTTAGGCCGTTTATGATAATAGTATGAGAGAGTAGATGCTGAATGAAAAACAATAAAATTCTTAAAAAATAAAATAAAAGGTCTACAGAAAATTTCAGAAAAAGGGAAAGAAATAATTTTGTTCTCTTTCTGTTGGAAGTATGTTCTCTTCTGCTTATGTTTTAAAATCACAAAATTAGAAACTTAAACTGTTCGTTGTGATGTGTTATGCATAAGAAAAACAATAATTTATTATTTTTCTCTATCTATATTTAAATATGTAAAACTAAAATTTCACTCTTTAAATTTCACACTTAACGAAATAATTTCAATATATCCTATCGACAAACCTATACACCACTTACTCTACACCAGCACTATTTCGCATTAAGGCTTCGGTCTGAAAGGTAATAGAGGAAGCGCACGTGTGCAGTATACTAGGCATTGTTCTAGTTAATTTTCATTAGGCGGCATTGTGTCGCACGTCGCTGCCGGGCGGCGGCGACGCTGGGCGGCGGGGCGGCGGGGCTGGGCGGCTGGGCGGGCGGCGGCGCGGCGAGGCGTTTGGGCGGAGCGGCATCTCACATTCGCGTGAAATACAATCCATTCCGGTTCCATAGTACAAGAAGTTATTAACGAAATTACGATTATTTTGGAATTACTGAACTGTGTACTTTCAGTAACTAAAAATATTATTATTTTACGATTGTTTTATGACAAATTCCGTGATTAAAAACGGAGAACTGCTTATGCCCTTCAAATGTGCATTTATTTAGTAATATGTACATATTTTTTAAAGTACGATAAAGTATCTAACGACGCCCATTGCTATTCGATCGTATGCAAAATACAAAATTTATAAGTTTTCCGTGTTTGTTCCATTCATTTCCATGTTGGTTGGTACGTCAATACGATGAAGTAGAATATCATGAGAAAACCTGTACACTCACAATGCAAATATTTGTTGTGTACAAGGTTGGCCTGAACAAATAGCACAATTCAATAAGTTTGCCTTTCGCACTGCATGAAAGTGTCTTAGGAAAGTTCGCAGGGTATACGTAGGTATTTACAAAGTCTAACTGTATTTGATTTTGTTACACAAGTTTACCACCGATTAATGTACATAATATTAAGTAAGTTTATTACATAAATTTTATTATTTATTAATTATTTTTTTCGATATAGGTAGTTTTTATACATACATATACATGCTTATTATAGTATTTATGTAGTATTCGTACTAAGTTTATCATACATATTTCTTTACAGTCTAACGCATTGCCACAAACTATTCTTGTTCGCCTGCATGTGCTTCTCCCACATCCCAAAGGTTAGTTAGAATAGAATGCCTCGCGGCATTAAGCTCGCCTGTTGTACCTAATTTTTATAAATTGGTGTTCAATAAAGAATATATACATACATACATATTTTATACTGTTAGAATGTAGAGATGCAACTGTTCGAAATTTAGAGAAAATACGTCATCGACCCGATGGCGAAATTGTAAAGTGCTGGCGGCTCAAGCCGGAGTTCCAGGTTCGAATTCTGGTCGTATTTTTTTCTGTCAATTGTCGGCTTTTCGTCTATTTAATGAAGAAATACATTGAGACATAGAAGATGCGTGACAAGGTTCTCCGCAACTTCTTCACTTTTCGAACCGCCGCCGTGTGTACCACCCTCGCCGAAGGAGAAGGATCCGTTGATCTGATTAAAGGAACTTGCTAATGGTTATCCTCCCAGGCTTTATCCCCGGAGTCAGCTTAGACAAAGCCGAGAACGCTCTCTTAGGTTGTGGGATGCAAGGCAAGCATTTCTATGAATATACTGAGTGTGAGAATAAAATAAATAATATTTTGTGTTCTAATGATGCTTGATTAAATAATTTGAATTAAATTTTGTATAGTGAAAAAAAAAACTTACTAAAACAAAACAAAAACTTTAAACAATGAATCTAATGATATTTGATTAAATAATTTGAATTAAATTTAGTTTAAAGAAAAAAAAACTTACTAAACAAAACCAACCTATAAAGAATGAATCTAGAGGTGAGATAAGAAGAATTTTATTTGAAAACAGACGATATTTCACTACAACGGACGGTTTGTTAGATTTTTAATAAATAAAGAATAGAAACACAGCAAACATATATTTTTTTTAAATTATGTTTGTAAAATTTCGAAACACAATGCTGTTTCTCTGATTTCACTCTAGGACCTTAAGTCTCCATTAACAAAATCTAAATATGTTTATTACACTTATACATTTGTTGCAAAAGGTACAGCTCAACGCCATAGGTGTTCTCCTCCACCCTACCTTTGGGATATTATGAATGAGTGTGGAGTCATTGATTCTTATAAGATAATCGTATAAATCTACATATGACCTTAGTAGCAATAAGAATTCCTTAAATAAATTAAGACTTTTAAAATGTATTGATATTCAATTTGGTACAATGAATGATATATTTTTAGAATACCGTGTTTTCTATGTTTTTATAAGCTTATTTTATTGCTTCAACGGCTTAACAAATTATGAATGAGAAAAAATTTTTGGAGACAATCTTAATTTGGTAGATTTCTAAGCTACTTCAAAATTCTAGCAAAACTTTCGACTCGGGATTACTACATAACTAAAGTTTGTTGCGATACACTTCATAACTAGTGTACCCAAAACAACACAGCAACAAACTTTGCCGTTTGCACCTCACCTCTAACTATGTGCATAGTCTATAGTACAGTACAGTAGGTACAGAAGTAAAGTACACTAACATTATTTTGAAAAGTCTTCACACAAGAACTTTATGAATGCAGGACTTGCGAAATGTGCTCGTGTTGTTTCGACATCATTAATAAAAATGGTGTCGAAATCGAAAATATGTATTGTTAATATTACAAATATTATTTCATTTTATATTATTTCATTGTGAAAGAAAACAGCAAGATAATCATGATGAAATAATATTATATAGAGAATCTATATTATATATTATATAGAGTTTATATAATCTGCGTTTATCTCAAAGAACGTTATAATAATGCACATATAGACATACACAGATAGATACATTATTATATGCAGTTACAAATAAATAAAAATAATAAACAGTAAAACTACAAATAAACTAAAGTAATTGTAGGTAAAATAGGCAAGGCTAGTTAATTTTATAAATACTCTGAAAATAGACAGACAGACAGACAGACAGACAGGCGGACACACAGAACTGAAAACAAATAGGTAAATTATATAGATTAAAAATATGTATGTATGTAGTGTATTAATTATGCTCAGTTCTAATTGTTCAGAAAATACAATCTGGCAGTCGTTTTGAATAAACTGTTTGATTAAAAAAAATTATAATATTTTGGAGATTATTGTAGATTTTATCCAACAACCAGAAGATTGAGACATTAACGAACAAATATAAAAAATACAACATATTTTTGTCGGTATACAAATATATAAAACTAAATACAAGGAATACACTCAGTAAGACACAGACGATATATTGGTCAGATAGGAACAAATTTAAATTAATAAATTATTCCTATCGGACCAACCAAAAAGTTGATTCGTTGGGAAAGAAAAATAGTTGATCCGTTTCAGTTGGTCCGTTTAGTTGGTCGGAGTGGAAAGCCTGATATAAAAGTATAAAATGGCGTTCCAAAAAATCATTTTTATTAATATTCTAACTCTATATGTAATCATGCCCAAAATATGTTCACTCGGAAGTCGAAACAAATCGCCTGATTATTATCAGGAATAAAAATAAAAGCGATTTATTATCCTTTTAACTACGATGATGTAGCCAAAAGTTCAGGAATGTTTGTTGCGACAAGTGAGTGTGGAGGTGGAGTAGCTAGCAGCACTGTCTCGAGCCCGGTACGGTAGCCATTAAAGTGGGCTCCACGGCGGCACAGCTGTCATTTTCGCAAGGCACCGCACTCAACTTTTACATCGGTCGCAGTGCAGCGCCTACCCGCCCGGTGTGCGCCTCAAGGAGTCTAACGGGACATAAGGGTTGACAATTTAAAGTTGGAGCATTGTGAGGTGCTCCAACTTTATATTCTTTAAATTTAAACGTTTTGTTAAAAGGGTCAAGTTCCCATTTGACAAAATATTATATTTGATCTAAACTATGTAGTGTTTTTTTAAATAACCGGCAAGAAAATTTGAATATAAAATAGTATCGATGTCCGTTTGAATGCACAAACTACACGGCGGGTATTCCGAAGGTACTGTGAAAAAAGTATTTGCTCTGCAAAATAAAAAGCATATTTTTCTAACTTTCAAATAATTTTGTGCACTCGTATTTTCATTTCAAATCACGAAAAAATTTACGTGCATATGCCGCTTCACCGTTCGGAACCGGTGTAAAACTCTAGGTCCTTTCCCTTGCCTTAGGCTCAAATTGTAGCCGACTGGGTTGGTACTACCCTACTGGATGTAAGATGGCCGCATATCAGCCTCGGTTGCGTTTTCCTCTAGTCGCAGTATAGCCAGCAATCCAGGGAAGTCTTCGGTATGGCACCTACCTTCTCGGAGGTGATATTGGCTGATCGGAGCATGCGCTTTGGCCCCTCCGACTCAGCCAACCATACCGGATTAAATAAAAAAATCTAACTGCTTTTTTTTCAATAACGATTGTTTTGATATATTATGAACAATTATTTGCAGTAAATAATAATGTTAAATAAACTTAAACCTGCACTTATAAATTGTTAAATTGTTAACAAAACTGAACTTAAAACTTATAAAATTACTACTTTATAATAATATTATTTTATATTAATTAAATCTGCCTAGAATAGAACGCCGCTACTCTGTGCACCGCCTACGAAGTCGGCGCGTCTCGTAGCTGCCTAGCTACGACGATTGCCACTTAAGTATAACTTCGACATGGCTATAAGTGCAACTTCACACTTAAGTATAGACTAAGTGCGAGCACGAAACGCCTTCAGTCGAGCGAGGGGCTACTTTGCCGATGTTGGCCTTTGCTACTTTATTGCATTCTTGTTGAGAATTTATTGAGTTGATTCAATGTATTTTGAAACTTACATAGAAGTAGCTATTTAAGTGTTTGTATTGAAAATAGTTGCATTATGGTGCTTAAATATTACACTAATAAATATTAACGGTTGACTTAGCTGCTATTTTCATGTAGCGCAATCTAAAATAATTAAATCAGTGTTAACCGTCTTACTGAAACTTGAGTGTATACTCAAGAAAGTCAAAAAAGGTCAAAATGTGACCACGCTTCGCAGGCACATTTTATTTATATATTTATTTACTTTATTTTAAATCTAAGAAATATTACAGTCTTAACGTAATGCGTTCCCTAGCTTACGTATTATACATATTTATTTATGTTAATTCCGTATTTAAGTATTATATTTACTTATAAATTTCTGAATAATCTAAGTGTTATTGTGCATTACAAAACAAAAAACCTATAGCCGATACAAAACCCTAATAAATAACCCTCCTCCAGATGGGACGATGTGGGCACTGTTCTGAGGACGCTAGCGGCGTTGCCTCGCTGGATGGCCACACTGAGTACTTATTTAAGTATATAATTCTTGTATTTATTCAAACTATTGATAAATAGGTCGAACTCTGTTTCTGTCGAGTTAATTTTCTTTATTATATTTAGAGTTCTATAATCAGTGGAAAACCCAACTGCAAATTGGTCCATGGACGGACAGACACATAAATTTAAATCCTTCAAAACCCTTAAATATCACCACAAAATATTTCTCATTTCAGCCTCATCACTGCTCTTGTAAATATTTATCCTAGCAGCCTTAGAACACAAAATCAAACCTTTTATTTAAGTCCCTATGTACACAGAGCCTCGGAGAGGGAGGGTGCCTTTGTACGTAACAAGAGGGCTCTGCCCTAACGGCGACAAAGGGAGTACTGGATAGTTCAACAACCCTTTAAACTGACCAGTGGATAATCAGATTCCGCTTGCAGGAAAATGTTGTGTGCTAATTTACTAAAATTGGATGCAAAGGCTGAACAGTTTTCCAGCGCATTATATTATAACATTACATAATGGTATTAAAACATTACAGTAAGTGCACTTTATTACCCTTAGTTATTCATATATCGTAGCCAGATACTAAGTCTAAGTTCCCCGATTATGAAAAAAAAAAACCAAAAAAAAACTTACATAAGATGTGAACTGTGGCTTTATTACTTCTAGCTCTTCCAGACTTCTAACTCTAACTTACTTTTTCAATTTTTTTTTTTATTTTTTGTTATATCCGCCATAATAACACATATTCTGTGAAAATTTCAACCGGCTACCTATTACGGTTCCAAAGATATAGCAGTAGGACAGACAGACAGACGGCGTAGGCTTAGTAACGACGGATACGGAGCCCTAAAAAAAGACAAGCCTTGAATTATTAAAGGTTGCGTGTTGTGTGTTCGGTCTTTTGTTTGTAAAATTTAAATTGTGTTTGTTTATGCTTTGTACATTTTACACTAATAAACTAATTACAAAATGAAGTATGAGCTCTCAAAGAGGCTTACATGTGAATAAACCCTCCTTGAGACAGCTCCTCTTCGGACGCTAAGTGTCGGTAGGTAGCAATAAATCCAGCGGCGATTGCAATAAACATATGAGCGTGAGCGTGGACGGGTTAACTGGGCCGCTGCGTCCGAGAGGACCGACCGACGCTAGGATTGGGACGACGACGGGGAGCCGTGGAGTAGACTGTTGAGGGTCACGCAGCCACCCTGTCGTGATAACCTGTCATCTTTATAAATAAATTACTGGCTTTTGCCCGCGCCTTCGGTCGCGGTAGACTCGGGTTAATACCAAATGGGTGGATCAACTTTTTCTTGTAACGTAAAAACCAGCAGTAAAGTCAACTAAAAAAAAAGTTTATTACAATTTATTACTTAGTTGAAAATCAATAAGTATAAAATACTTAGGTTGATATGCAATTGAAATAAAAGTAGAGAACTATTTAAAATAAAACATTAACCAAATTCTTAGGGGTGACCCAGGGGACAATTTTGTCCCCAGTTTTGTATGGAAAAAAGGGGTTGTCCTCAGGGTAACCAGTATTTTTTTTAAATTACTCGAAATTCTTTGTGCAGCTTCTTTCTTATTAATCAATTACTTATCTGAGAGTTGCTGTAACTATTAAAATAAGGTGAATTTATCAAGATAATATCCTGTTTTCAGACGGTATCTGTCTGAAAAACAAGAAAAAGTTGATTCACCCAAATGCGATTCAAACGCAAATCTGATAATAAACAATCGCTTCTCTTGTATTCTCTATCTCTCTCTCCCGTCGATACAACATCCGTGATGTCAGCCCATAACACCGGGTGAACTAGGTACCATGTCAGTGTTCCCTTCATTTCATGTCGGCGACACTGAACTGGTCGGAAAACACGAACTATTTACGTAGCCGTTGCGACCGACGTTTCATTCAGTGCTGTGGTACCAAACCGGGCGAGATAAACCTTATCACCTATTAAGGTAAGAAGGGAAGGGTAGAAGAAGGTAAGAAGCGAAGCCGCGCGCAAAAAGCTAGTCAAATGTATGCGCTTTTACCGAAGAGTAGGTTACCTTTAGAAAAATATATTCCAGATTTAAGTGACTTTAATAAGTTTTGTCAGTGAAGCTTCGCAAACGCTGCACTGAGGCGCCTCCACAGGATTCTCATATTCAAAGGTAGTCCAAGCGAGAGTAGCGCATGCAAGGGGGACACTGTCCGGTGTTCCCTCCCCACCGCCCCCCGCTCTCATCCCTCTCACCCCCTAGTTAGGTCCAGGGGCAGCGCAAATTAATGTCGGCCATTCTCCAGCTTGACGCAAACCCGGTTGTTCTTAAATCTAATTACCATACCTTGCACATGCGGCGCAGCCTGCCGCGACTGGGGGGTGAGGAGGGAGGGGGGGGGGGGAGAGGACTACTGTGGGGCGCCTTTGGCCTTTTGTGGGGGGCGACTGAGGGCTTGTTCCAATTTCGAATTTTAAATCCGGACGATATCTGAAGAATAAGTGTGACTTAGGAATATAATAATTACTACATAAAAATATTCGTATGAACTATTGACACCCACCCAAGCAATTTAAAATGTGAGCAGTCATGTGAGAATTTATACAAACTAACCTTTGTCATGAGCGAGCGGCGGGTGGTCTCAGAGTTCGAGGTTCGAACCCGCAGACATGCTCCAATAAGTGTTTTCGAGATACCCCATTCGACCCATCCCAGATATATATATATATATAAGAAGGGATATGACTCCCTTCTTATATTACTAGGTGGTAGGGTTTAACCCGCCCGGGTTGGTACCACCGCACTGAATGAAAGGTCAAAAAAAAATCGGTACATACACCTGTACGTACACCTTCACACCACAGTTTGGAACTGGTGTAAAGTTGTAGATTCCTTCCGTTGCCCCTTAAAAGGCAGGCTCAAATTTTAGCCAATTGGGTTGGTACAACGGTTGTGTACTCTTGTAGTCCAGCACTCCAAAGGAAAGCCTTCGGTATGGCTCCCATACCGGATTACGTATATAAAAAAACTTGGAGAAAGGCAAGAAAGAAAAATGTAAAACACGAATAAGAAATTAATACTAATAATTTTTTAAATTAATACTAATAATAAATTAATAAATTAGTACTAATAATTCAATGGTGCCTATATGAATTCATACAAATATATATTCATAGATTTTATGGTTATAGGCCGACTTCGCGGAAAGGAGGAATTTCTCAAATTAACGCGTATGTATGCTCTTTTTTTTGTGTAACGCCTCAGCTATCGCTATAGGCAGTAATTTTGTGAATGAAGCGGAAATGCGTCAAGGACGTGACGTCACTAGCAAAGAGTTTGTATTACGAAGGAGCGCAGTGACGTAATAAAAACTTTAACTCCTTTCGGCCAGATTTCGGCTCGAAGGAAAGTGTGGTAAGAGTGATGTTTTGGTGGCTTAAAAAAATAACCAGGGTTAATATAAAGAAGATGCGTCGCGTAGCGACTTCTCTAATATTAACCCTAACCTAATGTTGAGGCGGTGCATGTCGTTTTTGTTACGTTTCGTTTCGAGCCGAGTCAACCCGAGCCGGCCGTGTTTCCGAAAGAAGCCGCAGGAGCCGCAGGAGCCACAAAGGCTTTCAGGTGTCAAACCCGTAACAAGCGCACATACTAGTAGTTTCGGTCAGTATCCGTGGTCAGACTAGATAGTTAGATTGATCTTGTAGTGTTAGGAAGATTGGTTTAAAAACAGATTTAGCACGCCACCTATCGATGAATCATGTAACTTGTTACACATAATTGGCGACTATTGTTAAGACTCGCAAATATTTTTTTTTGCCTCTTGCACCTAGCGAAAATTTCATTTCAATTAAATAACCAGTATATATCTAATTTAAGAGTGCAAAGTAAAGCATCAATAATGTATGGACTTAAGCCCACTCAACTCAACCCTTTCGCGCCACAAAGGGTCGATAAAACTGTTAATTGAAAAATGCTCAAGTTAAATCCGACAAAAAACTTTCTAACCCTCAGAATCCCGGCTCGACACTTTAACACTCAAACGCACTCACGTCCGGAGCGGCCGAACAAACTTTTCCTTGTGAATTGTGAAAAACAAAACAATGTAATGACAGCCTTCACAAGTCCCGAGTTGAAGCAGAATGGAGGACAAGTCACTGTGCGTGCGAGTGTTTTACTTCTTACTTATCTATCTACCCTGAGAAAAATAGATAAAAAATCGGCCAAGCGTGAGTTTTACACGCGCACAGAGGGTTCCGTAGATCCGCTATATCATACCTGTCAAAAACCATATCTGTCTATCTTTTGTATCTGCCATGCCAAACTGCCTGTCGCGCCATCTATCATCGAGTAGCGGAAACGCAATTGATTGATAGCAAGTTTCTTGTATGGGGTCCCTCTTATTTTTTACTTTTTGCTTTTTTATTATTTGTTGGCATATCATCCATAATAAATAACACACATTCTGACGGCCGACAGTGTAGGACACGGCTACTCTAACGGTCGTCGTCTCTTCGGCTAACGTGCCTAGCCCGCTGCCACTTGAGCTTAGCCACCCGGTGTCCAATATCGACTACTTTGGTGCGTCGGCGGATTGCCTCGTTACGCACCATATCACGTAGCGATATTCCCAGCAAGGCTCGCTCCATTGCTCGCCGGGCAACTTTCAACCTTTGGACAACAGCGACCGTCAGAGTCCACGTTTCACACTCGCACGTCATAAACGGGAGGACACAATAGTCATATACACGGGTCTTTAAATTTTTCGGATATTAAAATAGATAACCTGATTTGATATTTTTATGAACATATATTTTTCAAATTAAAACTTTCCACCCAAAACAATATCGCTCGATCGACATTTTCCTGGCCTTTACCCCTTTCGCCGTGCCATAGGGGTGCGCCAGAAGAGAGGGCGGGATGTAAAGAGGTGAGGTGCGGCGGGGTCGCTCGGGGGCGCAAGGGGCGCGTGAGGGGTAAAACAAACGCACGGAAGAAAGGGTCCAGCGGACACCGCGAGGGTCCGCGTACGTCAGCATGCGATGCTGTTGGATGAGAGCATCTCAAACTATTGGAATTAAATATAAAATTTATGTAAAAACAATTTTTTATTCCAATTTTAGACCTTGTCAATTATTATTAACTAGCTGAGCCCGCGGCTCCGCTCACGTGATTTCTAATTTTTTTTCCTAATTTACCTACTTTTTTCCTAAACGATTATTGTGGCGAACAAAACAAAAAACAAAAATTATTCAAATCGGTCGAGCCATTTTCGAGTTTTTGCCAGACTAACGCAGGACAATTGATTGATATATATATATATATATAGAATATAGATAGTATCAATGTGAACCATTATAATATTTCATGATTTGAATTGAAAGAATACGAAATCCTGTAAAATAATAAATAAAAAAAATGTGAATAAACTATAAAAACATCTGAAATTTCTGTTTTCATATGTGTAAGTTTAAGCTACAATTAATATAATAGGATGAAATGGAAACTCGTTATTGCACAAATTTGAAAGAAGACCAATAACAAGAAATACAAGAGTGCACACAGCGGACTTATCTATCACCGCAAGTGATTTCGTCCAAACAACAATTAATTCATTAATTGTGATTATATTTCATTTATGCCCAAGAGCTGCATCTGTTTTTCATTTTAATTTCAGTGTCTCGTAACACGCCATATAAACATAAGTGTCCTTGTTAAACCTAGCACATTAGTAAGTCTATTTTGTGCCGTGTTGTTGTTTGTTTGACAGGGTTTGACTCGCGTACGGAGGGTTCCGTAGATCCGTTATACCATACCTGTCAAAAACTATATCCGTCTATCTATTGTCTTTCCGCAATGCAAAATATAAAAGCCTGTGACGCCATCTATTATTCAATAGCGTGACTAATCGATTCTTAGCACTTTTGTTGTATGGGGACACACCGAAATTTTTTGCTTTTTACTTTTTTTTATTATTCATTGGCACAGCAGCCATAATAATACATATTCCGTGAAAATTTCAACCGGCTACCTATTACGGGTTCAAAAGATGCAGCACTCGGACAGACAGACAGATAGACGACGTAGGCTTAGTAATGGGCATCAATATGGTTACGGAACCCTAAAAAATTGTGCTCCGACGGAACGAAGTACCTACAGTACGCAGAAGTCGAGCTTTCGAGCTTTAGAAAGAGACAATCCGGTTGTAGAGCGTCGTCCCTGTCGTACGAACAGGGACGACGGGACAACCGGATTTTCTCTTTCTAAAGCTCGATGTACATTATTTACTGCCAGGTACTGTACTCCAAATCAAATCAAAGAACGTTTATTGCACATAAATTCGTACAGAAAAGGTAGCACTTAATGCCAATGGCATTTTCCGCCAGCCTACCCTTTTTACATATAAAAACCAGGGTAGGCGCAACAAAACATAGTCTTAGTTATGAGAAAAATAGAAGAACGAAAATTTATATATATATACATATAATAACCATATAGTAACCATAGTTAAAAGTAAATATAAGCATATACAAAATAAAACTCAGACAATACATATTATGAATTAAATCATAAACCGATGAACTCAGAAACAGAAGGAGATGAGGTTTAGGGTTTGAGGAGATGGTCTTTCAAGAGCACTCTGAACATGTGACGATTCACACTGTCGATATGCACACTGTCGTAAACAAAGAGGAAGTTCGTACTTCACTCGCGTTCTCTTAAATTAATTTAAATATTATTATTATCAATTTCAAGGTTTAAAAGTTTGAGAACCGCATCCTTGCACCTCTCGTTAAGTATAGAAATGTATGTACAAGCCTCGCTTACTCGCCTAATGAAAACGAGCCCTTTTCTTTCTAACCCTCGCTTTGGTCCTTCCAACCTTCGACGCTCTCAGCTTGACCCGACTACACACCCTCAACCTTAACTTGGCGGACCATTCCTTACATTCCGTCATAGTAAAATTGTATGAACGCCTTTGAAATAAACACGACAATACAATATAGAGGTGATGTACAACGAACCGGAGGGTTGGTGTAACTGGCTCTTTACCTGAAAATCTAGTAATTTATGACCTCTCACATTAGGAGAGATTCTAATTGGAGTTAGCGTGGATTCTAATGGGTATGTTTTATTGTTATGGGATTTTTATTGTTTATGCACCATTCATTATGTTGATACGAGTAGAGTATGTATTCATTATATATGTAGATTCTTGTAGGTAGAGTATGCTTTGAAGAATATAACAAGCTGGGTTTCGCCCGCGGCTCCGCTCGAGCGAATTATATTTTTTCAGAAACATTCGCGGGTGCTCGCACACCAACCCACCAAAGTTTCATTGTAATCGGATGAATGGTTTACGAACGCATAGAAGACGAACGAACGAACGAAAGAACGAAGCAAACAAATATTAATTTCTATAGACTAGATTAGGTATATCGTTCAGAAATTGCAAGCTTTAATTTTATATTGAGCAGCCAGTGAAATTAATATTTTATGAGTTATCTTGCGATTAATTTTATACATATAATAATAAGCAATATAAATATTTATTGAAATAAACCCGAAAGAAGACAAACACATTAAAATAGTTCAGTAAAGCTGAACACAAAATAAAGGAAAAATCCCAAAATGTTAATTAAAAATGACTTTTCAAATTGTTTTCACTTTTAGCCTGTTCGATGTTTGCTTTAATAATTATTAAGTCGATGACATAGTGTTATGATATATGTATATAATGTTCATCTTAAATTTTACATAATACAAATATTTTCTAGCATCATCATAAAGCAGCATGCGCTTGTTAATAATTATTAAGTCGATGACATAGTGTTATGATATATGTATATAATGTTCATCTTAAATTTTACATAATACAAATATTTTCTAGCATCATCATAAAGCAGCATGCGCTTGTTAATAATTATTAAGTCGATGACATAGTGTTATGATATATGTATATAATGTTCATCTTAAATTTTACATAATACAAATATTTTCTAGCATCATCATAAAGCAGCATGCGCTTGTTAATAATTATTAAGTCGATGACATAGTGTTATGATATATGTATATAATGTTCATCTTAAATTTTACATAATACAAATATTTTCTAGCATCATCATAAAGCAGCATGCGCTTGTTAATAATTATTAAGTCGATGACATAGTGTTATGATATATGTATATAATGTTCATCTTAAATTTTACATAATACAAATATTTTCTAGCATCATCATAAAGCAGCATGCGCTTGTTAATAATTATTACCACCACCAGTATTATCTTTACACGCTTTTAATAATAAATTTCAAACGAGAGATGGATAGAAGGAATGAGAGGGTTGAGTAGGAGGGAACATAAGGTGGGAGCTCCGTCCAGCTTTGACTGAAGAGTGCAACTCAAATAATTTCGTAGCATGCCACGAATTCTCCTCCATAAACACTACGGTGAGGCAAAGCTGACCGTACACCGGGCAGTATCATCAATAACCTTTTCATAACTTGACTGAACCCTATGTTCTTTGTTTTGTATTAACATTTTATAACCTATTTAGTAAATTATTATATATTTTTTTAAGTTAATTGAAAAAATAAAAAAAATCAATTCACAGCTACGATGGTTTATGTTTCATTAAAATAAATTAATCCGACTACTCTGGACTACTCTACCGAATGGACAAGTATGTATGTATATATTTAGGTATTATGTATTATATAAACTGTAATTCATATGTATTTAATTTAATTTATAAATAGTAATGTACATAGATTTAGTGTATATTATATTTCATCATAGTTATTTTACTTATATTATATTTTACATTCCCACACTCAAGTCTTTTACTACTACCTACTTATATCTCACAACATACGACTCTCAAACATCCAAAGGTTGACTGGGAGAAATCCTTTTAAGGGATAAGTCCGCGCTTGCCCCTCGTGTAAATTACTTAACGTATGTTTCTGTAAAATGTTTTTTTTTGAGCAATAAAGTATTTCTATCTATCTATCTACTCTGTTTACCATAAATATCCCATCCATTCAATCAGCCTTCAATGAGTCTACCCGAGTATTACAATATAAAAAAATCTGTTAAGTGCGAGTTTTACTCGCGCACGGAGGTTTCAGTATCTATCCGCTATCAATAATAACCGCCTATCTTTTGTCTTTTAGCAATGCAATTTATAAAAGCCTGTAGCGCCATCTATTATTCAGTAGCTTGACTAATCGATTTTTCGTACGTTTCTTGTATGGGAGCCCCCTTAATTTTTAACATTTTCTTTTTTTTTATTATTTGTTGTTATATCCGCCATAGTAACACATATTCTGTGAAAATTTCAACGGTCTACCTATTACGGTTCAAGAGATACCTCGAGAGATACAGCCCTCGGACAGACAGGCAGACGGACGGACGGACGGAAGGACGGACAGACAGACAGCGGAGGCTTAGTAATAGGCTTCCGTACGGGATACGGAAACCTAAAAAAAACATAAATATTTATTAAGACCATCAGTGGACGGTCAGCTCCCTCGCGAGGGCCCCAAACTTTCGCCTTTTGATCTCGACCACTTCCTCTCGCATAAAATAGGCGAAGTGGGAATGTTACACTTCAATGGCGCGAATGTTTTCGGCTCAAATGTTTCCGAGTGTGTTTTTACCGCACTTTACAGTTTTGTAATTACCTCGGGCGTGTTAATTCTAACTTTATATTTTTGTTTATTGATTTAAAAGGTTTTTATGGAGAATCCGCTTGGGTGTTCGAGCGATCAAGTAAAGGTACTTAATTTTTAGTTTAATAAACTTGTTCCTGTAATAAACTTGTATGCATCCAGAAATAGATGTTGCCAGTGTTTATGTCAGTGCATGTGTCTACTTGATTGCAAAATATTTATGTTATGTGTGATTGATTTCATAAAACTGGCTTGACTGTTGGCCAGTTGGCTAAATAAAGATTGAAAAATAACATTAATTCATGATATAATTTAGATTAGTAGGAACGCTTGAACATTAACAGCATATAGCGGCTATCTTGGAAAAGTGACAGCTGTCAAATTTGGCGGGAATTACATATTTAGTAGTGACATTTCACCATGGAACGCTACATGCTTGAACAACGCGTAGAAATTGTTAAAATTTATTATCAAAATGAGTTCTCTGTTCGCCTAACATTCCGTCCTAACATTCGTCCTTCCGTAACATTTGTCATCTCGCGTGGTGGCGACATCAACTGGCCACCGAGATCGTGTGACTTAACACCGCTCGACTACTTTTTGTGGGGCTACGTCAAATCTCTGGTCTACGCAGACAAACCATAGACAATTGCCGCCCTGAAGACCAACATAACTGCGTTATTAATGAAATTGAGCCCCATTTATGCGAAGATGTTGTCCAAAATTGGTCCACCAGGATACACCACTTAAAATGGAGTCGCGGCAGCCATTTCGCTGAAATTATATTCCAATATTCCATGCATAATGTCATCGAATGTCCTTTAAAATAAAATAAAATTTGTGGCAATATCACATAAACAGGTTGTTTTATTTAATTTCAAAGTTCGAGTGCTCTTAATGAAAAACCCTTTTACATACCATAATCTTATTTATACCTTAATTGGGTATAAATCGATGTTGAGTCAGCGTATTTAAATTTAAAATTCCATTTTGCATCTATAAAACTACCTAAATGACGATTTTTTCAATAATATATGTCGTTTAAGTACCTGTATGAAAATATATTTAAGATAAATATTTTGTAATCATAGGTTTAATTTACGTTTAGAAATAGTTTAGATTTAATTTATATGAAATATATTTCAGTATTTCAACTATTAAATGTCTTAAATAAAATATAATTAAATTACCGTGTGGGGTTAGTAATTAAAAATAATAGCCCCACTGCATCTCTCCCCATGCATAAGGGATAAGGACAAGATGCCGTGCTCAAGGGCGACAACCCTGTCGCCCTCAAGCCACCTCTCAAGTTGGGACGGTCCTTCCACTGAATCATGTACCTAGCAGGTGAGTCTTCGTGCTGTAATTTACAGGAGTACTTGCAGCACACCACCGATTACCCTACTTATCCCGTGGTGGTGTGGTATATATGTATGTAGATATGTATGTAGTTTTCATTTTTATTAATATATTTGTATATTGAATTATTATAAAGCATAGTTTTTCTTCTAAATTTGTAGTTCTTACACGGGACATTTCAAGAAATTCCAACATAGCTTTCCGAATGACACACATTTATCTCTGTCGCACGCGTCTTACAACTTAATACATAACAATCAGCACACAAGTGCTTAGCATCAGTGTCTAGAGTCCAATTGGACCACAATTCTTCCCATTTTCGTACTAATTAGAACCTTATTAGAAAGGAGTAAGAGTGATTTTTCCTTGATTTGATTGAATGATACTACTGTTCTTCCCTTGACCGTGCTAATTCGAACCCTATTAGAAGCGAGTAAGAGAAATTTCGTGTTGTTTGGATTGGAGGATATAATTGAATAAGGAGTCTTGATCATTTGCATATTGTTGCTAAGACGCACGTCAAGATGCCCTGAGAAGGGTTGCTGATCCTCCAGGGTCCTCGGGGGGTAGGAGTGGCAATAGTGGAGATAGATCGACTCATTTATGATCGACGCTGCGAAATACATTTTATTCCGAAGTATGTACTCGTAAATCGAAAAAGCTGCTCAGAATATTTTGTTATAATTTCACTAGTATTTAAAAAAAAACCCCTACTCTCTAAGCTTCCGTCAGGGTTTTTTTTGAAGGAAATTAAAATGAAAAATCTTATGTAGGAACCCTACCGTTATCATAAGTGGTCTTGATGATGCGTTCAAGACTAACAAACATACAGACAGATGACAAATAATGTTATAAACGTAAAATGTTGAAAGTACATAGATAGAAATACTTTATTGCCCTAGAAACATTTTACAGACAAGCACAACATAACAGTTTACATTAGATGTACAGGCGGACTTTTCCCTTATAGAGCTTTATTCCAGTAATCTTGCGGATGTTTAAGAGACGCATGAGTTAAATATAAGTAGGTGGTCTGTAAAAGGCTTCAGTGCAAGAATTGGATGTAAAAAATAAATTAGTATTTAGATAAAATATATAAAATATCATATAATACATATAATTAATAGATAAGTATTAATACATACAAGTATATGAGGTATTTCATTAGTAGGTATATAATATATACTTTTAATGGTACGCTAAGGGAAGTATGTGTATCAGATACTGATGATGACGTTCCCCATACCTATTTTTTTCGGATATCAAATACCTACCCATCTTACTAAAATAATAGCTTATTGAACTATTATTTCATAGCATGGGTAGGTATTTTATATCGAAAAAATAATAATAGGTATGGGGAACGTGATCAGTATCTCATACACATACTCCCCTTAGCGTACTATTACCTACTAATGAAAGACCTTAAATTTTTTTCGGATATCAAATACCTACCCATCTTACTAAAATAATAGCTTATTGAACTATTATTTCATAGCATGGGAAGGTATTTTATATCGAAAAAATAATAATAGGTATGGGGAACGTGATCAGTATCTCATACACATACTCCCCTTAGCGTACTATTACCTACTAATGAAAGACCTTAAATTTTTTTCGGATATCAAATACCTACCCATCTTACTAAAATAATAGCTTATTGAACTATTATTTCATAGCATGGGAAGGTATTTTATATCGAAAAAATAATAATAGGTATGGGGAACGTGATCAGTATCTCATACACATACTCCCCTTAGCGTACTATTACCTACTAATGAAAGACCTTAAATTTTTTTCGGATATCAAATACCTACCCATCTTACTAAAATAATAGCTTATTGAACTATTATTTCATAGCATGGGAAGGTATTTTATATCGAAAAAATAATAATAGGTATGGGGAACGTGATCAGTATCTCATACACATACTCCCCTTAGCGTACTATTACCTACTAATGAAAGACCTTAAATTTTTTTCGGATATAAAATACCTACCCATCTTTTTTTTTTTTTTTATGGAACCTGACACGGTTGGCTACATCACCTACAACATCCGTGATGTCAGCCCATAACACAGGCTTACTAAAATAATAGCTTATTGAACTATTATTTCATAGCATGGGTAGGTATTTTATATCGAAAAAATAATAATAGGTATGGGGAACGTGATCAGTATCTCATACACATACTCCCCTTAGCGTACTACATATTACCGACTAATGAAAGACCATATACTTAGCTTGAAGACATTTTTATCAGCCGCTTGAAAGTTGTTGACCTATGCGTGGATTAGTGCTACCTCAGCGTTTCAGTATATCTACAAGGAGCTTATCCTGATAATTATTTCAATTGTTTATGCCCGGCCTACCCGCTGCTCGGGCTGCCTCGGGAGTCGGCACCGGGCCCCCGGACTGCCGCCGGCGCGGCGGTGAGATGCATTTAAATGGGATATTATAGTTTGTTGAGACCTCGTCTTAATTATCTAGTGAGTAATGCCCGTTGCTTGAGATTTTTATTATTAATTTTTAATTAATGTTAATGTTAATTAATATTACTTTTTAGGGTTCCGTATCCATACGGAAGCCTATTACTAAGCCTACGTCGTCTGTCTGTCCGTCGTCCGAGTGCTGTATCTTTTGAACCGTATTAGGTAGCCGGTTGAAATTTCACAGAATATGTGTTATTATGGCAGATATGCCAACAAACAAATAATAAAAAAATATTTTAGTTACGCCACTGAATAATAGATGGCGCCACAGGCTTTTATATTTTGCATTTTAAAAAGACAAAAGGTAGCCGGATATGATTTTTTGACAGGTATGGTATAGTGGATCTACGGAACCATCTACTAATCCAATATAGGTGTCTGTGGTTCACACTCAAAATGACCTCTTGTCGAGAAACCACACTCAGATTTGCGGACTGTTGCTAGGATGTCAATACGGCGTTTGGAGACACCCAGGAAGGATTCGTTAAACACACTCGCCGCAAGACAGTTCCACACCCTAGCGCTGAGGCAAAGAAACGATTTTGAGAAACGATTGGTTCTCAAAAACCGAATATCAAACAATCATGTTTCTACGTAACACAACATTAATATTCATGTCATTATAATATAGGTGTAATGATCTGTCGTCGTATTGGGTTTGTAAATCAAAAGTCATTTGTATTTTGGTCTCCAAAGAGAGAATTGTCAAAAGTCAACACAAGAACATGTATAATATGTATGTATGTATCTAAGTACGCCTTTATGTACCCTATATAGATATATTTTAATTCAAGGAGTCATCCGATATACAAATAAATCAAGAGATTTGCAACAAAGTACTCAGCAAGAGGGAGTTAGGAGAGGATGTGTCCAGCAGTCCCCAGTCCTCGGGCTTACGACTCGACCGAGGATTAACCCTATTTAAAGTCCGCCAGGGCAAAACACTTTTCCACCCTATTGTCTGAATTACTTATACACTTGCTTATGTAGTAGAATGGCTAAATGGGTATTTTATGTGCTCAAGGTGTTATGGGCTGACATCACGAATGTAGTTATTTAATGTAGTCAACCGTCTCCAGTCATGTAATGACGTCTCAGTAGATATACATGTGTTGGGCCCCGTAAGACTTGTTGTCTGACGCGTTCATAATATTTGACGTATTCGCGTAATGAAATCGAGTGTGTATTTATTAACTTAATTAAAGCGGGTTCCGGAAGCCATCTTGCTTCAACCCCCCGCCTCCCCCTCACACACCTCTCCATCCCTCGGAACTCCTCATATCTGTGCACAACTTTGAAGATAGAAATGTGCGGGAAGGGTATGCCAATACTGGGTGCGTATTTTAAATTTTTAGGTTTCGGTACTAAAGTGGTACAAAAGGAGGCGTTCCGTTCCGGAATAATGGCTCCTTGCCTTCGTTATCCGTATGCCCGTCTGTCTGTCTGTATTTATTTATTTATTTATTGGACAAGAAAATTGAACAGCTTATAATACCTACCATACAAAGTTTAAAAAAACCGGCCAAGTGCGAGTCGAACTCGCGCACCGAGGATTCCGAATTGCCATGTCATGGTCAGTGCGACTCACGCCATCTATGTATTAGTTAAAATGCTTCATACTCTTTTCGGTAGATGGCGCGCATACACTTTTTCGTTTCTTGCGACCCCGTGATTTTTTTACGGTTCAAGAGATACAGCCCTCGGACAGACAGACAGACGGCGTAGGCTTAGTAAAAGGATACGGAACCTTAAAAAATTACACAAATTACAAAACCTCATAGCCTAAACAAGAATTCCTGCAATTTAAATGCCTTACATAACATATAATAAATGCATAAATAAAAGTATGTCACAGCCTCTGAAATTCTAACCGGTTAGTCTATATAGTAGAAACTTGTATGAAAATGTATTATTTTATAATACAGGCGATACATACGATAGAAAAACTTAAGCATAGGTATATATATATAATTATACACGCATATAATTCTTTTATTTTTTATTTAAGTGTGAGGCACATTAATTATTCGTCCAAAAATTATTGAATTTCATGCACGGAATAAATTTTCGTCCAAATAAAAAGTAAAACATGATAGATTATGTGAACAGTTTCGGCTGAAGGCGTAGGTTGTAGGCGTATCCGCTCTTACATAGTCGCTCACGCGCTCGCTAATATTGCATGAGTAATCGACTCATATATTATTTCCTTGAGAATAAAGCAAGAAACTGTTAATTTAAACAATTTGAAATAATGATGAGATACAAGAGGCTCTTCGCGTATATTAACCGTTTGAAGAACTGCCTCCAGGTTTCGCGCAACGCATGGAATTGTGTGCACAGAAACGGCATTGCATGCATACATATGTTACCTTCTAATACCATTGGTCGGCGGCGTCCACTCCATTTTTATGAGACAGATGATATGTGAGTAAGCTAGTGTGACAGAGTTAGTCGTATAGGTAATGTCAAATGAGATATTTAATGAAAATAAATTATAATATATTATATATATACATAAGTTCATACTAGGTAATTAAAAACGATACATATATACATATGAAACACAGTTTATAAGTACACATACGATATAATACTTAAATGTAAGTACCTACGTCATAAATAAGTGTTAAAAGTGTAAACGGATTCAAAAACCAGTCAGAAAAACACCTAAAAGGAAAAAAAACAATTGAATTAATCGTCGTTACCTTGGCTCGGCACAACACGTCGCGCTTTCAATAAAAAACATTTAATAGAAAAAAAATCATTAAAATCTTAACGAGTGCACTCCGGAGAAAAAAAAATTGGTTGTCTGTAAAGTCGGTTTACGGACGATAGTTTTGCGTGATGACGTGGAATAATCGTAGTACATAGATCAAAGATCAGTAATTTCTATTTCCAGTAGAAAGATTAATCATCTTGTGACTGGCCATCAAAACTTCTGTTGTCTGATCTTGACAGTATTACTTCTTAAGACGTTTCCATGGTAACTTTGAATATCAACGTGACACGCTTTCGTGCGTGCAGCCGGTGCTCATCAATTTATAAGACGTGACGTCATCACGTCAAAAACAAAAAAGTGAAATGCACGCATCAGCTTCAAGTCGTTAATGCTATAAAATAATAATAATAATATGTATATAGTAACTAGCTGTTCCCGCGGCTACGCTCGACAGTTGCGCATATATATTTTAACCATCCATAGTTGTATCAGAAAACGTTAGTGAAATCCTATGTGAATTGATTGAGTAGTCCTCGACTTGTAATCGAACACAGAATATACAACGGCACGTCGGTCGATAGGTCGGTGCTTTATTATTACTTAAAGGGATATTTTTTTAGCTTTTCAAGTTTGGCTTTTTCCTTTATGGAAACTGATATTGATGGCTACATCACCGACTACACCCGCGAGGTCAGCTCATGCATCTTTGTCCTATCAGTACTACGATGTTTTGTGTACTACACTCTGATCGTGTTGGCTACACCGAACTAACCGGAAAGCAAATACAATTTTTCATAGCTATGTATTTCGACCGACCGTCATTCAATGATCGAAGCGACGCGGACGTCTAGGGATATAATTCTATGGCGTAATGGACCTGAGGGTGAGTTCATTATTACATTCTGAGCTGTTCGCATATTATATTTTGAAAAGCCGATGAAATGAGCTGAAGAATTTATGTGTGAAGTATGTGTGTTCTGTGTGATGAGCATTGCGAATTATTGTGATGGAGTCTCTTCAAGCTCAATAATATAGGTATTCAATATACAACAATCAAAATTTGCATGTACAAATAATGATAACATCAAATTATATAGATAGAGATCATAAAGATTAGTCCTAACGTAAATACCTACAATATTTAAAAATGGTGACCGTGAGGAGGCTGACCGTGATTAGGCTTGGACGTAAAACTGTTGGTCCCTTCCCTTCTTAACTTTCTCGGTGGTAGGGTTCAACCCACCTTGGTTGGTACCACCACCGCAATGAATGAAAAATCGGTCGAAGCGGCTATGTAAATAGTTCGTGTTTTCAGTCAAGTTCAGTGTAGCCGGAACGACCAAAGGGAAGCACTGACATGGCACCTAGTTCACCAAGGTGTTGTGGGCTGACATAGCGGATGTTGTAGGTGATGTAGGCGATGTAGGCAACCATGTCAGTTTCGATTAAAAAAACCACACATAAAAAAAAGAAAAAAAAAATCATCAAACAACTTAATCACAAACACTTGGCACAGTCTACATGTCACGTGGTCACATACGCAGCTTTTGTCACAAAAAGTCACCAAAATGTCAAGAATAACATCCCGATTCCATCCGTGACCATTTCCGTTTGCGATATTTATAGACGAGTGATGTGACACCGCACTGCGTGTGGGATCATTTTAGGGTCTCGTTATTTCGTTTTGGTATCTACTATTATAAAATGCATCGTCTGTATGTCTGTAAATCGATTTACTTACACGCACTTTTCACCAATCAAATATCTCGGAGCGGTTATAGGCGTGGAAATATGCGTCTGCCATATAACAGGTTTTTTTTCTGTAATCTGCTATGCCTGGTTGAATCAGACGGGTCAGAGCACATACTTTATTGAATCCATACATATTAAGAGATCCAGATAATTTTATCCCAGCTAATCCTCTTCTTACCCCAATTCATATTCAACCTGAATGATATTTTTTTATTTGCTTACGCTATTTTACGTTCAATTCCTAACAAATCTGCATTAAAGGAGTATACTGGAGGCTGCCATGCGGCCTTCTTACATCTAGTACGGTGGTACCAATCCTGTTGGTTACATTTCACGTACCAAGATCCCGACACAGCTCTGATACGCCTCTGAAACTGAAAAAAACTATTGACTTATTTATACTATTATTCTTTATGTATGCATGTAAATTGTTCTTGGTGCATGTCGGCCGGATTTCAACCTCGGACCCTGAGATAAAGAGTCCAAGACAAGACTGCGCCGACCACTTGCCGTTTAACTCATTTCGTATGAATGTATTAGGTTGGATGAGTGGAAGTCTCAAAATGTTTCGGGCAAAGTTTCTGAACTAGTTAAGCGTTATGTCAGCAGAATTTGTGTGGAGAATGGCTATTCCGACTGCCTGATTCAGATTCAATGACTTAGAAGAAAACGACTTTATTAATTTATCTGTTCCTGTTTTTATTCTGCATGCCGCTATTAGAAACAATAATATTTTAAATTATGTCAAAGATGTTGCTACGAAATCCTTGAACGCTAGTTTTTATAGTTAGTTGAGCGAGCGCATCCGGATTCAGAGGGCTACCCCGCCTGGTGCCAAGCTGTCTGCATCAACTTTCTGATATTCTGTGTCATCTGTCTACATGGTGGTTACCTACAATTGTGTGTGTGCAGACAATCTTTCTTTTCTGTTTTAGATAGGCCCACCAAGTACGAATGTTATGTTAACATTAGTGCTCTGCAATTATTATTTAGCATAAAATTTCATGTATACATACATACTTACATACATACATACATACATACATACCACATGCTGTATCCCGACACTCTGGGTAAGCAGAGTAATTGCTATTGTGTTTTGCAAGTACTGTGGTAAATTACAGCACAACACCGACCACCACGAATTGGACAAAATAAATATCAAGCAGCAAGTAAAGCACGAAGGCCAACCTGCCGCATGATTTGGTGGAAGGACCGTGCCCAGGTGAGAGGTGGCCCTTTAGTACGGCGTCTTATCCTTATCCCTTAGTCGCCTTTTTACGAAATGTCATATCAAAATAGGTAAAATTAAAAAAATCTAATTAGTTTAATTATATTTTTTCAATTTCCAAATGTTTGAAACCACTTAATTTCAATTTAAAATTGTTAAACAATGTAATCTTTAAATTAAGCCGCCATTAGAGTGATATGTAATTATTGTGTCAATGTTTTTTTTATTATCAAATCAAATGAGAGTATTAAAAACAAAGTTCTAGCAATCATCAAAGTTACATATTATGCACCTGCAGACAATCGGAATGTTGAACTTGCATGTTAAAATCAACTGTTTCTAACCCATGTGTGTTCAACGAGGGTAGGCTCAATTATTCAACCGCACCGAACATGTAATGGCGCGTCCCACCTGAGTCCAGCGCCGCCACGTAACCCTCACTTCCGACCAGAGACGTATTTACGGTCAATACATCGCTGGGCCATTTGAAGTTTGCCCCCCCATTAATCATCTTACAACTGTGAGATGTATCGAAATCTTTCCCATTTCGTTTTGAACCTGCCTATACTTCTAATCTTATTATTAGTAAGTGGGAGGGTAGTTTCCCGGCGAGTGTGTTTCCCGAATCCTTTAACCTGGGTGTCTTCAAACGTCGTATTAACGGGCTAGACAGCCTTGCAACAGTCCGCAAATCTGCTGGCATGGCACCTAACTGAGCGTGGTTTCGCGAGGAGAGGTGTTTTTGGCTATGTCGAATGCACCATTGGTCTTTCGGCACAGCCACCCATGTTGGTTTACATAAAAAAAGTACCTGGGCGTCTACAGCTATCTAGGTAAACTTGAAAAAAAATTCTAAATACAAAATTTCATCCAAATCGTTGGAACCGTTTCCGAAAAACCAATTCGGGTATGATCCAACCAGATCGGGCATGTGCTCAAAATGGTCTATTGCGTAGTACTTACCCATAAGTTACGAGCATGCATGAAGAACATTCTGCGAAGCAGGCGTGACGCAATGATGTGCTTACTTTAAAGAGAGTGGATAATATAATCTTGGATACATTTTTCACTCTCAGTACATAAATACATTTTGACGTGATGATGTCACGTCTTATAAATTGATGAACACCGGCTGCACGCACGAAGAAGTGTAACGTTCCATCTAAACCTGTGTGTGCAAGCGAGAGCGCCATAGAGACCTGTGTGTGCAAGCGAGAGCGCGATAGAAAGGCATATACAATAGTAGAAAATACAAAATATATTTCTCCGTGTTTTGCGAGCCTCGAACCCGCGGTCCCTGCCACCATCACTGACCAGACGTGTTATCCACGCGAGCTATCGACCGTGTACTTATCGCTGCAAATTTTCTCAACAGTACCTACAGGGGTAGAGAAACAAAGTTAGTAAAGTCCAACATATTCCAAAAATAAGATTTGAATGGCAACACTTTCCTTTCTGTATTTGCATTGACCCCAAAAATTTTTTTGGTTCCCAAGTTGGTTGTGTCCGCTTAGATTTTAATTTAAAATTCGACCTTAGAAACAAATCTGGTTAAGTCCTACGACTTTGAATTCCAAATTGCGAAAAGTCCATATCCTCCAATAGGAAGCCTCCTTTTGCCTCACGGTTTTAATGGCCGCCCATGCATTTTTTCTTGTTTACGTTGCGGAAATAATTTCAATTTGAAAAGGAAAACCTTTGTTTTAAAAGAATATCGATGGTTCCAAGGGAAGATGGAAAGCCATCCTAAAAGGGTCCATAAAAACCAAGCGCGGAAACGAACTTCACAACCCGAAACTTGGAAGAAGAACATCGCCAAGAATCAGAGGTTATTTTGACAGTTTGCCAGTGCCGTATCTTTGTTTACTCATTGCTCTTTTATGGCAGTGCCAAACCTTGGGGGATCACTTATGTCCAGCAGTAAACATCTTTCGACTGAAATGATGATAATGATTGCTCTTTGTTTGTCAACTGACTTCTAAAAAAAGGAGGAGGTTCTCAATTCGTCTGTACGTTTTTTGTTTTGTGTGTATGTTACTCGATTTCTCCGCCAAGTGTCAACCGATTTTAATGATTATTTTTTTCATGAGTAGGTTATATCTCAGGGGTGGTCCTTTAATACATTTTATGAAAGATTACCACCCCTAAGAGTAAGAAATTAAGGGATGAACAGGCTTATTTGAATTTTACCCACTTCCCGTCAACCGATTTTAATATTATGTGATATTACCAAAAAGTGAAATAAAAAAACTGTTTTAAAAATTCATTTCAAACCCTAAAAAGTATTCAATAATATTTTGATTCACATTCGCACCCTTGAGTAGAAGACGGTACAAAAGCACACCTGAAAATTTATAGATGGACCTCTTTTGTGCTTTTGTACCGCCCGACCCGAAATGCTTCACTCTTTGTTTTTTTTCTTCATAATAGCTAATTAATTAAAAAAAAAGCCAAGAAAATAAAATGTGGAATTTTTAAAATACAAAATTAAGGTTTTTTAAGGTATTATTTGTTCAAGGTTGTTTTTAGTCAAAGATTAAGTTTAGACATACGAGTACATTGTTTGTAATGATGAGCTTTTAAGAAACAAATAATGGAGGTACCGTTTACCAGAATACGGCCCTGACCAGCAAGTTGGTAACAAATTAAGAAAAGTCCCTGCCATTCATTTACAAACTAAGGTAAGTCCATAAATTGGAAACAAAGTTGGTTAAGTCCCTCTTTGATTAAATATTTTACGCAAATGTATTAAATTTACCGTATAAATCAAGTTATAATTGAATAAAGTATTTTTTTCTATATTTAAAAAACAATACTCCTAATTGAAATCATAACTCAGAAGTAAAATAATCGTTTTTATTGTTTACTGAAAATTTTGGTTTCATGGACGTAACCACATTTGTTTCTATACCCCTGCTATGTGAATTTCATGGAGCGACATCTAGCGTCCACATCTAGAGTCAATATTAAATGAAATAGGTACTTCAGCCAGCGGTATACTTGATTTAGCAGTTAGGTAATTGTTGCAACGTTGAACATGTAAATGGCGTTATGTAGGTTTTTTAAATATAAATTAAACAAAAATTAATAGTCGTTATTTTCTCATATTTTTTATTAGTTATTATCACATCTTTATCATGTACTTAAATTAATTTTACATGGTAAATATCCGACGGAACTGATTTACTTTATGACATCATCACGTAAAACTATCGTCCGTAAACCAACTTTACAGACAACCAATTTTTTTAAAGCAAAATTTAAGTACTCCAAAAACATATGATCACACTGATACTTATGTTTTACTTTCGAACAACTTATGTTTCTATGTCGTTTAAAATGGGCGCCGACGCCATTGTTGGTGGCTCCTACGACCTCCGGCTCCGTTTGAACCTGGACTATTTTAAAGGTATTTTTATTTTCCATTAGTTTTTTAGATCTAATTAAATTGTACGAAATGTACCACTTATTTTTCATAAATATTGATAACCCCCACATTTCTCTTCCCCAATCAATGTGTCGCTGCCTACACGAGTACCTGTGTAAATACGGCCCTGCTTCCGAGGCACGTAGGTAGGAACATGATGTCGTGCGCGACAGGGTCACGTCGCAGATTGATCACACACGCGCTTTGCGCCATCGTTTGATATGTCATACATAACATAACACATTGTGTTGCTTTTGCTGATTTCACAACCGCGATGAAAAATTCATGTCTTTGTTCACTTGAGGGTTTTAGTGTTGAATTAGGACGAATTGTGCCACACACGCATTGCTAATTTGTTGCCGTGACTGTTTCATTAATATTTATTGAACATTCTTACCCTTAGATCAATGGTTTTTTTATCTCAGGAACTATAGTTTTTTTTACGTAAACCAACATGGGTGGCTGTGCCGAGGGACCAATGGTGCAGTCGACAGAGCCAAAAACACCTCTCCTCGCGAAAACAGAGATTTCTTCCAGTCAACCTTTGGATATTTGAGACTTCGTTAATGATAAGTAGGAGTAGCAAGAATTGAATAACAATGATTATTATTAATAATTAATTTTTTTTTTACCATTTTATTTAGTTTCTTTATATATTTTTATTACTTTTAGTAGGTATAATTATATTTGTAAAAAAGGTGAAAATAAATCATAACACCTACATTAAGTACATGCTAGTTAATACAATAATAAATTTAAAAAAATTGGTCCCACTAAACAATGGTCTAATCAGGGAAACTAAACATGGTCAGACTTCAATGTTATCTGTTTGTGAATAGGCTGTCTGTTTTCTAATAAATAAATAAATAAATTTGCACCACAACACCTATTACTCTGCTTACCCCAATTTTTGGGGATACATCGTGTGGTAGGTATGTATGTATTGGTGTATATTTATTTATATATATCTATAGATACTTATAGTATTCTAAAATAAAGACATTCTGAGTAGTGTACGTATGAAGCAAAAACCACTAACGCGTTCAAATATTCTCCCGCCCCGCGGCCGAGTTTTTGCAACTAATCGCCGACACACTCCACGCACTGCAACAACAACTATAAATCCGTGAGTCTTCGCCGGTCCATCCGTGTGTCCACATGTCCTACGACAGGATGTGAACCCGACACCCTCGCCGCGGCCGCCCAAAGAGATGCAGCTGCGCCTAGGCGTGCTATATTGTTTTAGTCGATCATTTCAAAACAGTCAAAATATAAATTATTATCTACGAGGGTATCTATAAGTACATTATATTTACTGTACTGCGGTAGAAAGAAAAAAGGGGTATTGTTCCAAAGATACACATTTGGGAAATATTATTGTATGGATCTAAGGTACTTAAGATCATCCAAATATTAAAACAACTATTGCCAACTACACTATTTATTTATTATACACGGTGTTGCAACCCCAACCATAAAACCCGAAATGGGGTGATTCTGTACGTGAAATAGAACAAATATTGGTCTACGACTTTTTTATTTGAAGAAAAAAAATTTTTTTTTCTCCATACATCTTGAGAATAGGTACCTAATTAAAATTTGTATGTAAAAAAATATTTTTTTTGTTTCAAAATTTTTTTTTTCTTCACACAAGTTGTTTAGTTTCACAATATAGAATAATCCCCTTATGTCAGTTAAAAATATTACGGGGGCAACTGCAACACCGATTACGCAAGTAGAATAGAATGGAAACTCTTTATTGCACACAATTGAAATACCGTGTGGGGCCGGTACTTAAAACCCACTGCATCTCTCCCCATGCATGTCGTAAAAGGCGACTAAGGGATAAGGACAAGATTCCGTGCTAAAGGGCGACAGAGTCGCCACCTCTCACCTTGACACGGTACTTCCACCGAGTCATGCAGCAGGTGGGTCTTCGTGCCTTACTTGCTGCTTGATCGATTTAATCTTGTTCGAATACTTTGCGAAACGTGGTGGTCGGTGTTGTGCTGCAATGACCAGAGTTCTTGCGACACAACACCGATTACTCTGCTTACCCCGATTGTCGGGATTCAGCGTGTGTGATATGTATAGGTATGTATGTAATTGAAAGAAGAACAGTACACGACAAGAAACAAGAAATAATGGGTGCGCAAAGGCGGACTTATCACTGCAAGCGATTTATTCCAGTCAACCTTTGGGTGATACAGTAAAATACAGAGAAAGAAGTATGGGTAGTACAAGCGAAAGGGAGGAGGATTACCTTTTTTATTTTTATGAATATAATACCGACATGTAACATACATACCTATTAATTTAATACAATACATAAAATACAAAAACCATAAACATACATATCTACACGTGTATAGAACATAGATACTACTCGTGCATACAAATAATACATACTATACCATACTAATCCACAAGTGAATGAATACAAAATAGGTAAAATTTCTTAAGGTAGAATTTCTTCAATGACTTGCAAGCAGGTACGTTCATACACAAACACATTTAAACAGTGTTATCTACGTGGTGTGCACACATACTTATTATAAACACACATATATATTTCTACAAACAACATAAGTATGCATGTATGTATAGCTAAGCTGCATACGCACACATATACAAGCGACAATTACACACTAATACAGTTTCTTCTAGTACTGCGGACGACCGACCGAGAGCGCTACCTACGAATGAAACTTTTAAAAGCTTCCCCACTTGGAGTTAACGAAAGCTTCCTGTTGCAAGCTTTCGCCGCTAGATGTCGCGACATGTTCGAATTTTTAAAACACTCGTTTTACGCACACTATCATGCGTATTCCTATGTGTGAGCGCGTGTGTGAAATCGTGCGTGCATGCTTCCTGTATGTACATTTACAGGTAGTCAACCAGGAGTTTTGATGTATGGAGACCCATACATTAATTACTCAGTCAATGAAACTTTGATAATATCTTGGAGTAATGTTCGGAATTACGACTGACAAATAATCCAACATTAAGTATAGATTAAACTAAGTATAGATTTGTGCTGATATTGTTTGTGTAATGGGTGCCTATGTAATCAAAGTTAAGTGAACTTTAGTCTACAATATAATCTGTATTTTGTCCATTCATAAACACATACTTACCTATCATTGAATTAGTACAGTCAAATTAATTTCTGATAATCTTTATTCCTTTTTTATATAGCGGATATTTTTTACAATATTATTGTTATTTATTACAAATTATTTTATCTATTCAGTCAGTTTTCTGTGACGAGTAATATAAAAAAAAACGATTGATTATATTTATATTCCGTGGTCAATTATTGAACATCTAGCATGTCTTGGGATGGATGCCGATATAAAAAGTTTAAAAAAACATAAAACCGACTTCCTAAAAAAAGTAAAACTAAAAAACTATTTAAAATAAAAATATAAAAACCGCCTTCAAAAATATATGAAATAAAAACCTAAAAAAAAAAAGAACCCTAGAGTTGAAGGCGGTGCTAAAAAGGCTACACAAATCACAAAGGATATTATCATCCACTCATGTTTTCTTTCATGCATCATTTTTGCTTGCTTTAGCACCGCCTTCAACTCTAGGGTTCTTTTTTTTTTAGGTTTTTATTTCATATATTTTTGAAGGCGGTTTTTATATTTTTATTTTAAATAGTTTTTTAGTTTTACTTTTTTTAGGAAGTCGGTTTTATGTTTTTTTAAACTTTTTTTTTATTTCACAGTTTTTTTTAGTAATTTTTTGCTATTAATGTACTCGGCGGAATCGCTCGGCCTTCGGCCTCGCGATTCCGCCTCGCTTTCCAATCCGATCTTGACCCAATTAAAATATGACCACGTCAGCTTCGATAGCTCAGTGGTGCAGACAGTCAACTGTCGCTATTGAATGTTAAGCAACGCTGGGTGCGGTCAGTACTTGGATGGGTGACCGCTGACCGTTGGAGGCTGACCGAGGTTCGGATTCCTCGTAAAACTGTAAGTCCCTTCCCTCCTAATCTTACTTGGTGGTAGGCTTTAACCTGCCCGGGTTGGTACCACCGCACTGAATTAAACGTCGGTCGAAACGGCTATGTAAATAGTTTGTGTTTTCCGACCAGTTCTGTGTAGTCAGCACGATCAAAGGGGGAAGCACTGACATGGCACTTAGTTTACCCGGTGTTATGGGCTGACATCACGGACGTTGTAGGTGATGTTGCAGAACTTAGTAGAATGGACAGACATAAACGTGTTACGGAACCCTACTTTTATTATAAAATAACCGTCGGAGGACCTTGGTTGAAAATTGTAAAATTTAGTAGAAAAGACAGACATGCATTTGTTACGGAACCCTACATTCATTTTGCAGAACTTAGTAGAATGGACAGACATAAACGTGTTACCGAACCCTACTGAACAGTTGCACTCCGGGAGTGCCGGCAGATCCCGTGCCACTCTAACTTAACCCTTAATGCAATGACTTAAGGTTTCATTTTAAAAATGACGCTGACGCGATGTCGCGAATTATACATTTTTTACCCACCTAAAAAGTGCCAAGCGCCGCTAAAGAAGTTTTCACTTCAACAACCTCAGGGTTATCCCCTTTCAAATAAAAAAAAAAAGAATTTTCAAAATCGGCCCACAATTGACGGAGTAATCGCGTAACAAAGATCCAAAAAAAGAAAACATACCGTCGAATTGAGAATCTCTTAGGTCTAAAGTAAATTGCTCGTGAAGACAAATGCAACGAGCCCAAACACGATGGGTTTATCATGTGTAGTTTAGGAGTTCCTATGGCCACCTTCTGTCTCCATCATCAGACCAGTTCGATGGTACTCGTACCCAAAGAGTTTAAATTACGTCGCCGACGTAATACAAACTCTTTGCTCGTACCATAATAAATTAAGCGCACCTGGCCGGTCGGAAAAGATAAAAAATTTCAAATTTAGAATATTCATGAAACAAGGGTCCGAATATGTATCACTAGTAAATATCGATTCATGTATTTCAACAGGACAGAGAAAATTTCAAAATATTAGGTATTTAATACTTTTTAGTTCTTTTTTTTTTTGTTTTTTTGAAATCGGTTTAATATTTTTTAAAACAGTTTATAATTCATTCTTTTTAGTAATATTACATAAAAAAGAATAATCGAAATCGAATAATCGAAATCGATTGAAGTGGTACAGAATTATTCGCCATATGTGTCAGACTGCAAATTGCTGAATAAGTCCACATCACAAAAGTTTTGCTGAAGGTAACCACACACCATACTAATTTATCAAACTGAAAATTGCCGAATACGACCACATCACAAGTTTTGCTGAAGGTAACCACACACTATAGTATTATGCTGATTTTTCGAAAACCACTCAACCAATTTCGATAAAATTGAAATGTGACCACCTCGGAAGTATGACCTAACTAACAAAAAAAGAATTTTCTAAATCGGCCCTCAATTGACGGAGAAATCGCGTAACAAACATACAAAAAAATTAAAAAAAAAATAAAAAAAAAATAAAAAAAAAATAAAAAAAAAAAAACATACAGACGAATTGAGAACCTCCTCCTTTTTTGGAAGTCGGTTAAAAATAGATTCCTGCAAGTCTAAGCTTAGCAATAGATGGATACATTAATATTTTGTAACAAAAGAAATAATATTTTATTTACTACATCCGAACTATGTCCTTTTAAATATCTGTCTAAGTTACATAGACCATAATTTATTACAACTACATAGACTATGTAGTTGTAATAAATTTTGATATTGAATAAAATCAACGAGCGCTAAACCTCGTTGAGTAATTTATACTACACTTTCATTACACGTTATGTTTAACTGTATAATGCAATTTATGTATAAATGTACAAGTCATTACCTAGGCATAGTCACAAAACCTATTATGTAAATTCACACGAGCGATTCACATCCTCGTTTGCAATACTTACTGATATTTATATGTAGATAAAATTACATATATACTTATTCAAGTAGCACGCATATTCGTTAAAATCATTAGTTGAGCATTTCATTTTATTGTATTCAGTGGCTTTGCGACGGCGACAGTTCCGGTGGCACCACAGACCATAACGCCGCGGCCTGGTGAAGTGTTTTTTTTTTATAGAAACTGACACGGTTGGCTACATCACCTACACAACATCCGTGATGTCAGCCCATAACACCGGGTGAACTAGGTGCCATGTAACGTGCAATGTAACATTCTACCTACATGTCAGTCTGGACGCGTATTTGCACTGCCCCGGGAACAATCAAGCTATATTCCACGAAATCCATTTCGTGGATTTTTTATAGCGTGATTGTTCCCGCAGTAGTATTGAAAGGCGATTAATATTTGTGGAGGTACGTACAATACAACGAGTCATCACGTTACTTCTACTATTTTTTTTTATGTTCTGTAGGTTGCGCGGCGATATGTGTTTTATAATTAAACTTCTTCGATAAACTCATTTTATGAGGTCCAGTTTACATAATATCTTATATGACATTTAAAATTTTTTTAAGCGCGACATGCGGCTCCGATAAGGTATCTAACGACGCATAATATGGACATTCGGTCGTATGCGTGGGTTGCGAATGCCGTGCCGGCCTGACAGCTACCTAGTCATTCGCGCTCCTCTTGAAGGACCCGAGACGTAATATTTTAAAATTGACTAAATGTATTCTCAAACAAAAATATTTATGAACATTGAGGAAAACGTTGAAATAAAAACATAAGGACTTTCATTATTCGGGCTTTCGATATGGGTTAAAGTATGAAAAGTACAAGATACCCATCTGGTTAGGTCCTTTCACATATTTTGAACGCATATATAAATTTTGACAATATGCAAATGTTACTTCATATTAGGTTAAAATTTGGTGTAAGTATTGGAAAAACGGGTTTCTTTGGTTTTGTTTTGAACCCTTAATTGAGTTCTACAGAACTGAAATTCTATCAAAACATCTTCTCAAAAACTTTGTTTCATTTAGTCGCTGTACCTTCGAGTGGCCGGTCCTGTCGGAATTATTCCTACAACGTGTCAATTCAAACTTTGCTTAATTTAGTAGCAGTACTTTCGAGTGGCCAATCCTGCCGGAATCATTCCCGCAAAGTGCCCTATGTGTGTCTACCACCTCTACCATGAGTTTTAGTGATTTTTACTACGATCGTCGCGTCGTTCAAGTTGCATACGGAAAATCATTGAGCTATATTACAACACAATATATATATAGAGCTATATTACAATAAACATTATTTCTCTATGCGGAAAATGTATAGCTTAACGTAGCGTAACGGACTGCGGAGCGCTCTGCGAGTCGCGTTGGTCGGCTCGGCACCACGTACGCCGCCGCCGTCGCCCACGTCTGCGTCCAGCTGAATGCTAAAAAGCACCCATGCATAATTACCTGGCAGTCTATTGAACCGTGCTCGCTCATCGCACGGGGAAAGTATTGGATATGGATTGGCATTTTTTATTGTTCATGGACGGCCGGCAGTGGTGTCTGCGCCCAAAACTTCAAGGGAAGATCAGGCACATCCAATAATATTACCACTTCTCGCGAAACCACGCTCGCGGCGTAGGCTTAGTAATAGGCTTCCGTACGGGATACGGAAACCTAAAAATGATGACGAATCATACTGAAGTCTCAATGAAATAATGTTCTTTATGGCGAAATAAATATCTGAATCTGAATCACGTGGTATCGCAGTAGTATCTTCTTGCGTCTTCTGGTATAGCATATGGGCGATTCGATGCGCTATGTCAATTATAAAAAAATTGGGATAATATATATTTATTGTTACAAAAAAACATACATAAAAAACCCAGCAACTCCACACCTCTCGCTAGTTAACGGTTTCCGTGTTCGTGTGTATACGATGCAAATTATAACGCTAGTGTTTGTGAATGCAAAAAACATAATGGCAGTTCACTCCATACACATACTCGTTATATACCAACCTATGTGGTACCTTTATATCCATATGTGACGTATGAAACCAACAGTGGAAAGTTCAGACCTGTTTGGTTCCACGAATGTGGAAATGTGGAAATGGTGCCATTTGATGTGATGATGACTGATGGATGACGTAGAATTTTTGGAATTGTTTCTTTGCGTTGTTTTATTGAAAGCGCGACATATGGCTCCGAACCACCTATAAGGTGTCTAACGACGCCCTTGGACATTCGGTCGTTCGCGGGGGTTGCGAATGCCATGCCGGCCTGACAGGTTCCCATTCACGCCCCTCTTGAAGGATCCGAGACTGCAGTTAGGGGGAAATATATGGGCAGGGAGAACGTTTTATAGTTTACCGGTTCTGTAGAGGACGCAAAAAGGGGACGGCGCGGGATCACGTTAAACAGCTCCTCCGAGCACTCCCCATGCAATAAGCGATAGAACGCACTTAGGGAATGAAAATCCCTTTTTTTCATTACTATTCCTTTTGATTAATTAATATGGAACATTCGTCGATTACACGGAGCCGTAAAAAGGTAGCCGGGAGTGGATGGATGAGAAGAGCGGAAGACCGCGTGTGGTGGCGTGCCTTGGGAGAGGCCTATGTCCAGCAGTGGACCGATACAGGCTGATGATGATGATGATGATGATTCTTCGATTGGTCGGCGCGGTATTTGCTTGGACTCTAGATCTCAGGTAGCCATAGGTTCCATGATCTGATCGTGCGAGGTTCGAATCCGGCCGACAAATACCAATGAGTTTTTTCTCACGGAGCATTTTACGTGCATACCTACGCCTGCTGCTTCACCGTTCGGAACCGGTGTAAAACTGTAGGTCCCTTCCCTTGCCCCTTACTTGATACAGGACGTAAAACTTGGGCCTCATAGCAGCCTTCGCTGTGAGTGTGTTCTCCTCTAGTCCAGTATATCCAGCAATTGAAAGAGATGGCACTCGGGTATGGATCCTACCTTCTCGGACGTGATATTGGCTGGTCGGAATGTGTGCTTTGGACCCTCTGACTCAGCCACCCTTAACGGATTACATAATAAAAAATTAATGGTGTTCGAAGTGTTTCGCATCAACTATATAATAGGTTAGTACAAACAAATGTATGTTCAAATTGGCACAATATTACAAGTAAATGCCAACATATTATTAAAATCATATCGGCAAGCCATAATTCACGATATAAATAATTCCTGTCTCGTAAGCCGATGTGATGGTATTTATACAGGCTCAGCGGCCGGGCGGGCGGCGGCGTCAGGGCGGGCAGCCGAGGGCGGGCGGATTATATGCAGCCTGCGTTGCGACCATTCATAATATCGCCAGCCTTTGAGTCAACATTCAATACGTAAATTACCAAGCAGCCGCGATGTGCACGCAGTGGAAAAAATATTCAGTTTCACGAATCAATAACTGTTTGTCCTACTTGTAATTTATATTTGTAGCGAGTGGGGTCGGTACTTTAAAAGAATAGCACCACTGCATCTCTCCGCGTGTATGTCGTAAAAGGCGACTAAGGGATATGACTCCCTTCTTATTTTACTAGGGTTTAACCCGCCCGGGTTGGTACCACCGCACTGAATGAAAGGTCGGTAGAAACGGCTATGTAAATAGTTTGTGTTTTCCGTCCAGTTCGGTGTATCCGGCACGACCGAAGGGAAGCACTGACATGGCACTAAGTTCACCCGGTGTTATGGGCTGACATCACGGATGTTGTAGGTGATGTAGCCAACCGTGTCAGTTTCCATAAAAAAATATATATTGTTTTTATTTTGAAGATTTTTTTATTTGTTCATGTCATTAAGTTGTGGAATTCTCTAATATATAAATTAAATAAATAAAGTATAGATTTCTATACATATATTTTAATATATACGACATATTACAGGGAATTATTCATGAACAACTTGTTTTTGGTACGTTTTAGTTCGCACATCTATTTGTTTAATCAGCTATGTGTGAAATTCCTGGTTCAGTAATCGCCTAAAATCTTTCCTAAAGTACATTTTTAAAAATAAAAAACAAAACCCAAAAATATTTGAATAGCAAAAGTTATTCTTTCATTCTTTTATTATTTATTCATCATTCGTATGGGAGTACAATACGCTTGAATTTATCAAATTTTGTTTTTATTACAATCCGGTTCGATTACATCCACAAAGAGTGACTCGTTGCTCACAAAAATTTACAGATGTTAATAATTTGAAACATCGAATTGTTGTATGAAGAAATATATGTAAGGAATAAGTCCGCCTTTGCATCACGTGTAAATTTGTATTGTGCTAGTTTCTGTAAAATGTTTTTTGGAACAATAAAGTATTTTCGAATTGACTGCTGATGCACCCCCAGCAGTACGAGCAGCCTTTAAAATTCAGACTCCGCATATTCCAGTCGCTTTACACTCGCGAGTAGACCGCAGCCCCGAAACCTACATCGAAGTATTGCCAGAACAAAAATAAACAAACACATTGATCCTATTGCTCCGCGGCTCGCATCCTACACCGAGCGGGGAAAATCGATGAACCGCCAAAATGCACCCAGCTCCATTCTAACCATCCGATCGGAGAGTTCAGAACAACAGAATTGCGATTGTCATACATTGCTTATTATAACTTACAAGCTGTGCCCGCGGCTCCGCTCGCTCTCATATTTCACTTCACTGCTACCTCATAAGCTATTTAGCGTGATAGTAAGTAGCCTATAGTTGATGGGAAGAATCAAGCTATTCGTAGAATTTTGTTTTATTAAAATCGGTTCAATGGTTCTCGAGTTATAAGCGGACAGACAGACACTCAGACAGACAGAAAGCAGACGTTGGATTTTATTATAGGTAAGGAATAAGGAATAAGGAAAGGAATAAGGATAGATGAACTCTGTTACAGTTGCTTTCACGAGTCATGAGTACAGTAGACTCATTGCACGCAAGTGTGCAGTAGCCGAACGACGACGCGTGTGAGCCCAATAGGCGAAGTGAGTTCGACTGACCTGACTGACGAACCAATCGTGTGAAGCGTCTGCGCGCCGTCGACATAACATCTCGTCAAACCGGCCAATGAAAAGTGCGCTCATGACTCGTGAAAGCAACTGTACAGCTGGTTCATTTACCTGGAACATTTTCTTCGCCTTTGCTATCGAGCCTTGGTCCATGGTGGGAGGAGGCGAGGCGCTTCGTTGGTACACTGGGTTACAAATTAATTCGAAAGACAGGTTCCGTTCCGGAGTGGGAGTGTAGCCGGTGTAATGGGTACACTCCGCGCTCACGCGTTTTCTCCACCAAAGGATGGAGGAAACTTATTCTATTTTGTAAATAATTCATAAATAATTAATAGACTTTTGGGTAGATAGTACAGTTTAGATTATTTTAGTTTATAATAATTGATTGTGTGTTTGACACTTTTTTTGTGGCTACGAGCCATCCATAAAGTCGTTTCTTCTATTTCTAGTGAGTGCCCTATCAATTGTATTCTTTGCACCACCTGATGACTGTAAAATTTCACTTTCTATACTTTTTAATTCTTTGCGTCTCATCCTTTTTTGCACTCTTACCATTGAAAACATAGCCAGTCTAATATACACCTTATGTTTAAAGCTTGAAGGACTATTATACTTTGACGAATAGTCAAAAGTTAAAGCACAGCGAATTTCGATCTGCAAACAACGAGCCACTAATACGCCAGCGTTTAACAAAAGGAAATATAAGTCGCTTTCAAAACCGAACAACGTAATACTTATCGAGGGTTGCGAGGAAGAACTGAATATCTAGCCTAAATCGCGTAAGAGCATGCACACACCTCGGTTGGTCATACAAACCTAATCTAACGATCACTTCAAAACTATTTGGCATAGGGGAAGAATTTCACTTAGTATCGACCTTTTTACTAAATATCTGTATTTAGGAACACATTAAGATAATTTAATGAATATTTTATACATACATACATACGACACGCTGTATTTGAAAAAAAAAATTGCCTGTCCTCTATAATCTGGCGCATTCTGGTTTTTAATTTCAATTATATGTAGAAATACGATCAGCTTTGACAACTACACTGCCAAAGCATTTATTGCAGAATGTGATTTTATTATTATTCTACTATAGTTTTAAAGAAAAATTTAAAGATTAAAACCACAGAGTAACGAGACGCACCGCATGGGCCGGCGCGGCGCGCGGTCGCAGCGCCGCCGCCCGCCTGCGCCCGGGGGTAAACGGCCATAGATCTCTGTTATGTGTCCGAAACCTACTAACTCATACATACCTTCATACATACCACACGCTGGATCCCGACAATCGGGGTAAGCAGAGTAATCGGTTTTGTGCTGTAAGTACTCTTGTAAATTAACGTACAACACCGACCATCACGTTTAGCAATGTATTAGGCCAAGATAACTTAACTATCACTATAATATAAGGCACGAATACCCACCTGCTACATGACTCGGTGGAAGACCATGTCAAGGTGAGAGGTGGCTATCCTGTCTCTCTTTAGCTTATCCCTTAGTCGTATATTACGACATCCACGGGGAGAGATGCAGTGGGGCTATTATTTTAAGTTCGGACCGCACGGGGTACATAGGAACTCATACACAGTGATAATATTTTTTTCCAAAATAATCTTGTAAATCCTATCACGTCAGAAATCTGTGAAAAATGTATGTGGGTGTTTAATAAAATCAACAATTCCGAAGATATTCTATTTTGTCTCCCATCCCTCGATATCTCGAGGAGTTTTTTCCGCAAAAAAAATCCGCAAAAAATACCCAAAAGTAGGTTAGTAATACCGCCGGTCGCACAAAGGCCGAGGTCGGACAATAGCGGATATTCTGACACGTTATTATACGCTGGATATAATTAGTTATGGTGAATGGATTTAGATTTTGAAAATTTGATAATTTCTTTGAATGCATTCAACACAACATCTGTTGCGCGAATCTGGAAACGTTGACGTGCCGACTGGCGTGTTGTTGGTACGGTTGAGCAAATTTGCATTATTTGTGTTCTGACCATTTTGGAAAAAAAAATTTTTTTGCTGTGTGGCCTCTTCCATCCGCCGCCTGCGCCACTGATGCAGACAGGGCGACGACGACGCCCCATTCGGAAGTCAGATTTATCTGAGAGAAATATACTCGTGCATTAATTCATCAATCTATGCGAAGCTTTCGTATTGATCTCCTAATATACCTACTTACCTATGTTATCTTCTTCACAGTTTCTGTTATTAATTTCTAAATTCGCAAATATCGTAGATTAATAAAGCATAATTATATATAATTATTAAGCATATACCATTGATTTTATAGGGTTACAAAATCAATGGCATATACATAAATTCATCTTCAGTATTGTTATTTTAATTCATGATCTCTTACTAAAGTTGATTTGGTTTAAAAAAATATATGCGTCGTCGTATTTATTTTAATTTTAATTTATTTAGGTAAACTTACAGTGATATTACCAATAATATAAGTTTATACAATATATGATTACACTTATTGCAAATAAACAAACGAAAACATAACATAAATGTAGAACAAAAAAAATCGCAGCTGAAAATTAAACACACATTTCTAAGTAAACAAAATATATGTCACAAAAACAAATAAAAATTTCACCTATAATTCTATTCACACTAGTCATTGATTGATTGATTAATTTACTCGATAATAAAAAAGGAATTGAGTGAACTGTTCTGTGTGAAGGTTTTAAAGCAAATTGATAAGTTCTAAGCTGGCACCTCCAGCTCCACAGAATTGTTGGTACCCTTTCCATATAATATTCATACATACTCGTACATACCACACGCCGTTTCGACATTCCAACAATCGGGGTAAGCAGAGTAATCGATGTTATGCTGCAAGGACTCTTGTCAATTACAGCACAACACCGATCACCACGAATCGCTAAGTATTCGGAGAAAATAACTATCAAGCAGCTAGTAAGGCACGAAGACCCACCTGCTGCATGACTCGGTGGAAGGACCGACCGAGCCAAGGTGAGAGGTGGATAGCCCGTCGCCATTTAGGACAGCATCCTGTTCTTATATCCCTTAGTCGCCTTTTATAACACGCACGGGGAGAGATACAGTGGGGCTATTCTTATTCAATACCGGCCCCACCGTACCTGACATAGTGTACCTACATTGAGAAGCTTCTTCCAAATTAATAAAATTTTATTTAATAAATACTTCTAAAAAATATGTATTGTATCTATGTGTTTCTTGACATCCGGCTTGGTCTAAGGAGAGCAGCTTTTTTGCCTATCTAAATATTTACAAGGACGAGATTGTTCGGAAGTAATTCGATCATCGGATCATGAGATTAGCGCACAAAAATGTTTTATTTGTAAATTCTACAAAAATTACGTAATCATCCAACTATAATCTTTCACCGCCCATATCCGGGGATAAATTATTTACAAATAAAAATTATTTTTTATTCTATGAACGTCTACATATTATTTTAGAAGGTATTTCTAGAGGACCGGCAAACCTTGTTGTGCGCCTCGGCACACATACCACAGATTAAATAATATGCCCATACTAACGTAATCGAATAATTATCAAAATTAGTATAGTTAGAATTAAAATTTACAATTGCACTATACACCAGATATACGAGGTAAATTGGCAGAGTGGTCAGATTCTTAAATATTGATGTTTATATGCTGTAAATATTAATGTTCTTGTGAGCGGTAGTATTGGTTAATTACGAGCATTTGTAAGTTACTATAATATAATACTTATTACAAGGTACTAACAACATATTGTGACTTGCGAAGTTTGTTTGTCATTCTTGTTTGCATTGAATTAGAACTTAGGAATTTTCGACATATCGAAGCTTAGGTTACCTTGTAACTGTGGATGAAATTATACAATAAAACATTTTACTTTGTGCCGACTTTATTACTCGAGATCTGAGGTATCTGTAGGCACAATTTTATCAAAATGTGGTTGCATAAAAATATTTTTATTACATACCGATATAAATACCTATAAATGTTATGGAGAAACTTTCACAAAAGCGTGTCAGTAAAATACGACAACTGTTTTTTGTTAGCTTTACAGCCGTCATGATGACGTCTCAATTAGCGTGTTTCCGCGAGGGGTGGTGTTATTGGCTGCGTCTGAACATCCAAGAGACTCTTTGAGGAAAGCCGCCCGTGCCAGATTTAAAAAAAGCCTTTTGCATCAACTGCTTTGAAGACCGTCGAAGCGATAATATGTGCATCAAATGTAATCTTTTGTGTGCTGTATGGATTGATACACGTGATGCGGTGTGTCACTCACGTGACCTACATCAAATATTTGAAAAGATTTGCGTGGTAGGAAGTAAACTACATATATAATATCTACGCATACATGTTATAACATTAATGTAACTTATACCTATATTATTGGCGTACTTTTAAATGCCCATGCATACATATTTCGTTTGTTTGTGAGGAAATACAAAATAACTAGAATATGGGCACAGAATACTTATTAGGTACTATCAATATGGGTTGCCAACCCACGGCCTTGGGGTCGCGTTGGGTGGACATTTATTTCATTACTTATAAATAAACTTACAAATGAACAGTTGTTTTTGAACATTGTTAAAAAATTTTTAGCGCCTTCAGCGTCACAAAGTGAAGTATATTTTTCAAGACATGAATTTCTGTTCATTTTACATACGCCAATCGCATTCTCTAAATGGTTTACATACCTACGAGGACGCGTTGTTTATTTACTCATTTCTCTGCAAACCCATGCACGAAGCCACGAATTGAGCGCGGGAATCGATTCAGCAGACCGAGTGGAATCAGAAATCGATTCCGCAGTAACACTCACGGTGGTGGCATGTCCGCTGTGCTGGCAGGACCACAGCATAATTTGAATTTGTTTTTATTTTTCGTAATAAGCTGAACGCTACACGGCAAAAAACATCGCGCATGAACGCTCTCGGCTGTGGCAAGACGGCCGCCGATCGCTGTTCTGCGCTGAACCCTGACCGGAGACGAATTATCCGAGTTACTTTCGGCTTTTGATCTATGTATGTATATAACTTCCTTCTAGTATTACTCAGCTGGTATTTCTTTCATCTTTAATCATTTTTAACCTGATATTTTTGCTGAGAAAAGGGTATTATTTCTCTCATTTGTGGCCTGGTGTCACATGTTATTCAGATGTTGCGAATAAGATCAACAATTAACGCAGGTGAAGCCGCGGGGAACAGCTAATTGAGAATAAAACTAAGCAAGATCACAGTCCATAAATATCACTATCACTATGTGCGTAACACAAGTGAGCGTAGTTCCGCGCGCTTTATCTCCGACAATATCAGTCGCCTGTCATGGAAACTTTCAATAAAAAAAATCTTAAATTTATCTTTTTGCTTACAGTGCAAAAATTATAGTCACACAAATGATTTGTCTAAAAGTAATAAATTATGATTAATATTTATCAAAACACAATATTTTTAATCTTCTGTTGTCCTGGAGATTAACCTAACAAGTATAAGAGAAGTCGACCTGGTAGTGGTTCTGCCAGCTTCATGCAGCTGGCGGCCTCGCAGCGCTCCTGCCATTTGTTTTGTTTTTTTTTTTAAACTCACTGGCTTCGTTATCGCGGCGAAAGAAGTCGCTGTGTGGACCCGACCGTAACCGCCGCCGCACGATGTTCCGCTACGCAGGGTTGGTTGGACACAAACTTTTTTTTCCTATTTAATTGGGGCCACACACGAGGATAGACATAACTAGACGAATACGTTATAAGGGTGCCACTGAAACTCGATTTCGCTATCAGTAGATATTGAATCAGCTGATTTAATCTAACTACATATTATCACGTATCGAAGTTTAACAAAGGCTCTTTACACCTGATACACTTAATTATTAAGTTTTTGTAGTCAGAACTCTCAGCAAAATTGTTTATCTTGCACTCAATCTGTGTTACCCTGTGAAGTTTCTTGCCGGTTCTTCTTCGTGGGTGTAATCGAACCGGATAGAACAAATTGTGACAAGTTAGTGTGCAGTCTAACTGCCATATGAATGATCAATAAACAATACAATACTAGTCGTATAACTATTCATCACTGATTTCTAAGTCGGTCGAATCAGCTACGAAAATAATTGTATTAGAGTTTTCATTCCAGTTCAATGTAGCCTGCACGACCAAAGCACTGCCATGGCACCCAAATCCGATATAAACGTGGTATGATGAGTTGAAATCACAAGTGCAGCGAGAGATGTAACAAATCGTGTCAGATTTCATAATGAAAAATTCGAATATTCACTGAAGCGCCATCTATGATCTTCCTTTCGGCTTTGACTACTTTATTCACGACCGCTAGGTGGCGCTGCGTGCATATGAGAACTCGAGAGTGCACGGCGTGGATTCACATGTGTGGCAGAAAGCGGAGAGTCAAAAGGTTGCAAATGAAAGCCTTTGATTCCAAGTTCGAGTGACGCAGCACTGAATTTGAATGCGCGGAAAAGAACAGCTTTTGGTGCTCTGGTAGTTTTGTTAGATGTTTTTATTTTGAGGAATCAAACTTTAGAGAAGCCTTCCAATCACATACCATACTGTACTTTATGAAGGTGTAATGGGCACTTGCCATGTTGCCATAATGAATTTTCAGTGCTGGAAACAGGAGCTTTATCACTAATTACGGCGTATTTACGCATTTGATGCCAAGTTGGGTCTTGAATCAGCACGCTGATTCGGCATTACAGGCATTCATAAAAGCTGTTACAGCATAGCTCCAGGTATTTCATGGCCAAAGTCTGGAAGTGTCGTGGGTTGGAGCCAAATAGTTATATGTACATAGTCCCGGTAGCATCACCGCCATCCTGGTTGAGTACAGGTACCTTTACATAATAGCTAGTCAAAGTAAATAATTTAGACATTTTTATCAAATTAACGATATTCTAATAAATAAAGGGAAATTTTTACAGCCGTGTAACGTACGTCAAATTATTAATACCTTTATAACTCGAGAACCACTTTATCGATTTACATATGGTTCACTGTTACATTCTGTCGCTTCTCGAGATGGTTTTACGCTAGCTATAAATCATAACGAGATGTCATCGGTAGTCTGAGCTGTGAGCAAAAAGGTAAAACCCTAAAGCGAAGAGAAGCCGCGAGCAAAAGGTAGCTATGTATAATGGCTAGATTAAATTTGTTGCCATACATATTATATTCCATGTAATAGCACTGTAACTGTAAGTTTATAGAAAAAAATAAAATAAATTAATTAATTAAATTTCCGTTGAACTTTTTCCAAAACTAGTACCTATGTATTCTTCCAGCGCTTCAGTTCGAAAATATTTCAGAATATATTGGAAGGTGTTTACCTGTACAAAAGTAAGCACACCTATTGGAACATTCTCTTTATAACCCTCCCCTCATACGTTTAATAGTCACTTACACTTCATCCATACTAACATCCGCAATCCGCAACTCCGCACGCAAGAAGACTCGCCTCGTCAGCCTCCACCGCCGCGCCGCCCACCGCCTCCTCGCCCACATAGAACATCTATTCACATACGCCACTAGAAGGTGCCAAACGAGCTGTTAAATCGTGTTACTTTTATCTCACTAAATTAATTAATAATCACTATAGTATTATCAAAACCTCGTGTCCGGTTGGGCAATAAAGTTATATGGCTTAGGGAAGCGAATCTGCGCACGGCGCAATGGCGCAAAGCCATAAAACTTTATTGCCCAACCGGACAGGAGGTTTTGATAATACTTATAAATAGGCACTATCCATCCATAGCGTCAGGCCTGCTTCTCAGTGGGGTAGGCAGAGACAAGGGATCTCCACGTGCCACGATCCTGATACACTTCTGCCGCCTCTTCCATTCTCATATTAAGTTCTTCATACATGCTCATCGGTTTCGTTCGGGTACTACTACGCACTAATGGTAACAATTTATTGAGGGATAAGTTTGGTAGAGAAATTCCTAGGTGGTAAGTTAAAAAAAGATATATTTGAAAAAGTGACTCTGAACAAAAGTAAGCAGTAAAATTAATTGGATTTAAATTTAATTCATATAATATATTATATATATGTAATCATATTGCCGCAACTTTCTTTTTTTTTATTGACAACCGGCGTGGGTAGCTGTACCAAATGTTTAAAACACCACTCCTCGCGAAATATATATTTAGGTAAGTATATTGAAAAAAAGTCGTAATAAAGTAGTACTGGAAAGTGTTCGTCGGAATAACAAAATAGAGACACGATTAATTACATTTATTATAATATTTTCTTCTCTGGATAATTTAATTTCTTGACGTTGACGAGAAACTCATTATCAAGTTTGATAGTGCTAAACAAAGAGTTTGTATTACGTCGCTGCGCTCCTATATAGCGACGTAATACAAACTCTTTGGTGCTAAAATCGTAATAGCTTCACCATAGCCTGACACCATAATGTGACCGTGTGGTGTCACGCGACTTAGAACCACTGCAACTCCGTAGGGACGTCGTCGGCTCCCTAAGTGTGCTCTTTCGTCTATTTCATGGGGAGTGTTCGGAGGAGCTATTTAACGCGATTCCGCCGTCCCCATTCCACCTCTGCACTACGCGTACTGGGCAGGGGATGCACCCTTATTCAATCGACCTACCACGGCTCACCAACCGGTTCTGTATCTATTTCCTCCCAAGTACAGCCTGGGGTCTTTCAAAAGGGGCGTGAAAAGGCTTTTATCAGGCCGGCATGGCATTCGCAATTCCCGTGCATCACATAATGTCCATGGGCATCGTTAAATACCTACTTGTAGGTGAAAAGATGCCACATGTCGCACTATCCATAAAAAAAGTAAAAAAAATCATCTGTTTAAAATAACACGGTCAGACCATTTCCATGCAGGTATATTTTGCTTATTCCACGCCTCCGCCCGAAGCCGCCGATCCTATCAGCAGCGTCAATTGCCCGTGCCAAAAGCTACTTCCTGATAACCTACCCCAGCTTCCTCTCCCTCCACCCTCTAGTTGAGGGAAGTTTGAAGACTATTGACGCTCCAGTGTTTGAATCTTTTTGGAATGCAAGATGCGAAGCAAAGCAAAGTAGGAGGATCTAAATTAAATTTATATTAATATTTAATATTTGTGACGATATTTTGTATGAAATATTTTGTGTCTATAATGAAAATATACAGGGTGTTCAGCATATCGACACATTTTTTTGTAGGTAAGTGGGATCATTTGCAAGGTTTGACCCATGATACCTTCAGGTGTCACGTGGTATAGAGATACAATTTATTTTTGAAAATTACCAAAATCCCAGCTTTAATCCCTTGTAACTTTTTTATTTATGATTTTATCAGCACAAAATAAAATTTATTGGATTTTAGAACATACACCTTGTTCTAGAAAAAAATATTATTTGATAAAGTTAATACCATGAAAAGGACTTATGACCTCCCAAAGTCCCGAGGACGAGTAAAAATATGACAGAATCTTAATTTCTTAACTTATTTAAAAAAATGTGACAGCAGTTGAGAGCTTCGTTTTCTTTTTTTTTTATTTAATTCGTCTCCTCCCGAAACAGGCAAAACTCATTAGAGTATACAGCTATTTGTTTTGTAGCTTTAACGTCTGTTGTATAAATTCTCGGCCCGCGAGAACCACAAAAATATTAAAAGTTTACTAGTTCACCCTTTCCAACGGTATACCACATGACATGTCATACAAATCATTCACTATATGGCCAACATTAGGGATAATTTGCAAGAGTCGAAACAATAACAATGGAAGCGAAGTAGTTCGAATTGAACAAAGTGCCCGCGACCGTTACATGTTACATGTTCCAAATTTGAAAATGCTCCGGAAAACACTCTCAATGCGGGAAGCGACCATCGATAAGTGGCCCTGTTACAAAGTGCCGTTTTGTCGTTCTGTTCGGGTCTCTGTCTCTTGTTTTTTTGTTATTATCTTATTCCTGTTTTTGTTGTTTGTTGTTAGGACTGTGTGGGGCCGGTACTTAATAAGAATATCCTCACTACATTTCTCCCCGTGCATGTCGTAATAGGCGACCTGGGTATGCGTAAAAGGGTACCCAGGTAATTACTATATAATATACCTATGTGTCTAAGAAATTGTTTCACCTTGAAGTCGATTAAAAAGCATTATCTACTTAGATACACATTCGAGTTCAAGTAATTTCTACAGAGTTATAAACCCGCATAAAATATAAGTGAATGGATTTTTTAAAGAAATCTCTTTTCCCTCTCACGTAAGGTTTCACGTCACCCACACCGAGCCGCCCCCACGATTGCCACCCTCGCAGGCCCCGTCACACCGCCAGGAGGCCACTATCAGCACCGCGGCATCTTCGGGTTGGCCTTAGCACCCGGGGGAGACGCCGATATTAAAGTCTTCTTGGGTACTTTTGAGGCACTGAATTTTAGCAGCAGGAAAGAATAGATGGGGGAATGATTTCGTCTGGTAAATAATGCGATGTTTTCTGTGAAGATAATTTATATGTAGTTTTAATTAAAAAAAAAAGAAACTATTTCAGAATATAAAAAACAGAATATACAATAGTATTAACATTACAAATAATAAATTAAAATATGGAGTTGTTTCAGTAAATCATAAGCAAAATTAATATTTTAACGTGCAATACACTATGCTAGATGAGACGCTAGAACACAGCTTAGTTTGTGATTGTAACAATCTATATAGGTACTATAATTCATACATAATTTCTGTACTGAGTGTTGGAAAATACTGAGTTTGTTAGTCCCTAAAAAAATGAAATATAAAGAAGGGGGTCCGATACAAATAATATCTTAATTTTAATTACCAACTACCGAATTATCCAAACATTTTAACAACAAAATTATCAACTTTCACCGATAGGTGGCGAGATACGTGCCAGTTCCACTCTAAAGAAAAATATTATTAAAAACCAACATTTACGTGGTGGTGCAGAAACCTCAGTGCGCGAGTCTGACTCGCACTTGGCCGGTTTCTTTTCTAAAACTAAGCAATTTGGTAATCAAAGATATTTGTTTTATTCTAATACAAACATAGGCGTAACATAAAATACAGCTAGGCCATACGAGGTTACAATCGTAAACAGCATTTATTTCAATATTCCTTTTACTTTTCACATAGAATACGCCCTTCCAGGAGCAAGACGAACTTGCCAGAATCCGAAGCTTAACCAACCCTCGTAAGCAGACGACTTACATAGAGCCCGTGCTGAAAACATACATTTAGTCAGGTAATCTTATAATCAACACAGTGGCATGATGTCACGATGAACAGAAATCTTGTCTTACTATCTTCGCAATGCTCTTCCCTCGATTACAGAAGACTAATTATGTAGGTACATAATGAATGTATCTACAGATATATCTATGGTGAATGTAGTGCTGGCAAAAATATGCTCTGTTTGAAACACGTTTTAAAACTTATAACGATATCATTAATCGAAAGGGACTGACGAAGAAGTAGGTGAAAAGAACTGAAGCGGGGTGTGACTCTAGGTGTGGCTTTATACAGACTGGGGAGCCGAGTTTGCAAATTGCTGGTAAGCTTTTAATGTGTAGGATTCATATGGCAAAACAACAAAAATTGTTAAACTTCAAACAAAAATTTAGTTCTATGAAGTATAAAATGAAAAAAAAAGTTTTTTTTTAAACTAGGTAATATGTACTAAACACTGAAGCAGGCTTTTTAAATTTACAGTATTTTTTCGTGACGAAAAAAGAAATTCTGAATGTGACTTTTAATTTCTTATGTCGAGCTAGCTCCATACTGGATAATTATTTTGGAATAAAATTTACGTCATTGTATAGGGAACTTAATTTTCTAGACGCTAAAGCAGCATTATTTGAAAAAAAAAAACTTAATAATTTTTAAACAAACAAAAACTACAAAATTCACCATATAAACGCGCGCACTGCGCTCGATTGCTCAGTGCCGCCGACTCGAATTTTTGTTTTGCCTCTTAATTTTATTGAATTAATTTTTTGCCGGAGACGCGTAGTTTCGGAGAAAAAAATAAACTGATTTTCTATTCAAAATTAGTTTTTCATACAAAAAACCTCCTCCCTTCCCCTCTCCCCTCCGGTGAGGGGGTGGGGTAAATAAATACCAGCCCCCGTCCCCCTACTATCCTCTTTCCCCTATCCTCCTACTTCGGTTCCTCAATATAAAGCCACCTCCCCTGAAGCGATAGATAGAGAATACTGTATCGCGCCAAAAACATTTTACAGAAACAAGTACAACATAAAATTTACATGAGGTGCAAAGGCGGACTTAGAGAGATTTCCTCCAGTCAACCTATGGATGTTTGAGAGTCGATTCCAGTAGTGTAATGTTAGTAGGTATTAGAGAAAGACTTGAAGCGATATCATACATACATACATATCATACACGCTGAATCCCGACAATCGGGGTAAGCAGAGTAATCGGTGCTGCAAGAACTCTGAAGCGATATCGTCTGTCAAAATAGTGTTAAAATGAATTACGACTTTAAGACATATCGTGGAGGAAACAAAAATCGTTCAAGCGCAAATTTTAGATTCGATAATACCATACCTGCCAAAAAATCATATCCGTCCATCTTTTGTCTGTGTGCAATGCAAACTATCTGTGGCGCCATCTATTATTTAGTGGCGTGAATATGTACTAATAAATTCTTAGCAAGTTTATTACATGGGCACCCCTTAATTTTTTACGTTTTACTTTGTTTTGTTCAATGTTCAAAAGAGAAAGCACTCGGCTGATAGATGGCGTAGGCTTAGCGTGTGGATACGGAACCCTAAAAAGGACGGAGCGTGAGCACCATAACTTGACGACACACCTAGAGCCGCGGGCAAAAGGTACTCCAAAACAAATTACAATCACCGTCATCAAAGTAGTATCAAAAATAATTTTATAAAAAAAAATAATTACTGCAACTGTGAATCGCACAACTCATTGATGCCGAGTACATTCCGATCACCGGAAGTGGCGTCACAGAGCGGCGCCGCCGCCGCCGCGCCGGAAGTTGACGAAGGAAACTGGCGAGCAGATCGCGCGAGATACTCTACTCTTTCCTTCCTCTCTGGTCCTCTCTGGTCGAAGATTATCTTGTGGAAAATGCTTAGTTTGGAGAAAGAGCCCGCTGAGACGGTTTCCTTGCGGTGATATTTATCTACTCGGATGTGGACCAAACGTTTTGCTATCGGTTTCAGCCGTATATTTCTTCAAAAGGCGCGTCAACTAAATCGTCCATCGCTTTTTTGTCCGCCTTGTCGCTGGCATGGCACCGCAATGGGCGTGGAACGAGGAGTGGTGTTATTGGCTGTGTCTGGTTGTCCAGGCAGAATCACTGTCAGTTTCCCTATAAAAAATAAAACATAATTTTCAGAAAAAACCCTACTTATATTTGTTTCACAATAGTTCGTTTATTGTTGCATTGAATGTACCTTACCAAGGCATAAGGACAAGATGCCCTGTTAATGGGCGACAAGCTAACCACCTCTAACCTTGGCACCTTGGAAAAAAAAACAAACCTTGGCACGGTCCTTTTCACCGGGCATGCAGCAGGTGCGTCTTCGTGCCTTACTTGCTGCTTGATAGTTTGTCCTAATACTTTGCTAAACGTGATGGTCGGTGTTGTGCTGTTATTTACAAGAGTATTTGCAGCACAACACCGTACTCTGCTTACCCTGATTGTCGGGATACAGCGTGTGGGATGTAAACAACTAACTGAATTTAACATTACATTCATTCTTTTTTTATCAACGAGTATCAATATTAATCCTTCCTTCCTTCCTTTCTTACCTATAATAAAATCCAACGTCTGCTTTCTGTCTGTCTGTCTGTCTGTCCGCTTATAACTCGAGAACCACTGAACCGATTTTAATAAAACAAAATTCTACGGATAGCTTGATTCTTCCCATCAACTATACGCTACTTACTATCACGCTAAATAGCTTATGAGGTTAGCAGTGAAGTGAAATATGAGAGCGGGCGGAGCCGCGGGCACAGCTTGTTTTTCATAAAATTACAAAATACATTACGAACTAAAAATATCTATCAAATTACGTTTATTCTAATTTATTAAATTAAAGTAAAGAATTTCAAAATTCACTGAAATAAAATTTTCCCAAAACCGACGAGTAGGTACCTACTAACGAGTATGCTATGCACATAACCCAACAGTTAATTCAACATTCGAAAATAAACACGTTAAAACAGTTCTGTTATTTAGATAATCGATCAAACGTAAGCTAAATAAAAAAGTGCCTTCTAATTACCATATTACAGCATTGTCTTAACGGTCTTTTAACCATCGCACCGGGGCGGCACCACCGCACTGACACAAATAAAGAAATACAATCGATTATCCGCTCACTGAGGACTAATTATGAAGACTTCTCCAAAATAAAAAGGTATGAACGTTCTTGTGTCTGTCACTAAAGAGTTAAATTTGAGAAGGTACGTCTCTAAACATTTTTTTATTTTTATTTTGTATGGAAACTGCCAAGGTTGGCTACATCACCTATACTACATCGGTGATGTCAGCCCATAACACCTTGGTGAACTAGGTGCCATGTCAGTGCTTCCCTTCGGTCGTGCTGGCTACAACTTAACTGAACCGAAAACACGAACTATTGACAAAGCCGTTTGAACCGACCTTTAATTCAGTACGGTGGTACCAACCCGTAATTTTGGTACAACATATAATTTGTAAAATAAATATTTGCCATGTATGCTGCTGTTGTTGTAGTAGTAAGGATTCGCTCTAAGCCTGTAAACTAGTCCCTCTTTGTCGGAGACCTTCGTGAAAACCCTTAGATCCCTAGCCACCCCAGCCAGCCTATGTCCTCCGTGAAGACCATAAAACGACCAGGGCGGCTATGGAGTATTTGTTGTTTATTTGGTACCACCCAGGAGATGTCACGGACGCGAACAAACTTATGTTAACCTTATGTTGTAACAGTGGCAAAGATTTGTGTTTATACAAACTGTATATGTTGCTCAAATGAGATCGAAAATGTAACAAAACAATGCAGCACGTGTACTCTGAAATGCACTCCATTCGCACAGCGAGAAAAAAATTTCAAATAACTGGTTTGTAAGACTTTCAAGTTTATTTGACAAAATCTCCTCAAATCATCAAAAATTCCCAAATACAAAACTATGTAGGTTTTCAAAATTGTACCTACAATAAAATGTATTACTGTTGAATAAAATATACTTTAATTAATACATACTACACAACTCAACTGCCGCGTCTTATCTCGCCTCTTCTTTGTCTACGCTGCCCTTATGCTCCTTGCTCTAATGACCCCATAAACTTCGAATTTCTCGTCCCGTTACATACGCAACTCCGCTAAATGTTCCTCGAATTTGTATATGATTCTTCAATATCTGGTATATATATTATGGCTGTTTCCGTTGTTGGTGGTTCTTAAGTTTATAGGCAAATTTATATCAATAGCGAAAATTGCCCTGAATGCTTCATATTGTAAAACAACATTTTGGTCTAAAATTTTGCAGCTTTAAAAATACTACCCTTGTAAGTAGGTAGGTATACTTCTTACAATTTTAAGTTTTGTTCATAAATCGTTTAAAAAGTGGCATGTATATGTCATATGTAGGTACAAAAGGACTGCCACGTTTTGATAAATGTTATAAAATTCAAAATGTTAATGTATTTTCTGCGTACTTGGGGAAAAACATTTCGATATGTTTTTAAGTTTTCTGAACCAATTTCGACCATCAGTATATCTATCTGATACCTCAATGAACGGGTTTTGCCTTTATTTCCTAAAAAATAGACAGTTTTTTATTAAAAATACGTTATTGCCGTGGTAAAACGGTTTAAACCGTAAATAAAAAGCAACCGACACCTGTTGGATGTCCGGAACCGCTTCGGGGCGCTTCGTAAGTTTTTTTTTCTACTTTTTATTAGGTCAACACATAATGATAGTCATTATTAGGTACCCCGCAGAGAAATAAAGTTATTCAGTTAAAAAATTAAACTGAATAATTTGAGACATAACTTGGGACTCAGGTGTAATATAATAACAAACTATTAAAAAACATAAACTTTCACACAATAAAAAATAAAACGACACTTTTAGATACTTACTGTGGTGTGGTACAACAATTTTTGTAAATGTCTTTAATGTAAACACGGGAAAATCTTTTACTGGTTTAGTAATTTATATGAAAAACCGCTGGCAACTATATGAATGTACTATAAACTGTTGATTTTCCAAAAATATAAAAATAAAATAAAATAAAATTGACAACTGCTCAAATGACGACTTATTGCTAAGAGTCTTGCATTCCAGCTAAATTTTGGCTTTTCAGTCGTCCTTGTAAGGCGTGCACACTTGTGCATTTTAAATGTCCTCCTGCTGTTTCACATCACCGCAGTAATTTTTCGAAAATAAAAAAAAAACAACTCATTGGTGCACTCCCGGGATTCGAACCTTGACTTCTCGCATCCGAAGTTTCCGCATTTGTGTCTTATCAATTTGGCTACCCACCATTTGCACCAGTAAATGTATAAATACCAATTGTAATAATAAAAAATATCATCGAATCCAGTGAGCCAGAACATGAGGTAATGTAACCCCGAACCCGCTATGCTGGTCACACACGATAAACCACCACCCGGAAAACATAAGCGGAGGTTAAAAAGCAATTATCAAATGAGTTCATATCAAATTAAACTGAATTATTTCATAAAATATTACAGATGGATTTACATTTGGAATCAATAGATCGAATTTGTTATGTAATCCTCAGGAACCAAAGAAAATACATACATAGTGTCACGCCTGTTTCCCAGTGAGGTAGGCAGAGACAACGGATCTCCACGTTCCACGTGTCACGATCGTGACACACTTCAAAAATATGAATATGTATACGTATAGAAATGAAGGAAATTGTACATAAAGAGTATAAGAAATTTGTAGAAATGCTCCGCAGATACAACTCATTATAATATAGGACGGCGGATGCCTGAGTAGTCTGGGCGTCTACTTCTCTTGCTAGAGGTTCGAGGTTCGAATCCGGGCGGCGTGTATCAGTGCGTTTTTGTCTGATGGGAAAATGTACGTACACACCTGCTGATTTACCGTTCGGAACCGATGTAAAACTGTAGATCCCTTCCCTTGCCCCTTACTAGGTGGTAGCCTCATATTGTAGCCGACTGGGTTGATACCACCGTACTGGATGTAAGATAGCCGCATAGCAGCTTCGGCTATGTTCTCTAGACATACCTACAAGAGACATATATGTATACATATATGTGTAGTCCATAAAAAAAAACATGTGCTTTGGCCCCTCTTACTCAACCACACAACAATATTTTGTTCTAAAACTGTTGTTTATGTTGTAAAGTATGAAGTACTCGAAGATTTTGCTTGCTCCAAAATGTTTTTTAAAAATGTCTTCCTACTGAAGTGTTCATAATAATTTAACACAAGGATTCAAAATAAAATTTTGTTTTATTGAACGTGACATGGTAGTTTGATTTGAACATCCAGTTGATTATATTCTATTTCTTACAAATGTATCATGCAGACATAATAATATATAAAAAGATATACATACATATAAAGAAATATACAAAGAAAAGCTTCTCTCGTTTTGCATATTAAATTCAATTATTAATTTAATTTCGATCGTGATATTAATTTCAAATTATTCTATCACAACCTAGATTTCACACAAACAATAAAATGGTTCGATTTCAAAAGATCCACACAGATGGCGCTCAGCAAGCAATTCGCGCTGCCTATCCAATGAGGGGCGTTGCAACTTCCGTTCGTACTTCCGTGACGTTTCACTTTTTCTGAGTTAGGTGGGGATGGGGATCCCAAACGTGCGTTGAAAGGGCTTCGCTCCAAACATTCACCTAGGTCCCAGCTACAAAACAGACACAAAAGAGGACAATATCAGCACCACACGCGGCTGTGTGGGCAGCCATCACAACAGACAACGGTTTGTTCGCAGGATAATTGCCTCGCACCGGATACGAACGTCGGACCGCGCCCAGCGAGCCCGCAGCCGCGCCACTACGCGCACTTCACCCTTCGTTCACTCCATGTTACTGTGCGTTTTGGTTCATTTACCCCGTCCCGTGCTAATTTTACCTTAGCCTGTTCAATTTTGAATCATTTGTTTTAAATATTTACCTAGCTTTTGTTGCGGTTTCGCTCGTGTGACGTTCGGTTTGAAAGAATGTAGCCTATGCACATGCGCACACAACTTCTCCGCCGACGCACCAAAGTTAAGCTCAAAGTCAAGTGGCAGTGGGCTGGGAAAATCACTCGAAAAGACGACGACTTTTGGAGTAACAATATCAACAGGAAAACGCACTGTGGGAAGACTACCCTCTAGGTGGGACGACGACATCAAGTATGTAGGCGGAAAGCAGTGGTTCCGTACCGCTAAAGGCCGGGTGGACTGAACGAAAATTGGAGAGGCTTATGCCCAGCGTATACACACTAACTACTGAGACTGCTTCTCCGCAAGCTCTCAAAATAGTTTCTGTGTCGTACGCGAAAATATGTCTGAGTCTGACTGTTTTGATTCGACTGTTAGGCACAGAAACCCATGCCGGATTTCTTAAAAAAATCAATATTATATCCCATTAACGCAGATTACCTACAGATAATATGCATCGATGCATCGGTGTACACACCCACACTTGCTGCCTCATCGTTCGGAACCGGTGTAAAACTGTAGGTCCCTTCCCTTGCCCCTTACTAGGTGGTAGGCTTACTTAAATAAAATTGTAACCGACTGGTTTGGTACCACCGCACCGGATATAAAATGGCCGCATAGCAGCCTCTTCTGTGTTCTCATCTAGTCCAATATAGTATAACCTGTAATCCAAAGGGAAGTCTCCGGTACGGCACCTACCTTCTCGGAGGTGATTTGGACTGATTGGAGTATATGCTCCTCTGACCCATAACGGATTACATAAAAAATATATTACGCACAATTAGGTTTCGATCCACATACTTTTCGCACGATGGCACAATTCTTCTTTCTCTTGTCAGTTCATTATGTTGTACACACAAGTCCCAATGAATAATGTACGTAATATGCAAGTCTATTTAATATTTTATAGCATAATATATATGCCTATTAAATTATTTATATAGTATTCGCCTTTAGTCTACACTAATGTTATAAATAAGTAAAGTTTGTAAGTTTGTAAGATTACCTTCAGTTTGGATGTAGGAGGTAATCTCCGAAAATACTCATCTGATTTAAAACATTATTTGACCAATATTTAGAATGGACCTTCAGGATGGACATAGGCTATGCGAGCGAGGCCGCGGGCAAAACCTAGTATATTATATTTTTTTACAATCGAACTAAAACATTGCCACAAAATATTCTTGTTCACACGGTTGTTCACACGAATGTACCTCTCCCACATCCCAAAGGTTAGTTAGAATAGAATGCCTTTCGACATAAAACTCTTCTTTTGTACCTAATTTTAATAAATTCGTGTTTCAATACAGAATATATATACATACCTACATACTTCACCACTGTGCTTCCAACCACATATTCGCTTGCTGACCACTATTACTGGTCCAGCACACCTGTAGGCCAGTAAGCCCGATCGTAAGTACCGGATTATCCAACTTAGCGGTAAGACGACAGAGCCAATTAGCGCGTTAAGACGTCGTTAGTTGAACGCATTACATCATGATTACAACTACAGAACTGTCATCGTATTGGATTGCCCAATACCGAGGGTGTACCGGGAACAACTCGATGCACGAACTCACCCAAAAACTCATCGATTGTGCTACACCAAGGAATTGGTCTACTGTTATGTATGAGCGACCCTCAAATAAACGATAAATTCATAAATTTTATCGAATAAATTGCCAACATCATTATCAGAGAAAACAAGTAGGTAAGTGGTACCTAGAGTATTTTGGTTGTATATTATCTACATGTTTTTTTTTTAACTAATTATACGTATATATGTATAATATATTATTTTATATTAGCTTTAGCCCGCGGCTTCGCTTGCGTGAAATTCATATTTCAAAAGAAGAAAGTTAGTAAGTAAGAAAGAAGGCCGAGCTGCGTTCCTGCGTTACCTTTATTTCAGTGCGCGGAACAATTCGGTTTGTTCAGTAACCGCAACCGGAACTGATGCGATTATATATTTAAAAACAAACTACCCCTATTGTTTTACTTATTTTTCCCTGGGTAGTCATAACCTGGGAACCACGTAGTGGGTCAACTTGACACGTTGAATTTTGGGACTGCATGTATATAATTTTAATAAACCATGCTTATGAAAAAAATACCTACTGCTGAGCCTAGAGGGCAGGGAGATCCAGAGGGGCGAGCGCCTTAGCAGGCCTAGCTGATAGGGGGCACCCCAGAGTCTGCTAGAACTTTTCTAAAATCGCGTTACAAAATATTTTTACCTATTTGCACCCTTCTCGAGAGATCCTCAAAACTCTCAAAGAACAAGCCAGGTATTTACAATTAAGACCACTTCAAACTACAATTCACACAATAAGAGACTTCTTTACAAGTCCAACCGTCCATTGCGAACTCGTAGTGCTTCTATTAGAAACACCCTGTGCAGATTTACTCAACATTTATCGCAACATAAAAGAAATGTGGAGATCGGAAGCATCCACTTGAAGTGTTGTAGGTAACGACCTAATTGGTCGACTCTTGTGTCGAGAGCATTTCTTGAATCTTGAATTTCAAACAGTTAGAAGTAGCAGTTTGAAGATGGTATATTATTTATGTCGAAATAATCGCAATTAAATAAAATTGCATTATGTATGTATTGGGTACCGCTGGGGCGAGGACGGTCGAATTGGACGAAATTTTCGAACTGTAATATTATGTATTTCAGTTTTAATTTTTATTAGTTTAATGTTATTTAGTCTATATAATATTTTATATTAAGTTTATATAATATTTATATTTATTTATAATATTTATATAATATTTTATTCTAGTTTATATAATATTTAATATTATGTATGATATATATATGTATATACGATCACGCTGTATCCGGGAACAATCGGGAAATTACAGCACAACACCGACCACCACGTTTAGCAACATATTAGGTCAACTATCAAGCAGCTAGTGTAAGGCATAAAGTACCTACCTAAAGCATGATGCATGCATCCCTTTAGCATGGCGCGGCGGAATCTTGTCCTTATCTCTTAGACGCTAAATAAAACTTCCTCTAATCCATACGCACTCGACTATTAGTTCGAGTTCCGGTGGCGTCCCGGCGCGTGATTGTCGGTCGTATTGCACAAATATTGAACCGGGGAGCCACCATTTTTAAAACAGCCGCGCCGTCTCTAGAACGGTGGGCTGGGAGCTTACTGTGGGAATAAGGAATTCGAATATCGTTTTATACATAAATTATTTCGATGAATATTTTTAAAGTTTTTTTTATAGTAAGCATGGCATGTGGCGCCGAGCCACTCATAAGGTGTCTAGCGACATCCATTGCCATGCCGGCCTGACAAGTGCTCGTTCATGCCTCTCTTGAAGGACCCGGAACTGTACTTGGGGGAAATATGTGGGCAGGGAGAGCATTCCAGAGTATACCGGTTCTGTGGAGGAAGGATCTGCAGAACCGATTGTTATTCATCCGCGGTAAGTCCAGCGTGTATGGAGGCAATCCCTGCGCAGTGCGCGTTGTACGGAGGTGAAAACGACACGGCGGATACGAGTACTCCCCGTGGAATAAGCGATAGAACACACTTAGTGCGCCAACATCCCTACGAAGTTGCAGTGGTTATAGATCGCGGGATACGTCGGGGTCATCCACTAGTCGTGCATTCTAAGGTTTATTACGTCTCACGAATGTTCTTTTTCCGTAAAATATGATAACAATAGAACTAATGACATAACATGATAACTAATAACATCATGACACCGGTTTTTATGCGAGCTGTCAATTATTTGATGACTTATATAATTAAAGCAGGCATTATTAACATTTGCAATATAATTTTGATCTAGTTCTAAGTACACAATTTTTCTCCATAAAAACTTAATACGATTATATGCCTTCGTGACATCACCTATCCTAGTATGACCTTTAACATAGAAATCTTCTCATCGCCCAAAGGTAGACTGCAAGAAATCCCTACTAGTGATAAGTCCGCCTTTGGGCGCTACTGTTATCTTTAATGTTCTTTATATTTCTGTATTGTTCTGTCTGGATGTTATCTGCTTGTATTGGTGTTTTGTTATTGATGTGCAATAAAATATTTCTTTTAAATTATATTGTTATTAATTTTCCAATATGGAAATGTCAAAAACCTTAATCACACCATTTTGTTCTGACATAAGCATGGCAATTCGAAGATTCGATGTACACATTTCTCCGATGGACGCTATGCTGCAAGTAATATCGATCTTGTGAAGGAAAAGAGCTATTGTTATTCTCCAAAACCATTCACTTTATAGAACCATTAAAATTGCATTATAAAGACGAGTGGATGAGAAGCATGGGGTCTCTGTTGGGCGACAAACTGTTAATGTTTTCTCATTCTTTAAATTCATATAGCGATCTTCGACTATTTCTGTCTCAAGTATCTAAGTACTACACTTATTATGCCTTTCAATATTTCTTTAGGCATCTTATATTCATATTAATATAGTTTTATTTAATATTTCTTTCTATAGTCCCTGAGACAAACTGATAAACGAACTGCTAAATATCAATTGACGATTCCATTTTTATACGGAACCCTAAATAGACAAAAAAGTAAAACAAGAAGCCTCAATAACCTCCAGTATAAAATGTACTTGTCTATAAATCCACTCACCTCTCCCCAAACAACAGATAGACATAGGTACAAAGGGACAAAGATATGCCTACATATACAAATCATACAGATACGTATATAAAGATACGCATTACCCGTTGTAATGTATGTATGTCGATCTGTCCGTACGTTCTCTCCATAACCGTTCAATAAATGAAGGTTGCAGGAAGCATCGAAATTGAAATCTGCCTGTTTAGAGCGCAACCATGCAGTCCGGAACTCTTATCAGGTTGTTGTATGTCTGTTTGTGTGTATGTCTAACACGCACGTCAGCTTCGGGGATATCTTTAAGAATTGCAAAATATTGATATTATAATTTAAAAACATTTTTGGAAAATACTGCAATTTAATGATTTTTTTTTTCATAATTTTCGTACACATACCAACTGTATAATAATTGTGCTCTCATAAAAAAGAAATAGTTTACAGGCGATATACAGAAAATTATCCCATTAATATAATATCTTTTCGGCACTTTTTATGAAGGACCCGAAATTTAAGAATATGGGTCCTTTAGAAAGAACCGACCTTTACAAAGAGATTCCGGTTATAGAGGTCGAAAGCGTCGCACGAACTCGCACATATCTGTGCGACAGAGACGACGCTCTACAACGGGATTGACTCTTCTAAAGCTCGATTTTCATTACTTATTGTCGGGTACTGTACGTTTATGTAATATTTTGCCATTTATTTAAATATCGACTGATTAGTCGGCCAGAAAGATCGCAATAACAAATCACAGTAAGCCAAACTCCTCCAGTAATGGAAACTTTCATGGTAGACTAAGCAATTATTTAAATACCCTATATACAGGATGTCGCAGGATAGAGTTTCATAACTTCAGAGTTCGAAACGAGTCCATATTTGAGGACGAAAAGATCTGAAACTTTTTCCCAAACTCGGTCATTTTAAAGTTTTGGTGAAAATTGTTCCTTTATTAAATAACAATAAAATCATTAACTCTTGGATAGAAATGGGTATGTTTCATTTAATAGTAGAATTGAACTTCATGTAGGTCAATTCCAAACACTGAAAGTTCAATGACATCAAAAGAAAAAAAAGAGGACTGGACTAGATCATTGCACTCCCTAGACCTAGACAACACTGTTGCGCAATCTGCCCAGACTCACTGTCCATCGAGTTTTTAATGCCATTTCCAATTATTTTATTAAAAAAAATACGAAATTTCGAATTGAGTGATAAGGATTTCTTCGTCTAATAAATGAGTAATCTCTATTACTGAAGTTTCTCGTCCATATCCTGAAACAACCTATATAATGTTATATTGTATCAGTATAGTATATAATTTTCATAAATCGTACCTCTCATGAACGGAACACAAACGTGCTGCCCTGCAGCCACTCTGTAGCTTCGTGCAAAGTGCGCACTTGGCCGGTTTTTTTTTAATCAATGAGAGAGTGAGTATGAGCAGATTGGCATCACACGCACTCGCCGGGGGAGTGCGGGGAAGTACGGTCACATCGGCGGGAACTCATTACAGCCACGTGACACATTCCAGCCCCCACGTACCCTCCCCGCGGGGTACACTCACAATAGTAAAATGATCCTTTCAAATAATTTGAAAACTGTTTTCTGACAGATACAAATTACCTACTCTTTTATATCTATTCGTGTATAGTTTTAATGAGCTCGTATGTACCTATGAATGAATGCAATCAATGAAATGATTTATTATAAAAACGGTTAAAATATACATTAGCTCTTACACTGATTTTCATCTGTCACGTAAGAGCCGTTCTTCAGTATGCCTTCATGCGTAAGGCTTTTGCGCTCATCTAGTAGTATCATATAATTATAATTATATTATGTATCTGTATGTATGTAATGTAACATTGTAATTATAATAATTATATTTAATTTTGCCTTCCCACACTCAGGTCTTTTGCTACTACATACATACATACCTACTTATATTTCACATCACACGACTCTCAAACATCTAAAGGTTGACTGGAAGAAATATCTATAAGGGATAAGTCCGCTTTTGCACCTCATGAGAATTATATTGGACGCTTCTTTCTGTATTATTTTTATTTTATTTTATTTTAAGATTAATAAAGTATTTCTATCTATAATCTAACACAGCTTTTATTTAAATAGCATATACCTACTTACGTATATTGATAATAAATAACTACCTATACGTCTTATTAATTATTGATCTCCAGTTCACACACTCCAGTCTTTTACTACTACCTACCGTACTTACATTTAAAACATTTCCAATTTAAAACATCCAAAGGTTGACTGAAATAAATTTCTTTAAGGAATAAGTCCTCCTTTGCACCTCATGTACACATGAGACAATGTTCTAATGTCCTTATTGCTGTTAAATGTGCAATAAATGGAGCAATACATTCTTTTCTATGTATCTACCTATACAGGTGTATCAGGATAGGTTTTCGAAACTTCGGGGTTCGAAAGGGGCCCATATTTGAAGACGAAAAACTCTGAAACTTTTTCCCAGATTCGATGATTTTACAGTACTTTTTGGTGAAAATCTATTCTTCAAGATTTGGTGGATGGTTAACGTCCGCCTTTATTAAATAAAAAATAAATTCTAACTCATGAATAAAAATGGGTAGGTTGCATACATAACTAGTACAATTGAACTGCGTGTAGGTAAATTCCAAACACTGAAAGTTCAATGACCTCAAAAGAAAAAGAGGACTGAATTAGTTCACTGCACTCTCCAGTCTCACTGTCCATTGAGTTTTTATTACAATTTCCAACTTTTGTATGACCAAAAAAACAACGGAATTTCGATTTGAGTGATAAGGATTTTTTTCTTCTAATAATGAGTACTTTCTATTCCTGAAGTTTCTCAAACCTATCCTGATACACCCTGTATAACAATGTTTCAGCTCATTTACCAGAAATTTATGTAGGTTCATTTTAACTGCCTTCTTGCTTTTCTGCGGTACACAAGGCGGAATTATCGCAGACGTTACAATTCAGTACATTTATAATACAGTTTGATTTCATTTAAACATATTATATTTGTTTTCTTACTGTACCCTCCCCGCGGGGACTCACCCCCAACCGGTCTGGTGTTACGCACACACACACACTCTCACCCTCTCTCAGACCTATAGATACACCCTCACACACACACACAGTACCTACGCATTATACAACGACACACCAGATCGAGGCTGGATTAACGGCCGTTCCATTTAAGCTTTTCGAAGGTTCAAAATTCGAACGGAAATGGTGAATGTTTAATTTTCATCGATGTTAATTTTTTTTTTCATGCAGCCGGACCTATTTGACTAAGATTTGGCTACATAAACTATTTCGTTCGTGGCGTTAGCCTATTATGCTTTACCTGAATATGCCTCAACGTCAGTACATTAATAATTTTATGTAGTACTTACATTTTTTTTTCTTATAGCCCAAGAAGTCTCCGGTATGGCACCTTTTCGGATGTGATATTGGCTGGTTGGAGCGTGCGTACTAGCCCTGCGACTCAACCACGCATACTGGATAACAAAATATAATTTTCTTACTAGTTAATTTTTTTTTTTTTTTTTTATGGAAACTGACACGGTTGGCTACATCACCTGCAAATTGAACTAGCTTGTGAAATTACTTGCTATAGGTACTTAACAATAACAAGCTTGCAAACTGATCGATTTCACCTCATCGGGTTAAGTCTCATCTAACAGTTATCTATAGGTTAAAGTGTCATTTCTCACACAGTAGACAGGAGTAAACCGGCAACAAAATGTTTAAGCCGAAGGTGGATAAATCACATTTACACAGAAAGAGATGCCGTCTAGATCTTATAATAGTTAAGATAACACGATTCACTAGACCCTTCAAGTACAGTACCCGGCTGCAAATAATGCGTGTCGAGCTTTAGAAAGAGACAATCTGGTTGTAGAGCGTCGTCCCTGTCGCACGAACTCGCACGTCTCTGTGCGACAGGGACGACGCTCTACAACCGGATTGTCTCTTTCTAAAGCTCGACACGCATTATTTGCTGCGGGGAACTGTACCGTGTGAGGCCGGTACTTTAAAAGAATAGCCCTACTGCATCTCTCCCCGAGTATTTCGTAAAAGGCGACTAAGGGATATGACTCCTTTCTTATATTACTAGGTGGTAGGGTTTAACCCGCCCGGGTTGGTACCACCGCCCTGAATGAAAGGTCAGTCGAAACGGCTATGTAAATAGTTCGTGTTTTCCGTCCAGTTCAGTGTAGCCGGCACGACCGAAGTGAAGCACTGACGTGGCACCAAGTTCAACCGGGGTTATGGGCTGACATCACGGATGTTGTAGGCGATGTAGCCAACCGTGTCAGTTTACTTAAAAAAAAACTGCAATTGCCTACACACACGTCACGGTCGATGCAACAAAATTAGCAAAAGATGATTGACGACGCAACGCGATACGTCCGATGATTGTGGAAGTCGTGGCTGCTCCCCGCTAACCGGAATCGAACAATTAAAAATCACAGAACTGTTATTGTCATACTTTGCATTAAATTTACTGCCTGGGCGCGGGTGTATATTTCCAATACTTCAACGGAAGATCAGACACAGCCAATAACATCATTCCTCGCGAAACCACGCTCAGAGAGGCGCCATGCCGGCTATGAGGCGGACAAAAAGGTTGTTAATAATATTTTATGTTTATATGTTAGTACTAAGCACGTACTCGCTTTTTATATATATTTTTATTAGAAAAATGCAAAGCGAAAATCATTGGAAAAAATACATAAAAATACATATCCTGGCCTCGATGTATTTTTTCCAATGATTTTCGCTTTGCATTTTTCTAATAAAAATATATAAAAAGGTTGTTGTCTAATTTTAATGACACGAATTTTCAAGATCCCCAGGTTATTGCATTATTGCATTGTATTATTTTATTATTAATTTAGTTACACAAACATAAAGGATTAAACACAACTATAAGACGGACGGACTACAACTGACCGGTTTTCTAAGGTTCGACCAGCCAACGTCGCTGGCTGCGGAATCCTAAAAAGTGTCAGTAGAGGAGATAAAATATGTGGAAACATCACTCGCGTGCGTCACTGTAAAAATCGTATTTCACTCCAGCTCCGAAATGTGCCGGAAATAATAAAAACCTAATGAAGTAATGAGACGAGTTACAGGAGTACATTTCCATCATAAAACATCGAAAAATAGATGCAAATATTAATCAATCTCTAGTCCATTTAATTACAGTCTCAGCACACTGTGCGTCACCGTTATCAAACCGTCACGGTGTAAAATCAATTTAAAAAAGAATACACATTTACACATACATACATACATACATATCACACATGCTGAATCTCGACAATCGGGTTAAGCAGAGTAATCGGTGTTATGCTGCAAGAACTCTGGTAAATTACAGCACAGCACCGATCACCACGTTTTGCAAAATATTCGAACAAGATTCAATCGATCAAGCAGCAAGTAAGGCACGAAGACCCACCTGCTGCATGATTCGGTGGAAGTACCGTGCCAAGGTGAGAGGTGGCGAGCCTGTCGCCCTTTAGCACGGCATCTTGTCCTTATCCCTTAGTCGCCTCTTACGACATGCATGGGAAGAGATGCAGTGGGGCTATTCTTTTTAAGTACCGGCCCCACACGGTAGTTTAGACATTGGGCGATATTCATTGTCACAAAGATCTATCATCACTTTTCATCTGTCCGAGTTCGTGCCTCTTCTATTCTTTTGAATTCTACGTATATTTTTGTTTGCTCATTTGAAGCGGGGTATTTTTCTAATTGAATCAGTTTCATTTTATGTGATTTATTATTGGTGTGATGATGTATGATTCTTTCAACAACAGCCGCGGCGAGAGGCCGCGCTGTGAAATTGCTGGGACAAAATGTTTCGCACCCCTGCCCGCGTGTTGCCGACGACACTCAGTGTGACGCGCCCTATCGCCCTATCCTAAATTGTTGCTTGTTCGAAATAATCAGTTTTGTTGGATTCTGTTTTTGACTCAAGTACCTACGACTGACTGCACTTACAGTAAGAACATAATATAATATCAGCAAGTTCTACAAAATTTCAAATTATGTTAAAACAAAACATAAAATAAAATAAAATTAAAATAAAACAGAAAATAAACGTACAATTAAATAACTATAATTCCTTACCGAAAGTTCCTAATACATATTGATGAACTAGCTGTGCCGGTGGCTCCGCTCGCCGTAAATTCTGTTTTTGGCATCAAATCTGCCTTGCTGTGTACTTGCCTTTTTCTTTCATGATTTCTTTTCTTACTAGTTGTAGTAGTAGTTTACTAGTTGTTATTACTAGTTTTTGAATAAGTCAAATTGTAACGTCCTTCTGTAATTCTATTTGTGAAAAACGCTGCTGGATATGCAGGATATGCATTATGCATATTCTGTGTTATTATGTTAGCTATTGTTTTTTATTTTATGTACATGTCTGTTTGTTTTTCCAAAATAAATAAAAAAAAAACTGATTTCAATCGGAAATCACGGAATTTTCCAGAGACACTGTGTTCCCTTTCTTTAACCTTGTGAATATATCTATCATTACATAGATAAAAACCGTAAGTATATAAAAAGGCGTGTCAATAAATTAGACGACGATCTTTGATCGTCTAGGCCCACTTGCACCAACACGAGTTTAAAGTTAAGTAGCGAGTTATGGATTTAAACGCGGTTCCCACAGTCAAAGGGTGCTAGCTTAAACTGGTTTAGCGAGTTAAACTGGTTTATATATTAAATTTGTGTTGGTGCAAGTGGGCCTTAGCTGGCACGGCGCTTACTAAGCAGAGGTGTTATTGGCTATGTCTGATCTTTCGTGGGACTTTTGGGAGCGCTGGCGGTTATAAAAAAAAACTGCCAAGTGCAAGTCGGACTAGCGCACCGAGGTTAAACACGTTTCTGGGGACCCCCCTTAATTGTTTTATTATTTGTTGTTATATCCTCAAAAATAACAAATATTCTGGGAAAATTTCAACAGACTAGCTATTACGGTTTAAAAGATACAGCCATACAGATACAGACAGACAGACAGACAGACGTACCCGTACGGGGTACGGAAACCTAAAAAAACCTAAAGTCACGCTCACTCATTGTGAGTCACAAAAGAGCTTTTCACTTCACAGTAAATATTGAAGATCGCACGCATTCAAACACACAGTCTGGAAACACATCCGTATACCCCTCAATGCGCCGCGCGACGCCGCGCCGTCAGGGTGCCCCAAAACACATCCACATATTCCTTACAATGAGCATTACGGGTGTCAATGAACACATCCCCATATGCGTCCTTTACAATCGCCATGAAAATGCAATTCTAGAATAGTCATTGTCTGCCTCAGTCACAACTTGTGCACTCAATTATCTTCTGTCTGCTGAAAATGGAGTGCTTGCCGACCATTGATATTATAACCCTCAATGTTGCCGACTAATATACCTAACAATGTTTTGATGTTTGTTTACACTGTTTTGTTTTGTCAGCCTCGGTAGCTCAGTGGTGCGTTCGGTCGACTGTTATTAAGCAACCCTAGGCGCGGTCAGTACTAGCATGGGTGCCCGTACGACCGTTGGAGACTGACCTTGGTTCGGGTTCCACGTTAGACTGTAGGTCCGTTCCCTTCTTACCTTACTAGGTACTAGGGTTTATTCCGGCCGGGTTGGTACCACCGCACTGAACGAAACGTCGGTCGAAACGCCTATGTAGGTAAATAGTTCGTGTTTACCGTCCAGTTCAGTGTAGTCGACATGAAATGAAGGGATACACTGAAATGGCACCTACTTCACCCGGTGTTATGGGCTGACATCAAGGATGTTGCAGGTGAAGTTAGTTAGCCAACCGTGTTAGTTTCCATAAAAAAAACACAGATTGTACTAGATGTTCTCATACATCACTCCCAAAAAAATATGTCATCGACCAAACGAGCCTATAAGCTGATTTCACAATAACTTATGCTTGTGATATATGTATCATCTTATCGTCTTATGTCTGCAAATACGCGAGTGAGGAGCATAAACGCATTTATGCTCCTGCGTATAAGCATGAGATGGCTTGTAATGCGATAGTTTTATGCATTTATGCTCCTGCGTATAAGCATGAGATGGCTTGTAATGCGATAGTTTGAATTGAAAGCATTCATGATGATAATTGCATGTGAAGGCATGCACATTTGTTTACCGGTAGGTAACAAATTTCAACGCGCTCTGCCGCTTCTAGTATTCAGTTCGATGTTTAAACATGTATACCAGCGTCCCGAGGATTTTTGGGTGCTGGAGTAAATTATTATGTAGTAACAGTACCTAACGCTACTAACAGTGACGCTCGCTAGGGAGATATCGCTTTTTAGGATTCCGTATCCGGTACGGAACCCTATTACTAAGCCTACACCGTCTGTCTGTCTGTCTGTCCGTCTGTCCGAGGGCTGTATCTCTTGAACCGTAATATGTAGGTCGCCCGTTGAAATTTTCTCAGAATATGTGTTATTATGGCCGACATAAGAAGAAATAAGAAAAATTATTTACGGGGGTTCCCATAGAAGAAACTGAAAAGTGTATGCGCGCCATCTACCGAAAAGAGTATGAAGCATTTTAACTAATAATGAATTTTAACTAATATGAAGCATTTCATAAACTCTCCATAGATGGCGTGACGCCGCGCCATGTCATGACGATACGGAACCCTCAGTTCCATATCGTCATGACATGGCTATACGGAACCCTCAGTGCGCGAGTTCGGGTCGCACTTGTTTTCACACACAACTTAGCCGCGAGTCCCGTCACACACTCTTTTTTTGTTTTATAGAATTTGACATGGTCGCTTATATGACCCGCTGCGCCGATGATTGACACATTGTTCCTCACGAAACTAAATGCCATGTCAGTGCTTCCCTTTGGTATGCAATATTATATAACGGAGCCGTTTCTGCGTGTTTAATTCCACGGCAATGGCATATTAGGGGTGTCACAAAACAGACTCAGTCTTCCCGGAGCGGAGGAGGCCTGTTGTTTGGGATCGGCGAAGCGGAAATGGGTCCTGGGCATTGTGCGAGCCCTGGCGTGGTCTGCAGTTGGGGTCTCGGCGGCGGTTCGTTGTGGGAATATAGACAGAATAAAGTGGATATAGGGATGGCGGAATTTGGGGCTCAGATGTGGTGAACAGTGGGTATGTATTTAGCTGTATTTGGTTACAGTTTATTTACACATTACACACATTATAATTAATTGACAAAAATTTGAGACAGATTCAAATATCTATAGTCATATCAGTCTGTCAGATATACTGCTACAGGTCGGTTAACCAAAGCTGGCGCGTGCACAGTACTCACACCAATGCAATTGTGCAAGTGCGAGTGAGACAGATCGGGGCATACGCATCACGAAAACCCGATCTGTCTCACTCGCACTTGCACAATTGCATTGGTGTGAGTACTATGCACGCGCCAGCTTTGGTTAAGCGACCTATACCCACACCTTTAAAGAACGTATCCACAAACGATTTCTGATACCACATGGCAATGAGTAGGTAAAATACTCATCGATGTCCTTGTATCTTCAATCAAGTTGAAATATATGATGTTGATGTAGCTATAATACAATATTTATTTTTCTTCTTGTATTATGTAAGTATATAAGTATGTAAGGATGTATATTGGTTTGGTATAAATAATGCGGCAGTTACGATTTTTATTATTATTAGGAAGATGTGAAAAATCTTGCAGTAGACTGTATGGTAACACAAATTTGAAATTACATTCGAACCTTTTAGACGTTAAAAAATATATAGAAGTAAAGATTTATTTTCATCCATTATTATGTCATAATATGATAATCTCACATTCCAGTATCAATACGACTGACTGTACGATCTGTATTAAGTTAGTATTATATTATAGTTAGTATTACTTTCTTTATTCTGTGTGAGTAGCCCAAAGCTAACGTCTTTTTTTGGTTTGTTTTTTTCTTTTCGCGTAAATTAGTTTTTAAATGTTTTTGTTAAATTTTATTGCTAGGATTGTATGTTTGTTTGAATGTAAGTTTCGATTCTTTTATATTTAATCTGTGGGATACGGTGCTGGGTAACACAATACCCAATGTTTTAAGTTGAAGTTTTGTAAACCCTATTTTATGTGTTACTCGTTAGTGTCTCCAAATAAATAAATAAATAAATAAATAAATAAATAAATAAATAAATAAATAAATAAATAAATAAATAAATAAATAAATAAATAAATGAATAAATAAATAAATAAATATATAAATAAATATGTATAAAGCGCTATAAATAAAATACATTTTCGGCTTATAAGTTTTCCATCGAGGATAATCACCTTTAAAAAGTGTTTCCGCTCTATGCTTCGCCGGCCGGTGTAGAGCGCGACGATGCGAAACAGCAGAGCTAGAAGCTAGAAGAGTGACGCTAAAGCCCATACTCATTTACACTTAGCTGATGAGAAGGCAAGCTTCACACGCTGGAGTCTATCTTCCTGAGTAGGTATCTAGTACATACTTAAAATGAAATGAAAATATACTTTACTAGCTTTTGCACGCGGCTTCGCTCGCGGTAGACTCGATTTAATAGCAAATCCGATTTAAACGCAAATAATATAACAAAATATCTCTCTAAAAGTGGCAAGTGCGTAGTAGCCATAACCGACGAGCATGCATGAAGAACATTATGGGAGTGGAAGAGGCGGCAGAGGTGTGTCAGGATCGTGGCACGTGGAGATCCGTTGTCTCTGCCTACCCCGCCGGGAAACAGGCGTGACGCTATGTATGTATGTATATCTCTCTCTCCCGTTCATACTATATGTACTTTCTTTGATACTGCTAAGCCCTACGGCTATTTACCGTGATGGATTATACGTAAGAAAGGACAATATGAAATATAAATACAAAACTTACCATTTGAAAGCCATTTGCAAAAAGTTTCTTTAGGGTCAGAGGTCAATAAATACCACCATCTGGCACAATAGGAATTGTTTTAAAGTTAAGTGTACATCCTGACAATCAGGTGTCACGTAGTGAATTTTAATAGCGGACTGTCGAAATGCCGTTTACCGAAGTGTCAGAGACACATTGCCAGTACGGAGGAAAATACTCCGTACTAAGGCTACGCTACACGTGAGACGTCCGTTATTTTGAAGATTATTACTGCCAACCTACATTTTGGAAAACTCAATCACACATATCTCGGCGTACTACACTCTCACTACGTAACCGAGCACACATTCTTGCATCATTTACCGAGCGTGAATTTCCACGATCTCTTTCCGCTGTCAGCCCATACTAAAATTATATATTGTTTGACGTATCGAAAAAGATAGCGAGCGTCGGTATGGAATTCTGTTTGCTGTATTTGGCAACACCGCACATCGCGGTGTTGATTAATGGGTTGCCAGGCGGTTAAAATATATCCCAAATAGACGGGAATTCACATTCACCTCGGTTGTATTTATCTTACATTTTAATTCAGACATCATCGGAGGACCCCTAGTAGAGGTCCAATATTATCAACTAATGGAGTTACAGGCCTTCAGCCACTTAGATTCAGGTAACCACGTACAGTGCGCGTCATTGCGTGCTAGCCGACTTCATTCCGCAGCCACACCACAAACGCGCGCTGCCGTCTATAAAAGCGGGTCTCAGTGAAACCAGACTTCACTTCTTCTGTTAAATAATTCTCCGCTACAAAATAAAATATAACGCGCTCATTCTGCCGCCGTGAGTTACACTAGTTTCCCTCGCGACCGTGCCACTGTCAACGAGCCGCGGCGCTGTACCGCCGCCGCCGTCGGACGCTTCCAGCCGTTCATCTTAGCGTTGAGAGAGGAGTCCCCACAGCCAGGGTTACGGGTAACATTATAATCTCTTCAGCTCTGCCTTGCCTGTCGCTTGTGAGACACCGCCGGCCTAGCGGTTGTCGTTGCGCTTCACGCACAAAACGTATGACGCCCATCCGTGTATTTTCTCTCTTCCCATCCACAGGGCACCTTGATATGTGTGCATTATTTAATGTGGGTGTGTTTGTGTGTGTGTGTGAACAGCTTCTACGTCTGCACGTAGATCCTTCTACGTCTGCACGTAGATCCTTCTACGATTACCCGTAGACTTCCCCGTTCTACGTTCTCCGTCCGAGGACGCCTGCATCATCTGCGACGGCATAGCCGGTACGAGCCCCTGGGCCCTACTCCTCGTCCGGCTGTTCCGAAGCAGAACTTTGTGAAGAGGGTGGAGATCGAGCGACGCGTCGGAGACTTCGTGTCGGCCTTCCTGCGAAGACCTTCGTCTCCCCTTCCGAAGCTAAGTTCTCGGACAGAATTATAGCTCTAATCGATTAGCTCGGTCGTCACCCCTACGATGCTCAAGTGATTCTGATAACTCACACCCTGTCTTTTTACATCGTATATTTGTGTTTTATGAAATAAACGATAAATTTATATTTCTGAGCCGTATTCTATTATTTAAGTCCCCTTTTTCGTCTCAGTGGCGCCTACCGGTAAAGAATCACTTGAGCAGTAGGTAGGCTTAGTTATTGTGTACTTACATTCTCACACAGTAGTTGGCTAGCAACGCCCGAACATATTCAAAGTATAGACTTCATCTATCTTTGTAATCGGTACTGTGGCTAGGGATGTAGTTTGTTTTTTTTATTTTATTTTATTTGTGCAAATTTTTTTTATAACGTGGTAGTTTTTTTGTGCAACTTGTGCAGTATCCCTAGTTCTTCGGCGGGTTTTTTTTGGGTAAATTGTTAGGCTTTTTTGGGTTTTATCAAGCTATAAGGAGCTATAATGCTGCCTTATAAGCTTATATTGTGACGAGCGAGCTAAAATTTCATTTGTTTTGTATTGTGCGTTCTTGTGTTGTGTAATTTTTTTAAAATTTAGTAGATACCTCCAAACCTGAGAGGTAGTCTCCACGTCCATCATATTTTTTCATATTGGATAATAGGTTGCAGAAAAATAATTTATTTTGTCACTTATAGGTAATGAAATTACCCACACCAGTGTTTGTGAAAGTTTTTGTTGTACTCATGTGGACTTGATCCGCAGGGTCGTTGGCTAGTTTTTTATATTTTATATTGTGTTTGTGTAACAACAAGTTTTTAGCCAACGTTTTTTTTTAATTCCAAACATTAGGTGATTATAGTTCAGTTAGGCAACCTATAGAAAAATAATTTGATGTTTCATGCCAGCACAACGCACATACATGTCAACTCGTTACTTTCTTTTAGACGTAGAATCCCAACTTAACGGACCGTTGAAATAAACAATACCTAGTCAGTTTGTTATAGTAATTTTTTAACCTTTTCGAAATCAACGGTCAACATTATCTTCTTGTCAACATAATAGTAATTTGTAAATTTAAAATATTCTAACGTCAACTTTTATGTTTAGAATGGAACGGCACACCAACTGTTTGTCCTCCAGCAAGCGAGAGGCACTGCACGGGCTGGAGAGAAGAGCACTCGAGCCAGGTCCCATGTTCAGGTTTTATTATTCCCCGTGGGTATACCTAATATTATAGTTCACACATTCCGTGTAGGTACAACGCGATAACTGCTTCTCGGTTACCGCAGCTCTCGAAAATTTTTCAATTTAGTAGTTACTGGCTAATATATAATTTTATTAGGCACCGACTAATCGGAGGCAACATTTCAATGGCCTAACTGCATTTCTTTTCTTTTAAAATGGCGGGTCACAACTAAGTGCCATGCCCAAACATAATTTTTTTAATGTTTTTAATTAACGGCAATTCGGAACGCAGCATTTAAACCGTTCATATCATCTCTTTTCTTTTAAAATGGTTGGTCACAACTAAGTGCCATGCCCAAACATAATTTTTTTAATGGTATTAGGTATCGGCAATTCAGAACGCTACTCTTAAAGGCTATTTTCCCTTTCTTTTATTTTTAAAATGGCTAGTCACAACTAGGTGCCATGTCCATTAAACATTTTTTTTATTTATACTAGTTACCGGCATTCCGGAAGCAACTTTTAAAGTGCTTATTTTTGTTTTAAAACTGATTGTCACATCTAGGTGTCATGCCCATACATACAGTTTTTTATCATGAACACCTATATTTTTTTGTGTGACGTGCAACAACACAACTTAAAGTTTTATTTGTAACATTTTACATTGACAGTATATAATATTACTTTCATATAATATATAACTTGTACAAACAACATCATTTAGGTATACATACACTTGTGCGATTCAATAATTTTATTTTGTTTTTTTTTTTTATCTCCATATTTTGTGTGTGTTGCATGTACAGGTCCTCCAGTAGGGGTGTACATGGCACTAAGTTACCAAGTACGATGGACACGTCAGTCTTCATGCTTGGTACATTTATACTTACCGGTTGGGTTACCTGAGGAGTGAACTCGAGGCTACAGTTCAGATAAATGCTGCTGTAGTCACGTTTGTTCGAAACTTTAAATAGTTTGGAATCTCCCTGCGGGCTTTTTCATAATTTTTTATGACCACCGGTGTATGTTTTTGGGAGATACAGATGAATGTGTTACGAGATGAAGTGACCATTGATCGATTTTTTTATATTTTGTTGAATCACACATAGTGCACATACATACATACATACATAGCGTGTATATAGTTTTGTTTTTTTTGTTTGTTCGCAGTCATGGTTCGACATGGTACCTACATGGTACCTACATGTCGCACAAACATGTAACTGCAACATTCTTTCAATTGTTTTTTTTATTTTTCTTACTCGGCAATTAGGGTTGTCAACTCAGCTTGTTCTTTGAATATTTTTTTAATTTTTTTTGTCACAAAGTTTTTTTTTATTTCATTTTCTCAAGGTGTTGGCCGGTTGGGGTTTGGCAAAGACAGACTCACATGCGAGCGGTTGGTTACTCGTAAAATTAAGCCCTAAGACACCAAGTGCGGTTAGTGACACTCTAAATATGCCTTCACCTAGTCTGCGGGAGCTCGACAGACTGAAAACTATAAGCCAAGGAGTTATGTTCTCTCGATGCCAGACCGTAAGCCGAGCCAACTACCGGTTTCCTTCTTAGTATTTGGGTTGTCTGTGGTGAGTGCGCGCCTTGTACTTATGTTCGGAGCGCACTCTGGTTTGTGAGGAGGCTACTCAGCTGCGAGTGCTAGGCACCGATTGCGGGGTATGCCATGGTATGAATGCGACCTTTGTATGCGAAATATGAATGAGTAGATGGGTTCAGGAATGATGAGGAAAGAGAGATGATGTATGAAAGATGAGAATGCAGGACATAGGGAACACAGGTACAAAAGTAGGTAAACAACATTTTAGTTAAATTCATTTTATTTTCAATTTTTTACTTTTCTCCTATATTGCCGTAGTAATCATTTGTAATTTTTTTCATGCACACACTCAACACATATTTACATTTTTTTTTTTATTTTCGCAAGTGTGCAGTACGCCTTCACCGGATAAAATTTTCTGATGCCAGAAAATTTTCAACGGGCCGAGGGGGTACTGTCACGTAGTGAATTTTAATAGCGGACTGTCGAAATGCCGTTTACCGAAGTGTCAGAGACACATTGCCAGTACGGAGGAAAATACTCCGTACTAAGGCTACGCTACACGTGAGACGTCCGTTATTTTGAAGATTATTACTGCCAACCTACATTTTGGAAAACTCAATCACACATATCTCGGCGTACTACACTCTCACTACGTAACCGAGCACACATTCTTGCATCATTTACCGAGCGTGAATTTCCACGATCTCTTTCCGCTGTCAGCCCATACTAAAATTATATATTGTTTGACGTATCGAAAAAGATAGCGAGCGTCGGTATGGAATTCTGTTTGCTGTATTTGGCAACACCGCACATCGCGGTGTTGATTAATGGGTTGCCAGGCGGTTAAAATATATCCCAAATAGACGGGAATTCACATTCACCTCGGTTGTATTTATCTTACATTTTAATTCAGACATCATCGGAGGACCCCTAGTAGAGGTCCAATATTATCAACTAATGGAGTTACAGGCCTTCAGCCACTTAGATTCAGGTAACCACGTACAGTGCGCGTCATTGCGTGCTAGCCGACTTCATTCCGCAGCCACACCACAAACGCGCGCTGCCGTCTATAAAAGCGGGTCTCAGTGAAACCAGACTTCACTTCTTCTGTTAAATAATTCTCCGCTACAAAATAAAATATAACGCGCTCATTCTGCCGCCGTGAGTTACACTAGTTTCCCTCGCGACCGTGCCACTGTCAACGAGCCGCGGCGCTGTACCGCCGCCGCCGTCGGACGCTTCCAGCCGTTCATCTCAGCGTTGAGAGAGGAGTCCCCACAGCCAGGGTTACGGGTAACATTATAATCTCTTCAGCTCTGCCTTGCCTGTCGCTTGTGAGACACCGCCGGCCTAGCGGTTGTCGTTGCGCTTCACGCACAAAACGTATGACGCCCATCCGTGTATTTTCTCTCTTCCCATCCACAGGGCACCTTGATATGTGTGCATTATTTAATGTGGGTGTGTTTGTGTGTGTGTGTGAACAGCTTCTACGTCTGCACGTAGATCCTTCTACGTCTGCACGTAGATCCTTCTACGATTACCCGTAGACTTCCCCGTTCTACGTTCTCCGTCCGAGGACGCCTGCATCATCTGCGACGGCATAGCCGGTACGAGCCCCTGGGCCCTACTCCTCGTCCGGCTGTTCCGAAGCAGAACTTTGTGAAGAGGGTGGAGATCGAGCGACGCGTCGGAGACTTCGTGTCGGCCTTCCTGCGAAGACCTTCGTCTCCCCTTCCGAAGCTAAGTTCTCGGACAGAATTATAGCTCTAATCGATTAGCTCGGTCGTCACCCCTACGATGCTCAAGTGATTCTGATAACTCACACCCTGTCTTTTTACATCGTATATTTGTGTTTTATGAAATAAACGATAAATTTATATTTCTGAGCCGTATTCTATTATTTAAGTCCCCTTTTTCGTCTCACAGGGTAAGCAGAGTAATCGATATGATGCTGCAAGTACTCTTGTAAATTGCTGCACAACACCGACCACCACGTTTTGCAAAGTATTCGGACGAATCATGCAGCAGGTGAGCTTTCGTGCCTTGCTTGCTGCTTGATAGTTTGCCCGAAAGATTTGCTGGACGTGGTGGTCGGTGCTGTGCTGTATTTACCACAGAGTCTTTGCAGCACAATACCGCTTACTCTGCTTACCCCGATTGTCGGCGTATAGCGTGATTGAATTTCGAACGTTCGTGGAATTTACTACCTTCGCGAGGGAAATGTATGAAGCCGCATGTTTACCAACATTATCGAGGCAGATTGTGTTCGACTCTACCACAGTTTTAGATTTGTTCGTTTAGGTTTTTACCACTATTAAACATTATAGCAATGTTTTATGCTGGCGATGCATGGCTCGGGTGGTAACCAGCATCAAGCTCTGGCAGCCATAGACACAGTGAGCTACGTGTGCACCGACCTTTTCCAGCAAGAGATGTCGAACCTACCCGCATCGGCCGAAGTACTCTCGCATCGCTACAATCTACGTCAGCGGCGACCGGCAGTTGGCATCTGACTGACTGGACGACGTGTCGGGTGTCCTCCAGGTCGTCGCAGTACCGCGAGTCATGAGGATGTCCCGAGAGTGCGGGACGATACGTCGACAAATAAAAGTGAGTCGCTTTCAGAATACCTGTACCGTGTGGTGTCGGTACTTTAAAAGAATAGCCCCACTGCATCTCCCCCCGTGTATATCGTAAAAGGCGACTAAGGGATATGACTCCCTTCTTATATTACTAGGTGGTAGGGTTTAACCCGCCCGGGTTGGTACCACCGTACTGAACGAAAGGTCGGTCGAAACGGCTATGTAAATAGTTTGTGTTTTCCGTCCAGTTCAGCGTAGCCGGCACGACCGAAGGGAAGCACTGACGTGGCACCAAGTTCACCCGGCGTTATGGGCTGGCATTACGGATGTTGTAGGTGAGAGTAGACAACCGTGTCAGTTTAAAAAAAAAATAAAAAATACCGCTTAATCGAAAACAATGCTATAATAAAATTTTAGATTTAATTCAAAGACGAAATTCTTTTAAATTTAGATACCACGCCGTGTACACCATCGCCGAAGTTCCGAGTAAGCTTTCGAAAGTCTCAATCTCGGAATCAAAAGCGGCCCAGGTTCGATTGTTTCAACATTTCTCCTTTGTTTAGCTAAGTTCGAGCCAGTAAAAATAATTCCCCACACAAACGAGCCGGCACTTTGACTATCCCGCATTCGGCTACCGTTCGGTTTGAACGCGCTGCCATAAACTTTACTACCTTCTAGCATAATATGCTTCACAATAGGGATCTTTCCAAAAAGCAGCTCCCTTTATTTCGTCCCTAAACATTGGCATTGGGCATTGTTGTACTATTGTAACCGGGACGGTGCAATTGTTGCTTATTTGCCGACTGCAGAATGAGTTGTAAAGGACCCTTACGCCGACAATAGGCCGCGGCGCGCGTAATTTCTGTGCGTGTAATCTGACGAAGAAATCTGGGGGGAAGAATCATCGGCATGCTGGGTATGCGCTGTTAGAATCTATGCTATCGAAATTTACCTTATGATGGCTGCATGTTAGTAGGTAAACTGTTGCAATATGTATACTTACTTACATCCGAATTAGAGTAGTCTAGTATACTAGTAGAGAAAACATTTGGGCGTTCATGTGGTATTTTTGGTATATTTATTAAAAAATTTGGAGTGTCCGGCACCGTACTGCCGACAGTTTGATTGGTTTTGCATTTTATTTTTTATTGTTTTTTTATTATTATATATCTTTAATTCCACATTATCTCTTTTTAACAATTTTAAATTATTTGCAACTAAACATTAACACCTAAAATTTATACAAAAAACCAATGGAGTTTCCGCGGCGGCGGGGCGAACCCAAGCTACCGATGGTCGGGCCCTAGGGAGAGAAACCTCCGGACGATGCGTGCAGTGTCGAGCAGGGCTGCCTTCTGGATCTGGCCCTTGGCTACCACCACCTTGAGAGGCTCTCGCTGAGTGGTTGGCACTCAGCGAGAGGCTCTCGCTGAGTGGTCGTCGAGGCTCTTCGCTATCAGTCTATGCGCTGATACGACTACGGGCCACATTTATATTAATACATACATACATACATATCACACACGCTGAATCCCGTCAATCGGGGTAAGCAGAGTAATCGGTGTTGTGCTGCAAGAACTCTGGTAAATTACAGCACAACACCGACCACCACGTTTCGCAAAGTATTCGAACAAGATTCAATCGATCAAGCAGCAAGTAAGGCAGGAAGACCCACCTGCCGCATGACTCGGTGTAAGTACCGTGCCAAGGTGAGAGGTGGCGAGCCTGTCGCCCTTTAGCACGGCATCTTGTCCTTATCCCTTAGTCGCCTTTTACGACATGCATGGGGAGAGATGCAGTGGGGCTATTCTTTTTAAGTACCGACCCCACACGTTTTTTTTCACATCATAACAAAATGTGTTTTTTTTTCAGTCTTACACTCGTTGGAGCGACGAACCACAAATGAAGATAAACTAAATAAACAGAAAACCCACTGAGAATCCGCGTCATTGTTTTTTTTTTTCATACTCTACCAAACAACATGTTACATATTTTGCTATTTCACTTGCTTAATGTTGTTGGTAAAGTTTGTTGATTTAGGTATCGGCGGAAGCAGCATATTGTTATATGCCATATTGTTTGCACAGACGAGTATGCGGTGGGACGTTTAAAATTAAACAGATAATCTGCTAAACATTGCCTTTGTATTATTTTAAAATTTATTTACTTAAAATTTACTCAACGAAGGCTACTGAACCGAAAATTAACAATCACGACCGCAATAGGTTTTATTTATTTTATGAGCACATGCTACGACCAGCCAATATACTGGATTGCTGGCTATAATACTGGACTAGAGGAGAACACAGCCGAGGCTGCTATGCAGCCATCTTACATCAAGTACGGTGGTAGCAACCCAGTCGGCTACAATTTGAGCTTACCACCTAATAAGGGGTAACGGAAAGGTACAGTATTCCACAGAATATGGATCACACAACAGCGAGATCTCGTCTCGCTCGAGATAAACAATGTTGTATTTGAGTCGTATAGTTCCAGAACCCGCCAACTCCGTTTCGGACGATTTTACAGTAAGACGAAAAAACTAGACCTCGATAAATAGCCGCGCATACAAACTACAAGGGAGCTGGAAAAAATGTTAATTTTTCTTTGCGATTCACTCTGGATTGGACCGTGTTAGGAACATAACGTCTTTACATATAAGTGACAAATTTAATACTTTATTCAAAACTGTTTATAACTACTTTTTTTAGAGAAATGGATTTGGCGGGTTCTGGAACTATACGACTCATTTGCCAAATAATTTGAATGCTTATCTGTGGTATTTGACCAAGTTTATAGACACTGTCCACGTGCGTCACGCTCTCTCAGAATTGTAAAATTAAATAATAAAAATATATATTGTTGTGCGGGCAGATAGATATAGCGTATAACCTGACTTCTCTTTCTTTAAAGCTGCTTATACCTATCCTAATGCTCCTAAATACCTAAGTGATCGTTTTTCCTTTCTCAACTCCCACGGGCTATCGCTAAGGTCAAATGATAATTCTTCAAAATTCTTTTAAAGAAGCACTTTTTGTCATCGTAATTTTTCTGATCCAAAACTATGTCTTTCATGTTCAGAGTTAGTAAATACATATAATATGTAAAAACTAAGTATATTTAGTATATCTTATGTATATATCTGGTATATAGGTATAGTATTTAAACTATTCATATTTAAGATTACCTATCTATCTTTTGTATTCCCGTACATCTGTCATATCATAATATTTATAATATCTCTTTCCGCCACTCGCCTAGCAGTTATCATACCCCACCCCAAAGGTATTCTGTTAGAAAATGCCTAGAGGCATTAAGTGTTACCTTTTGCCCATATTCTATTTGAGTGCAATAAATATATACAATACAATACAATACCTACTTTCATAAGCTATACTCTCATAACCTTCAATAACAAAAAAAGAAGTAATAAAACCTTACTCTACCTGTATTAGAAAGCACCCGCGTAGATGCTCCCGTCATAGAACATTCAAATATGTCTCAGAAAAAAATTGGCCATAGACAAAAGGCGGCGAATTTGTCTGAAATTAACAACAAAGAAGTTGGCATTTATATGGGTTTAAAATGTTTGCGGTGAAGTAAGGAGTGGATAGATAAGATTATTTTGAAAAAAAATATATAGGTGCTATAAATGTTTTTAAATTTACTCTGTTATTAATTATATTCATTTTTAAGTTTCCGGATTAACAGTAGTAGGTTTAAAGACTTACATACTCGTAAGGCGACGTTTCGGCAGCTACGTCACGGGCTTCTTCAGGGACTGCGGGAGTTCCTGGAGCCGACGTCTGGTGTCCGTTTTACCAGACGTCAAATGCTTGAAGTCTTTAAACCTACTACTGTTAATCCGGAAACTTAAAAATGAATATAGGTGGTATTAATAAGTAGGTATCGACTGACATAAATTACTTATGTACACATTTACCAGCCTATATGAAAATGTAGAAACGAACAGAGTACTCTTGTAAATTACAGCACAACACCGACCACCACGTTTAGCAAAGTAATCGGACAAGATAACTATATCAAGCAGCAAGTAACACACAAAGACCCACCTGCTGCATGACTGCGTGAGAGGACCGTGCAAAGGTGAGAGGTGACTATCCTGTCGCCCTTTAGTACCGCATCGTATACTTATACCTTAGTCGTCTTTTAACACATGCACGGGGAGATATTCAGTATAGCATCCCATCAATGCTATGAATACATCAAAATTCAATATTCAAACTTGCAAGAAGTTTTCCACCACGTTACCGCCGTGCAGTTCTTATAAGTTATAATATTTATGTTTCTTATTGCATATATTTAATTATGTTTAAGGATTTATATTCATTCTATGCACTTTGTACAATTTGTACATGTGTGTATTTATATTTCATACTATTGTTCCCTCTTTAGTACTTCATTTTCCGCCCCTACGGGTTTTCCACATCCCAAAGGTTAGTTCGTAAAGAATGCCGCAAGGCATTAAACCCGCTTCTTGTAACCTTTTTATACAATGGTGTCCAATAAAGTATATTTTCATTTCATTTCATTTCAGTTCGACATCGGCGGCACAGTGGTGACGGAGGCGGCGCGGCGGCGGAGCGGTCGGCGCGGATCACAACGGAGGCGCCGCCGCCCCGCCGCCGCCGCCGCCGCCGGCCGCGTTGCGGTGCCGCTCGGCGGAAAGTCGCAGCCGAAGTTTCCACGGCGCTCCGGAAGTTGTCGGGCCCGCCCGCCGACTAACCGCGCCAGCCATTGGTCGACCCCGACCTCCCCCCGCTCGCGCCCCGCCCGCACCGCGAGCCGTCCCGCTCGCGCATCTAAAAAACGCCCGATTTAAAAACTAACTTTTTGCCCTGCTCTCCCTCGCACTTTTTGTTGCTTGTTCCCGCGCTTTCGGTCGTTTTTCTTGTCACGCCGAGCCGAGCTATCGCCCGCGCCATATTTATTATATGGAGTGGACACTACCGCAAAACGATCTGTGATGAACGCGCGTGCAAAAAAGAGAAGAGCAGCGCCCGAATAAAACAAAAAGCTGGGCGGAATAAAAAAATCTCCGGTCGATGCGGGTAGTATAAAAGAGTTATATTATTTGAAACTACCCTCGCGCGGCGCGTGTTAGCCGGCGCGTGTCCGCACTGCTAATGCAGCTGCCTGTTACAAACACGTGGATTTCACACGTGCATTTTCAGTCAGGTGTTTGTTTGCATCTACATAAATTTTTTTTATGGAAGCTGACACAGTTGGCTACATCACCTACAACATCCGTGATGTCAGCCCATAACACCGGGTGAACTTGGTGCCACGTCAGTGCGTCCCTTCGGTCGTGCCGGCTACACTGAACTGGACGGAAAACACAAACTATTTTACATAACCTTTTCGACCGACCTTTCTTTCAGTGCGGTGGTACTAACCCGGGCGGGTTAAACCATACCACCTAGTAATTAAGAAGGGATTCATATCCCTTAGTCGCCTTTTACGACATACACGGGGAGAGATGCAGTGGGGCTATTCTTTTAAAGTACCGGCCCCACACGGTACATTCTTTTAAAGTACCGGCCCCACACGGTACATTCTTTTAAAGTACCGACCCCACGCGGTACATTCTTTTAAAGTACCGGCCCCACACGGTACATTCTTTTAAAGTACCGGCCCCACACGGTACATTATTTTAAAGTACCGGCCCCACACGGTACATTCTTTTAAAGTACCGGCCCCACACGGTACATTCTTTTAAAGTACCGGCCCCACACGGTACATTCTACTTTTACAAGTCATCTATTTCAGAGCACATTTTCACGGAAAACATAAGAGTACTTATCTAAGCGTAGTGAATTTTGTAAGTTACATAATATCTCTAATATATGTACACATATCTAATCCAGTTTTACCACACGCTGTATTCCGACAATCGGGGTAAGTAGAGCAGTCGGTGTTGTGCTGCAAGTACTCTTGTAAATTACAGCACAACACCGACGACCACTTTAAGCAAAATATTCAGACAAGATAACTATCAAGCAGCAAGCAGGGCACGGAGACCCACCTGCTGCATGACAGGGTGGAAGGACCGTGCCAAGGTGAGAGGTGGCTACCCTGTCGCCCTTATGCACAGCATCTTGTCCTTATCCCTTAGTCGCGTTTTACGAGATGCACGGGGAGAGATGCAGTGGGCTATTCTTTTTAAGTACCAACCCCACAAGATTTCAAAATTATGTAATGAACCTACCCATGAATTCTAGATATATTTAAAATAATATTATGTCTGTGATCCTCACAATTAGCAGCAAAGTAGAAATACTATTAAACTCTTAAGTTACAACACATATTGAACTAAACATTAGGATCTGTGCGAACTTATGGGAGCTCCAAACAAGTGCGTTTGTTAAAAGTACTTCTTAAACCTAATTTTGGTAAAATTTCACAGAAACTGCACAAGATACATTAATAAATTATTTGAGTATTTAATGTATTTCAGAAGTTAAGACTATATTTTCAAAAAGTAATAGCTGAAAGATTTAAAAACCGATGTAAAAACCTATATAATTTCAATGATGATGATGTAGATGAATGAAATATACCGAAATATTTATTACATATATTATTTAAAATATACATTAAATAGATTATATTATAAGATACATGATTTATTATAGATATTAGTTGTTGGCCTTAAATAATTTAATTTTGTCAAAAATGTTTTGATTACTTAAACAAAATTATTGACTTTTATTGATTTAATGTTTAACTGGTTACTCGTAAACATATAAATGATGGCGCATAAAGTTCATCAGCAGTGTGAAATGTTGATACAAATTACAAATGCATACCATGTCGCACGTTGCGTGCCGCCCCACCCCGCCCCGCACCCGGCGCGTCGCTTCGCTCTACAGCTAACCGCGCCGACAAAGTGAAAATATGAAAATCATAATTTTTTATGAGCTCGTTGATAGGTTTCCGCGCGGCCGCGGTTTCCCGCGCCCGCCACCCCGCCCCAGCGCGGCCCCGCAGCCGCCCGGCGCGGCGGCGCGCCCTAATTACCTCCGCCTCGCGATACGTCACTGCGGCGCGGTTTAAAAAAATCCACGCGTCCCCCCGTCTCCTCCCCCTCTCCCTACCGCCAGACCGCCCGTCCCGCTCGCACGATTTTTTTAAAAAACGCGTCGACCGATCGCGGCGTCCCGCTCCTACCGGGGGCCGAGCGCGGCCCGCAAGATCCCTTCGTCTCCTTCTCGCTTTTTACGAGACGCCGGGTGGCGCGGCGACGGCGGCCGGCGCGGCGGCGGCGCGGCCCCCCGAGCGCCCGCCGGGAGTGGGGACGACCCGCGCGAACGCAAAATATTGACCATCGGAAAAAGTCGCATCGCATCGCAGTCATCAGTCGAAACGTAGCCCCCCTGCGAGCCGCGCGGAGAAGCCGCCGCGCCGCAACCTCCCGCCGCCGCCGCAGCCGCGCTGCGGTTGCCTCCGCGCTCCGCCGCGCTTTTTCCAAGACTCGCCCCCGCCCCAGCGTCTTGCGGCCGCGGCCCACCCTCGCCTCGCACAACAAGTGGTGTTTCTCACTCGCGTGCTCGCCGCGCGCACGGACGGTTCCTCGCGCCTCGCTCCCGCTCTCGAGAAGTGTGTTCGAGCGTGCTCAGCAGTGTCGCAGTAGTCGGATGGTGTCGTGCTCGTGGGCGCCGGAGCGGGTGGAGGCGGAGTCGGCGCGCCGCTCGCCGCGCGCGCCCAGCATGGCGGAGCTGTACGCGCACGTGCAGGAGTACTACCAGCAGAGCCACGGCGAGCTCGTGCAGACCGGCTCGCCGGCCGTGCTCTGCTCCGTGCTGCCCGGACACTGGCGCTCCAACAAGTCGCTGCCGGTCGCCTTCAAGGTGGTCGCTCTAGACGACGTGCAGGACGGCACATTAGTCACTATCAAGGCCGGCAACGATGAGAACTCGATGGCCGAGCTGAGGAACTGTACGGCCGTTATGAAGAACCAAGTGGCAAAGTTCAACGACCTGCGGTTCGTCGGCAGGAGCGGACGCGGCAAGAGCTTCTCGCTGACTATCACCATCAGCTCGTTCCCGAGCCAAGTGGCCACGTACATGAAGGCTATCAAGGTGACGGTGGACGGGCCGCGCGAGCCGAGGACTAAACAAAGTGAGTACTGTGAGTAGCCTCTCTCTTGACGTTTTTAGATCTGTTGATTTTTCAGTTGGGGTACTTATGAAAGCCAGAAAAAATGTAATGTCCAAGTCAGTTTACTTTTTTTCGGGTTTAATTTAATGCACTTTAGTCCTCATTTATGATGAATTTTTGTAATGATAATTTCTTACATATGTACTAGCTATTTCTTTATTTCTTTTTATTTGGCTGTTACTAGTATCTATATCTTTGAAAAAAAAATTCCACCTCTACGCTTTTTGTTTATAAAACCATAATACCTATGCAACACACATTTTTTTTAATGAAATGCTTAAATAATACCTATCTTAGTTACGTGAATAAAAGCATTTAATATTTGAAATGCTTTTATTGCGATTCCAAAAGTTCAATTTTTTAATAAAATTACTCCAGCTTTTATAGTATGATTGTGTTGAACAACAAATCAAACTGCAAACTTACTTTGAATACGCTTATTGTAGAGATAGCTGAACAGAAATATTCAACAACTTTTGAATATAATTATTATTTAAACTTATATATACATTACCATGTTAATTATTTATTTAATTATGGCTTGTTTTAAGATTCAACGAAAGAGGAACATTTACGTTTTTCTTTTGTCTGAGTGTTGCATGCCAGTTTGCGCGTGCGCGGTGAGACGCGCCGCGCCGCGTAGGCGGAGACCGTCGTCGCTGGCGTCTAGCCAGAAACCGCACGTGAAAACTGCTCGGTTTCAAATCTCTTCGCGGTTCTGTGGATTACAATTTCAGTGTATTTTCATTTAATAATATTGTCATTCAAGTGAGAAATGAGGAAAATTTTGTATGTAAATATATTCGACTAACTTTTGTCCGCCGTGCTCGCGCAAGTCTGAACTATTATGAGTTATGTATAGGTATAATTTTGCTATACATACATATTTTCTATAGAACTAACTAAAGTCTACTTATAACGTATAAATTATGTTTCTTATACATATATTCAATACTAATAATAAATCATGAAATAATAATAAGTAAGTTACTTTGTTTTATGACATACTGAGTTTGTAGACTCTATGTATGATTTTTAGAAATCTTTTCTTTATGTCCCTCCATAACTCTTAAACCTCTTAATTTTTTTTGTTCGCCAAACTCATGGTTATCGTACACTGCTCAGCTTCTTGGAGAAATATCGTGATGATGCAGAGCCTATTAATGAACATCTCGAGATGTGCCAGATTTCATTAGTGCAAGTTGCATTTAATTTTTTTCAGTTATTTGTGAAATGTGTTTTGTTATGTATGTTGTATGAAAATATACTTGTCTTCTCATATAAAGTACATATTTATCTTATTCCATTGGGAGTGCTCGGAGGAGCTGTTTGACGCGATCCCGCCGTCCCCTTTCCACCTACGCACAACGCGCACTGGGAAGGAATTGCATCCCTAGATGTGGATGTGTACCAACCGGTTCTGCAGATATTTCCTGCACAGAACTTGTAAACTTTGGAACGCTCTCTCTGCCCACACTTTTCCCCCCAAGTACAGTCTTTGGTCCTTCAAGAGAGGCGTGAATCTACAGATGTCAGGCCGGCATGATATTCGTAACCCCCGCATTCGACCAAACGTCCATGGGCGTCGTTAGACACCTTATGGGTGTGTCGGCGTTATTATGTCGCGCTTTCTATAAAATATAAAAATAGATATAGGTACCTATATATTTTTTGTTTATATAATTAAACTAGGTTATGCCTAGATCTTAAACTTTTCGAATTTTAAATGCTTAAATAATACCTATCTTAGTTACTTATGTAAATAAAAGCATTTAATATTTGAAATGTTTTTATTTCGATTCCAAAATAAAATAAAATTACTCCAATTTAGAAAATTAGAAAATGTTAACATTCCAATTGGAATTTCTTATTGGTTTATTTCATACTAAAAATACAACGATCAAACGTGCTATGATTTCACCTAAACATTTTTAAATCACCTTACTAACTTGAGCGATAAATTACCACCGAACAGGCGCCCGCTGCTCCGGTATCCAGTAAAAGTCGCCTTGATCCGCGCCAGGCTTCGCTCGCGTTGATTTATCACTCACGTCTTATTTACGTGTGTAGTGACTGCATTATTGTCTGCTCCGAACAACCGGCACATTAGACGGCTTACTATTTCTGTTCGTTTATGAAGTCTGTTAAAATTCCACAAGCAGCCAGAGAGAATAACAAATCTATCTGTTTATAAATAACCACCTTGTTGTAGAGAGGACAACTGAGTGGATTTGAAAGAAACCGCTTTATGGTTTAGATAAATATTATTGGCACAGAACAGCGATCAGCGCGCGTGTTCGTTGATCTGTGATTACTATATTGTTTTTTTTTATCGAAACTGACGCGGTTGGCTACATCACCTACAACATCTGTGATGTCAGCCCATAACACCGGGTGAACTAGGCGCCACATCAGTCACTTAATTTTTAATGTCGGCTACACTGAACTGGACGGAAAACACGAACTATTTACATGGCTGTTTCGACCGACGTTTCGTTTCGTTTGTATTATATTGTATTGTTTATTGATCATTCATATGGCAGTTAGACTGCACTCGAACTTATCACAATTTGTTCTGTCCGGTTCGATTATACTTCAGTGGATTACACCCACAAAGAAGAACCGGCAAGAAACTTCGCAGGGTATTTTTTTTTTTTTCATACATATTATTACAAATATTTTAGTGACTAGCCATACATCGCTTACAGTCTATCGAAAACACAGATTGAGAGGAAGATTAACAATAACAATTTTTCTGAGAGTTCCGACTACACAGACTTTAATTAAGTGCATCAGGTGTAAAGAGCCTTTGCAACTAAATTGTTTCATGAACACTATACAAAAATTTTCTTTACTCACAGTCAATTCTCCGAGCTATGTGGCTCGACGTTTCGGGCCAAACGTAGGGCCATTTTCATGAGAACTCTGCGGGCGCGATGTCGCCGTAGAAAATCCATATTTTGTTATGAACTTATGAAGTTGTAAATTTAAATATAAAATATAATAAACATTTTATTACAAGCAGAGGTGTAAATATAGAGGTATAAACACGCCTTGTAGTACAATAAATACTAATATTTTATTTGTATCAATGGTATTCACATAATATTTATTAAACTATATTCTTTAGCCCCCGGATTCGCGTTTTTTTTTTATAGAAAGCGTGACATGTGGCACCGTTTCACTTACGAGTAGGTGACTTACGATGCCCATGAACATTCTGTGATTCACGGGGATTGCGAATGCCATGCCGGCCTGACAGGAGCCTTTTCACACCCCATTTGTTTATATTAATTCACTTTTAATATTATGAATATTTATGTATTCTTGCACTTCATTGTGCAAGGAAAACGGAAGCCTAAGGAAGCTAAGAAATAATATTTTTCTCTGAGAACAACATCACTTGGCATAGGAACTATAAATTATTATTAAAAAAAAAATTGGAATAATGTTTGTACGACCAAAGTACGCCATTGCCCAAAGCATGGTTATGGATAGTTTGCTAGTAACCAATTGATCTTAATGGAATAAATGAACGACTACTTTATTTATTTGGTAATTGCTCTGTGCACTAATACACTTACATTTCAATTTAAACTATTACTCCATCACAATAACAGAACACAATTGAGATTCTTTATTGCTTACCAGAAAAATATCACAAAAATGATAAGTAAATAGGTTTTTGATAAAACAAACTATACTAACTGACTGCTTAGGAATAGAATAGAAACATCTTAATCAAATTATCAATATAAATCCAATAAATATTAGATATTTAAAACTCATTTTACTATTATTGCAAAGAAAAGACTTCAACGCATTCACCAAAATCTGAGTTTTCTTTTAAATATTTTAAAATAATATAATGTTTACAGATCAACTGTTTTTTTTAAGAATTAAAAACTATTGTTAATGATTTTACATTTTAAATTTAATATTTTTTACATTCACACCAAATAATGTTACCTCGTCCAATCATGATTCAAATGTTAATTTATTGCACAAAATAAAAGACTTCAACGCACCCTCACATTCTTAGGTTTCATTATTATTATGTGATATTAAATTATAAATGTATTCGAAAAAAAAAGTGTTTCCTGTTAGAACTAATAAATTTCAACTAACTTCATTCAAAATCTCGCATACCTCCGAATGCATAAAATCCAGCCGATATTTTCAAGGTGGACCAAGTTTACATCGTTAAATTACGAAAACGCAAAATCAAAGAAAAAGAAATCGTAAATCTCCCCAAAACATATCATAATGAGATGCGGAAAAAACATGCGTTTAGCAGCCGGAGATCAAAGCGAAGGCGTTAATAAAGTAATCAATAAAGTGCTGAGTTAACGAGCGGTTGGCGGGAGGAGGAGGGCGAGGGAGGTAGTCGGCGATGTTGGGAGGGCCAAACTGCCGACTCCGACGTATTATTAGATGGGGTGCCGGAACGAAACGCACAAGTCGCATTTTGGTACATATTTTTGAGAAGGATGAGAGGGAGAGGAAACGGTTTGAACAGCTTATCACGATAAACATGCTTGCATAGGTACCTACTACCTATACACTTTTCTGAATGTGACCTTCTAATAAAATCTATTCCAAGCAAGCGTATACTTGACATGATTATCTCCGACAGTGCGAAGTGGAAACATAAAATAAACTCCTTTTGTTTCATACCTGGAGGGACACGTAGGTAGCTATAATGTATGTATATTTATTTTGTTTAGTATATTTTATATATTTAGTAATTTATGTGTTAACCAATAATATATGTTTTTTTATTTATCTAGCGTATGTATGTATGTATGTATTTTATTTAACGTGTATTATTAAGGTATTCTGTATTTATTTTCACATTTTTACCATATTTATATTAATTTTACATATTTTATAATATTATACAAAAACTTATAAAAATACACAAAATTAATAAAAATCTAAATAAAAACGGTAAATATCCGCCGGCGGCGGGAGGCAGGCCTCCAAGCACGCCGGCGGGTGCAGGCCATGGCTACGGAGCTCTCCGAGACGACGCGAGGCAAGCTACGAGCGATAGGTGGTGGTACTAGACACGTAGGCCACCACCACCCCCATCTCGAAGAGCTCCGTATCCGCCGGGCTGCGGGGCGACGTCACGCAGCTCTTCTATACTTGAAAGGCCTCTTGCGTGCGTCGCTGTGGCGCACGGCGCTGCACCGGTAGCGGAGGCTGCAAGCGGGCGGGACACAGGGCCGCGATAGCCCCAAGCTAACCGGTGGCGGCGGACTTCGTCCCGTCGTAGCTGGTGTGGCGGGGCGCGTCCCTGGTTCGCCACCCTCACCGGCAGACGCGGGCGATGGAGTAGCAAACCGTGTTGGATTGTGTGCGCTGCTGGTGTTGAAAGAAGCGGCAGGTCTTGTCACTGGATCCGCCGGCCACACCGCGAGGAGGGCGAGGCCTCGGGAGAGGCGCTGTTGACTCGGACGCGTTGCATCACTGGTCCCTCCTCAGCGGGGTGGTGAGGCGCTGAGGCGGTGTCGCCGGTATTCCGCTGCCGAGGCTGTCGACGACTAGTTTTATAAAATTTTCATTTTTCCGGAGAAAATTATTACACCCTGTCAGTCTGACAGCTTTTCTTCTTTTTAAGGTATTCTTATTATTATTTTATTTTCAATTCTCACGTTCAACTATTTTGCTACTACCTACTTACATTCCACTATATTAATCGAATCTTAACGTTTTTAATCCAAAGGTTGACTTTAGGAAATCTCTGTAAGGGATAAGTCCGCCTTTGCACCTTATGTAAATGAATGTGCTTGTTACTGTTGAATGATTTTTTGGAGCAATAAAGCATTTTCTATTCTATTCTACATAACAACTCGCACATATACAAAGATATCGTGTGCGGATATTATTCATATTTTTCACATAAATCAATCATTCTCACCTCCCCACCCCTGAAATAGAGTTGCGTACCCATGAAACTTCATACATATGGATCCTTGGCTCATACCATTCACCAGGCCTCAACGTCATTCACTAAATTAAACATACATCACCAGTATACCTTTCACATCTCATAACTCATATTAATTTACGTTCATCCACTCACCATGTATCCATAAAACCATCATTTGCTTTCTATTTCTATATAAAAAATAATAAAAAAAGAAGAAAATATTAAAAAACATATCTATCAAATCATTATTTCTCACTTGACTGAAGACGCCACCGACATCGGGGCGAAATATTTCATCAATAAATGTGCTTTTTTATTATTATTAATAAAATATGTGTTTTACATAAGAATAAAGCAACAAAAAGTTGTTAGTATTTAATTAAAAAATATATATATTTATAAAGTGAAAGTCACATAAATGAAGGACATTTTTCAATATATTTTTTTTACATTAACACAATGTAAGCAAGCATCATTTAATTTCCAATGACTATGTGCGTAGGTGTGTAAACAATTATAACCAATCGGCGAAAATGTATAAGTAAAGAAATACTAGGAAACCAATCAGGTGTTCAATCATCTAGTCACTTCTTTCATAACTTAGTCACTTCTTTTGAAGCCTGCGACTCTGACATGAACAGAACAAATCTGAATCAATCTAGACATATCCACTTTACCACGGACGCCGACTCAAGTTTTACTGTCAGCCGGCGTCGCGGCAGATGTAAACAATCTCCAACCCGCTGCGGCCGCTCCCGCACCCGCAGCGGCTCGCCCGCGCAACGCCCGCGCCCTCCCCGCGACCCGAGACTGGGGCGGATTTATGTGGGGCGGACTAACTGGCGCGGCGTGCTGAAAGTACTTATACTGAAAGTACTTGTACTATTATGATAGTAAAACATATATATTGTTTTTATTTTTTATTTTATGTTTGGCATAACATAGCAGATTGTTGCTTCACAGGTCACTAGCATAAGTATTGCAATTGCATGAATTCATTGTAATTAATAATTTTATTAGATAAGTCTAGTCTTAAATATAATATGTCTGTAATAAAAACATCTATGAGCTTCCTTGCCCGATTCTTCCTAATAAGAATAGTTAAAACGTTTTGGACAAAAAATAATTAATATTTATCTACTTACACTGGAGATGCACTTAAGGGGGGGTACTAGGCAAAACATCACATCATATTATCCTAACTATAGCCATATTTCAATAGATATAACTATAATGTATATGCTTATAGTTAGGTAAAGGTTCAAGGTATAATGTGTGATAGATTATTGTAATTTAATCTTGTAAATTCTGTGAAAAATAAGTGGGTGAAAAGTGGTAAAAACGTTCGAAAATGCATTTGCTATTTCGTCACAAATACGTCCATACAAAAAAAAAACGCTCGCGCACGGCAACGGCCCAAAATTTAGAATGTTCAAAGATAGTTCAGTGAAAAACCATTTATTCTGTAAGCGTTTGACTTTATTTAGATGATTCTTAGTCTTATTGACTCTAAGCTCAATGAAGCATTTTTCGTATTAGATGCATTTGTAAAAAATGGCGAGGGAAATAGCAAAGGCATTTTTTAACGATTTTACCACTTTTCAACCACATATTTTAAAAGGAATTTATAAAATTAAATGAAAAATAATGTATTCACATTATACCTTGAATCTTTACCTAACTATAGGCATATATATTATAGTTAAATCACTTGAAATATGGGTATGGTTAGGGAAATACGAAGTGCTTTTGCCTAGTACCCCCCTTAATGTAATTAATTTGTTAATTCAGTGTGTTCTTTGTGACTAAAGTCAAATGGAGAGTTGTCTTTAGACTTTGTGAAAATGTTAATTAACATTAGTTTTAGGGTTCAGTCAATATTTTTTAAAGCTAGCTTTAATTGCTACCGTGCCACTCATATGGTATCTAACGGCGCACATGGACATTCGACCTTTTGCGGAGATCATGAATGTTGACAGGTGCCTATTCACGTGCCTCTATAAGGACCCGAGAACTTGTACTTGGGGAAAACATATTTACTTGTGTACCGTGTGGGGCCGGTACTTAAAAAGAATAGCCTCACTGCATCTCTCCCCGTGCATGTCGTAAAAGGCGACTAAGGGATAAGGGCAAGATGCCGTGCTAAAGGGCGACAGGCTCGCCACCTCTCACCTTGGCATAGTACTTCCACCGAGTCATGCAGCAGGTGGGTCTTCGTGGCTTACTTGCTGCTTGATCGATTGAACCTTGTTCGAATAATTTGCGAAACGTGGTGGTCGGTGTTGTGCTGTAATTTACCAGAGTTCTTGCAGCACAACACCGATTATTCTGCTTACCCCGATTGTCGGGATTCAGCGTGTGTGATATGTATATTTACGTGTAATTCAAAGATAGAGCATGCCTACGATCACTAACAAAAACCCTCTCCCTTCCGTCAATACCTAAAGGGGCCTTTAAACGAAGTTCTGAATCCGCCATTGGTCCCCAGCCGCACCCACACACACCGCACGGCGACCGTACCCATACAGCTCGCTGGCCAAAGCCTGCGCGGCGTTTGATCTTACCCGCAACCAAACCGTGAGCTTTGTTCAAATGTACACTCATACAATTCTGATTTCTTATCTTAGACTGATTGAGGTAATAAAATATATATCTATCTAAAAATAATAACCTTGAGATAATAGGTATATTACTATAATTATTATACTATATTTTTTATATTATAAAGGGGCAACGTTTGGCACTGTGGGGGCATATATTTTATCTACAGTAGCCCATGCGAATGCTTCTCCGGTGTAGCAGAGGCATGCACGTTCTCTCCAACACACTTAATTAATTAGAGTCTATTAATTAATTATAGTCTTAATTAATTATAGTATTAGCAAGTACATACTGACGTACGCATCAAAGTAGTCGATATTAGACACCGGGTGGCTAAGCTGAAGTGGCAGTGGGCTGGGCAGGTTCGCCGAAGAGACGACGACCGTTGGAGTAACCGTGTCCTACACTGGCGGCCGTGGACAGGAAAACGGAGTGCGGTAAGACCACCCGCCAGGTGGGGCAAAGACATCAAGTAATTCGGCGAAAAACAGTGGTTTCGTATCGCTGAAGGCCGGGAGGACTGAAGGAAAATTGGAGAGGCGGATGTCCAGCAGTGGGCACTCACATGCAGACTGACGGAATGAACCGTGGGCTTAGGTAGATCTCATACCTACCTAGTTAGGTACACAAATATAAATTTTGAAATTTAAATTCAAAGTGTTGGTCTTGTAAAGCTGTAAAATGTTCTGTTTATTGATATGGTTTAAAAAAAACATTCACCTGGGATGTCCCTTTTACGCCGAAAAAAATTAACATACATTAGACCGTGCCATAACGTACAACGGACCGTCTTGAGGTCTCAGTGCGGAGAATGGCCCACCCGCTTTCCCAAGAGGCTGGGCAGCAAACAAACAAACAAGGACCGTGCCGTGATGTGAGTCAACCTGTCGCCCTTTAGCACGACATATTGTCCTTAGTCACCTTTTATGACATACACGGGGAGGGATGCAGTTGGGTTTATTCTTTTTGAGTACCGGGCCACACACTGTACGCCGAGAAAGTATCGTCTTAATCATGTTCATAAATTCAGAATATAGTGCGACACTCGCGACCCAACGCTCGTTACGGCGCATGCGGGGCGTCTCAAACCTACCTACTTCGGCTTTAATGTCTGCGGCGGACGCGGCCGCAGCCGGAGTCCTCGTAAACTCTCCGCCTTTGTGTGTTTATTCCGGTGGTGTCTCGTTGTCGTGATATTTTCGGCTTAACCGAGAGAACAGTATGCGGTGTACGGTAGGTTGTTATTAGTAATATTCGTTCGCATTTCGGGGACGACTGTGAAATTAGACAGAGAAAAGAAAAGAAATGTGAAAAAAAAAATTTTATAATGTGACATAAGTTTATGTGTGTCATCGCGGCCCATGCTGTGCCCACCGACCACTAACTCTACAAAAAGGTTGACTGTAAGAAATCTCTGTAAGGGATAAGGCCGCCTTTGCACCTTATGTAAATTTTCCAATGTATTTGTTACTGTTAAATGTTTACTGGAGCAATAAAGAATTTTCTATCTATCTACTCCCATACTAACATAATCAAACTATAACAATACAATTTGTTATCTACATAACCAATCAAAACCTGGTTCTTTCTCTATAGGAACAATTTAATGTAAATATGGTGACAAAAAATATAATAGTTTATAGGTATCACAGTACTGTGTGGGGCCGGTACATAGAAATAATAACCCCACTGCATCTCTCCCCGTGCATGTCATGAAAGGCGACAAAGGGATAAGGGCAAGATGCCGTGCTAAAGGGCGACAGGTTAGCCACCTTGGAATGGTCCTTCCACCGGCAGCGGGTGGGTCTTCATATCTTGTCCGAATACTTTGCTAAACGTGGTGGTCGGTGTTGTGCTGTAATTTACAAGAGTACCTGCAGCACCACTGCGATTACTCTGCTTACTCCGATTGTCGGGATACAGCGTGTGGTATGTATGTAGGTATGTAGGTATCCTAATAAATAACGCGAATTTTGTACGGGCGACCTGCGATCGGCTACCGACCGCGTAACGTACCTACGTCAATATGGAATATCATTATAACTCGAGAACCACTTTATCGATTAACATTCGAGTTACACTGTTACGCTGTTTTGATGCCGAAGTGCTTGATTTCGTCGTTCCACCTGGTGGGTGGACTTTCCCACACTCCGTTTTCCAGTCCACGGCCGCCAGTGTAGGACACGGTTACTCCAAAGCTCGTCGTATTTTGAATGTTTGTAATTGCATCTTTTTTCACCGCCTATATTTTATTTTCACCTGTTCGACAACTTTATACTATTTCCATCCAGTTGAATTCTATTGGAACTCAATCTATAATCTCACTTCTCACTAATATCATAAATGCCAAAGTACATTTATTTGTTTGTTCGTTCCTCTGTCACGACTGAAAGGCTGGACGGATTTTGACGAAACTTCGTATAATGGTAGTGTATATCCCGGAGTAATATAATTTAAAAAAAGAGTGCTCAAGTTCGAGTCGTACTCGCGGAAAGAGGGTTCCGTACCATCCCGTTTACTGTGCGGACAAGAATGCTTAGGATTTTCGTTCAGGTTTTCCTGTAAATTAAGTGTTTATCCAATGGTAACATAATTTAAAATAAAAGTGAAAGAGAGAGAGAGAGGGGGGGGAGGGTGGAATATAAGGGAAACGATAGGTTTGTTATCATATTTACGTTTAAATCGGATTTGCTGTTAAATCGAGTCTGCAGCGAGCGAAGCCGCGGGCGAAAGCTAGTCTGCTACTTAGAACGATTAAATAAAATGCCACGTACTAATTTACTGTGCGTTCACTTAAATTCATTCTCCTAAGTGATTCTTCATCCACAGCTAAATGCTTCCTTTTCTTGTTGCCATTAGCATTGCAGTTGTGACGGCTACCCCTCTGCCCGCCTCCCCTAGCTAGCACTAGAGCCAAACACTATAGTAATTAAATCATTATACCAACTCTACTGGGATGTTGTATAACATGATGTTGACAACAGTACCGCTGATTAATGTAAATAATATGTAAGTCTATTATACATATATTTGCGTATTAAAGTATTTATGTAGTATTCGTTTGTAGTTTATATTATTTAATGTATTAAGCAGTAAAGCTATATTTACTGCTTAATATATTGCCATAAACTATTCTTGTTCGCATGCATATACTTCTCCCACATCCCAAAGGTTAGTTAGAATAGAATGCCCTACGGCATTAAGCTCACCTATTGTGCCTAATTTATATAAATTGGAGTTCAATAAAGAATATATACATTGTTAGCTAAATGCATGTGTATGAGTAATAGGAACATAATTCAAATCACCAATACTATACTCAAATCAAAACAAACGTGCAGCTCGCACAACAAAATTTTATGGCTTAGTGAAGGGAGATTCCCTTCACTAAGCCATAAAACTTTATTATGCGAACTGCACGTTTGTTTTGATTTGAGAATAATGAATATACACTGTATGCCACCTATTGTATCGCAATGGCAGACTTATTGTCTTAGCTTAGGTAATTTCTTCAGTCAACCCGTACTTTTTATAAAATAACTAGTAAAACTATCTACTGCTATATAATTTAAATGACGTATGTTTCTTATATCTTTGTTTTTTTTTTAACTTAATTTTCAATGTTGTAATTTCCAATTTCCACCTGTGTCTGTGTCTGATTGTATGATGGAATCCTGGGCGCAGCCTTTAAGCCACTTTTCCTTATAAAAAAAGCATACAATTTAGCAGTTAGGCCACTTTGCCTTTCCACTGACTATTTGACCAATATAACAAATTATTTGAGGATGATTCTTCGCAGTAATGTTAAAAATACTTAATTTAAATTTCTTTATGTTTGTTTCTTCTTGAATAAACATTTACCCTAATAAAAATTACCTAACGTCATACGAAGAGTAAGTAGCTCGCGGTGGCGCTCCGCTCCGCATAGCCCCGACAGCCCATCCATCACGTTCCTAATTTAAAATAGCCGCGATTCGGGAAAATGCGCCGGCGCACTAATCCAACTGAAGGATTGTTTACACGAGACTAAAATTAAACGAGAGGGAGCAGTGACACGAGATGCAGCTTTGTACAATTTTATTTCACTTTCAATCGATCAGGGAAAAATACTCTTACAGATAATTTCGGTAAAGCTGGTAGCTATCTGAAATTCTGGCAGACTCGAACCGTGTGAACGAACCTAAATCTTTATTATTGCTTTCCATTTTTTGCACTGCTGCTGCTTTGACATAAATTGACATTTCGGTCGAAATAATTGAAAATATGAAGAATCATCTGTTGCCACTATTTAAAAACCGGCCAAGTGCGAGTCGGGCTCGCGCACCGAGGTTTCCGCACCACAAGAAAAAAACATTGAAAAATAACACGTTTCTTGTATGGGGACCCCCTTGAATTTTTTACTTTTTCTATTTTTTATTATTTGTTGTTATATCCGCCATAATAACACATATTCTGTGAAAATTTCAACGGGCTACCTATTACAGTTCAAGAGATACAGCCCTCGGACAGACGGACGGACGGACAGACAGACAGACAGACAGACAGACAGACCGTCTGTCTGTCTGTCTGTCTGTCTGTCTGTCACAGACGGCGTAGGCTTAGTAATAGGCTTCCGTAAGGGATACGGAAACCTAAAAAAGAAGAAGAAGAATCATCTGCTGCGTAAGCATAATATAATATCAAGGGTTTAATGTCTTTGTATAATATGTAAGCCTGAAAATTACGATTGAAAAATTTGGCCGCAAGCTTTGTAGAAATATCGACACAACAGTAATAATTAATTTAATCTTGTGGCAATCGCAAATTGAATTACCATTATAGTTAAACGGGGATATTTTTTTTACAATTTAGTATTTATTTTTTAAATTCATATGATATTACGTACTCATTATAAGACTTTATACTAAGTACCTCTTTCAATGTTCAGGTATTCAATATTTTAGATTTGCGTAAAATGTTTGAAACTTGGCTATCTATTGTAGGAATAATTTCTGATGTTGGTGATTAAAATGGATGACATAAAATATCCAAATCACTTTTGCTTAATCCGAAGAGCACAAAAGTTTATCCAATGCCAAATTTTCCATATAAAACGTACCCTTTGTGCTACGCTGCTTTAGTGCCCATCAAATGCTTCGATAAACATAAAAATCGATTCGCCTACGAGCAGAGATGAAACGCCGGCGCGTAACCCCAAAATAGAGGAGCTTTTTAACGCACTTTTTCGGCAGCTACCGGTCTTTGGGCTTCTATCGATTAAACAAATATACAGATATAAAAACGGCAGTTTCGCCTTCGGCTAGAGCGTAGCGTCACGGCATGCGCCCATAAAACTGACGGCAAAGGCCCGCCGCCGCCGTCTCAGAGGTAGTAAAACTACAATGTTTGGTATACAGAGGACGTAATATACACATGAATCGCTCTAAGCTCGCAGGCCGCGCGGGGTAAACAGACGGGCGGAAAGAATTCACATGCCCGGAGCCGTTATTACTGAATGTAAAATGACCGAATAGCAGCCTCGGTTGTGTTCTCCTCTAGTCCAGTATAGCCAGCAATCTAGGGAAGTCTCCGGTATGGCACCAAGGCAGGTGCCATACCAGAGACTTGGCTGAGGTGATATCGGCTGGCCGGAGCATGTGATTTGGCTTGGCCCCTCCGACTCACTCATACCAGATTACATAAAAACAAAAATTACTATGAATTGCATACAATTCGGTCCTCAAATTGTCTCCAACATAACCAACAGATGCATATAATTAGAATCAGACGACTCGTAACACGTATGTTGATAATAAAAAATACACGAATCCACAACGCGACCCCAAGCTCAAGGTTAAGATTGACTTTGTACTGGAAGATGGTTAAAAGCACGTTAAAAGTGTGGAGAGATGTCAGCGTCCACTGTCCCCACGGCTTGGCAGCGCAGCTTGCTGTTGTTGCTGTTGAGTGGACGAGTGCCCCCGATGCTCTCAGTGAGCTAATTTTATATCCATACAGAGCGTATTAATCATTTTGAGAATGTGTTGTAGAAACGTATTTCATCTGAAGTTTTGGTCGTCAGCGCCATCTCACGGTGTGATTGTGAATCTTTGTTTTGTCTCTTTGACGCGTAATGTGTAAGCGGTCATCGATTTTCCATGCAGCTGTGGCTAAGGGTCGCCACAACTTAAGTCATGGCGCCATAGGCGAGCTATTGTTTCCCTTAGCCTTTTTTTAACCCCAGGCTAGGCGCAACCAGTGGATCAATATTGACAGGCGAAATGACAGTAAACCCCTAGCCTATTTTTTTATAAGTATTCGAATGGCCATACCGTGTGTCTCCTGGTACTCGGAAAGAATACCACTAAGGTCCACTGGATCTCTCCCCGTGTATGTCGTAAAAGCCAACTAAGGGACAAGCACAAGATGACCACCTCTCGCCTTTGCACGTTACTTCCACAGTCATGTGGTAGGAAAATTTACTAGGTATATCATAATGAATCCAGCTACTTTTCAAGCCGATTCCCTTATATCCTTTTGATTTCTTTGGACGGGCATGTGTCGGCGAGAAAAATGGATCACGGATGTCCTTTGTGTTCTTAGAGGCTGTTACGGTGTCTCCAAACAGCAAGTAGGCCGTAGAAACGACCGTCGTATAGGCTGTAAGGCTGGAATAACCGACAAAACCGGACTAGACCTCGAACGCCACCTTCAAAGGTTAACTTTTGTACAGTAAATGAACCAAATAAGAAGTTGGAATATGAGCTAGTTTCATAATATTCCCAAGTTGCGCTTAACACAATCTCGTGGCTGACTTGATTTAGCTTGACTTAGCATGAAAAGTTCAGCTTATTCATTTAAACATTGAAACCTCAACTAGGTATCATGTTAGCAAGTGGTTTAGATGGCCACGGTGGAGCAACCAGCGGATCAAAATTGACAAGCGAAATGGCCGTCAAAGTTTATGCAGCTGTTTAGGGCGTACCAGTCACTGGGCTGGTGGTGGTTACCACCACCAGCCCAGTGGCACCAAGCAAGTAAGTAACCACTGTGGTGGTTACTTGCTTGGTGCGCCACGATACTGACTGATGACCAGAGGGACACCGCAAAGCAACTGGTCGCGCCACTACGGCGGTTGTGCAAGATTGGGTTCAATTAGTGCTCTGGTGTTTGTCGCGCGCCCCTTTTTCGTGGCGGAGTTGGAGGTTCAGGCCTTGCCCAATTCCCAGGAAGTCTATTAATTACCAGCTCCTGCTGGCCCGTCTCGGTATATTCAGGGTTACTGAAGTTGTTCTCGGGCGCTACAAGTCAGGGTATGTAGCTCCCTGGATCTCTCTCTATCACTGAACCGTCGAAGCTTCGCCTCGTCGCCTCAGGTAGGCATCCCAACGTTTGCCGGAGGCACCAAATAACATTAGATGGTGGGAGGAGTCACCAGATCAGATCATGAGTAACAAATAACTCTATAAGCAGATCACATACGTCATCATCATCATCATCATCATCCCGTGTCGGTCCACTGCTGGACACAGGCCTACCCAAGGCACACCACCCGCTGTTCTCGTCCATCCACTTCCGTCTATCCACCTAGTCGGGGAACGTCCTATTTCTTTGTTCGATAAAATCCGTAATGAGGATATACCCTAAAGAACCAACATCGTCGACATTACTGAGACAATTAGCAAGCTGAAGTGGCAGTGAGCCGGGCACATCTGTCGCAGACCCGATAACCGCTGAGGTAGACGGGTGCTCGAATTTGGGCGACGTACAAGCAGACATACATACCAACTGAATTTTGTATAAGGTCTTTCATTAGTAGGTAACGATACGCTAAGGGGTGTATGTGTAGTGTATCAGATACTGATCACGTTCCCGTACCAATTTTTTTTATGATATAAAAAACGTACTTATTAAGGTGACTTCACGTATTAAATTAGAAGCACTTCACGTATTAAATTTGAAGAGTGAGTAGGTTTTTCATATCGTAAAAAAATTTGTATGGGAACGTGATCAGTATCTGATACACATACAACCCTTAGCGTATCGTTACCTACTGTTGAAAGACCTTATATATTCGAAGTTGCTCAGTGGACTGTGTATGTGTATCGTAATATGTGTTTTCAGTCATTGGTAAATCATACTGTTGTTTCTCCTTGTCGCAGACTACGGCTACGGGCACCCGGGCGTGTTCAACCCGTTCCTACTGAACGCGGGGTGGCTGGACGCGGCCTACCTCAACTACGCCTGGTCGGACTACCTGCGGCCGCCGCACCTCAGGGACCCTACCTCGCCTAACATTATGAAAGGTAAGGAACACTTTACTATTTTGTTTGTAGTGCAAAAGTGTTATAAACTAAAAGAAGAAATGTACACTTGTCTATGTTGTTTTCATCATTTGTGTTATGTTTTCGTATTTATTTAATCTAAATGTGTAAATTTGTAATTGATGTCCTGTAAGTTATACTTAATTGTATGTTTATATTATAAGTTGCACTCTAAGTTCACTTAAATAAATAAAATAAAAAATTCAAAAATTTAAACAGACATGGTTGGCTACATCACTTCTTGGATATATTTTGTATTATATAAATAACCAACAGTACCTACTAGGATATTTTTTTTTAAATAGTCTGAAATAAATACTTTGTTTTCAATCTTATAATAATGTTATTGTATTGTATTGTATTGTTTTGTATTGTATTGTTTATTGATCATTCATATGGCAGTTAGACTGCTCTCGAACTTGTCACAATTTGTTCTATCCGGTTCGATTACACCCACGAAGAAGAACCGACAAGAAACTTCGCAGGGTATTTTTTAAACATATTTTTACAAGAATTTAGTGACTAGCCACATAATAACACCGCCCATAGTCTATCTAAAACACAGCTTGAGAGCAAGATTAACAATTTTGCTGAGAGTTCTGACTACAAAGACTTATTAATTAAGTGAATCAGGTGTAAAGAGCCTTTGTCAAACTTTGATACGTAATTTGTATCAACATAACTATATTAGTATATTAAACTACAATGTAGTATAATTGTATTGTCAAAAATAAAAATATATGAATATTTAAGATACTTGAAGTATCAAGTTGTCAATGGGTTAATAAAGTTGAGGTACTAATGGTACCTAGTCAAGAGTTAATATTGTTTGTAAAAAATACAATTGTCAAAAACCAAAAAATATTAATATATATATGTTTATATATAATAAAATATTATCATACTTGAAGTAGGTATCAAGTTGTGAATATGGGTTAATATAATTATTGAGGTACAATGGTACCTAGTCAAGTATTAACTAATTATGCAGTCAGAAACTCAAGATATGATTTTATCAGCTAAGGCCTCCTTTACACTGTAATAGGCTTTCTTTGCAAGGGTAGATTTTAAGTATTTCTTAAACAAAGGATCATTAAGATTTTTTACCTCTTCGGGTATTTTATTATATAATCTAATACTATTACAAACAAAACTTTTAGACATTTTAGATGATCTGTGCTTTGTAATTTGAATATTATTTTTACTCCTAGTGTCATGCTTGTGAATATCGGAATGAAGAGTAGCGTTCTGCATATACTTCCTAGCATAGCAGATATTTTGATAAATATAAACACTGGGTAATGTCATGTTAGATAAATATAAAATAATTGTATTGCTCCAAAAACCTTTTACAGAAATAAGCACAATATAACATTTACATGAGATTTAAAGACGGACCCTTGCAGAGATTTCTTCCAGCCAATTGTATGACGAGTCAAATCTTATCAGCCCGATACGCCGTAATAATTCAATCGAAACGAAATGATATTATAATTTTTTCGTCTTCAGCTTCAGCAGCTTTCCTTTTTCCAGTTCTTCTCCAACTATGAACTGCCTGCATCGAAAGCGCGAAATACACAGATGAAGAAGTAGCTTTGTGATTTATTACAAGCTTATAAATTTAATTCAACTAAAAAACTAACTTCCTATCGTCACTATAATTGAAGCGGTCAGAAGTAGAAGGGCCCATTTTCAGTAGACAAAGGTCCCAATATCGCACAATGGGCCCTTCTTCGACAGACCAAAATATTGAAACAGCTATTTGAGTACTTTCTAGTATGAAAATGGGACTTTCTTCTCACAAAAAGATGGGCCTAGGCTTAATGAACGTAGACGGAAAAAATAGTTTAATAAAAAATATGTTTTATGATCGAAGTTAATGAATAATAATAAAAAAAAAACTATTTTCGCTAATAAATAATGAATGGGCCCTTCTACTTCTGACCGCTTCAATTATATAATAAAGTGAACAATAAAAATATATTAAACATATTATAATTGATTGTCCCACAACTTTGATTCGGAGATTCATAGCAAATGCAATTAAATAAAAAAAATTATAAAAAAAAGCGACCCTGTTAGTAAATCTAAGACTCAGCGCGCACTAGTGACTTTTAGTCGGCCGATAGTTTGAACAAATAGGAATCCGAATAGTTTGATTAGCCGAATTTTAATCGGTAAATTCACGCACTCCTATATAGCTTCATACTGATGGTATTGACCGTTCAAACTATCGTCCGATACTAATAGTCTCTAGTGCGCGCTAACGCAAAAAATTGCAAAATGCTGAGGATTTTAATCAGCTATTTCCGATGAATACAAGAGTATCGAATTACAAGTCACCGTTAACGTCGACCATCTCCAGTCTCAAACAAAACCGACGAGCACGCATAAAGGATTGAGAAAGGAATGCTTCGGCGGTTCGGTCATGTTGGAAGAATGGATGATAGGAGACTAACGAAAGAAATTTATGAGGCAAATGTGAGTGGAAAATTCTGGAAGGGTCTCTCCAGACGCACGTACCTGGACCAGATCGGGCATGTGCTCAAAAAGGGTTAAGTGCGCAGTACCCGAAACCGCCGAGCATGCATGAAGAACATTATGGATGGGAGTGGAAGAGGCGGCAGAGGTGTGTCAGGATCGTGGCACGTGGAAATTCGTTGTCTCTGCCTACCCCACCGAGAAACAGGCGTGACGCTATGTATGTATGTATAATGTAATACGCATAAAACATCAGGCGCCTCCGAGCCACTCTTCGGCGATAATACGCAAACAGTACTCGCTACACTCCTTCCGCGACCCGGGCGATACCACTCGGCGGCTTCCCTCCACCCTCCGGCTCCCTCCGCCGCTTCCGCGGCCCTCCGTCGCCCGCAGACCGAGCCGCAACCCCACGGGGGAGGAAAATAGTACAAAACACACGACCGCCTTCACGTTCGAAAGAGTGTGGAGTCAATTTTATCCCAATGTAGGCGGCCAGCGCGCAGCCCAACTTTCCTCACCTTTTTTTGCTTCCTACGTCACTTGTATAGGTATCGAAACGCGAAGCCACCACCCCCCACTCTCTGGCTACCACCCCACCGTGTAGTCAAACACCTAGGGGCTTTTATTAAACCCAGATAAGGCTCTCCAGTGTGTTTGTCGGGAAATTAAGCCGAAGCGCGAAGCGGTGTACCTAATGCAGAAATCTGAGGTACTTTTTGGTCGAGCGAGCTGGCGATGGAAATTAATTCACATAGTTTGCACAGTTTAACATACGCAGACAAAGGATACTGTAAAATATTTTTGAAGTGAAGCTTTTTAAAGCACGTTTGGGACGGGGACCTAACTCAGAACAAGTGAAACGTCACGAAAGTACGAACGGAAGTGGCAACGCCCCTCATTGGCTGGGCTGCGCGTAGTTGCCCACCTGAGCTAGCGAGACAGAATATTACTAGAAAAGGGAACTGGCAGCGCGCAGCGGCGCCTGAGCGCCACCTACGAGAGTATTTTAAAGTCGATCGATTGTAATGGTTGTTAGCTCAATTGTATGAAAGAATAAGCTGAAAGGAATATCGCATAGATGACACTATACTAAATTATATACTACATATCACACACGCTGAATCCCGACAATCGCGGTAAGCAGAGTAATCGGTGTTGTGCTGCAAAAGCTCTGGTAAATTACAGCACAACACCGACCACCACGTTTCGCAAAGTATTCGAACAAGATTCAATCGATCAAGCAGCAAGTAATGCACGAAGACCCACCTGCTGCATTACTTGGTGGAAGTACCGTGCGAAGGTGAGAGGTGACGAGCCTGTCGCCCTTTAGCACGGCATCTTGTCCTTATCTCTTAGTCGCCTTTTACGACATGGATGGGGAGAGATGCAGTGGGGCTATTATTTTTACTTACCTGCCCCGCACGGTATATTATACGCTAAATTATATTAATTACCGTGTGGGGCCCCACTGCATCTCTCCCTGTGCATGCACCTTAAACCCGGGCGGAGCTAAACCCTATCACCTAGTAAGGTAAGAAGTGAAGGGACCTACAGTATTACCTGATTAGAACTGTAGGTTTCAGATACTTCGCTGCTAGTACCAGCTAATAATTTAGTTTAAAATTGACTTTACATGTCTATAATTTGAGAACACATAACTCCAAACGTGCTTTAGTGATTTTCGACTACCACTTACCTGAATTTTAACTCTTCGCACGACTTCAAGCCGTTGCAAGTTCAATGTAATTAAATTCCAATGAAATGCAACGAACATCATCGAAAAGCAAACCGAACAACATTCGGACAGCGTCGGAATCGCTAATTAAAAATACCGAAATAAATGAAGCAAAAATTTCGCCGAATCACCTCAATCAGGTTTCGTGCTGCGCGCCTCGTCCGATATTGGAAGTGTGCACACGACGACAGCCGAGCTGCGGAGCCTCTCTGACGTGCGAAAATTACCCACCGTGTCTACTTACCTACCCCTACCTCTGCGCTCCAACTGCTGCCCACCGCCCACTCCCGAACTCCTGCCGCCGCCGCCTCTTCCCCGTGAGCCGATGTTGCCTTTAAAGTGGTCTGCGAGAGCACTGCCATAGAGACGGAGAACGGAAAAAGTGCAAAACGAGCCTCCTCGCTCGCCCATCTCACACACGCGCGCCCGCTTCCCTTTGTAGCCCAATCTGCGCCTCCGTCCGCCGCCGCCGCCGTGTCCTTTTTATGCAGACTCTCGCCTCTCTTACGTGCTATCGCGAATCAAAGCCCGCTCCGGGTGCTTTTTGAACATTGTTTCTAATGAAAATTTCACCTGCGCTCCGGAACCCACCGGCGCAGAGGTGGTGTCGGTCGGCGGCGCCCGGCGCTGCAGACGCCTCACCTTATCGTGATGCAGCGACGGCGGACGCGCGGAGATCTGCCGAGCGATGCGCCCGAGAGGTGCCTTTATCCTCGACAGACGAGGGCGACGCGTCTCACGTAGCAGATACATCCCGGCGGGCTACACGTGTTCAGAATGTTGAGGAGCTGAGCGAGCACAGTGCCACCCCGCCCAGCGACACATGTCGCCGCGAATTACGCTCGCTGCCGTAACAGATCGACGGCGCTGCATCGAAATAAATATTGCACCCTCGCCCTCCGGAACGGCGCAGTAAAAAAACATCCCTTTCGGCAAAGCCGCCTTTAAACGGCTACAGATTGTACATTATCCTTACTGCGATTATGCACCCTCGGCTCAGGAGGCGCGGGGGTCGAGCCGCGCGCAGCTCCCGCACTGCCGCGGGGACAATCCCTCGGGGACTCGTTCTTCATATTATGTCATGTTCGACAATCACTGGGCGGGAGCAACGACATCGTGCAGCGGGAGACACTTTCTGACGGAATATCTGATGCGAGAAATACACTTTGAGACGTCTACTTTTATAGGGGCTAATGGCTCTTACTAATGTCCTGATATCACGCTTCGAAGACTCAACAGTCCGATTTATTTGTTGATTCGTTCGTAGTACCTTACCTACTCGCATAATAGTGATGAAGTGAAAAGACGTAAACTGGCTAAAGCACTAGGTATTGATATAAGTGTCTAAAATGAAGTCAAAAGTAATACCTATTGATAATTCCGAAATATTTTAAGCTATAAATCTTAAAAAGAGAGAATGATGAAGATAAAATTGTAAAGTTTTCCATTTTATAGCGCTGCTACGGAAATATCTCAGTTTTATACCTTCCTTCGGATACAATTAAAAAAAATTACCGTACCAATTGTTGGTTAATTTTTATTGATAATTCTAATGGCAGTTAGCCTGCACTCGAACTTGTCGCAACTTTATTCTATCCTGTTCGATTACACCCATGAAGAAGAACCAGAAAGAATATTGTTTCAAGTATTTTAGTGTACTAGTATACTAATGTTATAATTTTTCGTTGTCCTCAGGTGGTACAACGCCGATCGCCGGTCCAGTCGGTTTGTCCGGCGCAGAACTCTTCCCGTTCACGGCCGGCATCGCCAACCTGCCCCCAGGAGCGCTCCTGCCTCCACCGGGCGCCTTTCTGCCTCCCAACGCTCTGATGCCCTTCGCGCCGCACCCCGCCGAGCTCGCTCTCAAGGGCCTTCACCCTGAGCTGACCCTCAAGAATGGAGTAAGTCCGTACGACTCTGCGGTGACAGTCAGACCTCTGCAGAGCGGGTCGTCGGTGGACGCGTCCTCCGTAAGGTTGTCTCCGACGAGCAGTCGGCAAAGTGCAAGTCCACGTAGTGCGGCCAATGGAAGTCCAGATCGCTCGAAGGCCGACTCCAAGTCGGATGTGAATTCGGCGCACGACGCCTCCATCTCCGACGAATCGGACGAGGAGCCGATCGAGGTTGTGAAGTCCGCCTTCCATCCTACACGGCCGGCGAGTCTGGAACTGCAGGAGATGCGCAAGAGGGTTCAGGCGGCCGATTCAACAACGGCTGCTCCTGCGCCTACGGAGAGACGCACTCATCTTCACACTAAGGCGGCTAGGACGCGGGTCCTATCCGCGAGCCCTACCTCCACTAAGATCTCCAACGGTTCCGTCACGCACAAGTCCGTGTGGAGACCTTACTAGGCATTCCTGAAGTGAGAGTGACACTTGTGAACTGTGCGTACTAGGGGCGTGCTAGGGGCGTGAAGGTGATAGAGTAATTCCAGGCCGTCTCGCGGTAGCGACGGTCGATCAAATGTGATAACGTTATGAGCTTGTAAATATTATAAATTTGTTATAAGGCGAATTTTAATTGTATAGAAAGATATATTTAGATTAGAGGTTATTTTAATAAAACAGTGGAAGTAGTAACAACTGTTGGAAAGTTTCGTTTATGAGAAGCGTGCCTGTTCTGACATAAAAATACTACTATTATTTATGTAAGGTTTTTCCTTCTCTATTTGAAAATTACTTTAAAATTTAAGCAGTTTCATTCAACTTTATTTAATTTTGACCTCGTTTAAGTTCCCATAAATATGCAATCCCTACGTATAAATTGCACACTTTCTATACATTACAATGAATATTGCTTTTCTGCTGCGCTGCCAAAATAATAGATAGTAAATATGTGAGAAGATCATGTTTTAACTTATTGCGCGCAGGAGGGCCTTTATCGACCCAAAAAACGGCGCAGTTTCGCGAATAATTTACGCGAAAGACAAATAATTATAAATTGACTGATAATTTGATAATTAATTGTAATTACTAACACGATGTAGATACTTTGTAAAAATAATATTAAATCTGATAAGCCGCGTACATTATTTATAAATATATAGTTAATAGGTATATTATGAAGATAAATAATTATGTTCTTGTATCGTATATTTAAAGTGAAGCGAAATAGATATTGTAAATATGTATGTAGAAATGAAAATAAATGATATTTCGAAGAATTTATTGAATGGTTTTAATTTCCCATTTCTTATGGCATATGCGTAGATAGATTTCTCAAATTATAAGCTTTGTTTCAATTCTTCGAGTGCTGACTGGAAGCTGGAAGAAATTTCTGACATGGCACCTAGCTGTTTCGAGCAAGGTTTTTGTTCACTGGTATTGGAGAAATATTTCAATGATAATCAGTCTGCAGTGAGCCTATAGCCGTTCCGAGATATGCCATATTGCATTAGTGAATGTTAATCTGTTCAGTTGTTTTCTAGATTGCTCTCTACAGACACAGATGGGACCGGTACTTAAAAATAATAGCCCCACTGTATCTCTCCCCGTGAATGTCGTAAAAGGCGACCTAGGAATAAGGGCAAGATGACGTGCTAAAGGGCGACAGATTAGCCACCTCTCACCTTGGCACGGTCCTTCCATCAAATAATGCGGCCGATGGGTCTTCGTGCCTTAGTTGCTGCTCGATAGTTATCTTGCCCGAATATTTCGCGAGACGTGGTGGTTGGTGTTGTGCTGTAATTTACCCGAGTCCTTGCAGCACAATACCGATTACTCTTCTTACCCAGATTGCCGGGATACAGCGTGCGTGGTATGTAAGACACAGGTTGATTTTCTAATGCAAAATGTTCTGTAAAATCGGTCCTCAGATTTATTTTTATAATAATCGTATCACCAACAAATTCACCAAATCCACAGCAAGGTTATTCATTACAGGCCTACCACCCACTCCGGCCTAATGGATTAAACGGCAAAAAATCCTTCATCATAACAGAGTTAGGTACTCTGCTAACATACTAAAAGGTAAAAACGCCCGCGGTCGCAGGCTTGCGTCACACTGTAACCAATTAAGTTGGCGACGTCATTATTTGTATGTAATTAGCGCGAGAGTGTCCGCCGCCGCCCCCCGCGCCGCCCCCGCTCCGCCCCCGCGCCGCCCCCGCGCCGCGCCACCCCCAGCCGCGCCACGCCTCCAGCCAGCTGAGTTACAGGCGCGTAATGATGGCAGAACCAAGAGAAGAATGGCTTTTAATGGATACTAGAATAATATTTAATTAATACACTTAGTAGTGTTTGTATGTGATGTGGCCTTGCTGTGCTTTGTATAAGAGTTTTAAGGTGATGTGAGACTGCGTCTGACTCGAATTTCAAGAAGTGTACCGCCAATATTACTTACCTGACAGATTCAGTTTTAATATATATAATACTCCGTCTATCAGCGCAGATCGATACATTTTTGAAAAAACGATTTGATTAACTTCGCTCGATAGAAAAAAATCTGAATTTAGTTATAAAAACGTATTTAAGGCAACGTGACCAAATCAAGGCTTTGGAAAAAATATATTTTATTTGTTGAATATATAATCTATATCCGTAGCTTTTTCCTTTTTGTTTTGATGCGTAGTTTTGGAATAAAAAAATAAAAACCTATTTTTTTATTAATTGATTGTGTTGCATCCTACTCCAACCAGCGAAAGCGGCGCCTTGAAAGAGGAGTACGGGTGAATACGGGTTGACAGGGCCTTAAGCTACGATGTCTAAATATTTGAAAATTTTATATTGATTTGTCGCAACACACAAATGTCCAATTTGATCCTTGATCTAAGTACAATACATTGAGGAAACATACGTACTAACAATGCTGTGTTGTGTGCAAGTTTTTCTTTTATTTTAATCTGGTATGGGTAGTGTTAGACGGTGCGATACCGTAGACATCCCGTTGGATTGCTGGCTGTACTGGACTGGAGAACACAGCCGAGGCTGCTATGCGGCCATCTTTTCGTTCAGCATCGTGACGGCACAATGACGGCATTATGACCGCTCCACAACGGCATACAGTCGGCTTCAATTTGAGCCTACTACGCAGTAAGGGACAAGGAAAGGGATACAGCTACAGATTTACACCACCGGTTCCGAACGGTGAAGCAGCAGGTGTAGGTATGCGAGTAAAATTTTTAATTAGAAAAACTCATTAGCGCACATCGACGGGAATCGAACCTCGGACAAGTTAGTATTTTGTGAATTGAGAGAAATTTTGAATGTACTGCAATATCTGCACTGCAATAAGCAGCTAGTACGAGAACTCACATACACCTCTTTGGCGAGAAATCCAAATTTGAAGTAGGTAAATCGAAAAGAATCCAGAAATGTATCTTCAAATTCATATAGCATTTGTTGATTTCACACCAGCATGCCTTTTACGTGGTCCTGCCATATCAATGTGCATTTTAGGGAGTCAGAGGTCGAATATCGCCACATTTTTCAGCCCCAGTTTGATACTTTGTGCCGTTCCACCCCCGCCATACATACACTTCATAACGCGTGCCAGCGTGAAGTCGCGCTTTCATTACGGTACGCTCCGGCCTGTGAGGAGTGTGAGGCTGGCCGGACACTGAGTGCTCTAAGGCCGAACTACTCGAATGATGGCGGCCTCGTACCTTGGGTAACGAGGCAAGCATGGTTTGCGGTAAATAATTATAATACAAATACTACTGATATTGATCTATTATGTAGGTAGGTATGACATACAATTTATACAACCCCCTAATGGTTTTTTACGTGGTACGGCTCGTTGGTAAAGATTCGTTAGTTCACAAGTGCGACGGGTATAAAAATATAGGTACGTATATTTTGTCATTTCATTTTTGTACAGACATAAGTAGACATAAGACATAAGACATAAGACATTTTATAAAAACTAAAATGAAAAATTTAATTATTAAAGAAACTTATCATGCAATAAAAATTCAACAAATGCAACATACATAAATTATAAATTCCTTCAAGGGGAGGTCCCTTCACCACCCTCTATATCCCCAGACACTTGCCGGATGCAGTAACGGCCCCATACATAGATATTTATTGATTTTTATAATTATGAAATTATTTGGATTGGACTAACAATGTTTAGTTAACCGGTGTTCCATGAATAGGTACCCGAAAAGGTGATTCGACACCGGAATCGGAACAACGCAACGTTTGTTCTATGACTTTTTATTTAGGGTGTTTTTTCACTTTCTCTATATAAAAGTTGCGATTTTTTTTTTAAATATTACATAAAGATACAAAAATTTATTTCCAAAAGTAATAATAATAAAAATTCCTTCCCCGCAAGACTTCCACTGCGATAGCCAAAGCAGCGGGCTGGTTACAAATCAGCAGACAGTAGATCCCCTTTCGCCGCCCAGAGGAACAATAGAAGGCAGAGAGAAGAGACGAGAAGGTTATTGATATATGCTGTTAGAAGTAAGCCGGAGGCAGCAGCAGCGCACCGATCGAGAACCGACCCCGTTACCGCGCGAGCAGAACCTGGTTTAAAGGTGCGGTTTGGGTAACACAACCGGCGGGAATTTTGTTTTTATTTTATTAGTAAATAAACAGAATTCCCATTTCACTAATTCAGAAACGAAACTACTGAAATCATACTCCCAAGAATAAGAACATGAACGGTGTTTTGGAGGCGTACGTACGCACAGTTATTTACGTTCAATGGCAAATAAAAAGAAATAGTAAAATAAATTATTATTATTCCATAGCGAAACTATCATTTCTTAAAATATTTGTGTTAAATATAGACATAATTTAATTACTAATTGGACATACAAATAAACATCCTTGCCCTGTTATTTGTAGAAACAACGGCGTACGTTTACCCCAATCTTGTAAAATCAAGAGACGCGAGTCGCGACGACTTTGAGGACACAAACATAAATTTTTAGGGAACGATTCGAGACTGTGGCTAAACGCGAGTGAATATTTGTGAACTGGATATGTGTTTTTGTTTTGTTTTGTTTTAGCAAAAACTTTGTTCTGAAGTACAGTTTTCAATGTTTAAACATGATTTTTCCAAATAAATGAAACCAGTTCGCAAGTATAGAGAATGCACCTTAAGCCTACAAGCCCAGGGCGATACTACGCGATAAAATACTGTGAAAATGGTCCAGCAACGATTCGAGTCGCCCTATCCTTTGTTCACAGATTTCAGGGCTTCCATAATGATACCTACCTACACCACACATCTACTGTACTGAAAAGTTTATTTTTTCGTGAAACAGAAGAAGCATCATCGAAAATTGCATGAAGTGCAGGGGCGGTAGGGATTCCTTTTTGTACACTTTTTGAGAGCCTAAAAAGTACTCATGTGTGTACGTTCTTACTGGTGATTAAAGTGTTTTTACGCATCCATGAAATCGGATAATAAGTATAGGTACTGCGTTATGTAAGGACATATTATATTAGGTTTGGATTGGTATTTTAATGGTGCATAAGGGTTTTCTTGGGATCTCAAAATTCGTGTGTATCTAAAATCCGGTTTAATGAAATATCTATTTTTAGGGTTCCGTATCCGGTACGGGACCCTATTACTAAGCTTACGCCGTCTGTCATTCTGTCTGTCTGTCCGTCTGTCCGAGGGCTGTATCTCTTGAACCGTAATAGGTAGCCCGTTGAAACTTTCACAGAATATGTGTTATTATGGCCGATATAACAACAAATAATAAAAATAAGAAAAAGTAAAAAAATCACCTGTAAAAGTACCTGGACCAGATCGGGCATGTGCTCGAAAAGGTTCAGGTGCGTAGTACCCGTAACCGACGAGCATGTATGAAGAACATTATGAGAGTGGAAGAGGCGGCAAAAGTGTGTCAGGATCGTGGCGCTTGGAGGTTGGGTTGTTTGCGTGGGTTGGGTCTGTTGTCTTTGCCTGCCCCACTGGGAGGCAGGCAGGCGTGACGTTATGTATGTGTATGTATGTATGAACTTACAGCACAACACCGATTACTCTGCTTACTCTGATTGTCGGGATACAAAAGCGTGAGTTATGTATGTATGTATGTAAAAAAATCACGGGGGTTCCCATAGAAGATACTAAAAAGTGTATGCGCTAACGCCATCTACCGAAAGGAGTATGAAACATTTTAACTAATAATGTATTTTAACTAATATGAAGCATTTCATAGACACGCCATAGATGGCGCGAGTGGCGGTGAGCATGACATGGCGATATAGAACCCTCGGTGCGCGAGTTCGACTCGCACTTGGCCGGTTTTTTTAGATTTTTGGGGCCGCACGTCCCTGGTCAGAACTCAGTTCTGGCTCCCTGATTTGTCCGTGCCAAATGCCACCATTTCGCACTCACTAGCCAATCAAAATAATCTCCTGCCTTAGTTTGAGATTGCCTGCCGACCGCGGCGGTTCGTCCCGCGAACTCGACGCCGCCGCCGCCCGTGGCGCGGCGGAGCGCGCGCGTCGCCACGCCGGACGTAGATAGTAAATCCTCGTGGCTTGCACTCGCGAACTTCTTTGCTTGGTGCAATACTGATTTTCTCTCTCAGGGTTACCAGTTATTATTTGGCGATACCTACCACTAACTTGCTTTGCTAACTACGATGGAATCACTATAATTATAAAGAGTTTTAGTAAATTTTGAAGTAAACTTAAGTTTACTAAATATAGAACATATACCACACATGGTGGTTGGTAGTGGAGTGATTTATTAATTTATTGACATATTTAATTACACATAGCTATGTATGTAGGTACAAACCCACACCCATGGTACACACATATAATTTTATTTTGCACAAATACACATAAAAGAAAAGAAAGATGTCTTTGAAAATTAGTTCATAGTTCGCTAAGGGAGGGTTCTGTATCGGAAATAGATCACTTTTGAAGAACAAAGAATATTTTTTTTTTACAATTTTTTTTTTTTTTATGTAAAATGTGAAAAAAAAAAATTTTCTTAATCGTTTCAGTTTCATGCCAGGAACAAAAAAGTCTTCCAACACATAGATATTTTCTTCAGAAATTGTGAAAAGCCACAATTTTAGTTTTATTAGTATGGAATAGAAAGAATTTGATTTTTTTTACTAACTTACACGTGTTACATCATAATGGTAATGAAGACTTTTTAGTTACTGTTATGAAACTGAATCGATTAGGCTATAAAAATCAACCACCTATTTTTTTATTTAAATACATAAAAAAATATTTTACATAAAAAAAAAGCCCAAGGTCCAAAAAAATTTATATAGGTTTTACTCCCTATATGATACAGAACCCCCCCCTTAGCGTACTATGAACAAATTATCAAAATACCAATAAAAATAAAATGTAGTCCGCCTGGGCATAGTTTAAACAGACTAGTTAACCGTCTTCATACAAGTGCGCCGATTTCGCACTCACACAAGCGCGCGCCAGCGCACGCTGTCCGTACACAACCACTACTTACATTCTCACTTCCCTCGCTTGTAGTCCGTGATGGCCGCCCCGCACAATTTTTTTTTTTTTTGTTATTTTTTACCGTGTGGGGCCGGTACTTACAAAGAATAGGCCCCCTGCATCTCGCATGTACGCATGTTGTAAAAGGCGACTAAGAGATAAGAACAAGATGCCGTGCTAAAGGGCGACAGGACCGCCACCTCTCACCTTGGCACGGTACTTTCGTCGAGTCATGCAGCAGGTGGGTCTTTGTGCCTTACTTGCTGCTTGATCGATTAAATCTTGTTCGAATGCTTTGCGAAACGTGGTGGTCGGTGTTGTGCTGTAATTTACCAGAGTTCTTGCAGAACAACACCGATTACTCTGCTTACCCCGATTGTCGGGTTTCAGCGTTTGTGATATGTATGTATATTATTTTTTTTATGGAAACTGACTCGATTGACTTTTTCTCTCTCTCTCTCCCTCTCTCCCTCTGTCTCTCTCTCTCTCTCCCTCTCTTTCTATCTCTTTCTATCTCTCTCTGTCTATGTCACTCTTTCTATCTCACTCTTTGTATCTCACTCTTTCTATCTATCTCACTCTTTCTATCTCACTCCTTCTATCTCTCTCTTTTTCTATCTCACTCTCTTTCTATCTCTCTCTCTCTCTCTCTCTCTTTATACCTCTCTTTTTATATCTCTCTCTTTCTATCTCTCTATCTTTCTATCTCTCTCTTTCTATCTCCCTTCCAGACGTCCAGGGACGTTGGGTTTCGATCGTTCATAGAGTCCAAGGCGAAACTAGCGTCTCGAAAATTAGAGATCCTTTACCGATGTCGGCGATTTTACACGCCGGCCCAACTGCTTACACTCTACAAAGCACAAGTAAGACCGGTGATGGAATATTGCAGTCATCTTTGGGAGGGTTCCCCTGAGTACCTTCTTTCAGCCTTGGATTCTATTCAGCAACGAGCCATTCGCCTGATTGGTGACTCTGTACTCACAAAGGACCTTCAACCTCTAAAGCACAGACGTATCGTTGGGTCATTGAGCCTGTTTTATCGGTACTACTATGGCCGCTGCTCTGACGAACTTGCTTCCCTTATCCCTCCTCCTCCTGTTCCCCTACGCCAAACCCGCCATACTCTCGCGGAACACCCCTTTGTAGTCGACAGAAGAGTTCTTCGAACTGCACGATTCTATAAATCGTTCTTGTGCTGCACTGCAAAGGTGTGGAACGGGCTCCCAGGGAATATCTTCCCCCACTCCTACAATCCACGGATCTTCAAATCGCGGGTTAATAGCCTTTCCCCTGAAACATTAGTCCCCCTCCAAGCCGGACTGGCACCTCCTCGGGGGTGTAATTGGCTGCCCCTGAGGTTGCGACCTCGGACAGAGCCAACCAGTTCGGTAGCAATAAAAAAAAATTATAATAATAATGGGCTCACTACCTGTTAGTGTTGTGAGTTGTGGTACGGCGCACTACAATGTTAGTGTTGTGAGTTGTGTGTGACATCCCTGGTGGCTTGGAGCAGCGTAGATAGTTATTTTAAAAATGGGCTCCAGTTGCCCTACTCGTTTACTGTGGCCTGGGTAATGGCGCTTCCTGCATAGTACACCCCTGGCTATGAGAATAATCACACTCGCATGTATATAAGGTGTTTCGCTGACCATGTCATTAACTTCGGGAGGGTTACATACACACTCAAATAAACACTTTACGTAAAAAAAAACATATGTTTATAGGACCATTTTTTCTCCTAAGATCTCCGAACAAAACATTTTAATCAAATAGCCCTAAAAACGAATCATGCTTAGACCCTTCTTGCCAAACACGAAACGTAGGTACTTACCTAGTGCGCGCGACGTCGGCGGGCGGTGCGGCACAAAGGCTTTCCTTTGACGAATGCCGCCTCCGAAGCGCTCGCTCGCCACGCCGCCGACGCGCTTGCATTGCATGCGCCCGCCCCGCGCGCATGTGTCGCGCGCGGGCGGCGCGGCGCGCGGTGCGTCGCGTCCGTCTCAGTGTCTTAGCGGCGGTCCGCGAGAGAGCACATTATTTCGCAATTTCAAAATGCCGCCGCGCCGCCGCGCCGTATCGATTCACCGACGCGCGACGCGGATATGGTGATGTTACCGAGACTCCAACTCCAATTGGAACTTAGCTGCTGCTGTATTGATGTATGAGCAGCTAGACGGTGTGCGTGTATGTGGACGCACCATCTTGGGAGCGGAGCAACGGTTCCGAGATTGGGGCGTCTTTATGCCTCGACTTGATAACGGAAGACAACTACTACTGGTGCGCATAGAAGAAGAACACGTACCCATACATACACACTATCCTCTCACACAACAAACAGCTGTTCTGTGTTTCAACATGGTCATTGACCCCGTACAATGCGACTTTCCTACTGTTACACACAGATCTAGTGACCTTGTGAGTTGTGACTTACTTACAACAAACAGCTGTTCTGTGTTTCAACACGGTCATTGACCCCGTACAATGCGACTTACCTACTGTTACACACAGATCTAGTGACCTTGTGAGTTGTGACTTACCTACAACAAACAGCTGTTTGAACATAGTACGGTCATTGATCCCGTCCGTACACTGCAAGTTACCTACTGCTAATGGTACACAGGTTGATCTGATAATATTTAGGTAACAAACATGTTTTGTTAAATTTCTCGAAAAGTAATGCTAAAAACATTTTTTTTTGCGTAACCTGTTTATTTGAGTGTCTATGTAACCCTCCCGAAGTTAATGACATGGTCATCGTAACACCCTATATAGCCATATCGAAATTCGGTGACAAGAGACATAGGTACACGAAACATTAATATTTAGGGTCCCGTCGCAAAATTGCGAAAAAGGGACCCTTATGAGATCGCTTTGGTTTCTGTCCGTCTGTCTGTCAGTCCGTCCGTCGCGGGACTTCAACATACATACTTTGTAATACCTGCATATTGTATATTTTTTTTACATTAACGTCGAAAATTGCTCTTTTTCAATACTCATTAGTTTTCGTCAATATTAAAACACTACTTTATTGTAAATTACTACTAAGTAACATATACACATTGTGGTATACGTAAGCAGTGATATTATTTATTGATATGATAATGGTTTTTATTTATGTTATTCTGCATGAGTGATTGAGCCATAGGGGCCAGATCACACGCTCCGACCAGTCAATACCACACGTATAACACTAATTAAACATAATGTACGTACATACACTATCATTTTACATAAATATATTTCTTTATGGGAACTGACACGGTTGGCTACGTCACTTACTACATCCGTGATGTCAGCCCATAACGCCTTGGGGAACTAGGTGCCATGTCAGTGCTTCCCTTCGGTTGCGCCGGCTACACTGAACTGGACTAAAAATACGAACTATTTAAATAGCCGTTTCAACGAATCTTTCATTCAGTGAGGTTGTACCAACCCAGACGGGTTAAACCGTACCACCTAGTAAGGTAAGAAGGGAAGGGATCTACTGTTTTACGTGGAATCCGAACCACGGTTAGCGTCCAAGGGTCGAGCTGTCACCCAGCCATCCACTGACCGCGCCCAGGCTTACTTATGATACGGACGACAGTCGACCGACCGCCCCACTGAGCTACCAAGGCTGACAAAATTATGTAGATTACAACAAATCAGGAGTGGGTATAGTACATATTTTAGAGATTTTAAAGTACTAATTGCAAAGATTTTACAATAAAATACCGGAAGAAATGGGAAAACTAGGATGCGAAATAAAATACATATTATGTAATGCAAAATTATGCCAAATGAAAATTAAAGAAAGTTAATATTTCTTATATCAAAATTTGCTATATCAAGTGTATATTATATATACCAAGTGAAGACTACATGAAGTGAAAATTATATGAAATGATGAAGTTGGAATAATATCATACATTATCCTGTAGAGGTTGATAGTGGAGGCTAGAGGAGCTTACAATAGTCCCACTGCATCTCTCCCCGTGCATGTCGTAAAAGGCGACTAAGGGATAAGCGGCATGCAGACACCCCGGTCGACTTGTGGCTTTCATGGAAGACATAGGCTGGCTGGGGTAGCTGGAGACTGCGGGGTTTTGCACGAAGGTCCCCAACCAAGCGGGATTAGTTTGCAGGCCTAGAGCCAACCCCAAACCAAAACAACAACAACAATATCATACATTTTTAAAACATCGATCGACAAGAATTTTATCGACAATTCCTGAGATAACAATAATCCGGATCTCCGGACAACCAGAGGCTAAACATCCTTCCCGCAATTGGGCCTAAGATTCATTTTTTAGTCGTCATATGTTTTATTTTGTCATGTTCCGCCAACACATCTCCTAAAATCATTCAAAATGGTTAGCTTACTTAAAGATGGATTTAATACGCAACAGGCGAGTGTAAGATGTTTTAAAAAAAATACACTGAATCACGACTTAGATAATACTTACTTTTACAGGGAACCTTGTAAAATGTAACTGCCGATTGAATTTTTTTAATGTTATCGTGATTGGGCAAGCTTCTTCTCGCGATATACATACTCGCGTGCGCCGCGCGAGTTTCTACAGTCGATTGGCTTAAACCGCGGGAAAATGTCGTCCGTCGAACGTCGTCGCGCACGTCTCAGAGAATTGATGCGTTTAGCTTGCGCGGAATTAGCGCAGCAAACGCTGAAAAAGTTCAATCGCAAGAAGAGAACGAAATGGGTTCGTAAGTGGATTGAACGAAGAGATAAATATGGAGCTTCCAATACTCTAATGAAAGAATTAGCAGCCGAAGAACCAGTAGATTACAAAAATATTCTACGCATAACCAAAGATAAGTTTGAGGAATTACTTGAACTAATAAGTCCAGAAATAAATAAACAAGACACAGTTATGAGAAACGCCATTACATGCAGAACTAAATTGGAGATAACACTCAACTATATTGGGAGTGGCAGTAGCCTCAAACAAATGCGTGCCGTGCGCACGCACGCACGACACGACGACACGTCACGACGGGAGCGGCACGGTGCGCGAATGGCGACTAGCAGCGAGTGCCTTGTCCCACGACTCGCGCGTAGGTTTCATTAGCGGCGAGTAGCGCACTCGCCGCGAGTATAATTGAACATGTTCAATTCTACTCGCAGCTTTTTTACTCGAAGCGAGTGGATTGTAGTCGCCGCGAGTAGGTTGTCGCACACAGCGATTTCACTCGCTGCATGTGACAGGCCCTTATCGAAACACATAACCGTACCGCGCTCGCCAGCCACGAGACCTTTGGGACCTCTAGAGAGCGAATCGAACAGATAATAACTTTCCGCGACCTTAACTATCAACACTTATAGCTGGGTTTGGTTCGTAACGATTCCACACAGCAATGTGTCAAAAAGAAATATTCAGGCCCCGAATGCAAAGAGCTGAAGAATCAAGAAATCTTCAGGCAAATCAGAGGGATTCATCGGATTAATTAAACCGATAACCCAGCCACCTCCCAGGCCCCGGACACCTCCAGCTACTATTGTCACACTCCCATTACCTCTCCGTGACAATGGCATCCTTTCTTCCTTTTATCCACACCTAGTCCGCTACTATCCCGTCCCATTTCCACTTCCCTTACCTGCCCCTTTTACGCCAATCCAAGGTTGCCGTGCCGACGGATGCGTGGCTAGAGGCGAGTCTAGTCTCGAGCGTGCCAAATAAAATCCTTGGGTTTGGCGCCCCCAGGCTCTAATGGCCTTACCCTGGCAAGCGGGGCTCTGCCAGGGTTGACAGTTTACTTCCCTAGCTACTCGTGGGACGAATAATGGAATTTAACATCACAAATCCTATAAATGGCGGCGATGCAGCTCGCCACTCGTCACGTCGCGTTTCACGAGGGGGCGAAAAGTGGGCAACGGAAAGCCGCTTTGCCACATTGAATGTTTGTGGAGGAATGAAAGATAAGGAGGATGAAGTGTATGAGTTGACGAATGCGAGGCAGATTGATGTGCTGGCTGTGAGCGAGACCAAGAGGAAGGGGATGGACAGGTCCACGCACGGTACTTTCACAGCCCTGTGGTCTGGTGTACCACAGAATGAAAGGGCTTGCCAAGGTGTAGGAGTTGTCCTCTCTGACCGAATGGCTCAATGCATGATAGATTACGAATGTGTGAGCCCAAGACTCCTATGGGTCCGAATTAAGGTGGGTTTGGTCCGCTTGTACGTCTTGGTAGTGTATGCCCCGGACATGTCCAAGCCCATCAAGGACCGCGACGAGTTCTGGGAGAGTGTGAGAGAAATACTTAATGCATGTGAGGGGAATGAGAGAGTGTTAATGATGGGAGACTTTAATGGATGGGTTGGCGTGAAAAGGGATGGCTATGAGTCTGTACTTGGAAAGTTTGGTGACGAACGAAAAAACGAGAATGGTGTTAGTTTGCTCGAGGTGTGCCTGGAAAAGAATCTTTTTGTGACAAACACAATGTTTGACCACAAAAAGATTCATATGTATACTTGGCAGAGACAGGAAGAAAGAAGTATGATAGATTTTGCGATAGTTGACGAAAGATTAAGAGGCAATGTTGTAGACACAAGGGTTCATCGTGGAGCCAATGTTGGAACAGACCACTTCCTGGTGATATGCCGAATCAGGGGTCTGTTCAAGCGTTGGCGACACCGAAATCATTATTTCACGATAAACCAGTAGCGCATTTTAGCACGCTACAGCCTCTTGTACGCCGACGATCAAGTGATACTTGCGTCGTCGGTGGGCGAGTTGCAGGACATGGTAACTGTTATGGTTGAAGCATTTAAAAGGAAGGGAATGAAAGTGAATGTAAACAAGACGAAAGTAATGGTACTGGAAAGGAATGAAATAGTGACCAAATGCGACGTAAGGATTGGGAATGAGAGACTGGAGCAAGTGAACGAATTCGTATATCCGGGGAATATGGATAGATAGATAGATAGATAGAAATACTTTATTGCTCCAAAAAACATTTAACATAAACAAACAATAAGAAATTTACATGAGGGGCAAAGGCGGACTTATCCCTTACAGGGATTTCTCCCAGTCAACCTTTGGATGTTTGAGAGTCGTATGTTGCGAGATATAAGTAGGTAGTAGCAAAAGACTTGAGTGTGGGAATGTAAAATATAATATAATGAAAATAACTATAATATACTATAATATACAGTATACACTACATATAAGTACATACTAGTTAATTAAACGCATAAATTACTATTTACAGATTAAATTAAATACATATGAATTACAATTTATATAATACATAATACCTAAATATATACATACATACTTGTCCCTTCAGAATTAAAGGATTTTTTAGCTTTTGACTTCACACTGACGGAGATAGTACAACTTTAAGTGTTTTTTGAATAACGGAAGCGACTTGCAGTGCCGTATACAGTGAGGTAGTAGATTCCACAGCCGAGCTGCGTGCACAGAAAAGGAGTTTGTGTAATATCCAGTTTTGTGAGTGGAAATGGCTAAGATATTATCATCACTTGACCGAAGCGTTACACCGTGGGAAGATGCGCGAAAACTGAAAACGCGAAGATAGGTACTCGGGAGCAGAAGGGTTGTTGATACAAGAATAAAGAAGGCCAAGAATGTGGGAATTTCTGCGGAGACGGATTGGGAGCCACTTGAGACGTCTGCGGTATTGTGAAACATGGTCGTACTTACGTAAACCGAAAATGAAGCGTATACACATGTTTTGCAGACGCTCAAGTTTGTCCAGGAGTTCCTCAGTAACGTCCAGGCAACACACATCCGCATAATCAAGGATGGGGAGAAGCAGCGATTGTGCTAGAATTGTCTTTGTGGAGGTCGGAAGAAGGTTCTCCAGCCGCCTCAGGGAGTGCACCGCAGCATAGACTTTTCGACTGACCTCATTGACCTGAGCCTGCCAAGATAGCGTATCATCCATAAGAATTCCCAGATTTTTGACAACCCTAGTATATGGTATGGCAGTACCGTTGTACATAATCTCAGGCAACGAGTCACGATCAATCCTCGATAGTAGTCGAGGACTTCCGGCAATCATAATTCCGGAATATGTTCACGCGGGATGGAAAATGTGAAGGAGATGTAGAAAAGAGTGTGAAAGCCGGCAACCAAGTGAATGGAGCGTTGCATGCTATTATGAGCAGCCAAAGCATGTCAACTAGGGCACGTTTGGCTGTCCATGGTGGAGCGATGACCCCTACACTTATGTACGGGAGTGAAAGTTGGGCATGGCAGAAGAAGCATGAAAGCAGGATTAATGCTGTGGAAATGCGCGCGTTGAGGAGTATGTGTGGAGTTACAATGACAGATAGATTGAGAAATAGTGTAGTGCGAGAGCGCTGTGGGCTGAAAGAAGATATAGTGACAAGGATTGAGAAAGGGATGCTTCGGTGGTTCGGTCATGTTGGAAGAATGGATGATAGGAGACTAACGGAAGAAATTTATGAAGCAATTATGAGTGGAAGAGTCGGGAAGGGTCGCCCTAGACGCACTTATCTGGACCAGATCGGGCATGTGCTCAAAAAAGGGCAAGTGCGTAGTACCCGTAACCGACGAGCATGCATGAAGAACATTATGGGAGTGGAAGAGGCGGCAGAGGTGTGTCAGGATCGTGGCACGTGGAGATCCGTTGTCTCTGCCTACCCCACCGGGAAACAGGCGTGACGATATGTATGTATGTATGTATGTACCCAGCCAATAACGAACACCAGATCAAAATCATTTCCGGTTATCGATACAGTATTCAGTGGGGCACACTGTGTTCAGTGATCGCGCGCGCGCCTGGGAAAAGCGATGCGTGCACGACGAAGAAGTACGAACCCACCCCCACCGCTCCTCACGCCGCGCGCGGTGGCGGGGGCGGCGCCGCGCCGCGCGCGCTCCGCTCAATGACAAGCCAATCAGTACAATAATTGGATCACAGATGGCGCGCAGCGCCCCGTTTGACCTAGCCGGTAACCGGCACGAAGGAGAGAGACAGACAGAGCAAATATACTGACTGACGGACGTCTAGCTCGCTCGCACTTACGCATTCACTATGTACGTGATGATTTATAGCAGATTTATACAAATTGGTAATTAGGATTGAGTACTGACCTATCCTATGTCACTCCAAGGATTTTCTAGAACATTTGGTATATATTTCATTGAGATCCAACGCTTCGTTTACGCGCTAGAGAGGTTTTTTGCAATTTTTGTACCTAGAATTAGTAAAAATCTTATAATGTGTCGTAAAACAGAAACAAAAATATATTTATAGCAAAATAACCCCATGGATTCTGCAAAAAATATATTAACAGTTCTCATCTCTGTTGGTGGGTAAACCCAGTCGTCATACATTTTTGTCCATGGTCCTTTGTCAATAACTTTTTTTTATGGGAAGCGCGACATATGGCGCACGTTAGATTAACGCGTAAGTGTAGTCTGATGGCGCCCACGGGCATTCGGATATTTACGGGGCTGCGAATACGATGTCAGCCGCACCTTCACATTATATACTGACATTATAGACTGAACATAGGAGCAAAGGATGCAGGTGGGAGTACTTTTCAGAACATTTCCTTTAAAGTAGGTATTCCGAAAAAACATTTTTTTGCATAAATTGCTAAATTTTGTATTAATTGTGCACTTTTTCGGTGTATAAATTTTTTTTTGTGTTCTATATCACACATAATATATATTACACCATGTTAAGAAAGCATGGACGGCGACGACGCGACGGTCGGATTCACCTTGTTTATTAAAATAACAGCGAGTGATTTATGTGCACCGCAACATATACTGCGCGAGCGTGGATAGACGGAGGCGACGACGCGGACGCGGACGGAGCGGACGGACGTCGGCATCGCGTCATCCCCGTGCCGTCTTCTTGGTTGCGATTAAACTGAAGGCGAAATTCGAATTAGCAAACGTAAGCTCAATGGCTGAATGGTATATGCTTTGCTTTTCAATCCAGTTACGCGGGTTCGAATCTCACTTTTGCGAATTCTTTTTCTTTTGTTTTTTATTGTTTATTATGTATTATTAGCAAATTAAAAATAGGTTTGGGTTCTTTTTACAGCCACATAAAAACAAAATTTTCGATAGTACTTTTTTGAGTATTGTTAGGGCAAAAAAAAAATTGATTTACATTTTTTTTATAAACCACACGAAAAGTTTTTTTTTTTGGAGTACTTCCACACAAAAACTTAATTTTCGGGAATAGTTCAGCGTAAGTAACCCCAGCCGACCACGTTCGCGTACGGCAATGAAATCAAACATAAAAAGCGCGAAATGTTCCCATAGTAAAGATTCCATATATGCATCGGTGTAAGCAGAGTAATCGGTGTTGTGCTGCAAGTACACTTGTAAATTACAGCACAACACCGACCACCACGTTTAGCAAAGTATTCGGACAAGGTAACTATCAAGCAGCAAGTAAGGCAAGAAGACCTACCCGCTGCATGACTCGGTGGAAAGACCGTTCCAAGGTGAGAGGTGGCTACCCTGTCGCCCTTTAGCACGGCATCTTGTCCTTATCCCTTAGTCGTCTTTTACGACATGCAAGGGGAGAGATGCAGTGGTACCGGCCCCACACGGTTCAAAATTGTCTACAAACTCTTTGATTGCCCTATACAAAAAAAATTACCTAAACAAGCCAGGATGGTTCACTTTCCACTTACGTTTTCTTGTGTACGTCTTCCTTAAAAATAATATAATGATGGAGGGGAAAAAATAAATATTTCTAATTTCTTAATTTGTAAGTCTTCTTTTTATAACAAAACAGCTTTACTCACGGTTGTTCCGAGCTATGTTGCTCGCTTGGCCATACGCTTGGCCCGAAACGTCGAGCAACATAGCTCGGAACAACCGTGAGTAAAGCTGTTTTGTTATAAAAAAATAATGTCTAGCAACCACGGTAATTTAAAAACCCATGTAAGTCTTCTTGTTACCCATTATTTTTACTTTCAAATTAGTGTGCGAAACAATGTATAAGAGCGACTTGTCGTGTGCAATGTGTCAAATTTGCGGATATGTCCGGCCGGAAGACACCCGCTCTGGTCGGCCTCTGCCAACAGACTGACTGAACTACCGTAGCAGCTAGTAATATAAACCGATTTTAGCATGCGGCGATACGGGTCAATATTGCTAAGCACGATTTCTACTGCACAAATGAGAGCGCTTAAAATTTGATTTTTTCCCCAGTTTTCCTTAAATTTATCGGAAAGTGAATGCTTTATCGAAAAACTACAAGATACGATTTCTAGTAGATTAATATATCTTTCCAATGATGTAAAAAAAATTGACAGTTCTCGCTCAAAATTCTGAGATCTCGCAATTAAAAGATTTTTGGGTAAAGCAGTCTTTGCTATTTTTTTTCTGTGTTTCTAGAAGATTTTTGAAAATTCTGTTGGATACGATTTTTGTAATGTACCCTTCTCTATACAGATGATTTTTTTTATGCTTCGCATATGTCCGGTTACTTCAATTCTCGCGATGAAAAATTGGTCGATTTTGATTTCAATTAAAAAAAAGTAGCGGCTTACGGCCGCTTAAAGTTATACATTTCATGATGATTTTTAGCATATTTTCATATTTTCTAACTAAAACTTTTTCTATTTCTGAAAAATAAATTCTCAATCATTCATATGTCTACCTACAATATTATCACGTCAAAGGCTATCAAATAAAAAAAGCCCAAAATGTGCACAGGCCTCCTACAGGCCTCCTGTGACGTTCGCTCTGTGAGATGTAAATCGCGCTCTTCCTCGGAAGCATAATGAGGAGGGCGGGGGAGTTCGGGGGGGAGGGGGGAGGAAAGTGAGGGAAAGGTGGGAAGGGGGACACCGCAGAGGCTACTTTGTTTGAGGAGAGATAGCCCGATGAATAGTCCCGCCCGTGCTAATGTTGGACGTGGGATGTTTTTTTTTAATTTTATTTTATACCCCTTATGAGTGGGAAAATCGATGGAATGGAATACACAGAGATATAATATATAAGTATGTAATATTCTTATATGACTGACAACATCTATCATCGTCTGCGAAAAGGTAAAAAAAACCGGCCAAGTGCGAGTCGAACTCGCGCACCGAGGGTTCCGTATCGCCATGTCAAGCGCCACTAACGCTATCTATGGCGTGTCTATGAAATGCTTCATATTAGTTATGTTTCGATAGATGGCGTGCTTACACTTTTTAGTTTATTCTATGGGAACCCCGTGAATTTTTTACTTTTTCTTATTTGTATGATTTGCTTTTATATCGGCCACAAAGAGTTTGTATGACGTACATAATACAAACTCTTTGATCGGCCATAATAACACATATCCTGTGAAAATTTCAACGGGCTACCTATTACGGTTCAAGAGATACAGCCCTCGGACAGACAGACAGACAGACGGCGTAGGCTTATAATAGGGTCCCGTGCCGGATACGGAACCCTAAAAACTAAAGTGTCTATAATGGTTCTGCTTCTTTCTATTTTGTGTTACAGAACCCTAAAAAAGAAATTAAAATCAATGTCTGGTGCGTAAACCTGAAACACCTTCAAACTATGACATGAAAATTATGAATGATTAATTGCCTTTCAATATTTAAAATAAAACTCGGTGTATCAGACAAGTATTTTTATTTTTTTATGTTCCTGTTGCATCGCGTTCAGGTTGTCACCTGGGATTTCAAGTTTGAGGTAGCTGAAACCGTTTAGTTAGAAGATTACTATTCTTTTAAAGTACCGTGTGGGGCCGGTACTTTAAAAGAATAGCTCTACTGCATCTCTCCCCGTGTATGTCGTAAAAGGCGACTAAGGGATATGACCCTCTTCTTATATTACTAGATGGTAGGGTTTAACCCGCCCGGGTTGGTACCACCGCACTGAATGAAAGGTCGGTCGAAACGGCTATGTAAATAGTTTGTGTTTTCCGTCCAGTTCAGTGTAGCCGGCACGACCGAAGGGAATCACTGACCGGATGAACTTGGTGCCAAGTTCATCCGGTGTTATGGGCTGACATCACGGATGTTGTAGGTGATGTAGCCAACCGTGTCAGTTTCCATAAAAAAAAAAATGACTGCTATAAACACACAATATTGCCATTCTGGTCGTAGGGGCTAATGCCCACTGGCTAAAGAACACAAAAAATCTAAGCATATCAGTACAGTAGATACTCAGATCAGGAAATCTGAGAGTAGATACGTCTCTAAACTGAATCAGAGTGAACACAATGTCGAATAATTTACAAAAGACTCAACCCTTAGGCACCAGAGAGAGCCAGTCAAAACTGTGGGGCGCTGGGTCCAGATGACGGGGCGGGGACGAGGGCGCGGCGCGGGGTAGGTCGGTACGTACACAGACGGATGACGCTGCAATCAGCTAACTGGATCAGCGGGTGTGACGACCTGTCCCCATCATGCTACTGACGATGTGATCGCCACTGGATTATACGTAAAAATTATCGTTTCAGTTATTCAATTCGCCATAATGATCACATATTATAATGTTACTGTTATCAATCAATAAATACTATTAATAAATCTGAAAGGGATGGTCATGGAGTAAGTTCTTTGTTTTATGTGATATTGCGTCTGTGAACTCTATATTATATGATACTAAAACTAAATTTACGATTTTTAGAAATCGTTTCTGTATGCATGTATGCATGTTCCTCCATAACTCTTAAACCGATCATCCGAATTCGATGAATCTTCGTACAAGCACATTTGATTATACGGGACACAGGATAGGCTAAATAAAATCCAGTACCGGTTACGTTAAGATGTGGCTCTAATACAAACCGAAATAAAGGTACGGTAGCGAGCTTACTTACTTTCTTCTTTTTAAATACAAATTTCACGCGAGCGAAGCCGCGGGTAAATTGTATATAAATAAAAATTGATTCTGTTCGTTGGTAAGCGCATCACTTGAGGACGGTTGGACCAATTTGACAAAAAAAATGTGTGTTCGTAATAGTCCGAATAAGGTTTTTAGAAATTAGAAAAGTTGCCTTGAGTGGCGCCACGGGTTCAGCTAATCTATCAATCAATAAATCATCAATCAATATTAATAATAAAACTGTAAGGTATGGTCTGGTCATGGAGTACGCTACTTTATTTTATGAGATATTGTTTTTGCAGACTCTATGTATGATACTAAAACTAAATTGATGATTTCTAGAAATATCTTCTGTATGTATGTATGTTCCTCCATAACTCTTAAAATGAGCATCTGAATTAAATGAAACTTCGTACAAGCACATTTAACTATGTGGGACACAGGATAGGCTAAATAAAATTTAGTTCCGGTTACGCTAAGATGTGGCTCTCATACAAACCGAATTGTTCAGGGCGCCGAAATAAAGGTACAGTAGCGGGCTTACTTAATTTCTTCTTTTAAAATACGAATTTCACGCGAGCGAAGCCGCGGGCAAATGCTAGTATAAATATAATACAGTATCCAGTATAATAAGTATACAGAATGTATCTCGGTGTTTTCCTTCATCGAAGCACCGAACAAGGTCTTGTCCCATGGAGCGCAAATCGGCGACCGTTCGCGTCACACTCAATCGTGAACAAACAGAAGCCGGGCCGGGAACAAACTCGCAGCCCGCCGAGGAACCGAAAACTAAGTTATTTTAATTGTCGAACGTGGAACAGGTTAACTCGGGGCAAAAATACGGCCATTGTTGCTACCTGTGTCACGTGGCTACGATTTGTTTAATTGTTGATTTGTTCTCTATGCTGCCGAAATCCAACAATGTGTTGTGCAGTCAATAATGTATGCACAACATACTTCAGCAAAGTCATTCACGCTAACTTAGTGAACGGAGTCAAAATACGAAGCAAAAGTTCCGTATGCCGCCGTAATTAAATGTTTTTTTTATTTATTGTCTTAATGATCTGTGTTTACAGGTCTAGCAGGTAATCCAACCATGTTATTTTCCATAAATAATAATATTAAATTAAAATCATCTAAGAAAAACATTTTGAGTAAGTACTTCCGGAGAAAGGTTTTTTTTATCAAATACTAATTACTAAGTGAGGGTTTTCCAACGTATTTGAGACTACAACTCCCTCAACATGTAAAAAAATATTACCAACTTCTCTGAGTTATGCATATAGTAATTTCTAAGAACATATAATATTTTATGTATTTAACGGTATCTATGTAAAAAAGACATAAATTAATTGAAGTGTGAAAAAGTTTCCGTAATCTTCCAATAAACTAACGGATAAGTCCGCCTTTGTACCTCACGTAATTTTTTATATTTGCATATATTATTTATGAAAACCAGTATGGGTGGCTGTGTCGAGGGACCAGAAGAGGTACCCGAAATCATTAAACCCTCAGAGGCTAGAGACGGTTTGGAGAATTGTTTAGTAGTTACGATGGGGCTGGCACAGGCGGCTAAAGTCCTATTTAAATAAAGAGGAAAAAAAAAGTTCCTTCGAGCAGCGTCCCCGATAGTATCTGTAGAACAGACTGAGCCCTTGCTCCTGTAAACAGTTTTTGGGCAGACAGCGTATCATGCTGTCCATCGATTTGAAATTCATGGGCTAGTTATATGCGACTAATGAATAAAACCGGCCAAGTGCGATTCGAACTCCCGCACCGAGGGTTCCGTATCGCCATGTCATGGTTAGCACCACTCACGCCATCTATGGCGTGTTATGAAATGCTTCATATTAGTTAAAGATCATGATTAGTTGAAATGCTTCATACTGTATTCGGTAGATGGCGGGCGCATATACATTTTTTGGTTTCTTCTATGGGAACCCCCGTGAATTTTTTACTTTTTCTTATTTTTATTATTTTTTGCTATATTGGCCATAATAACACATATTCTGTGAAAATTTCAACGGGCTACCTATTACGGTTCAAGAGATACAACCAGGGAACATACAATAATTGATACAACCCTCGGACAGACGGACGGACAGACAGACAGACAGACGGCGTAGGCTTAGTAATAGGGTCCCATGCTGGATACGGAACCCTAAAATAAAGGATGCATAGGGGTGCATAAGGGTACGCGCGTTAAAATCTATACTTCTTGCGGTGACGATGACGAGTTTTTTCCCCATTTTCATAACATAATATTTTATATCATATTTTCATAACGCGCCTAAAGAAGTATAGGTGTGATAGCGCGACGCCCGGCGCCTCCGCCTCCGCCTCCGCGCCGCCGCCGCCCTGTGGTATCTTGAAGTACCTGCCAGGTTGAGAACCCCTGTACTAAGTAGCATGGATAACACTATTGTAGTGCCTAACTAAATAGTATTAATTTATTTGAAATTTAATTGACTTGGTAAACACAAGCTTACTGAGTGAAAGCTCATCGCTACCGAAATATACCAATATGGGCGGCGGCGGCGCGCGGCGGGGGCGGCCCGGTGGAGCGGCCGCGGCGGCGCGGCGCATGGGCGGCGGCGGAGGCTGTAGGTGTCGCGCCGCCAACCGAGTGACTGTAAGTGCGGTGTGATATACGTACACCACAACCATTTCGCTCTGGCAGGCCTCTTAATGATTACCTGCATGCGAGGATCACAGGTAAACGTATGAAACTGGTTAAAACAGTATAATAGTACCATAGAATACTTAGTACAAACACGTATGAAAAAGTAACTTTTTAGATTTATTAGGTAGGCATTTTTATATGATCTACCAACTGACATTAAAAGTTACATACCTACATTTATAAAAATAATATGTATATGATAAAAATATTAAAAAAAAGTCAAATGTACTCTGTTTTAAGGTTATAAACCAATTTAAAATTTCAAGAGTCCCTGTGCTGGCACATTCATTCCATATCCTGGTTCAGTTTGTGGCTCCCAGAGTCGTTGGTCAGGGACATAAAGGCTGTGTCAGGGCCAATTTTTCTTGTCAGTATTATTTTTTTGTATCTATATGTGTGTAGTGGACGAGAGAAATAAAAAAAAACCATTTCATTTCATTTCATGCCATGTGAATACATGGGGTTGTCACTGATATTTTAGGGCACATTTAAGGCGTTAGTCATAGTATATGTGCCACGGCGAAGCGGAGCTGTGGGAACAGCTAGTAAAGAATAAAGCATGTATATTTTGACAGACACGCCGCCGCCGCCCTGTCAATGTAGCGTGGAGGTAGAGTAGCCAGAGCAACGGCAGCGCCGCACGGTGGCACCCGCAGCGCCGCGACGCCGACGCCGCGCCGCCGACGCCCGGACCGAGACAATTAGGCCGCCGCGCCCCCCCGAGCATGTGGAATTAGATTAGACGCAAACCGTGGAGCGAGGGGCGCTCATTACGCGCGACCAAGTCGGCGGCGCCCTTCGTGCGACGCCCTCCGCGGCGTCGTCGTCGTTCTCGGTGGGCGTCGTCGGTCGGCGTCGGTGGGCAACGCCGCGTCGGTGGCGTCGCCGTGACGGACCAACGTGACGCCCGTCACGCTTTCACGTTTAATTACGATGTCGGGTTCGAGTTTAGCGTTTGACGTATTGGACAGGTTTTTTTTTTTGCAAGACAAACATTTTCTTTCGTCACAGGCATTACCGATTGCGAGTTCGTTGCTGTGATAGATATGTCTGTTAAGGATGATGTGTTGGAATAGCTTCTAGCGTAGTGGGTAAAATTTGAATTTTGAAATTCTAAATTTGAAATTTGAATGAAATTTGAAATTCATCGAGTCTTTCGAATCTTCATCGGGGATCTTGAAAAGGCGTGTTAATAAATTAGAAGACGACCTTTTTGTCCACTTTATAGCTGGCACACGACGACTCTCTGAGCGTGGTTTTGCGAGGAGTTGTGTTATTGGCTGTGTCCGATCTTCCGTTGAAGTTTTGTGCATAGAAATCCGTGGCGGCTGTCTATTTTAAAAAATCTACAGTATTAAGTGGAATCCGTACCACGGATTCGGACTGTCCGGTCACCCACCCCAGATTTGGTTTAAGATCTCGAACGGCAGTCGAATCATCGCACCACTGAGCTATAGAGGCTGACCTATGTTTTTTTTTTGAAAACACATTTTTCATTTTACTAATTTTAAGTTTACGGATTAACAGTGGTTACTGAAGACTTACATAAGTCGACGTTTCGCCCGCTACGTCACGGGCTTCTTCAGGGTCTGCGGGAGTTCCTGGAGCCGACGTCTGGTGTCCGTTGTATTAGACGTCAAACTGCTCTTTTTCGAAGATTGTAGCTCATTTCATTTGCCCATAATAAAACGGCGCCGAGGAAAGTAGCTCGCAGGCATTAGCATTTCATTTGTCACCGCGACACGGCGCAATATCCCACGCTGCCGCCGCCGCCGCCCCTGCCAACCTCGGCAAACAGCCGCTCGGCAGGGTCAACATTGTGTAGCGGCCTAATATATATATATATATATATATATTTTTATGGAAACTGACAAGGTTGGCTACATCACCTACAACGTCCGTGATGTCAGCCCATAACACCGGGTGAACTTGGTGCCATGTCAGTGCTTCCCACTTTGATCGTGCCGGCTACACTGAACTGGCCGGAAAACACAAACTATTTACATAGCCGTTTCGACAGACGTTTCATTCAGTGCGGTGGTATCAACCCGGGCGGGTTAAACCCTACCACCAAGTAAGATTAGGAGGTACAGTTTTACGAGGAATCCGAACCTCGGTCAGCCTCCAACGGTCAGCGTTCACCCATCCAAGTACTGACCGCACCCAGCGTTGCTTAACATTCAATAGCGACAGTTGATCGTCTGCACCACTGAGCTATCGAGGCTGCCATAATGCCCTTCGTCCGCACACCACCGGTCGAACACATCCCAATTTTGTGAGCCGGTATTATCTGATGCAATTTTTCGATATCGCCCTCGGTTACCCCACTTTACGGGCCGCCTCGGGTCCGAGCCGCCGTAAATCAAATTTATTACGTTTTTATATTGACATTAAAATTTTATCTGAGTGATTTCTTCCGCGCTGTCCGCCTGCGCCCCCTCCACGCGCCCGCGCCGCCCCCGCCCCGCTGGTCACCCTTGAGAATCAAGTGAGCGGAGCTGGGGTGAGATTTATCACTGCCGGACCGAATGGATTTCATAATTGAATTTGCAGTTCGTTATGAATCTAAATATGTGAATGTATCCTATGCTGATATTCAGGATAAACAACCAAAATAACGTTCATGGAAATGGTTTGTCATCGATAACATACATACATTATGTATATAATCGATGTATATCATCATTCCATTATACATTCTGTATGTAATCGAAGTATATTATCATACATTCTATATGTATCGAAGTAAATCATCACACATTCTGTATGTAATCGAAGTATATCATCATACATTCTGTATATAATCGAGTATATCACCATACATTCTATTATGTAATCGATGTATATAATTTTTTTTTAATTTACTAATTAACCTCACTATCGTGTCATGTTGGCTTAGTTCTGATATAATTTGAGCAAGTTAATTAAACAGTTTTGTTTTCATTTAATTAGTTAATTTTGCAATTATTTTAACAGTTTTGTTTTGTTTAAATGACTTTTTCTTTTTCTTACATTCCTATCGTTATCACTACCTTATAATTAGTTTTAAATCATCTGTAGTGACATTTGCGCCGTTTGTTTGACCCGTTATGTCAATAATTGACAATTACAATTACAATTATTGTAAATATTATATTGATAACGCTGTTGGTCACTCTTCAATAAATAAATAAATTTAATACATTAAATAGGAAGTTATTTTTCCCCAAAAAGTATCCAGCACATTACTGGTATTTTTCACTAAAAGTTGTTCCGTATTTTGCAATATAATAAATAATAATAAAATAATAAAACTACTTTATTTCAAACAAATTTGTCCATAACTACACAAAAACAAAAAACAAACAAAAACATCAAACACACAAAAAAAACATAACCGATTAGGCGAGGAGTGTATTTGGGAGCAGTATTGAAACACATCCCACATGCACACTGATCTGAGTGCACACCTCACCGCTTAATGATTGAATAGTATCATTCTCGACATAAAGAAGTGACATTTTTTTTATTCTGAAGTACCTAATATTTAAATAGTTACATGATAGCAGTACCTACAGCGTATTTGTGTAAAAGCACATACTTTCTACATAAGTAATGTATAAAGAACCACTATAGGGTAGTTCGGAATTCACCGCCGCCGCGCCGCGCCGTTCGCCGGTTTCCTATCACCGCACACACAAACCGCAACATTCCCCCAGTTCCACCGCGAAACAACACTATATTTAGTAACGAAAGCATCTCGTTCCGTCGACCTGGGCGGGACCGCGGCCGCCCGCCCAGCGCGCCCCGCCCCGGCGAGAAGAATAGGAGCCACTTAAAAAGATTGCCACTCAGACCGGGCGAATAATCTATGCAAATCACATTAAATTAGCCATCGTGAGCGCCTCGCGACATCTGCATAGCATAACGAGACGCACTGAGGAAGCACCCTCTATATTATTAATATTTATTCCGTGTTTCTGAGGGAAAATTTACGAAACGAGAAGAGCGAGTAACGATCGGACCGAGCTGTATAAATAAGAATTTTCGATGTTACTGAAAAAAATAAATTCAAAGAGATGAAAAAAAAAAACAGATGGATAAAAATATTTACATAATTATGGATAGGTAGGCTCAAGGATGTTACGAATATCTAGGTGTGTATAACGTGATCGCAGACTGCTGATAACTTGATTTTGAAAGAAACCATATTAACGTATGTCTTAATTTTATATTAGTTTTTTGAAAATTATCACGGAGAAAAAATTATAAAACAGGAATATTAATTTAACCTAATTAAAATATTAATTTTTTTGAAGTGAAAACTTCTTTAGCGGCGCTTGGCACTTTTTAGGTGGGTAAAAAATGTTAGACTCACGACAGATCTCGAAAAGCGACAGCTTTAATTATATTATTTAAAATGCGACCTTAAGTCATTGCATTAAGGGTTAAGTTACGATGGCTCGGGATCAATTCTGTTCGTCTCTCAGTGACGGTAACACCGAAAGCGAATCAAGGGAATCCGATATTCGTTTGGTCGTTTATGTGATTTCGTGGCTCAATGGTAAGAATGTAGGATTTGTATTTTTTGACCATGGGTTCGAATCCCTCAATTTTATTTTTCTTTTGTTTTATTTTTTAAGCAATGTTACGGTGTTTAAATTTTTTTAGGGTGTTTAGTTTTTTTTATTGCTACCGAACTGGGTGGCTCTGTCCGAGGTCGCAACCTCGGGCACAGCCAATTTCACCCTCGAGGGGGTGCCAGTCCGGCTTGGAGGTGGACTAATGTTGCTGGGGAAAGGCTATTAACCCGCGATTTGAAGATCCGTGGATTGTAGGAGTAGGGGAAGATATTCCCTGGGAGCCCGTTCCACACCTCAGGTTAATTAATAAAACATCGTACGGGAAGAAAGTTATACCTCACTATCACTGCAAACCTATAGCCGATTGGTCAACGCGGCAATTTTTTTGCCAACATAGTTAATAAAAGCGGGAGAACCAATGGTGCAGTCGACAGAGCCAATTTCACCCCAGCTCGCGAAACCACGCTCAGTGAGGTGAAATTGCTAGAGATGACAGAAGTGCGTACTTGAGCGAAAGGAAATCAAAGGTGTGATGATGTCACTATTGTTTTTAATTTTTTTATGGAAACAGACACGGTTGGCTTCATCACCTACAACCATCCAAGATGTAAGGCCATAAACACCTTGGTGAACTAGGTGTCATGTCAGCGCTTTCCTTTGTTCGTCCATGCCGTCGTCCGTCGCTACACTGAACTGGACGAAAAACACAAACTATTTGCATTTTGCACAGCCATTTCGACCGACGCCTTTCATTCAGTGCGTTGGTACCAATTCGGGCTGGCTTAACCCTACCACCTATAGCCAGGTAAGAAGGGAAGGGAAATCCGAACTACGGTCAGCCTACAACGCTCGAACGGTCACCCATTCAAGTACTGACTGCGCCCAGGTGTGCTTATCATCGCGACCGGCAGTCTAACGACCGCACCACTGAGCTACCGAAGCTGACAAAATAATAGTATACTATAATGTAATTAATATATTTTAATTATTTTAATAATTTATTTAAATAAACATTACTCATGTCAGCCTCGATAGCTCAGTGGTGCAGACAGTCAACTGTCGCCATTGAATGTTAAGCAACGCTGGGTGCGGTCAGTACTTGGATGTGTGACCGCTGACCGTTGGAGGCTGACCGAGGTTCGGATTCCTCGTAAAACTGTAGATCCCTTCCCTCCTAGTCTTACTTGGTGGTTGGGTTTAACCCGCCCGGGTTGATACCACCGTACTGAATGAAACGTCTGTCGAAACGGATATGTGAATAGTTTGCATTTTCCGACCAGTTCAGTGTAGCCGCCACTATCAAAGGGGGATGCACTGACATGGCACCTAGTTCACCCGGTGTTATGGGCTGACATCACGGACGTTGTAGGTGATGTAGCCAACCGTGTCAGTTTCCATAAAATAAAAAAAATACTGAAGTGCATAGGTAGTGAAGTGCATAAGCATACATACAATATCCACATCTCATGTATACAATCTCTTCAAGCTACCCAAAAAATTCCTTTATACTTTACGACTCCGCATAAAAAATTCCCCACCCTAATTGGCAGGACCAGGATCCCTCGAAAATTTAGAAAGTAGCTCTTGGGCAAGATGGCGGCGGCGTGTCCTCAAAGGACCCTGGGTCATAAAAATTATTAAATATTTCTATGCCTCGGTTTGTGGATGTGCATCCCAAAAGTTATAAAATTATATGATCGGCGGCTTGAAGAAAGCTACCGGCTACTTTCTATTGAGCTGAGGGATGCTCTACCTGCGTGAAGGGACGCTCTACTTGCCTTGTCCTTGCGTAAGAATAAAACAAAACCTTTAAAATTTGCACTTTTTTTCCCAAAAAAAAAAATATATATATTTACCATGCATTCCAAAAATCTATAACACGCTTAACTAAATATTTTCTTTACAAACAGCTCATGTTAAATAATCCAGTAAAAGTTTTAACAACTTACAATCATTATTCTAAATGAAATGTCAGCCTCGGTAGCTCAGTGGTGCGGTCAGTCGACTTGTATGGTTGACCGCTCGATCGTTGGAGGCTGACCGTGCTTCAGATTCCACGTTAAACTGTTGGTCACTTCCCTTCTTACCTTACCAGGATGTAGTGTTTATCCCGGCCGGGTTGATACCACCGCACTGAACGAAACGTCGAAACGTCTATGTAAATAGTTTGTGTTTTCCGTTCAGTTTAGTGTAGCCGACATGAAATGAAGGGAAGCACTGACATGGGACCTAGTTCACCCGGTGTTATGGGTTGACATCACAGATGTTGCAGGTGATGTAGCCAACCGTGTGAGTTTCATAAAAAAAATTATTCTTCTAGAAGACGACGCTGGCTTATTTTCTACCGAAGAACAATAAGACTTGAAAACTGAAGAAGAATAGCGAGGAGACAACATGCGGTGAAGAGATGGCTGCGTGGAACTTCAGATTATAATAATTCGGCTTCATTACTGAATGTAATTTATTATAATTTGCCCATTTGTATATCGTTTGTAATATGAATAGTAAATTAATATTATACAGGCAGCAGAAGAAGAAAAAAATGTAAATGTTTGTACTTTAAAATTACACACATAGTCGCAGGCACAAGCTTAAAATAAAAAACAGATTTTGCTCTGCAAAGATAAATCGGAATGATAAAACAACATTTTCTATTACACCGGTAGAAACCATCTGTGCAAAAATGAATTCATTTTATATTCTAGCCCACGCACAGTTTTATCTCCTATTTTATTTCTTGACAAACATTTGGCGAACCTCACTGTCTTACTGGACGTTTCAAAGCTGCGATATTTAATTCGTCATTACTCTCGCGGCGCGGCGGCGCGGCGGCAGCGTGCTACAGATAGTCTAGTCTAGACTCGAGACTCGCGTTTTAATTTATGATCTAATAGTTTATTACGTACGCCACTCTGCGCACGCTATCTGCAGTCCGAAATAGAAATATTGTAAAAATTATATCTTTATTTTGATTTTCTGTGTTTACATTTTGAGAAAGTTTCAATATCATAAACTAAAATCTGTCTTCGCTCTTTATTAAAACAGTAAAACAAAATAAAACTTGACACAGTCAGTAAAACGAATTAAATAAAATTTACCTCATAAATAATAAAAACTAAATAATTACATTCTTACTGTAAGTAAAAAATTTCGCCCAACTCAGTCGACTCCGCCACAGTACCCAAAACGCTGGATGCGTTGCCCCTTTGTATAGCTAGCCCTATTCGCTGAAAGAAGAAAGACTTGGCACGTCGGTCACCAGACTTATCAATAAGGAGCTTTCGTAGGACGTTTCTGAAAGTCCTTGCGTCGGGGTGCAACACGCCAAGTCACAGCAAAGGCCAGCAATTCGAAGTGGCCGCGCAAGCCAGCGTATTTTTTAATTTTCTGAACTAAAATTAAAATCCTTGTCTAATTTCAAACGTAATATATTCGGTAAATATTACAAGAGCGAAAATATGTGTTACCCTGCATAAGCATGACCAAAAATGTTTCTTTTAACTCATTATAGAAAGCGCGACATGCGGCCCGAACCACACATAAGGTGTCTAACGACGCTCATGTCATGAATATTCGGTCGTTTGGGGGAGATGTTAATACCAATGCCGGCATGACAGGTACCTATATAAATATAACCTCCTCTTGAAGGTGCCGAGGCTATATAGTACTGATTTTAAATATACGTAAGTAGTTTCTTTATCTCCAACAAGACGAACTGCCAAACATTCCATTTCTAAAGGTGCCGACAACTGTTTTTGCTTATTTTTATCTCTAACGGCACAGTCAGGTAAAAAAGCTTATTTGCATGCACTTTTTAAGGGATCCACATTTAACCAATTTTGGGTCAGGTTTGGGTGGCATATTGTTTACTTTTACCCAAACAAATAGAGATATTTTTATTCTGTAACTGTGCTTGTCGTTTTTTGCAATAATGGTACGGTTTTTTACTGCGAGTAACGGTAATTACGTCATTTGCAATGTGTACAACTTGGCAGACAATAATGTTCTTGTTTTTGCAATAAGACAATTACATAATAACAAGAAATAATAACAATTTAAATAAGAACAGAATAATAAAATTCAAAATACACAGTTTTATGTAATAGGGGCAGGAAAAGGCGAGATCATTTTTAGGGTTCCGTATCCGTCGTACCGGACCCTATTACTAAGCCTACGCCGTCTGTCGGTCTGTCTGTCTGTCCGTCCGAGGGCTGTATCTCTTGAACCGTAATTGGTAGCTGGTTGAAATTTTCACAGAATATGTGTAATTAAGTTATTATGGCCGATGTAACAACAAATAAGAAAAAGTAAAAAAATCACGGGGCCCCCATATAAGAAACTAAAAAGTGTATGCGCGCCATCTACCGAAAACAGTATGAAGCATTTCAACTAATCATGAATTGCCATGATACGCCTGGCAATTCAGAGGGGTAACGCGGCTGGAATCCTCGGCACAATCCCGGGGACAAAAGCACTAAATGAAATTTATTTTTTAAGTTAGTTTATTTCCTAAGTTAGTTTATATAATTATTAGATTAGTTAATTATTTTATAACTATGTTAATCATGAATTTGAAATAATATGAAGCATTTCATAAAACACGCCATAGATGGCGTGAGTGACGCTGACGCGCGCGTGCGCGAGTTCGAATCGCACTTGTTTTATGGACATTTTATGGTTGGATATGTCACCCGTTATGTCAGCCTAACATATTTTGGCGAACTAGGAGCCATGTCAGTGCTTCCCTTTTGGTTGTGCCCGTGACTTACTCAGTGTTTTATAGATAGGTATTTCCTAATAAGTTTTTATGGAACCGCTGATATTAAAAACCAGCCTCGGTAGCTCAATGGTGCGGTCGGTGATTGTCGATCGTATTCATAAGCACACCTGGGCGCGGTCAGTACTTAGATGGGTGACCGTTCGACCGTTGGAGGCTGACCGTGGTTCGGATTCCACCGAAAACTGTAGGTCCCTTCTTCCGTTCTTTACCTTACAGTTGCTAGGGTTTAACCCGTCAGGGTTGGTACCACCGCACTGAATTAAATGTCCGTCGAAACGGCTATCTAAATAGTCCGTGTTTTCCGTCTGGCTCATCGTAGCCGAGGTGTTATGGGCTGACATCCATCACGGATGTGCAAGTGATGTAGCCAACCGTGTCAGTTTCCATAAAAAATTAAAATTCTCAGCTGTGAAATGGCACCTTGCACTTCTCGAAACTAGGCACCATGTCAATACTACATTTTGTTGGACCGGCTACACTGAACTAGTCTAAAAGCACGAACGATTTTTTCATTGCCTTTTCTTACGACCTATATGTACCTACTGTACATATAGGTCGAGCGGTTGAGCGGCGGGTGGCCGAGTGGTTTGGGCATCGGCTTCTCATGCGAGAGGTCCGAGGTTCGAATCCGGTCGGCGTGTACCAATGAGTTGTTTGCATGACCACACTTGCACACGTAAAACCAACACAACAATACAATACGCATTTTATTAACCGACTTTTTTTAACTCTAATTGACATTTTGAGGTGAAAGAGCCTGGCTCCCTACACAGCGTATCCTAGCGTGAGAGACAGTACTATACAAATACCTAAAACTGTTAGTCTAAATTTGAAGTTCGGAGTAGTCTGAAAGACAATTTGTCAACTAGGCTAAACTAAACTGAAAACTGAAATAAATATTTCTTTCTTTCGTTACCTATTTTCTAAAAATATCTTAACCTTTAAGTTCATGTCTCAAGCCAAGCCGTCTTAAGTAACTTCACAAGTCTCCCCAAAATATCCTACTCCAAACGTTTCCCATTATATTTCCACTCCGATAACCCTTAAGACTTGTATTACCAAATCAAATAGCGTAAGCAGTTGCGACCAGACCCTACATGAGTCATAAATAACGTCCATTAAGACGAAATTACATTTTCCCGAACATACAATATCGTCGCGAAAATCTTGCTTGAGCACATCTGTTGAAAATGCGGTGACGACCAACGTGATATCTAACTTAAAGCCATAACAAACTGGTGTGCGCGTATGAAAAATGCACTGACTACACGCAGGTGTGAACGTGAGCTACAGCGTATAAAACACAACGTAACCATGAAAACGTGGACATTGAGCGCCGCGTACGATTGGCCCTCGCATCGGGTCGCTCCCTCCTCGAATCCGCCAGCTTTATTCTGCACACCACCCTCGATTTTCGGCGCACTCTTTCAACATTGTCTCAAGTGTCAGTGGTCTGTGGACAAATGCGTGCTGAAAGTATTTAAAATTTAACATTACATTTTAAAGTTTTAAATACGAGTTCTAAATTCGTCGTGATGCCATCGTGAAAATACGAAAATGACCGTCACGACGATATTTTTGCGAAGAATTTCTCTAAATGTGAATTCCGTTTAAGGCGCCGACGACGACGCAATCAAGTTAGCGAACATCGCTATACCCTGGTGAAATGTGTTCACCCGGTTAACATCGAGCCGAGTAGCGGAGACCGAAGGCTCGGTATTCGACCTCGACCGTACATACAGACCCTTTCTTGCGTAAATCATAACAAACATCTTGCCCAAATTTAACCCTTCTCTCCCCACATAACCGACCCGAGTAGGACGGAACATCCGGGCTAGCACTGCTTCCAACGGGTAGTTTGATCACAAATCAAGTTAAGAGCAAACCTTGAGTTAAAATGTTAATTTGTAAGAAAATATATTTTGTTACATATGTACAAATTTATAATTGAAGAATTTGGGGTCAAGGCAGTGCTCCCGCCAAGACGAGCAAACACGGCCATACCTATATCCTTTTCTCGAAGCAGCTCAGAGTACTTTTGGCCTCCAAAATTAAATCAATCTTTGTTGTGGATCAAGATATTTATTTATGGAAATGAACATGTTAAGTATGGATTGAGTAACTAAATGTAGATATTATTCATTTAAAACAAATATTTAATGAGGTTTTTCTAATTTGAAAAAGTTTACGTGCTTACCTTCACCTACTACTCCATGATTCGCATTCCATGTAAAAATGTAGGTCCACCCGGTTAACCGAAGTAAATTGCCTAAGGCAATAAGACCGCTAAAGTTGTTTTGACTTTTCGTAACTGAACTACCAGCCGGCCTCCATACTAGCAGACCGGACCGCGTAAGGAACCAGCCACGGCCGCTTAATTGGCATCGAACGAGGGAAATTGGTCTCCTGTACTTACATCCGCGAGTTAATGACTCTGGCCCATCCGTGCCCTGCCCGGTGGACGGGCGATCAAACCCGGTTAGACGAATATGCAATTTGTGCAGGCAGTGTGGTGTGGGGGAGGGCTATTAGCGCGCGGCGTGACGGATGAAGCGGTCTGCTGGAGATCTAAAATACACTCTTATGAATGAAGAACTAGCTTTTGCCCGCGGCATCGCTCGCGTGAAATTAGTATTTAAAAAGAAGAAAGTAAGTTATAGCCCGCTACTTTATTTCGAACCTTTATTTCGGCGCGCGGAACAATTCGGTTTGTATGAGAGTTACATCTTAGCGTAACCGGAACTAAATTTTATTTAGCCTTTTCTGTGTCCCGTATATTCAAATGTGGATGATCGGTTTAAAAGTTATGGAGGAAAATGCATACAAACAGAAAATATTTCTAAAAATCGTAAATTTAGTTTTAGAATCATACATAGAATCTACAGACAGACATAAAACAAAGTAACTTATTCCATGACCATCCCTTACAGATTTATTATTAGTATTGATTGATGATTGATGAATACAGAGGAGTGTTAGGAGTAGACAGGTTAAAAATATTCAACTGTATTGCGTCAGAGATTTATTATGTAGACATTTTGTAAAAATAAAATAAGTACACAGGGAGAGAACAAGCAAGAGTTGTCTTGATTCCCTACCCGAGGCGGCAGCGATTTTGCTTTGAATATTATATTTAGAACTATTAAAAATAAAATAATATTGACTAAATTCGAAAAACACTAATTACAGTCCTCATAAATAAATAAAAAATGTATGGAGTGGAAAACCTGATTTATTCGGAATTTCTCATGTCAGAACATGACTATTATATTGTATTATATATTAGATAGTTTTTTTTAATATTGCACAATTTTCATCAGAATGTGGAGTATTTGTAAAATTTTATAATTTTCATTCGACTTTGCTGGACACCTCAGCATTGCTAATGTATAGTTTTCATCCTCTAAATCAAGCCAAAATGCATTGACTCATTATCGGTGTCAATATTAGCCATTAATATTGGTCCTTTTGCCTACTGCATTAAAGTTCAGTTTAGCGTAATAAAAAATGACACACTGCGAATCCAGGTGAACCATAGGGATAGGAAGGGCTATTGGCGGAAATATTTAATAAATATAATACATTGATTAAAATGTAAATACCAAAGAACAAAAAACAGGGTTTATCCTTTTATATGACTTTTGGCTGAGTTTCAAAGGCGAAGACTATACAGGGTGTCCCCGGACAGGAGTGGTTCCTTTACGGAGGCTATTCTACTTAACCCTTAGATGCATGATTTTTGTATTTTATATGAATTATTGTTGAGTCGGTCTAAATGATGGGAAAAATAGTGAAAAAAATCATATGCATATTTAAGACTTTATTTTGACAAAAAAACCTTATGTAAAATATATTTTATACTATATTATATTATAAAATATATATATATTTTTTTTATATAATTTTTTTTATATTTATACTATCTTAAGTATAGTATTTACTCTGCAAGAAAAACATTTTTTCAAGTGCTTACCTGTATTATTTTTTTTTTTCATAAAAAGGCCAAACAATGTCATAGAAACAGCACTTTCTGAAAAACACCAGCTGGGGAGATGTCAGAGTGGCATATCAACACAATAGACATTTTTGACAATTATTACTATCAAATGACCATACACAATGACACAAAGAAACGTTTAAGCCCGATCTACACGATCAAACTCCGTTGGTTGGGTGATGGGGCCCACTTGAAGTATATGTAAAATATATTTTACAGTATGCATCTAAGGGTTAAATTAGTAAGAGAAGTAGGGTTCTAGGTTCGCCTGTTGCGGAGATATACTTTTTTAAAGTAATGTAGTGTAATGTTGTGATGCCCTAATCGGGCGCGCGCGGGGCACGGGGCAGCGGGCAGCGCGAATACGGGACGCGACGCGAATGAACGCAAGCAGATAGTCCGCCCCGCCTGCGTACCGCTCGCACCCCGACCCGCGTCATTCCGCCTTGCGTTTCACAGTCGCGCGGTCTAAAGTCGCCCACACATTGTAGTATGCATTTAGTTTGTTAGGAAATCCTAAAATTTTAATGAAAGAACATATTCAAAAATTTCTTTCACCAGTGCTTTTGTTACAAGGCGTAGAATAGCCTCCTTAAATGAACTACACCTGCCCGGGGACAGCCTGTATACAGGGCATCTTACTGTGTTTTTCTTCGCCATAATGAACCGTGTTGTAAGCCAGAAGCAAATATACAGTTCTTAGAAAATTTGAAATACTTATTACTGCACTTTCGCCGCAAATACACGGTGTTGCAACCCCAACCGTAAAACCCGAAGGGTGATTCTGTGCGTGAAATAGAACAACTTTTCTTTTACGACTTTTTTATTTGAAAAAAAAAAAATTTTTTTTCTCCATACATTTGGAGAATAGGTATCGAAAATTTGTATGGAAAAAATAATTGTTTTTTTTTGTTTAAAACAATTTTTTTCTTCGCAGAAGTTGTTTAGTTTCACATATAGAATAAATATTTCAGTTAAAAATATTACGGTGGCAACTGCAACACCGTGTATATTTCTCAACACCACAATAACACGCGTGTTATCTCAACTGATTTGGTATTCCGCTCGACCCCCCGCACCGCACCCACAACTCTCCCCCTAATCTTGTTACTCGTCCAATATGTTCATTTCTGCGGAACTTTTCTATCGCCTGTGCCATTACCGGATCTGCATCGCGCTCGTGAGAGGAATAGCGAAGCGTGTTTCAATATTCCGACGGTCGCTGTTGATGGCTTGTTGGATGGGCTGATTGTAGCGAAGTGAACTTCATTGGAATACAACTGCGAGTCAGCTCCAATGAAATCGGAAGAGCTCCTTATGAATGGAGAAAGTATAATTGACAATGATTATACCTAAATTTAATTTAATATTTATTTTACGTTTGTATAATAAATACATTTATATTTTGGTGCCCACTAGACGTCGTCGAGACCCTCGTGGTGGTGCGTGGACACCAGAATCAAAAGAGTTCGTCGACAAGTTGGACGATGGGGGGTACGGGTAACGTTGTTCGCGTCCGCGACACTTAAAGATCCTCAAGTTACACGTGGCATTTGCTCTATTTTAAAAACGGTAGTACACACAAGCGTCAAACTTGGTGTGATAATAATGCAATTCTCTAAAATAAAACCGGCCAATTGCGTGGTGTTACGGAACCCACGGTGCGCGAGTCCAACTCACACTTGGCCGGACTTACCCATAAGTTGTGTCAATAAATTCATTCCTATCTGATTTCTACAAATTGTACATTTTCAATTGTTTTTCTGTAAGTCGGTATGGCGTATACAGTGGCTTCGGGCTAGAAATTCACGAAATTCACAAGTCAATAGAATTAGCATGAAAATCGCGATTTCTGGAAATATGTCTGCATGCGAAATAACGTAAGCGTGGCGAAAATTTAATTTCGACTTTTTGCGAAACTCGCGCGTCAGTCGCAAAACAAATTGGTATCCATTACCACCGCAGCGCGGTCACTCAATCACTTGCTGCTTCGTTCTGGGTTGCCTGCTCGCCACTGCCCTGCTGGGCGCCGCCCGTCATAGCCGCCCGCCCAACACCGCGGCGGCGGCGGCGTCCGGACGCCCGCCCTGCCGCGCGCGTTAAGGAAAATTAACGACCCACCAGATAGATTAACACTCTCTCTATGTACTCGCATTTACATTGTGAAGGCATGGTAGCATGGAAGAAAAACAAGTCGTAAAAGGCGACTATAGCTATGTCCACACTATGCCCCTTTCATCTTCAACTTTCCCTTCATCATTCTATTCAACTTTCCTTTAGGGCAAGAAACTGTTGAATGCATCATGTCCGTGCGTCATCCGGCCGGAGTCGCCATGTGCGACGAGATAATTCTACTATGTGCGGTCTACTTGTTGAACGCTATGTTGCACAGAAATGCACGGACCGCGGGAACGCGTGCGTCGCAGCGCGCGCTTTGCTTTCAACTAAAAAGAGGCATGCGCCAAGGGCATGCCTCACGTGCGCTGTTGACTGCGCTATGACGCATGCCCTTGTTGAACGAAAAAAGGCACAGTGTGGACATAGCTTTAGGGATATGACTCCCTTCTTATATTACTAGGTGGTAGGGTTTATCCCGCCCGGGTTGGTAACGGCCAACGTTGGTGGAAACGGCTATGTAAATAGTTTGTGTTTTCCGTCCAGTCCAGTGTAGCCGACACGGCCGAAGGGAAGCACTGACGTGGCACCAAGTTCACCCGGTGTTATGGGCTGACATCACGGATGTTGTAGGTGATGTAGCCAACCGCGTCGCAGTTTCCATAAAAAAAATGTGAGTCAGTCAGTCGGCGTGTATGCGTCCACTGCTGGGCATACGCCTCTCCAATTTACCTCCAGTCCTCATCCCGGCCTTCAGCGGTATGGAACCACTGCTTTCCGCTTACGTACTTCATGTCCTCGTCTCACCTGGCGGGTGGTCTTCTCACACTCCTTTTTTCTGTCCACGACGCGACGTCAGCTGTAGGACGCAGTTGCTCCAACGGTCGTCATATCCTCGGTTAATGACGGATGCTTACCAACCGGTTCTGCAGATCTTTCCTCTACTGCAGAACCGGTAAGCTCTGGAACGCTCTCCCTGCCCATATATTTCCCCGCAAGTACAGTCTCGGGTCCTTCAAGAGGATCGTAATTAGGCACCTGTCAAGCCGGCATGGCATTCGAAACCCCGCATACGACCGAAAGTTCATGGGCGTCGTTAGACACCTTATGGGTGGCTCGGCGTCACATGTCGCGCGTACAATGAAAAAACAATATCTGATCCACGATCAGCCTACAACAACGGTCGGGTCGAACGGTCACTCATCTAAGTTCTGACCGCACCGAGGTGTGCTTATCACTAAAGACAGTCGACCGATCGCACGACTGAACGAAGGCTGCCAAACCCAAGACAAACATATGGATTAAAGTTTTACAACAATAAAGAATAAACAGAAATAGCCTCGATAGCTCAGTGGTGAGTCAGCCTCGATAGCTCAGTGGTGCAGACAGTCAACTGTCGCTATTGAATGTTAAGCAACGCTGGGTGCGGTCAGTACTTGGATGGCTGACCGCTGACCGTTGGAGGCTGACCGAGGTTCGGATTCCTCGTAAAACTGTAGGTCCCTTCCCTCCTAATCTTACTTGGTGGTAGGGTTTAACCCGCCCGGGTTGGTACCACCACACTGAATGAAACGGTCGAAACGGCTATGTTTTCCGACCAGTTCAGTGTAGCCGGCACGATCAAAGGGGGAAGCACTGACATGGCACCTAGTTCACCCGGTGTTATGGGCTGACATCACGGACGTTGTAGGTGATGTAGCCAACCGTGTCAGTTTCCATAAAAAATAAAAAATAAAAAGAAGACGAAATAGAAGAACAACAAATTAATGTGTGCTATCAACATGAGTCTAAAACAGCGCCATAAAACAGCGTAACTTTTTGTTTCATTTCGTTGTTAAGTGCATAGCGTAAACAGAAACTACATGCATATATGCAAATTGGAGGAAATCCTACCTACAAATGGGGAATTGAAACAAAGTGCACTCGAACCAGAAATTTTATCAATTCAACAGATGCATGCAAATGAGATGGCAATGCCGATTTCGTTGCACTCGGTCACCGAATTTTTTCTCTCCGCACCCGATAACCGATTTGCCATTGAGCAGTGTAATCAGCATCCATATTCACGTTCGTATGACATACTGTTACATTCTAATCCGTCGTCAATGCATAAGATGGCAAAGTAATTAAAATATATTTAAAAAAATATTTTAATAATTAAAACGGAAAATCTGCAATATCGCACCGCGCCGAGGCGCCGTCATGGATTTATGATTCAAGAACATAACTGATAAGTCAAGGACTTCTCAATCAATTGAGATCGGAGTTTCATTGATGTTTTCTGGCACATCTAAGAATGTTATAGGATATTTTAGTGTTTCCCCTGTTTCTTTCTTTACTATTACTACTGCTACAGCCTAGCTGCTGCTCCTGCTGCTGCTGCTGCCGCTGCTGCTGCTGCTGCTTCTGCTCCTGCTGCTGCTGCTGCTGCTGCTGCTGCTGCTGATGCTGCTGCTGCTGCTGCTGCTGCTGCTGCTGCTGCTGCTGCTGCTGCTGCTGCTGCTGCTGCTGCTACTGCTGCTGCTGATGCTGCTGCTGCTGCTGCTGCTGCTGCTGCTGCTGCTGCTGCTGCCGCTGATGCTGCTGCTGCTGCTGCTGCTGCTGCTGCTGCTGCTGCTGCCGCTGCTGCTGCTGCTGCTGCTGCTCCTGCTGCTGCTGCTGCTCCTGCTGCTGCTGCTGCCGCTGCTGCTGCTGCTGCTCCTGCTGCTGCTGCTGCTGCTGCTGCTGCTGCTGCTGCTGCTGATGCTGCTGCTGCTGCTGCTGCTGCTGCTGCTGCTGCTGCTGCCACTACTACTACCACTCTCTCTTCAATTTTTGTAATTTGTTATTTATTTTTTTAATTTCTTCTTCCTTTTATGCCTTGCTGCCACTTTATGTTTATGTGTAATCCATGCCTAACGATTCTGGAGGCAAACTTAAATTATTATTTGTATCGTTCTGTCTTTTCTTGCCTGTTTGTTTTTTGCCTATTAAATAAAATAAAATTTAAAAAAAATATTCCTCGAAGTAGTGGGAATAGTTATAGATGAATAAAATAATCTTTGAAATTTGCAATTTTTTTTTAATGACCAATTTAAATATATAAATGCCGGCTCGTGCTCATCTGGACAATTCGCTTTCAAAATTTGTTCATTAATTTCCATTTTGATGATTTTCTTTTAAGTGTTATTACTTCGAGCCCAATCGGAGTCCAAGCTTCGATCGCTATAAAATCGAAAGTAATAGGCAATCTAACAGTGATTGGCTCCAACTAATAACTTTAAAAATATGATTGTGTATAATAAATAAATAATAATAATAAATAACTAAAAGATCTTTATTTCGGACAATCCGTCCATAGATAGGTACATACACAAAACAAATACCAAACAAAAACAAAATTTTCCTTTTACCGACAAAGCGAGGAGTGTATAGCCCATGGTGTTGTATCTTCAAACCATTCGGTCGCAGGCATTTTAGAACGCATTGATGTAAACAGTAAGTAAATTTGTTGAGCCGTTCTCGAGTTATAAGCGCACACACAAACCGACATACAGCAGACGCCGGAATATACGCATCGTAACTATTATAATACTCGTGAAGAGCAAAATGTGTAACGACTGACGCGCCGTCGTCGATTCTGTTTTGCTTTTAACTCGACAGCTACTCAATCAAATCATACAGGAATTTCAATGACGTTTTCTGGAACTTCTTAGGATGGTTATAGGATATTTTAAAAATTTATTTCGTACCGGAAACTGCTAGGGTAGGTTTAGGCGACCGGCAGTTGACATCTGGCCTCTCATCTGACTGGACGACGTGTCGGGTGTCCTCCAGGTCGTCGCAGTTCCGCGAGTCCTGACGATGTCCCCGGAGTGATGTCGACGAGTGTAAGTCGCTTGGATTCATATACCGCGTAACTGAAAACATTACGATAATGTTTAACAGCGGTAAAATCTTAAACGAACATATAGCTAATGTAAGGATATTAAGTGAAGAGATGACAGGGTGCTGTAAATAAGAACCGAAATGACGTAGAATGACGTGGATGACAGGGTGCTGTAAATAAGAACCGGAATGACGTGGAATGACGTGGATGACAGGGTGCTGTAAATAAGAACCGGAATGACGTGGATGACAGGGTGCTGTAAATAAGAACAGGAATGGCGTGGAATGACGTCGATGACAGGGTGCTGTAAATAAGAACCGGAATGACGTGGAATGACGTGGTTGACAAGGTGCTGTAAATAAGAACTGGAATGACGTGGATGACAGGGTGCTGTAAATAAGAACCGGAATGACGTGGACGACAGGGTGCTGTAAATAAGAACCGGAATGGCGTGGAATGAGGAGCGACTCTAATCCCGTGCTCGCCGGACGCGCCTTTTTGTCGGTTGACTAGAAAAAGTTACGCTTTAAATTTCAAATGAGGCTCCACTGAGCTCAACTTTCGCGAGGGCGACATTTAACGCCGTTTCAAAGCGCTCGAGCCGATGACACTGGCGAAAGTATGTATTAAATGCATCACACTGGATGAAAAAAGTGCAGTGAAAAAAGTTACAGTAAAAAAGTTACAATGGATATTCCTATTTTTTTTTTTACTTTTTTATGGACCCGGACACTCTTGGCTTCATCAATTATAACATTCGAGTGTCAGTCCATAACACATTTGTGAACTAGGTGTCATGTCAGTGCTTCCCTTTGGTCGTGCCGGCTGCATTGAATTGGACAGAAAACACTAACTATGCACATAGCCGCTTCGATCGAACTTTCATTCAGTGTGCAGGTATCAATCCGAATGGGTAAACCCTACTACCTAGTAAGAAAGATAAGAGGGTGTACCTGGAGTACGAACCACAGTCAGTCAGACTCACCGGTCGAACGATTACAGTTCTCCAAATTCTGAATTGGATCCGTACAACCACTGTTCTGCCTAGACTCCTTTATTAATAAGACTTCTTTTGTACCCTCGACACAACTTGCGATAAAGTCGATAAAAACTCTATGTAAATCGGGTGAGTAGCTTTCGAGTAAATCACATGAAATAACCGATTGGCAGATTTTTAATTTTTTTTTAATGGAAACTGACACGGTTGGCTACATCACCTACAACATCCGTGATGCCAGCCCGGTCGTGCCGGCTACACTGAACTGGACGAAAAACACAAATTATTTACATAGCCGTTTCGACCGACCTTTCATTCAGTGCGGTGGTATCAACCCGGGTGGGTTAAACCCTACCACCTAGTAATATAAGAAGGGAGTCATATCTCTTAGTCGCCTTTTACGACATACACGGGGAGAGATGCAGTGGGGCTATTCTTTTAAAGTACCGACCCCACACGGTACATCTGCATTCATTTTCGACCCCACCGCTCATATACATAATGGCGTGATGCTGTATAGCCTTTAACCTGGCGGAGATAACGTTTTTAACGGTATGCGACAGCATTACATAGGCAAAAATTGCAAGCGAATAGGTTAAGCCGTTCTTGAGTTAAAAGCAAACATACATACATAAACACAGACGGCAGACGACAAATCTTATAATAAGGAAGTTTTATCGTTGACTTGCTAGGATAAGTATTTACATGATAATGAAAAATCCCTGAAAATGACAAACGCCGCGTGGGGCGCCCCGGAGGCGACGACGGCGAGGGCGGGCGGCGGGGCGCCTTGTAATCCGCCCTAATCGCGGAAATGTTAAATAGCTGAGGGTATTTGCACTGTCTTACCCTGAATACATTACAGCCTCCCAGAAAACAACCCGTGTTGCGCCCGCACTGCCTTGGGGAGTTAATCTGTGAAAATTTTGCAATTGTATTAACTGAATATCCTCTTAATGCGTTGAATCTGGTTGCGCCGCTTTTTAGTTTTTCGCGTTTTTTGTTTATAATCTTTCTTCATTTTCATTCCATTTTCACTGGCGCCACTAAATGTCAAAACGCATAACAAGAAAAATATAGTTGTTGTCACCGCACCGCAAAAAAGGCAAGAATTCCACCGCCGCTCCGCCGCGCTCTAAACCTGAAGAACTGAATATATTTTCGAACATATAGCCACCCGCAACGCTAATCAGTTACCAGAGGTACCTCTCGCGCGCGAGTGCCGTTTCACGTTTATCTACCACGCAACTCTCCAACTCAAAATCCCAGGAGCAATCGGATGCGGTGCTGCTGCCGCAGACATCAGTCCAGCAGGTCAGTGGCGCCATCGTCCATGTGGTCCTTCACCGTCGGATACCAAACCTGGTTCGCAACGCAGTTTCTGGAATTTTACATTCAAATTTCGCTCATAACTAAATTTTACTAAATTCTGCATTTCATCACGTAAATAACCGTGAATAAACGCATGCAACCATCCCGCAAGTCTTTCCATTTATGGAAAATATATATTTTCGTTTTTTAGAATAAAATATTTTATATTTTGCATTTTGTTGATAATCTTGTCATTTAAATTATTTCAAATATTTGTTTCGAACATAAATGTCAAATTTTCGAATTTTGTGAACATAAAATATTATATTACATTATTTTTCTAAACTTATAACTGGTTAAAGAAATTTCTTTATTCGCTTGTTTATAATTCGAATTTCTGTCAAAATTGATTACTGAAAATGTCTACATCAGAAATGTCAATCTCAAATGCAAATCTTTTGTTGCTGAAAGCAAAAAGAGAAAGTCTGTTTGAAAATGTAAACAAAACTTATAAGTTGAGTCTTAAGGTAGGCGATACACAGCGATGCGATACACGCAGCCAACAAGAGTTCTTGACTCGTCTAGAATCGCTAGAAAAGACACGCGCTGAATTTATTCTAGTCAACGATGACTATAATATTTTGATGTTAACCACCAGTGAGGGAGGTCAATTCACACCGGAGTTCCAAGCGGTAGAATCGCTCGACGAGCTATACTGCAACATACGCGCAGTGGAGCGCAAGCTTAATTCACTTGAACGACTCGCGTCTTCTAACACGTCGGATTCAAAAATATCCATTCGCAAACCCAAATTGCCACAACTGGAACTTCCGAAATTCGATGGCTCCTATAGCCAATGGCCTGTCTTCTTCGAAACCTTTAAGGCGGTCATCCATGACAACAATGATTTGTCAGACACCGAAAAGGTTCACTATCTGGTAGGGAAACTATCAGGTCGCGCGCTCTCTGTATGCGCTGGCATTCCGCCTATCGGTATTAACTATTCAATAATTTGGAACGCGCTTCAGTCGAAATATAATGACAAAAGAAATCTCGCAACACAATATCTGAAGCAGATTATAAACTTCAAGGCTATTAGTGCCGCTAGTCCCGCAGCTCTCGACACGTTCACAGAAACGGTTTGCCCTTCTTACGCTGCGTTGAAAGAATTGAAACTGGACAACCTGACGGACTTCATCGTGACTCACCTCGCGCTTTCCAAGCTGGACAAGGAAACTGTTATTTCGTTTGAACAGACAGTCAGAGGTGTGTCTATGCCTACTTTCGCTACGCTTGAGGAGTTCATCAAGGAGCAGTCCAAAATCCTCCAAAGGACTCAAACTAGTTTCACGTCCAAAGCAGGGCCCTCTTCAACAAATCCTAAGCCGCACTCTCTTGTAGTGAACGAGAGCGATAACAGCACAGGTTGTACAATTTGTAACTCTGAGGAGACGCACCCGCTGTATAAGTGTGAAAAATTCTTAAAGTTGTCTCCTCAAGAGAGATTCGAAATCGCCAACAAAAACAATCTGTGCAAAAACTGTACCTCTAATTTACATCACACAAAATTTTGCAAATCGAAACATACATGTTCTAGATGTCATCGCAGACATCATACGCTGCTTCACCTTGACAATGTGATCAACACGCGAACGCAATCTGTTCTGAACTCGCACACATTACAGCCCCAGTCCGCACCCGCTACCGCTTCAGCCTGTCCAGGCAATGTAAAATCAATTAACGCGGGTTTACATGTGCGCGAGTCAGATGAAGATCTTAGCTTGATCGCCTCAACCGCTTCGCAATCTTCAACAATGCTGCTGCCAACGGCTTCAGTAATTGTCAATAATGTTCAAGGTGAACGAGTCCACATTCGTCTACTTATTGATAGTGGATCGATGTGCAACTTCATAACAGAATCATGCTGCAAGCAGCTTGGGCTCAAGGTTTCGCGCTCGCCATCTTCTGTGCGGGGAATAGGCCTCTCCGTGCGGCCAATAAAAGGCTACACAAATTTTACATTTTCTTCCCGACTAGACGTTCAAAATACCTACACGATTCGCGCTCTCGTAATTGACAAAATAACAGGCAAGTTACCTAACGCTGTTGTGAGTTCGCAAGATTTGCAACAATTTATTAAGTTACCTATGGCTGATGTAAACTTCAACATTCCTTCAGATGTAGACGGCCTGTTAGGTGTGGAGGTTTTCGCCGATATTCTTGGCTCCAACAAAATAACCAGTCTTTCCACAAACGCGATCGCTCAAGAAACCACCTTGGGCTATGTTTTCATGGGTAAAGTTAAATGCTCGTCTGGTCTCGAAATTCCAGACAGGTCCTTTTGTACCACAATTGAACCTAGTCTAGAATGCCTTTTACACAAGTTCTGGGAAATAGAAAATGTCGAAAACAAAATTCACTTGAGTCCCGAACAAACGGCATGTGAACGCAGCTTTATTGAAAATGTCTCACGCGACGCAAGCGGCCGTTACACGGTGGCGCTGCCATTTTGTAACGACACTTCCGAATTAGGAAATTCGAATACTATCGCAATGAAACGCTTTGTTAGACTAGAACATAAATTAAACGCTAACAGTGAATTAAGATTGGGGTACAACGCTACTATACAAGACTACATCGACAAGGGATACCTGTCAAAAGTAGATTGTCCGCGCACATCAGAAAAACGCAGCTATGTTATCCCGCATCACGCAATTTACAATCCTAATAAGACAACGTCCAAGATAAGAATAGTTCTGGATGCGAGCTGCAAGACCAGTTCTAGGACTTCGCTAAATGACATTGACACACTCAGTCAAGAGTTGTCTAACAAAAGAATCGAATACAAAATCAATCCTACACTTGCCCTTCATATGGGTGGAATTTGGGAATCTCATATAAAAAGTGTAAAAACGCATCTTTACAAAGTGATAGGGATGCAAATCCTCACTTATGAAGAACTCTCAACTGTTTTAGTACAGATTGAGGCTCTTCTAAACAGTAGACCATTGTGTGCTCTCAGCTCTGATCCGCGAGAGCCAATGGCGCTGACACCAGCGCACTTCCTTACCGTAAGTCCACTGCAGTCTCTTCCCTCTAAGGAATTTGTCGCACCCACTCAGCCTTCTCCCGTCAATAGGTTCGCTCTTCTTGATCACCTTCTCCAATCTTATTGGAAACGCTGGAGACAGGAATATTTAACTTCCCTCCAAACGAGAGAAAAGTGGAACACGCCAAGTAAACCAATAGAAAAGGGAATGGTTGTAATCCTTAAGGAAGACAATGTTCCGCCACTGCATTGGCCACTAGGAGTCATCGAAGATGTGTTCCCTGGTAAGGACAGAATAATACGAGTCGTTCAAGTTAGAACAAAAACCGGCAGCTACCGACGCCCAGTAGTACGAATTTGTCCGCTGCCTAATCAAAAATAATTTTATTTTTAATTCTCTTACTTATTTGAATGTTGTTATTGTCTTCGCTTGAATGTAATGTAATTTACCTTTCTTATACTTTGTTGTCTGCGCTTACGCATAGTTACGCAAGAATATAATTAATTTTAATTGTTTCTTTTGGAGAAACACTCCAAGGCCGGGGGGATGGTTGCGCCGCTTTTTAGTTTTTCGCGTTTTTTGTTTATAATCTTTCTTCATTTTCATTCCATTTTCACTGGCGCCACTAAATGTCAAAACGCATAACAAGAAAAATATAGTTGTTGTCACCGCACCGCAAAAAAGGCAAGAATTCCACCGCCGCTCCGCCGCGCTCTAAACCTGAAGAACTGAATATATTTTCGAACATATAGCCACCCGCAACGCTAATCAGTTACCAGAGGTACCTCTCGCGCGCGAGTGCCGTTTCACGTTTATCTACCACGCAACTCTCCAACTCAAAATCCCAGGAGCAATCGGATGCGGTGCTGCTGCCGCAGACATCAGTCCAGCAGGTCAGTGGCGCCATCGTCCAGAATCGATGTCGGAAGTTTATTGATGATGTAAAGTTATTTTCATTAATGAATTCAGTTTTTGTGAAATGTGTTTTTTTTTAACCTGCACGAAAAAAGGGCACCCCCCTTTATAAGTTATATATAAGTTTAACGTGTGTGTGTATGTGTGTGTGTGTGGCATCTGTGTAGCTCCCAAACGGATGGACCGATTTGGATGCAGTTTTTTTTATTAGAAAGCTGGTTTAATCGGAATGGTTCTTAGCTATTTTATTTAAAGGAGTCGGGGACCGCTGAGTGAAAAAATATAAAAACCGAAAATATCCGTAGACGGAAAAATTGTTTTGATCGAAGATAAAAAATCAGAGCTGCGCGGATGTTTTCTTAGCGGTCCTTCGACTCCTTCAAGGTAAGTAAACGGATATTATTTTTGACTTATTAAGACTTTTTTAAATTAGTAATTTAACTTTTATTCTGCTTTATTATGAAATCTGTAACCATAAAACTAGTTATCCATCGTGGTACACTGGCCGTAGCACACTCGACATCTATATCCAATTCGGTCACGGTCGATTTATCCCGTACATTCATGTCTCGCGGGCCCGGAGAAATGTCCTTTCAAACTTTCTCTTTTGTCCGGGTTCGACAGTCCAGTTACTTTCTCAACCGTTCAAGGTCGAGCAACGCTACTCGTTGTGACCAGCAAGGGTTGACAAATGGCCTTACGGTACCTTGTGTGATTACATATTCATAAATATTGAAAAGGGTTGCTTGAAAATGGACCACATTATGTTCCGTTGCTTTTATTACGGTGTAACGGGATTCTTTGACTCGGCAACAGTTATTTCCGTGTTTGGAACCGTATTGTTTTGAAGGGATGGTTTTATTATTAATAGCTAACGGTATTTCTTGTGCTTTCTCTGCGCATGGCCTAATAGAGCTGTGTTTTGTTTTATTGTTTTAATTCCAGTCAAAGTTTGAAAATGTTCAATGTTGTTTTGTAGGTGAAGTCGGAGCTATGTTCTTTTTACCGTTCTAACTATTGGCTTTGGAAATAGATAGTGTTTAACACACTTTTATTAGCTGGACCTGTTACTTTATAAGCAAATCTTAGAATTGGTTTTTTTTTCTTACTTGGCCAACCCCTTGGGTCCCTTCCCTTGCTCCTTACTAGGTGGTAGGGTCAAATTGTATCCGACTGGGTTGTTACCACCGTACTGGATGTAGATGGTCGAATATCAGCCTCGGTTGTGTTCTCCTCTAGTCCAGTATATCCAGCAATCCAGGCGGAATTCTCCGGTATGATACCTACCTTCTCGGAGGTGATATTGCCTGACCGGAGCATGTGTTTTGGACCCTCAGACTCAGCCACCCATACCGGATTACATGAAAAAAAAAACAACGGCTAACCGTACTCATCTAGCAGTTATCATTCCCCAAAGATATTCTGTTAGAAAATTCCTAGAGGCATTAAGTGTTACCTTTTGCCCATATTCTGTTTGAGTGCAATAAATATATACAATACAATACAATATTTTAGCATACCAATTTTATCAAGCTCATCCTTCATCCAGTAGTTTTAATTAAATAGTTTAAAATGGATTTTGTATTAATCTTATTTAGAGTTATACCTATTCGTACTTATCGAAATAATATAGGTACTTTACAACAATAGTAAGTAAACACGTAGGTAGGTATTATTTGGTTAATATTTGTCATCAGTTTTCACCAAGTCCGGTTAAGTATAGTTTCATAGTAATTTTGTCAGTTAAAGTTCATTTTGACAGGAGTTGACTGGCTTAATAGCCAGTCAACTCTAGATATAGACACTATATTATCGGCGTTGATGGTGAAATTGGCCGATTTAATATCTTTTAATTTCTAGCAAATTTGCAAGCGAACAGAAAACAAAAACGATAATCTCAAGATGTCATAAATAATATTTCTTGCAACTGAACGCTTCTGTATTACACGTGTTCCTATTGCAAAAGTAATTTTGGGCTTGGTGCAAAAAAAATTGACCCATATCTGGTTGTTTTGTTCTAGAACAATAGGTTTATAACTGGGTAGAGTTCGGCTTTGTTGGTCAGTTGTCAAAGGGAAGTGTCGTTTCACAGGGAGGAGTTTTAAAGATCTTTTGAGATTAAAATGAGTAATAATAATTATATTGGGCATACGCTCAGCTCCCTCTCTCGGAGGATAGAATGCAGAAGGAGGTTTGTAATATTTAGGGTATTTATGTGTAAATTTTAGATTATTTTAATATTAAACAATAGTTTGTGGTTGAATTATAGGTTGAAATTATTTTATAAAAAAGAGCACAGAATATTTATTTAATAAATAACAAAAAAGTAATACTAATAACTAAAGAAATAAACCTACCTAACAAACATTAAAATAACTATCAAAAGGGGCATTTTCAAATGTTCCTAGAACGCTTGCTGCATTACCCCGCTGGATGGCAAGGCTTACCCTTTGAATGAAGTAAGCCTTTGATTGACTACGTCAACGCTTCTACGTTCAAAGGTTTGCACGTTCAGTGCAAAGAGCGGCGTTCATACGAGCTCCTTTCTTCCAAGGCACGTTACTTAAATTAAACGACCACCTCGGGGAGGAACACCTCGGGACTAGGATTCGAACTGTCGCACAACCTAAACTTTCGTCGCCATATCGGGGACAAGGCCAAGGTGGCTTCTAAAAAGCTGGACGTACTCAACAAGTTGCGAACGCATTTCACACTGGACCAAATCGCAGATCAGGTCCTGCTGCTTGTAGTACTGCTCGCACCTATGGGACTACTCTGCCAAACACCAGCTCTCTATCGCTTATTCCACGGGGAGTGCTCGGAAAAGCCGTTTAACGCGATCCCGCCGTCCCCTTTCCCTTTCGCACCACGCGCACAGGGCAGGGATTGCCTCCCTACATGCTGGTCTTACCACGGATTCGTACCAACAATCAACTTTTTTTCCGGGCAGGTTATGGTTAGACAGTTACGTAGCCGTTCGAAGCCCGGTATTTAAAAAAAATTGTCCCACTGAGTCCCCCATATGTTGTAAAAGGCGTCAAAGGGAGATGACAAGATGCCGCGCCGTGCCGGAGGTAAAGCCTCGTGCCGTGCTTGCTGCTTGATATTACAGTGCACTATTGTGTTGTGCCGCTGACCTGAGTCTATCAGTACCTACAGCACAGATTACTCTGCTTACCCTCCCCCCACCCCAGGTACAGCGAAAAGTCTACTGAAGAAAAGCAACGATTCTTGCAGTAGTTGCCAATGATGTGTAACATCGGTTAACAGCTGCGCCAACTGTAGGCCAAAGGCCGCTTGCTTTACGCATTTCCGCTTCATTCACAGAATTACTACCCATGCCGAGAGCTAAGATGGTACACATAAAAAATTACACAAGATTAATTTCCAATAGCCAAATTAAAATTCTCCATTCCTGTATAACCGTCCTAACAACAGCCTGCTGTCTCAAAGTCACGCTTTGTTTGTCGTGTAAAAGGAACCGAGTGATTGTCCTCGAGCAATTAGTGCGGGGAACTGAGGCATCAGCGAGCCTCCACTGAGGCGCTGAGAGCCTCTGAGACGGACACAGTCGGGGGCTAATATTTCATAGTCGGCCCACATTGTTGCCACCGACTGGGGTTGGCTGGAGGCTGAATTGCATTGGCGTCTTTCATGATCGGCTGACCGTATGATTAGCTAAAATTTTTGGATTGGATAAATGAATTTTTTTACGGTAAGGTTTGTTGGATACATTCTAACACTATTTTCCTTATGGATTCATTTACTTAACAATATTGTAGTCGTGTGAAGGTCATACCAAGGAACATTGATCGGCGGCTGCCTTCTTCGGTCGGCCGCCGCATCTCTTTCCTCTGTGGGTCACATCTAAGATGAGTACTAATTTGAGGTTTTATATTATTTAAATTCAATAACAATAATTTCAAAAATAGAACCGAACTATTATCTGTTGATTTATCTCTTTTATTTGGGGAATTTATCTACCTAACTTACAATAATAAGATAAGAAATGATCTCATTTGAAATGAATTATCTACTTTATGACCAGTCGGCTACAATTTGAGCCTACCACCTAGCAAGGAAAGATTCCGAACGATGAAGCAGCAGGTAGGTAGGTACGTACTTATGCAAGTAAATGTTTTCACCAGAAAAAACTCATTAGTGCATGTCGGCCTGATTCAAACCTGGGACCCTGAGATCAAGAGTCCTAGCCAAGCCGCGTCGACCTATCGCCGCTAGTCAGTAATCATGCTAACATCCTTGGACATGTAATCCAAGATCGTGGGTTCGAGTCCCAAATCATATTGATGATCAGACTTGATACGGGCTGGCATGAATGCATTACAAAGAAACGTACCCTGAGGTTTGACCTGCCGCAAAATTGAAAGACCCATATATTATATACTCTCGGTTAAGACGTGAAACGTGGACTCTGACGGTCGCTGTTGTCCAAAGGTTGAAAGTTGCCCAGTGAGCAATGGAGCGAGCCATGCTGAGATCGCTACGTGATATGGTGCGTAACGAGACAATCCACCGACGCACCAAAGTAGTCGATATTGGACACCGGATGACGACGCTCAAGTGGCAGTGGGCTGGGCACGTCAACTGGAGTAGCCGTGCCCTACACTTGCGGCCGTGGAGAAGAAATCGGAGTGTGGGAAGACCACCCGCCAGATGGGACGACGACATCAAGTACGTCGGCGGAAAGCAGTGGTTTCGTACCGCTGAACACCGGGAGGACTGGAGGAAAATTGGAGAGATGTATGTCCAGCAGTGGATGCTTACACTACACGCTGACTGACTGTACCGTGGAAAATATTCAAAGATTTCAGAATTTCCTGTAATATCTCTGGAAGTGCAGTCATTGGCCCTCCCAGAGTTACCGCTCGCGTTAAATTTACAGCTCATCGTAAGCACAATAACAACAACGAGCCTAATGTCATTTAACTTCCTGCACAATCCCTGAATGGAAACAAAAAAGCATAAAACGCCCTCACAATAGCGAAAAACAAGTGTGTCACAACTTTTATGCGTTCTCAGTATTAGAAAAATAGACCTTTGTTCTTAACGACATCTCTGGACGCCTTTGTGGACGGTTTATGGTACCCACGCGACACCACAAAGGGAATTAGTTCCACTATTTTGCCAACAGAGGAGGGACGCTGTAATGAAGCAACTTCTGCGAAGATCCCAAAGGAATTGGGACAGTATCGAAGGAAAAAACAGTTATTGTCGTGTTGCGTGCCGATTGGCTTTCGGGATGCCAAGGCGCGGTTTATTTATAACTCTGTTCAGTTAGCAGTGTTGTGTGAGACATTTCCGATAATCGTGTGAAACTTTTAACTGGAACTATTCGCGGCGTTCTTCATCAGTTGTGTGACCGCTGTGTCGTCAACAATTCAATATAGATCAACGCTTACTAGGTGGTAGGGTTCAACCCATCCGGATTGATACCACCGCACTGAATGAAAGTGTCTTGCTAAAGGGCGATAGGATAGCCACCTCCTCAACCTCTCACCTTGGAACGGTCCTCCACCGAGTCTTGCAGCGGGTGGGTCTTCTTGCCTTTCTTACTGCTTGATAGTTATCTTGTTCAAATACCTACTTTGCTAAACGTGGTGGTCGGTGTTGTGTAATTTACAAGAGTACCTGCACCACAACTTTGATTACTCTGTTACTCCGATTCTCGGGATACATCGTGTGGCATGTACGTATGTATATATCAATGAAGGTCGGTCGAAGCAGCTATTAAAATAGTTCGAATTTTTTTACCGGTTCAGTGTAGCCGTCACGCACGATCAAAGCCGCGAAGCACTGACAGTGTACCTAATTCACCAAGGTGTGATGAAGTGACATCACCAGCACTACACATTTCGGTGTCACGGGTGTAGTAGGTGGTAGTCGGTCGGTTTCACTATAAGTAGTGTAGCCACCATGTCAGATTAAAAAAAAAAAAGTCGAAGAAGAGAATACAGCCTTCGTTATTCAGTCAATTTCGTACACCGTAGTCAGTCTAGTTACATCACTTAGGCTTCTTGTTCGACTAAACTGAGCACTAAACTAAAACCATATATTTTTATAAATACACATTTCAACCAACAATAATTTCAGTATCGTACTATAAATTCCAACAAATCCTTATAGCTTATTATCTGTTGTTTATAGTGTAATTCCTGCAAGAGAAATTATTTTCCCAGTAATCGAAAAAACTGTATCCCTAGTGATTCCCCAATACTATGGAAACAAATGACAACTACTGTTGAGATGACCTTCATCATAAATCATTACGCGGATAGCTGTACAGCGGAGTCTCGAGGCAGCAGACCTTAGAGGAACAATGTCCACAATACTGACAATAGTCCAGCGAGACATTTCTTTCGGACTGGCACGCGCAGACAGCTTCACGGTCGAGCCGGTTCACCAACAGGGACTTAAATATATCTAAAGGCCCGTTAAACTAACGACAGATTAAATCCGTAACTTTATTAAAACTTTATTATTCTGTAACTTTATCCGTATTATTAGTCTTCTTTAACGAAATGTCTTCTCTATCTTTAAAAGTTGTGAAGACAGACAGAGATGGCACTAAATTGTATAAAATAACGCCGTCGCTACAACAACGACAGAAGTTGAAGCTATTCATTGGTTCTGCAGGCAGATGTCAATTTGACTTTTGTTATTTTGTTAGAAACTTAAATGGCCGAACAACCAGACATACATTTAAAACAGCTTATTTTGGCTCAACTGACTTTTATCGTGTCTTTAAGATGAGTATAAGTGGAATTACCTTGTTTCCCAATTACTTGTTGAGTGCTCAGCACACAGAGCATCAAATACCTACCGCCCGCGCCCCCTACTAGAGGCGCCCTAGGCGATGATATTTGAAACCCAATATAATAACCGTACGCTGAGCTGCTAGCGCTTCGTATGTGTGTGTGTGCTAGTATCGACACTACACACAAAGAGGAGCAAGTTAGGCACACGCACAAAACAAATGCACACGCACAACACACATATGTAAGTCATAGGCCACGCCCACAGGCTTCAACGGTGTTGTAGAGAAATCGCGCTCACGGCGCCTCTAGTAGGGGCGCGTTTCTCTAGCGCGCATTTCATGCTCTGTGGCTCAGCAGTACCAAAAAATCGGTTTCTTCCGATTTGAATGAAGAAAGATTGAATTGATATTTCTCTTAAACCATTTTGAATGTGATGTTAGAAAAAATATATATGTACCTTTCTACAAGACATACGGGTAGGTATTGCTTCCAACATTCAAGATTTAAAAAAACCGCATGCAAATCGGTCCACTTTTCAAGACAATTAATGTTTTGATTACTTAATTAGTTGAGTACTTCATTACAAACATAGCTAACAACCATCCCGATTAAACCAGCTTTCTAACATATAAAACCAGCATCCAAATCGGTCCATCCGCTTGGTAGCTACGATGCCACAGACACACCCATATGGCATATACATATACACCCATACACATACTTTTTGATTGCTGGCTATAACTACAGGAGAACACAACCGAGGCTGCTATGCGGCCATCTTACATCCAATCCAATGGTACCAATCCAGTCGGCTACAATCTGAGCCTACCACCTTGAAAGGGGCAAGGGAAGGGACCTACAGTTTTACCCCGGTTCCGAACGGTGAAGCAACAGTTCTGTTGTAGGTATGCACGTAATTTCTTTCGTCAGAAAAAATCATTGGTACACGCCGACAGGATTCGAACGTCGGACCTCTCACACGAGAAACCGATGGCCAGACCACTTGGCCACCCGCCGCTTGATGTATATGTATATGACGTGAATGCTACTTTTTCTTGCCTTCTGCAAATTGATTGATGTTGCATAAATATTATTGATACCTACTTAGTTCATGCTGCAACGCTGTTACTCCAAAATTATAAGACTGCGTTCAACGTAACCTATTCCATCATGAGTCACCCGTAGAATCTTCATACAGAAAATTTCACAGAATATAAATACACACATTCGTGATTCCCAAAACTACCCATAAGTCATCACAAGGTTGGAAGGGGAGCGTGCGCCGAAAATCTATAAAACGCCAGGCGACGCCTGCTCCCAGCAACGCATGTCGAAAATACTTAGTGGGGCTTCACCTCATTATAATCCCTCGCTGCTAGCAGCATCCCTCAGCCCTCCGACCTTTGCCCTCCGATGCAATATATTAACACTTTAAGAGGAATAGCATGGATTCGCTTTTGTTTTTGAATATATTTTGTTTGTTGTTATAATTTTCTATAAAATCAATATTATTATATTGCCCGCTTGTCCGCGGCTTCGCTCGCGTAAAATTAGTATTTAAAAAGAAGAAAGTAAGTAAGCCCTCTATTTACCGTATCTTTATTTCGGCGCGCGGAACATTTCTGTTTTTATGAGAGCCACATCTTAGCGTAGATAATCGGAACTGAATTTTATTTAGCCTATCCTGTGTCACGTATGCAATTTAGTTTTAGTATCATACATAAGAGTCTACAAACGCAATATCTAATAAAACCAAGTAACTTATTCCATGACCATCCCTTACAGATTTATTATTAGTATTGATTCGTAGTAAATAATGTTTGTCTTTCTTAGAACTCCTTATATCAGCGTATTGATTTAATAAAAGATTTAAAAAATTCCGAGAACATGACTGAATCATCGTAAATTCTTAATACTAAATTTGATTCTGAATGATAATGATATTTTATGTTTAGTTCTAATTTTATTAGCAGCCCGCGAGTCCTGTAACAATGAAATGTTTATTAACTTCTGTTTATGATTCGAGCCGAGCCGGGATATTGTGACACATTAAATTATAAGGCCACTCAAATTCAGGTGAATAACCTTTGATGATCTCTTAATTTCCATCATCGGGCACTAGCTAGTTATTTTATAATCAATCACCATAACTAAATAATATAAATATTTAAAGAAATCAGCACCACAGAGTAAGGAAGATCCGACCGGCCGGGGAAAGACGGCTTCCGATCGCTGTTCTGTGCTCAACACATAATGTTTAACACTAATTCGGAAAATCCAAAACATACAAGCAAATCTAGAAATCAGCACTTAACACGTTTTTGTCACTTTCTGTTCTAATAGAACGTGACAAAAACGTGATCAATTCAAATAGCACAAATGAAATCCTTCCGCGCCGTAAACACAGAATCAATTTCGAGGGCGCATTCAACGGCGTATCCATAAATTGTGATTTTGTGAATCGGTGTTGAGAGGGGGCGCGGTAACAGCGGGGTCGGTCTATTGTTATAATTTTCAATAAGGGCGCACAGATCGAGTGGGGAATCGATCGAATCCTGCACTCGCGGACTTGCATAGTTCCCGTCGCTACAACTGCGTCTATCATTACTGTTTGCTTTGGTATAGTGATCATCGTCGCAAGGTTATCGAAGGTTGTCTTACTATATTAGGAAGAAATCACTCTTAGTGATATACACCCTTTTTTCAGGATAGGGTTTCGTAACTTCAGGGTTCGAAAGGGTTTCATAAATATGAAACCCTTTGAAGCCAGATTCCGTCATTTTATATTATCAGTGAAAATCGTTTCATCAAAAATACCTCTCCTCGCGAAATCACGCTCAGAGCAGACCAGCAGATTTGAGAAATATTTAATAAACAAAAAACTAAATTCGGGAAAAGGTGAAATAGTCGTTCTTGAGTTATAAATAAGCGAACATACATACATACATACGTACATACAAACATACATATATAATATACATACATACACACAGCGGCAAAAGTTGATTCTTATAATATTATGTAAGGGATTAGACAGAAGAAAGTAAAACGTGAGTGGAATCCAAAATAATTGTTTGGCACTATTACACAAAAATAAGAACTATACCACAGATGATGTACTAGTTACGACTATACAAACAATGTGCCTATAACCAACCTATTTTAAAATTAACTGTTATGTAAAATTCGTGAATAATCGTAAAACCTTCATCTCAGAATATCATATAAACGAGACAATGATTTTTTTTTACCAAACCTACATATCAATGACAATTAGTTGGCATACAATATCCAGATTGTTATCATCAGAGACGATAATGTATATCGGCGAACTGGTTGCCGAAACTAATAATACTAAAGTTTTTAATACCCCCAAAGTAACGAACACTGGAACCTGGGAGCCAAATGCCATTAAAATCTTCAAACAATGCACAACTTCCCCAACTAATATCAGAAGCGGTGGTCCCCTAATAACTATGCCACGGCGCGGCAGAGACGTCTCTATGAGTTAGAGAAGGATGCGATATAGTTTGCTGTTTAAACTATCACTTTCCGAATGGAGTATATGCAGGTTCTGTATTCATAAATGTTTGTCTGTAAGTTTATGGGCGTAAGAGTGAATTTTCTACTGAAAGTAGATTGTAGTTAAGGTGACTTAGGAAGGTATTAGTTGAAAGAGTACACACCGAAGTGTGGTAAATGTCTGGCCATCGAGGCTCACCGAGCTAGCCGCGTCCCCCGCCCTGCGCTCCCGCCGCACCGCTTTCTCCCCGCTCAGCCCTCACTCCGTCGACTCTAGGGGCTGACTAAATTTGTAAGCTGATGCTACTATGACGTCATAGTTTCACTGCTACGCAAAACCTCTTGTATGTTTTGTAGAGATGAAACTGCGCGCACTGTGACTTTGAAATGTGATATTCGAATTATTTGAATTTGGAACGTTGGAACTGTAAGTAACGTAACGGTACTGCATGTATACGAATATTCTTTTATCATATTATAGTCACTCTGTTTAATACTCAAGAAACGACATTAGTACAATAAAGTTTAGAAAATCAACAGCCAACAATAAGTAGGATTAGGTATTATGCTTTCACAAAATATTATTGTATTCCATACTACTGCTACAGTTCTATCTTAGGTAAGTACCTACCTACTAAATTAATTTAATTTGAGTATATTAAACAAATTGTCGAATTATATTTGGTAGTCGTTTGTTGCTCATCACCGCAAGGTTATCTGGAAGAAATCACTCTTAGTGATATATTATGTGTAAGTATTTACCAATACTTTACAAAGATTTTTAAATTACCATCGTTTTCCCAGTTATGTGGCTACGAAAGGTACCTATCTGTAAAGCGTTAATTTCCATAATATTAATGTTACTTTGATAAGTTATAGACAATTTCAGAGCATATTAATAAATAATATTAATTCCAGAGTAGACTAGTTTGCTAAGAGCTTGCTGTATGAGCTTTTTTTTTAAACAAAAACAATTTATGGCAATTTATATTTATGATTCAATATGTCCACCAACCTGCCAAATAGTATGACTTTCCTAGAACGTAATTTCAAAATGAACTCTAAAACACATCGAAAGCCCACTAGGTATAACTACGACTAAATGTAATTGTCAGCATGTAAATGAAATTAGCGCGTAAATTTTGATCCAGCGCCCAAAGCCCGGCTTTAGTTAGGGGCGGGGCGCGGCGGGGCGCGGCGAGACGGGGCGCTGTGGGACAATGGGGGCTAACTACCCCTTTCTTGTAAATGTTGGGGTTTGGGCCGGGGGTTTAGCGGGAGGCGCTGGGTTAACCGAGAGGCACACACGCTGCGTGATGGGGACCGACCCTGGGTACACTCGGCGTGGATTTATTATGGTTTTGTACCATAAAAGGAAAAACGGAACCATTATAACATCACTCCGGTGTCCGTCCGTCTGTCATAGCGATTTTTCTCATAAACTAAGTGGAAACTTGAAATTTGGCATATCTTGATGACGCGCACATATATCGCTCGAAAACTTGATAAACATTTATTTTACATTAATATGGGGGGCCAATTTGATACCAATATTTTTTTAAACTAGCTTATCATTTGAAAGAGCTAACTGTAAGGATTCTTAAGATATTGTTTGTACAACTTAAAGTTCAGTGGTCTTAATTATATAGCTAAAAATGTGCTTTTTCTTCATTATTATTTGTATTGTTATGTTTAAAGATGTTGGTTTGTCCATAAAATAAAAATCAGCAACAATCTGATCTAGCAAACCAATCATACCAATTTCCATAAAAATAAAACTTACAACTTGCTAGCTGTTTTGTGTGGCCGACTGTACCGAGCCCGCGGTGACGACGACGCCGGCAGCGGTGGGGTCTTGCGGACCCACAATGCAGATTTAGGAGCAAGTCGACTAACCGGATCCCAAAATTGAAATGTTTTATGATCGGCACCGAGCCTATATTAGCACAATGCCAACTTTTAAATTGATAACTATAGCGCGACGCGGCGGCGCAGCGCATTGTCGAGATTTGTGTTTGTTATTTCTTGGGTTTTATTTGGGTTGAATATTAAAGACGCATAAAAATGCGGACAAGTTATGACACAGCCGTTGTTGATTTTGAATAAGTGTTTCATACTAAACTAGTAACATCAAAAATTCCTTTGAAATTATGTATCTACTCGCAAGGGTCGACATGAAGTCGACGCAGCTATTACTGGTGAAAATATTTGCTCGCTGTATTTCGAGTCATATGTATGGGAAGTATTTTTCTTACTATTATTACTTAAGGGTCGATTGCACAAACACATACATGAAAATTAAGTCCACTTATGGTCAAAGAAACTTACAACAAAAGTCAGTTGCGCCAACAACCGTCAAATGTCAAAGTAATATTGTAAAGAGGTGAAGTTTGTAAGTTTGAGTGTAAGAGGTAATCTCCGAAAATACTCATCCGATTTAAAACATTCTTTGACCAATATTTAGAATGAAACTTCAGGATCGACATAGGCTATGCGAGTGATGCCGCAGGCAAAAACTACATATTATTATGTGGGTATGCACGTGAATTTTTTCGTCAGAAAAAACTCATTGGTACACGCCGATCGGATTTGAACCTCGAGCCTCTCGCAAGAGAAGCAGATGCCAAACTACTCGGCCATTTCACGTGTCGTGTTACGGGTTTAAGCTGTCGTTAGTTAACGCGTCTAAAGGGATATTTAAGTCTGTGTTGGTGCAAACGGCCCTAAAAGTAAGAAGTTGTATTTTTTATTTTATATTTGAGTGTTCAATATACCTTGTCCAACAAACGCATTAGTGTACCCGGGACTTAAAACACCGATCTCTCGCAGGATACCCACCACAGCATTTACAGGCCAGGGGCTCCTCAAAACCTTCCAAATTAGTTATAGAAAAAACCGAACAAGTGCGAGTCGGACTCGCGCACCGAATTTTCCGCATTACAAAGCAAAAAACCTTGAAAAAACTGGTTTCTTTTATGAGGACCCCCCTTAATTTTTTACTATCCAATTGTTTATTGTGTTTTGTTTTATCCGCCAAAATAACACATATTCTGTATGGAAACTGACACGGTTCGCTATATCACCTACATCATATTCATTTGTATGTGTGTATACATGCAAATGATTCGTGTTGTCCGTCGAGTTCAGTTTAGCCAGCACTACCAAAGGGAAGCGCTGCCATAACACATATAGTTCACTAAGGTGATATGGCCTGACATCGGTTCTCAAAATCGTTTCTTTGTCGCACCGCTAGGGTGTGGAACTGTCTACCGGCGAGTGTGTTTCCCGAATCCTTTAACTAACCTGGGTGTCTTCCGTGTCTTCAAACGTCGTATCAACGGGCTAGACAGCCTAGCAACAGTCCGCAAATCTGCTGGCATGGCGCCTCACTGAGCGTGGTTTCGCGAGGAGAGGGGTTTTTGGCTCTGTCGACAGTACCATTGGTCTCTCGACACAGCAACCCATGTTGGTTTACATAAAAAAAATCACGGGTGAAATAGGTGATGTAGCCAACCAACTATATGAGGCTCCACAAAACTCACCTTTGCACTCGTGTAACTGCATCGTTGCATTTTTGATGCGTTGCCGAAGCAGCGTGCGCACCGCTTCCCTATTATCTCAATGATATCGCGATCAATCCCATGCGAGGCTGAGCGGGGGCACGGTTTGGGGGTGGCGGCTTCGAATAAATGTGACCGGGGGGGCGGGGGGGGGGGGGGGGGGGCGGGGGGCGGAGGTAGCAAGAGCAGACGGGGAGCGGATAAATACGCAAATAATACGAAACTACAAAAATCAAAACCTATCCGCCACTCTGTACAGTGCTCCAGCAAGGAAACGTGCTCTACTATTGATATTAAATTTTTCAACATGATAAATTAAACATTTTGTTATAGCTATTTCTTATATACTTCTCACTAGAAACAGAAAGAAATATTAATACCCTGCCACGTGTAATATTAGTACTGTGTGGGGCCGGTACTTTAAAAGAATAGCCCCACTGCATCTCTTCCCGTGTATGTCGTAAAAGGCGACTAAGGGATATTACTCCCTTCTTATATTACTAGGTGGTAGGGTTTAACCCTACATTAGTCCACCTCTAAGCCGGACTGGCACCTCCTCGGGGGTGAAATTGGCTGCGCCTGAGGTTGCGACCTCGGACAGAGCCACCCAGTTCGGTAGCAATAAAAAAAAAAACCCCGCCCGGGTTGGTACCACCGCACTGAATGAAAGGTTGGTCGAAACGGTGATGTAAATAGTTTGTGTTTTCCGTCCAGTTCAGTGTAGCCGGCACGACCGAAGGGAAGCACTGACGTGGCACGAAGTTCAGCCGGTGTTATGGGCTGACATCTCGGATGTTGTAGGTGATGTAGCCAACCGTATCAGCTCCCATAAAAAACAATAAAAAAATAAAAATAAACAACTTAAGCAACTAAGTGAAAGAAATGAATTAAACAACAACAAATTGTAACAAGCAAAAAAAGTTTTAATCGAATTGCACTCAACGTACGAAGTACACGCATCAGCTTAAATCTACAATAATATATAATATAATATTTTAGTGTATACTTCATCAATAATAATAATAATAAAGCAAAGTACAATGTTTTTTCTAGGACTCGTATTTATACAATTTTTATTTATAATCGCCATTGAAAAGTGTTGTACTGAGCTTTTTTTAAGCTTATTAAATCATTAATTATGTGGTGGTAAGTAAATTCTGTCGAACTGAGACACCCACAATCGGCCATATAAGGATTTATGTTCCAGAAAAAAAAATCACACAAAATAATACCAGGATATTAGTAATATTTTGAACAGGCATGGTCAATATGGCATTTTAAAAAAATACGCTACACAAGGCTATACGAAATCTTTAAAATATTTTTTGTATTTTTAAATATACACAGTCAGTCAGTCAGTCAGTCAGCGTTTAAGCGTCCACTGCTGGACAAACGCCTCTCCAATTTTCCTCCAGTCCTCCCGGCCTTCAGCGATACGGAACCACTGCTTTCCGCCGACGTATTTGATGTCGTCGTCCCACCTGGCAGGTGGTCTCAAGATCAACCTAATTATAATCTATAATAAATAAATTATTTAAAAAATTCACACTAAATATCGAACTAAAGCGCCATTCGCATCACGCCGGACTCACGCGAGACCATTATCAAGCCTATAGCTATTTGCGCGGAAAAACAAACTCTCGCGGGATGTGCGGAGGGGCGAGGGCGTGCGGGGAGGGGGCGGGATGTGGATTGATGATGGACCGGCGGCGGCGGCGGTGGCGACCCCTGCCCATTGTGGCAGGGTTAAATGCGCACTGTCGACAAACGTGTAGGACGAAATTATTTGTGGAGAGTAAAATGATTATCTTTGAAAATGATAATATACATGCACAATATATGTACAAAATAGGCCAAGTGCGAGTCGGGCTCGCGCACCGAGGTTTCCGTACCACGTTTCTTGTATGGGGACCCCCCTTATTTTGACAAACAGAATACAGCTGGGCGCAGTAGGTGGGAATACAGCCAGTTGTAGCTACTTTTACTTTTATTTGTTGTTTTTTTATTTAAAAAATATATATGAAAATAAATATTTTTCTAATAAATATTATGTGAAAATTTCAACCGGCTAGCTATTACGGTCTAAAAGATACAGTACTCGGACAAACAGACGGACGGCGGCGCGGCGTAAGTTTAGTAATAAGACTTCCGTACTAATACGGAAACAAATCTATATAATGATATAGTATACTTGAAGCAAATTTCAATAATTTGCCCTACATCATTATCAAAAAATCGAGGGAGTCGGCATGTTCGTGAATTTGATGTTTGCGCAGTTTGAAACAATTTAGAATTTTAGATTTTTTTTTAACTCTGGTAGCCCATATTGCCCCACCTAGGCTTCATACAAGGTTTTGTTTGAAGTAGTTGAATAAAGTGAAAACCTTTGACTGTTCGTTAGAACGTTGAACGATAGCGAGAGGTGTTTAAAGTTTGGTGTTATCGCATTTTTCAAAATATGCCAACTTGAAGGGCTGATTTGGGCCAGAAGCTCATTTGTCATTCCATACAAGATAAAAATGTATTGCGTATTTAAAGTTGTTGAATGGATCTTTTATCCGACATATTTAGAACGTAGTCTGGTTGCTGAGTACTAAGCGTCAAGTACAAAAAATGTCTTAATTTTTTTAGTCGCACCCCCTTACCCGAGCCCAAAGACGTTTCATCAAATTCACGTCAAAATTTTAGTAGAACTATAGATCACATCATTTTTATAAACCAATTTGGAACATTTTTAAAAGAGTTTCTAGTGTGACCTTGAAAATAAGGAAAGACCGACCAATCCTAACGACGCCGACATCTCGACCATGCAAGCGTCGACCATGTAAGTATCGACCATGCAAGCGTCGACCATAAAAGCGTCGACCATGCAAGCGTCGACCTATGCGCAAGAGTCACGCGGCGGCCGCGCCACGTGTGCATTGTGAAGCAAGTGGGGGAGAGCGCATTGTACGAACACGGGGGATGCACGGGGGATGTGCGGGCGGGGTGCACGGGGTATGTGCGGGGATGCTCGGGGGCCGCAGGATGCACCGATAGAGTCGCTACAACTGGCTGTGTTCCCACCTACACTGCCCTCAGCTGTATTCTGGTTGTCAATGTTACAGACATGCACAGAGTTCAGTACACAAAAAAATAAATTTCAATGTGGCTAATCTATCGGTAAGCCAAGTATATGTATGTATGTAAGGGTATGTTTAATCTATAATCAATATATGCGGTTAGAACTTGGATGGGTGACCGTTCGTCCGTTTAGGCTGACAGTGGTTCGGATTCCACGTAAAACTGTAGGTCCTTCTCTTTCCTTATTCGGTTGGGCATAACTCGACTGGAGGATTGGTCCTATCGCACTGAATGAAAGGTCGATTGAAGCGGCTACCATGTAAATATTTTTGTTTTTCGTTCAGTCAGGCGCGTAGCCGGCACAACCAAAGAGACTGACATGACACCTAGTCCACCAAGATGAGTTCAGCCTGTGCTCGCTAAACAAGCACCTAAAGTTTACAGACTATGGGTATTGAGGAGAGTCCACTATGTTGAGGAGGCATGACGGGGTAGGAAACTGATCAGCTCATGAAGTGCAGCGCACTTGACGACCTTAGAAGGGCGCTACTTCGTTCTTCAACTTCCGTTACGGATGTCTTCTGTCTGGCAGCTGAACTCGAAGTGGTTAGCACGAAATTCCTCATCTTTTAGCGATTAGCTTGCAGGCGAAGCAGCCAACTCTAAAACAAATATTAATGAAAAATATCGCTGACAATTTTAATTTATATTCTTATTTCTTGGTGTGATAAATCTAAAATAAGAAGGAAGAAATCTGGAAGAAATATCTTCAAGGGCTAAGTTCGCCTTTGCACTTTATTTTTTTCTTAATTTTTTTAGAGCTGTAAAGAATTTTCTATCAATATAATTCTAAATGCTGAAGCGGACTATATTGATCTATTTCGATATTCCGTATCAATGGTTCGACAATGACTTTGGATGCCGCGTCCCTAGTCACTTATTTTCCAACAAATTTAATTTTGTTAATACTTAAATATTTATTGTTTGGATCAAAGTGATCGTACTCATCTTAAGTTTCCGGATTAACAATAGGTACTGAAGACTTACATAAGTCGACGTTTCGCCCGCTACGTCACGGGTTTCTTCAGGAACTGCGGGGTTCCTGGAGCCGACGTCTGGTGTCCGTTGTACCATTGCCCATGGTTGTACCAGACGTCAAACTGACACCGGACGGTGTACAACGGACACCACGGCTCCAGGAACTCCCGCAGTTCCCGAAGAAGCCCGTGACGTAGCTGGCGAAACGTCGACTTATGTAAGTCTTCAGTAACTATTGTTAATCCGTAAACTTAAAAATAAAATGAGTATAATTAATAACAGAGTACCTAAACTTAAAAACATTAGAAAGTGATCGTAATAATTTAATAGTGCTTATCGATTCATGTGCGATTGAAAAAATGCAAATTCTGCTCCCATAATATGTTCCATAATAATTTAACACTACATAGTAATTACCTGTTGAGAAAATTGTGTATATTGCTCAATATTATCAAGATTAAATTTAAAGGTTATTTAAATATTTAAATGTTATGTGATAGAAATTTTAAAACTATACACACATATCTTGTGTTCAAGTATAAATATATTCCAGTGGAAAGTGCAACTTTTTGCAATATTTTTCCTAAAATTAATGTATATCGAAATCGCCGGTTTAAGTCCGTATGAGTTCCTTACCTCCAGTACATTCAGGTACATCCAGAATGGCAGATCCATGATTATTTGTGATTGAGTTACCCGCTGCACGTGGTACAGAAGCTCGTATGTTGTCACCCGCATCGCATCCAAGTTTATCCACCGACTGGCCGGTTTTTGTCGCCGAAAACGTGCGCTAATAATAACATTAAGCGGCAGCGTGCAGCTACATATATAAATAAATTAAATTACCCGTGCCCGAATACTGTTAATTGACAATTTGACGAGTGAACGCCAAGTGTAATGGACAAGGTGTCTGATGCCAGCTACAAGCGACACGACGAAAAAAATTTCTAACGCGGAATGCAATCGGCGTGTTTAAATCTGGGAACGCCACAAGCTTACGAATTTTATTTGCATGTGAAAACACCAAAAAAGAAAGGTACTGTCAGCGAACTCCGCGGCGGCGGCGCGGCGTATTGCCAAGGTTTTAATGCAGAAGACGTCTTTGCCAGAAATAGCCAGCAATCATCTTTGTATTCACTCCTGTTAGAAATCGGGTAAATGTTCACAAACACACATAAAGGTACTGGCGATCTAGAAATATATTGCTCGGTATACTCTGAACCTAACTGCACTCGATGAAAGGTCGGTAGAAACGGCTATGTTAATAGCTGTTTTCTGACCATTCAGTGTAGCCGGAACAAACAATGGAAAGCAATGACATGGCACCTAGTTCAATAAGGTTTTAAGGGCTGGCATCGCCTAGGCGATGTGTAGTGTAGCCAACCGTGTACGTTTCCATATAAAAAATACTCATTAAAATATAATGAAAATGAGTTCGTACTTAGTTTAACTTTATTGAAGTCAATCCACCCGTGTCGCTTGGGCTGTTCCTCGATTGTGGTTCCTCATTGGTGGTTCTTGTGCGCAGATTTACCTAGATAAGAACGATCATTACCAGTTTACACTTATAGACGCACCTAACTACTCGTAAATACGGCACCTACATACATCATGACCAGCTTCCACTAGCATTGCGTCATCTATTTCCAGCGAGGCGAGCGTGGCGAAATTTAACAGCCCACGCTATTAAATTTCGAGATCATTCCCAAAACGGACGATAAACTGTATAGAGCTTCGTCCAATTCCGCACCGGCGCGAATCAATGCGGGCTATCTGTCGGTGCTAAAACAAGCGCGTATCGGCGGCGCCGCTGGCCGCGGGGCGACAAAATATCCTGGCGCCATCACGCGCCGCTCATTGGCGGGTTCGACGTCGGCCGCAGGAAAAATCGCTAAACTTCGCCGGCAGCCATACTGGATCGGATTTGAATCTCGATGCTCTTTTGACAGTTTTCATTTCCGGTTTCATCTAGGTTAAGTTATTTGAGAATTAAGTCCTTCATTCCGTTCATATATGCAGTCTTATCATCTTGTCTTGTCAAGACAAGACAAGATGATAATACAACAAGTTCTAACTAGAAAAGTCTAGCTATGTCATGCATATTCGAGTTCCTTTCCTGCGAGCGTATTATCAACACCTACAAAATTGATGTGTGACCAGCTAAACTGCCCACTTTTCCTCCAACTTTGAATAACGTCTGAAGAACGTTCTAGTGCTTCATCTGAATTTTCGATCAACCCTCGAACTATGAATAACTTCTGCTGGCTCCTCAGACGTTTCTACGTTCTGCTTCGTTTGAATTTTGGTTAAACCCTCCAACTTTGAATAACTTCTGCTGAGTCTTCAGACGTTTCTACGTTTTAGTGCTTCGTCTGAATTTTGGATGAACCCTTCAACGTTGAATAACATCTGCTGGCTCTTCACTCGTTTTTAAGTCTGAATCTTGGATAAACTTATCATGTCAGACTTAGATACTTCCCATTTGAGGCAGAGTCCCAGTTCATGATTTGGCTTTCTGTTGAGATGCAATTCTATGCATATCTTCTGCATTGTCGATTTCATGTCGGTAATCTCTGTCGGCAGTCGACATTACGAAATAGTTTTTTCCTAGTATTTCAACCTAATTGGAGCTAGTTCCTGTGTGTTCTCGCACTATCGAATCTGCCGCATCGGCGATATGACGTCCTATTCCGAAATATGACCGGTCAACGTGGCCGTTGTTTTGCGAAACAATCTCGCGCGGACACGGCATTTCGTCTTTTTTGTGTGCGTACGCGTCGAACCGCGCGGGCACGCGTTCCCGATGACTTTATTTGAGTTTTGCTGGCATTCCGCAGACGGGCCGTGTTAGATAGAACGCGCTGCTCGGGACGGGAATGACGGGCTGACCTATTTTAAAGCCGGTTTTACACGGTAATCTAAACACTGCCATGTTGAGTGACTTTGATCTTGTGATAAATGGCCTCGCTCGTGTGTATCTACTAGATACTGTCTTTATATCGTGTTCACAAACTTTTTTTAGATGTCAATTGCTATTTTAGGACCACATATATATATATTTACTAAATGTTATATTTAAATTCATTGAAACTAAAGAATTTAGACTTGCAAATCAAATTTATTTATTTTATTTACTGAGTAATATAAAATCAATCTACTCAAAAATAATTTCCAATGCAATTAAAATTAACTAAAACTACAATTAAAATAAAAACTCCTACCAACAAAAAATAAATAAATAAAAACTTTAACGGGAAACCCTCGAAGACGCGCCACCAGCACCTTGCCATCAACAACTAAATGTAAAAAACTTAGTCGCAGTCGCTGTCGGAAAGGTGCCCACAAAACTGACCGAATTTTTCCTCACAATGGCAAGGTCAATTTTGTGTGTGAAGTAGGCACGCCTATCTCCGGAGATTTTCCGTGTCACATCAGAGTAAAAAATTGATACTTTTGATGAGCTAGAAAATTAAATTTTTCGGTCATTCCCACAGAGAAAATATACCATTGTGATACTCACGCCTCCAGATTACCCACATCTTTGTCATCATCATTAGAGGATATTTTTACTTTTCAATATAGCTTTTAAGTCTCACTCACAAAGAAAAAAAAAACAAACGTGTTTCTCATGCGAACACATTATAGTTAAATAATCATATTTCAGTTATGCAATAACTTCAACATTCTGCACACTTTACGCGCGCCCCGCGTACAAACACTCCCCAAGTTTGCCTCCGAGATTATGTCATCAAAATCTGTCTAGCAGCAGTTACGATGCAATAACAAATCGTCGACGGGCGTAAAGTGAGATATTTCGACGAATTTCCATACAAATCGCTTCGCCACGGCCGCGGCCGCCGCCGTCCTCAGAATCCCCGGTGGGCGCCGAACGCGCCACCCTATGCGTCACACTTCATAAATTTTGATTTTAATATTTCGGGTCACCCCACTTCTCGCACGTCGACAGTCGTTAGTCGGGCGTGGAGTATTGGTCGGAATACTTCGTGCATTCAATCTACGAAACATACAAGTAGGCTAGCGAACACACCAGTGTGTGGGCCGTAATCATATCTACAACATTGTCTTTGTTGTTTATTATAATAAGTATTATTTTGGCAGTTAGACTGCACTCGAACTCTCGCTCGAACTTGTCACAATAATTTGTTCTTTCGGGATCGATTACACCCACGAAGAAGCTTTTTTTTTTTCTTAAATATTATTTCAAGTATTTAGTGACTATCCCCATAAAACATCGCCTAAATTGCAGTCTTTCGATTGATTACAGATTTGATTGATGACAGATTGCAGCTTTGAGAGGAAGATTAACAACAATAATTATCATCCCTCCATAATTTGTTTACACTCTTGAAATAACTTTAGAGGTCCATTGTAGTACTGAGTCCTCTCAGTAGTAGTCACTGCACTGAAAAATAAAATCTATAAGTATGTTCAGGTATCTACATTTATGTACGAGTGTTTTCCAAGATGTCATCTCCCCTCGCACTACAGCCGAGTCTCTCCAGGCCGGAACAAAAGGTCTACTTCCGCATTCACCCTCCGCGCGATACCTACTCTGTCTGCATCTTTAGCAACTCTAGAATGAACGATATTGAAGAAAACTTTGAGCCTTCGAGCGGCACTGCAAGCAAAGATATGTATAATAATTAAAAAACAAATCAGTCAATTATTTGTGGGCACATTCGCCATGATGCGTGGGTGTAATTCTCAGGCTCCGACACAGCCACCCAGTTTAGAAGAAATAAGAAAAATTCAATATTATATTATATCAGTGGTGCTCATAATTTTCTATATGAAGATCTACCTGGAAATAATTAAAGGCTGCGAGATTGACATCATTGTAACAAAAGTTTTCGTTGTGCAATAATATTTATAGTAATTTTTGTTAGACTTTTTACATATAAATTTAAAGAAAACACATATATTTTACATAATATTTCGACTTTTATACGTCGTGGGTTTAATGTCTTTGTCATCACCAGATAACAAAGATTTGATGTCAAATGATGATGACGAATGATAGATGGCGTTGTCATGGGTTTGAATTCTTCCTATGGTTTAATGGACGATATTTAGGCCGGCTGTCAAAATATTATGTAAAATATGTGTTTTTTTTAATTTATTATTTGTACAAAATATATATTATAAAAATTAAACCAAATATTGGACTAAATAAAACTATTTAATTCATATTATACATAGGTATAATATCTTATCACCCCTACAATGACGAACATACAGATATAACTCCTGAAATTCACCATAAACGTTCCATTTCCAGCGCGGCGCCTCAAAAATGATAGCCACTTTAATCGAACGAGAAAACATTCAGCGGTGTTCAATGTGAGCCCACGATCTGATGCCGCGTCTTTATTGCTATGCAAATGTACCGCGTTCCAATAGACGATTTAGATAGCGGCGCACGCGGCCCCCGAGATGAAGAGATCTGGTTTATGTGTGGAGGCGGGTTCGTCTCCATTTTGGAAAACAATGTGTTTTTTTTTTTAAGAAATACCTTATGTATGAAGAAGACGTTTATTTGCCAAAGAAAGCACGTACGTAAATAAAGCATAAGTATTAAAATCAGCGACAATAAAAACCGACTACGAAAATATGAAAGAAATAAGAAGGAAAGTTGATCGTTAATGCTGTAGTCGGGCCACCTGTATACCTATAATAAAATCCAACGTCTGCTTTCTGTCTGAGTGTATGTATGTATGTCTGTCTGTCCGCTTATAACTCGAGAACCACTGAACCGATTTTAATAAAACAAAATTCTACGGATAGCTTGATTCTTCCCATCAACTATAGGCTACTTACTATCACGCTAAATGGCTTATGAGGTTAGCAGTGAAGTGAAATATGAGAGCGGGCGGAGCCGCAGGCACAGCTAGTCCTTCATATGGCAGTAAAACTGAACTCGAACTTGTCATAATTTGTCCTGTCCGGTTGAATTCTTTACCCGCCCGACTACAGCATTTTCGATCACTTTCCTTGCTATACCTTCGTATTTGTAGTCGGGTTTTCTATAATTTTAATTAAATTCTTTTAGTTCTGAACTATTATTTATGGTATACCATCGCTTAGACCGCGATAGAATAGACCTGATTCAATTTTTTCAGGATATTTGATCAATAGTCCAAAAGATTACTTTCCCCAAAATGTTCACATATTATTAGTATCGTTTGTGATTTTCCATCCATTTCGGACTTTCCAAAACGTACGAAAGGTTCGTTAACGCGCCGGATACATCCGTTCCGCTCTGCACTCATTATACAACATGGCGTTATTAAAAAGTTTACAAAGAATGTCGGGTGAGCCGCAGCCGAGCTCTGCCCTAATTAAACCCATTTTTACAAAGCACCCCCTTTCGGTGAGGGGAGGGGGAGGTTTTTTGGGGAGGAACCACGAAAGTGGGAGCAGGAGGAGACAGAGGTAATGTTCCTTTATGAAAATAATGATGAGACATAATGAATTAGGCGTCAAAGTGTTGGGTCACAATACTGATTTGAGAAACGTTATAATGAGAGAGACCCAATGAACACAGGCGCCAAATTGTTGGTCACAAGGTTAATTTGAGAAAATTTAATGATGAGAGAGACCCAATGAACATAGGCGCCAAAGTGTTAGTCACAAGATTTATTTGAGAAATAAATTATAATGAGAGAGACCCAACGAATATAGGCGCCAAATTGTTGGTCACAAGGTTAATTTGAGAAACGTTAATGATGAGAGAGACCCAATGAACACAGGCGCCAAAGTGTTCGTCACAAAATTTATTTGAGAAACATTAATAATGAGAGAAACCCAATGAACATAGGCGCCAAAGTGTTAGTCACAAGATTTATTTGAGAAATAAATTATAATGAGAAAGGCCCAATGAATATAGGCGCCAAATCTTTAAGTCACAAGATTTATTTGAGAAATATTAAAAATAAAAGAGAGAGACGAGAGAGTAGTATTGAAAAACGTTAATAATGAGACCCAATTAAAATATCGGCGAAATGTTACTTTCGGTGAGACAGGTAGTAGACATATTTTATAAAATTTCTATATGGATTACTTAGTTATTTCCTTTAGCTCATACGTCATTTGGTCAAAAATTTATTTTGAACCTTTTTGTATTTTTTTTAACTTGTATTTAAAGTGTTTTCCGTCCAGTTCAGTGTAGCCGGCATGACCGAAGGGAATCACTGACGTGGCACCAAGTTCATCCGGTGTTATAGGCTGACATCACGGATGTTGTAGGTGATGAAGCCAACCGTGTCAGCATCAATAAAAAAAAATATATATATATATATTATACATATATAGGTAATAGTAACAACAGTTAGAATTGTTCGGTCTGTGATTTTAAACTCGTACTTACGTCCAGTCTGACCTACCGGGGAAAGAGATCTCACCATAATTAGAGGGGCAATCCTGGGACGTAAGCCTCTTGTACGAGCCCGGGGGTGGGCTGTGTCCACATTGGGCGAGGGGCGGTTGGGGTGGACGTAGGCGGGGGACATTTGTGGCGCTCCGCTCGCCGTAATAGCACGGCTTAACTTTAATCGGGGCCGAAGGTAGGATGGAAGACCATTCTAGGGAGGACTGCACCTTCATAAAGTCTGGAATGGGTGATTTTAGAGAAAAACCGAATTGACAATGGTTGTGGAGGCAGAGTCTATTTGAGAAACCTGGTGGTTCACTCACCGTTTTCAAAAAAACATTTAAAGGTACTATACCTCTCAAAGGAACACGTGGTATTTTATGATAATAAACGATATTGTATTTAAAAGTATTCGTAAAAAAAATTGTGTATAACATACCTATATATTTTTTATATTAATATGTTTATATAGTTTGTAGTTTAAGTATTTTACCTATGGAGTATTTATATTATTTAATATAAGTACATTTGTCTATGTATTAATATGTAGTTTATTTTTATCTATGTTCATGTATGTATACTATAATATTATAGTGTTATTTTAGGCGTCCAAGTTGGCTTTGTTGTTGTTTTTTTTTTCATTGATTTATTAACATGTTAGTTAAGTGGTTTCTCTAAATACCCACAAAAATGTTGTAATAGGGTGGTTGACCGGCAGAGATTGCCTTGGGCAATAAGTCCGCCGTTTGTTGTGTCATTTATATAAAACAATAAAGTATATCAAATAAAATAAATAAATAAATGGTGTCATCGAGGCAGCAAATTGAACAGTGTCGAATTAAGGTACATTATTTCTTTGAACTCTGTCCGGTTACACTGAACTGGGCATAAAACACGAAGTAAGTACATATGTCATTGTATGTCATGTACATTGTCAGCCTCGATAGCTCAGTGGTGCAGGCAGACAGTCAACTGTCGCTATTGAATGTTAAGCAACGCTGGGTGCGGTCAGTACTTGGATGGGTGACCGCTGACCGTTGGAGGCTGACCGAGGTTCGGATTCCTCGTAAAACTGTAGGTTTAACCCGCCCGGGTTGGTACCACCGCACTGAATGAAACGTCGGTCGAAACGGCTATGTAAATAGTTTGTGTTTTCCGACCAGTTCAGTGTAGCCGGCACGATCAAAGGGGAAAGCACTGACTTGGCGCCTAGTTCACCCGGTGTTATGGGCTGACATCACGGATGTTGTACATGATGTAGCCAACCGTGTCAGTTTCCATAAAAAAAAAAAAAAATTTGATTATATACAGCCTTTTCGACCTCGATCGCAATCCCGGCTGAACTCATTCGTACTACCTACTGAATCTCGATTCAGCTCGCGAATTACTGCGCACGTCACGTTTAAGTTCGTCGAAAACGGCGCGTTACGACAAAATGGTATTCACCAAGCTAAGTTTCAGACAATACCTAAATGTTGCTCCAAAACGTGTAACGCGCCGCTCGCTGCGCAAGACAAAACGTGTTTAAACAAAAGTTTTTTTATTGCTTCCGAACTGGGTGGCAGTACCCGGGGTCGAAGCCTCAGGCGCAGCCAATTTCACCCCCGAGGAGGTGCCAATCCGGCTTGGAGGCGGACTAACGTAGGTTGGAAAGGGCCATTAATCCGCGATTTGAAGATCCGTGGATTGTGGGAGTGGGGAAAGATATTCACCGGAAGCCCGTTCCACACAATTATCTGAATTAGAGGTTATCAACACCGACATTACCGCCAACACGGTTTAAGGATTATTTGAGAGGAGAAAACTACTCCAAATTTAGCTAAATTCATCATAATTGAGTGGGTAAGTAAAAGTAATATTGCATAAAAAATTTTTTTTCGTAATATTATCTTTATTTACATCCGTTTATATTGACAAAAACATGAAAGAAAAAAAAAATAAAACAACAGAATATACATAATCAAACTAATAACAAAATTAAAATAAAAAGCTTCTCCATAGGGACTGTGACTGCAGTCCCAAAGACCGAAGCAGCGTTCCCCCGCTGCTGAATGGCCTAGCTAATGTTTTGGGTGAGGAACGCTCTGGCACGACGGTGTCCTTTTTCGTCGACGATGTTCAAACGACCATTATTCCTTCCTTTACTTACAACATACATACCAAACCTACCAAAAAGTTGATAAGCTCACACCATTGTGCTCATACAATATAGATAAATAATAAACCAAATAGTTTTAGTAGATAAATCTGGTGAGCGCCGTGCAAAAGCTTTCTTTGTTCGGCGAATCGCCATTGAGATGCAGAGGTGTAACGCGGCGTGCGTACTTGGCACTTGCACCGGTGCAGCGACTCAGGCAAATTTAAATGAAATATATTAATTATAAATTATTATTTTTAGGTTTAGTTTATAAATTATTTTAGTTTAGTTTTTCATATTTCTTAATTTTAATTTAATTTTATTGTTATATTGTATGATTGTGTCATGAAATTGATTAATATAATGTTTCGTTGCTATGCTAGTTCATCAATAAACAATTATTAATAATTAAATAGTTTTAATGGTTGGAAATATTGTATACTTGTTACATTTCAAAAAAACCCACCCTAATAATAAGCTGGCTAATAATAACACTTGCAATTTTTAAAACCTCCGACACGCAAAAAAGAGAGGTGTTATAAGTTTAACGTGTGTGTGTATGTGTGAAAGGGTGTGTCTGTCTGTGGCATCGTAGCTCCCAAACGGATGGACCAATTTGGATTCGGTTTTTTTATTAAAAAGCTGGTATGTTTGTAATAAAGTAATGAAGTAATTAAGAAATCAAAAAATTTTAAACCTTAAAAAGTGGGCCGGTTTGCATGCGGTTTTTAAAAAAAAAGATTGAAACAAATTAAAAAAATTACTTACTTAAAGGAATCGGAGGACAGCTAATTAAATAAAATATAAAAACTCAGAGCTGCGCTGGTATTTACTTAGTGGTCCCCCGACTCCTTTAAGTAAGTAAACGGAAATTATTTTTACCTATTAATACAGTGAAGGGAATATTTTTGAAGTGGCAATTATTATATTTTAGTTAAAAGCAACGAAAGTGAAGGAAAGTGAACGAAAGTGGACGAAAGTGAACGAAAGTGAGTCAATCCACGCTTCTCGCATCAGACTATCTGCACAGATTACTTAATAGTTACTTCGTCTATCTGTCTCTCAGACCCCAAAGCCTACTAGAAGCTATTGTCATCGCCACTAAACAACAGCAAAAGAAATTCGATATGTCAAACTAAGTACAGTGTAAACGAAGCCACCGCTGGCTGCACTGCAAGACCAAACTGTGACCAATGTTATCTACACATCATATCTTGTCTCGATTACTGTCATTGATAAATCGGGTACGTATGTTTTTATGTAATCCGATATGGCTGGCTGAATCAGAGGGGCCAGGGCACATGATCCGACCAGCTAATAGTAATATCACCTACGAGAAGGTAGGTGCCATACCGGAAACTTAACTTTTTGGATTGCTGATTATACTGGAGTGAGGCTGCTACGCGGCGATCTTACATCCAGTACGGCTGTACCAATTCTTCGCATACAATTTGAACCTACCGGCCGTATTCGAACCTCGGACCTCTCGCACGAGAAGCCGATGCTCTGACCACTCGGCCTAACAGCAGAACCGATCTACTAAAATAATAGTTTATTGAACAACTATTTCATAGTATGGGTAGGTATTTGATATCGTAAAAAAATTAATTGGTATGGGAACGTGATCAGTATCTGATACACATACACCCCTTAGCGTAAAGTTACCTACTAATGAAAGACCTTATATAAGGTGTCTAGCGACGCCCATGGACATTCGGCCGCATGCGGTGTCTGTGTGCGTAGTAGGTAATGTATCGAGACAGGCGGCGCGGCGGGGGCGTGCCGCACCGCACACGCGCGCCGCCGCGCCGGTAAACCCTCGTGGGAAAGATATGAGGAAGGGCGCATCAGCGGCGCAACACAGTGAACTGAAATCATTCACTAAACCCCTCAGATCGGCTCACGCAGATAACTACATTTTACATACATATTGATTCAGCTATCTGCGGAGGAATTTAAAAGGATAGAACAGTTGCCATACATTCATCAATACTAATAATAAATCTGTAAGGGATGGTTCCTGAAGAATCCCGTGACGTATCGGGCGATACGTCGACTTATGTCGGACTTATGAGGTCTTCAGTGCCTACTGTTAATCCGTAAATATTTAACCTTTCCGAGACCCTTTCCTAACCTTTTTTGGAAACTTACACGGTTAGCTACATCACCTACAACTTCCGTGATATCAGCCCATAACACCGGGTAAAACTAGGTACCATGTCAGTGCTTCCCTTCGGTGCTACTGAACTACTATAAAAATCCTTCTCAACTTTTTTTTGAAGCTTATTAAATGAGGAATCCTGTGGTCGTAAGCAAGTCATTAAGACAGGGCGACCGCTCGACCGTTGGAGGCTGACCTTGGTTCGGATTCCACGTTAAACTGTAGGTCCCTTCCCTTCTTACCTTACTAGGTGGTAAGGTTCATCCCGGCCGGGTTGGTACCACTGCACCGCACGGAACGAAACGTCGGTCGAAACGGCTATGCAAATAGTTCGTGTTTTCCGTAAAGTTCAGTGTAGCGGACATGAAATGAAGGGAACCACTGACATGGCACCTAGTTCACCCGGTGTTATGGGCTGACATCACAGATGTTGTAGGTAATGTAGCCAACCATGTCAGTTTCCTTAAAAAAATATAGTATTTATGAGAAAAACTATTTATTATTTATTGTTGTTATATTTAAAAAAATACAAAACGAACCTTGGAAAATTTTCACCCCTCGAATTTGCCGCAAGTATAATGTTATTTACCGTGCCCTTAACACTTGACCTAACAACATTTTATTCCTTACATTTTTTTTTATTTTTTCTCCAAAAATGTATCCTCCTCGTATGTAAGTAGTACTTTTTGTTTCCTTTTTCCTTTTTTTTTTGTATACCTAATTTGTATGTGTTATGTTTAAAATCGTATTGTTAGTTCTTTTGTTTGTTTTAATTTTAGTTTAAATGTTTTCTTTTTTCTAAACAAGTTACGATTGTTTTATTATTTATACTAACTTTAGCTTGTTCAGTATTTTAATTTGGTGATGTTGTTTTTATGTTGTGTTTATGGTTGTGTTGCACAGATTCCATGTTTATATATATTTTAAGATTTATATTTTTGTATATACATATGATTCTGTGTGGATAATCCTACTAAAAACAAAAACTAAAAATTTATTGTGTGCTATAAAGAGTTTCTCTTCTATGACTTTTCGCCTGCTTTGAATGCCTGTTTCATCCATTTGAATTCGGATTCAGCTATCTGCCGCCTGCGCGCTATCAGCACAGCGACATCTGTGCGCCGCCGCCGCCGCCGGGGCGGCGACAATGCGGGATTATCCCGTAATGTGGAGAGCAAAAAGCAGGGCTTTTGTCATTGGTATTTTTAGTAAATACAGCTTATGCAGGTACAGTTGAGATAAAAAGCGTAGGTGCGCCGGTCGCTCCAGGTACAATTTACATTTCGCTAGATAGTTACCTACCTATTTGCATTGTGTAGGTAATTCTTAGAGAAAAAAATATATATTTGAGCCGACAATTGCGTATGCTCGATAAGCATCTTCGGTAGATCAGTGGTGCGATCGGTCGACTGTCGTTGGTGATGTTAAGCACATGATGAGCTTGTTTCGAATTCCATGTAAAACTGTGGATACCTACCCTTCTTATACTTACTAGGTGGTACCAACCCGCCCAGGTTGATAAATCGCACTGGTGGTCGAAGTGGCTATGTAAAAAGTTCGTGTTTTCTGTCCAGTTCAGTGTAGCCGGCACGACCAAAGGGAAGCACTGACATGGCACCTAGTTCACGAAAGGGTTGACATAACGGATGTTATAGGTGATGTGTGTATCAGTTTCCATAAAAAAATAAACATATAAAACACAATGGCAAACCCAAAACCCAAAGGCTGAACTTCACATGCAATTTTTACTAATAGAGTCTATCAATCTATCAATATATGAATAACTAATTCTCAAACATACCCACAAACCTTAGTCCAAACTCGACAAACCAGTTTAATGCTAATGTTAAAATACATACACAAGAATATCTAACTCCCAAACCCGATCATAAAACTTAGCTAAAACTCGACACACGAAATACATATGAATATTGCACTGGCCATCACCAGTACGTTTGGTTTTTATTCATAGATTATGTTGGAACCTTCTAGATTGACACTCGCGTCTCGATTATTTTAGAATATAGTGAAAATTTTGAATATAATAAGTAATAAGCGACTCTGTTCATCTGTGAGTTGTACGGTGGATCTGGTTCTTCCGGCTGGAGGATCGGAAGTGTTCTGATATTAAAGAAACCACATTGCACGACTGCTTTTTACTTATTAAGCCAGATTGGCACAGCCAACCGATAGCTTGTAGGAAAAATTTGATGTACCCAGCATTAGGCTGGGGTACAATATCTAACTCCCAAGCGCGCTCAGAAACCTTAGCCCAAACTCGACACACCAATTTAATGTTAATGTTGTAATCCATATATATGAATATCTAACTCCCAAGCAGGCTCAGAAACCTTGCCCCAAACTCGACACACCAGTTCAATGTTAATGTTTAAATAAATAATTATGAATATCTAACTCCCAAGCACGCTCAGAAACCTTAGCCCAAACTCGACACACCAGTAAAAGCTAGCACATGTTACATACATATAAAACTACATACACAAACGCATATACATATGCACGAATGGACATCTTTCGCCTTCACCTTTCTTCCCCCTCCCCAGCCGCAGTAGCCTGAATGTGGCCAAATTGAGTGAGCGGAAGTCGGCGCCTCCCGCCGCGCCGCCCGCGACTTGACCGGAAGCTCGCCGCCGCGCCGCCCAGCCGCCGCCGCCCGCCCAACCCCCGTGAGCGGGGTGAACTAAACTGTTTAGTGGGGTAGGACCCGGCCTGAGGCTTACCTCTGTTTATAGTTGGCTATAGTGGCATCATTAGGTAAGATTGGCCAGTCATGTTTGAATTAAAATAGGTGGGTCTTATGTTATTTTAGTAAATTAGTTTGTTGGTTTTAGAAACTTTAATGTGTAACTAATAGTAATAAGTTATGTTTTGTTATGTATATAAGGTGTTTCGCTGACCATGTCATTAACTTCGGGAGGGTTACATACACACTGAAATAAACACTTTACGTAAGAAAAAAACATATGTTTATAGGAGCATTTTTTCTCCTAACAAAAAAATTTAATCAAATAAGTAGCTGTAAAAACCAATCATAGTGACCTTGTGACTTACTTACAACAAACAGCTGTTCTGCGTTTGAACATAGTACGGTCATTGACCCCGTACAATGCAAGATACCTACTGTTACACACAGGTTAATGTTTAGGTAGCTAACATGTTTTGTTAATTTTTTCGAAAAGTAATACTATAAACATATTTTTTTTTTTGCGTAACGTGTTTATTTGAGTGTCTATGTAACCCTCCCGAAGTTAATGACATGGTCATCGTAACACCCTATATATGTATACATATCAATCGACGGCGTGCCATATGATTTCTAGAAGTAGATAATTTTTCGTGTGTATTTTATACACCGCCGAGTCATGCAGCAGGTGGGTATTCGTGCCTTACTTACTGCTTGATAGTTAACTTGTCCTAATACATTGTTTAACGTGGTGGTCGGTGTTGTGCTGTAATTTACAAAAGTACTAGTAGCACAACACTGATTATTCTGCTTACTCCGATTGTCGGGATACAGCGTGTGGTATGTATGTACCTATGCATTTTATACAGGAGGTAGAATTAGAAAGTGAATTAAGATGACCACTGACGCCACAACACCGTAACACTGTAACGCTCGCGTCTTATGTTTACACACCAAATGTGGGTCCTCGGTACTAATTATTTTTTCTTATTTAGCGCAAACAGAGCGTAGGTGGGAAACCTAGACTTGACAACATTTATGTAAGACGAAAGAAGTTAAGTTTATTTAGATTATATTTATTTAAAAAAAAACTACTTTACAAATATTGCCTCGTAAAACTGTAGGTCCCTTCCCTCCTAATTTTACTTGGTGGTAGGGTTTAACCCGCCCGGGTTGGTACCACCGCACTGAATGAAACGTCGTCGGTCGAAACGGCTATGTAAATAGTTTGTGTTTTCCGACCAGTTCAGTGTAGCCGGCACGATCAAAGGGGGAAGCACTGACATGGCACCTAGTTCACCCGGTGTTATGGGCTGACATCACGGACGTTGTAGGTGATGTAGCCAACCGTGTCAGTTTCCATAAAAAAAATAAAAAAAAATAAGTCAAACAAATCTACATATAGAATAGTACGAACCAGTTTATAAATTTTTTAGGGTTAGGGAAACTGTTTTGAAGTTTTTTGAGAAAATAGCATTCTAGTGAACTGAGCGACAATCGCGAGATCGCTGCGCTAAATCGCTATGCGTGCAAGAAGTAAATTGTCACGGAACCCTTTATGTCTGAAAAATAAACGGTATTTTCATTGAATGAAATTAGCGTCTATATTGTTCGTCTATGAAGACATACTTCATCCAAACACATCATCGCGTTCAAAAGATCTGTGACACTCATCTATAGCTGTTTGATCTAACAAAACCCTTCAACATCTTTGACAAAAAAGACATAAACATTATCCTCCCATTCACGATGTCTTGCCCCGCATCGGCCACCGTGACACCACACCCTTCTATACGTGTCTACTATAGAGTATATTATAGATAGAGATGTTTTTTTTTATGGAAACTGACACGGTTGGCTACTTCACCTACAACATCCGTGATGTCAGCCCATAACACCGGGTGAACTAGGTGCCATGTCAGTGCTTACCTTCGATCGTGCCGGCTACACTGAAGTGGGTGGAAAACACAAACTATTTAAATAGCAGTTTCGACCGACGTTTCATTCAGTGCGGTGGTACCAACCCGGGCGGGTTGAACCCTACCACCAAGTAAGGTAAGTACTGACCGCGCTCAGCGTTGCTTAACCATCAATATCGATAATCGACTGTCTGCACCACTGAGCTATCAGCGGATGATGTATAGATATTATTATAGAAACAGTATATATATATAGAGAGAGAGATTATGTAGAGACATAGGAGTGCCAATGCAAAGCATAATACACATTGTATTCTATGAAAATTTGAAACGGCTAACTATATCTTTTGAAGCGTAGGTAACGCTTCAAAAGATACAGCCCTTCAAAGGTAGAACATACGGACGGACAGACAAACGGGCATACAAACAGATACACGAACGTAAGGTGAGACGGACAGAAGGCGTAAGTTAGTAATACGGTCTGGTATGGATATGGAAGCCTAAAAGCTAAGTCACTTTGAATATTTCGTTCTAATTTTAAACGGCCAGAATCACCTTCAAATTTGATAGATTTGTCGAGATGTGATATCAAAAGTTCAATATTTTACCTTTTACACGGAATCCTAAAAAGTTGTTTTAATCGAAGTAGGTTGGTACCTACGTTGAATTGATTAATGAATTTGAATTATGTGATATGATTTTGAACTTAGAGTTGCATTGAAAAATGAAAAAAAAAAGTTGTTTTTCACATTTCAAATCGTATTTCGTCGATCTACAATCATGCTATCTTTTAGTACGACTATCGTTACCTACTGTTCTTCAAACCGAAATAAACTTCACATAAATATCTTTGTGCTCTGAAATCCAGCGCTCTATTGAAACGCGCACGCTCGTCGGCGGCGGCGCACTATGGGGCTTTTTGTATGGAAGCGCGGAAAAAAGTCCATAACTTCTAAAGTATTTGAGATATTCAAATTTTTTTTTCTGTGAAATTAATGTTTCCTATAGCCGCTTCATATGACATCAAATACGGTGTTGCCACAGAAAACTGAAAATATACATGAAAATTGACTTCAGTCAAGAGCGTTCGATTCCACTTAATGCATTTTGTAGATAATATGTGGTGTAAAAATAACACATTTATCTCAAATACTGTCAAGCGGCCTCGAACTGAGACCTTGTCAACAAATTCTAGTCATAAGAATATACATACAGTAATATAAAATTAAAAACTTAGTCCTCTAAAAGTGCGCTTACATCATCACCTATATTTCTATCTTTTGCTTTTTTGAAAATGGGCCTAAGGTGTGCCATCACAGGGTCTGATGACGTCATCATAAGGTTCATGACATCCTCATTAATAGCCACTCTGCTGCACTTTCTGGAGTGTCGCAAGCGATATTTCTTGTAGTCCTTGTTTCGGGATTCTTGTGCTTCCTCCGACAGAGAACCGACAGGAAAAATGCAGTTCTCCACAATGGCCTCTCCATGTATGAGTATTTTGTGCACCGTGGATGGCATATTGTACCATTCATACAGGGACACGAACTTCTTTGCCGCCTCGAGGCAATATGCGCCGAATTTGTTCGAGTTGTTTGTTCGAAATGTGTAAGTTTGAAGTGTTGTAAATGATGCATTTGCAGGTATTTGCAGCTGGATTTGCTCTTATCTATTAAAGTACATACTCAGGATAACGTCAGTATGCATGAGCACTTGGAGGCAAATGGAGGCAAAAATATACGTCCAAGAGTTCTAAAAAACATATGGAATTTCGACTATGTAACAAAAAAAAAATTTTTTTGAAAACTCAACAATTATATTCATATTTGATTTACGTGTATTTATTGAGCATAAGATTTGCTTTGAGAAAAAAAATTACCATAGATATCTAGACAACGGATCCTGAAAATAAAAATTGGCATTTTCTTGCACGTGAATGCAATCAGTTGCGCAACAACGGCCTTCCCTGCGACTCTGTAGAAAAAAAAGTATGTGTCAAAACAGAATCATAGTCAGGATTTCAATGTTGTGTTTATATAGTTATTATTATATATATATATCTTCTATATATCACGAACTTTGTTAAATGGACTTAATTCCTCTAAAGCCCCATAGTGCGGCGCACGGAGGCGGCGCGTCGACGGCAGATGTCCAGCGCGCCTTCTGCTATATCAAACACATTGACCCGAGTACAGCGTCCTATTGAACTTTGGGCGGCTTTGTGTGATTGGTGATTGCCCCGCTAGTGTTGTTCAGGGTCTTTCAACTGATACTTATGTGACCAATCAATTGATATCACTTGGAGCACTGAGATGACTTCATCTAAGATTTCTTTTTGAAGCGAAGTTTTTTAACGCACGTTTGAGAATTGGGATGGGGACCTAACTCAGAAACATTTAAACGTCACGAAAGGAAGTTGCAACGGTCCTTATTGGCTGGGCAGCTCGTCGCGTTGCCCAACGCCATCCACGAGAGTCTTTTGAAGTCGAACCATTGTATAATTAGTCAATTCCATGTTATATATCTTTCTTATCCTCTTTATACTTTCTTATATGTATGTAACTCAATCAACATGGATCTTCCTTATCCTTACCTATAATAAAATCCAACGTCTGCTTTCTGTCTGAGTGTCTGTCTGTCCGCTTATAACTCGAGAACCACTGAACCGATTTTAATAAAACAAAATTCTACGGATAGCTTGATTCTTCCCATCAACTATAGGCTTATTATACTTACTATCACGCTAAATAGCTTATGAGGTTAGCAGTGAAGTGAAATATGAGAGCGGGCGGAGCCGCGGGCACAGCTTGTATTATTATAATGTTTAAATTTATTTTCATTAATCTTCTAGGAGTAAAACTAATTAAATAAAATTAACCTAATAAATAAATAAAAACTAAATAGTTGCATGTAAGTCTTTCAAAAAATTTCGTCCAAATCAGCCCACTCCGCCACAGTACCCAATACGCTGGCTGCGTTGCCCCTTTGAATAAATATCGCATACATATATAGATCGAATCCCGACCGAAATTCAATTATTAATTCGATTTTGAATACAAAGCGTAAGAAGCTTCTCTTCTGTCGGGTGTCCACCGCCTTAGCAAGCTAAACAAATGGTCCTTCGAGCCGGATACCATTTGTTTAGGTTGCAATTAATTATGTAAGGTTTTATAGGTCGCTGATACATTGGCAAACACCAAACAACAACTTTGTTGATAAAGTAATTTTATTTAGAGAGAACACACACAAATCGACTTATACAAGGGGAATCTGACGGAGAAGAGAATGTCCGTCTTGCCGACCGAAGTTAGCCACGTAAAAGAGGGCAAAATTGTTGCCAGTGCAAATCATTAAAAATTATTGTTTGGTTCCAAACAGAGAGGACCTTCAGTATTACACCACCGGTTCGAACAGTGAAGCAGCAGGTGTAGTTTTTTCGTCAGAAAAAACTCATGCATGTCTGCCGGATTGGAAGGCATGTCTGCCGGATTGGAAGGCATGTCTGGCGGATTGGAAGGCATGTCTGCCGGATTGGAAGCTCGCCACGTAAAAATATTAATGAATAGTTAACTTAGCCTAACCCCAAATATTTACCTATATCGCACCGTTGGCCTCAATCGATAGATAGCATAGATATAAGTATTTGCTCATATGGCAAAGTTGCCAAGAGAAACATACAACCTAACCTCAGATAGCACAGTGGTGCAGACAGTCGACTGTTGCTATTGATTGTTAAGCAACGCTGGGCGCGGTCAGTACTTGGATGGGTGACCGCTCGACCGTTGGAGGCTGACCGTAGTTCGGATTCCACGTAAAACTGTAGGTCCCTTCCCTTCCTATCCGCCCGGGTTGGTACCATCGCACTGAATGAACGTCGTCGGTCGAAACGGCTATGTACATAGTTTGTGTTTTCCGGCCAGTTCAGTGTAGCCGGCACGATCGAAGGAAAGCACTGACATGGCACCTAGCTCACGCGGTGTTATAGGCTGACATCACGGATGTTGTAGGTGATGTAGCCAACCGTGCCAGTTTCCATAAAAAACCTACGTAAAATTCTAGCGTTCGAAAAGCCTAGAAGAGCGTCCGAAGTTCTCTTCTGACATTTATAGCTGGTCTAATTGGCGACGATCTAGTGTCGTCCAGGGGCAATAAAGTGCCGAGGGCTCACTCCTGCCCTCCCCGCCCCGCCCCGCCCCTCCCCGCCCCGGGGCAGCGTCGTCGTGCCGCGCGTCTCGGCGTCCATAAAGGGGATGAATGCGGGCATCTATCTAAGTGAGACCGAGAGTGTAGGTCGGCGAATATGTGGGTCTACCCGGTTTGCTTGAACGTATACTAACTTTGCGGCGGGTAGCCGAGTGATCTGGGCGTCGTCGGCTTCGCTTGCGAGAGGGTCGAGGTTAGAATCCCACCGGCGTGTACCAACCAATGAGTGTTGTCTAATTTGAATAAAAAATTATGTGTATACAACTTCACCCACTGCTCCATGGTTCGGATTCCATGTAATAATGCAGGTTGACTGGAGGAAATTGCCAAAATCAATAAGCCCGCCCTTGCCACGCATTAAGTAGAATAAAGTGTATTATTCTATTATTATTAACGTTTTGTTATAAAATGTTCATGTAAGTTGAAAATGCGACTTAGTGAGTGGCTTTCTTCTTTTGAAATTCGAATTTCGAATCAGCAGAACCAAGACAGTGAATCAGCTGTCGACCTTTTCTCTGTCGACCTACCATTAGCTAGGTCGTGGAGGCAGCAGTGGCTGGTGGTGTGTCCACGCTGAGCGGCGCGGCGCGGACGGGGCGGAGGCGCTCCGGCCTGCAACGGTCGCCCGGCCGATGCGGAGCCGCCGCGCTCCGCCACCGGCCTGCCAGGATTATCCTCAATCGCCAACTATTTATTACCCCCAGGCTTTTTGGCAGCGCCGCCCGGCCTCGCCTCGCTCAGGTGCTATCAATCTATTTAATGATCGAATCCGCGCCATCTCATCTCTTGCTCTTTTTGCGTCTGCGCTCAAGTTGCTGCAAAAAGAACGCCATCGGGAACTAATCGATCTTTAATTGTAGCCCGGTTGAGTATGACGTATGGCGTTTAAAACGCGACGCTCGAGAAAGCACACGTGCAATTTTTGACGTATAATTTGCGAGCGACTGATACCAATACGATTGCCATTGTTACAAGCCCATTCTCATCCTTCGAATCATGGGAAAGAGTATCTTCCAAATTCAAATTTCTTTGAAACAGTTGACTTTCGCCTATACGATTGCGAGCCGAGGATTCATGTTCTATTCTTGAATCTCCTACCGACACACAAAACGTCAAAGAGCGCCCATTGTTCCCCAGCACTCAATCCATCGCGTCACTTTTTACGGCCCCCAATTCGCACTCCCCAAAAACCTACCAACAAAACCCAAAAACAAAAACACAAGACAAAAACACTCCGAGACAATAGACACAGGGGGAAGGGATGCTTGAGCGGGGAAAGGGGGTGACCGCTGGACACAGCCTGTTATTAATTATTTGCAGAGTCAACAATGCTTCGCTTCTGACACCCTTCGATCTTCAGGGGAGGTAAGATCGACCGATATTAAAGCCGGTCGGACCGGAGATACCGCTACCAAGCCCAAAATATAACGAAAGCCGCGTCTCCTGCGCATGTTTTTGCGAAACATTACACAAAAAACATTTCTTTTCATACAAATGTGTATAGCCACGCCCCAATGTTTCGATGTTTCTCTGTAATGTTTCGAAAAAAACATTCGCAGGAGACGCGGCTGAACTCATTCAAAATGTTATATGCCATTATGAGTTATAGATATAGCCAAGTCCGCAATTTCCATTGTTACGATTTCATATTTTACTAGAATATTTTTCATTTTAAATTTTTCATACTTATTTTTCAAAATGAAATGTTGGCGTTTGGTGATAGTTTATTTTGGTTCAATACCTAAATTAAATATGAAATTTACTTAATAATATGTTTCGTCATACAAAATTTATTTTTTGCTCTGTTTTAAAATTATAATTTTGCTGATTTTCAAGAAATAGCAATTACCACAAATATTTTTTTCTAATTTAAACATAAATGACCATCCATCTTATTCCTTCATCGGTGTCTTCCAATCTTGACTCGACGACGCCTTAATTTTATGGCACACTCTAAACCGTCATTTAATTAATGGAGCGTCAAACAATGGTTGATTTTTTTACCATTTGTTGGATAAATTAATATTGTTGACAGTCTTCAGACATCGTGATGGCGCCGGGGACGGCGGCGGCGGCGGAGCGGGCGCGTAGCTACGCGAGGCGCAAGATGGTTGTCGCCGTCTGATGCAACATCTATTAAGTTTGGTTGGTTAGATAAGGCGAAATAATTGTTCCCGTTTGCGTTTTTAATGCGACCATAATTAACCACGAATTTGAGTGAAAAAAAATATTATAATATGAATCAAATAATATTTGAGAGCCCAGTTCGCCAAAAACTAAAAAAAAATAGCTAGGTGCTACTTCTGAGGTGAAACAGCAGTAGGTTCCTACAATGGACCTACTGACAGTCAGCCTCAAGATTAGGAGATACCTCTTTAAGTGTGTTTTAGTGCCCTTGTGTCCAGTAGTAGGACAAAAAGAAATTACTGTCTATATATGTATATAAATTATTTAAGGGAAAGCACAACTCACATAATAAAATTATATTAAATAATAATTCGCTACTTATATGATAAATATAAAAAACAAAATGTTTTGGTACCAAACATTGTAAGAATCTTTTTTTTAGGTTTCCGTATACATACGAGACACGGAACCTCGCGAAACCACGCTCAGAGATTCGCCATGCTAGCTTTATAGCTGGCATGGCGGACAAAAAGGTCGTCGTCCAATTTAAGATATAGTTGGGAACACTCTCACTGGAAGACCTTTCCATATTTACCACAAATAAATTAATCACATAAACATGAAAAATACTTAAAAGTTCTTCAGCGGTCAAAAACAGTTTTCCTATATAAACTAATCCAGCAACACAGGACCCCTCGTCAAGTCCATCGACAAACCGGAACGGGACAACAGGGTATGCAGCGCCGCCGGAATCGATGCCACCAATCAAATATTCAGCTACGATTCAGACTTCTGTAAAAAAGTCGCGCGGGGTGTATGCGCGCCACCATTGCGCGCCACATACATACTCTGCAATAGGCCTGGGGCTCAATGTTGGACTACAGCAGCCTGCAGCCGATGATGGCATTGCAATATGATTTCAGCCAAAACCAGCATGGTTTTGGCTGTGACGAATGGTGCATTCGTCACAGCCAAACGACAGTTAACAAACAATAGGTCGCAGGCAGCGAATTGCGACGGAGGAACATTTACAGATTGTTTATATTTTCTTAATGAATCAATTCTGGTGTACTAATTTCGTAAATTTCGATACACGACTTACGACAGTATTCTATAATTTGTTTTATTATGGTCTACTAACTTGTTGATTTGTACACAAATCAACAAGTTAGTAGAACAGATTGTGACAAGTTCGAGTGCAGTCTCACTGCCATGTTAATGAACAATAAACAATTACCATAATTTCAGAGTTATGACAGTATTGAATGGGGGGTACGATATATTTTTTTAATTTTTAATTTTTTTTTATGGAAACTGACACGGTTGGCTACATGACCTACAACATCCGTGATGTCAGCCCATAACACCGGATGAACTAGGTGCCATGTCAGTGCTTCGGCGGGACAAACCCTACCACCTGTAAGGTAAGAAGGGAAGGGACCTGCAGTTTTACGTGGAATCCTGTAATTATTTCGTCTCTTGGTGCCGTGTACACAGGTCGATGATGTGTGCACTAGGCGTTAGCTTCCACTCTAAGGCTCTCGCGGCTCGCATATTGCAGCCGCCGCCAAAGCTATCGCACTACGTCGGGTTTTGCGGCGTATATTTGGCATTGATTTATATTTTCGTTGTATCCCTTTTCCCATCGGGCGTTTGTTCTCGCGACAAAAGCGCGATATGGCGGAAAACCGAACGGGTGTTCGTCCCGCCACCCGCCCTCCCCTACCGCCGCATCCCCGCACCGCCGCCACCAGCCCCCGTTTTGTGGATATAGTTTAGCTCTTTTATCTGCGCTTTGAAAAACATTCTGAATACAATGATCGATTTGTGTGAGTTGTGATCGCTCTTATTTGGGATTTTTTACTTATTATTCAATGGGAAACAATAATTCTTGTTTATTTATTTATGAATAACTGTATGTACTCGTAGGTACCGTGTGAGGCCGGTAGGTACTTAAAGTAATGCCCAACTGCATCTCTCCACTTGCAAGGAGTGAAGGGCGACTATAAGGCAAAAAGACTAGATGCCGTGATAAAGGGCGACAGGTTAGCCACCTCTCACCTTGGCACTGTCTTTCCACCGAGTCGTGCAGCTGGTGGGACCTCGTGCCTTACTTGCTGATTGATAGTTATTGTCTCCTAATACTTTGGTGTTCGGTGATAAGCTATAATTTACCAGAGTCCTTGAAGCACAACACAGATTACTCTGCTTACACCGATGGTCGCGATACAGCGTGTCGTATGTATGTTTGTATGAGTAACTAATGTGTACGAATGATAGAAAAAAATTTCAAGCGATAAACCTATGAATAATAATATTATCCAGGTTAAATTAATCAAATCAAATCAATCAAATCAAATCAATATAATTTATTGCGTATTTGTAGTGGTATAATAACATCAATAATGCTTATTGTTCTTCTTCTTCTTTTTTTAAATAGTGGCAACCAAACGAATAGGAAATTCGTTTATTACTGCCAGTATCCAGTGACGGAGTTGCACGGTATAAATTTGTGATTACTTTTTATAATATAATAAAACAAAATAATTTTGAAAGGAACGAAGCATTTGAAGTTACTAGTTTGCATGCACAAATTCTGGAAGACACATACTTAGTTGTAAATAAGAAGAGTGCTTATTGTTAGTTGAAGCACAGAATAGAAAAGAGTACACCGTTGAAGCTGTACTGCAGGTTATTGACATTTTCTTGACCAAAAATGTGTCGCTGTCATGTTGATTTTGTACATTTTGTTAGTTAACCACTTTTTCGTGAACATTGGCGACATAATCGAAGTACACAACATAAAAATTGCCATAATTATTCCTCCAGACAATGCTGTTTAAAAATTTCTCAGACGAGAGTGTTTTACCCGACTGCGCTTAGAAAAAAGGAGGGTTATTTTTTTCAAGTGTATATATGCATATATTTGTGTATGTATGTATTTTATTCCTTTCTCACGCCCTGTAGCCTAAGCGGCTTGTTGGATTTTAACATATGAGGTGTCGTTGCGTTGGATTCGTCTCACTTGCGCGAGTATATTGTTTCAAGTATTTAAAATAGCGGCCGTCAGGCGCCATATTGTCAAATTTTGCAAATAGTTTTTCTTCAAACCCCATAGAATGGGGTATCATTGTCAATAGCTCAAAAAGGCTATTTCAAAAAAATACTACCGCACTATTGGAACTAAAATGAATTTCTAAAAATTCTAAACATAATCTGCAAAAAAAAAATCAGGAAACCAGAAATCCTTCCTTCCTTACCTTTAATAAAATCCAACGTCTGCTTTCTGTATGTATGTATGTATGTATGTCTGTCTGTCCGCTTATAACTCGAGAACCACTGAACCGATTTTAATAAAACAAAATTCTACGGATAGCTTGATTCTTCCCATCAACTATGCGCTACTTACTATCACGCTAAATAGCTTATGAGGTTAGCAGTGAAATATGAGAGCAGGCGGAGCCGCGGGCACAGCTAGTATCTGTATAAAATGCAGTAGTCGGATTCGGTGTAGAAGGATTCGAATACATAAATAAACCGACTGCAGCATTTTATACTGATATTTCCTCGTTTCCCAAATTTTTTAGCAGTCGGGTTTTATAATTTTTTATTATTATTTTTTTACCTGCATAGTTTTTTCTCAACAAGGCTACTGGTAAACTTTTAAAGACGGCGGCCTCGCTCGGTTATATCGCTCCGGGGGCGGCGACGCAGGCAGGAGCAAAGATCTCACGGAAGATAAAAGCCTCCATAGAGCCCCGGAAGCCTTACATCCTGAACCGAGGTACTCTGTCAACCCGGACACATTAATATGTCATTAAGTAAGTATAATGTTTCGTGACAAATTCGATACGCGCCATTGTCGGCCGCGCGACGACGCGCCGGTAGTTATTGTGTGATTGTCGATACGGCAGCAGGTAGCATCAGTGAGGAATTATTTAATAAAAATGTATTGACTGTGGCCGATAAATGATTGAAATACCATTTCTTTTTTCAGTGCGAAGAACGTATCGGGGAAGTTTCGTAATTATTTTTATTTCAAAATACCTGATAATATTTTACGGTACCCGTGTGTGTGGGCTTGTACTTAAAAATAATACTACATACTACTTACTTGAATACTTGCTTAACGTGATGGTCGGTATTACCGATGCTGTAATTTACAAGAGTACTAGCAGCACAAGACCGATTACTCTGCTTACCTCGATTGTCGGGATACAGCGTGTTGTGTGTATGTATGTAATACTTTTAAAACACAGACAATAAAGATAACAATAAGATTACACAAAGATTACATAATATATTATTATTGAGTGATGAGATGAGTCATAATTAAAATTGTTTATAAATAAGCCCGTTTCGATCCACTGATCGCCAAAACACGCGGTCTTCTGCTCTTCTCGTCCTTCACTCCAGAGTTCCGGCTACTTTTTAGGTCGTCTGTACCGTAGCCAGGGGAATAACAGGAGTATCGGAAACCTCTGTTTTTGCGTTGTCTATGACATGGGAGTTCATGCCCTTAATCACAACGCCGATTGGCTGCGTTGGTGATCGCAGTGCTAGGTTAATAGATATAAAACATAAAGTTCCCTTCATACAACGTTTTGTAAGCAGAGTCTCCGAGCCACAGACGATTTGTAGGGTCACTCAGTCTGTTCTACAGGTAATATCATGGACGCTGCTCAGAGGAACTTGCATTCTTTATTCTTTACCATCCAACCAATCTCCGCACCACTTATCGCAGATAAACTGAACACAATTTTGTTGTTGACATTAGGCTTAGGACCCATAATTCCCAAAACAGTTCCTCTGTCGCAGGTCTAGGGCGTGGAATTGTTTACCGACGTGTGTGTTTCGACTTTCAACCTGGGAGTCTTAAAAAGTCGTATTAGCAAGCTGGATACCGCTTCTATAGTCCGCAAATCTGCTGGTCTCGCTGAGCGTATGGTTTCGCGAGGTTAGGTGGATTTTGCTGTTTCGGGTAGCTCTGGTCATTCCGCAGACACCCATACTGGTTTTAAAAAATTATTATTAAAAGACACAGAGCTACCGTTGGTAGTAACAAGTTAGAAGCAGAACTGAAAACTAACTCTTAGGGAAATAAACAGAAAAACCGGCCAAGTGCGAGTCGAAATCGCGCACCGAGGCGAGGGTTCTGTATCGCCATGTCATGGTCAGCGTTGCTTCATACTGTTTTCGGTAGATGGCGCGCAAACACTTTTTAGTTTCTTGTATGGGGACCTCCGTAATTTTTTACTTTTTCTTATTTTTATTATTATTTGTTGTTATATCGGGGTCCGGGTCAGGGTCCCGTACGGCGGATACGGAACCCTAAAAAGCAAAAAGTTATTCGTTCGCACGTAAGCCGCAGTAAAATCAACGCTGTCGTAAAATGACGTTAAACTTTTTGCCGTCTGGACGTCTTTATTAGGTTCATTCCGGAGCCAGGACGTCCGCGGAAGCGGGATCAACGCCTATTGTGCCGTCCGTATGGAATAGCTAGAAGCGCCATTCCCTTGTCGAGGAGATGGAAAGAAAGTACCTAAAGACCAAGATAAAAATGTATCACCCACAGAAATCCTAAGACTTCTCTGATCTGTACCTGTGACCTCTGACGTATTTGTTGACTCACTCATGTCAGCAAAAATGGAGTGTAAACAGATCAATTTTTTATTTGATTTTTAGGGTTCCGTATCCGGTACGGGACCCTATTACTAAGCCGACGCCGTCTGTCTGTCTATCTGTCTGTTCGAGGGCTGTATCTCTTAAACCGTAATAGGTAGCTCGTTGAAATTTTCACAGAATATGTGTTATTATTTATTATGGCCGATGTAACAACAAATAATAAAAATAAACAAAAGCTAAAAATTCACGGGGGTTCCATAGAAGAAATTAAAAAGTGTATCCGCACCATCTACCGAAAAGAGTATGAAGCATTTTAACTAATCGTGAATTTTAACTAATATGAAGCATTTAATAAACACGTCATAGATGGCGTGAGTGGCGCTGACCATGACATGGCGATACGGAACCCTCGGTGCGCGAGTTCGACTCGCACTTTGCCGGTTGGGTTCCGTTCCTCAAAAGGAAACAAAAACGGAACCCTTATAGGATCACTGATCAGTGATCTGATCTGTGACTGAAAATTCACATAGCCGCTTTGACCGAACCTCCCTTCATTGCGGTGGCATCGATCCGGTCGGATTAAACCCTACAGCATCACCACCAGTAATATATAGGGAAGAGACCTAAAATTTTACGTGGAATTCAAACCATGGTCGGACGGTCACCCTAATGTTGGTAGCAAGCGATGTTGTGCAATGTGTGACAATGTCCCGTCTGGATATCGATTCCCGCGTCCCTCCGCTATCCTTTGTCCTACTTCACGAGTTTATATCAAAAGCACGTGTGGCCAAACAAAGGTTGTGTATGCGGAGGATTATTCGCCAATTTATGGTGCATTTTGTTACGAAATTTGTTGATCGCCGGCCGGAAATTTGGCATCACTTCAACAAATAACCTTTCTTCAAAAATACCTATTTTCTGCCCGGAGCGGGGTCCGGGTCCGGCCGAGCATTGTGCGAGGTAAGGGTTTTTTAAAACGCTATTTATTTTTATTTTCCTTTGTTGTGTGTTGAGTTTTGAAAAGAGCAAAATTTATAGGGGTTTGTGGAAACTGAGCGTTCATACGAAAGAAGCCTAAGAATCGCTTCCGGAGTAAATAAATTATTTTTACTAATCGTACTAAATCTTTTCACGGTTATGAATATCTTTGACTATAAGAAATCACTTGCAGTTATAGGTCAGCCTTTGCGAACTCCTATTATTTATTGTTTCTTGTTTGTACCATTATTTTATTAATATTTAAGTTTATATTATCTTTTGTATTTCAATAACTCTTGTCATAATGCACACATAGTTTATTTATTTGCGCCACTCACCTAGCAGTAGTTTTATCCCAAAGGTATTCTGTTAGAAAATGCCTAGAGGCGTTAAGCGGTACAATACAATTCAATTCTTCTTCAATTCTATTCTAATTATTAAGTAAGTTTACGTAAACTTAGGTACTCGTATATAGAATCTGATGTTATTGGCTTGGCTACACGCTACATCACCCGCGTAATGTCAGCTCATACTCCTTGTCCTGTCGGAACTAGGTGTCATGTCGTGACGAGCGGTTGGCGCGGTCTTGGCTTGGTCTTTCGATATCAAGGTCCGAAGTTCGAATCCGGCCGACATGTACCAATGAGTTTTTCTTTCTGACAAAAAAATTTAGATACGTGCACACATTGAGTTAGAGGTTGTTCACTCACTCACTCACTCACCCACACTATGCGTGCACACATACACCAGCTGCTTCACCGTTCGGAACAGGCGTGTAACTGTAGGTCCCTTCCCTTGCCACTTATTAGGTGGTAGACTCAAATTGTAGCCGGCTGGTTTGGTACCACTGTACTGGGTGTAAGAGGCCGCAGCCTCGGATGTGTTCTCCTCTAGACCAGCATAGCCAGCAAATTCTCCGGTATGGCACCTTCTCGAAGGTGTTATTGGCTAGTCGGAGCATGTGCTCTGCCCCCTCTTGCTAAAAAAATTAAAATGATACAACTTCTTTTTGGACCTAAAATATTCTATAAAATACCCTCTTTCTTGTAAATATTTTTAAATTAACCTGAAACGAAAGGCGTTATTTCTATACTGCAGTTGTTCGTAAGTAGGTAGAAATAAATTGTGAATATGTTTGTTTAAACGTATATTTCTAGGGTTCCGTATCCGGTACGGGACCCTATTACTAAGCCTACGCCGTCTGCCTGTCTGTCTGTCCGAAGGTAACTCTTGAACCGTAATAGGTAGCCCGTTGAAATTTTCACAGAATATGTGTTATTAAACTTATTATGGCCGATATAACAACAAATAATAGAAATAAGAATAAGTAAACAATTCACGGAGGTTCCCATAGAAGAAACTAAAAAGGGTATGCGCGCGCGCCATCTACCGAAAAGAGTATGAAGCATTTTAACTAATCATTAATTTTAACTAATGTGAAGAATTTCATAAACACACCATAGATGGCGTGAGTGGCGCTGACCATGACATGGCGATACGGAACCCTCGGTGCGCAAGTTCGACTCGCACTTGGCCTTTTTTTTATTATCTTTTTTCTTAGTGGTTCGAAATCGGACCTCCAAACTAGCGGAAAGCATAACCATAAACAATTTAAAAACCCGCCCCATATCGAATTCTAAATACATAAAAGTCTTCACTAATTACAGCGTGCAGTGATTAGAACAGTACTAGAGTAAGTCAACAAATCGGCAGAGGTCGACTATTACCGGTAGTAAAATTTAATGTTCTACTTTAGGAGCGGCGCGCGAGCGAAGCCGCCGCCGTAGCTAATGTGTGGCTCTTATTTATTACTTATTACGTATAAGGGCGGGTTTACACTTGCACGTGAATATTTCGTGCACGTTCCAAAGGCGTTCGATAATCAAACTTCATAAAAACTTCACATTCGGAATCAAACGACGATTTTGTAGAATTTTCACAAGAGCGTTTACGTTTTTCACAATATCGGTTCGTTCGTTTTTGTCACTTTCATCTTGAAAGATGAAAGTGACAAAAACGACCTAGTGTGAACTTTTATGAAATATTTTTTGTGTGTAGTTTATTGATATGTGTAGTTTAGTATTTAATATTAACAGACCAGTGCGATAGGCGCACATATTACATTGCATTAGTTACCTATGTATGTTAGTATAGTTACATATACGTAACTTAATTTTTTTTTTATGGGAACTGACACGGTTGGTTATAATATCACCTACAACACTCGTGATGTCAGCCCATAACACTAGGTGACATGTCAGTGCTTCCCTTCAATTTATGTCGGCTACACTGAACTGGCCGGAAAATTATACCTATCTACGAGTATTAGAGAGAGACTCAACACCCTTTTGTTGTTGACATTGGGCTTTTGAGAACCCATCGGTTCTCTAAATCGTTTCTTTGTCGCACCGCTAGGGTGTGGAACTGTCTTCCAGCGAGTGTATTTCCTGAATCTTTTAGCATGGGTGTCTTCAAGCGTCGTATTAACGGGCTAGACAGCCTAGCAACAGTCCGCAAATCTGCTGGCATGGCACCTAACTGAGCGTGGTTTCGCGAGGAGAGGTGATTTTGGCTCTGTCGACTGCACCATTGGTCCCTCGGCACAGCCACCCATGCTGGTTTACATATAAAAAAAAATTAGAAAATAAATCTTAAATCTACATTTTTAACCGACTGCGCGAAGCAAAAAGATGTTTTTTTTTTTACTGTAGGTATGTATGTCTGTTTCTGTATCACTGGATGGATTTAAATTTTTAAATGGATTCTTCTGGAGTGTCATATGTAGGTTGCCACATGTTTTCAATAATGCAAAATAGTGGCCGTAGGCTCCTCAATGTCAAACTTTGAAAATAGGTTTTTTCTTCAAAACCAGATTAATTTAAATAACAGGCATGTTACACAAAACAAGCTCATGTAACCCCAATATAATATTACTAAACCTCACTCATCACAACCTAAGAGGACGACTTATAATAGAAACTGTGACTGTCGACTTAATTATCCGTTCCTGTTGTCCCGACCTCCGCGACTGAAGAGGCGTTAAATTTAAATGCACCGTTTATAGTATTTTGTGCCGACTTTTAACATTAATGCTTTCTAATTGCCTACCGAAATAACCGAGTAGGTGGCCGGTAACACTTTACGTGTATAGAGAACTCTGTGTGTAGATAATGGGATGATGAGTAATTTTTACGTTTCATAAGTGCAATTTAGTAGATTACGTGTGTGCATAAATTGAAATGCTCCGCTCGTGGTAAAGATATCGCAATAATATATCCTCCCCGATCACCCTGGTTGGCATGGCATTCGCAACACCGCGTACGGCCGAATGTCCATGGGCGTCGTTAGACACCTGGGTGGTTCGGCGCCACATGTCGTCATTTCCGAGCTCGCGGGTTCGTAGGAAATAGTTCGCCCTCTCGTTTAGCGGGCAGGACGCTTTCTAACACCATGACCTACATACTGATTGATGATCGATTGATTTATGAATATTAATAGAGTATGAGTTTAATAGTTTTATTCTTCCGGCGTACGCACAACGAATCATCGCGCTACTCGTTTTTAGGTTCCCGTACCCCGTACGGAAACCTATTACTAAGCCTACAACGTCTGTCTGTCTGTCTGTCCGTCCTTCCGATTGAATTTGTCACAGAATATAATCATATGTTCCCCATACAAGAAACGTGTTTTTTTTTTAATTTTTTTGTTTGGTTGTTCGGAAACCTCGGTGCGCGAATCCGACTCGCACTTGGTCGGTTTTTTTATCCTAAAGAAGAATGCAACAGACAAAACAGTGACCAATAAAGTCGGTAATGGAGTCCCTTACCTGCTGCGCAAAAACGGTAAGCAACATCCTACCAGCACACAAACATATATATTTAGAAGTGACATCACATTGTAGACAGGCTCAAGCGCGTATGAAGCATGTATGAAGAACATTATGAGAGTGGAAGATCCGGCAGAGCTGTGTCTGAATCGTGACACGTGGAGAACCGTTGTCTCTGCCTACCGCACTGGGGAACAGGCGTGTTTTTATGTATGTCATCAGTCTTCACCTTGTCGAGGAAGTGAAAAAAAGATGCACAAAGTCGAAAGTACAAAACGGTCTGTCTGTCACGCTTGTTTACTCGCGTAACTTCAGTCTTCGGCAAATGGTGTGCGTCTAAATAAAATAATAATCCACTTTTTTGCGCTAAAAATAATGTGTAATGCACACCATTCAAAAAATCGTACACGAAAGGTGAGTTTAATTCCACGAGGCATCCTAATAAATAAAGCGGAATCTATGTTCGCTTAAAAGTCAAGAACTACTCGATCGATTCGCATGTGACACTGACGTATGTCTGGCACATGGATCAAGGATAGTTATATGTATATAATTTCGGGAGGTATACATACGCACTCAAATAAACACTTTACGTAGGTAAGAAAAAAACATATGTTTATAGGAGCATTTTTTCTCCTAACAAAACAAATAAAACCAAATAATTAGCTGTAAAAACCAATCATAGTGACCTTGTGACTTACTTACAACAAACAGCTGTTCTGCGTTTGAACATAGTACGGTCATTGACCCGTCCCGTACAATGCAAGTTACCTACTGTTACACACAGGTTAATGTTTAGGTAGCAAACATGTTTTGTTAAATTTCTCGAAAAGTAATTTGAGTTTCTATGTAACCCTCCCGATATTTTTGACATAAATAACGAAGCACCTTATATATGATATATTTTTCAGCGAAGCAAAGTCGCTAGGTCTTTATAAACCAACCATTGGGATGTGGGAAAATAGCATTGAGAATGGTGATAGGTAATTCCTGCAATATATAATGAATGACGTTTCTAGATATTTCTCTACACGCCACAAGCAGATGAAAGGACTCGCCGCCGCTGCGCAGGGCTCTCTCTATCTTTCTATCTCGCTAGGCTACTTATCATTACGTCACATCATGTCCGCACTACCGAGAACGGAGAAACTAGACAAACGTGCGCGGGATTCACATGTTCGGCACACTTCATAAGATAACAAACATCGATAGCAGACATCCCTATGTCTGCATCTCTCCCCGTGCACGTCGTAAAAGGCGACTAAGGGATAAGGACAAGGTGCCGTGGTAGAGGGCGACAGGCTGGTCAACTCTCAGCTTGACACGGTCCTACCACCAAGTCATGTAGCAGGTGGGTCATCGTGCCTTACTTGCTGCTTGATAGTTATCTTGTCCTAATACTTGTGGTGGTCGGTGTTGTGCTGTAATTTACAAGAGTACCTACTTGGAGCACAACACCGCCTTCTCTGCTTATCCCGATTGTCGGGATAAGGCGCGTGATATGTATGTATGTATAATTTAATAAAAGTTTGTTACGTCTAAGTAGACGTAAAAAATAATCAAAATTAAAATAAACATCATTTTAAACTTAAAACTACATACTCAGATACTGACCTTAAATTACCGTGGTTTGATATGTTGGGTACGATCTTGAGAATTAATAAAATGTATAAAAACTAAATAAAATCAAAATTATAATAAAGCAATCTCCAATCAAAATATAGCCAGATTGTAAAGTGTCTGTCTTTCGTAAGTATCTCCATCACGGGTCGCACCCCCACCGTTCCTCTTTGCGGTCGCAACATCTCAATAAGACCCGACGTCGGCTCCATTCTGCCCCAATATTTATCACCTGGGGTCCACCCTCAGCTTACACCGTCAACAGCATCCGAAAAGAGGCAGGTATAATGTGTCCTCATAGATGCAAGAATTAAATACTTTTACCCTTTATCTATGTCTTCATTTCGGTATGAGGTATTAATTCTTAAAATTAATAGCTCTCTGATGATTTAAGTAAAAGGCGATTGCAAATTTAGGTCATTTATTAAAAAATAAAAATAAAATATGTAAACATAACAAAACTAATATTTGCCTATTAAGTATTTGCATTCAGTATACGTTCAAATTATCTGTAGTTAATTTCAGTTCAGGAAGTAGTGTTCCAATATATTGCAATAAAATAATATAAACGGCTAAAAATCTCCCACAGAAGCCTTTACACCGAGAATGGTCATTCTGACAGGTTCTGTAAATATTTTCAAGGCTGCACCTCAATAAAATAAACAAAAAGAAGGGGGTTTGTTAGCTCACACTTAAACATCCATAGTTCACATGCGAGCCAGAAATTGTTCACGTAACTAAGTTATTATTTACTTTACTAGTACATATATATAATTTATTTATCTAAAACTTTTCTCTTTGCATAGTCGTCATATTCACAGATCATGTTTTGGAGGATTGTATGGCGGGGCCCGGAGGCAGGTCAGAAATCAAATTGTGTCTCTGTATTACGCAAAAAATACGCAAACAATTGGTCAAGTGCACAACATGTGGGAGGATTTCGAACACCACGCAAAAATGTTTATAAGTAAAAATAGACAAAGAAAAAACAAATGTCCAGTGAGCTGAGGAGATAATTATAAGAACTAAAGTAGGTACTTACTAACTTAACTAAGTAAGAACTTTTACTTGCCTTGTATAGGAATTAGAATTGATAATATCTAAGTATTTTCTACTTGTTGATTAAGATGCAAAATTTCTACCTACTGTATAGTGTAGATATAATATTCTTTATATTTTTTCCAAAGTTTAGCACCCGGGAGCCTTTATATTAGCTCCATACGGAACAATAGCAGAGATTCCGTAAAAAGAAAGTCAAGGCAATAAAGTTAAACCCTTCGCCAGCTCCGTCCCCGCCGCTGAAGGGTTACCGTTTTATTATCCTCCCTCCGAAAAACCTTCGGCGGCAAAAAAATTGCAACCTTTTCAATATTCTGGCTAATAAAGTAATTTGCGCAAAATTCGCAAAAGGGTGAGGCCGTTCGGCTTTTATGTGACGAACGCGTTCCCTATTCACTGTCAAACTTTCGACAATTACCGTTTTAAAATAGTTTCATAACCCATTAAGTAAAATATGTTTTTATTTTAACTGCTGTTTTTTTGCAAACTATTTGTAAATAAATTCTTTAATTGCTTCACTTCAAGTTAGGCTCACGTAAGTACCGCATGCGAATAATCGTTAAGCACATTTTATATAGGGATTTCAATTAAGTTGCCGCTTTAAAAACTAATCCCGCCCTGCACCAGGGCCCCGCCCGCCCCGCCGCGCGCCGCGTCATGGGCCGCAGGCTGCGGGCGGCGCGGCGCGGCGGCCGCCCTCGCCGGGCCTATAAAAGTTAGAGATCGGTCTCTTCGATATGGGGCGGAAATAAGTCGCCATTTAAAATCAATTTGTGTAAAGCGCGTGTTTCCAAGGAACTATACGATCGAGGTCAACGCGGACTTTTGGGCAATAACGCCGCCGGATCGGCCGCCCTCCGCCGCCGCCGCGCGCCCGCGCCGCGCCTTGGCCAATTTTATTCCGCCGATCGGGAAAGAAGCTTTAGATAAAGCTCGGCGGTCGTTTCGGGGCGTATAAAGCTAGTTTTATTTTACAGCCCCCTACAGCCGGGATATAAGAGAAAAGGTAAAGTTAAACGGGTTATGGGGCTTAAGTTAACGTCGAAGGCAGTGCGGGCCGGGTGACGGCGGCGTATTGAGGCTTACATTGTGATTTACTCTCGCCCGGGTGAGGGCGGCGCGGCGGCGGGGCGGGGCGGGAGGCAGGCGATACTCTTTTTCTGTTTACTTACCGGATGATCGCATCCCCGGCTCATTGGGAAACAAAGATGAGGTTTAGGAGATAAATGGGAAGGGTGAAGAAGTCAGTGCGCTACGTCCGGGTTGGGAGAGGTTTCCGATATTTCGTGTTGACTGTGTTTGATTCTGATGATTTTATCTAAAATATATTTTGCTTATGGAATGTTTAATATTATCACAGATAACGACGTTCTAGGGAAGTGGATGATTTTCAAAGATCACCTAGGACACTGGGCTTATTTCATTATGGGGATTTTCTTTGTGCTTTTACAGGAAACGTACAACATACTTCAAAATGGTATTACATAGGTATGTACTAGCAGAGCCCGCGACTCTACTCGCTTTGTTTTCTTGTTTGACAATACTAGTTAAGTTTTTTTTTTTTTTTTATGGAACCTGACACTGTTGGGTACATCACCTACAACATCCGTGATGTCAGCCCATAACACAGGGTGAACTAGGTGCCATGTCAGTGCTTCCCTTGATTTCATGTCGATAAACCATATTCCAATATTCAACTAATATTATTTATATCACTTGTCCCGAATCCCTCCCAATGAATAGATCTTTAAGTATTTTCAATGTACAAACGCGTAACGTTTTATTATAAGTAGTAGGTACCTGGGCGACCGAGCTTGGCTCGGCGTCTACACCTATCTAGATAAACTTGAAAAAAATAACATTATCTAAATACAAAATTCATCCAAATCGTTAGAGCATTTTCCGCGAAACCAATTATATATACTCGTATATAAGGTTGGCTCACTTAAAGTGATAGGATAATAAGTATATATTATAACTACCTACGTAAAATGTGTCGAAAGTATATTATCACCACCCAGTTATAAGAAAGATAATTCTCACGCCGCCAGCACAAGATTTATCTAGTACCGAAATCAACACTGCTGCTTTAGACGAAACCATTCATCAACTCGAATATATTAATCAAAGTCCACACATTAAGAGGCCACAATATATTTCGCGCATTCATTCACAAATAGCGTTAAATTTATATTGTCAATAACGTCAAATGTGGAAGATATTCGAATTCGCACGATCATTGTACCACAAAAAGTGATATCCTGCGTGGGCGCAGACACCATAGAGACGGCGGTGTTACGAAGACGAAAGGTTCAAGCCATACTATGCATTCTTTCGTAGGTTTAGTTAAAATTGTTTTATATAGGTACATTGTACTACAGTCTGGTCGAAATAGTTATTTCATCACGTAAATCACTGTTAAGGACGTATTTACTTGTCACTATGATTTAACTATCTGTAAAAATCAATAAACATGTGAGATATGTCACTTCTATTAGAATTTACTAGTAAATTGTATGCTCGCAAACATCGATATTGCAAAGTTGTGCAGAAAATATTCTATAATTTTGGTTCCTTCTTTTCGAATAACAAACGGGAAAAAATTTACGTGCTAGTATTTCGCATATTTTATTATATTCTAGCTTCTGCCCGCGGTTTCGCTCGCGGTAGGCTCGGTTTAATAGCAAATCCGATTTAAAAGCAAATATGATAATAAACTATCGCTTCTTTCTTTTATATTCTCTTCTCTCTTATACTCTTCTGCCCATTCTATACTTTCTTTGATACTGCTCCGCCCTAAGGCTGTTTAGCGTGATGGTTTATAGCCTCAAGAACTACTCTTTCCATTGGTGCAAACCGCACCAAAATCTGTTCAGTGGTCTCGGAGTTTAACTCAAACATACATACAGACTTTTATATAATAAGTAGAGAATAGAGATAGAGATTAGAGATATACCGAACATTAAATAGCGTTGTGTATCTCACCGCAATGACATATTTTATTAGAAATAGTGAAATCTGTAATATTTCTTCGTTTCTATCATAAGTATGTCAGGTGAGCCGTCAAATTTCAATTACTTCGTTTATACGCCCTTAACTATTCCTCAGCGCATAAATCACATTTAAACAAGATATAAACGTTAATGTCCGCGCGAGGTGACAAAAACGATTATTGGAGAAGTTTGAAAAGGCAGCGCTGACTTTGTGGTCGTTCGCCTTTTGAGAAGGCTCAACAGGAGCGGGTTTTTGTACGAACCCTCCCTAGATTGAATTCCGACGAAGGTCAGAAATGCAGTTGCAAGGAACGTGGTTTGGAATAATTTCGATTAATGTAATCATTTCAATACATCAAAATACAGATTAAGAAATAAGTAGGTACTAAATTTGATGAAAGTTTCTAACTTTGATATTGTTTAACATAATGAAACTATGTCCTGTAACCTACTTCAACATTTCATACTAATATATTTTTGTATTACTGGTATGGCACCTACCTTCTCGAAAGTGATATTAGCTGGTCGGGGCATGTGCTCATGGCCCGATACAGCTATCCGGCCGGCAAAAACCGGCAAGTGCGAGTCGGACTCGCGCACCGAGATGCCCGCACCACAAGAAAAAAGTTTGAAAAAAAAGCACGCTTCTTGTATGGGGTATTTCTTGTATTTTTTCACTTTTCAAATGATTTATTATTTGTTAATTATCCGCCAAAATAAAGCATATTCTGTGAAAATTTCAACAGGCTAGATATTACGTTCCAAAGATACAGCCATCGGACGGACGGACGAACGGACCGGTGTGGTACGGAATCCTAAAAACACACACGGTCAGTACTTGGATGGGTGACCGCTCGATCGTTGGAGGCTGACCGTGGTTCGGATTCCACGTAAAACTGTGTAGGTCCCTTCCCTTCTTACCTTACTAGGTGGTAGGGTTACACCCGGTTACAACCCGCCCGGGCTGGTACCACCGCACTGAATGAAACGTCGGTCGAAACGGCTATGTAAATAGTTAGTTTTTTCCGTCTAGTTCAGTGTAGCCGGCGCGACCGAAGGGAAGCACTGACATGGCACTTAGTTCACCCCGTGTTGTGGGCTGACATCACGGATGTTGTAGGTGATGTAGCAAACCGTGTCAGTTTCCATAAAAAATAAAATAAAAAATAAACATAAACATTGTGATGTTATAGACACTTCTATTAGGATAAAATAGGCCATTTCCAGACGCGCGATCAATGTTCTCTCTACACCAGTGTTTTTCAATCTATGGGTCGCGACCCTTACGGGGGTCGCGAAACCTTACTCAGGGGGTCGGCGGCAAAAGGAAAAAGGCAAGGTTTTACACTACAATAAAACACATTTTACACAATTTCAGTGAGAAGGATGGGCCTGTTTATATTTGAAAAATTTGTCAAATCGTGGTGATATTCTTGAAATGTTAACAATCAAATCATTTTCTAATAGAACTCTATTTCTCTTTTTATTAGTTTTAATGTTCAATTGAAGAGAACGTCAGTTCACATATTAATAATGAATATAGGTACCAAAATAGAGAAAATCATAAACGTAGTGTTTTAAATTACTAACTTTTTTCTGTCTATGGCCCAAGGGGGTCGCGAAAATTTTCAACGTGTAAAGGGGTCGCGTATTCAAAAAGATTGAAAAACACTGCTCTACACCCACAAGCCCACCGTTGTTTATCCGCAGGCCGCGCCCCGCAGCGGCGTCCGCATCATCTTTTTACCATTCAATGAACTATTTATACCAACAAAAAACAGAGACATGCCTCTAAGTGGATTACGTGCGTCTTCATACGGAGACGAATTTCACGAGGCATTGATCGGGCATTGTGCGACATAAAGCCTGTCTGTGTAGGCGCTGGGCCGATGAATAGACTTAAGTATTCAAGAGTAAAAAAGACTGTTAAGTACGAAAGTTGTTCACATGGGCAAGGTTCCGTCGCCATTCCCTGTTGCACGCACAGTGAGTGCGAGCAGCGAAGCGATCAAGTGGTCGCACTGGCTATTTCCTAACGAGTCTGGAGTCGCTGGTTTTAAGCCCCACCCATTACTAAATAATTATTACCAAAAAAAAACCGGCCAAGTGCGAGTCGGACCCGCGCACCGAGATTTCCGCACCACAAAAAAAATACATTGAAAAAAAACACGCTTCTTGTATGGGAACCCCCCTTAAATTTTTTCTTTTTCTATTTTTTATTATTTGTTGTTATATCCGCCATAATAACACATATTCTGTGAAAATTTCAACGGGCTACCTATTACGGTTCAAGAGATACAGCCCTGACAGACGGACGGACGGACGGACGGACGGACGGACGGACGGACAGACAGACAGACGGACGGACAGACAGACAGACAGACAGCGGAGGCTTAGTAATAGGCTTCCGTACGGGATACGGAAACCTAAAAACAACTAACCACACCAATTAAATTCTAAATGTTCTCAAAAATGGTCAAGTGCGTAGTACCCGCAACCAACGAACATGCATGAAGAACATTATGGGAGTGGAAGAGGCAGCAGAGGTGTCTCCGGATCGTGGTACGTGGAGATCCTTTGTATCTGCCTACCCCACCGGGAAACAGGCGTGACGCTATGTATGTATGTATGTAAATTATAAATCTACACAATACAAACCAAAAACACATAAAACCAATTCCTAACACATACCTACCCAGACACTTGTTAATATCACAAACAAAACACAACAAAACAAAGCACAAAACACACTAAGGACCAACCAACCACAAGCAAAACACAACAAAACAGACTAGATGCACCATATTATATTGTTTTTGTTTTTTAGATTCATTGAGCTTTACCTTCCGGAGTAATCATCTTAAACACGTGTGTGACAGGCAGACATACAGACGAACAGACACTTGATCGCTTTTATAAGAGTCCCTGCCAGCCTGGCTGGCTACAGAACCCTAAAAGCATGATAAGGGCGAAGGTTCCACATGTCATTCCCTACAGTGAGGCACTGTGCCCCTCCGCACGTCACCGGACGGAATGCTAATTTCTCTATAATAATTAATAACTGTTTAAGATTTTCACTTCAAAAAATTTTTCAGGACTAAATATCTTTCCTCCACAGAACCGGTAAACTCTGGAACGCTCTCCTTGCTCATTTATTTCCCCCAACAAGTACAGTCTCAGGTCCTTCAAGAGGGGGCTGCATGGGCACCTGTCAGGCCGGAATGGCATTCGCAACTCCCGCATACGACCTAATGTCAACGGTCGTTGTTAGACACCTTATGGGTGGATCAGCGCCATATTTCGCGCTTTCAATAAAAGAAAATTGAATACTTCATATTTTATCTTTTTTCTTTTCAGAGTTACTGAACTTCATATTTCGGATCAACGATCTTCGACAGAGGTTGTGACAGACATAAAAACACTACTGACCGATTTTATAACGATAACTGCTATCGTCGCTACGGAACCCTAAGTGTGTAGAGACTAGAGAGACATCTGTCCATAGTTCGGGCTCAGCCAGGACGAAATGTAGGTTTTTTAGCTGCAATCGGCGAGACTTGTTCGCAAACCGCTTTGTGTACGGATTAGAGCGTCATTGCCTGAAGAGTGAAGAGCTTTGTAAAAGATCTTCGTTTTTTTTTTTTTGGCAAATAGGAAGCAAGTTTATATTGGGTTTCTATTCCTTGCTTACTGTATGTACATAAGATGAAATACAATCCAAGCTTAAATAATACCATTTATAGTAATAGTTATATTTATATATTAGTTAAATAAATAAAAAAAAGAGAAAAAGCGCTGGTTTCTTGTCCGGTTCTTTCTTATTATAGATTGCATTGCTGAACGGGACAAAAGCAAAGCATATGACTCAATGAAATATTGTTAGTGTTGTGTGTTCTTTATGGCGAAAAATATATCAGAATCTAAATATATACAGAAAAAATATAATCTTGAAGTTTTGCTTAAGAGCTCATATAGAGCTGAATTTCACTATCCTTACTCTTCTTCCCCAAAACCCATCAAATAGTTAAAAAGCGAAGTTCTTATCTTGGTCACATACGAGCATGTTGTGAAAGTTTGCAAAACAAAAGTTTATAAACTTTAATATTTAAGCCTATAAATAGGCTTCACTCATCATTATTGATAAACAGGCTCGAAGTACTTTGTTTTTGTTTCATTTGTTTTTGTCTTCTATGCCACAGATACAGAAAGTTGTATATTATATGTTTATCTATTCCTACAGAACTCCACAAGCGCACCCCATACGTTACGTACAATAAAGTATACATGTACTATACTCATAGTATATTATTATATTATTATTTTTCTATGACTATACTTTAAGGTACGCATACGTATTGTGTATAATATTTAACCCTATGTAACAAAAATTAGATTAAACTAAATTAACAATAAAGTAAACAGTATACAGGGTGTATCAGGGTAGGTTTTCGAAACTTCAGGGTTCGAAAGGGGCCCATATTTGAAGACGAAAAGCTCTGAAACTTTTTCCCAGATTCGATCATTTTACTGTACTTTTTGGTGAAAATCTATTCTTCAAGATTTGGCGGATGGTTAACGTCATATAAAAAATAAAAAATAAATTCTAATTCATGAATAAAATGGTTAGGTTGCATACATAACTAGTACAATTGAACTGCGTGTAGGTAAATTCCAAAAACTGAAAGTTCAATGACCTCAAAAGAAAAAGAGGACTGAATTAGTTCACTGCACTCTCCAGTCTCACTGTCCATCGAATTTTTATTACAATTTCCAACTTTTGTATGACAAAAAAAACAACGGAATTTCGATTTGAGTGATAAGGACTTTTTTCTTCTAATAATTAGTACTTTCTATTCCTGAAGTTTCTCAAACCTATCCTCATACACCCTGTATATTAGAATATTCTATTGTTTCCGAACTGGGTGAATGTGCCCGAGGTGGTCATGGAAGCCTCAGGCGTAGCCAATTTCACCCCCCAGGAAGTGCCAGTCCGGCTTGGAGGCGATCTAATGTCGCTGGGGAAAGCCGCGATTTAATAATCCGTGGATTGTAGGAAGATATTCCCCTGTAGCCCGTTCCACACCTTTGCAGTGCGACGCAAGAACGATTTGAATATAACATGTATATCATTGTGGTCGGCTGTAATTTACTTTACAAGAGCATAATATGTATGTATGTATGTATATATTCTTTATTGCACACCAATTAACACAACATTAGGCACAACCGGCGTGCTTAATGCCGCGAGGCATTCTATATTCTAACCTACTTACAGCACAACACCCACTATTCTGCTTACCCCGATTGTCCGGATACAGGGTGTAGTATGTATGTATGTATGCATATCATATACTTGCTCTTCAAGAATGAAGGCGCGATAAAAACAAAGGAAGACGAAAGATAACGAACATCAAAGAAGCACCTCACCCGCAAAAGGAAAGCCGCACTAACGATTATAGCATTCTTTTTTTTTATAAATAAAAAAACGCATGCCCCTGACTTGAGCAAACACGGTCATTCAATGGCGGCGCGCGGAGTTGCCATTTCAAATTTAGAAATTTATCAGTATCGCCTCCATAAATCAGACAGAATATTGTAAGGTGGGCATTCTTCGAGAAGCAGCTTTGTTGACTGTTATGGATGTTAGATGCCATTCATTACAAGCCATTAATCGTGCCGTGATAATATTCGCCTTGCATTATGTTTATTCGCAGTGGGGGCGACGCTATAGCCGGGGTTGTGGAGCGCGCCCGCACTTTTGAAGACCTTGTTCGTTTGTGCGATCGTTCACGGTCTGGCTATGCATGCGATAAAACATTATTCCTTGGGGATAAAACGAACTTAAAAAATGTAAAAAAAACTAAAATCTAATCAAAATATACTTGATTGTACACCAGTTTGCAAATGCAAAATGCATCACAGAATGCAAGTTTACTGCCTCAAGGCATTATTTACAAGCTAACCTTACAATAGTGCAAACGTAGAAACTATAGTAACTATAATATGAATACATGCTACCGCATAAATAGGTACACATATTTTTAATCGAAGCTTTTTAACGCACTTTGGGATGGGGACCTAACTCAGAAAGAGTAAAACGTCACAAAAGTACGAACGGAAGCTGCAACGCCCCTCATTGGTTAGGCAACCAAAGCTAAGCCTAAGCGCCATCTATGAGAGTCTTTCGAAGTCGAGCCATTGTGTAAGTGGAAAGAAATAGAATTATTAATTGGATTTTTTTTTTCATTCAGCAGAATATATTTCATCAACAAAACAACTAAGTATACAAATTATCACAATCACAAAATTAAATTAATACTAAACTAAACTACTTATAAGAATAAACTGAATAAGACAATATAACAAAGATACATAAATAAAACAAAACCAAATTACTAAGAAATTTGATTTTAAATACAAAATGTAAGAACCTTCGCTTCTGTTGGGTGTTCCACGACACCTCACCTTTTTTTAAATAAATACATATATATATTTATATAAATCCACGAAAATAGGTCTAAAATCAAACAAGTATATTTAAAACAAGGTATATTCATTATGTAAAATTATTGTGTTGTAACGGTCAACTGATGGTGAAAAAATATATTTCTTTCTTTCTTCTTTCTTTCTTCATTTATACCATAAATACATGCTGACATTGAATCAAACACCTAAATCTAATACGAGAATATAAGGGCGTATATCGCTTGTAGATGTGTGTTTATTTCTAGTGTTGAATAATCCGTGAATCGATAAATATCACGTGATGTCTGTATCAAAACTGTCAATTCACTGTTTATTTTGAACCGTCCAAGCATTACAACTAGTTACAATACTGGAAAGAATGCATCTTATGGCCATAAATCTCAGTATTGTGGCCAAGAATATGGGCGTATCGTCCTCAGTTGGTACACTCGGATACCAAAATGTATATACGCGTGGAGAACCTTCTCTGATTCAATAATTTGTCGCGCATCCCTCTGACCACTGGGCAGTCTACGGTGAGCGTTTGGTAAGCGTACTTTCTAGGGTTCCGTATTTTTTTTTTATTGAAAGCGCGACATATGGCTCCGAGCCACCCATAAGGAGTCTAACGACGCCCATGGACATTCGGTCGCATGAGGGGGTTTCGAATGCCATGCCGGCCTGACAGGACGGCCTGTCACGCCCCTCTTCAAGGATCCGAGACTGTTCTTGGGGGGGAATTTATGAGCAGGGAGAGCGTTCCAGAGTTTATATACCGGTTCTGTAGATGAAAGATCTGCAGAATCGATTGGTACGCATCCGCGGTAAGTCTAGCGTGTAGGGATGCAATCCCTGCTCATTGGGTGTCGTGCGGAAATGCAAAGGGGACGGCGGGATTGCGTTAAACAGCTCCTCCGAGTACTCCCCATGGAATAAGCGATAAAACACACTTAGGGAGCCGACATCCCTACGGTGTTGCAGTGGTTCTAGATCGTGGGACTCTTCGGGGTCACCCACTAGTCGCACGGTTCGACGCTGAATCCATACGGAAGGCTATTTCCTAAGCCTGCAACGTCTCTTTGTACGTCTGTCTACTTGTCCGTCCGTTCGTCCGTCCGTTCGTCCTAGGGCTGTACCTCTTGAACCGTACTAAGCAGGCGGTTGAAATTTTCACTGAATATAAGAGTAAAAACTAAAAAATACGGTGGTTCCCCATACAAGAAACGTGCTAACAATAAATTATGTTTACACTACTCAACGATAGATGGCGCAACAGGCAGATTGATATTGCAGATACAAAAGGTAGACGGATATGGTTTTTCGACAGGTATGGTATAACGGATCTACGGAACCCTCTGTGCGTGAGTAACACTCGCGCTTGACCGATTTTTTTGTAACCTCACATGGTTGGCTACTATACACGTGATAGCCCATACACCTCAGTGTAGGTACATCATACATCACAAAGGCATCCTCTATTTTTAGCCCACCTCCTTAGCTAAAGGTTTCAAATTGTTTTCCAAACCGAACTTAACGCGAGCTAAGCCGAGGCCAAAAGATAACATCTAATAAAGACTGGTAGTAAATGCAGAGTTGATTCTTCAAGAAAGGATAACTTTATTATAATCATTAAAAAAAAGTCCCTAAAAAACTGGGTTGCGAAAAAAAAACGATCCGTGCCCTGGCAGATGTCTCAACACATTGACACTTTTTTTCATAAAAATCCAGCAATAAAATCATTGAGCCGTAGGAAAAACTATCAATAATGTTTATAGGCCGACTCCGCCATTGCGAGGCCAGCTCGCCTGAAGAATTCTTTAGCGGCTGAGTTAAAATTTAATGGTGTGGAAAGCGCGACTAGGTCAAGGAACAATTTGTAGTTTTGGCGAGTCCGAAGGCCGAGCTTTTGTTGTTTGAAGTGGGCGGGAGCTTCGGACAATATTTTGAGGGTCTCTATCTAAATATTTACTTATTCCGGGGAATTTCTTTGAAGAAACGCGCAGATAAAAGGTGACATTTAGTTGCGATGTGAATAGAGAGAATGTATCTAAAACAGAATAGAGAATGGTTGATTTATAGTGCGGCTTAAATCCGCACTACATATAATTTAAAAACATAAATCAATTAAATTTTCATGAAAGCTGGTTGGCGTAACTTTGAAGTAGAGATTGACTAAGAAATATCGGTCTTATATAGATTTTTTACGTATATTGCTCACTTTATCTTACGCGTTTTATATTTTTCAGTTAATTATATCTTTTATTTATCACATGCGTTCGACATTCGAACTAGAAATTTTTTTTATTTAAACTTCCTTGCACAAAAATTTATATTAACTTATTCCGGGGAATTTTTTTGAAGAAACGCGGATAAAAGGTGACAGGATAAAAGGTGGCTTCGTCTGAAGTTCGTCCGTGACATACAACTAAGAGCAATAGCTCCGTATATAAAAATTTCTAACATTGTTTAAATAACGTTCACCAGTGTAAAATCATACGTATATGGCAAACAAGTGACGGCGATTCTGGCAAAATAGTGAAATTGTGGTGAAAGTGGGAGGAAAGGGCGCCAACGAGTGAAAGCGTTCTTCTGATTTGTGCTTACCCTCAATAATTGTGTTGCGTTGTTGTTTACAAAATTATCGTTTGTTTACAAACAACACTTGCATCTACCTGGCTGCAATATGAGCTCGACATGCCGGGCATGCAGAGGAGAAGCCGGAGCAGATATGATAGTGTGCGCTGGATGTGGAGACACTTATCATATTGAGTGCGCCTTTCTTCCCGGCCGCAGCCGCCGCCGCGCAGCCAGAGAGCGGTGGGAATGTCTGGCGTGCACGTCGGCCCGCCCGCGGGACAACCACAACAACACACCTGTGCGGGCTAGGAACGCCTCGCCCGGCCGTGACGAACCACTGCCGGTCACCCTTCCCTACCCCGTGCACACGCCTACCATAGCGCCGGCTGCGCCGCCGTCGTCGTCGCCGCATGTGGCGCACGCCGCAGACCCGAGCACCGCTGCTGAGCTGGCTACCTTCACTACCGCCTTCCGCAAGTTTAGATCGAGCTTCGACGAGATGGAAGGAAAGATGCGCGAATTCACCGCATCGCTTGAGTTTTGTCATGGGCTGGTGGAGGACGTGACGAAGGAGCTGGACTCGGTGAAGACGCGCCTTATCCACCTCGAACAGCGAGACCAGGAGCGCGACGCCGAGCTTACGTCTCTAAAGCGGAGAGTGGAACAGCTGGAGAGGAAACAAGAGGAGTATCAGCAAGCCGGCATGCAGAACGAGCTGGAGATAGCAGGTGTCAGCGAGGAGCCGGGCGAGAACCTCCACCATATCGTCAGCGTTCTCGCGACCAAGATCGGCGTGAAGCTGGAGGAGACGGACGTGGACTGCGTGTCGCGCGCCGGCCCGCGGCGCCCCCCGGGTGAGCAGCGGCCGCGCTCAATCATCGTCCGGCTAACTCGTCGTGCCCCGCGGAACGAGCTACTGAAGGCGGCGCGAGTTCGACGTGGCCTCAGGTCTGAGGAAATCTCGGCGCCCGGGCCCTCGCGGCAAATCTACGTAAACGAGCGCCTAACTCGTTTGAACAGACAACTGCTACAAAAGACGCGAACGCTCGCCAAACAGTACCACCACAAGTTCGTGTGGATTCGCAGCGGGACGGTCTACACCCGGCGACAGGAAGGTGGCTTCGCCGAGCGTGTACACAGCGAAGCAGATTTGTTTCGCATCTTTAGGAAAGTTCCGTCCGAACCTGAAACCGGCTCCGGTCGACAGGAGCACGCACCGGTGCAGGTTGACTGTGCTTAGGGGCCCCGTGAATTCCGCTATGATACTCTCCGACTGTGTTTGTTGTGGTTTCTGTTCATGTATAAATGTATATCCAAAAGAAATGTACGTACTACTGCAGCGACAGCAGCGGCCGGAGCGCCGCCGCTGGTGTCGCTCCAAACTACTTACCTGCTTGTACAACGTTCTCGATATTGTGTTAATGCGTTGTGTTTTCTGTCGTGTATTAAACAACGTTAATTATTGTTCCTTGCTTATAAATAATAAAAATAGTTCAATTCCAAATTATAATTCTTGTTCGCTTTATGTTACACTGTTTGATGCACATAGTAAATCGTCAGTTTTCCATGTTATGTTAGTCTGTTTATATTATGTATATTGTAATACACCAGTTATTTACTTAAAAAGTATGTATGCAAAAATGTATATGCAAGTAAGTATATTTATTATGTATATATGTATGCATATCCTAACACCTGTATTTACCTAAAAACTCTTAATTTCAATGACAGCAGCGAGTAAACGTATATTGAACCATATAAGGTTGGCTTTTCTTAACACCCGGTCGCTTAGAACCGGTTTTGACGAATTAAAATTTACCATAATGAGTAACAATATAGATTGTCTATTGCTAAACGAGACGTGGATATCGAGCGAGGAGGCAGCGAGCGGTGAGTACGCGGTTCCGGGTTATTCGTTGGTGGTGCGCCCGCGCGCCAACAGATCGCGTGGGGGGGGAGTCGCCGCTTACATACGCTCGCACCTACACTACACTGTCGTGGAGCCACCGGCCCCCTCGCACGCGCCCGCCCCCGCGCCGACGCCCGCCGCTGCACTCGAACATCTTTGGCTTCGTTTTAAACTGAGTAAGTGTGATTGCATCGTAGGCACCGTGTACCGACCTCCGGCTGCAGCTAATGTCAACTCTGCTATCAGTTCGCTGTCGGACATCCTCGCAGCGCTCGTACCTTCCACCGATTATTTCTTTCTTTTCGGTGATCTCAATATTAACCATCTAGATTTGCAAAATTTAAATACAATATCTATTATACGCGCCTGCAAACAGTTGAACCTGACACAAGTAGTCGATGCACCCACCCGCATCACAGACACGACACGCACACTCATCGACGTCCTGTATACCAACGCAGCGGAGTATATGGACTCGCTCAAACTAATACATAACTACGACATTAGCGACCACGCCCTAATACTGACACAGTTTAACATATTGGTTAACGTGATGAGGTCACGTGTGATCGTAGCTAGGAACATGAGAGATCTTCAGCGAGATCTCTTTGACGTCGACTGCCGCGAGCTGCCATGGTATCGAGCGATGGATTATAACATAGATTCATGTGTAGACAAAATTAGTAGATCTATTATTTTACTGTTCGATACACACGCGCCGCTAGTTAGTCGACAATGCAAGCCGGTGATGCAGCCGTGGTACACTCACAACATTAGACAAATGATACTCACTCGTAACCGCGCAGGCTCCCGCGCGCTGCGCACCGGCCGGCCCGAGCACGCGCGCTACTATCGCGACTTGCGCAACAGTGTTACTACAGCCCTCCGCTACGAAAGAGCTGCATACTTTGAATTCCACGTTAACAACAACAAACATGACCCGAAGACTCTATGGAAAGGTCTTAAAAAATGTTCAGTTTTAGGCAACAAGACAAATACTATTCCGATACACCTGTCCAACGCGGAGACAATAAATATACACTTTCTAACATTACCAGTATCTCATTCAGCTTCTTCAGAATTAATAAGTTCTTACCTGCATGACAAACGTGATGCAGATTCCTTATTTAATTTTAGGTACGTGTTGCAGACTGATGTCTATAAACAAATTATGTCAATCAAATCTAACGCAGAGGGTGTAGATAAAATCAATATTGAAATGATTAAAATGACATTACCTTACTCACTGGACGCAATTACCTTCTTACTTAATAACTGTATAAATGAATCCTATTTTCCGAATTCGTGGAAAACGTCACTCGTTACACCCCTGCCTAAGAAACCTGTAGTCAAAGAATACAAAGAATTGAGACCCATAAGTATTTTACCAGCATTGTCAAAGGTGTTAGAACGCATAATGACAAGCCAATTGACAAAATACTTACATGATAGCAAAATAATACCAGAATGCCAATCAGGGTTCCGTCGAGGTCGTGGCACCAGTACCGCTCTCCTCGCCGTCACAGACCATGTGCTCTCGGCAGCCGACGTCGGTCAGGTCACCTTCCTCGTGCTGCTTGATTACTCCCGCGCCTTCGATTGCCTAGACCACAGCTTGCTGCTCGCGAAACTCACACACTATGGATTGTCCGAATCATCTGTCTCGCTAGTACGGAGCTACTTGTCCGATAGGAAACAGATAGTGCGGGTTATGGATTCTGATGGCGCGAGTGCCATGTCGAGTGCGGCAGAGGTTAATCGAGGATGTCCACAGGGTTCTTCCTTATCGCCAATATTATACACGCTTTACACAGCAGACTTCCCTAACTGCTTACTACACATGAAGCCGGAACTGTTTGCAGACGACTCACAACTTGCCTTGTCCTGTAATCCCGTCGACACGCTAGAAGCCGTTAAAAAAATTAATTACGATCTAAATTCAGTATGGAAGTGGTCCTACGGCAATGGTCTTGCTTTAAATCCTAGCAAATGCGTGGTTCTGGTTCTTGGTAACAAACAAGCTGTACAAAAGACCTTGGCCTATAATCCAGTAATACTGTTAGACCAGGTGCCACTGTCCATAACTGACTCGGCCCGGAACCTGGGCTTGGTTATGGACAGCAACCTACGGTTCGAAGGTGACATCGATCTAAAAATCCGGAAAGCTTTTATTAAGTTAAAAAGTCTTTATAAAGTGCGGGAGTGCCTGAATACAAATGTCAGACGACAGCTGGCGGAATCGCTTGTCCTATCTAACTTCAACTACGGCGATGTGGTGTACGGTCCGTGTCTTTTCAAAAAAACTGCCAAATGTATTCAGCGCACTCAGAATGCCTGCGTGAGATTTAGCGAGAGACCTAAAAGAAGAGCACGGATTTCACCTATTCTTAATAACCTTAACATGCTTAATATGAAAAATCGTAGACACCTCCACTTTGCTGTTTTGTTACACAATGTGATAATTAAGGAGGAACCGGAAACCTTGTATCGCAAACTGTCCTGGCTGGGAGGAAAACATAGATATGGGACTCGATCGGTAGGTAGGCTACTTGCGATCCCCCGGCATCATAGTGCGGCGTTTGAAGGTTCTTTCAAATACGCCGCATCTCGATGCTGGAACAATTTGCCTCCGCCGATCAGGGAGATCACCAGTAACAAATCATTTAAAATAAAACTTAAGTGTTATCTTCTTACACAACAGAGGAAGAATTAAGTCTGCTTACCTCACTGTACGTGTCTTACTATTTTTCTTATACATTAGGTATATGTTTTATTTAGGAATTTATCTAACTCTCAAAATTTATAATTGTATGCAGAAACAACTATTTATTCTTTAGTACATACCGATATCAAATTAACTTGTCTAAATTGTTTATTCATATATTTATATATATATAAATATATATAACAAATACATTCATTTATCATTAAAATATTGTAAGCTAGAGCGGAAGTTGTATGTCTTCAATTGTTAATCTTCAAATTGTTCAAGGGCTGGACTTAAATACAGCGCTGAGTCTAGTGAAATCTTCACTAGACTCAGCATAGGCTGTGTTCAGTCCTTTTTTTTCCTTTTTCCTTCTGTAACTGTTTAAATGTTATGTGTTAATTAATATTACTTGTCTTGATTGTTTTTAAATGTGTCTTAATATGTTAAAATAATGTAATGCTGAAGGGGAAAAAATAAATATTTCTTATTTCTTATTATTTCTTATTTCTTATTTAGTTCTAGCTATTTTCTATTCCGTTTTAGATACCTTTTCTATATTCACATCGCAGCCAGAACTAAACGTCACCTTTTATCCGCGTTTCTTCAAAGAAATTCCCCAGAATAATTAAATATATAGCCACCTTTTTTTATTTATGGGCTGAAAGTTTTCCTTCGCGCCTATAGCCTTAGATCCTATAACCATCCCATTATATGTCAGATTACATTTAGGTGCAAACTGCATTTTTCGACATCGCTGTCAAGTTTGGTATTTTTAAATGTTTAGTTTATTATTTGCACGCTAAATGCCACACTCGAACTGTTAACAGTGGTGAAGCTAGATACCACGCTTGAATCTGCACTTAAAACTTCGCTGAAACATAAAATACTTTTCATAAAAGCCATTTCGGTGAGTATTTTGACATCGATATAGGCATCGGACTAATGACAGGGTAATCTCAAAATAATGCACAGCAGCGGCGAAGCCGGGCGGCACATTTCCAAAGTCTACTACGCGAGTACGCGAAAATGTTATTTATTTATTTTTTATTTTATTTTTCAAATTCAAATTCAAATAATTGTATTGTGTTTATAAATAAGATACATTAATGAGGTGTACCTAAGACCAAGACTATGATAATGTTACGTATCTTGTGTATATCTAGAGATGATCTAATAAAAGCCGGAAACAAGCACTAGGCTTTCGTCTGTGTTGCCTAGCTCCGGATCTTTGACGATTGTCTTTTTGAGACATTTTGGCCAGTGTCGTGTTAGTGAGGATTCCTGGTCAGGTGCGGTCATTTTAAAAATGTGACTGAACACAGAGTCTGGAAAACACTCGTTGTTGTTATGTTGTTTTGTGCTTGTGTTTTCCAGACTGTGCGTTCAGGTAGAATTATTTTTAAAAGACCGCACCTCTGTCAACCTCGGTAGCTCAGTGGTGCGGTCGGTCGAATGTTGTTAAGCAACGCTGAGCGCGGTCAGTTCTTGGATGGGTGACCGCTCGACCGTTGGAGGCTGACCTTGGTTCGGATTCCACGTTAAACTGTAGGTCTCTTCCCTTCTTACCTTACTAGGTGATAGGGTTTATCCCGCCCGGGTGGGTACCATCGCACTGATCGAAACGTCGGTCGAAACGGCTATGTAAATAGTTCGTGTTTTTCGTCCAGTTCAGTGTAGCCGACATGAAATGAAGGGAAGCACTGACATGACACCTAGTTCACACGGTGTTATGGGCTGACATCACGGACACAACATCCGTGACAGCCAACCATGTCGTTTCCATAAAAAAAACCTGACCATGAATCCTCACTATGCGTGACACTGGCCAAAATGTGTCGAAAATTAAAGGCCTATTCAAACCGCAGAGTTATACGCTACCGCCGACGGTAGCCGAATCCCGATGGGTATGCGAATAACGCGCTGTTCAAACCGTAGCGTTATCCGCTACCGGAGGCGGTATCCGCTACCGGAGCGGTAGCGGGATGACGGGTGGCGAGCGCTGGCTGCGGGCGGCGCGGGGTGCGTCCGCGGGGGGAGTACAAGTTTCGCCGAACACGCGGTACCGTACCGCGTACCGCTGTGGTATGCGGTTCCGCTTCCGCGACAGCTGCGGAAATCCCATACTAAATACCGCGCGGGATATCGCTTGGGTATTACCGCTACCGCCGGCGGTAGCGGATAACTCTGCGGTTTGAATAGGCCTTAAAACTATATAAAAAGGGTTTCGCGAACTCTCATAGTAGACTTTGGAAATATGCAGCTGGGGACTAACCGAATGGGATCACTACCTACTGGATTTGAGTCGACGCGAGAGAGAAAAGGCTGACAGTAAGTAAAAAAAAGTGCCATACCGGAGACATACCTTTAAATTGCTAGCTACACAAGAGTAGATAAGAACACAGGCGACGCTGCTGTGCGGCTATCTAACGCCTATACGGTGGTAACAACCCAGTCGGCTACAATTTACCCCTACCACCTAGTTAGGGGCAAGGGAAGGGACCTACAGTTATACCTACACCAGTTCCGAACGGTGAAGCAGCAGGTGTTTGTTGTAGTTACTTAAAATTCAAATGTAATTGACCACTGGAGCTTTTGCCTTAGATTAAAAATATGATTCTTCATTCTATAAGCGCAAAGCCCAAAATAAAGACAAAAAATACATCCCGCCCTATCAGGAGTATTATTTTTTTTCCCCTTTGCATTTATCTAATGAAGAATAATAAAATGGGTAAGTACATGCATATTGACATAAAATCGGCTATTCCCGGCGGGATGGCAAGAGGCCTGACGGCATATCTCTGGTTCCGTGGGCTGAGGGTAAGTCTTTGATGTGGGATGCCACTTGCGTGGATACGTTAGCCCCTAGTTACATTCAGGGGACCTCTAGGGCAGCCGGGGCTGCCGCGAACAGGGCAGAGGACCTCAAACGCAATAAATACGGTGATCTTGCCGACAGTTTTCACTTTGTTGCTTTTGCGGTAGAGACGCTCGGTCCGTGGAGTTCTGGTGCCAGGAGTTTCCTGAAGAAGCTCGGGAAGCTTCTAGTCGATGTAACTGGTGTCCCGCAATCGAAAGCTTACTTCATCCAACGAGTTAGCCTTGCCATCCAGCGGGGAAATGCCGCAAGTGTGCTAGGTACTTTTACCTTAGATTCTTTTGATAACTATTTTAATATTGTTTAGTTTGAGTTTTCATTATGTTTTTATAGTTTCTTGTTCACTGTATGGCCCTAGTTGGCTGAAATAAAGTAGATTTAAGGTATTATAGGCATTATAAAACGCAACGCATGTCTGTATGTAACAAGTGAATTCAGTTACATAGGTCGGTACAGTTTTCACTAATTGAATCTGGCACATGTCCGTATTGTTATGGTCTATACATCACAATATTATGGTCGAAAGTGATAAAAGTCGGAAAAAAAATTCGAACGCAACCTGCGTTCGACTAGTTTGCTAATAAATCGGAAAGTCAGTTACTTCCACTTTGCTCACAGTCCGAATTCGACCGTCAGTCAACCTTCGAAAGATTCACGAGTGTCGACACAGCGAGAGTCGATATATTATTGCCACCAGCAGGCGGTAGGTAGGTATTACTGCCACCAGAGCGCCGCTATCGGTGAGCCAGGGCGGAAAAACAGACGCATTCCGTGTTAACTGAACCATATGCATGCAGAAGTTCACCTATGTATATTGTTAATTATATTTGTATATCAAGCTTTCTTCTTCGGAGCTCGCCTGAAAACCAGCCATGTAGATATTTATCTCCGAATGTTTTATTTACGAAATTGCAATAGGTTAAATTATTCAAACAGAAACAGGTAGGGCCCACGATTAAACATATTCTTAATTTTAGCTTTATACTTCGCGACAATCAAAAAGTTACACAGAAACCTCATTACCACTACACAAACTTATAAACTAGCGTAACGACTTTTTATTACTGAAAACCAGTGACATCTAGGGGGCAGCTTAAGAACTTGCTGTTAATTTTTGTTTGTGAGCGCCATCTATCAGTACGCTCTGTAATGTAATTGAACGGTTCTCAACTTGCGTTCATTCGCGCGAAAAAAAAATGTATCATGTCAATTTTAATACTTACGAAGGGAATGAAAAATAACCCAAAAGGTAATTATAATTACCTAAGCGATTGATTCTAAAGTATTTACTGTATTCAATTTAGCACGTTATGAAGCTCATAGGAGTATGTCAACTTTGTAGTGCAGAAGTGCGTTCATATGATAATAGAGGGCGCCTTTAGTTCCGAGCTTTCCCTATCAAACAGTTCCAATAGTCTCGCCTAGAGGTCGCCCTTATAAAATTATTTGTGAACTTTTGGAAAATTCCAAGATTATTCTTTATCTTAGGAAAATGCAGTCACATTTTCTCTAAATTCAAACGTTCAACGAAATTCTCAATTCAATTCAACTATCATACAATGAATGTCTGAAATAAATGGTTTGTTTATTTATAATTTTTTTAATTGTATTTATTTTTATTTCGTACAAAGTATTAATGTATTTTATTATGCACAAATATTATTAAATATTATTTAAATAATATATAATTTATGATTTTTGTATGGAAATTGTAAAGTTTTGTTCCTTTGTTTTTCGAATTCTCAAAACGTCTCTCTTTGCAAACATACCATATACCTAACAGTTTGAAATTAAAATTCACACATCTCTTGTTATTTTAGCGTGTATTCCTGTTTAGGTAAAATTTACATTTAATGTGGTTTATGACTAAAAAAATATATATATTTGAGAGTTGAAATAAATATGGGCCATACCATACGTTTGGCCCGAAACAAATTACCCCACACACGACTGTGAAGTATGAGTATGGATTTTTTTTTTATTTCCTATAATTAAGAGTCATCATTTTAGCTGTCAATTTCACTTTCTGAAGTCAACATGAAGCAAACATTCTGAAACATTTATAAATATTAATAATTGGTAAATTATATCAAACATTGGAACATTCATACCATTATACCATCACGCTATATCCCGACAATCGGGGTAAGCAGAGTAGGTAATTAGTGTTACGATGCAATATGGGAAAGATGACAAGGGCGACAGGGTATCCATTTCTTACCTTGGCGCGGTCCTTCCACCGAGTCATGCAGCAGGTGGGTTTTCGTGCTTACTTGCTGCTTGATAATTTATCTTGTCCTAATACTTTGATAAACGTGGTGGTTTGTGTTGCGCTGTAGTTCAGCTGAGTTTTTGTAGTACAACACCGATTATTCTGCTTACACCGATTGTGTCGGTATACAGTAGCGTGGGGTATGTATGATGCAAGAACTCCGACCACTACGTTCAGCAAAGTATAAGGACATCAGATCGTAATAGGTATCAAGCAGCAAGTAAGACACCAAGACTTGCATACTGCATGACTCGGTGGAAGGACCGTACCGAAGGTGTGAGGTGGCTAGCTTACGCCCTTTAGCACTGCGTGGTCAACCCAAACACAGACAATAAAATAATGTATCAGGTAGACATTTGAATTTACGCCCCAACTGACAGACTGGCCAGATTCTTTTCTTTCTACCTACATTAAAATTAGTTTTCTCCCACTTCACTTCCTTCCTTACACAAGTAAGCACCAACAAAATACGCTGCCGCGCGCCTTTTGCATCGCATCGACGCCATTGTCGCCGTGAGCTCCCGGGTACGCATATACGCCGGTCGAGAGCATACCAGAAAGTTCGCGTGTGCAACGATGCGAGTGTGTCTCAGTAACGCTAGGGAAGCCATCAAAGTCAAACGGTAGGCATCCAGACCGTCGCAACAACCGCACGTCCAGGCCTGGACACACAGCTGCGTGCGTCGCTGGAGCGAGTTTGCGCCATCCATCCATCACACGTAAATGGACACCAGGGTGAGCGAGGAGGCGACGCTCAAAGTCGCCGCCGCATGAAGGAACCAGGTGCGTCCTCTATCCTCCTCTCCTTTGCCAGACCACTGCATATTGTCCTTATCCTCCAGTCGCCTTTTACGACATGCGCGGGAAGAGATGCAGATATACTATCAAATATAATACCTAACAACATAGCTGCTTGTATATTCGAGTAGGCATGTAGAGTTCTACCACCAAAAACATAATATTGTAAAAAAAAACAAGTTCGCAACAAAAAAAAACTTGCAAGATAGCACTCGGATAACGGCTTCGCTAATAAAAGAAGTGAGATCTAACTGGATACCAAGTTCTTCCGAAGTTCCTTAAATCATAGCTCATGTTATGCATAACGTTCTTCAGTTGCTTTAAATAATTTTTTTTATGTTCTTTGCTACAAGATTGTAGGTCAAATAGATTTTAAGTTATGGGGGGGGGGGGCCCATAACGCCCCCCCCCCGCGCCCCCCGGGCGGGGGGGGGGGGTCGAAAGTGGCCCGAGATGGTTCGTGTAATATAACCCACGGCCGGTGTGTCGCCATTTTGTTGTGCTTTGTGAACTTGGCTGCCGTGTGTCTAGCTAGACCTACCTGTGCGACGGCCTCCTACAAAGAACTCGTCACAAAAGGTCCGACAATATCAATTAGAAGGTAATGAGCTAACATCCACCCGACCCTAATGATGGACCTTCATCAATTTATTTCGGGTTGGCCCGCCTTCGACTCGGTGACAAGTTGGCCGATTTGTTTAACGATCAGTCGATATAAAACGACCGGACCTTTCACAAAATACGTTGGTACAATGTTGGCAAAATTTGATTTATTACTAGCTTTTGCCCGCGGCTCCGCCCGCTTATTTTTTTTTTTTTAGTCTGAAACCTTGGCAGCCAACCGAATGAACGGCTTACGAACGCATAGAAACCGAACGAACAAACAAACAAACAAACTAAAAAATTGTTCATTTTTTGTAAGGAAAGGCAATAAACATATTTTGATTTGATTTGATTGTTAATTTATTGATTCGAATTCGAAATTTAAGATTCAAACTTATAAGAAAAAATTTTGTTTGTTTTTTGTTTTTTTGTAATTTTTTTTTTATGGAAAGCGCGACATTTTCGTGGCGTGTCATCGTTTCACCTACGAGTAGGTTTCTAACGATGTTCATGGACATTCTGTGATGCACGGGGATTGAGAATGATGCCGGCCTGACTAGAGCCTTTTCACGCCCCTTTTAAAACCCCCTGGGAGGATATATTGTCACGGCAAAATTATTGGAACCTGACACGGCCGGTGTGTGTGTTCCTGTTTAACTAGACGCCATGCCAGTGCTTTTTCATTTGGTCGTGTCGGTTACACTACTCAGACTTAAAACACGAACTTCTTTCATTACCGTGCGATCTGGGCGAAGAATTATGTTCAAAACAAAACTGTGAAAGGTCGCAGGATGTACAACGTAAACACAAGGACTCACAAGAGAACTAATTAGGTTTACCTAAGGACCTATTAATAATTGTATATTAAATGTTTTAAATTATGTAGACACCAGTTTTCCTGAATAAAATTAATGCAAATAAATATCAATATTCACTTCCGTGTGTGGCCTCGACATAACTTTGTGGCGAGGTTAACTAGATAACTGCACGTGGGTGGTGTTGAAGGGAACCACAGACAGAAGTCACCGCAACCGAAGTGGCGACCGCACGCACCACTCCCACGCGGTCTGGCGGTTCATATCTATCTATTAAGTTAACGTCACCAATCGCTCCACTTTTTGTTGTGATAAAATACAGAGCGATACATTTTTACCAAAAATAACAACGAGCTTTGGTAATGTTTGGCCGTTATAAGCTGGCTGACTGTGGACTGTTGACATTGTTGAAGTTGTAAGCTGGCTGGCTGCGAACTGCTGACATTGTTGATGTAGTAATCTGGATGGCTGCTGACGGTTGACATTGTTGAAGTTGTGAGCTGGCTGGCTGTGGACTGTTGACATTGTTGATGTTGTAAGCTGGCTGGCTGCGGACTGTTGATATTCTTGAAGTTGTAAGCTGGCTGGCTGCTGACGGTTGACATTGTTGATGTTGTGAGCTGGCTGGCTGCGGACTGTTGACATTCTTGAAGTTGTAAGCTGGCTGGCTGCTGACTGTTGTCATTGTTGAATTTAACAGTCAAAAATTAATTAATTACTTATTACAGCGAACGCTGTGAGTTTGTTCAAGGTTTGTTAGTAAAATTTTCAACTCATTGATTGAATAGTACTGTAACAGTTCAAAGTACAGAATTATATTATATTTACTTGTTTATATAGAGAGCAATACATATGGTATAATGGTTCTCCCTTTATACCATTAATTACTTATATTATACTGTCCGTACCGTGTGGGCCCGGTACTTAAAAATAATAGCACCACTGCATCTCTCCCCGTGCATGTCGTAAAAGGCGATTAAGGGATAAGGACAAGATGCCGTGCTAAAGGGCGACGGGCTCGCCACCTCTCACCTTTGCATGGTACTTCCACCGAGTCATGCAGCAGGTGGGTCTTCGTGCCTTACTTGCTGCTTGATCGATTGAATCTTGTTCGAATACTTTGCGAAACGGGGTGGTCGGTGTTGTGATGTAATTTACCAGAGTTCTTGCAGCACAACACCGATTACTCTGCTTACCCCGATTGTCGGGATTCAGCGTGTGTGATATGTATGTATGTATTATACTGTCCACGATGTTCTGTCATAGTCTTTCATATTGTACAAGTTATACTACTTAATTGTTTCCAATTTATTATAAAGATTCTATATTAAATATATAAATAAATATTAGTAGAGTGGCATAACATAAGGGCGACAGGGGCGACAGGCTAGCCACCTCTCACCTTGGCGCGGCCCTTCCACCTAGTCGTGCACCAGGTGGACCTTCGTGCCTTACTTGCTGCCTGATAGTTCTTGTCCGAATTCTTTGCTAAACGTGGTGGTCGGTGTTGTGCTGTAACTTACCAGAGTACTTGCAGCACAACCCCGATTACTCTGCTTATCCCGATTGTCGGGATACGGCGTGTGGTGTGTGTGTGTAGTAGTAGAGTCAAAATAATAATTTAGATTATATAAATGACACTTTGTTGAATTTTGTTATTGATAATTTTCTTACTTATTCGTGCCAATTTGGTGACTCAGATTTGAGCATGCAGAGAAAATAATATATATTTATATATATATTTTCCCTCTTACGTTAAATTTTCCTATGGTGAAAAACTATAATATATCTATGAAAGCATTCCGTAATAATATTGTGAAGTTTCGGTTTAACATTAAACCTACTTTGTACATTTGTGGCAGATTGTTTATTATTGGACAAAAATTTTTTTTTATTTATACGAGCGCAACTTTGAAACGCTCTCTTCTTCACATACGACACATAACATAAGTAGGTACGTACGTAAGTACTTAGAACTATATTAAAAAAAATTGGTTGTCTGTAAAGGCGGTTTACGGACGATAGTTTTACGTGATGACGTGGAATAATCGTAGTACATAGAGCAAAGATCAGTAATTCTATTTCCAGTAGAAAGATTAATCATCTTGTGACTGGCCATCAATAGACTTCTTTTGTCTGATCTTGACAGTTTTACTTCTTAAGACGTTTCCATGGTAACTTTGACTATACTGATTGTGCCTCTCTATCGCTTGTTACGCGCTCTCGCTTGCACACAGAGGCTCAGATGGAACGTGACACTTTTTCGTGCGTGCAGCCGGTGTTCATCAATTTATAAGACGTGACGTCGTCACGTCAAAAATCTGTTAAGTGCGAGTTTTACTCGCGCACGGAGGTTTCCGTATCTATCCGCTATAATATTATCCGCCTATCTTTTGTCTTTCAACAATGCAATGTATAAAAGCCTGTGGCGCCATCTATTATTCAGTAGTGTGACTAATAGATTTTTCGGACGTTTGTTGTATGGGAGCCCCCCTTTTTAGCATTTTTTTTATTATTTGTTGTTATTTCCGCCATAGAAACACATATTCTGTGAAAATTTCAAGGGGCTACCTATTACGGTTCAAGAGATACAGCCCTCGGACGGACGGACGGACGGCGGAGGCTTAGTAATAGGCTTCCATACGGGAGACCGAAACCTAAAAACCAAGATTTTAGACGAATGCTCTGTCTGAGTAGAGGTTAAATGTCATTTAAAACCGCCAAGAGGCGCCGCCGCCGTGGACGTCCAGTCCTCCACCATTTGCTTAAAAAAAATAAGGCAATGCTGTGGGGTCGTGGTGAGTGGCCGGCGTGGAAGGGCAGTCCCCCCCCCCCCCCCCCCCCACCCGTTCCGCCGCCACGTGGCCAGGATTACGAATCCTTTTGCATCCTGTTGTCTAAACATCCCTAACCAAATGGCTTATTCCATACACGAATAAAGTCTCTTAATGAACTGTCCGTTAATCTTCCTAATGAACTCGTAGGGAGGTTTGTATATGAGGAAATGTAATTAAATATAAAAACATTAATCCTATGCGTAAGAGTTGAAGCCTCCCTTCGAGGAAGAAAGTAAGAGAGGGTCGGTCTCATATAAATGAAATCAAATTATTTATTATAAAAACATGCAAAGCGGTTCAAATATACATTAGCTCTTACTTACACTAGATTTGCATCTGCACGCAAGAGCCGTTCTTCAGTAGGCCATCATGTGTAAGGCTTTTGCGCTCATTTAACTACTATGCTTTTAATTTTAAATATAATGATAATACAAGATAAGACAAATAAATAAATAAGATATTAAAATGTTAGAACTAAATTGTAAATATAAATACTAATTTTTTTTAAGTTTACTGTGTTATTAATTATGTTCATTTTTCAGGAACTCCCGAAGTTCCTGAAGAAGCCCGTGACGTAGTGGGCGAAACGTCGACTTATGTAAGTCTTTACGTACACCTATTGTTAATCCGGAAACTCATATAAATAATTCACAAATTCCGTCAGACTGAATATTGTTATCACCAATTACGTATAATATATAATACTTACGTATGGAGTTAGACAATATGGTAACATTCGGGAAATAAAATTTATAACCTAACCCCGCTTCTATCATTTTTTTCACCGAAGGCTAGACTATCAAAAAGCTAGTATTATTCAAATGTTGGTAGAATTACCTACTGTTTTGTCTTTGCTTACCTGCCATCGCGCGCGCAGTCAAGTACTTACGAGGAACCACCCAACAAACAAATTGGTGCTAACGGCAGGGTATTTAGATCTTAAAGTGGTATATTGGATTAACACATATAACGCGTCACTACTGAATATAGCTCTTGTCCCACCCTTATAGCACTTACTAACGCTATTGTAAAGTCACTAAAGAACTTTAACCTGTATAAGAATGGCCTCTATTAAACAGCTCCTATAACGCCTGTCTTGACACCATAATGTTAGTTGGGCAGTGCCCTCGAGTGCAGTGCGCTATTTACACGGACCAATATATTGACTGAACGTACGGGTAGTGGCTGAGGAGCGATCGCAGTGGTAGACTTCGGTTTACCCAAGGTGTCGGGCCCAGCCACTAGTATCCAGAGACCCCGTATCGAGCGACCCTTGAGCCGGGATCGCAGAGTCGTTCAGTCGTCCAAGGTGTCGGAGTTGGGTACTAGTATCCGTGACGCTTCTCTTTTGAAGACCACACGGCGGCTACCCTTAAAACTAGCAGATGGCTACCCTATCCCGCAACTGGGCGGTGTAACGGGCGTTACTGTTAGAAAATAATGTGTGGTAGAGAACTTGTTCTCGACTATTACTTATTAAACGTTGCAAGTCTAACATGAGTACTAAGTTGGGGGTGGGTCAAAGTGAGATATTACCCTAAGCGCTGGGTTGAGTACTGCGGGCTTCCGTTAAAATCCCCAGAATGCTTCGTGCTTTTGCACGGAACACTGGAGTTGGTCTCGCAGGGGTTGTGCTTTAGCGTTGATTCCCGCCCTGGTGCTTCTTTCGAAGTATCAAATAGGGGAATAAGTAGCGAAAGCTGCGAGTGGTGAGCCACTTAGAGCTCCGTAACCAATGTGGATAATTGGTAGACATGCGAATAATCTGGATCGGTATGTCGGTGCAACACGCACTTATATGTGGATGTGGGTTGGATTTCTCACGAGTCAAAGACGCTATAAGTTATTCGAGACGGTGGATCGAGATCGGTGGACGAGTGGATCCCCGGTACACATTAGGTGGTGGTCATATGCACTTCCACGCATATACATAGCTGGTGAAAACAAAAGCTGCGGCTAGAACAAAACGCTGAGGCCCTGGGCACAGGCTGTGGTTGGATAGGGAGCGGACCCCAGTGGCAGTGAAGGCTTCACCCCCGGCTCTCGACTTCGGTCGGGGGTTCCTTCGGGTGGACGGGTGGTGGCTCGGATCGGCTGGGGAAAGGTCACAGTCTGTGTATTTCTCATGGGATTAATTAGGAAAAACGGTACAGCTATGGGGCCTCGATCTGGCATACATGATCACTGTACTCGCAAGAGCGCAGGTGTAGACGTCTGGATTTTGTAGCCGCAAGGCTGGTATCTCTGGACGTCTATAAACAAAACGTAAATCTATAAAATGATAGTAAGAAGTTGAAAGTATAATAAGTTACATTTACGCAGCCTTTCAACCATTTTATAACATTTAATCATTAAGAGTTCTAGAAACTGATTGATGATTTATTGTGTGAACTCGAATGTCTTATGAAGAAAAAAATTTAAGAAGGATAGAAATACTTTTTTCAACGGAAACTGACACGGTTGGCTACTTCACCTTCTACACCCGCGATGGCAGCCCATAACACCTTGGGGAACTAGGTGACATGTCAGTGCTTCCCTTCGGTCATGCCGGCTACACTTAACTGGGCGGAAAACGCTAACTATTTACATAGCCGTTTCAACCGACTTTTCATTCAGTGCGGTGGTATCAACCCGGGCGGGCTAAACCCTACCACCTATTAAGATAAGAGGGGAAGGGACCTAGAGTTTTACGTGGAATCCGAACTACGGTCAGCCTCCAATGTTTGAGCGGTCACCATCCATCCACTGTCCGCGCCCAGGTGTGCTTATGATCCGACCGACAGTCGACCGACCGCACCACTGAGCTACCGCAGCTGACAAATACTTTATTGCTTGAAAACATTTTACAACGGAGGGGGGTCGGAGCTGTCTTGGCTTGGACTCTTGATCTGAAGACTCGAGGTTCAATTCCGGCTGACATTCTCCAATGAGTTTTAAGTCCAGCTTAATTTGGTTAATAATCTATTAAAAGTGTTAAATTCATTAACTGTAACATCCAACGACGATATCTCTAATGGCGCCTGTACACGCTGCCCAAAGCATTCGCAAATCGTCAAGGCCACGGCGGCATTGGCCAATGTGTAGGCGGGGGGGGGGGGGGGGGGGGGGGGGTTCTCGATTTGGTAGGTATTTGATTGTTGGCGAATACGTTGGCCAGCGTCTAGAGCAATATTTCCCAAATAGTGGTACGCGTACCCCTTAGGGGTAGGCTGGCTCAAGAGAAGGGGTACGCGTGGGAACAATTATGGCGCGCTTACCTCTAAGTACAATCTTAATTAAAGAGACAGGGTCCCACTTATGTCATGTGTAAACTGTCTCCCATGGTTGATTGGACGAAACATATAGCAATAAACAACATTATTACGTATGTAAAAATAACAACCAAATGAAAATTGATTGATTGAAACATTGAAAGGGGTACTTGAGTCTCCGTAAATTCGGTAAGGGGTACCGATTAAAATATAATTGGGAACCGCTGGTTTAGAGGAGCCCACAAGACAAGTGAAGACTCTGCGCAGGTTGGGCGGTATCGCTGGGCGGAGCGCGCGGCTCGCCCCGCCCGCAACCGTCTTCTCAGATGTTGGGCGGAAAAACTTTACCTCTCCCGCCCTCCGCCCGCCCGCGCCCTGCGCCGCGACCTGTTGCTCCGCACGTGGCCTCCGCGACTCGATCGTGCGGCTGAAACTTGTGTACGACAACTGCGGAAGAGCCTGTTCCGTTTCTTTGCTTTGATGAAATGTGAGATAAATGTTTGATGATTTTTTTGTAGTTAATATTTGTATTTTGAATATATTTGGTTTACAGGCTGTGCAGAATTTGTAAAAAGAAAAAGTCCGTACATTGATAATTTCAGTGCAAAACAATGAATGTCGTTTTGGGAAATTAATTTCCGCCCGCCCAAACTGAAAAGATTTTAACAAGATACATGTATAGAAATGCAATTTTTCAATTTTGGGTTACACTTAAATTAACATGAAATTTAAAATATTTTTTATGCATAAAAAAAATTTGCCACTCTCCACGCACGGAGTTATGAGATTATTCTCGTCTCTGTCGGTGCCGCGCGCTGTGCAGTCGCGCGGAGAGAGACGCTCGACCGAGCCGCCCGTCATAATGTTTCCCTTTCAACAATGGAGCTAAACAAAAATATTTAACGTCATAAAACTTGCGCGGCTCTCGCTCGCACACGCCGCGTTCGACGGCGGCGCGAGCGAGACGGGGCGCGAGCGCGTTTTCCCGGCAAATGAAGCGTGTCTAAACCGCAGATTGACCGCAGAGAGAATGGAGGCGCTCGGTGTGTCGGCGGCGCGGCGGCGGCTGCGGAGCGCGCTCAGTGCTGATCGCGCGCTCGGACCGCTCGCAACACTACAGCCTGCCGCAGCGGAGGCTTCGCCGCGCCGACCCGACCGCGCGGCCTCCACCTCCGCCGCCGCCGCACTTCCGAATAATTTGAGTCATCGCGCGGTACTTACCGGTGACTCGAGCGAACCGCCGAAACTCATTCTGGAGCGAGGCGCGGCCGTCGTGTCGCTGATCTCGCAACACCTCCTCAAACACCTCGATGCAAACAAACTCCGCATCGTTAGTCACGCTCGCCGGGCGCAATATTTACAATTGTACGATTAGTAAACCGGTATCTGACGTAGGAGGTGGGAAAATCTCGGCGGGCTCGACCTCAGCTGATGCGGCGCCCGCGCCCGCGCCGCCCGCCGGATGCGTGCGCGCACACTCCGAATACCTCGCTGTCCCACCGACCGACAGATTAGACCAAATCAGTCGAATGAAACCGCCGGTCAAGGCGAGACATTAGCTGCGACATCTAGAACCTAATAATACAATGGTTTACGTCCGTTTGAAAACGATAGTTAAAGAGTGAAGTGATGTGCGGACGGGAAAACAGTAAATAGTAACTAATTAAGTTATTCTATTTTAATCGAAGCAGGTAAAGTGTCGGCCGACCGTCGAGCTAGCGGCTGGTGAACTCGAGCTGTCAGTTCGCACGCGGCGCTCACGTCGCTGACAACTGACAACTGACTGCCGAGCTGATCGTGTAACTGCCGCAAAAGTGGAGTGCATTCGTGTGTTAACTCTGAAAGTTTAATCAGTGATTTACAATTAGCTACGAACCTTATTAGATAGTGAATTTTACACTGGACCGTTATTTAAATTTAACCGAAAGTTTGAAACGGGAATTGACTACCAGTTGAAGTATACACACGACCAAGAACACATACGTGATTAGAAACTAATTTGTGACACAAACTGTACAAATAAAGACGTACAAATTTTTCCAAAAAATTTACAAAGTACCCAAAAAGTACCAGGACATCATAAGCGCGGGAAGCCGATGGGCGGGAGGCAGTAGTGGTGTGCCGGTGTGATGCACCTGCCGGGTGCGGAGACGCGCGCCCGCCGCAAGCGCGACATGGGCGACGCCGGCGAACAGACACACCTCTGGTTTGTCGAGAGCCTGATCCTCGAGGCGCAGAAGGAGCATGCGCATGAACTTGGTGAGCATCATGCTGGAAAACAATTTACAAAACCATCACAAAGTCACGAAAAAATAGAACACCTAACCACCCCAGGATTTCAAAAGCGACGAAACCTTCATTTGTTATGGAACATTGGCTGTTTAACCTACTACACCCGCGACGGCAGCACATCCGGTTCCTGCTGGAACTAGGTGCCATGGCAGCGTGCTTCTTTTTAGTCGAGCCGACCCGAAATGTTAGATAGATTCCTTAATTAAATCGTCAAAACACTTGAAATGTCTTATTACAAATCTAAATTGGTCATGAAGAATAACGTACTTTTAAAATAGTTTTCTCACAAAAATGTGTCAAGTTCTGAGGTGCTATATGTAGGCACTATGCTGCGATCTACACCATACGGTGAAATAATAGTAATAGCCATATTAATTAATAGTTTGATGTGGTTAAAAGTAAATGTAAAATAATTTATGTTTTTTTTTTCAATTTTATATCCCTTCGAGATGAAGCTCTTTTTCATACCTGAATGGCGAAGTATGTGTGTGTATTTATGTAAATTTATATGTACACATAATATATTTTAGATATGTACACAAGTATCGCTTTTATTTAACTGTAGTGTACTTACATGTATTATTATTAATATGTACCTTTTATAATTATTTTATCTTCAATTCTCACACTCTACTCTTTTGCTACTAACTACTTACATTTCACTACATTAAACGACTCTCAAACCAGCCAAAGGTTGACTAGAAGAAATCTCTGTAAGGGATAAGTCCGCCTTTGCACCTTATATATATGTTCGAATGTGCTTGTTACTGTTAAATGTTTCTTGGAGCAATAAAGTATTGTCTATCTATCTACATATTCTCTTTAAATTTTCTAAAAACATTTCCATGCACAATAGAGTTCCAATAAATGTGTCATTTCTCTGCATAAAATATGTGTGTGGGGCCGGTACTTTAAAAGAATAGCCCCACTGCATCTCTCCCCGTGTATGTCGTAAAATGCGACTAAGGGATATGATTCCCTTCTTATATTACTAGGTGGTAGGGCTTAACCCGCCCGGGTTGGTACCACCTTACTGAATGCTTTAGTTAAGTTAGTGCTTTCCGTCCAGTTCAGTGTAGCCGGCACGGCCTAAGGGAAGCACTGACGTGGTAACCAAGTTCACCCGGTGTTATGGGCTGACATCACGGATGTTGTAGGTGATGTAGACAACCGTGTCAGTTTCCATAAAAAAAAAATTTAATCAAACCCTCAAAAAAGGATAACCCCGCAAAAAATATTAAAACGTTAAAAAAATTACAATGTCATTGCGACGAAGCGACGACGCGGGCATTCAACCATTACCACATACAATATATAGATAGATAATATGTGAGTGATCTAACAAGTGTATTTCAAAACAACAGCACGTGACCCTTGACCAACAACTCATCATTAATGGAGTGTCAATCATCACTTGGAATAAATTTGTCACGCATTTTGAAAAACAATTTATTGAGAATTGTAGTTTCTTTTTTTTTTGAGTAAGTAAAAATACGTACGTATGTACTCGATAAAGTTATAAGAAAAGTAATGAGTTCTTAATGTATTGATATATAGTTATGAAGGCACGATCAAAGGGGGAAGCACTGACATGGCACCTAGTTCACCCGGTGTTATGGGCTGACATCACGGACGTTGTAGGTGATGTAGCCAACCGTGTTAGTTTCCATAAAAAAAAAAGTAATTTTTGCCACGTTAACTATATTATATAACTAATCTAATCTAATAATGACGAACAAAATATAGACAAAAGAAATATAAATAAATAAAGTTAATTAATAGAAATAAAGTACCGTATGGGGCCGGTACTTAAAAAGAATAGCCTCACTGCATCTCTCCCCGTGCATGTCGTAAAAGGCGACTAAGGTATAAGGACAAGATGCCGTGCTAAAGGGCGACAGGTAGCCACCTCTCACCTTGGAACGGTCCTTCCACAGAGTCATGCAGCGGGTGGGTCTTCGTACCTTATTTGTTGTTTGATAGCTATCTTGTCCGAATACTTTGCTGAACGTGGTAGTCGATTTTGTGCTGTCATTTACAAGAGTACCTGCAGCACAACTCCGATGACTCTGCTTACCCCGATTGTCGGGATACAGCATGTGGTATGTAAATATAAATAAATACAAATAAATAATATTCATAAAGACTAACGTATAAATAAACATTTCAAAGTTAAACACCAATTAATACAAATTAATTATTAATTTAAACACATTTATTGAGATGCAGTCAACTATGAAAGGACAGCACAAAAATCGTTTATTTTTTTCTTCCAATTATAACATATCTCGAGGCGAAAGGATTCACCAAGACGAGTCACATTTTCGCTTGTTAGACTATACATATTGATACACATAGGTGCATGAATCACACCTTGTTTGGAGAAAGAAAAAAATTCTCTTCTAAAATAGAAGTAAATCTGTCAAGGACATCGCCTGCGGTATATATTTACACACCGCTTGGTTTTACCCAACGCGTGTAAACACAATGTTGAAAAAAAAGTTAGTATGTCGGTTAACTACTCATGCAAACATTATTACATAACTAATATTTTGGCTGAGAGGAAAATTGCCTATGAATAGAGTTGGGCAGACGTTGTATTAAAGATGTCATCATGGCTTTGCGCTATGTGCAGTCGGGTAAAAATATTATTACCGATAAAATCATGTAAAACCAAGGTCCTTCAAATGAGCACCTGTCAGGTTGGCATGGCATTCGCAATCTCCGCATACGACCGAATTTCCATGGGCATTGTTAGACACTTATAGATATGGAAGTAAGGAGCCATATGTGGCGCTTTAAAAAAAAATTAACGCTGTTTAATTTTTTTGTTACGTAAAATAATTCTGAAAATTAATGATATAAAAGTTTTAAAAATATCTTTTGAAAAATCAAAATTTCTCACATCTTTGTAACCTACCTGTTATTTATTTATGTATATAGTTTTAGTCAGATTGAAAATCGAAAATAAAAAGAACAATTCGTCCCTATCAGGATTTGAACCTAGGGACTAGACCTTGCATTACCCCTCATCACACTACTCTTAAGCTAATATGTAAAAAAAATCCTCTCAAATATTTTTTTATTTGTAAATCTTTGTTACAATTTTCCATTTTTTTATAACCATTATAATAAATTATTCTGCATACAAAGAAACACTTCAGACTAAACACCTATTATTATCTATTTACATGTAGGTATTACTAAACTAGACGTATTAATTAATTCCACTGACGCATTCTACATACGAGAATTGGGTGCATAGGAAATCCTCTCGTCCGAGATCGCGTGGTCTCATTATGAATTCAATCAGATTCAATTTACATATATTCTAACGCCGCCGGTTAGTTAAAAGATGACGTAAAGACGCACAATCAACTCTTGTCTATTTATAATACGTTGTATAAATGATCTCGTATGTTATAGTTCTAATTCTTTGTTCTGACGCATGCGTTAGAGGAGATTCCCAATGGAAACGCATGGATGACGCGCGTTGTAGCATTTAACTATTATGGATTAATAAGTCTATGTAGTAGGGACTTTTAGGAATGATGAAAAATCAGTTTTGTCGAAGGCTTTCTTGGTAAATCGTATTGCTCATGGAAATTCGGCAAGTCATTGCGAATTAGCATACCAAGTCAACAACATCTACAATACTTTATGGAAATTTAATTCCAATTTATAATCAATAGTAAAAAGGAACAATTCACTAGGATGTGCTAACATGTGTTATTAATAAGTATATAATTTTACTTATTATGAATTATTTTATCTTTAATTATCACACTCAACTCTTTTGCTATTACCTACTTACATTTAATTATATTAATCGGCTCTAAAACATCTAAAGATTAACTGAAAGAAATCTCCATGGGAGATAAGTCCTCTTTTGCACGTCATGTAAATATTCTAGTGTGCTTATTTTGTGTAAAATGGTTAAGTGTCGATAAATTATTTCTATCTATCTATCTGACAATTGAAAATAAAACCACATAAATTCAAAGTTATCTGATATCTTGAGTAAAAAAACTGGGTACTAGAAATATCCTATGGAAATAAAAAAAATATTTAATTCTCTCTCTGTACAACTTTGAACTTGACCGCCGCAAAAATATATGAGAACAGTGAATGTTTTATTCTTCAAAATATACTACCGCTTGTATAGGTACTTGTATAATATAAATAGTAACAGAATTGTATACAGAGTGTTTCAGTATAGGGTTTCATAACATCAGGGTTCGAAATGGGTCCATATTTGTAGACGAAAAGCTCTAAAGCTTTTTCCCCAGATACGGTCATTTTATAGTACGAAACTCGTTTCATCGAGCTTTGGTGGACGGTTAACGTCCGCCTTTATTAAATAAAAATAACATGACGAACCTACGTGCTTAACTAGTAGGATTCAACTTCATGTAGGTAAATTCCAAACACTTAAATTTGAATGGCATCAGAAGAAAAGGGGGACTGGACTAGGTCATGGCACTCCCTAGACCTAGACAGCACTGTTGGCAAATCTCCCCATAGTCACGTCCATCGACTTTTTATTAATTTTTAAAATTTTTGTATGAAAAAAAAATACTGAACTTATATTTCAGAGATAAGGATTTTTTTCTTCTAATAATGAGTACTTTCTAATCCTGAAGTTTCTAAAGCCTATCCTGAAACACTCTGTATAGTTTGGTTGTATGCACCTCTGGTTCGTACTAAATAATAATTATTTAGTACGACCCAGAAGTACATACATACTACGGACGAGAGAAAAGAAAAAAGCAATTATTCCTTTTTTCTTTTCTCTCGTCCGTAGCAAAATAACACAAGAGGTTTACTTATAGGACGCGTTGAACTCATTTGCATGCATTCGAAGCAGGGATGTTGCGGATGCGATTTATTTGACATCCGCGGATACGGATGCAGATGCGGATTTTTGGACGCTCACATCCGCGGATGCGGATGCGGATGCGGATGTTAACAAGATTGCTTGAAGAGCGCCGGTTGGTTTAAGTCCTTGAATAAAAGAGATTATGCTTTTAATATCTTTTATTGATCAATAAATTTTTAGTAAGAAAATTTCAAGATTGGGCTATTGTATTTAATGAAAAGTAACTTGGCTGCCTTTTCAGACATTCACTTCTGCGACACTATACTTCGCCGCACTATATACAGTGGAAGTGGAATACTCGAGTCGGAAATTCAACTTAGAAGACGCGTCGTCGCGCGTGTTTAGACACGCATGCATACACGAAACGTGACGGAATGAAATGACGCAATAATAATGGAAAACAAAGTCGTCAGCACTGCACTGCACCGTCGCACAGCATATTCCCTTCCTATTGGTCAATTGCAGCGCGCGCCACTCGCGGACTCCGCCCAATTTCATTCAAGTCTCAACCTGCACTACATCCGCATCCGCATGAGTTCCGCATCGATTTAATGCGGATGCGAATGCAGATGCGGATGTCAAAATCAATGCGGACGCTCCGCATTTACGGATGCGGATGCGAATATCCGCAACATCCCTGATTCGAAGGTTTGACTTGCCACGCACGGATCGCATCGCACTCACGTCGCTCGCTGTCAGCGGATTACTTCCGACGAAAGAAGAAAATGGGGGGGGGGGGGGAGTACTGTACATTCCAAATATTTCGGGGGAAGATACGACACCGATATCCCCCCCCCCCCCCCCCCCCCCCCCCCCCTGTCTACGCGCCTGCTTCACACTCATACACACCACATTCTTCACGCACACCCACACACACCTGATCACATGAACTGAGAAGTATAACTATAATTTTAATTCTTGTTATATAAGGAAACCTCTAACTGGTTTTATACGCTGTTTAAACTTACATTATTATGTAAAAAAATGGTGGTTCTCTTAAGAATAAATAAATACAATCAAAATGAAAAATAAATAAGGCGCATAGACGGACTTATACCTTACAGAGATTTCTTACAGTCGACCGTTGAATCATTGAAATTTTGATTAATATAGTGAAATGCTACTGTATACCATTATCAATGTATCAATCCGCTCCTGGGATTGCAAAATATTGTTGTTTTAATTTTATGTAACCAGTTCGCTACTAAACCTAATAGGTACACCCGTGATGTCAACTTATCGTATCTTGGTGAACTATCAAAATTTCTTCTATCCGGTTTGATTACCTACACCCACGAAGAAGAACCGGCAAGAAACTTCGCAGGGTTTCCCTTTGATCGCACCGGCTACACTGAACTGCAGGACGGAAGAGACGAACGATTTTCATATCAGTTCGACTGACTTCTCATTCAGTGCGGTGGTACCAATCCGGATGGGTTAAACACTGACTAACGAGGTAGGAGAAAGAAAATACAGTTTTGTGGTATCCGCACCACGGTCAGCCTCATCGGTCGGACGGTCACCCATCTAAAGTCCGACCGCGCCCGAGTGTGTTTAACATCGACGATCGAACGCCGTTGCATCGCATCACCAAGCTACCGAGGCGGAACTAAAGCCTGTTTCGAGGGTTAAAAATGCATAACTCGGCATAAACTCCATCACCAAACATTTGAACAGCGCCGTGTAAAGGCGTGTTCACACTGCGCTATATTCCCACCTATACCGAGTTAATGAGATTGCTCAATAGTTTGGTAATGAGGTGGCCAGGGTCGGAGCGGGGAGGTGCTCGCGCGATTTTGTCAATTAGCGTCATTGTGTCAAGCGGCCGCAGGGCCGGGACGCTGACACGCTTTTCGACCAGCCCGTTCAGTCCGACCCTGCCCGAACCCCACGCGTAAATCTCTTCACCTCTCTACTATTATAAAATAAAACTTTCGTCCGCCATGACGGTTAAATTCGAAAATGACTGGATCGATTTACACGTAGCTTTGACCAGTGGAAGCTGGTGTATCGCGGAGTGGTCTTCTACACTAATATTATAAACAGGTAAAATTTGTAAGTTTGTAAGTTTAGATGTAGGAGGTAATCTCCTTAAATTTATAAATCTAAACATTATTAAAAATATAAATATCTGAATCATTCAAAATATATATTTTTTAAAACATAAAGGAATTTATATATAAGATTATAAATACCTACAAATTTTATCATTTATAATAAAATATTAAATCTTTGAATAATCATTACCATGAGTACGAATTATTGAAAATACTCATCCGATTAAAAAAAAATATTTGGCCAATATTTTGAATGGACCTTCAGGATGGACATAGGCTATGCGAGCGAAGCCGCGGTCTAAAGCTAGTAGCAGCATTGTCGTATTTTATCAAGGGTGCTGGGCAGTACATGAAACATAAGCGCAAGACTGGATCATGTCTTAGATTTGTAAGAAAATTATTTGTCAAGAAAATATACAGTTTAGTACTATAAACAAACGCGTGATAGCATAATTAATAATATACATATCACGGCGGGTAGAGTTGTAGTGGTGGCCTGGGCGTTGACTTCTCCTGCGAGAGGTCCGAGGTTGTAAGTCCGGTCTGCGGGTACCAATGATTTTTATATGAAAAAAAAATTACTTCTATACATTCGACGCCTTGGTTCAGGTTCCATGTAAAACTGTAGTTCTACTGGGTTGATTGAGAGATACTGCTTGTAGCAATAACTCCGCCCTTGTAATACATAATGTGGCAGTGTAATATTGTTATTGTAATATTGTTATTGTAGTATTATCTGACAAAGGCTCTTTACACCTGATTAACTTAATTAATAAGTCTTTGTAGTCAGAACTCTCAGCAAAATTGTTAATCTTGCTCTCAAGCTGTGTTTTCGATAGACTATGGGCGGTGTTATTATGTTTCTAGTCACTAAATACTTGTAAAAATATGCATAAAAAAATAACCTGCGAAGTTTCTTGTCGGTTCTTCTTCGTGGGTGTATTCGAACCGGATAGAACAAATTGTGACAAGTTCGAGCGCAGTCTAACTGCCATATGAATGATCAATAAACAATACAATTACAATTCAATACAATAATTCCTAAACATAATTCAAACACCTTCGGTCACGGCCGACAAGAACGCGAGCGGAGCTGCGGGCGTAAGTTAGTCAATCAATAGAATTTGCGAAAATACACTCGCACACTGGTAGTCGTTTAGCAAATGACCAGTTGACGTCCCGTTCCAAGTATAAAAAAAATATTTGAATTGATAATTCAATGTTTGAATCATGAACGGGTTTTCAGCTGCTTGATGAATATACGGAGTTCGGCCTTCGGCCTCACCTTTAATTGTTTCGGGAGTAACTTGGACGGGTGACCGTTCGACCGTTGAGTCTGAACTTGGTTCCGATTCTGCTTAAAACGATTGGTCCCTTCCTTTCTTACCTTACTAGGTGGTAGGGCTTAACTCACCCGGGACGGTACCACCGCACTGAATGAAAGGTCGGTCGAAACGGCTATGTAAATAGTTCGTGCTTTCCGTCCAGTTCTGTGCAGCCGGTACGACTAACCAAAGGGAAGCAATGACATGGCGCCTAGTTCACCAAGGTATTGTAGGCTGACAGCACATGGTGTTGTAGTGTAGATGATGTAGAATACCGCATCACGGTAGGTTTAAAAAAAAAAAAATGTGTCGCTGATGCAAATCAATGACGAATTTGGAAAATACTGACCTATGATTCTGATCAAAAACTATTTTTAAATTACTATTCAATAAAATAAACAGTTCCTTTGGCTTCTGCGTAGATAATAGGTTAGGTTATAATTCGTGGAATAATTGTACAGTTTAATTGGTTTGGATATTAATAATTAATTAATGTTTGAATGAAATGTCGCTTCCACACACCACGTTATGTTGTGTGAGCGCTCGGTCTCGTTGCTCGAGGCACGTCGTTGCACAAGAAACCATTGATTTATTACTCGAATGCTTACTATAATTTTTTTATGTAATCTGGTATGGATGGCTGAGTCGGAGGGGCCAAAGCAGATGCTCCGACCAGCCAATGTCACCTCCGAGAAGTTAGATGCCATACCGGAGACTTTAATGGATTGCTAGCTAATACTGTACTAGAGGAGAACACAACCGAGGCTGATATGCGGCCATCTAACATGCAGTACGGTGGTATCAACTCAGTCGGCTACAATTTGAGCCTACCACCTTAGTAGGGGCAAGGGAAGGGACCTACTACAGTTTTACACCGGTTCCGAACGGTGAAGCAGCAGGTGTAGGTATGCACGTAATTTAACAAAATATAAACTCATTGGTACACGCCGACCGGATTCGAACCTCGGACCTCTTGCAGGAGAAGCCGATGTCCAGACCACTTGGCCACCTGCTCCTATGCAAGGATTACATATATTGGAGTAACTGACACTGGCGGCCGTTGACAGAGAAACGGAGTATGCGAAGACCGCCGGCCAACGGAGGCAATCAGGGTCTCCGTACCACTAAAGGCTGGGAGGACTGGAGAAAAATTGGAGAGGCGTATGTCCAGCAGTGAACACATAAACGCTGACCGACGACTGATTACATGTTTCATGTGGACTTTTGTGATTAAAGATATAATTTCTGTATTTGTTGCAAGTATGCAAGTATTGTTAATAAGTATTCTTCTATTCTATTTTATCTTCAATTCCCACGCTCAACTCGAATGGGTCAGAACGCCACGAGATCTCTTTTGCTACCAAATACCTACTTACATTCCACTATATTATCGAATCTCAAACATCCAAAGGTTGACTGTAAGAAAGCTCTGTAAGGGATAAGTCCGCCTTTGCGCCTTATGTAAATTTTCTAATGTACTTGTTACTGTTTAATGTTTACTGGAGCAATAAACCATGTTCTATCTATCTATCTATCTATCTATCCATATATTTTCCACATGGAACTCACACGGTTGGCTACATCACAAACATACCCGTGACTTCAGCCCATAACATATTGGTGATATAGGTGCCATGTCAACGCTTCCCTCTGGTCGTGACAATGTTACAATTTATCGACCCGAGTTGACGGGAAGAAATTGCCTAAGGAATAAGTCCGCCCTTGCCACGCATTAAGTGGCATAAAATGTCATGGCAAACGAGATTCATGCTGGCTTTGATCGATGTGAAATACGACATTGAAACTTGGGGGAGGAAAAAGTAGGTATTTACTGTTCTCTAAATGTATTTCACATTTTTTTCAAATTTTTCTATGGCCGCGTCTTCGATCTAGCTTTATGTGAAGAAATGGCAAACGTTGAAAAAAGTCATAACTATGGTCTGTTCCAAATAAGCCTGGATAAAAAGTCATTGACCTTTGAGTGCTATCTCCCTTGCACAAACGTGAAACGCTAAGCGCCGTCTCTCTCCTGCGCCGGTGTCATGGCACAAGAAAGAGACGGCGTTTCACGTTTGTGCAAGGGAGCTAGCACTCAAAGGTCAATGACTTTTTATCCAGGCTTATTTGGAACAGACTATAGTTAAACACACGCGGGCTCGATCGAACTATGTATAGGTGACCGTTCGACCGTTGATACTGGTCGTGGTTCGGATACCACGTAAAAACTGTAGGTCTCTTGCCTTATCTAGTAGGGTTTAACGCGTCCGGGTTGGTATCGCACTGAATAACGGTTGGCCGAAACGGTGTTTTCCGACAAGTCCATGTAGCCGGCACGACCAAAGAGAAGCACTGGCATGGCACCTAGTTTACCAAGGCGTGATGGGCTAACATCACGGGTGTAGTAGGAAAAATAAGTAATTTCGAGGTACTTATAAGAAAAGACACATAAAGACACAGAGCCGCGTTCGGCGGCCGTCTTCCCTCGGGCGCGCGGTATTTTTTGCTCTGTGCATAAAGACAATAGCATCATAGAGGAAGAAAACGCCAGCTGGTGGAAGAACTCCAGCGAACGCTGTTCTATGATCAGCATTCACATAGCACATTTATATAACCAGACATCATCAATATCAATCATCAATACTAATAATAAATCTGTAAGGGATGGACATCGAGTAAGTTACTTTGTTTTATGAGATATTGCGTTTGTAGACTCTACGAGTATAAATGATACTAAAACTAAATTGACCATTTTTTGAAATATTTTTGTATGTATGTATGTGTTCCCCCATAACTATTAAACCAATCACCCGAATTCCACAAAACTTAGTGGTTATTCTTCACATTTTAGGGATTTTCAATATATTTCATTGGCATCACTGAATTTTATATGGCAAGGAGATTATAGTATGTAGGTCGAAAACTTCATGAGTAAAATTAAAAATTCCTGTCCAAACCAATCATTTTTAATTCGCATTTGTTCTCCCCTGACTTCCAACAACCAACCGGTGACAAAGGGAAAGCTCATCATCTTTATCGGAGCAAGAACATTAAAAGGACATTCCATTCAAGAAAAGGGTCGACCCTGGATACCACCGATAACCGTAAGCAGCAAATACCGACAGAACCACGTCTATGGAACTAAGGTCAGAAATGCACACATCATCCTACAGTCCACTTTCAGCTTTCCAAATCACCACTTAGTACAATCACATTTTACTATACGGGACACAGGATAGGCTAAATAAAAATCAGTTCCGGTTACGCTAAGATGTGGCTCTCATACAAACCTAATTTTATTATTCCGCGCGCCTTATTCCGCACGCCGAAATAAAGTTGAGGTAACGGGCTCACATAATTTCTGTTTTTTAAATACGAATTTCACGCGAGCGAAGCCGCGGGCAAAAGCTAGTTTCATATCTAATGTATGGGAGGAACTTTTCCTACGTAATGCGGGGTACATACAGCTGACCGAATTGCGCGAGGCTCAGCTAACTTCAGACTAGCTACTCCGGAGCTGGCGCCCTCGTGGTGTCCATTGATAGAAGAAGGTGGGACAAACCGCAGGTGGTTGAGGGCAGCGGGGGGAGGGGTTTGTGGTGCGGTTTATTGATTGTGCGGGTTAATAACTCGTTAATTATTTATTTAACCGCGCCTAATCGCAAATCATTTGTGTACCTTGTAAATGGGTCGATAGAATTAACGATTTTTTATCGCGAAGACCTGTTTCAAAATAAATACGCTATATATCTAGATGATGCTGATGAATGAAGTTGATTACGTTGAATTCGAAGCTGGAATGTTTTACACCTCCAAGGGACCGTAGACCTTAGTATTTGATATTAGATTGCAACCTGATACCTTTACCGGTTCCTGAGAAAAACGGTCTTGACAGACGGACGAACGAAAAAGAAAGAGATCCTATAAGGGTTCCGTTTTTTTTTCCTTTTGACGTACTGAACCCTAAAAAAACTTTATCCAAAACTTGGTTGGGCATGGTGCCCAAAACACTGGCGGCATTGCCCCTCTGGATGGCAACACTCAGCTCGTGGGCCACCAGATGCTCCTACCAGTTTTGGGCCTAATAATTTTACATAATGTTTTGCGTCGAATCCACACAGGTCCGATTTCTTGTACATGCAATGTATAATAAAAATATTATGATATTTGTCAATACATAAGCTGTACTGCACAATATCTAACCACACGCTGTATCCCTGAAATCGGGGTAAGCAGGGTAATCGGTGTTGTCCTATGTCTGCTGCAGTAAAGTTCATTTTAGGACTATTGAAAAATATGGCATTACAAATCAACAATTATCAGAGACAAAACAATATTTAAAAAAATAATTTAAACAATAGAGTTTATTAGGCGTCCGTATCCCGTACGGAAGCCTATTACTAAGCCTCCGCCGTCCGTCTGTCTGTCCGTCTGTCCGAGGGCTGTATCTCTTGAACCGTAATAGGTAGCCCGTTGAAATTTTCACAGAATATGTGTTACTATGGCGGATATAACAACAAACAATAAAAAAAAGAAAATTTTATTAAGGGGGCTCCCATACAACAAACGTCCGAAAAATCGATTAGTCACACTATTGAATAATAGATGGCGCAACAGGATTTTATACATTGCATTGTTGAAAGACAAAAGATAGGCGGATAATAGCGGATAGATACGGAAAACTCCGTGCGCGAGTAAAACTCGCACTTAACAGATTTTTCCTTTTATAACTTTTCAGTGGGTTACGAGGGCGAAGAGTATACCTATTACGACATCCTAAACATTATTCTGTCTCGTTGCAGTTGCGACAGGCAGCCCTTACTTCATGTGCTCGTTGCTGCCCACGCACTGGCGCTCCAACAAGACCCTGCCGAGCGGGTTCAAGGTGGTGGCGCTGGGCGAGGTGACCGACGGAACGATGGTGACCGTGCTCGCGGGCAACGACGAGAACTATGTCGCCGAGCTGAGGAACAACACGGCCTATATGAAGAATCAGGTCGCCAAGTTTAATGATCTGAGGTTCGTCGGGAGGAGCGGGCGTGGTGAGTTTTGTTTTTACATACGAAAGGCAACATGATGGCTGTATCACCTACTGTACCCGATCTAGATTTCAGTGTCCTAGGGAAATAAGGTCAGTTTCCATAGGCATTACGGTGTCAGTTACACGGTTGGCCTAATAACATCCGTGATGTCAGCCCATAACACCTTGGTGAACTAGGTGACGTGTCAGAGTTTCCCTTTGGTCGTGCCGACTAGACTGAACTGTACGGAAAACACTAACTATTTACATAGCTGCTTCGACCGACCTTTCATTCAGTGCGCGGTGGTGCCAAGCCGGGCGTGTTTAAACCTACCAACTAGTAAGGTAAGAAGGGAAGGCATCTACAGTTTTACGTAGAATCCGGTCAGCATAAACGGTCGAACGGTCACCCGTCCAAGTACTGACCGCGCCCATGGTTTGCTTAAAATAATGAAAGGCGGTCGCTCGATCGTACCACTGAGCTACCGAGGCTGACACAATATACTGTTTAGGATGTCGAAATAGGTATTGTCTTCGCTCTCGAAACCCAACTCAAAACTTTTCTCCTTGTTCCTGTCAAAAGTATGTGCCATTCCAGTGCTTCCCTTTTCATTATCTAACTAAGCTACTCCAATTACAATAACTAAGTCTAGTTAGGTACCCAAACAAAATTATAAACACACTGTCAGTGGATAAATATGAGTCAGCCTAACAAAACAATAAAAATCCCACATTCTAACGCACGAACTCAATATACGAGTAGGTACTTAATTCCTATAAAATGATATTATGTTTTCCTACAACACCAGGAAGACTCATCGGTTTTGACGCAGAATTGATCACAATATATCGCACACACAGGTCAAAACTGAGATGATGCATGAAAATTTGAATTTTTCATTGTCCCAAAAATGTAACCCAGGCAGTAAACTTCCTAAGTGAACATATTTTTGTAAATTATTACTATTCGTTAGTTTTGTGGAATAATTTTTCATGTCCTGCACGTACCTATATATTTGGTATGTATTCATAAAATGTAACTTATTTCAAAGGGCGCCAACTTTGAAGGAGTAGTGGAAGTATGAAACTTTAATAATAAAATGTAAATTATTCATATTCTTTAATAAATTAAGGAATATGAATAATTTACTTTTAACGTTCAGTCAAACTAACGGTCGATATCGACCGAAAACTGTCTCAATCAATTCCATACATCCTATACGATGTAGGTATGTCAGTCTTCGCTTTTGGGTTCACAGCCCTCTTGTATTCTCCAATCCTCCAGGCCTTCAGCGGCACATATCGGTGTAGGTACAAATTCAACGCCAAAATTATATTTTTTTACTAGCTTCTGCCCGAAGCTTCGCTCGCTTCTAATTCGGTTTCAAAAATACCGAAGTAAATAATAATCGATTTTAACACAAATCTTAACATAATATGACAATTTTGAGATTATAATTAGAATTATCTAAAAAATACTCGAACGTCAAGGTATTTTATTCATAGTTTTGTTTATGCGATGTGCTGAGTAATTTTTATTCATTAGGTGATACACTGGGTGAAGACATTTTGTGTGAAGTTTTGTTTTTATCTGTTCGTTAGGTACATGTGTCAGCTTCTATGAGAAGTTTCAGATGCATAATTAGTATATATATGGATAGCATAAACAGAGAAGTCTTAGATGACGCGTTTAAGATTTAACGCGTTTAAGAGTAACAAACAGACAGACAGAAACACAGACTACAATGCAATTTACGGTATTATACGGTACAATATTACGATTACGAATTTTTTTTAATTGAGATATGAAGCCTTAGATGATGCGTTTAAGATTTAACGCGTTTAAGAGTAACAAACAGACAGACAGAAACACAGACTACAATGCAATTTTATAATATTACGGTTACGAATTTATGTTAGATATGAAGCCTTAGATGACGCGTTTAAGATTTAAAGCGTTTAAGAGTAACAGACAGACAGAAACACAGACTACAATGCAATTTTATAATATTACGGTTACGAATTTATTTTAGATATGGTGCGATATGTGTTTAATAATCATGAAATAATTATCTAGGGCTTAGTCTAAACCCGGAAAGTGCCTGTCCAATAAACTAATGAACAAGCACTGCGCTGCGATGCATTATTTGAATCTGGCTCCGTAAATTATCAAACAGCAGAGTTGAATTAAGCGTTCTACATTAATTATTGTACTTCCCAGTTACTGAATCTGGCGTTGTTTAATATCGCAGTTACATTATTTCAGTTTTTATTTTAAAAATAACATACCTACATTTAAACAAAAATTACAATAACATTGCTATTTTATCAATACTAATAATAAATCTGTAAGGGATGGTCATGGAGTAAGAAACTTTGTTTTATGCGATACTGCGTTTATAGACTCTATGTATGATACCTACTAAAACTAAATAGGTCATTTTTAGAAATATTTTCTGTATGTATGTATGTTCCTCCATAAATCTTAAACCGATCATCCAAATTTGACGAAACTTAGTGCAAGCACATTTAACTATACGTGACACAGGATAGGCCAAATATAATTCTGTTCCCGTTACGCTAATATGTGGCTCTGATACAAACCGAATTGTTCCGCGCGCCGAAATAAAGGTAACGCTGGATCACAGCTGGGCATTCTTTCTTGCTTACTTACCTACTTTCTTCTTTTTGACGTGATAACGTCTCATAAATTTATGAACACCGGCTGCACACACGAAAAAGTGTTACGTTCAATCTGAGCCTGTGTGTGCAAGCGAGAGCGCGTAACAAGCGATAGAGAGGCACAATCGGCCCAAGCGTCGGCTTGTACACATTTATCTCTCTGGTTCTAAAGCACCAGGGCAGCACAAATTGAAAGGAGGTTACTCGTACCATAATATATTAAGCGCATCTGGCCGGTCGGAAAAGATTTCAAATTTAGAATATTGACGTTATCACGTAAAACTATCGTCCGTAAACCGACTTTACAGACAACAAATTTTTTTAAATACGAATTTCACGCGAGCGAAGCCGCGGGCAATAGCTAGTACACAATAAAGGAGAACACTCATACATAATAGAAATCATCCAGCATGAGGACCGCCTTGTAGCTAGCAGGGCGCCTCTCTGAGCGTGGTTTCCCAAGAAATGTGATATTGGCTGTGTCTAATCTTCTTTTGAACTTTTAGGCACAGCGACCTATGCCGGTTGTCCATAAAAATAAAGCTAGCCATTTATGATATAGAAATGACGTTAGATAACTGCCGTTATCGCGCGGGGCGTTACATAATTTGATGGACAATCGAGTGAAGTTACGAATAGTTGAGATAGTTACATGCGGTTTAATTTGAAATGGATGAATCTAGAGCCAGGAGTGACCGATACATATACATGCCTGTTCATATTCCAAATACGTTAAATACACACTTCATAAACAAATTGTATACAGCGAAATCAATACACAATAGATTAGATCTATTATGAGAATTTTTGCTTAATCTTCGATGTATTTATATGTCGTTCATACTTCGAATCCTTCAAGTACACACTTCGTAACCAAATTTTACAATAGATTTTAGTCAGCCTCGGTAGCTCAGTGGTGCAGTCGGACGACTGTTGTAAAGCAACTCTGGGTGCGGTCAATACTTGGATGAGTGACCGCTCGACAGTTGGAGGCTCTCCGTGGTTCTGTCCGTGGCTGTCCGTGGTGGTTAAACTGTAGGTTCCTTCCCTTCTTACCTTAGGGTTTATCCCGTCCGGGTTGTTTGTTTTAATTAATTATAAGAAAATTGTACGTTCCTACCTACTAACTTATACGAAACTTTCGGCTGTATTATGTGTATATTTTGGTAATAAAAAAAATTTTAATCTGTGAGCGTGAATCCGAAGCGAAAATTATTGCTAAGTTCCTACACCCGCAGCCAGGCCTCACGCACTCTATGTACTTGCGCGCGCTAACTACCTACCGCCCGACGGGCCGCCGGCGGTCTATTTCAGTGGAAATTCGTCAGCCGCGCGAAGTATACATAGACGCTCGCCCACATAACTGCGCGCAGCTGCAAAGCAATAATCACTTTACACTCGATCGTTAAGGTACATTTTCGCACGCAGCGATTGGCGACGTGAAATAGTAGGCTATTAAAGCCCGAAGGTAGGAACATTTTCTATGGAGTGATTTATCTGTTACGAAGTAACATTAAGTAATCTGTGCCGCAGCCTACGCGCCGTTGGTCAATGCACGTTGCGCCGATGCGGTTGCACAGATCATCTGCCTCGCATTACCAGTGTCCAGTTAGTATGTGGACTAATTTTGGTAATTATTGCCTAAATCTGAGCCCGGAACGCGCTATGGTCGTGTGATATTGTCTGCTAATTTGTATCTCTTGCGTGGGCCAATTTGGCTTTGCCAGATCTTATGGTGACTGCAGTGGACAGTGTTATAATTGACGTGAGGATTGAGTTTAACGTATTATCTTGATTACACGTGCGTACACAACGGCACGCCTATCTGTCAGATAGGGGTAGGCAGAGACAACGAATGACCCAGGGACTTTTAACACTCTCTTCTTCAAGACGCCTTCTTCAACACTTGTTCTTCAACAACAACTAATGTCTCTTTTATTTATGACTATGTTTTTTTTTATTTATAGCGCGACATGTGGCATCGTTTCACCTACAAGTAGGTGTCTAACGATGCCCATGGACATTCTGTGATGCACGGGGATTGCGAATGTCATGCCGGCCTGATAGGAGCCTTTTCACGCCCCTTTTAAAAAACCCCAGGCTGTATTTGGGAGGAAATAGATGTTCAAGTGAACTACGTGTGTATGCGTCCATGGTGATCCTTCACTTATCTCTTCATACATATGTTTTTTATAGTTTACTATCATCGACTCTTACAATAGATAAAAATCTATCTGCATTGATATTGATAAAAATTTAAGGTAAAAAATATTATGTTTCGGAAAAAAAACCAGAGGTAAAAGGTAACTTTCTACCTCCATGGGAAAAACGTATGGGCCATTATCAGGTTGTCAACCTGCCTCGTGACAGTTGGCAGAGAACATAGCAAGGTAAACAAGACAAGGTTCTAAAACAGTGTTACCACTTTTAGACCTGACTGTAGTAGATGCATGCATACGTATTCAATGGGTGTAATTCCATATAGCATCTCTAGCATTACATTGTGAAAGCGCAGCGATTCGAGCGACGACTGTTTTGCAAAACGAACCGAGTGGAAACAAGACGAAGACATCTTCGACCGTCACCGTGCGATTAAGGCACCATTTTCGAAAGGAATGTAGTGTCTACAAGAGTCATTACCAGTCGCCGACATTACCTCTAGCGATAATAATAAAATAAAATAATCGCTTGCGGTCGAGCGGCAGGCATTTTCTAAAACACGCTCAAATGTGAAAACGGAATAGTCGGAGGCAATGGCAAAGTCACATTACTTGCCTTCTGAGCTGCACGTGCCCGAGAGGGGGAATAGTCGATGACATTATAGTCTGCCTACTCTACAGGTCTAATTCGTCCCTCCTCGAGGATGAAACTGAGTTTGCCTGCGTTTCCAACCTAGAGACTAAACAGCCTATCCAACCGCAATGAAAAGAAGTCGATGTAGTGCATAAGAATTCTTCCCGCACTCCACAATTATTCTCCCCAAAATCTTCTCCTATCCTCCACAAAATCTACAAATAATATTTGCTCAACAAAATCTATCCCGCCCTCTTCACTAAATAGCACACCCCCTCATTCTCCACAACCTACTCCTGAAATCTTCTGTCTTCTCCTCTAATTTTCCTTTGAAATTATTTCTTCTCTAGAAGTGCTCACAGAAACTAGAAAAATTATAGCACCAAAGCCATGGTTCCGTGATAGCGTCAAAATTAACAATCGCCAGACGGCAGGCTAAGCGGCGTCTAACAGGGTTGTAGGAGGCGATGTCGTGAGCGAACTCTCTGAAGTAATTGGCTGGGGGAGGGGAAGAAAATGCGAGATGGAAACGTCCGTTCCTGTAATAGGGAAATTAATTAAATGCGTGATTTATTTTCCGTGAAACCAGCTTTGGGATTTTATTTTTGTATAATTTTTTTTGCTATTAGAGAAAATTTTTGCTTATGATTTTTTTTAGTGATTGTATGAAGTAGTTTTCATTGTAGGTGCATAATATTAGGTATGTACAAAAATGTATATTTTCCGTTATATTGAAGTTAATAACGGCGCGGTGTCTCGGTTTTTGGTTTGTTCCATATTGTAATTTGTTAAGCTTGTTTTTCTCTTTCTTGTTATGTTTTGTTACCTTTGTAAATACTGTCTTACATTTGAGGTTGTGTGGCAGACACATTCCTTAGGCAGTAAGTTCACCTACTGTAATTTGGTTAAATTTAAAAGCATTAAAAAGAGAATGGAATAGAATATAAACTTTTTATTGCACACAATCGAAAGAAGAACATTATACGACAAGACAAGAAACAAGAAATAAAGTAGTGCGCAAAGTCGGACTTATCACTGCAATTGATTTCTTCCAGTTAACCAATATAACAATGCATTTATCTCTATCTCTATCTCTATCTCTATATCTATATCTATCTCTATCTCTATCTCTATCTCTATCTCTATCTCTATCTCTATCTCTATCTCTATCTCTATCTCTATCTCTATCTCTATCTCTATCTCTATCTCTATCTCTATCTCTATCTCTATCTCTATCTCTATCTCTATCTCTATCTCTATATCTATCTCTATCTCTATCTCTATCTCTATCTCTATCTCTATCTCTATCTCTATCTCTATCTCTATCTCTATCTCTATCTCTATCTCTATCTCTATCTCTATCTCTATCTCTATCTCTATCTCTATCTCTATCTCTATCTCTATCTCTATCTCTATCTCTATCTCTATCTCTATCTCTATCTCTATCTCTATCTTTATAATTAAGTACGTGTACACACAAGTTCGATCATAAACGATCATATACGGGGTTATTCAATAGCCCTATTTCTAATTTACTTTGCTCTGTCAGTGAAATTCTCCCCCTTCTTCCCCTCTTCGCTCTCAGATTACTGCACAGAATGAACTAAACGCTAGGGAAGTGTTAATAGTAAATGCCTTGGAGATTTTACATCGGAATTTGGGTTAATCGAGTCCGGACCGCTACAGCTCTGTAAAACTGTAGTCGTATTGTCGATTCTCTATTCCATTAGTTGGGACGTAGCGTGTGATTTTAATTTAGCAAACCGCACGCAGCTGTAAAATGGTCCGCTTTAGTACCCCATTGTGACGGAAGATAGCCATTGTGTGAGGAGCCAGCATCTTCGACGGTTTACTGAACCCGCCACGGCCGTTCAGCTCTTGAGGATCTGTGGTCAAAGGTGGACATACGAAGAGCGATTTGAACAACAGTTCAGATTCTTGCATATACAGAGTGTTTCAGGATAGGCTTGACAAACTTCAGGAATAGAAAGTGCTAATTATAAGAAGAAAAAATCCTTAACTCTCAAATCGAAATTCCATATTATATTTTTCATAAAAAAATTGAAAATTCTAATAAATACTCCATGGACAGTGAGTAGGTATGGGGAGATTTGGAAACAGTGATGTCTTGGTCTTGGGAGTGCAATGGCCTAGTCCAGTTCCCTTTTCCTTTTGATGTCATTCAAATTTAAGTGTTTGGAATTTACCTACATGCAGTTCAACTCTACTAGTTAAGCATGTAAGTCAAGTCATTTTATTTTTATTTAAGAAAGGCGGACGTTAACCGTCCACCAAATCTCGATGAAACGATTTTCACCAAAAAGTCCTATAAAATGACCGAATCTGGGAAGGAGTTGCAGAGGTTTTCGTCTTGAAAAATGGACCCCTTTCGAACCCTGAAGTTACTAAACCCTATCCTGAAACACCTTGTATATTTCCATTTTCCATGCAAACTGTCATATATATGTAAAATCCTTTCCTTACTGTTATAAAAACGCAGATTGTGTCTGTCGTCTGTATCTGTTTGTTTTGTCCATTCATTTTGTTTGTCCATGCCACTCACGAACTAGTGATGCCACGTGTGGCACGTATTGTCTTGAACTGTTGCCTGGTGGGGTGGTGGTACCGTACTAGTGATGACGTACCTACTAGCAAATAGGCGTGTGGATTGTAGAAAATGGGAGAAAAATGGTTTCAAAACATACTTTCTACAATCATTTTTTTTTTTATGTAATCCGGTATGGGTGGCTGAGTCGGAGGGGCCAAAGCGCATGCTCCGACCAGCCAATATCAGCTCCGAGAAGGTAGGTGCCATACCGGAGATTCCCTGGGTTGCTGGTTATACTGGACTAGAGGAGAACACAGCCGAGGCTGCTATGCGGCCATCTTACATCCAGTGCGGTGGTACCAACCCAGTCGGCTACAATTTGAGCCTACCACCTAGTAAGTGGCAAGGGAAGGGACCTACAGTTTTACAGCGGTTCCGAACGGTGAAGCAGCAATTGTAGGTATGCACGTAAATTTTTTCGTAAAAAAAAACTCATTGGTACACGCCGACCGGATTCGAACCTCGGACCTCTCGCATGAGAAGCCGATGCCCAAACTTCTCGGCCACCCGCCGCTTCTAAATATATAAAAGACAAGTCCCGATTGACTGACTGACTCATCAACGCCCAGCCCAAACCGCTGGGCCTAGAAACTTGAAACTTGAGAAGAATATGCCTTTTATAGTTTAGGCGTCATTTGAGAAGGGGTTCTTCCAAATGCAACCCCTAAGTGGGCGAAAATTGGTAAAATATGTTTCCGGAGATTCTCGAAATCTTTTAGACTTGATGATCTATCGTCTTGGTTTATACTTGTGCCTAAATATGGATTTCCCATCTTAATGCCTAGAAATAATTTCTTCCTAATCAACCCCTAAATGTTAGAAATTAATTTAAGGGATAATTTTCCTAATCCTTCGTATCTCTACGTCTCCGTTGTAAATTATGAAATAGCAGCAAATAAAATTTGAATAAAACTTTAAATTAAAAAATAAGTAGGTATTTTTGTCGAGAATGACCGTAGTAGAAAATGATAGTAGTGTAGTCAACTAGTCAAAGGAGTTTCGTTGACACTTTTTGAGTTTTATAGTGAGTTAGTATGAGACACTAAGGGTTAGACCGAATTTATGCGTGAACTTGAATGCAGCTCAGCCTTCGGTCTCGCCCTTAGTGGGTTACTTTCTTCGCGAAGGTTTTACCTGAACGGAGCTCGGCCTTCGCCCTCACCCTTGGTTACTTAATTTCTTCGAGATTTTTTATAGTTTACCTGAACGCAGCTTGGCCTTCGGTCCCGCCCTTAGTTACTTACTTTCTCCGCGAAGAAAATAGTTTACCTGAACAGCTCAGCCTTTGGCCTTACCCTTACTTACTTACTTACTTCGAGAATGTGTACCGTTTACCAGAACGTGCGTCGACCTTCGGCCTCACTCTTATTTACTTTCTTCAAAACCCTAAATAGCCTAGCGACAGTCCGCAAATCTGCTGGTATGGCGCCTCACTGATCGTGGTTTCGCGAGGAGACGTCTTTTTGGCTGCACTGCGACTGCACCATTGGTCCCTCGGCACAACCACCCATGTTGGTTTACATAAAAAAACATAAATAATTGTTACTCTATATTTGAATTTCATAACTTAACAAGATGTATAGGAAGTTTCTCCTACAAGTAATTAAAAATCTATTAAAACCGGTTATAACAATTATATTAAAACAAATTAGGTGTTCGCCGGTGCTTCTTCATTTCGTCAAGTTCAGTTTATTATGAAAACAGGTAAGTATATTAGGTACCTACATTAAAACCTCAATCTGTATTCTCCGTGAAGTTTCAACGGTTCTCAGGGTATACGATCTTCTTAAAAATCGAACTGCCTACCTTCTTATTTACTGGTTAGTTGAGGCTAGACAAAATGTCACCTATCAAAAAAGAACCTGACCTAACTAAGTATTGAACCGGTCCGTTGAATTAGATCCGGTTTTTTGTCATTAGCATCATGTCAGTACCTACCTACACGGGTAACTCAATATGTGACCGATATTCGTAAGAGCGTATGGTAGACTAGCTCTCGTCCGAAGCTTCATTCGCGACATAGCTATTGTTGCCACCGGGTCTAGAATAGGGTTTCGGAACTATATTCTTATAGAATAATCCGACAAGGAATATAACATACTTTCTTACTAGCTTCGATACCTCAATGTTGTGTTATATATTTTTTTTTTTTTTATAGGTATATTAGTACTAAGCATGTACTCGCTTTTTAGGTTTCCGTATCCCGTACGGAAGCCTATTACTAAGCCTTCGCCGCCCTCTGTCTGTCTGTCTGTCTGTCCGTCCGTCTGTCTGTCTGTCCGAGGGCTGTATCTCTTGAACCGTAATAGGTAGCCCGTTGAAATTTTCACAGAATATTGTGTTATTATAGAAAAAGTAAAAAATTTAGGGGGGTTCCCATACAAGAAACGTGTTTTTATTCAATGTTTTTTTTTGTGGTGCGGAAGGCTCGGTGCGCGAGTCCGACTCGCACTTGGCCGGTTTTATATATCTTCCTTCGATATATGAAGTAAGGATAAGTAACACCTGGGTGCGGTCAGTACTTGGACGGATATAAGATGTGAATTATTTACTACATAGGTTTTTAGCATTGTAGGTATTGACACCCCGACCCGGGTGAACGCTCGACCGTTGAAGGCTCGGATTCCACGTAAAACTGTAGGTCCCTTATCCCTTCTTACCTTACTAGGTGGTAGGGTTCGACCCGCCCGGGTTGGTACTACCGTACCGAATGAAAGGTCGGTTGAAGCGGCTATGAAATTAATTCGTGTTTTCGTCCAGCTCAGTGTAGCCGGCACGACCGAAGGGAAGCACTGACATGGCACCTAGTTAACATCACCGATGTAGTAGGTGATGTAGCTAACCGTGTCAGTTTTCATAAAAAAAAATATAATAAAATATTTACCCTCATCTGTTCATCTGTTATTTGGTCAGGCACATTAGTTTATCGAAAAGAGAACATGTAGGCTAATACTCGTACTCGTAGATCGCAAATAGGTTAGGTAGAGGTAAAAGTTGACCCCAACGACCTTGACTCCCTTATCTGCGAATATTTTAAGGATAAAATCCTAAAAAAAATCACATATAAAGAATATATATCAACAAAAGATTTAGCAATTTGAGAATGTATAGTGGGAAATATGAAAAAAAAAATCACGCGAAAGTGTTAAAAAGGAATAAAAATATGACTCTTTCATAAATTATATATAATTTTTCATTTACCCATTATTTTTTCAGAATTTTATACACAGAAACTTCGGAGCTTAGGGGGTTCAAGCAGTTAAAGGTAATTGGGGTCAAGATACACAACCCAGTCGCGATCTATTTGCCTACTTACTTAGTTACATCATGTGTAAAATTTCCTTGTCGGATCTTGTATTGTAGGCTTGCATGTAGGTATCCACTTTCTGAGACTAGTTCAGACACCATCGACTATAAACTGCTAGCATGTAGTATGTACCTAACCTAACCTAAACCTTTTTTTATAGAACTCAGAAAATTATATATTTGCTTCATACATAATTTAAAAGAAGAGAAAATCTACTGGACGAACATTCCATTGTCGCTTGAAATTAATGAGAGGTGACACTTTACAATTGCATGCTTTTTTTATGTAATCCGTTATGGGTGGCTGAGTCAGAGGGGCCAAAGCCTGCTCCGGCCAGCCAATATCACCTAAGAGAAGGTAGGTGACATTCCGGAGACTTCCCTTCGGATTGCTGGCTATCCATAAAAAATATACTGGACTAGAGGAAAGCACAGCCGAGGCTGCCGTCTTACATCCAGTGCGGCGGCGTGTGCACGAGTGTCTGTACTCTGCGCGGCGAGGTCACGGCGTGATGGTACGCGATGTTGGCCCACTGAGCAATCGGTGCAGTAGATTAATAAAATGACATATTATGACAAAAGAACTCACTCAAGGGACCCCAGGTGATTGATGGTTGTTTCGTCTTGTATTTTGCCTTTTTTGAGATTTCCAAATTAGTTTAAACAAATCCAAAAAAAAATTATTATTTTCGTGGATATTTTGTGTCATTTAGGAAACGACATATTTATTTTAAAATACATATTTATTATTAAAATTGTAATGCTCTTTTAATTTATAATATATATGACAGTGAAGATCAATAGTCAGTAATATATTGGTAACTCAAGACTGATCGGTGGGCCCGTCTTCTATCTTGGGACGCACCCGAGCGAGGACGGGTGGCAGACCGGGCGAGTACAAATTTTATTGTTGTATCGCCGACGACTCCGAAAAATGCCGAAGAATAAAATTTGTATTTCAATTAATATATTAATTCATACATACATATACATATCACACACGCTGAATCCCGACAATCGGGGTAAGCAGAGTAATCGGTGTTGTGCTGCAAGAACTCCGGTAAATTACAGCACAACACCGACCACCACGTTTCGCAAAGTATTCGAACAAGATTTAATCGATCAAGCAGCAAGTAAGGCACGAAGACCCACCCACCTGCTGCATGACTCGGTGGAATGACTACATAATGTAACGACATACAGAAGCACAAATGTTTGTTTTGTTTAGACATGAATTAATCTAGGAGACAGATGTATTTCCAATTCAGAGGGTCCGTATGTAATTATTGTTATTCTTATTGAACTATAATAAATAAAATAAATAAAACTCATCATTCACACGAAATCTACATCTGTATTACATTGTATGCTTAATTATGTTTATTATAACAGTGCATTTCCCTAATAAAATAACACAAATAAATGTAATAAAACGAAGCAACTAAGGTCCGGCACAGCATAACGCAACATGAAATCCGTGTGATGAGTCGTGACGAGTTCAATCTAAACGGAACAACCGAGACGTTTTGTCTCCGCTCCAACCAACCGCCGCTTCGCCGCTGTCATTATGTAAGGTAGACATGACATGAGTAACGGACTCAAATTCTGTGCGTTGGTCGATACACTAACTCATGTGCAGTCCAGTCGCGGGGTCTAGATTGTCAGCGCCAATGATATTACTCACTAGCTTTTGCACGCAGCTTCGCTCGCGTGAAATTAGTATTTAAAAAGAAGAAAGTAAGTTAGCCCGCTACCGTACCTTTATTTCGGCGCGCGGAACAATTCGGTTTGCATGAGAGCCATATCTTAGAGTAACAGGAACTGAATTTTATATAGCCTATGCTGTGTCCCGTGTAATCAAATGTGCTTGTACTAAGTTAAATCAAATTCAGTTGATCGGTTTAAGAGTTATGGAGGAACATACATACATACAGAAAATATTTCTAAAAATCGTAAATTTAGTTTTAGTATCATACATAGAGTCTACAGACGCAGTATCTCATAAAACAAAGTAATTATTTACTCCATGACCATCCCTTGATATGTTTAAAATACTTAGGGATGTGTTCTCTGAGCTCCGCAAGTGGCGCTTTAAAACCAGGGCAAAGGGCCCCGCCTGAACATAATATACCTACTTATAATTTTTTTGCTCTCAACAACAGACACAATCCTATTTCCTCTTACAATATTGTCGCCCTCAAGGTCGTGTCATTTGTAAACACCGAATGTCGTGTAAACAACGCATCTACACCTTTTAAGCATATCATTGGTCAGCGCTGTGAGTAGATATTGCAACAGTACAAGTTGTTTTGTTTCCTTATTCCAACAATATATCCTTCACTAACACTTGTCTTGCCTTACTTCACATCGCCCAGTGCTGAATCATCCTAAGTTACTTTATTTTAAGTTGTCTTATGTTAACTTCTTCTAAGTAGATTACTACTTCAATTAATGATGTCTTGATTAAGATCTTGGAAATACATCTACAGCAAATTACATCTGTAATAACTAATAAGAGTCATGCTTCCAATTGGTGACTTATTGATTACAAAAATCTTGTACTTGTACATTGCTTGGTAACAGAACAGCGCAGGATATGTAGATCTGTTAAAATGCTTTGGCGCAATAACGCAATGGGTCGCTAGTCGCTAAGTCGCTACCATCGAATGTCGCTACGCAGCTACGTTTTTTTTTAATTATGATTTTTCGTGCTTTTAACAATGATTTGTTAATGTCAACCCCATAATAATCATCTTACACATTCTTAATGTATGGTTCCGCAATAAAATGGTTATACAACTATAGGGCCTTGTCAAACGCCTCAGTCGCAGTGTGTGAAGTTGTTGCAATGTTCAAGGGTTGGCAAAAATTTAAAAAGTTTTAAATAGTCAAAATTGTATGCGAACCGTGATGAAATTTCAACCACACAAAGTTGAGCCTAAATCAGCTATGTTCAACGCACAATATTTCACGTTATACTCTCAGGAATAGATGACAATGTTTAAAACTGTCGAAGTTTCAAAATCCCTGCGAGGTATTGCTGTCTGCCGGGTCGTAAAGCGAAATATTTATGCAAATTGTACGATTTTAATAACCCGATTCAGCACTTGCCTGAGACGCGAGAGACGTCTTCAGACACAAATGTCACTCGCGATTTACGCTCTGTCGTAAATCAAGATGGCGGCGGTGCGTTTTCCACCTCCGCGCCCTCCTCCCCCTTCCCATATCCCCACCATCAGCGCTGGACCTGCGCCCGCGCATCATAATTGAATATTTCGCGTCGCGCAGATCACTCGACACCTCAACCCAACAGACGGCCGTTTCGGATACAATGTTATGAGATACAATTCAAGTTTTCTGTCTTTCGAAAAATTTGTGATAACTGTTATTCTATGAACAAACATGTAAATATTGCGCTTTTAGACCCCGCCTGTCGTTTACATCTGGCCATACAATTTAGGATTTTCTACGTACATGAGTTTGAGTGTATGCTGGGGGGGGAGGGGGCTGAAAACATATTAAAATACTGGGGGGGCTGCAGGATTAATGAGCCTCATTTATCCGAATAGCTGGACGCAAAGTCGGTGGTATTTTAACAGGGTATTTTAACAAGTTGTCAACCGGCAAGAATTTCTCGAATAATTATGTTAGGTCGATATTATCTGCTTACTACGAAGCCTTTGCCTGCGGCTTCGCTCGCATTAATTTGTGTAAAATATCTTGTTCACGAGTGATGATAAAACTAACGGACAAGCTAATCTTGTGATTTCAATGAAACGATTGTGTTCGGGAAGGTTGGGTGCCGCTAGCCATTAACTGTGCATTATGTATAATACATACATACACGTAACTATTTGTTCCTCAGATTAACTGAAATAAGTTAATTTTCGACACAGTATAGATAGAAGTAAAAATGTTTAGATACATTCTCCAGTCTCCGAGCTACTTTCTGTTTAACGAACGATACAATTTCTTTATGGAATGATATCTTTCTTCACAACAATAAGTCCCCTTATGATGTGATTTAGGTACTTTCTCGAAGAATGTTCCCTACTTCAGACCTATCTCCTAATAGGATTGGCAGACACAACGGATCCCCGAGTGCCACGGTCCTTTGACTTCTCTTCCGCACTAACATTTCGCTCACTGTAGATACTAGATACCACACTAGATACCATACTAGATACTACTGCTTAATATGGCGGGTAGCTGAGTGATCTGGACGTCGGCTTCTCTTGCGAGAGGTCCGAGGTTCGAATCCAATGAGTTTTTTCTGATTTGAAAAAAATTACGAACACACCTTCACCCACTGCTCCATGGTTCGGATTCCATGTAAAAATGTAGGTCTACCCGGTTGACTGGAGGATATTGCCATATTTAATATAAGGCAATAAGCTCGCCCATGCCACACATTACGTGGCATAAAATGTATTATGTACCTACGTATGTAATTATCTGCATTAGACATGTTAATCCATTCATTATGCAACTGTAAATTTTATTCCGTATTTATCGGCGCATTCATTATTTGGAACCGCCAGCGACAAGCGCCGCAAAACTCTCACGTACCCTCTATACCTGTCCCCTCCGCACGCATAGCGCTCTCTCCCTCGCACACGTCACCAACATTCGACAGTTTTCAGCGAAATAGACGAGATTTTAACGATTTTAACTAATTTTTGGGTAATTATTTGTCGCCGCGCTGCAGCGACCACCGCCTGAGCGATAAATACATTTCGTGCGAAGGTTTGCAGTTTTAATGGAATTTAATTCTAATTAAATTATGCCCAATGGTTTGGAGCATTTCTATACCCATTTGATTACGACCCTTGATGGAGTATTATCGATTTGGTGGTTATCATTTAAGGATTTTTTTTTTTTAAGAATCAATCTGTGGTTACTGATGAGGTCTCAATGTACGTAGGAACTTAATAAACTATTGTTATTCATAGGAGAACCCTTTCAAATACAATTTTCCGTACTTTTTGAGCTTAAAGCTTAAAATGGTAAATTTTTGAGAAATACGAGTATGCATCAAGAATTTAAGAGTTTTTTTTTATATAAACCAACAAGGCTGTGCTGAAGGGCCAATGCAAAAAACACCTCTCCTCGCGAAACCACGCTCAGAGAGGCTCCTTGGCTCAGAGTTGATCCTTAATAACATTTTATAGAAAACCATATAAGTAGGTACCTACTTACCAAGCATTCTTAGGACACGCGCGTGCCACAGTGGAATAATTAATTTAACTTTCATGGTTTTAATAGGCTAAAATAAACAAAATTAATAGTAATTCAAACACTCAACCTTTATACTATTTTCCAATAGTTCTTACAAACGCCAATATTTTGACACAACCTTTAGACAACAACCTTTTTGTTCATCATAGCTGACACGGCTCCTCACCTCACTGAATGTTATTCGCGAGGAGTCATATTATTGACTGTATTTGATCATCCATCGAACCTATTAAACTATTTGGGAACATACCGGAGACTTATCTTTTGTATAGTATACTGGACTAGAGGAGAACATAACCGAAGCTGCTGTGCGGCCATCCTACGTCCAGTACGGTGGTACCGACACAGTGGGATACAATTTGAGACTAATATCACGTAGCAAGGGACAAGGGAATCAACCTTCAGTTTTAGACTGATTCCGAACGGTTCAGCAGCAGATGTAGGGCTTACACGTAAATTTTTCCGTCACAAAAAACTGAATAAACTCATTAGTGAATGTCGGTCGGATTCGAACCACGGACCATCGGAGTCTGTGTCCAGACCGCGCCTACCACCCGCCTCTCACCCCGATTGTCGCGATAACCCGTGATGGTATGTACATATACATACATACATAGCGTCACGCCTGTTTCCCGGTGGGGTAGGCAGAGACAATGGATCTCCACGTGCCAATCCTGACACACCTCTGCCGCTTCTTCCACTCCCATAATGTTCTTCATGCATGCTCGTCGGTTACGGGTACTACGCACTTGACCATTTTGGTCGTGATGGTATGTGTGTATCTTTATGGTGTTTGTTGCAGGCAAAAGTTTCTCGCTGACCATCACGATCCTGACCAGCCCGCCGCAAGTGACTACTTACCAGAAGGCGATCAAGGTGACAGTAGACGGCCCCCGCGAGCCCAGATCCAAGACATGTGAGTTTGCAAGTTAGTAATTTACAATTTACATAATACTTTTTTTTATGGAAACTGACGCGGTTGGCTACATCACCTACAACATCCGTGATGTCAGTACATAACACCGGGTGAATTAGGTGCTATGTCAGTGCTTCCGTTCATTTCATGTCGCCTACACTGAACTGGACGGAAAACGCGAACTATTTACATAGCCGTTTCGACCGACGTTTCATTCAGTGCGGTGGTAACAACCCGGGCGGGATAAACCCTACCACCTAGTATGGTAAGAAGAGAAGGGACCTACAGTTTTACGTGGAATCCGAACCACGGTCAGCCTCCAACGGTCGAGCGGTCACCCATCCAAGTACTGACCGCGCTCAGGGTTGCTTAACAACAGGCGACCGACCGCACCACTGAGCTACCGAGGCTGACAAAACGACGATGGTACAACAGTTATGTTGAAGATGCAACAGAGGTGTGTCCGGATTGGAAATACGCCTATCAAAGTAAGAATTTTTGGAAACGCTAGAAATAATTAAAAGAAAAACAAAATTACAGATGAGAAAGAAAGTAGGTAGTGAACATCCTATTGCCTCCCGCAACACACCGCTGTAATTTTAAAACCACATGAGCTGCCGCTCGAGAACGCTGCAAATTGTTCACAAATAAAAACGAAAGAAATAAAGAAATAAATAAAATATTTATAAATGAACAAAACAAGAGAAATCGCTACTAAATTAAGGTAATAAAATAAAATTAAGGGTCAGCGTCGCTGTCTTCGGAACCCTAACTGGACATTCTAATTAAGAATAGAATAGAATAGAAACTCTTTATTGCACACAATGGAAAGAAGAATAATAGTACACGAGTAGAAAAAAAATACAGGAGTTCGCAAAGGCGGACTTATCACTGCAAATCATTTCTTCCAGTCAACCTTTGGGTCATGAGAGGAATAAAATACAGAGGAAGAAGTATTAAGGTTTCTATTAAAGAAATATATATACGAACAATGGGTATTGAATCCCAGACCACTCGCCAGAGGAACTGTCGCCTTACCGCCAGGTTACCCGTCACTATGCGGGCCGCGGTATGGGTATGTGTCTACCGCATCGGCTGCGGTAGCGGTATGCGGTTGAGGTCATTACGTGTGATATGAGGCGTTTTTATCGCTGCCCTGATAAAGCGACAGGAAGCAGCGATTCGACTATTCCCGTGGGCATTTGACCAATACAAAACATTTGAAACGATACTGAAAATACGAGATATGGCTGGTTTTTACCCGACTACGGCGAAGCCAAGATGTTATGATTTTGGCAGTGTATGTATGTATGTTTCTTCGTTTGTTTTGTTCTAAACTATATTAGAGCGATCTCAACATATTATGAGTTTGTTAAATTCGTCTCGATGGTCCATGTTTTTTTATGGAAACTGACACGGTTGGCTACATCACCTACAACATCCGTGATGGCAGCCCATAACACCATGGTGAACTAGGTGCCATGTCAGTGCTTCCCTTCGGTCGTGCCGGCTACACTGAAGTGGAGGGAAAACACGAACTACTTACATCGCCGTTTCGACCGACTTTTCATTCAGTGCGGTGGTGCCAATCCGGGCTGGTTACTCCATGCCATTTAGTTAGGTAAGAAGGGAAGGGACCTACAGTTTTACGTGGAATCCGAACCACGGTCATGGGCTAGATTTTTTTAATGAAAAATTCAAAATGGTGTGGGCCAAGCGCCTTGTTGACAATCTTAGATTTAGAGGCAAGAGCTTGAAAAGGTGATTTCAAAAATATAATATACAATTTAATACACACGATACACTAGATTCTAGATCATTACTTGTGTCTTGATTCTAGAACTAAAAGGAATGTAATAAAAAAGACAATAAAAAAAGTATAGAACGGAATACGACAAACAAGTCAGATAACAAGAAAAGTTGACCGAAAATGCTGTAGTCACGTGTAGAAGAATTCGAATAGACAGCTAGCCCGACTGCACCATTTTCGATCAAATTCTTTTTTTTAATATTTGCTCCGTTTTTCGTAGTCGGGTTTTATAAAACCGTTCGACGATTATTCAATGGAGATAAGGTTAAAGGTTTTGGACATATTATTGGTGGATGCGATTGCAATACTGTGGGAACTAGGCAGAGCAAGTGAAAAGTATGTAAGTAGTACCTACATTACAAAGCACCTACGTATTATGAAATGTACCTAAATACAATCTACAGCACCAACAAAGAGAAGTAATATGTACATGGCACCAAAACTGACAGGAAGAAAGCGCGCCTCTATCTAGCAGGTGATAAATTCAACCATCTCATCAATACTAATAATAAATCTGTAAGGGATGGTCATGGAGAAGGTTACTTTATTTTATGGGATACTGCGTTTGTAGACTCTATGTATGATACTAAAACTAAATTGAGGATTTTTAGAAATCTTTTCTGTATCTATGTGTTCCTCCATACCATAACTCTTAAACCGATTAGTACAAGCACATTATACAGGACACAGGATAGGCTAAATAAAATTCACTTCCGGTTACGCTTAGGTGTAGCTCTCATACGAACCGAATTATTAGCGGGTATATTAGTAGCGGGCTTACTTACTTTCTTGTTTTTAAATACGAATTTCACGCGAGCGAAGCCGCGGGCAAAATCTAGTCTCATAATAAGAATGGTGATCAAACCAATATTTTAGTGAAGAACCGTAAACATTTCAAAAGTCCGCAGTCAAGTTGTCAAAATTCGAATCGACTGGAAATAATTTCTCGAACGGATCTCGCGTTGAACACGAAAGCCGGAGAAAATTGCAAAAAAAACGTTACCTCGCCATATGGAGCCTGTCGTGAATGACGCGCGACTAACAATAGTAGAAATTATCCTTATAATAACCGGGAGACACGCACGTCGATACCTGCCCCCTCCCCGCACCGCCACTCGCCGCATGACGGCCTCATGGTTCGATTCCCTTAAAGCGGCTTTCTGAGTTTCTTTCTACAATTCGAAAAAAATACTTCGTAATACTTGTTACACGCATGTGGCGTTGGAGAATCTTACCAGGCTTAAAATTTTTAATATTGAAAAGGAATAGAGGATCGTTTAAATAATACTCGTAGTTTAGGCGTTTCTCTATATAAATAATGCTAGTATATTATATATGCGTATATGAGAATTATCTTGTCCTAATACTTTGCTAAACGTGGTGGTCGGTGTTGTGCTGTAATTTACCAGAGTTCTTGCAGCACAACACCGATTACTCTGTTTACCCCGATTGTCAGGATACGGCTTGTGGTATGATGTATATGTATACGAGTATGCGTATACAAAGTTACAATTGAATTACATACTTTTTTTATTATTTATTTATTTTACTATTTATTTTTTCAAATTAGAACAGCCTGTCGTTTTACTAATGTGTAGGCAGGGAGTGAAGTTTGTTTACTAAAATCCCAGAATGCCAGAAATGCCAGAATGTGTACTTAGTAATCAAATAACTTATTTTGTGCCAATATAACCTTCTCGCAGCGTAGTCACAAATGAAATTTTAATATCTCTAATAATATCTACAAACATCATTAGAGTTAAGAGTAAAAACAAAACATTAGTTTACTAATGTACAACTAAAATACACGCTTCATTCAAAACCTCGTCCTCTTTGATAAACTTGGAGCAATCCCTTCGAAAACAGCAAAGACGAAGGGAAAGATATAATCTGCTGGGGCTAAGTCCTCTGCCCGATTCACAACCGGACCCCATCTCTGAGAAGCGTATTTCCAAAACATACCACGCCTAAACGCACGCACAAGAGCAAGAGTCTGTGAGTAAAAGCTTACTTCTGAAATGTTGAGAACACAGAATTATTTCATCTTGACCTTAGAAAATACTTTTCCTGCTCTGCCAAACACAAAGCTTATAGACTTAATTAACATCCTAAAGGAACTAAACTAAAGATTCAGTGTTGATTATATTCCGAAGTCGCAGAAAGCTTGTAATGAAAAAGCATCCGGTCAAGTTTTCAACAATATTTCCTTGTAATTCGGGTGTTTGATTGTAGATTTTTTCTAAAATAAGAGTGAAACTCATCTTTTTCTAAAAGCAAAATAAAAAATTGGCTATGCAAAACTTACCGCAAACCAAAATACAAATTTTGAAAATTTAACGAACCTTATATTTTTTTTCTAACGAGATATCATTTCTCGGCTGGGTAGAGTACGAACGCTTGCATCTACTTACTTGTAGTTTAGCAATATGCTGCTCTCTCGTGGACAAAGAGGGAAGGAAGCGACGGGCATCGCGTGCACCCGAAACGGACTTAAAACTTGGACTTTAATAGACTTAATTTGTAGGTGCGCTCGACATAAGCCGGCAACAGAGAGGCCGCCCGGCCCACCGTGCGCCGGGATAGTGGTCTGCACTGGATCGGCTATCGATACATTTGAATCCCGATTTTTTAAAACACATTTACACACATACTTAGCACGTTTCATCATCTTTAACACCCTGAACTAAACGAAACACACGATTATTTGTATGACATTATTTAATTGAGATTTATTGTTTTATTGTATAATTTCATTCAAAGCGCGACATGTAGCCTGGATGCATTTACAAGGTAGGTGACTTACGATGACCATGGACATTCTGTGATGCACGGGGATTGCGAATGCCATGCCGGCCTGACAAGAGCCTTTTCACACCGATTTTGAAAAACCCCAGACAGTACTTGAGAGGAAATATATAAGCAGGGAGTGCGTTCCACATTTTCCCGGTTCTGTGAATAAAAGACCTACAGAACCGGTCGATGCGCATCTTCGGTAGGTCGATTGTATAGGGGTGCATCCCCTGCTCAGTACGCGTAGTGCGGACGTGGAATGGGGACGACGAAAAAAAAATTATAATTAAAATAAGACGAAAAAATAAAGTAACGGCTAAACTGACCTTTAATTCAGTAGACATAAGGAGAAGAACTTATCACATGACTTATCTTATCGGCAGCAATGAGTTAATGCTTTTAAGGCTTTTAGCTGGGTTTAAATGGCGAAATCTATAATTATTAAAAATCCGAAATTTTTATCGCTCAAACCCGACGACAGTACACGTATCGATAACTTGACCCACTATCCAGCAATAGGCGTTAGGGGCAAATAATTAACTGCACATTTAGTTATGTCGATTTCACAACATAATTGCGGCGTCGATTCTGGCGTATTGTGTAAACGCATAAACCAATTATGTGCGCGTTTTTTTAATGATTACCTTTTCGGAAACACGGCGCGGCGGTGGCGGGGGCGGCGGGAGCGAAGGACAAAAGATTGGGTCCGTCAGTTGCTATTGTTGTTATTCGGTGTTGTAAAATGTAGCTAATAAGAAGCGGGCTGTTAAATTAACACTCCGATGTGAGGAATATTGCTTTAGAGGCTGCTAGATACATTTTATCTTGAAGTGTTGAGTAGGGAGGGAACTGTCTAGTCTACCGGGGCGGCTGCAGCGGCGGCGGAGAAGGCGACACGTGGCGCGGCGAGTGTTTCAAACAATCTTCTTAAAACAGACTGGTCGAACTGGTTTAGTAATTTTAATTTGTAACTTGACATAATATTTTAGTAATTTTAATTGAAACTGACGTAATATTTCAGTAATTTTAATTGTAACTTGACATAATATTTTAATAATTTTAATTGTAACTTGACGTAATATTTTATAAATCTTAAAATGAAGTTTTAAATTTTTATTAAATGTTTTAAGTGTATATTAGTGAATAAAATGTATTATTTGTTTTTTGTTTATGGTATTTCATTCAGTGTGCTGGTAGCAATCGGATCAGGTTTTATTCTAAGATTATTTAATCGAATAAATTGGTATTTGTATAATGTAAGTAAAATTATTAAAATGTAAAAGGAATGAATAAACGTAACACCCATTATTTTTTTATTGAAAGAATGTAATATAATAATGATTTTAATTGTAATTTAAAGTGATACTGACCGATATTGGAATTTAAATTTGTGATTTTAAATTTGTGATTTTGACGCTGTAAATTTTATTGGTTTTTATAATTTAATTATTTTATTAAGACTGTTTCAAAGAGTTTGTATCTGTTTATACTAATTGTTATAAAATGTGCACGGCTCGTAAGGGCTATTTATGCTAAATAAATGAAATGAAATTAAATTAAATGAACAGCCCTATTCCCTACCTATTTATCATATCTCTTTTCTGTCAATTCCAAATTAATTTCAAATTCAAATAGCTTCAATGCCTTATATTATTATTTAGTGCGCTTCTTGCTGCGATAAACTCTATTTATCAACCTACTGCTGTTCACTGCTGGAACCATTGACGAGGTGACGAGCTGGTTTTCATTAATTTATTCTCGTAAGCTCGAATTATTTTTTATTTCTACGGCGTAGCACCACCACACATTTGCCGGTATGCAATAAATTGTTAAGTACAGTTAACATCTTTTATAGATAAATTCTTACACTTAAAATGAATTTAATTAATTTGTTAATTTAATTCATTTCATTAATTAAATTAATTAAAAAACGAAAACAAATGTTTTTCGTTCGAAAAACAAATTTTTAAATCTGGCCTCGTATATTTCCAATAAAATGACAGGTAGATTAAACTGTCATTATTAAAAAAAACCGGCCAAGTGCTAGTCGAACTCGCGCACCGAGGGTTCCGTATCGCCATGTTATGGTCAGCGCCACTCACGCCATCTATGGCGTGTTTTATGGAATACTTAATATTAGTTAAAATTAATTCACTATTAGTTAAAATGCTTCATACTGTTATCGGTAGATGGCGCGCATACACTTTTTAGTTTCTTGTATGGGGACCCCGTTAATTTTTTACTTTGTCTTATTTGTTGTTATATCGGCCATAATAATAACACATATTCTGTGAAAATTTCAACGGGCTATCTATTCCGGTTCAAGAGATACAGCCTTCGGACAGACAGACAGACAGTCAGACAGACAGACGGCGTAGGCTTAGTAATAGGGTCCCGTACGACGGATACGGAACCCTAAAAAGAATTTTAAAAGTCGGTCAAGGTTTAGGGGATGGGTAAACAATACACACAAACCGCGTAAGACTATTATGAACGGAGAAAAAACATCACGTGACTAATCTCTATCTGCTCTATGTAATGTTATCAATGTCACATGGACATAATACATAATGAAGTAATGAGTATGGCTCGTCATTATTCTTGTTTTGTTTTGTCCCGTACAGCAATGCAATCTACAAGGAAGAACCGGACAAGAAACCTTATAATATAAAACATTTTTCCTTGCGCGGTGCCTTCATGTACATACGAGTATACATTTTGTTTGAGATACACTCCAGTTTTAAGGCCCTATTCCGCCGATGCAAAACATGCGAACAATGAGCGTTTTGGCTTATATTATGTGCCATTTGTTAGAATAATTTTCGATACCAAATACTCATATTTTTCAATCGGATTTTTTTTTTCTTTTCAATAAAAATATATGAAATTATAACATGCTTAGTGATTTATTTCTTATAACATGTAACTTTTGCCAAAAAAAAATACGACAGAGGACCATAAATTACGTTTTTTTTCGAAGAAATTGTAAAGAAAATCAAGACATCTATACAGAAAGTATTCTGGAGAAATACAAGGAAAAGATGAGAACGATTATTTATCCTGCTTGTTTTATTTTAGTTTTTGTATAGGTTGACCCTGGAAAAAGCTGCTAAAACACCATGTTAGCAATTGTTTACGACAAGGTGGGGTTTGAAGGGGGTTTGTTAAGTAAATAAGCCACATTTTAAGTACATTTTTTTTATAAAGTTATCTTTATTCTTTGCTTTCGTGATCAATTTTTATATTTTTTCTGTTTCATTGAAATACATTTTTGAAAATTTCGTTTTCTCCTAAAATTTGCATATGTCTCGTTCATCAGGTCCAACGAGCGGACCCCACCAGCTCCGAGCGATGGGTTTCGGCGGCCGGCAACCGTTCGTGGAGAGTCCCAACTTGCACGGCGTCCACCTGCGGGAGTATGACTACAAGCGGAGATCCTTCTCGCAGGACGAGCGAGATTACAAGCCCAACGCCAACCTACAACCGGGTGGTGAGTAACATTCATGCAACTATATTGTATTGTATACAGCGTGTCCCAAAACTCAACGTCAAGCGGGGACCAGGGAGTAGGCCAGTTTACGACTAGCCAGGGAAAAATAAGAAAAAAAACCTGAGTCATTTATTTAAATTAAAAAAAAAATTACTAAATTTTTTTTTGGTAAAACTACAGGCATTCTGGTTGTATTTGGGATACTGATCAATAGCAGATTTATTTAGGCTACCAATAAAAAAATGTACCAATTATATTTGCAAATTTGTAGTCGTAATACCTGAAAATGTTGTATAAGAAATTTTCAACGGTTTTTTGTTTTTTTTAAATGCTCATATTATAAAAAACAAATGACTAAGATTTTTTTTTCTTATTTTTCCCTGGCTAGTCATAAACTGGCTTACTCCCTGGTCCCCGCTTGACGTTGAGTTTTGGGACACGTTGTATATTTATTGCACTCAAATAGAAATATGGGCAAAAGGTAATCGGCATGGCATTCGCCGCAAAAAACCGAATGTCCATGGGCGTCATTAGACATCTAATGGGTGGCACTGCGCCACATGTAGCGCTTTTAATAAACAAATAAAAATGTAATGCCTCTAGGCATTTTCTATCAAAATACCTTTAGGGTCGGATAGCATAAGATAATTTTATAAAAATATGCAAAAAAACTATGTCCCCCTCCCGATATCCCCTAAAGTGCTAAGTTTAAACTTCTGAAAAAAAATTTACTAGTCCAAATTACTCAAAAAGTATAGCGAAAGTCATATAATTATTAGGTTTTTATCTAGGCGCAAAAATTTAACTCATTCTCGTTGAAAATAATTATGTTCATCCTTTAAAAAAGTAAGAAAAGTTAGTTAATTTAAAAAAGTAAAAAGTATGTATTTTCCTAATCTGTGAACTGCTTAGGAACATTTTCAACGGAAACTCATAAAAGTTGGTATAAATTTTTTTTATTCTTTTCGGTTCTGATCCTGACATCTTCATCACCTACTGCGCCGTATATTTCTTGTTGGGCAGTTTGCATGTAGGTCGCTCTACCTGGCTGGGCCCATTGTGCGTATCACCCAGGCTGCTACTTCATCCAGTCCGGCACCTTCCAGAAGTCACTGAGGGCGAGGCCGAACGCCCTCAGTGAAGCCTGAAGTTTTCTTAAGACGAGACAGACGGAAGTTAACTTTCTCCATACAAAATCGTCTTTCGGCATTTATGCTTCTAGCCCCCTAAACCTTATCCGATTTTTACCATTTTTTTATTGTCTTTAAGACAGTGCAATCTACGTTCCTGTAATTTTTTTGTTTAGATGAAATATACCTACAACCCGGTGCTAAAAAATTGTATTTCGACCGAAAAAAATTGAATGTTTTATTTTATATGTCATGGAGTTCATTAAGCTTTATTGAGTCCTCACTTTAGATATTAAAAAAATTAAAAAACAGGAACGTAGATTCGACTGTCCTTATTACAACAAACAAAGAATTGTAAAAAATCGGATAAGGTTTAGGGGGTAAAAAACATAAATGCTGAAAGACGATTTTGTATGGAGAAAGTTAACTTCGATCTCGTCTTAAGGGTTGATTGTAAGAAATCTCTGTAAGGGATAAGTCCGCCTTTGCACCTTATGTAAATTTTCTAATGTAGGTACTTATACTGTTGAATTTTTCTTAGAGTAATAAATCATTTTCTAACTATTAATTAAGTATTTAAGTATTATCCTCATCTGAGAAATTGCAATTAATATGTCTGAAAAGTAGAGAACTACTGTTTCAACCAGTTTGTAATGATTAATTAATTATGAAATAACCACTTTAGCATGTACTTACTAACTACTACCTTACCTACTACTTCGTTGAGTATACCTATTTAGATAAACATTTAGATAAACATTTTTATTTTGATAAAATTTGTATGTACACACTTTCGCAATTAAAACTGACGGTAAGAGAAGAACTATTTCTGCAGCCCTATCTACAATAATTTTTTTTTATGGAAACTTTTTTTTTTTTATTCATAAAAGAAACATGGTACATTAAATAGAGTAATTATAAAAAATATAGCAACTAAAATACATGAAATTTTTGTTTTTATTGTATTTTTTTTTTTATTGATTTGTTACATGTTTCTACATAAAAGATAGACAACAATTTTAAACGCACCTGGTATTATTTGCGGTGTTGTCCGCTTCTCATGCTTACAAGAGTGTGTCTTTAATAATTTTGATTATTGGAATTAATAATCAGAACATTAAAAATATTTAAAAACTAACAATTGCAGAAAAAAAACAGCACAAATAATTAGATATAGGTATAAGCATAAATAACTTAATTAGCAAATAATGTAATACCATCAGAAAAAGGTTGTAATAACCCGCGCGGTTGTTTGTGTACCTATAACGGTATAACTCTTTGACTATTTCAATAAAAGTTTGTTCCACATTAACGATTAAGTTATCGAAAACCATTAGCACTCACACAAAATAACTCATTAGGCACACTAACTGCAGCTTGCTTTAACGACTACGAACTACACACCGGTAGCACATTTTTAGGCATCCGCGAGCGTTCCGGATACTCTTTCTTAGATGACCGAAATGTTTTTCTATAGGGTCACAGAAAAATAAAAACCTTTCTTGATAGAATGTTTGCAGAAAAAAAATTGTTTTGTACGATTCTAGGATTGAATAAAAATACGTAATAATGTAAATATTTATTAAACTTATGTACATATGTTAAGACCAGTCTATTAAAAAAACCCGACCAAGTGCGAGTCCAACTCGCGAACCAAAGTTTCTTGTATGGGAACCTCCTTATATTTTCACTTTATTTTTATTTTTATTATATCTGTCAAAATAACACATATTCTGAGAAAATATCAATCGGCTAGCTATTACGGTTCCAAAGATACAGCCATCGGACGGATGGACGGACAGACAGACCGACAGACGCTGTAGGCTTAGTAATAGGTTTCCGTACGGGGTAAGGAAAACAATTCAACTGGAATATCGGAAAATAAATAATTTTACACGAACTTTATTAGATATACCCCAAAGTCGCCTTTCGTAACCTTACAAATTCCGTACAAAGTGCCCACTTGACCGATGCGTTATCAATTTCTCACATGCCGACAATTTGGAAGAGCGGCCCGTGCAACCGCAGAGCCTATCTCGACAGCAATCAACAATCTTCCCATGATATTGATCTTGGAGATGGAACAATCATCACTTGTCAATGATTTCGTTACGTCATTGCGCCGCCGGATATTGAGGCGCCCGAAGAAATCAAAACAAGTACAATGCAATGGACAGGGCATAAATTGTTTTGCGTGTAAACGTCTCGTCTATAACGGCATTCCTAGAAATTTTCAGAGCTGCTGGAGTGAATTGCGATCCTCACAAGTGTTCACGTACTACGTCCGTCATGTTAGTGCTTCCCGTTGGTCGTGTCGTCTATACTGAACTGCCCGGACATGAATGATATAGCCAACAAGCGGCCGGTGGTCGTCGCAGTCTTGGCTTGGAATTTTGATCTCAGGGTCGGAGTTTCGAATGTAGCCGACATGCACTAATGAGTTTTTTCTAACGGAAAGATTGGTGTAAAGCTGTGGGTAGTTCCCTTCCATTGCCCCTTACAAGGCTCAAATTGTAGCCGACTGGATTGATACCACCATTCTGAATGTAAGATCATGAATGAGAATGAATTTAAGCCGCATAGCAGCCTGGGCTGTGATCTCATCTAGTCCAGTATAGTCAGCAATCCAAAGCGAAACCTCCAATATGGCGGCCCTTCTCGGAGGTGATTTTGGTTGGTCAGAGCACATGCTCTGTCCCCTCTGAATCGAGTCACTCCACCCGATTACATAAAAAAATAACAAAATAAAAACATGTCAGGTTCCATAATCGCAATTACAAATACATTTATATCTTTGTCACACCTTTTTTACTCGCGTATCCTTTAAGCGTCGGGTGGCCGAGTGGTTTGGGCATCGGCTTCTCATGCGAGACATCCGAGGTTCGAATCCGGTCGGCGTGTACCAATGAGTTTTTTATGACGAAAAAATTTACGTGCATATCTACACCTGCTGCTTCACCGTTCGGAACCGGTGTAAAACTCTAGGTCCCTTCCCTTGCCCCTTACTAGGCTCAAATTGTAGCCGAATGGGTTGGTACCACCGTACTGGATGTAAGATGGCCGCATAGCAGCCTCGGTTGTGTTCTCCTCTAGTCCAGTATAGCCAGCAATCCAGGGAAGTCTCCGGTATGGCACCAACCTTCTCGGAGGTGATATTGGCTGTTCGGAGCATGTGCTTTGGCCCCTCCGACTCAGCCACTCATACCGGATTACATAAAAAAAAAGTAAAATGGTGTACATGCCGACCAATATGGGTAATAAGTACATATGCAATGTATCGCAATGCCTTTTCTTCGTGTTTATATCCTTGGAGACGCCCACTTGATTGAGAGCTACTGCTTTTGTGATCGAAATTGAACAAATTGGACGTGAAAAATAGATGAAAGGATTGTATTCGTAGAAATCTATTTTGAAATGTCTTTATTGGTGAGTTTAGTCATAAATCTTATTAGACGTATGTTGGGAGGCAGCTGAAATTATAGTTTGCCCGCGCCGACTTTGTCCAACATCTAAATACACGATGACGATAGCGGAAATATGATTCAATACTGTGTTATTTCAGGAAATCGATTCGAAGTTACGGCGAAATTGGTAAACTGTACTTTGTGCATCCGGAATGAGTGTCGCAATAAGAGAAAAATAAAAAGGAAGATTAGGTTCTAGTCATAAATTCATGTCAAAAAAATATCATCGTTCTTTATGATTTCGTGTTGAAAAATTTCGAAATTTAATTAATTGAATATTTAGGAATTACAAAATAAAATAAGTTTTTTTTTCTTTTTGATATTAATACAAAATATATATTAATAGTGCCTACGGCTAAATAGTAATTTGTATTATAAACAGAATCTATTATTTATTTATGGCATAGTTTTTAATTACGTAATTTTATTATAGCATAATGTATCACTATCATTAATCAATTATAACAATAGGGAAAAGAAGAGAGTGAGCTAGAAAGATAGAGAGAAAGAGAGATAGAGATACATGAACAAAGAATATTCACATTGTTCTCCGCGCCATCATCTCTCTCCGTGCTCCGCCCGGGCGCCGAGCCGTGGAGCCTGCGGACCGCTCTTCCCCGGTAATGACATTCGCTATCTGGCGATGTGTTTTTTCTCGTGATGTTGTTATTATTTTTTCTCTCGGCCCATTCATGTCTAGGGTTCGTCGACCGAACGGAGGCTGCGACCACAGTGGATTGCTCTCGGCTTCTCGCGTCCGCGCCGCCCCCACCCACCTCACCTCCCCGCACGCAGGCCGCTACTGCCATATCGGAGGCACTGCGCGGAGTCATATTCTGTAAAAACAATTTTTTCATTTCATGAAGTACCTAATATAATTAATGTATCTAAGTACGTATATTGATATTCTTATTCCTACCCAATAAACAGCGGCGACCGAAAATCGGGTTGACTGGAGGAAATTCTGTGAGGCAATAAGTCCGTCCTTGATACACATTAGTTGGCATAAAGTCCGTCCGGAGCCGACCGAGTACAATGGCGCTGAACCATAAAACGATATTTTTATAGTGAAGAAGCACTAGGCAGGAACGAATATCGAAATATTTTGTTGTCGATTATTTATCGATGTTATCGACAATATATATATATGTATATGTATACGTAGGTATTATTTTTAATTTATTTTGGATGCATAATTTGATGATTTGTCTATATAGTGTAAGTTATAAATGTAAGATATGTATGTATATACAGTGGTGGCCATATAATTAAGAACGATATTTAGTTAGAGGAAATTTTTAATAAAGCATGTCGTAATTGTTTGTGTTTCTTCTCAGAAGTAATTTGTTGTTCTATGAAATGGTTATGTGGATAAAGCAAACTGAATTATGAATACAGATATAAAATAAAACGTTGGATTTTTTTATAAAGTACATTTATTTTGAACACTAACAAATTAACGTACAAATGAGCTGGACAAATAATTAAGAACGATAAGTAAACTGTTAAAATTTTTTATCAGGTTGAACTTGACGTCAATAAATTTATATTAAAGTAAGATAATTTACATTGTAGAAGAGAAGATACTACTTCTTTGATACAATTTAATACTTAGTGACATGTCCACGGCTCTTAATTACAGCCTTACACCGGCAATAGGCATTGATTCTATTAATTTTTGACATGTTTCAAGAGAAAGAGCGTTCCATTCTTCCAAAAAAACCTCGTACAGTTATCTTAAATTGCCACATTGTCTATTTGATACATTTTTCTTGACTTCGCACCAAAGATGTTCTATAGGATTTAAATCCGGGCTGTCAGCTGGCCAATATAAGACAGAAACAGCCTGTGAGTCGAGGAATTCCTTCACCGACCGTGCAGTATGCTTTGGATCGTTGTCGTGCTGGAATGTCCAAGTGACCGGAAGTACATCTTCGGCATAGGGTAACATTGTTTCCTCCAGTATATCTTTGTATTGATACTGATCCATGTTGCCTTCTATGAGCCTAGCAGGCCCGACTCCATGACCAGAAAAGCACCCCCAAATTTTCAAGTTTCCACCGCCATGCTTTAATGTCACTTTTGTGAACTTGGGGTCGAATGCTTTATTCGCAGGGCGTCATACGTATTGTTTTCCATCAAAGCACACCCTGTTTATTTTAGTTTCATCAGAAAAAAGAACATTTTTCCACTGTCTAACTGTCCAGTTTTCATATCTTCTTGCAAATGCGATACGGACTTGCCTATGGCGCAGTGTCAACATGGGTACCTTCCGTGCTATCCTTCCGAATAACTTTTCTTCTACTAAACGCCTTCGGATGGTGCGTGCCGAGATTGCTGAGGGATTGTTTTCGCCAAAAACATCTTTTTTTATTTCATTGGATAATTTTTTTAGCCAAACGAACGATGTTTCTATCGTCTCGACGAGATGTCTTCCTCTGTTTAGGCGCGCGCGGTATATTTGAAGTAGTTTGATACATATTGAAATGCTTCACAGCATGGAAAACCATGGTTTTTGAACATTGCACATGGTCTGAAATTTTTTTATACGACCAGTTGTTCTCGCGAAGTCTTATTATAACTTCTCTTAAAGGTTCATCACAACTTTTATTTTTTCCCATCGTTTTAAATGATATAAACACGTTTTAGTATTTTTACAGCAACAAATGGCGCCAAAATTATACAAAAAGTGACATAGCACAAAGTGTTCTAAATTCAAATTATGATAAAAAATTAATTTAGTCTGCGTTCTTAATTATGTGACCAGCCTGTAAGTATAGTACTATGGGTTCAGATGTTAGGTTTACGTATTGTATTACAATTTCATAGTTTCTTTTTTTAATGGTGGTGTATAAAATGAATGTACAAATAGTATGGAAGTATTTTGCCATACCACAAAAAATAAAACAAAATTTATCCAATATGTTATGCAACTTTGTTCGAAAAAAATATGTCCTTAAAATAATCGTTCTTAATTATATGGCCACCACTGTTATATACACAATATGTGTGACTTAAAGAAAAGATAGATGTTGTAGGCGATATAGCCAACCGTGTCAGTTTTCATAAAAAAAAAAAGATAAATGATCAAGTACTACAGGACAGGTCGTTTCATTAAGGAAAGAGAGATAACAAAAGATTTCATATCCGGTTACAGCGCGCATTATATGAGTCATTTAATTACTGAAACCTCATTAGCGTTTCTATTGCGAGATCTGAACGTTTTCGATGCGCGCTAATGAGTCATGGCTTATTTTTGCATCGATATATTAGCGTGACCGCCGTTTCGCATCCCTACCGAAAGTGAAGTTTATTGCCGTAAGTGCCAGAAAGAAATTATTATAGTATATTCATCTAATGGACTAACATTTATTTGTATGTTACGCACACAAACAATCACAAAGGGTTACTTAAATTTACTCAATTTAGCTATTCAACTTACACGCCGATCTAACCAACCCCTCCGCGGTGCGGTCCTAGCCTAGCTATGAGCTAACTGCATAAGCCGACAGCTGAACGCACGACAGTGCACAATATTAGACAATCGCTTCGTGTGCGCAGTGCTAACTATGGCTTCGATTTGAATACCTAGAAGCGTCATTCAATGAGTTGAAAGAATATTCATAGTAAATAAATAAGGTAATATATTTATCCTGGAACAACGCACGAAAGACAACTGTAGCGACCTCTAGTCGTCAAAATCGATAACAACGCTATTGCTGTACTCGACAACGATAACAACGCTAGTGCTGTACCAGACAACGACAACAACGCTAGTGCTGTTCTCGACAACGATAACAACGCTAGTGCTGTACTCGACAACGATAGCAACGCTAGTGCTGTACTCGACAACGATAACAACGCTAGTGCTGTACTCGACAACGATAACAACGCTAGTGCTGTATTCGACAATGATAACAACGCTATAGTGCTGTACTTAACAACAATAACAACCCTAGTGCTGTACTCGACAACGATATCAACGCTAGTGCTGTACTCGACAACGATAGAAACGCCGCCGAAAACGCGCCGCGCCCGTGACGACCGCAATACACTTCTTCATACATCGACTTTGTGATATTCTCTCCATCCGAACCATGGGGCTCGTGAAGGTATGAACGTAAAGCTTTTGCCCGCGACTTCGTCCGCGTGGATTTTAAAAAAAGAACAGAATTCGAAATTGAAGTTTTCATGTGACGTTGATAGGCTTTTATTTTTAACCGACTTCAAAAAAGGAGGAGGTTCTATGTTCGGCTGTATGTATTTTTTTTTATGTATGTTCAGCAATATCTTCCCCAATTGTGAACCGATTTCGATGATTCTTTTTGTGTTCGGTTCAGTCTAGCTCCAAGGTGGTCCCATTTTTTTGACGTGATGACGTCACGTCTTATAAATTGATGAGCACCGGCTGCACGCACGAAAGCGTGTCACGTTGATATTCAAAGTTACCATGGAAACGTCTTAAGAAGTAAAACTGTCAAGATCAGACAACAGAAGTTTTGATGGCCAGTCACGAGATGATTAATCTTTCTACTGGAAATAGAAATTACTGATCTTTGATCTATGTACTACGATTATTCCACGTCATCACGTAAAACTATCGTCCGTAAACCGACTTTACAGACAACCAATTTTTTTTGGTCAAGATCGGATTGGAAACCGAGGCGGAATCGCGAGGCCGAAGGCCGAGCGATTCCGCCGAGTACATTAATAGCAAATAAAAATTACTAAAAAAACTGTGAAATAAAAAACTATTTAAAAAAATATAAAAACCGCCTTAAAAAATGTATGAAATAAAAAAATAAAAATCGAACCCTAGAGTTGAAGGCGGTGGTGCTAAAGCAAGCAAAAATAGCCGACCGCCTTCAACTCTAGGGTTCGATTTTTATTTTTTTATTTCATACATTTTTGAAGGCGGTTTTTATATTTTTTTAAATAGTTTTTTTTCTTGTCTGTTATATTCTCTCTCTCCCATCCATACTATACTTTATTTGATACTGCTGAGCCCTAAGGCTATTTAGCGTGATGGTATGTAGCCTTATTTAGTTATTCTGATGTATAAGCTATAGTACTGTAAAGTCACATCAAAATGCGTTCAGTAGTTTTTGCGTGAAAGAGGAACAAAGATCCATACATCCATCCATCCTCACAAACTTTCGCGTTTATAATATTAGTAGGACAGATAAATAATAGATGTGTCACTTATTTTCTGTCTGCCACAAATGGTGTGCAAGGTAAAATGCATGTCAGTGCCATTCCTGGTTGTTTGTTTCCACGGCAAACAGGCTAATAACAGGGAGACCTATGATTTGTGCTACCGGGACCAGGGGCAGCCCGGGCCCGGCAGAGGGGGGCGAGCGGAGGGTTAGGGGAGGCGCAGGGCAAGGTGCGCCATTACCACCCGTAATTGGGCAATCCCGATTATTGTGCGTGCGCGTTGCTCCTCGCACGCTCCTTCTGTGCTATGTGGGCACACTCTATCAATTCTACCAGGATTTCATTTTTTTTTATGGAAAATGGAAACTGACACGTTCGGCTATATCACCTACAAGCCTTCAACATCCCTTAAGACCCGGGTGAACCAGGTGCCATGCTTCCCTTCATTTCATTATTTTAAGTTTAAGTTTTACTGGAAACTAATATGAAAGGCCCTATGTTCGCTATTTTTCAAAATTTTAGACTCGGTGATTTCGGAGATCAGTGTAGGAGGGAATGCTCGATTTTTGTATACTTTCTTTAATATCTTTTTAAACTATGCATTTTCCCCTAAAATCGAAATTCGTTCATTTACGCTAATAGTGATTGAGTCATCCAACTCTATATTTATGTAACAAATTTCAACTTTTTTCGTCCCGTAGATTCGGAGAAAATAAGCTGTGGCAGACAGACAGACAGACACAAGAGTGATCCTATGAGGGTTCCGTTTTTTTTGTTCCTCTTTTGAGGTACGGAACCCTAAAAACGATTAGACCACCAACGAAATAATTTTGAAAACAGTTTCCAACTCCTGAGTTCCTGACAATTTGTGATTTTCTCGCGATTTTTGCATAAAATTACCTAGAAATTGTACTATGCGTTATTGTTCCAATATCGCGTCAGGATAGTTCCGCTGTAGTTTTTGTCCCCTCTCCCCTCCACCGTGTCCGCCCCCGCGCGGCTATTACCTGTAGGCCTGGCCGGCAGGATTGCACCTTAACACAACACCCGGTTGGCAAACTGCGGACGTGACCCTTGCCGCTTTTCACTCAGAGTAGAGTCCATCTTGCGGCAAACATGTGCCGTTTCAGATGCGAAAAGAGCGACGCAAGAATGAGTTATTGGATCCAGTGCAAGTTACACTTAAATTTTTACTATCGTTAGTCAATTCCCTTCTTACCTTAGTGGTAGGGTTTATCCCAGCCGGGTTGGTACCTCCATTGAACGAAACGTCGGTCGAAACGGCTATGTAAATAATTCGTGATTTCCGTTCAGTTCAGTGTAGCAGACATTAAATGAAGGGAAGCACTGACATGTCATCTAGTTCACCCGGTGTTATGGGCTGACATCACAGATGTTGTAGGTGATGTTGTCATCCGTGTCAGTTTCCATAAAAAAAATCCATTTCTGGATCCATTGCAAGTTACACTTAATTTGTACTATTGTTAGATCAATTTGCAGATAACTTCCTAAGGCTGCAGTGTATTTGCAACCTTACACTTTTCTCTGGTACAGAGTACAGATTTCCGTACCCCGTCCGGAACTATACCTACAACGTCTGTCTGTCTGTCTGTCTGTCTGTCCGTCCTACTGCTGTAACTTTGGAACCGTAATAGCTAGCCGGTTGAAATTTTCACAAAAACAGAAGTGTTATTTTGGCGGATATAGCAACAAATAATAAAAAAAATTAAGTGAAAAATTATGAGATATTATATACAAGAAACGTGTTTTTTACAATTTTTTTTTTGTGGTGCGGATACTTCTTTTCGCGCGTCCGACTCGTACTTGCCGGTTTCTTTTCATTCAAACTTGTGGATAACAAAGTAGGTATTTAACATCGTTATTGCATGGGTTTTCTTACGGCGGTTTTACTTTTTTTTATGGAATCTGACATATTTCGCTACATACCTACTATACAACCGTGATTATAGCTCATGCATAAGACCTTGGTGAACTTGGTGCTATGTCAGTGTTTAGGTAGACGCTTTAACCGAACTTTCATTTAATGCGGAGGGGAGAGGGAGGGAGGTATAAATTCTGGTTGGTTAAAACTTACCAGCTATTTAGGTAAGAAGGGAAGGTATCAATTGAAGAAGTGCATCGAAGTGGCAGGTAATTTATTTAAGTAAATTATTCGAAAATTCACAAAACTCATTCGCACGTACCCATCCGGGATTAGAATTATCGACCTACCGCACGCAGCTTTTAATCTTATTGTTAGCCTTCAGCTATGAAGTGTGAAACTGTGTTCCGGCGAGTGTGTTTCTCGAATCCTGCTGGCATGGCGCCTCACTGAGGGTTGGTTTCGCGACGTGATTTTGGCTCTTTCGACTGCACCATTGAGCTCCCGACACAGCCACCCAATTTGGTTTTTTTTTTATGGAAACTGACACGGTTGGCTACATCACCTACAACATCCGTGATGCCAGCCCGTAACACCGGGTGAACTAGGTGCCATGTCAGTGTTTCCCTTCGATCGTGCCGGCTACACTGAACTGGACGGAAATCAAAAACTATTTACATAGGCATTTCGACCGACATTTCATTCAGTGCGGTGGTACCAACCCGGGCGGGTAAGGTAGAAAGGGAAGGGACCTACAGTTTTACGTGGAATCCGAACCACGGTCAGCCTCCAAGGATCGAGCGGTCACCCATCCAAGTACTGACCGCGCCCAGCGTTGCTTAACAATCAATAGCAATAGCGACTGTCTGCACCACTGAGCTATCGAGGCTGACATTTACATAAAAATAATGAAGAAATCTCATAAAATGAGAATCGTGTAGACCGGCCTCTCAAGCGAGAAGTCATCCGGGGCCTTGCGCCTGCGCGTCCTAATGCACGGTAATGACTCCTCCGGTGATTAGTTTGACGCTACTCAAATTACGATCGTGATGAAAGTCGTCGGCTCCGGAATTGTCGGCGCGTCGCTCACGGCTCATCTTGTGAAATTATAGCCTCGTCCATATCTAAGCTGCGCAGACGCCGCCGCCGCTGTAGTCAGGCTTTTAAGGTCCCATACAAGGTAAGCAAACCCGGTGGAAATTCTACGGGTGCAAGCGAAATAGCGACACGCCGTTTTATCGTTTTGGAGTAGGATTCATCGGATCAAAATTTTTAGCATTTGCGAAAATTCGGTTTTCATTTTAGTATTGGAAAAGTACTAATTGAAACCAAAAAGTAAAAACAACCTAGAATGAACGAATAAAATCTATTATTTTCTTTCAAACCTTACTTTGGTCACATTACGTTCAATACGTTTTTATAAGTAAATTCAGAGGAATTTTGATGGTATTTTTTCTATGGAGCGAAGTTAATCAAATCGCGTTTTCAGAAGCTATCGATCTGCCCTGATAGATGAAGTTTTACATATATTAAATCTAACATATGTCAGGTGAGTAATATTGATGGTACATCTCTCAGAAAGAGCGGAATTTCAAATCGTATGCAGCCTTAAGTTAGATCTGCAAATGTGGAACCTTGTCACAGTCACAGAATTACGTACGTACCTATGTACACACTTATACACATATTTATTCAGATATTTATTTCGCCATAAAGAACACACAACAATAACAATATTTCATTGAGACATATGCATATTCAGTATGGTTCGTCATATTTTTTTTTTTGTGATTCCCATTCAGCAATGCAATCTATAAGGAATAACCGGAATAAATGAAACCTTATAGAGATTCTTTTAATATAACTTACATACTAAAGTTAAATTACTTATGTTAAATGTAACGTACTACGTCTAAGTAAAAAATAAAATAAAAGATAGTAAAATACAAAGAACATAGGGTGGATCAAATCATTAATAAAATTTTATAAAAATTATAAGTGTTTATATATGTAAACAATTTGAATCATCATCAGTCAGCAGAATTGTTGTTGTTTATTGTTTACTTAGCATTATTAAGGCAGTTAAACTGCGCTCGAACTTGTCACAATTTGTTCTATCCGGTTTGATTACACCCACAAGGAAGAACCGGCAAAAACTTTGAGTTTTTTTTTTATGTAAATATTAATATTACAGTTATTTTAGGGACTATTCACATAATATATCCGCACCGCTTACAGTTTATCGAAAATACAGCTTTAGTTCGACTACATAAGACTAAGTAATGAAATGTATAAGGTGTCAAGATCCTTTGGCAAATATTTGATACTAAAATTTTATTGACTTAATAACACTAATACATTAATAACTGCAAAAAATCACAAATTAAAATATTAAGATATAATATGAGTAGGTTCATTCACAACGTAAGCCTTTCAATAAGCCTTAGATAGATCACTAGGGGGACATTATCTATATACGTCCGTCCGTGGTTCGGATTCCACTTAAAACTGTAGGTCCCTTTCATTCTTACCTTCTTATACTACCACCTAGTAAACTAGGGTTGGTACCACCGCACTGAGCGTAACGTCAGTCGAAACGTCTATGTAAATAGTTCGTGTTTTCCGTCCAGTTCAGTGTAGTCGACATGAATTTAACCCGCCCAGCCAGTGCAATAGACGAAACAAATGTGAAGTTATTTATGGGACACCTGTTTCATCTTAGAACCCAAAATTACACTAACTTTGCCCATATGGAAGGCTTCATTCTCCTCTTAAAGGCTATACGGCTAGTCGACGGCTATTAAAGGCTGTATTGCGAGCTGCGCGAAAAGTCGCCGTGTCCATTAAGGCAGTAGGGCCTTCACCGCAAAAGCCACAGTATCGGCTGCGTCCGCTTCACAGATAAGCATAAATAACATTTTATAAAAATACTTTTGCGAAAACGTAGCTTGCGACGGAACCTTCGTTTGTTCGGAAACATCTGTCGGAAAGTCGACCGTTTCGGCTGACCGTGTTTCGAATTCTACGTAAAACTGTATTACTTTACTAGGTGGTAGAGTTTAATCCGACCGGATTGGTACAACCTGCTCTGAATGAAAGGTCGGTCGGAGCGGCTATGTAAATAGTGTTTACGTCCAGGTTCAGGATAGCTGGTACGATAAAGGTAAGTACTGCCATGGCACCTATTTCACCAAGGTTTGAGGAGCTGATATGTTTAACCATCGTTCCACAAAAAAAATCAACAACTTTTCTTTCGAAAACTTACCTCACGTACATAAAATGTAACCCAAAACCACACTATGCTCATGTATGAAAGACACGTGCCAACAAGTACTTTCCCGTCAACTATATTATTATTAACGAAAGTCTAGCTCTCTGCAACTTTTGTAACATATTATTACCAGACTTGACACAACATAAAAATCCACGTTGTGCAAAATTGCCGAAAAGTATAATAATAAAAATGGGCCACAACGCGCAGCCCTATACCGTCGCGAAGGCGTTTTCGCGACAGATTTTCGCAAATGTTATATGGTTTTTAGCCGACACTGATCCTCCGATGCACATTGCACATTTCACATTCCGAGCGTCTAGTCGACAAGATGCATATTACACAAATAGAGGAGAAAGGCCACGTACTGCGCGAAGTGACAGATATTCGCATTAGCTCTCGCCCGCGGCAACGCGCGGCTTTTTTAAAACTTCAAACAAAAATTTAGTTCTATGAAGTTTCAGTTTCAGTTTCAGTGTATTTAGATAAAAAAGAAAACATGTACATTAAAGACACAATAAAAACAGTCTTAGATGTGAATATAAATAAAAAACTTATAGAATCTTATACTTATAGAAATAGACTTATATCTACTAGACCTAAATTACATTTTTTATTTGGTGTTTTCTACCATGTTTGGTTTCTGCCCCCCAAACTAGCCCTAAGGCTGTACTATGAGGGACAGTGCTTCTAATGTTACAGATAGAACGGGCAGAGTATATAATTTAAATTGAATGGAATTTAATTTAATTTTCTTGACACTAAAGCAGCATTATTTGATCCTAATAAATCCTAATAAAATCCTAATAATTTTTAAACAAACAAAAACTACAAAATTCTCCATATAAACGCGCGCACTGCACTTGATTGCTCAGTACGCCGAAGTTGCATTTTTGTTTTGCCATATGAATCCCCTTAAAGAAGAATGTAATCGGCTGTACGTTGATTGTATAATAAAAAAAAAATTAAAAAACAAAATATTCCAAGTTCCTCTGTTTATTAATACTACACTTTTCGTGCATAAAATAACATTTTCAGTGAAAGCTCGCAAAGCAGATTTCAACGCAAAAAGCTCATCTAAGCTGAGTACAACACGGAAATGCTTTGTTTCGTCGTGGTTGAGTCAGTGGGAGAGAACGATGCATTTTATTTTGTTTAAAGTATTTGAAAATGTTATTATGTAACAAATAAATTGAAAAAAAAAATTCAGATTATGCATGTATGTGTTAACTCCTGTGCTCAAGTCACTATTCCAATTTACACACTCTTTGTCACATCCCAATGGTTTGCTTAAATATAATGCAGATCTGCATTAAGCCGACCTTTTGTACCATATTTTATAGTAAAATGGTGTACAATAAACCATAAATACAATACAAAAATGTATTCAACAACATTTAATTAAATGACTAGTTTTTGGCAGCGGCTTCGCTCGCAGTGGACTCGTTTAAATCCGATTTAAACGCAAATAATAGCTTCTCTTATATTCTATCTCTCTCTTTCCCGTCCATACTATACTTTCGTTGATAGTGCTCAGCCCTAAGGCTATTTAGCGTGATAATATATAGCCTATAGTGAGCCTCAAGACTTACTCTTTCCATTGGTGCAAACCAGTGGATTGGATTCAGTGGTTCCGCAGTTTACCTTAAACATACATACATACATACATACAGACAGACGTTCGCTTTTATAAGAAGTAGAGATAGAGATAGAGAAGAGAACAGATAAGAAATCATTAGGTATTACAAATTTCAAATATTTTGTTATAAACACATTAGAATTTATTTGCGTGAATATTTTCATAGGGTCGAATTCTGAACGTTATTTTTCAAAATCCATTATAAATCGGTCACGTAGTCTAAGAATTAGGACACTAAACAATATTTACTTACTGTGTGTACATATGAAATCTTCATGCTCTCCGTCCGCGATTCCGGAAGGCAGTGGCGGTGTCGGACCGCGGTCGCTGCGGTCAAACCTTCGTTCCGGCTCCACCTCTCACTTTTGCACCACCACCACTAAGCCAACCTCCCCCGCCCCTGTCGCGCCCCCCGCTGTCTGCTGCCCAAACATTTTGGTCCTAATCGAGCCGCACTTGCGATTTGGAATAGAGGTGTATTTAATCCAAAAATATTTGAATACTGAACTATTGACTGCAGGCTAATTATTATTGTATTGCCCGTTATTTTGTCGCCGATCTGAAAGAGCACTCGCCAGGTGGGACGACGACATCCGGTAGATCGTTAAACATTGGTTCTGTGTCGCTGAAGGGCGGGCGGATTGGATGGCTATTCGAGTGGAGTGGCCTACAGTTCAACATTCAGTATATTCAGCACCGCGAAACGTCGTCGGTCGAAACGGCTATGTAAATAGTTCGTGATTTCCGTCCAATTCAGTGTAGCCGACATGAAATGAAGGGAAGCACTGACATGGCACCTAGTTCACCCGGTGTTATGAGCTGACATCACGGATGTTGTAGGTGATGTAGACAACCGTGATAGTTTCCATAAAAAAGCGGACATTATAACGCCGACTGACTTATAGAATACATACATACATACCACACGCTGTATCCCGACAATCGGGGCAAGCAGTGTAATCGGAGATGTGCTGCAGGTACTCTTTGTAAATTGCAGCACAATACCGACCACTACGTTTAGCAAAGTATTCGGACAAGGTAACTAACTATCAAGCAGCAAGTAAGGCACGAAGACCCACCCGCTGCATGACTCGGTGGAAGGACAGTTCCAAGTAGGCCTGCCACCCCTCCGGGTTTGACCCGGAGTCTACGGGTTTGAATGGTGTATATCCGGGCTACGGGTTAACATCGTATATCTCCGGGTCTGACCGGGCGGGCGGTGCGTCGAGCCGAGCGGTGCATTCGGCTCGACTGACTGAATCACTGGATGATCGGAGCGGAGTGGGTGGACATCGGACGAATTGGATGCACCGTTCGCGTGCGCGCGCGATTATGGGTTCAATGATTATTAAAAGTAACAAATTTCACAGAATTACCGAAAATAATTGGATTTTTTTTTTCAATACCGATTATTAATGTTTTTTATATATATAATGCTTTCTATCGCCCTTTAGCATGGCATCTTGTCCTTATCCCTTAAACGCCTTTTACGACATGCACGTGTATAGATGCAGTGGGGCTATTCTTTTTAAGTACCGGACCCACACGGTACTTATAGAATAGAGAGTGGTTGGATAAATAAAACGTTATGTTAACTTGTCCAACTATTAAGTTTTTTTAATGGAAAATGACACGCTTGGCTACATCACCTACAACATCCGTGATGTCAGCCCATAACACCGGTTGAACTTAGTGCCACGTCAGTGCTTCCCTTCGGTCGTGCCAGCTACACTGAACTGGACCGAAATCACAAACTATTTACATAGCCGTTTCGACCGACCTTTCTTTCAGTGCGGTTGGATCAACCCGGGCGGGTAAACCCTACTAACCACCTGGTAATATAAGAAAGAAGGGAGTCATATCTCTTAGTCGCCTTTTACGACATACACGGGGAGAGATGCAGTGGGGCTATTCTTTTAATGTACCGGTCTCACACGGTAAGTTTGGAGAAATGAAATTGAAACTAAGTATGCACATACATAATAACCGCTATTACCGGACGAATGATGAGAAAACTAATGACAAAATGGCATAATATCTATAACTGATATGAATCGAATGGCACATTCAAATCGAATCAGTGGTTTCCAGGAATTAGGGTGGAATTTACAAGAGCCAAAATCATAAGTCTGGCTTCGCCATCGGTAGGTAAAAAATTTTGTGTTTAGGTAATTTTAAGCTCTCAGATATAAATACAATATATTATGTTATTCATATATTGTATGTATTGTGTATATATTGTGTTATATATATTGTATAGGTAGATGTTCTTCATAACGTATTAAGTAGTTAAATAACGTCGGGTATTAGGTACATAAACAGAAAAAAATAATTAATTGTATTAGGTATACCCTACCCTATACAAATGCCTAATGGGTAAACATAGTGTGTTATCTTCTCTCGGAAATACCACTCAGAGCACATTATATTATATTTTATATGGGCCTGTGAACAGATATAATTTATTTTCCTGATGAACTAACTCAAACTCTTCCTTCTGTTTCAAATATCGATCGAAAATTTGATCGAAACGGCTATGTAAATATGTAGTTCGTGTTTTCCGTCCAGTTCAGTGTAGGTATAGCCGGCCCGACCGAAGCACAGCACTGACCTGACATGACACTTAGTTCACCAATGTTATTTTAATACAATTTGTATTTAAATAATTAATAATAAGAAAAATGAACCTAAAGTAATTTAACTAACTTATAAAATCTTGAATTGATTGAATCTGTTACTTGATACGACTGAATTTAATATTACCTGTTAGCAATGGAATTTAGTTTCGGGGACATTCAAAGATATTATAACACTCAAAGCACTATCATCACTAGATCTATCCCAGAGGCGTCAGATCATGGTGATCATATCATATCAAGTAAGCGAACAATGTTTTATCGATAATTTAAAATTGTTTCCCTTTCTAAAGCAGTAGTAAGCCAAAAAGAGATATTTCAATAAATTTTAGCAAACTGCCTATCTAAATTAATTTCTCTGAAACTACAATTAAAATCGAACACAAAAAGTCCTACCAAGAAATATAGTATAAAAAAATATTATATTAAGTTATGTTATGATAAACAATCCAGGGAAGTCTCCGGTATGGCACCTACCTTCTCGGAGGTGATATTGCCTGGTCGGAGCATGCGCTTTGGCCCCTCCAACCCAGCCATCCATACCGGATGACATAAAAAAAATGCAATAAATAAATATATAAATAAACGAAAACATTTAAGGGAACTTACATATCATATCATCAAATCAGATCATATCATATCAGTATTATGTGGCACCTCGAGACCTGTCTCTGGCTAACCCACTGGAAAATAGGCACGATGCGATGGACTTATTCGAAGCACAGAATTAGTTTGAGATCGTAACTTCGTGCTCTCCGAGTCGCGCTGTGTTACCCGATACACATTTTCCTCCAACGAGTAAGGCGAGTCGAGTCCGTGATTCCATCCGTCCTTTTTTTCGTAGCTTCGTTCATTTTGTAAGGATTCAGAGTAGCCTCATTACTTGTAGGAGCGTCCTGAGAAGCGATATGCTCGTCTGACCGCAAATGCGAGACATTACGGCGGCGGCGGAGGCGGTAGGCCTGCTCTTGCGCACCTGAACCTTCGGGAGCGGAGTTTCGACGCGGCCTTGAAGTATATCGATTGGTTTGGCGCGTTTTAAATATATCGATAGAGGAGATGCAAAGAGCCTAAATTCCAAAAAGTTAAGTACTTAAATAATATTTTTACACGTTGCTTAAAATGTGACTAAGGTACCTATGTACAATTAAAACATTAAAAAAATATATGTTATTGATAATAATTATATTTATGAAATAATATGAAAATAATAATTGAGCATCGCGTAGTGGCATTATTACAAACAATATAATTGTTGATTTAAAAATACAGGAAACAATATTTCAAAATTTTTTTTTTTGTTTTTCCCCTTAACAATACAACTTCTAACACGCTCTTTCAATGCAAATATTCACTTATTTTCAAAGTAATGTAAAATTCCAATCACTTTGTGGAAACTTACGGAAGGAAGGATGTTGCGGTCAGGCCTAGTACCACGCTACGTCATAGCGTCATAGCAAGTGAATTCACTTTCATGAAAACAAACAGCGAGTACATACTTACACACTTGTATTGCCACTTGCACGATGGTGACATGTAGTTCTATAAACTGTGTGTCATCGAAAATTAATGGGAACGTGACGTGACTTACTCCTATATGTGGTTAGGGACTGCTCATATTTTACGTAACTTTCTCTGCGCATTTCTCTGAGCATACTCTGCGCCTCGGCTACCCATTACTAACGTTCCAATAAGAGGCTCAGAAAATGCTCTTAATCATCTGTAGGTCCTGTAGGTCCCTTCCCTTCTTACTTTACTAGGTGGTAGGGTTTCTCCCGCCCGGGTTGATACCACCACCGCACTGAATGAAACTTCGGTCGAAACGGCTATGTAATTAGTTCGTGATTTCCGTCCAGTTCAGTGTAGTCTCTATTTCATAAAGAGAAGCACTGACATGGCACCTAGTTTACCCGGTGTTATGGGCTGACATCACGGATGTTGTAGGTGATGTAGCCAACCGTGTCAGTTCCAATTAAAAAAAAAATTGTCTCGTAATTATGACCAAAATCTTCCAAATTCGACATCTATTGTAAAGTCTCAACTTTGTTTTTTTTTTATATGTCTATCATCTAAATTTTAATTTAATGTTCATAGAACAGGTGCTGCATTTCCCCGCTCAAAGACAACCAACTTTTCTTAAGTTTTGATATAGTGTCCCGGTCATAACCTAGGGTTACTTTATGGTAACCCTAGGTTAGGTGTAGGTATTTGGCTCTGTCGACCGACAGCGCCTTTGGACGCTCGGCCACATATTACTTAATAGTTACTTCGTAACAGATAAATCACTCTATAGAAAATGTTCGTACCTTCGGGATTTAATAGCCTACTGCTTCACGTCGCCAATCGCTGCGTGCGAAAATGTACCTTAACGATCGAGTGTAAAGTGAATGAATGTAAAGTAAAGTGAATGTTAAGCAACGCTTGGTGCGGTCAGTACTTGGATGGGTGACCGCTGACCGTTGGAGGCTGACCGAGGTTCGGATTCCTCGTAAAACTGTAGGTCCCTTCCCTCCTAATCTTACTTGGTGGTAGGGTTTAAACCGCCCGGGTTGGTACCACCGCACTGAAAGAAACGTCGGTCTAAACGGCTATGTAAATAGTTTGTGTTTTCCGACCAGTTCAGTGTAGCCGGCACGATCAAAGGGGGAAGCACTGACATGGCACCTAGTTCACCCGGTGTTATGGGCTGACATCACGGACGTTGTAGGTGATGTAGCCAACCGTGTCAGTTTCCATAAAAAAAAAAAAAAAAAAAAAAAAGTGGTTATTGCTTTGCAGCTGCTCGCAGTTGTGTGGGCGAGCGTCTATGTATACTTCGCGCGGCTGACGTATTTCGCTGAAATAGACCGCCGGCGGCCCGTCGGGCGGTAGGTAGTTAGCGCGCGCAAGTACATAGAGTGCGTGAGGCCTGGCTCGGTAGAGTCACCAATGCTGGTGTTTTTTAAATCTCTATAAAAAAAACTAGACGAAATAAAATGTAGGTCAATCAAGTTTCCCGTCTCCTAGACAACACTTAAACTCACGTAAAACGGAACTGGGCCTAACCACGGCTTGTGGGTGTGGTGGGGGAAGTGTCCTGTGGTCACCCTCACCACTTGTCATTCATTCAGCACCTGGGTTCAAATACCGCAACCAACATCACCAGAAAACCGCCGACACTTAGATGCTCGCTGTAAACAAACCATTGTTGTGACGGCTAATACACAAAAAGCTTGTGGCCAGCGGTAAAGGTCTTGCCTTGTTTGCTGAAGGTAGTAAGTTCGAATACGTCAACTTGCACCGCTATCTTTCTCATTCCGAGGTTGATAAGTCGTGATATAATAAGGGCCGGTTGCGAAAAGTAAGGCACGACGGCCCACCTGCTGCATAACTCGGTGGAAGAACCATGCCGAGGTGAGAGGTGGCTAGCTATCGCCCTTTAGCAAGGCAACTTGTCCTTATCCCTTAGATGCCTTTTACGACATGCACGGGGAGAGATGCAGTGGGGCTATTCTTTTCAAGTACCGGCCCCAAACGGTACCACTCGAGCGCACTCATTGTATAACATAAAATAATATTTAATTACCTACTTATTTAAATTATTATTATTTTAAAATACTTATTCGTTATTTACCTCCAAAAAGAAAAAAAATAAATTACATTTAAAATAAAATTGGCCTTATGAAATGTATTAATGACGAATCCAGCTATTATTATATTTATATAATATTTACCTAATTGTGGATTTAATTGACAACATATTAAACTAAATCTAGCTAGAAAAATGCTAAGTTTAAGGCAGCGCCACAGGTAGCGCATAATATGTGTGAAGGTGTGTCGTGTCGTATTCGTGTCGTGTAAAAGTCGATACTATTGTCATCCACTACAATCATTAGTGGTGCAAAGCGTGCAACACTCTAATGTCAGTCAAACGTCAATTTACTCCGTCTTCCCAAAAACAGACTATAGTAAGATGTATATAATGACTACATAGTAATCATACTATGTAACATAGCTAAGAGTCATCCCGGTTAAACCAGCTTTCTAATAAAAAAGCCGCATCCACATCGGTCCATCCGTTAGGGAGCTACGACACCACAGACAGACAGACAGACAGACGGAGGTGTCAAACTTATAAAACCCCTCCTTTTGCATCGGGTTTAAAAATACAAGCGTAGGTCAAAGTGAGAACTTCGCCCGCATGACTGATACAGCCAAGAACATTTAGAGAGTAGGTATTGGTAGGTAACGAATGGAATTTGTACGTTTATACAAACATCGTGTTACGCTGACACGGGGAAGGTCCGACGTCCTTACCTATTAAATGTTCTTGGATACAGCAAACAGATCGTGCGTGTAATTCTATATCAAAACACTCGACACTCACGTGCTCCACCGATCTATTATTTACTCGCTCATACGAATATGTACATTATGTTATATATATACATTCATACGTTGCATGACACGTTGGTTGTATTGTATGTATGTCACCTATGAGACGAGATCAGTTGAAGCAATCCGCTCTAAAAGTGAATTAATATGTTTAGAACTGTTTCAATCGCGCTCGCGTAGTATTCTGAAATTTAAATCATAAATGTACGATACATGTGTGTAAAATTGTAAATATGATACCTACAATATGTTTGTGTCAGCCTCGATAGCTAGGTAGGTGGTGCGATCGGTCGACTGCTTTTCGTGATCTTAAGCACACCTATGGGCGCGATCAGAACTTGGATGGGTTGACCGTCGGATGCTGACGGTGGTTCAGATTCCACTTAAAACTGTAGGTCCCTTCCCCTCTTACCTTGGCACCACCGCACCGCACTGAATGAAAGATCGGTTGAAGCGGCTATGGTGACTAAACGTCGTGTTTTCCGCCCAGTTCAGAGTATAGTCGGCACGACCAAAAAGAAGCACTGACATGGTACTTAGTTCACCCGGTGTTATGGGCTGATATCACGAATGTAGTAGGTGATATTGCCAATCGCGTCAGTTTCTATAAAAAAAAATACAAAACATTATATGAAAGAGGTATACAAGAGCAACCTGTACTGAACGAAGGTCGGTCGAAGCAGCCATGAAAAATGTTTTCCGTCCTTCATAGTAGCCTACACGACCGAAGGAAAGCGCTGTCATGTTAAGTACCCAGTTCTAGCAGACACAAATACGTCATAGAAATACGAGTAATAGGGTCGATGGGATCAATACTCGGTAACATCAATGTGGCCAAAAGCCAAAATGATGTAGAAAGAGAAAATATATGTTGTTAATAAAAAAAAACTCTTTTTTAATTCTTTTTTTTTTCAATAGGTAAATAATAGACGCAGGTTAATATGTACAACAAGGTTCAACAGCGCCTCCATTTCATATGAGATTGTACATGCAATATAATCTGATACGGAACAGCGAGACGATATTGATATGGGCAAAGTATTGTATGCCGTGTAACATCCACTATACATACAGGCTGATTATGATGATAATATTGATATTAGAACAAAATTCATACCTACGCTTTCTTTTTAATTATTAATTATGAATGATTAAAATTATAATTATGAAAATTTAAATTAAATTAATTCAAATAAATGAATGAAATTAAAGTATGGCTTTAATGCCTAGAAGCATTTTCTACCAGTCCTGCCTGACTGGGGTTGCAGAAAAGGTTGATGGGTAGTGAGTGTGACATTCACATTAACTAAGATAATATAAACGATATACCTAATGAATGATATACTTACTTATATAGTTAACACCGAGGTTAACACATAAATACATACATACTTACTTGCACGAGCTTAGAAGCATTCACGAGCAATTCTGAATAAATTCAACAAAATCTGAATAAATTCAACAGCAGTTAAACCAGATAAAGACAATGTAGTGGTGGGTTAAATTAGTGGGACCACGAGTCACACACCAAATGTATATGTATTCCTACCCAAAATTGTATACATTCTATAGTTTCGCTATACTTAACCGCATATGGACCCCTCTGTTCATCGGCGATAAAATGTAAATAGGGTAAATTTTGTCGCCAAAGAACTTGGTATTCTATAAATTTGAAATTCTAAAAACAATTTGATCAGAAAATCTATTTTATTGCACACCAAAGCATAGACACGAAAGTTGAGTAAATGCCACTTTGGGATGTGGAGAAGCGTTGGGATGCATAAAAACAAGTGCGGGGTGCGTTTGGAATTTCTACTCAGGATTATAATCTATGAGATGATAGGAATATGATATCGATTATTTTATAGAAAACACAAATATCAATAAATTAAAACTAATGAAAAAAATCGACGTTAGGCCGGGCGGCGGGGCGGCGCATCCCATACAGTGAACGCGTTCTCGATCGAATAATCTAATCAACTGACACATGACTGAACACCAGCTAACATGCTCCTACACACATACAGATCTATATGTGTATATAAATAAGTGTAAGTATCAAAATCACGAAATTTCACAAAGTGTTTTATTGTACGTAAGACCTGCCGACGAGTAGTGCTCAATTTGACTTTTTTATGGTTCCGTACGCATACGGAACCATATTATCACATTATCCATACGACCACGGATCTGTGTGGGAACAATGTTCTCAATTAAGAGGTTTTTTTTAAGAAAAATCATTTTAATAATTAAATTGTCATTCCTATTTCTCTAAGTCCCTTCAACAGCACCTGCCTACTTTAATTAGAACTTCTTTATACATATGTCTTGTTTAATTTTTTTTTAATTTAATTATTTAGGTAAATTCACCGTGCATTTACATTGTTACATAGCCATGAAAACTCTTTGAAAACGCGACATCCTATAACAATATTACGAGTAGGTACTATTCTAATTAAACAATGTTATATAAAAGATCTTTCTGAAAATGTTATAAAATCCGTACAATGTTTTATAGTTTTTTTTTTTATGGAACTGTTCGCATCGTACCGTGTGGGGCCAGTACTTTAAAAGAATAGTCCCACTGCATCTCTCCCCGTGTATGTCGTAAAAGGCGACTAAGGGATATGATTCCCTTCTTATATTACTAGGTGGAAGGGTTTAACCCGCCCGGGTTGGTACCACCGCACTGAATGAAAGGTCGGTCGAAACGGCTATACAGGGTGTCCCAGAAACCGACGATAATCCTTTAACAGGAGATAGGGCTGCTAATTACCTCTCAGAATATCTACTTTTAGGTTTAGTAAAAATGGCTTAGTTTTTGAGATATTGTCATTTTTGTAAAAATCCAAATTTTTCTCCCTCAGCTAATTTTTTTAAATGCCACAAGTACAAATGTAAGATTTTCTTAAATCTAGTTTTAGTCAAATATTCCTGAAAAGTAAGGCTTTCACACATTATAATTTATTGTTTCATGATTAATCATGTTTAGCTGAAAAACGACTTAAGAGCCACATGTTAAATTTTTTTCAGCCTCATCCCTTGAGTTTGGCCCTTCGCGGTGAAAAAAAAAATTACTACACTAAAGTGGCATTATACAACAAAAATACGCCCATCTAATGTAGTTTTTAAAATGGTACATCACTTACCGATTTGCCCAATAATTTATGAGATATTGTTATTTAACTGCAAAAAGACCTCGCAATTTGATAACTGTTCTACCAACTACGAATTGGAATAAAATAAACACTTGAAGTAATTGGTCTTTATTAACCTGTTAAGGTAGATGTTCAAATTGCTTACAACCTGCACAAATGCTAGCTCGACATCTTCTCACAAATGCCCGGTTGATGCGTCGAGCAAGTACTCGATGCAAGTGCAGATACGTCGACCTATGCTATGTAAATAGTTTGTGTTTCCGTCCAGTTGACTGTAGTCGGCACGACCGAAGGGAAGCACTGACGTGGCACCAAGTTCACCCGGTGACGGTTCACGGGCTGACATCACGGATGTTGTAGGTGATGTAGCCAACCATGTCAGTTTTCATAAAAAAAACCTGAGCTACTGCCGTAATTCTTTCTTTGAGCTCTATCAAGTTTTCCACCGGTTTCCCGTAAAGTTTTTCTTTTAAATAGCCCCAATAATAAAAATCTAACGGATTTAAATCCGGTGATCTAGACGTCCGGTCTATCTGTGGGGATGCAAGTGGCTAGGAGGCCACAAGACGTCCGTTGAATTGTAGAGACTTTAAACGGGCGAAATTATCTTGAGTTTCTGCAACAGGAGCTTCAGAGCCTTTTAGAAGATGTACCATTGGCCATACGGAGGTGGTTGCAAAATGATGGCTGCCCAGCCCATTACGCTAGAGCAGTGATTCGCAAACTGGGTGCCGCGGCACCCCGGGGTGCCGCGAACCTACGCCAGGGGTGCCGCGAAAAAGTGCACATTATTTGACCGAGCGAGCGCGAAGCGCGAGCGAAGCGTCTCCGTTTCAGCTTGGGCAAAAATGCGTAGCGTACGTATGTCCGGATGTCCGGCTGTATCTCAACAAGTTTTTGGTAATTTTTCAAAATCGCTGAGCCATGGGGGTTGAGGTGCGCCGGTGAACATTTATTCAGTTTTAAGCTATGCAAAAACAGACTCGCGAGCGTAACTTTTACGCATCGCAAAATTTTGTTTTTTATTCCTTTCGAAAATATTACTTGATTTACATATTTGCATGCTTCGTTTATCACAGTTCAGATATGATGCCTATGAAAGACACCAACCGAATATTGAAGCGGTGTGCCGCACAATTTCTTGAACGGGTTAAGGGCGCCGTCAGCTAAAAAAGTTTGAGAACCACTGCGCTAGAGAAGTGCGTAATTTTTTAGACCAAGCATATCCCCACAGATGGATCGGACGTTTAGGTCACCGGATTTAAATCCATTATATTTTTATTATTGGGGCTATTTAAAAGAAAAAGTTTAAGTACGGGAAACCGGTGGAAAACTTGATAGAGCTCAAAGGAAGAAATACGGCAGTAGCTTAGGTTTTTCTATGTAAACTGACATGGTTGGCTACATCACCTACAACATCCGTGATGTCAGCCCGTGAACCGTCACCGTGTGAACTTGGTATATAGCGTATACATGAGCGTATTTTTGTTGCATAATGCCACTTTAGTGTAGTAATTTTTTTTTTCACCGCGAAGGGCCAAACTCAAGGGATGAGGCTGAAAAAATTTTAACATGTGGCTCTTAAGTCGTTTTTCAGCTAAACAGGATTAAACATGAAAAAATTAATTATACCGTGGGTAAGCCTTACTTTTCAAGAATATTTGACAAAAACTAGATTTAAGAAAATCTTACATTTATACTTGTGGCATTTAAAAAAATGAGCTGAGGGAGAAAATTTTGGATTTTTACAAAAATGACAATATCTCAAAAACTAAGCCATTTTTACTAAACCTAAAATTAGATATTCTTAGAGGTAATTAGCAGCCCTATCTCCTGTTAAAGGATTATCGTCGGTTTCTGGGACACCCTGTATAAATAGTTTGTGTTTTCCGTCCAGTTCAGTGTAGCCGGCACGACCGAAGGGAAGGCTGACGTGGCACCAAGTTCACCCGGTGTTATGGGTTGACATCACGGATGTTGTAGGTGATGTAGCCAACCGTGTCAGTTTCCATAAAAAAATAAAAAAATAAAAATCCGTGATATCAGCCCATAACACCGGGTGAACTAGGTGCCATGTGAGTGCTTCAATTCTTTTCATGTCGGCTATACACTGAAATGGACGGAAAACACGAACTATTATATTTACATCCGTTTCGACCGACGTTTCATTCAGTGCGGTGTTATCAAACCGGGCGGGATAAACCATACCACCTAGTAAGGTAGGAAAAGAAGGAAAGGGACCTACAGTTTTACGTGGAATCTAAACCACGATCAGCCTCTAACGGTTGACCGGTCACCAATACAAGTACTGACCGCGCTCAGGGTTGCTTAACAACAGTCGACCGACCGCACCACTGAGCTACCGAGGCTGACAAATTGTAGTATTTCAAGTTTCAGTACAATTCAAGTATTTATAAACTTTTGTTTGAACTCACGTACATTTCAGAAAAAAAAATCCAAAAAACCTTAACGGTTTTGTTCATTCATTTTCTCCTATTAAAGTGATGTCTCGCTTACAGCATCAATCAGTCGGTAGCTCTTCTATAATACGCGAGTAGGTATCCGATGGTAGTAAGGAGCATTATCGTTTATCGAGTAATGTGTAGTAATAACAGTCAGCTAGCCACGGGCAACCGCAGCACGGGAGCGGCTAACATGCTCCGTACGTGATCGCTGCTTCCTTTCCTTTGCTCTCCACCAGCAAGGCCGTAGCTGGGCTGTTTTGAAGGGGTCGACTGGCTTTGACCGAGTAAGGGGGCCCGATCACATGACATCAGATTCAGATTCAGATATTTATTTCGCCATAAAGAACACACAACAAACAATATTTCATTGAGACATATGCATATTCAGTACGGTTCCTCATAAATTTTTTTTGTCATGTCCCGTTCTTCAATGCAATCTATAAGGAAGAACCGGGTAAGAAACCTTATAGAGCTTCGGAGACTTTCCTTTCAATTGATGGATATACTGATGCGAACACAGATGAGACTGATAAACAGCCATCTTTTTTCCAGCATGGTGGTACCGAACGACCCAGTCGGCTACAATTTGAGCCTACTAACGACTTAGTAACTAGTAAGAGGTAAAAGAATGAACCTAAAATTTGACACCGGTTCCGGATTCTGAAGCGACAGGTGTAGGTTGCACGTACAAACTTTATTTGTCTATTTGATCGCCGAGCCGACTGTCACCAGGAATCCTAGCCGATATAAAATATAGTTGTATATTTGTTATTTCTACAAACTCTGTGGAGTTAATTAAGCTCTACTAAGATACATACGAACAAACAGCTATGGAAAACAAATTTCAGGCAGCGCAGCACTTGATATGAGATGGACTCGCCTCTACCTGGGTAACTCAATCGGTACTTAGTAATTATTCATAATGTTAACTCATTCATACTTATATACTCATATTATTATACTTAATAAGTCACACTTAAGTACTCATATATAATCTATGCCTGTTGATATTATACACAAACATTATCTCTGTCACTGACGCTTTTATTCTCTTAATTCAGATCAAATCACTAAGCAAATCACATTAATTTGGCCCCCTTCAGGCCCCTTAAATTTTCGAAGGACTCGTGTGGAGTTACGCCTCTGCCTTAATCGGTGCAGTTATTAGTACTTATTTCTACTAAAGTTTTATAATTATAAAATTAAGTGTCGACCACAGCCTTCCGGCTCAATCAGTTTATTGCAGATCCAACATAGCTATATTACCATACGAAAGCATATGCTAAGAAAACTTGAAACAGCACTAATTATGTAATGTCAACCACATATTTCGGATATTTTATAAAAAAAAAACATAGAAAGTATTAGTAGAAACGTCGTCGTAGGCCTGATGAAAAGAAATAAAAATGGAATATACTTCACAGGGTAACATGTATAATTTTAGGCTTGCTTACCAAAGACATCGAAAATGGTACAGTTTGAAAAGCACCATTAATTTTCAAAGTTAATTTAAAAAAAATTTATTAGGTTAGATAGAAGATATTGTTTTATTTCCCTAAACATTTTACAAAATAAACCTTCATAACAATTCAACAGCCAATCGAAAATGTTTGCAAAGTTTATTTAATTTCCCATCTGTGCTCGGAAAGCTTCAAAAGCAAATTCGACCGAGCCAAGCCGTCTGCTCTCTCTCGTTTTGTTTTTCATTTATTTATATTTTTTGTTGGCTCCATTACAACAAGTTACTTCCCATATCCTTTCCAATCATAACACGGCTTGTTTTATTCACCTGATGTAGTTTTTTTGGAACTACTTAAATATCACACCGTACCCAAAATGCCAGACCAAATTTGTGTACTAGTAATACTTAAGACATTCTTCCTCTGATATACTTTTTGAGCTCCTAAATATGACCGGTTCAAAATTAAAGAACCTTTTCAAACGCGAACTCGCTCGAAGTTTGAAATGTTGTTGAGGCGTGTAGCATGCAAGTGATTATGAAAGGGTCCTTCAAATATAACTTTACTTTTAAATCCTACTGGTACAGGATGTATCGAATTACAGTGCAGGTTACAACGTGAGCGATCACAATTTTAAAAGGAATAAAAAAACTTTGAATCTGGTCAGTAGAGGGATTATATAGAGGTCGACTTTGGAAAGGCTTCGAGCGACTTACGTGAACTTGCCTTATCTAAATCTTCGTACCTACCTAAAAAAAAATCGATAGACAAATACGAACATAGCAAAGAAATTATATTGTATATCAATTACATTATTTTTTATATCAAATACCAAATTAAAAGACACGATAAGAAACAAAAAATACAAGAAATAAGTCTTATTCACTCTTATTTTCGTTTGTTTCTCGATTGAACTACTTTATGCCTTGTCCGTACTATGTACTTACTCCATTTTTCTATCATTTTTATTCCTCGAAGGTAGTCAAGTTATATTTTTCGTAAAATATGTGAAATCCGCAAATTTCCAATTAAATTTAAAAACTATCATAGCTCATAATATTTTAAAACAGCTGTCAATAAATGATCCAAAACATTTAGATACACTGTTTTTGAAATGATCCATATATTGAGTCACAACACAATACAGGATACAATAATTTATTAAAATATCCTTAAACTCGCTGTGTCGAATACCGACGCGCGACGCTATTATTCGTACCTAACCTAGATGATTCACTTATATAAAGAATGTGAAAGTGAAGTGATATGACATCTGTACATTTTATATTAACCCTTAAAAACGTTTGGCTGTGTGTTAATTTGATAAATGTACACCATACAATGAAACCATGAATGAGCCAAAAGGAAAACGTTTTCTTGATACTATCGGCCTACCTACTTTACTTTTTAACATTCCAATCCAAAGGCGTAGGCTTAGTAATATGCATCCGTAAGAGGTACGGAAACCTAAAAACGGTCCAGTGTGATCTCTTTCCGCAAAGTTGGTTTCGGAGCAACCCGAACTTATATACTTTCATGATCTTCCGCAGATGTCATCAAATATCAATTTGGTTTAAATTTTTGTAAAATTTTATTTAGTATGGAAAAAAAAAGTTCACCGTAGAACAAAATCTCATCTAACTTTTTTGCTCCAAATAGACTCAGGAGTACCTGGTTTGCTTTATGACCTATAGTCATCAAACACACTGTATAATGATATTATATATTAATTTGTTTCTAAATGACAGTACCGTCACGAAAAACTACATTCGTCGTTAACAAATATATCATATGAAAACGTCTCTATATAATTCCGTCACTAAGCCCTCCTACGGAACCCTCATTGTTAGAATTGAAAGTGTCTGGCCAAATGAACTGGCCACGAAACCCTAAACGATGTTTTTCAAGTAGGCGTTGAAGAAATTACGCGTATGAGGAGGTTTTACCAACAGATGGTCAGATAATGGAGTAATTGAAGGCAGTTTTTATAATATTTCGAACATGAACACAATAATTTGCCGAGAGAATAAACCGGGAAAGAAATATTATTTCGAGTTCAGTGCCGATTTGGCCCTGTTATTTATTATTATACATACATACATACATACTAAACTCTGTATCCCGACAATCGGGGTAAGCAGAGTAATCAGTGTTATGCTGGAAGGACTTTGTTAAAGTACAGCACATCACCACGTTTCGAAAAGTATTCGGACAAGATAACCGGTGTAAAACTGTAGGGCCCTTCCCTTGCCCCTTACTAGGTGGTAGGCTTAAATTGTAGCCCACTCAACCCAGTCGGCTACAATTTTATTACCACCGTACTGGATGTAAGATGGCCGCATAGCAACCTCGGTTGTTTCTCCTCTAGTCCAGTATAGCCAGCAATCCAGGGAAGTCTCCGGTATGGCACCTACCTTCTAGGAGGTGATATTTGCTGGTCGGAGCATGTGCTTTGGCCCCTCCGACTCAGCTACCTATACCGGATTACATAATAAAAAAAAAACTATCAAGCAGCAAGTAAGGCACGATGACTCACCTGCTGCATGACTTGGTGGAAGGTCCGTGCCAAGGTGAGAGGTGGCTAACGTGTCACCCTTTAACCCGGCCAACTTTATCCTTCTCCCTTAGTCGCCTTTTATGAAATGCACGGGGTGATGCAGTAGGGCTATTCTTTTGGAATTCCGTGCCTAAAAAGAGGAAAAACCGGAACCCTTATTTGATCATCATCATCATCATCATCATCATCAGCCTGTATCGGTCCACTGCTGGACATAGGCCTCTCCCAAGGCACGCCACCACACCACAATGATTTATTGGATCATTTTCAAAAATTCATAATTTTCATAAAATGTATCTGTCTTCTCTGTCCGTCTGTCCGTTTATCCGAAGGCTGTATCTTTCGAACCGTGTTAAGTGGCCGGTTGAAATTTTTACAGAATTTTTTTTTATTATTGTGGCGGTTATGTAAAAAAAAACAAAAAGTAAAATTAAAGGGCGGTCCCATACAAGAAACGAGTTGTACATATACTATGTTGTTCACGTACTAGAATCGATTTGTACATATTCACGCTACTAAATAATAGACGGCGGCACAGGTAGTTTACATTGTAGACAGACAAAAGATAGACGGATATGGTTTTTTGACAGGCATGTTATAGCGGATCTACGGACGGAACCCTCCGTGCGCGAGTAAAGCTCGCGCTTGACCGATTTTTTTTTATTTTAACTCTCTTTTCTCTATTTTTTTGACTTTAACCTAAACCACAGCCTAAACATTTTATTTTTAGTTTTAAAATGTTAGCTCATTATATGGCAAGTAGTATTAATAGTTTACTAGGTACTAGGAATACATAATAGTTGGAGCAAGTCCTAGACACTTGATGTTATACATATCTAAAGACATTTTATCAGTGGAGTGCACGCCAATGTGAAATGATTGGACTGTAACATTCGGTCCCAGGCTTCAAAGGAAGCGTTAATAGCTTCCCATCTAAACTTCTCGTGTGATGTCAAATGTGAGTTATGGCGTGTTGGTAACACGTGGTAACACACGTCAACTTGCAACAAAGTGCCGCCAAAGCCTTTAATATGGCTCAGGTGTGTTGCACGACGGAAATTAAGGTATTGTGAGTGTACATAGTGATAGTATTTCTATTCTATCTACATATATTATTAACTCTGTAATTTAGAGACTATTATTTTGTTTAAATTTTGCATGTTTTGAAAATGAAAAAAAAATGTTAGTCGAAAATGTCAATAGGTAATGCTAATTTTCAGCCATTAACCGATATGGTAGACCGACAGACAAACATACCAAAAGGTTGCCAAAAGGTATAATTTTAAAAATGTAGAAATACTTTATGGTTTTTTTACAGAAATAAGTCCGATTTATAATTTACATGAAGTGCAAATGCGGAATTAATTCTTACAGAGATTTCTTCCAGCCATCCTTTGGATGTTAGAGAGTCCTGTATGTTGTGAAAATAAGTAGGTATGCAAGCAAGAGATTTGGGCGTATTAATGTAAAATATATCATAATGAATATAATATAATTATATGCATAAGATATCAGCCGTTATAACATGTCATAATTATGACTTTTACTTTTAATCTATACTTATAAAATTGTTTGTCCTGACTGATCTATCAACGCACAGCCAAAACTACTAAGTCTAGAAAGCTGAAATTTGGAACATAGGTTTATTTCATAACGGAAGCATCCGCTAAGAAAGGATTTTTGGAAATTTTAACTTTAAGGGGGGGAAATGGGGGATGACAGTTTGTATGGGAGTATCTCTTTTTTTAAAGGTAGGAACTTGAAAATCATAATTATAGCTATTCATGTAAAATAAATAATGACGTGTTTCAGGGTTTTTGGATTTTAACATTTTAAGGGGGGGAAATGGGGGGTGACAGTTTGTATGGGAGTATCTCTTTTTTTAAAGGTAGGAACTTGAAAATCATAATTATAGCTATTCATGTAAAATAAATAATGAGGTGTTTCAGGGTTTTTGGATTTTCACATTTTAAGGGGGGGGGGGGGGAAATGGTGGGTGACAGTTTGTATGGGAATATCTGTTTTTTTAAAGGTAGGAACTTGAAAATCATAATTATAGCTATTCATCATAAATAAATAATGACGTGTTTCAGGGTTTTTGGATTTTCACATTTAAGGGGGGGAAATGGGGGGTGACAGTTTGTATGGGAGTATCGGTTTTTTTAAATGTAGGAACTTGAAAATCATAATTGTAGCTACTTATCATAAATAAATAATGACGTGTTTCATGGTTTTTGGATTTTCACCTTTTATGGGGGGGAAATGGGGGGCGAAATGTTATAAGGGAATATCGGTTTTTTTAAAGGTAGGAACTTGAAAATCATAATTATAGCTATTCATCATAAATAAATAATGACGTTTTTCAGGGTTTTTGGATTTTCACATTTTAAGGGGAGGAAATGGGGGGCGAAATGTTGTAAGGGAGTATCGGTTTTTTAAAGGTAGGAACTTGAAAATCATAATTATAGCTATTCATCATAAATAAATAATGACGTGTTTCAGGGTTTTTGGATTTTCACATTTTAGGGGGGGGGGGGGGATAAATGGGGGCGAAAGGGTGTATCGGTTTTTTTAAAGGTAGGAACTTGAAAATTTGAATTGTAGCTATTCATCATAAATAAACAATGAGATGTTTCAGGGTATTCATACCTCGAATACCTTTAATACCGTCAGAATACCCATTTGAGTTAAAAAGACTGCAGTTCCCCCTTAAAGTCTGTTTCGCTATGATTATAAATAAAGCTCAGGGGCAAACGCTGCAGATGGCCGGAGTTGACTTAAGAGAGGACTGATTTTCTCACGGACAGTTTTATGTGGCCTGTTCGAGAGTCAGTTCCGCAAGCAATCTGGTGATATTCGCAGATGAGGTCCGTACCAGAAATGTAGTATACAAAGAGGTTCTTAATTAGTTTACTGTACTTAAATATTACTTACTTTCTTCGAAAAGTTTTATCCTCTCCTTGAACGCAGCTCGGCCTTCGGCCTTGCCTATAGTTACTTACTGTCTTTGAAAATGTTTATCTTCTTCCTGAACGCAGGTTGGCGTTCGGCCTCGCCCTTAATTACTTACTTTCTTAGAGATGGTTTATGGTCTTCCCGAACGCAGCTCGGCCTTCGGCCTCACCATTTGTTACTTATTTTCTCTGAAAATGTTTATCCTCTTCCTGAACGCAGCTCGGCCTTCGGCGTCGCCCTTAATTACTTACTTTCTTAGAGATGGTTTATCGTCTTCCTTAACGCAGCTCGGCCTTCGGCCTCGCCCTTTGTTACTTATTTTCTTCAAAAAAGTTAATCCTCTTCTTGAACGCAACTCGGCCTTCGGCCTCGCCCTCAGTTACTTACTTTCATCGAGACGGTTTATGGTCTTCCCGAACGCAGCTCGGCCTTCGACCTCACCCTCAGTTACTTACTATCTTCCAGAAGGTTTATGGTCTTCCTGAACGCAGCTCGGCCTTCGGCCTCGCCCTCAGTTACTTACTATCTTCGAGAAGGTTTATGGTCTTCCCGAACGCAGCTCGGCCTTCGGCTTCGCCCTTTGTTACTTATTTTCATCGAAAAGGTTTATCCTTTTCTTGAACGCAGCTCGGCCTTCGGCCTCGCCCTTTGTTACTTACTTTCTTCGAGAAGGTTTATGGTCTTCCCGAACGCAGCTCGGCCTTCGGCCTCACCCTTTGTTACTTACTTTCTTTAAAAATGTTTATCCTCTTCCTGAACGCAGCTCGGCCTTCGGCCTCGCCCTCAATTACTTACTTTCTTAGAGATGGTTTGTCGTCTTCCTGAACGCAGCTCGGCCTTCGGCCTCGCCTTCAGTTACTTACTTTCTTCGAGAAGGTTTATGGTCTTCCTGAACGCAGCTCGGCCTTCGGCCTCGCCCTTAATTACTTACTTTCTTAGAGATGGTTTGTCGTCTTCCTGAACGCAGCTCGGCCTTCGGCCTCGCCTTCAGTTACTTACTTTCTTCGAGAAGGTTTATGGTCTTCCTGAACGCAGCTCGGCCTTCGGCCTCGCCCTTTGTTACTTACTTTCTTAGAGATGGTTTGTCGTCTTACTGAACGCAGCTCGGCCTTCGGCCTCGCCTTCAGTTACTTACTTTCTTCGAGAAGGTTTATGGTCTTCCTGAACGCAGCTCGGCCTTCGGCCTCGCCCTTAATTACTTACTTTCTTAGAGATGGTTTATCGTCTTCCTGAACGCAGCTCGGCCTTCGGCCTCGCCCTCAGTTACTTACTATCTTCAAGAAGGTTTATGGTCTTCTCGAGCGTAGCTCGGCCTTCGGCCTCGCCCTCTGTTGCTTATTTTCTTCGAAAAGGTTTATGCTCTTCCTGTACGCAGCTCGGCCTTCGGCCTCGCCCTTAATTACATACTTTCTTAGAGATGGTCGTCTTCCTGAACGCAGCTCGGCCTTCGGCCTCGCCCTCTGTTACTTACTATCTTCGAGAGGGTTTATGGTTTTCCCGAACGCAGCGCGGCCTTCGGCCTCGCCCTTTGTTACTTACTTTCTTCGAGAAGGGTTATCGTCTTCCTGAACGCAGCTCGGCCTTAGGCCTCGCCCTTAATTACTTACTTTCTTAGAGATGGTTTATCGTCTTCCTGAACGCAGCTCGGCTTTCGGCCTCGGCCTATGTTACTTATTTTCTTCGAAAAGGTTTATCCTATTCTTGAACGCAGCTCGGCCTTCGGCCTCGCCCTCAGTTACTTACTTTCTTCGAGAAGGTTTATGGTCTTCCCGAACGCAGTTTGACCTTCGGCCTCGCCCTTAATTACATACTTTCTTAGAGATGGTTTGTGGTCTTCCTGAACGCAACTTGGCCTTCGGCCTCGCCCTCAGTTACTTACTTTCTTGGAGAAGGTTTATGGTCTTCCTGAACGCAGCTCTGCCTTCGGCCTCGCTCTCAGTTACTTACTTTCTTCGAGACGGTTTATGGTCTTCCCGAACGCAGCTCGGCCTTCGGCCTCGCCCTTTGTTACTTACTTTCTTCGAAAAGGTTTATTTCTGAACGCAGCTCGGCCTTCGGCCTCCCTCTCAGTTACTTACTTTTTTCGAGAAGGTTTATCGTTTACATGAACGCAACTCCGCCTTCGGCCTCGCCTTTAGTTACTCACTTTCCTCGGGAAGGTTTATCACTTTCCTGAATCCAGTTTGGCCGTCGGCCCCGCCCTTAGTTACTCTTCTTTGAAATACGAATTTCACGCGAGCGAAGCCGCGGGCAACAGCTAGTTAATTCATATTACCAGTAGGTAGACCTAGAAGTAACCTAGAAGTATCTAGGTTCACAATATTACGTAAGTACGTACGTAACGTACGTAAGTACGTAATTTTGTAATCTAATTCGTCGTCATATTCGTAAGTAATTAAATGGTTTTCTTATAAGGTCTTTCAAAATTAGGTCAGAGTACGCTAAGGGGGGGTTCTGTATCGGAAATAGATCACTTTTGAAGAAGTAAGAATTTTTTTTTTACAAAAAAAAAAAAAATTATGTGAAATGTAAAAAAAAAATTTTTAGTAATCGTTTCAGTTTCATGCCAGGAACAAAAAAGTCTTCCAACACATAGATCTCTTTCTTTCAGAAATTGTGAAAAACCAAAATTTTAGTTTTATTAGTATGGAATAGAAAGAATTTGATTTTTTTTACCAACTTACACGTATTAGATCATAATGGTGATGAAGACTTTTTTGTTACTGTTATGAAACTGAATTGATTAGGCTATAAAAATCAACCCCCTATTTTTTTATTTAAATACATAAAAAAATATTTTACATAAAAAAAAAGCCCAAGGTCCAAAAAAATTTATATAGGTTTTACTCCCTATATGATACAGAACCCTTAGCGTACTCTGAACTAATTTTGAAAGACCTTATATAAATAATATATGTCGGAGCAAGGCTCCCAGTGATGTCATCGGGTAACACCTCATGGCTTGGGTCGGCCATTTTGCAAATCTGCAGAGCACGTTTCACACAACCACGTGTGACAACTCTCAGTTCAGATCTGCGGAAATTCCTTCAAAAACCTGTAAACAGGGCTTGCAGCCAACTTCAGTCTGCATCACCTTGATATTGTTCTAAAGCAGACATTCTGCCACCTGGCGACGAAAATTAGAAGTAATCGCTGCATTGTGATTGGTCCAATGCCAAATAATTAAAGATGGTGAATAAATTGAACATAGGCGCGCTTGTGCAGGTCCACCAACATACAGGCAATAAATACCAGTACTGCCACTAGTGCCATTCTTCAAGATATTTAAGTGTTGCACGTTAACAAAATTATTTCGCGCCCACACGGCCATTCTGATAGGCGGTGCGTGCTCTGCACCAGCCTACAATAACGAAACCACATACACCCTGCAAATTGTTGTCATAAGATCAGACGGGTGTTCAGTCCCACTCGTTGAACAATTGAAAAGATTGAATGTGCACTGCACGGACAAACCGTACATTGTTCATAGTAGTAATTTCCGAACTTAGTCAAATGCCAGTACCTGGCAAGGACAATACACATAAGAAGTAGACACACAATTCGGCAATCAGGAAAGCTCGATGTGTTTCAGGTCTCCACGATCATCACACCAACGCAAACAAGTAACGGTTAGTTCATTAATGAATGTTAGTCAGTGCCTTGGACCGCCATGGCCCTCGGTACACCATTAACATTAATCACCAGATATCTCGAGAGTGTCTTAGACCCCATGGTCATTACACTGTAATCATGCAAGGTTTTGATGCTGTGTCCTCAGTCACGGTGACCTTGTTACACAGGGGCTCTAAGGGAAACAGGTAGGTCGATGCTGTGCCCTCGGTCTCGCAGACCTTGTTACGCAGGGGAAGTGTTAGATGAGTTGATGCTGTGCCCTCGGTCACTAGAACCTTGCTACACAGGGGCCCTAAAGGAGGTGGGAAGGTCGCTGCTGTGCCCTGGGTCATTCACTAGACCGTGTTACACAGGGGAAATGTTAGAAGAGTTGATGCTGTGCCCTCGGTCACTAGAACCTTGCTACACAGGGGCCCTAAAGGAAATGGGAAGGTCGCTGCTGTGCCCTGGGTCATTCGCTAGACCGTGTTACACAGGGGAAATGTTAGAAGAGTTGATGCTGTGCCCTCGGTCACTAGAACCTTGCTACACAGGGGCCCTAAAGGAGGTGGGAAGGTCGCTGCTGTGCCCTGGGTCATTCACTAGACCGTGTTACACAGGGGAAATGTTAGATGAGTTGATGCTGTGCCCTCGGTCACTAGAACCTTGCTACACAGGGGCCCTAAAGGAGGTGGGAAGGTCGCTGCTGTGCCCTGGGCCATTTTCTAGACCGTGTTACACAGTGGCTCTGAAAGAGAATCACTTGAAAAGACAAGAACAGTAACATAGAACAAAAGTGATTGAAGAAGAAAAATGACATGAAACAATAGTTATTATAACACAACAATGACATGGAACAACAGTAATTAAAGAACAACAATGGCATGGAACAACAGTGATTAAAGAACTACAATGAGACGGAACAAATTCACCAAATTAAAAAGAATTGTTGATTTGTGTGTCCACTACGGTATCGTTGACGTGGACGGTGTATGAACTACATCAGCACTCGCCAGCTGCCCAGAATCATTTGGACTCTCCCACATGGCTATCTGATCGCCTGGACACGGAGCCCGTCGTAGCTGATCATGAGAGACCTTACGAGGTCGTCCTCTACCGACGACTCGTTTCACCAGATATCGATCATTTTCAAGAACTTTATAGATTTCATAAGGTTCACTGAATTTCAAATCCAACGAAGTCTGATTCCGTGGATTATTCTTGACTAGGACATACTCGCCACGCTGAAAATGTTGAATTCTTGCTTTGCCTCTGTCAAATCGTAATTTTGCTTTAGCTGCTGCCTCCACGGTACGTTTCTGCACATGTTGCTTCCATACAGAAAATGTCGGAAATGTTTTATAGCTCTGACAACTGCTAAGGTTTCCAATTCATATGAGTGGTATCTACTTTCTGCGTCGGTGGTTCTTGTGCTCATGTACGCTACTACGTGTTGTCGGCCGTCTATTATTAGAATAAGGACAGCACCATATCCGACGGAGCTGGCATCAGTGTACAGCTCTATAGGGGCGTTTTCTCGAAAGATCGTCAGTACAGGTGCTGACGTTAGATATGCGATTATCTTGTTCCGGACCTCTTCATGCTCATGACTCCATTGCCACTTCGCACCTTGTTTTGTGAGATCATAAAGTGGAATCATCAAACGAGAAAAATCTGGGATAAATCGTCTAAAGTATCCGGCCAACCCGTTGAACTGTCGAACCTGCTTAACTGTGCTCGGTACAGGCGACTTCGCTAATGCTTCTACCTTTCGAGGACTAGGACTGACTCTACCATCTGAGATTACATTTCCTAAGTACTCTATGGAACGCTTAAAGAATGCGCATTTTTCAATATTAATGGAGAAGCCTGCCTCCTGTAATGCAAGAATAATTTGTTCGAGGAACGTGATACCTTCCTGGAAAGATTCACACTTACTTAAAACGTCATCTATGTAGACCTGTGCGATTTTACCGAGAAGCACGGTTAATGCAACGTTGATAAACCGCAGGTGCATTAGATAAGCCGAATGGCATAGTTAAGTATTCATATAAACCATCAGGCGTAATGAATGCAGTTTTTTCAATAGATTCTTCGGCTATCGGTATTTGATGAAAACCTGATGCCATATCGAGAGTGGTGAAATAATAGCCATCAGCAAGCTGGTCGATTTGATCAGCAATCAGAGGGAGTGGATAATGGTAGCGGACTGTATTAGCATTCAGTTGACGGAAGTCGACGCACATGCGATCATCACCATTATTTTTTTTCACCAGAATATTTGGACTGGAAAACGGTGATTTACTTTCACGAATAATGTTGTGCTGTAGGAGCTCATTGATGATCTTACGAACTTTTTCTCGCTCAAACGAATTCAAGCGGCATGGCTTCCTTTCAACAAATTTGTTTGGATCTTTCAATCTTATCTCAAGTTCACCAGTTTTAACTCGAGTATGTGAAAGGCCGTGTATAAAGAGATGCGAAAATTTGTTAAGCAAAATTTTAAGATTTTTATTTGGTCATCGTCAGTTAAATCGGTATTATTTTTTTCAAATATTGAGTTTTCTTTCTGTATGTGATAAACGATAGGTTGCCGTATGATTATAGCTCCGCCACTGGTTACGATAACCGCAAGTCCTGTGTCCAAAAACAGGTTGGTACCGATAAGCACATCAGAAGAAAGTTCATGATCAGGCAAGACATGGAATTGAATTTCCACATTAATGTCATTGATAGCACAAGTGGTAGTAAGGGTTTGAACAGAAAGCACAGGGTGACCTAGACCCTTAAGGTAGGTACTTTAGATGCAGCGGATTCCCGAATAACCGAACAGTCAGCGCCGCTATCGAAAATACCACATAATTCGACTTTATCTACCCTCACTACTATGTTAGTCAGTTTAGGTCTACCGATAATGTTCACGTTGCCAGAGAATTATCGCGCTTATAACACGTTTCGTATGTATGACCTGCCGCGCTACAATATGAACAAGTTTTCTTGAGCCCGGTAGATTTATTTAACGTATGGCTTGGTGATGTTACCGAGGACTCGCGCCTATCAACTTCATTCTGCTTATAAGTACGACAATCGCGTGCATAGTGTCCACGTTTTTTGCATAAATTACAAGTAATGAAATCAAATTTGTCTTCAGAAAAACGTTGTCTTTTTGAAGCTATGGTCGAAGTAGGTATGTTTGAACGTTTACGGCGGATGGCCGAGGCGACAGAAATCAGTTCAGGTACGGAAGTAGCCCTGGCGTTCATGAGTTCAATCCGAAGTCTTTCATCGCTCACGCGATGTCCCTATCACTGCTTCAACAGCATCATCGTTTGGGAGCTTATCTTTCGTAACTCTACGCCATAATATCCATGCAGTTGACAGAAATTCGGAAATATCTTTTGAAGGGTCGTACACATGCTCTTTGAACTTAAGAATGTCTCGGGAGTATCTATTTTCAGGCTCGAAGGTAGTTATCAAATTGGTGCGTAATTCTTGCCAAGTTGTAGTATGAACAAGCCAAATGTCGGCCCACAGTTTTGCTCTGCCCTTCAAGAGACTTGAAACCTTCATACGCACATCGTAATCTGCTAGGTTGTAGTTAGATTTTGCATTGTCAACGTGATTGCACCATTCCCTTACACCCACATTATTGTCAGGGTCGAAAGGGGGTAAATAAACATCTGCGATGCGGATCTTGGTATCCGGTGTTGGTGCAGTGAGCCGTTCGGTCATTTGTTGCATCATGCTCATCATGTGCGAAAAAAATTCTGAAGGTACTTGCGATTCGCAGTTAGGTCTTGTCAAGAGATGCCCAGCAGCTGGCGTGGGTGGCAGTGGCTGAGACTGCCGTGATTCCGCTTCCGATGTCGGAGCAAGGCTCCCAGTGATGTCATCGGGTAACACCTCATGGCTTGGGTCGGCCGTTTTGCAAATCTGCAGAGCACGTTTCACACAACCACGTGTGACAACTCTCAGTTCAGATCTGCGGAAATTCCTTCAAAAACCTGTAAACAGGGCTTGCAGCCAACTTCAGTCTGCATCACCTTGATATTTTTCTAAAGCAGACATTCTGCCACCTGGCGACGAAAATTAGAAGTAATCGCTGCATTGTGATTGGTCCAATGCCAAATAATTAAAGATGGTGAATAAATTGAACATAGGCGCGCTTGTGCAGGTCCACCAACATACAGGCAATAAATACCAGTACTGCCACTAGTGCCATTCTTCAAGATATTTAAGTGTTGCACGTTAACAAAATTATTTCGCGCCCACATATATAATTAATATTTCTAAATAATTCCATATTGTCCATGTATTTTTTTTCTCACCTGTAATAAATTACCTTCACCGGTGTATGTAAACATAAGTATTACAGCCATTTATTTATTTATTTATTTCACTGTTGGTTGATCATAATAAATAAATTAAATTAAATTAAATTAAGTAATATATGTAATAAGTAGTTAAATTAATAAATCAATTGCCTACATCTTTTAGTAGTTAAATAAAACTATACATGAATAGGTACATATAAAATTCAGACCAGATAGATTGTTAGGATCAGGCTAAATAGTAGTTGTGTCCATGACGTCATCATCCCCGTTAGCGTAGCAAACTGCTGCTTACCTCCGTCCTACCCTCGCAACGGGCAGGCCGTCTAGCCACTAGCCAGGCAAGCGCCATAGACTTTAAATTAATCAGAACAGACTATGAAATTAAATAGGCTATTTGGAGCTACAATTTTCCTAGTCAGAATTCGGAATCCAACCAAATGACATTACGTTAGAACTTAATTAGACTTTTTCTATCCTCGAATTAGTCTAATCAACTTTAGATTTGTTTATTAAAAAATTTTTTGTTTTCATTTTATTATTAGTTCCTATTATTCACACATCTATTTACAATAATTTTACATATAATAAACTATACCTAAAATATACAAAAATTATAATATAAAATTATTCCTAATATTATTGTTAGTTTTTTTTTTTCATAAATACAGAGCATCAACCACATTAGGTGATTATAAGAAATTAAATTAAAAAAGATAATTTTTTTTTTATAAAACCTGACAATGAAAGACTAAGGAAATTCAAGAAAAATTATGTAGTCGGTAGAAACATTCGCTTTCCTTGTCCTTCGTTTTTTGTAGTCGGGTTTCATAAAATTTTTATTTAATTCCTTATTCTAAACTATTTGGTGTAGTGTATTTTTGACACGTGTTTATTTAATTTTTTTTAGAACATAAGTTAATTAGGCTAGTTCGAAATTGAGTGATTAATTTAGAGCTATGCCAAGTTGAAGTACCAGCATCTGAACATTTTATTTATGTAGTGCATCTGGTATTTTTGTGATATTAATTAATAATTAGTAAATAATAATTAGGTCACATCCAGTAGATCAAATGTGAGGTTGAGTACTAGGAGAGCAGAGGCGCGCGGGGGACGATGTTTCTGCTAGTGACGTGGGCATAATTACCTCTACCCTCCGCGCCCCGCCCACCTCACCCCCCGCCTCGGGGACAACGCGCAATGTCAAATTACCACCCGCATTATGTCACCCTGGTAGAACCCGTGTCGCGTTGGTGCTTACAAATTGGAGACGGAAAAATCTGCTTTAAGCTTTTGTGAAAATTCAATTGGATAGATAATAGTATGCAGTTTGGCAAGCAATTTTAGTGAACTAATAGAATAGTTAAAACTATATAGCGAATAACTATATCTATATTTCAGGTTTAGACCGAGAGGGCTGTTCAAACTTGTGTAGGTATATTATCATCAAAATATTCTCATGCAACTTAAAAAAAAAAAACAATATGGAACTCATGCATGCACTCTTTATTTGGAGGTCCATATAAAAAGTTATTTTTGCACTGAAATGGTTGTATCTGTGTTAAATACGAGTGTGAACGTATACCTACATTACATACTATTATACGTTCAAACTAAACATTTAAGCCTAAGTTCCATTTTCATGCATTTATCTAAAACGGAAACCTAAAAAAATTGCAACATGCAAGCTCAGACATACAAGATTACAATAAACTCATGATTTTGGCTAGTAACCATTTTATAAATAGCGTGCTAAAAATATAACGAATCGAACTTTTCGGATGCACAGATAATAAAACGGTCACTAATGTGCGGTATTGAACTCCATTAGCGATAAATTCAAATTCACTTTTAAAATATTCGTTACACAGCCACATTCAATAGACGTAACATGTACCTAATGTACTCGGATGTAAATAAACGAACCTGCGGATGTGTCTATGTACTTACGAGCTTGTTCGTCCCTCAATTAAATAGACTTTATAAATAATTATTATGAAGCGGGTAAAATGTTCGCATTTTGTTTGTTGATAGTGCAAGCGGCACTCGCGGCGCGGTTTCGAACGCGAGGTATTCGGTTTTCGTGCGGAGTTACAGCATAATAAGCCGTGGGAAATACATTCCTAGAAGAGACATATTAAGCTCGTCGTGGGGGCGAAAGAAAAGTGCACAGACTGAAAATTACAAACATAATATATGTCTATCTAATGTCTGTGCAAATGGAATGTATGTCGACCAAAGCAAAGGTAGCAAGGCAAGTGATACCTAGGTATGTTACGACGTAATACCAAGGCAGACATTTATTGCTCCACACACACACACTGACACAACAAGCATATCTATCATACATAGCTAGGGTTGCCAACTTTATTTGAGTAAAATAAGATAACTTGAAAGTATCTTTGAAAGCGGAAAATAAAGAGAATTTGAAATGAAAAAACTAAATATTTTCGAAATTGTATTACCTATTGCCTTATAAATAGATATTCAGTATTACATAAGCGGGTGCGTTCTATTCCGTTTTTTTTCCTAAGAAATAAATAGTGCATTTTCGAATACTTTATGGATAAGCAAAAGTATAAAGTAGATCGACCAAAAATAAAGTATGAAACTTTATTATAAAGTATGGCTGGCAACCCTATACATAGCTTAGTAAGCGATGCAAGACAAACTTATCGGACGGTAGTTTGAGACGTATATGTACTTAAAATATATGTATAACTCAAAAGATATGGTCGGTGGCACCGACCGTATCTTTGGTGTGCATCGACTCGGTGCACACGCGGTGAATACAAGATAACATTCCCTTACCCCTTACTAGGTGGTAGGCTCAAATTGTAGCCGACTGGGTTGGTACCACCGTACTGGATGTAAGATGGCCGCATAGCAACCTCGGTTGTGTTCTCCTCTAGTCCAGTAATAGCCAGCAATCCAGGGAAGTCTTCGGTATGGCACCTACCTTCTCGGAGGTGATATTGGCTGGTCGGAGCATGCGCTTTGGCCTCTCCGACTCAGCCACCCATACAGGATTACATAAAAAAAAAACAAAAAAAAAACAAAAAAAACACATGTAGCAATATATTATAACAATGGCATTTCTGGGTATTAGTTTTTACGATTGAGCCGATAACCACACGATCGGATATCGCTTTTATTTAGATGACTAATTAAATATTGATTAAATGAAATATTCACGCGCTAAATTTATTTCGGCCCGCACGCTCTGTTACACGCTTAGTGGCACGAAGAGTGTGTCCAATGATTTTGAATTATTATGAAGGCATGAGAGTTCAGTTCCATAACATTCCTCTCAATATTTTAATGCATTTGTTATACTATGTTTAACGCCAGATAACAGTAGTCACATCGGGAGCTGCCATCTCTAAAACCGTAGTATGATATGATAGATAAAGATAAGTAAGTAAAAACAAGGATTCTTTCTTCTTACATTTTTAATTCCTTGCGTCTCGCTCGTAATCACGAAACGTTGAACTCTATCATAGAGTTAAGATAAATCGTTCTTCTTGAACTTGTGCTATTCGTTAGTGCGAGTGCAAGGGGTTTTTTTATTTCGTGTACTTAGGTAACCCGGACCACTCCAAAAAATCCGCCCGAATGTCCCTAGATGCGTTCAAAACTAGACAAATCCGGAGACACTCGGATGGAGGGCAGCCCTAGCATATCTAAATAAATAGGTACGTAAATAAATAGGCAGGGAGCGAGAATACATGTGACAAGATTTTACAGGAGTAACTGCGCTCATAATGTTTCTCTTAGAACAAAATGTGCAACAAGAACAAGTTTCTTGTATGGGGATTCCCCTTCTTTTTTACTTTTTCATATTCTTTATTTCACATTTTAAATTCATATTCATTTTACATATTCATACAAAAGTAATAAAAATACACAAAATTAATACAAAAATAAAATTACTTTTTTATTATTATGTTGTTATATCCGCCATAATAACACATATTCTGTGAAAAATGCAACCGGCTAGCTAACGTTTCCAAAGATACCAGCCATCGGACGGACAAACAGACAGACAGACTGACTGACAGCATAGTTTAGTAATAGGCTTCCGTACGGGGCACGGAAACCTGAAAACGAAAAACAATTTATTTATTTTTCTATGTTGATTTTTTCCAATCGCCCTTAGTAGGTATTCAGAATTGTTCAGTTTACACGAAGGTTTCAACGTTGTCTGGTCTTTTTGGTGGGATATAGGCAGTGGCGGCGCTAGGCGTCGTCGGCGCGGTGGCCTCGCGTCTGAGGGGACCTCGCAAAAATTCGTTTACCCTAGCTGACTCACTTTGGGATTGCGCGATCCCAAAAATTTTCATCAAAGTATGGTCGCACACTTTGGGCTGATGCTTGTTGCGTTATTTATTTTAATTTGTGATTGTTCATGTAATTTTTGTCAACATTTGATTAGCAATAAAACAGTCTCATTCTATTTATAGTTTTCTTTCTAACTGGTAAATGAAAGAGGCCTCGCAAAGCTGATGTCGCTGACTTTTGTCTAGCACCGCCACTAGATATAGGAAAACCTGTCGCCATTAATAACAATAAAACTATTAAATTTGGAAGAAAACTTTTCGGGTCGTACCAGATAATAAAGTGGGACTCGAACATACTACCTTTTGGATTGCATGTCCTATCCATGACATGTCCACTGCTCGTCCAACTGAGCAATATCTTCTTTCAAGCATTTTATTTCGCAATTTTTCCGCTCTCATTATCTATGCTTCATTTTATTCACTAATTTCCTATATGTTTCTATATACCACAGAGCAAAATATTCATACCTACATTACATACATACTAATACATACATAGAAAATATTAATTTCGCTCTGTGGTAATACATACCTAGTAGGTACTAAAACAACAAGTATAAAGAAAATTCAAAAGTAAAAAAAAAATACTGTGAATTTCAAATTCAGTATTGCAAGCTCGCTGCGGTCAGTTCAGTAGGTATTGTATGTTTTAGAACTTTGTGCGTCGACGCACGCGCAAAGCAGAGAGAGTTCGTGTGTAGTGGCACGTAGGCTACATCATATTAATCATTGGACGTCATACGCTAATACAAGTCATGCCGGACCGGATCGTAATATCTATCACTTCTTATAAAAGGGAACGTCTGTCTGTATGTTTGTATGTTTGAGGTAAACTCCGGAACCACTGGACGGATTTTGATGCGGTTTGCGCCAATGGAAAGAGTAGTTCTTGAGGCTCAGTATTTATTTATTTATTTTTATTTATTTATTATTTGGGACAACAAACAGTTATACATCCATACCATATATACAGCAATACCATCACGCTAAATAGCCTTAGGGCTGAGCAATAAGGAAAATATAGTATGGACGGGAGAGAGAGAGAAAGAATACAAGAGAAGCCATCGTTTATTACCATATGTTATTTCCCTATTAAACCGAGTCTACCGCGAGCGGAGCCGCGGGCAAAACCTAGTACATATGTATATAAATAAAAACAATTTTTGATTGTGCACCTGATGGCCTCACCCCAAGTAATGGTTTACCTACAGCACTTTTTGACGATGCAAAATATACATTTTTTATGGATAGCGCGACTTAGTGGCATCGTTTCACCTACAAGTAGGTGTCTAACGATGCCCGTGGACATTCTGTGATGAACGGGGATCGCGAATGGCATGCCGGCCTGAAAGGAGCCTTTTCACGTCCCTTTTGAAAAACCCCAGGCTTTACTTGGAATGAAATAGATGGGCAGGGAGTGCGTTCCACATTTTCCTACCTATATTAATCTTATCCGAAAGGAAGTTGTCCTTCTAACACCATTGCTATTTTTGCACAATGGCAGCCTTCCAACTAAACAACCTTTTCCAACTGGTGAAAGTCAAATGCTTACGGGTCTTAATAAATAAGTAATGAGATTTTTTTAACACGGATCGAAGAGAAAGTTCTTTGTTTTGTTCGTACAAAATATATTTGGGCGGAAGAAAATTTTACGTTTACAAGAAAACTAGGTATATAACTATATATAGGTATATACATAGGTATAAACGTTTACCTATGTTTGGATTTCTGCTAAGGCCGCCATCTCAACTATTGCATTGGTAAATTACCTAAATATTTGTAGAATCTAACACTGTGATCTAACCACAATTTGAACATAAATCATTGAAAAGTACAGGCACCATAGCTTTTCTATGAACTGTGTTTAGTGGTAACCATTTGATTATAATATTAAAGTACCTAGTGACATAATTTCTGTCATTTTCCTTAAAATGGTTGACAGTGGGTATGAAATATTATATAGTTATCTACTTTCCGTAGTAAGCGTAACTCTCCTAAATAAGTTACTGCTTTCTAAGTTTGTATTGCAATTGGATAAGGACAAGTTGCCGCGCCAAAGTGCGACAGGCTAGCCACCTTTCACCTTGACACGGTTTTTCCACGTAGTCATGCAGCAGGTGGGGTTAAGATCCACCTGCTTACTGCTTGATAGTTATCTTGTCCGAATACTTTGCTAAACGTAGTGGTCGGTGGGTGGATGTTTTTTTTTTTTTTTTTTTTTTTTTATGGAACCAGACACGGTTGGCTACATCACCTACAACATCCGTGATGTCAGCCCATAACACAGGGTGAACTAGGTGCCATGTCAGTGCTTCCCTTCTCTGAAATTTACCAGAGTATTTGCAGCACTACACGGATTACTCTGCTTACCCCGATTGTCGGGATACAGCGTGTGGTGTGTAGGTTTATTGCAGTATAAAGGAGATAAATAAAGCAATCACATTTTAGCTTTTATCGCTTTCATTCCGATTGAAAATACAGCTAGACCATAACTTCAGAATTGTAAAAACATAAAAAATTTAATTTAAAAACCCCGACCTTTAATAAAATTATATGTCATTTAAATGTAATGTAGGTACCAATAAGGCCGCCTTCCGCGTTGCAGAAAGTACAATCCATACATAATTTGTGGCAGTTTCGGCACACATTTTGGCAAGCAGCGTGAATCAGCTGGTTTCCCCGCCAAGTTAAGTGTGAAGGCCGAACGGAGCGACAATGGATGTCGAGTGCGTGCTAGTACTTCCGCGTACGTGAACGGCATACGGAAGATACGGATGAGAGGTGGACCCATATGTACGGCCGAAACGTTAATCATTCATGCTTTCACAGAATGACGATATCTTGCACAAGGATATAATGTCGCAGTAAACTGATAAGATTTTATTATTATTTTTTGGAAACTGACACGATTGGCTACTTCAACTACAACATCCGTGATGTCAGCCCATAACCATGCCCATGTCAGTGCTTCCCTTCATTTCATTTCATGTCGGCTACACTGGACGGAAAACACGAACTATTTACATAGCCGTTTCGACCAACGTTTCATTCAGTGCGGTGGTGCCAACCCGGGCGGGATAAATCCTACCACCTAGTAAGGTAAGAAGGGAAGGGACCTACAGTTTTACGTGGAATCCGAACCACGGTCAGCCACTAACGGTAGAGCGGTACGAGCGGTCACCCATCCCAGTACTGATCGCGCCGATCGCACCACTGAGCTACCGAGGCTGACGATTTAGTGATTTGATAAAATCCCTAGAGGTTTGATCAAATCACTGGTTTTATTTGTCTGCAACCATAGGTATATGGCAGCGTACACTACATGTGTGTAGGTCAGTAGGACCATTCTCTGTTAGCAATTCATCGCTACTATCTCCTATTCTGTCTCAATCGCTCCAGCGGACTTCGCAACGCGTATAGTGAGACAGAGCTGCGGCTACCGCTATTTTTGCGATGATCGCTAATATAGAATAGGGGCCGATATTATGTTCTAGAATTTCGTATCGTCTCTCGTCTAACATTGTTTTATAAACATAAAAAAGTGCATTAAGTACTAAATGATCAAATAGCTAAAGAGCACATTTCGTACGGAAATATTTATGCGTGAGTGAATGGTGAGTGAGGTGGATGAGAGGGCAATCTCTGACGTGTAGCTGTTAGGCGCGGCGTGCATTAATTTTCAGCACGCTCATCGAAGCCCCATAATGGCGAAGTGAAAAACTCTCGGAAAAACTACGTCTTCACTGCACGACCCCCCTCCCGCCCCCGTCGACAGTGTAACGTTTTCTAAGAAATAAATAAAAATAAACAAAAACGTACGTCAATCATTATATGAACATCCTTATAACTCTAAAATACTTTATCGATTTACATACGGTTTTCACTGTTACATTCTGTCACTTCTCAAGGTGGTTTAGGTGTTAAATCATAATGCTACGTCATCGGTGGCCTGAGCTGTGAGCAAAAAGTCACGTGAAGCGAAAATGCGGGCAAAACTAGAAAGAAATATAAATTAAAACTACCTACAACATGTTCGGCCATTACCTCATTTAGGCTCTGAACCTCAACGGCATTTATGACCTTGGCGATGGTTTTGGTCAAACGATCAAAAATGTTCGTATTAAAGTTTGTTCTCGCAGGGATGAGGTAAAGCTTCACCTTGGGGGTATTAGCAGGCGTTTTATTATCAATAACATTTAGCGTACCTAACGTTCAAATTAGTTCAGAATGATAACCGACACGTTCGTCTTTGTTCCAGAATCATCCGGCAACATTCTGGGTGCGAGTGAGCTCAGCACGGGCTACTCTGCGGCGCCCGTCTACACGCCCTTCGCAAGCGCCCTGCCGACCTACTACAAGCCCCCGGACCCCTCGTTACATCTACCCACAGGTGAGTTACACTTCTGTCTGCCATTTGAGCCAGTTCAGTAATCAAGTTAATGCAGTTTAAATGCGCTTTTGAGAACATATCGTTTCTCAAAATCGTTCCTTTGTCGCACGGGCACCTCTAGATTGTGAAACTGTCTTCCGGCGAGTTTATTTCCTCATTGAACCTCAATGAGCGTAGTTTCGCAAGGTGAGGTGAATTTCTGTCGACTGCGTCATATCCCTCGGCACAGCCACCAAGGCTGGTTTCATAAAAATAAAAAAATAAAAGTTATTAATGAGAGGGCCGTTTTTAAATCATGTATTTTAATCTGCGCATGGAACTCCTACAGACCAAATGCATAGGCTGAAACACTGGCAGAAATACGCTACGCTTTGCGTGAATGTCAATATCCTAGCCTAGGACAACCTTCAAAGTCTTAGTAAAATAAGAAAAAAGCGCCGAGGGTTAATTCACCAATCAGCCAATAAAGATAAATTGTCCACTAATTCCACCGAGTTGAATAATTCGCCATTAGTTAAAGTCACAAATTACAAATATACATAGGGTGACAGAAACCACTGGGGTTTGCAGGTTCTTAGGCCATTATAATGTTTGTCTGGTTATCTGAAATACATTAGAGCGCGTGTTCTGATTCTGAACCTACTCCATGAAACATTCGTAAGTACCCTAAACATTGCCCGTCGTCCCACTTCAACTCTACCTCTTAACAATGAACGGTGTTGGTATGATCTGCCACCTTGGATTTAGCAAGGGGATAGATGGGAACAAATCATGCAGTATAACACCAATCAACATTTAATACAATACAACGTTACATGTTGCAGTGATATCGGAGCTGGCGTTAAACCACTCAGAGTACAGCGGCCTGCAGCCCGGCAGCCCTCCCTACGCCGTCAAGAGCACAGGCGGCTCCACAGCCCTCACTGAGCTCAACTCTCCGCAGCGCTACCCCGACAACGCCTACTACAACTATCCAGCAACTCACAACACATACAACTACAACGAATATCAGTACAACAACATCAGCAGCAGTCCCAACGTTGCCTGTATGCAGTCCATACCGTCCTCCTACTCCTACCTCCCCAACGTGTATTCGACAGTCAACCAAAATCAGATACACGTGCACTTGCATGGCGCGGCGGAAAAACAACTGAATCTCGATCAGTACTTCTCGAGCGAGTGCAACGTTGAGATCCGCGATATGGATGGAGCGATGAAGATAGGAATCGGAGTCCGGAACCAGAACGAGGGCTCAGAGCTGGCCGGGGAGAGCGGACCGAGCGGCGCCGGCGGCATCGTCCCCGGTTGCGAAGAGGAAGATGCTAAGACGCATCACGCGCTCTACGGGCCAGCCGCCACGCAAGACGTCTGGCGGCCATATTGATTCGAATTTTGTAAATAATAAGCCATACGATGTACAAATGTGATATAATTTTATTGCGTAACGCTAAATGCATGATCTGTAAAAATATCTTTACTTGAAATAAATTAATTATTAGTGTTTACGGTTTCCTTTATTTGGACAATGTTTGTTAGGTTTACATAATAAGTACCTTTATTATATTCACTAGTTGTAATCGTGGCTGCGCTTCCCGGAAAAAACCTATCCTATACATACATAAATACACACACATAGCGTCACGCCTGTCTCCCAGTGGGGTAGGCAGAGACAGCGAATCTCCACGTGCCACGATCCTGACATACCTCTGCCGCCTCTTCCACTCTCATAATGTTCTTTTTATGCATGCTATGCTCGTCGGTTACGGGTACTACGCACATGACCCTTTTTGACATGCCCGATCTGGTCTAGGTACGTGCGTCTAGTGCGACCCTTCCACTCACATTCGCTCCATACATTATTTCGTTAGCCGAACCAGCGAAGCACTCCTTTCTCAATTCTTGTCACTACACCTACCTAGCTTCTTCCAGACCACAACGCTCTCGCACTACACTATTTCTCAATCTGATAATCTCACAGTTGTAGTATTCAGAACCATAGGTACCTACCTTCAAAGTTGGGCAGTTATTGCTGAATAGTGCACGTGTGTACTAACATTACATCATCATCATTATCGCCATCAGCGCAGAGTACTTAATAGGTCCATCAGTCTGTTTCGGTTCACAGCTGGACATAGCGGTCTCAAGGAAAATTGTTCAGTTAGTCCAGCTTTAGTAGAAATCATCTTAAAATATGACGACTGAACGTGATTCCCCAATCTTATTCTACGAATAGCCCTGTCCGATCGGGAATGTCTATTCGTAGGTAACCGGCATGCAGGTATGCAAACTGCACTATGGGAGTTTTCAACGAAACGTAACAAAAACGACATGCGCTGCGCCGCCTCAACATTAGATTAGGTTAGGTTAGTAAGTGTAAGTGGTATGGGTGAATGTTATGGCGGTTTAAAAAAAAATAACCAGGGTTAATTTATAGAAGATTCGTGGCTACGCGACACATCTTCTGTAAATTTAACTAACCCTAACCTAATGTTGAGGCGGCGCATGTCGTTTTTTTGTTACGTTTCGTTTCTCGTTGACAGGGATGTTGAGCCGGCCTTCGCTGTACGAATAACGTCTCGTCTTTCCTTCGAGCCGAAGTCTGCCGAAGTGTGCACGAAAGGAGCTGACGATGTCTTTCAGGTGGCGCACCGGTAGATCAACAGAGAGCCACAGGCTGACAAACGGGTGGACGGACTATTTTATCCGTAGGTAGCCAGCGATGCTGGGTGTCCGCTGATGGTCGGAATCGGAACAAAAGATCATAGCGAACTGAATACCTTTTTATCAAAATACCTATATATTTTTTTTTTATAGAAACTGACACGGTTGGCTACATCACCTACCACGTCCGTGATGTCAGCCCATAACACCGGGTGAACTAAGTGCCATGTCAGTGCTTCCCCCTTTGATCGTGCCGGCTACACTGTACTATATATTTAAAATAAAAGAGTAGGATTCCATAAATTTTATTACGTCTGGCAACACTCCGTTAAATTGATTGGCTTCAACATTTCCTATGCCGGCACTTCACTTGGCTTAGCGTATTCGTGTATTTGGCAAAAAATTCCGTTTCGTCTCTCTTTAATGGCTTGTTTAGAGCGAGATAAAACTAAAATGTTTGCAACTAACACGAATACGCTAAGCCAAGTGAAGTGCCGGCATTAGCCGTAAAGCATTAAAAAAAATAACAATCAAGTCAAGTCCAGTGTTGCCATGTTAAGAGATTTTCTCCTAGATTCAGGAGAATTTCAGCGGTGTTAGGAGAAGTTTTTGCCTGTCAGGAGAGTAGGAGAAAATCTAGGAGAAAGAAAATCATTACAGGAGAAGATTTAGGAGTGAGAAACATATATTTACTAGTAACAAACAAATATGTCGGTATGTACGGTGACAACACAAATGAATGAACTGTATATGAATCAATTAACCATCTTCTCAAGTCACACAATATACGATAGGATTTGTCTTTTGATAAGAGTAAGGTTCCCCTTCTTGCTCTTTAGATAGGATAATGTGACACTCTGTGAGTGTGTGCGTGCATTGATCGACCAACAAGCCGACTACCGGGCGGGCCTAACTTAACGAACACTTTGTTATCAATCAATGTTATTTACATGTATTCTTTGTAATAATCAGTACTATTACTAAGCCTACGTCGACAGTCTGTCCGTCAGTCTGCACTACTTTAACGGCTGTATCTTTTGTACCGTAATAGGTAGCTGGTTGTGATTTTCACAGATCATGTGTTATTTATTATTGGCGGACATCCTATCAAATAATAAGAAAAAATAAATAAAAATGAAGGGCTTCCCCATACAAGAAACTTTTTCTTTAAGGAAGTCGAGGGAGGAATTCAACTGAGAGGGCTGCCTCGGAAATTTAAAATTCGCCCCGAGGTCTAACCTGAATATATTATGACCAGTGCGTCCTACTGTTTATGACGTACGGGTGTGAAACGTGAGCTCTGACTATAGTTGTTTTCCAAAGTTGCCCAGCGAGCGATGGAACTAGCCATGCTGGGCTGGCCTGGGAGTATAACTAAGCGAAATGGTGCGTAATGAATGAGGCAATCCGCCGACGCACCAAAGTAATTGATATTGGAAACCAGGTGGATAAGCTAAAATGGCAGTGGGCTGAGCACGTTAGCCGAAGGGATAACGACCGTTGGAGTAGCCATGTACTACATTGGCGGCCGTGGACAGGAAAACGGAGTGTGGAAGACCACCAGGTGGGACGCCGACATGAAGTATGTCGGCGGAAAGTGGTGGTCCGTACCGCTGAAGGCCGAGAGACTTGAGGAAAATTGAAGGCGTATGTCCAGCAGTAGACGCTTACACGCTGACTGACTGACTGACTGACAGAGAACCCTCGGCCATCGGTGCGCGAGTTCGACTCGCACTTGACCGGTTTTCAGGGTTAAAAAGATACAGCTCTTTACAGGTAAGACAGACAGACGACCTAGGCTTAGTAATATGGTCCCGTACGTATAAGGAACACTAAAAATTTGGTGAAATTTTTATAATTTGAATAACAGGAGAATTTTTTAGGAGGACGAAAATTGTCTAGGAGATTTTTAGGAGATTTTCGAAGTCAATCTAGGAGAATTTCAAAATTTGAGTTGGCAACACTGGTCAAGTCAAGCAAAGTTCATTCGCTTCATTCATGAAAAAAAATAAAATGGCGTGGCGTGTGGTTTGCGCGCAGTGTGAGTGACCGTGAGTGAGCAAAGATTGCTGTACAAACCGTGAGTGAACTAACCGGACCGCTTCGAACTATTGCGCGTCGGACATAATAGTTGTGTATTCATTCGTTTTACTACAGTCTCACGAATTCAACGCCGATAGCTACATTACGGACGTAAGTACCGGGCGCCCCCGTGGCCGCCTCCCGCGCTCTGCTAAATCGATAACATGAACTTTTCTGCTTCCAGGTCCACTTGACGTATACCGGGTGTGCCTTATTGCGAGCGAGTCACGGTCGGAGCTCGTGTGCAGTCGCTAACGTCGCATGTTGGTTGCAGTCGGCAGCAGGTGTGCGTGCTGGCCGCGGCGCGCGGAGGTGCAATGTCGGAGGAGGCTGCCGGCGCGGGCGAGACTGGCGGTGCCGTGCGCGTGCTCCTGACGGCGGCGCAGCTGGAGGGGGTGTCGGCGGAGTCGCTGCGCGGCGCGTGGCGCTCGCAGGACGCGTACATCGACCGCCTCGAGTCCCTGAACAGACAGCTCGAAGGTACTAACGCCGGTTCCGCCGGCCAGGCCGCTCGTCGGCGGCGGCGTCGGTGGCGCGACCCGCCCTCCGCGAGTCGCGCCCCCAAAAAAAGAATAATATGTTCTCCAAGGCTCCGCATCGACGACTCATTAACTGAAACCTTGTTCTGTGTAACTGTAAGGAGAGGCCGCGGCCCTAAGCTCAGACCGTAACGCCACTGTGTTGCTGGAATCATGTTCCATAAAATATGTGAAGCGGATGTGTTCGGTTTTGGTGCGGCGTTCAATGTCCGGGAAGTCGTGTATCGTGAGGGTGCACTTCCCCAAGTGTTTCTCGTTGCGTGTGAGGTGGCTGTGAGTCGGCCGCGCGTTGTGTCCAGTGCTAGTGAGTGAGGCGTGCGTCGCGTCGCAGCGACAGTGCTGAGTGATGACCTCCGAGGTCGTGCGTGTGGTGCTTTCCGTACCTCTGTGCCTTCGCACCATTCGCGACCTCTACCCAGAAAGTAATTATTTTCATACATTATTTTAATTTGATGCGTGATATCTCCTCCCGGTGCTAAAGGTGATAACCTATTGGCATATGAAATATGCCAACCGCTATGCTATCCAATATTAACAAATTTTATGCAGACTGCCATATTGCGCTAATGTGACACGTTGTATAAATTATAGTACTATAATATTATTATTATGTATAATTAAATGTGACTGAAATGTTATTTATAAATTAAGGTCATTTTATGACATGGGTTACGAAGTATTAAAAATGTGATGAATGTTAAAAATGTGCATACAAAAAAATTCTAATTTTGCTACAACACATCTCTTCAGAGAAATCCATGACCAAAGCCGTTTATGAATGCTCACACACCCTTATCTTCCACATTATTCCGTATCTTCTTGCTGAAGATGCACAAGAGAATGAATATTATTTCTGTGTGAGCAAAACACATTTAATTACTCAGTTTTGGTAATTATTTTTCATATGAGACATGTTAGACGCAAAATATGAATACTAATTATGTATGTAAAGATTTGAATTTTTTTGTATGTAAATTGAATACTTTTTAAGATATATTCAGTGTTTGCTGCAATATTTTCAGCTTTCACGCTTTAATTTCTTCATAAAATTTGTAATATCAAAGCTGTCGAGGAAACATTTGAAATAAAATTTAATTATAAAGGAATGTTCATAGTCAGCTATAGCTAAGATCCGACGCTAATCTCAAATATGGAGAGAAGAGAGCTACGAAAGTGTCACTGGAGGTATTCTGCAGAATATGGATAGGTAGAGAGAGGGAGGTCGAGAGCGGGACTGGTGGTTCTCTGCCTCCTAGTCATCGCAGACTAGCTGACGAGGGCTTGCCGCGAGCCGAAACGGAACTCCTGCTGGAGAACTACACGTAGTGACCACTCGCCAGTCCTGAACTCGATTGACACCCTCTACTGCCAATGGTCCCGGATAAGCCATCGCAAGCTCAGTTCAACACCTTCCTTCCGTGGCCGCGTGGTTGGTCGGCATGTAATTAGCAAAACGTGACAGGTTTCTGAAATTACCTCGCTTGCAACTATTGAATAGGTATAATATGCAGTGTATTTGGGTAATTTCACAGAGCTTTCGTTACTACTTACTCGTTACTGGTCATTGTGAAAGTTGGACAGTACGCGGCAGCAAAAAATGTACATCTAGCTTTAGAAAGAGACCATCCGGTTGTAGAACGTCGTCCCTGCCGCACGTCTCTGTGCTGTCATTGCCGCGTGCTGTACATGGGAGAGGGTACTGAAACGGGGTATTGAAACTTATTTATTTTAAGTGTTTATTTTATTATTACTATATTGTTTGTGTCAAATCAATTTTTGCATTAATCTTTCAATCGACATGTTTTACGATATAAACTTGAAATAAACTGTATAATGTGTCCATGCTATGGAAAACTTAATGAATTCAGTGTGAATGTGTTTGCCAAAATGGCAATATTCAATTTTATTTCATAATATTTTTTTATTATCGCGCATACTTCACCTGCCGCAAGGCCGATATCGGGCCGGCACGCGCTGTAAGTACATGGTCGAACATAGTAATTTTTACCTTCTATTTCACTTAGAAGTGTGCATTCGAAAGAGACAATTTATAAAGTACAATAAATTAGTTACACGTCAGTACCACTAACTCAAATATTACGAGTCCATCAATGCAGGAGCTTTGACGCAGCTGTAAAGGAGAGAAAATGTCACGTGGCTGCTGCAAACTGTCTCTCCCTCAATGTCACACACAAATCAGTTGCAGTAGCGACTTAGGATTGCCTCTTCTCCGGCGCTGCGAGAAGTGCAGCCCCGCCGTCCTTGCGTAACAAACCGCGGGCACCCGTACTCGCCTTCGCACCTTCGAGCCTCAGCCGCTCCGGCTCACACGGGTACCTGCGCTTTGTTATGGCGGACGGGGGCTGCACTCCCTCCGCGCCTTCGGATTATAAAAACACTCTAGGGAATAACCATACTAATAGGTTATGTCGGGGCGGTGAATTTAGTTTTTCCGTAAAGTATGCTAATTACGCCATTATCCTATCAAATGTTGTCTATATGGCAACACACACCTTATCTACACCAATTACCTGTAGAGAGCACAGAGAGAGATGCAGGAAATACGCATGTCACGTGAAATCTTCTCTCCCTCACAGCTGCGTCAAAGCTCCTGCATTGACGGACTCGTTCAAATATTTATCTGTAAATACAATCCATTCATTAGTTTACAAAGTTTCATGGAAAACATTTCCACAATGAATTTTTTTCTATGGGAATATGAAGCGGCCCAGTTCAATATTCCGGTTGAATCGGTTAGGAAGGTCTTTTAATAGATAATGCCCAGGGAGGTGAAGGGATAATATTGTAAATGTACACTGTCAGTAACGTATATGTATTTTAATTGATAAGAATGTCATATTAATTATTAATATTTTAGTGAAGTTAAAATAATAATTGTGATTACTTACATCTGAGGACTTTATGGAAAGTATTCAGAAAGTCATGTAAACTCAATATTGACTTGTACATACTTTTGATTCTCGATTCCTTAGGGACTACTTAGCTCTATTCCTTAAGGGTGAGATCGCACCATGCGGCACTGCTCTGGAGCGGATAAATATTCTTGTATAAAGCAAACCGCACCACGCATCAAGAAATTTGTATGGACAATTTTGTGCCTCTCCACTTTGGCATAGTGTGCTCTCACCTTTAAGGGTTAGAGAAGATAGGACTACAGATGAGATACTATGCTGCAGCGGCACGGCACAAAATTTTACATGCTACTTGCGGCGCCGCTGCATCGTAATGGGGTTTACTTCATGCAGGGAATATTTTGACATGCCGTGCGACGCCGCTCCTTTGCAGTGCGGGTTGCATGGTACAGTCTCTCATATAAACATATTATACTTACATTATTGTTAAAATCCAAAAAATAATAATATGTATGCTTATTTGATTTATATATAATGCACGGCAGATCAGAAGGCACTTGAACCTTGTCATAATCAGCTGTTATCTGTCAGACTACTGCCAAACACAGAGCCTCACTGAGTGTTGGTTACCAAATTATTCCTCACCTCAATATACATTCAATCGCGGCAGGAACATGACTGCAGTTTGTAAACAATGTAAGAACAAAATCATAACTAAAACAATTAAAAAAAATCATTTTCATGTTATGATCGCACCGGCTATCGCTATTGAGACCGATTGGTGGTGACGTCACGTTCGAGCTGTCAGTGCCTTTTGATTCTCCACGGATTATGCTTTCATTTTTATTACAATCTCAATAGGCAAATTCTCTACGAAAAGGGACTTCAGAGGGACACACTTATTCAGCTGCACTTGCACGGGACAACTTCGCCAGACATCTGAATCAGGAATCATGAAGAAACAATCAGTGTTGTTAGCTTTTCATAATATTTGGCACTTGCGATTTGTACTGGTGTTTCTGTTTTCTTGAGATCAACTTTTTTCTCCTAACGCCACACAGGCATATTTGAGATGCCTTTGAGCGACGACTTAACCAGAAAGATGCAACATAGCATCTTTGCAACAATTAAACCGAGTTGGCCAAAAATCGAGGGTGTTCAAGCGAAGTGGAAATTGGGAGGGAATAAAAATTTACCATGGTTACATTTCCCTTCATGACCTACAAGGTCATGGTCCTCACTTAGATGGACGGAACACATTCGTTGGGTTTTCCCGCTTGAGGATTGGGTGCTTTCTGGTTATGTAGTCTGTGTTTGACCGGTTCTACTGTTGAATTATTGAGTGAAACATGTAGACTGCAAGTCGTTATTACAAAACATGTAGCCATATTTTTACATGAATGAAATGCAGTACTTGCAGTTATTGCACTTATATTTAGATTGTATATACATTTCTAGTGGTTATAGTAAATACAGGGTAGTTTATCTGATATCAACTTACCCTCATTAACTTTCCAATGAAAAACTTAGAAAAGGTCCTCCTCTTCATTGCCTGTGTATGATTTTCCATCTACTTCCAAGACCCTTTTTTGTCTGTTAGAGGCAAAACATTGTTGTTAATTTCAAACTCACTTTAATAAAAGTAAATTTGCACCAGGTCAGCATCGTATGGTGCGTACAGCACAGACCTAAAGAACACGGGCAAACGAAGCTTAGCAAATGTGAATCATTGAAGAATGAAGAAAATCTTCATTGGCAATTAATTGCTTATGATGTCCACATTTGTATACACATGAGAACCCAGATTTTTTTTAAGCTTGTAAGACACAATTAGAAGGTTTTTACTTGCTTCGCAATCCTTCACGTGCGTATGAAGCCGGCCGCAGTGCTCGGGCAAGAGCAAGTGCCGCCCACAGCTGAACCGTTTAATTTACCGACAACTTTCGGAACACGACTGAAGCCGAACAAATTCACTTCGGAGTGCCTTAGTTCGATCGTCCAACCTATTTATTTTTGCCTTGCCTTTTCAAGCCTTTGTTCTTTAGGTCTGTATGCTGCTTTAGATGACAGGTGACACACCAAGCTGAAATAACTACAACACAGTTCAAGACAAAGATATAGCAAGAATTTAGTATATACAAATATTTGTCCCAAAAAAAATGTGTACTGCACTCATTCCTTGGCATTTTCATTATTGTGTAGGTAGCCAAATTTGTTATATTATATCAAATTACACATGCTAGAATAAATTGTAGCGGTGACCTCGTGAGTTAAATGACTAACAATATAAATGAAAATATATTTGTATTTAATTTTAAATATCTAAATAACTAACATTTTGGTTTTTTATATAAAGTCGGTTTTAGTTCAACTTTCATTCAGGTAAACGAAAATAAAGAGTTGTGATCTATGTGTGCAAAAAAATTTTCTAAAATTGTCGAAATATTATCCGTGTATATTTTCATAGTTTGAGCAACAGATCGCTGGGCCATTCTTATTATTCAAAATTCTAATTCAAGAATACAATTTTATTGCTATAAAATTCAAAAGAAAAATAATTATAAAATTCAAGCCAAATGCAACAACTCATTACCATTCTCTCCAATAAATGAATTTGATAGTTCCTCATTTCCTATTGCAAATTGTTCAGTTAATGTGTTGCCGATGCCAGCTTTTCAGTAAACAATGAACCAATAATTTTAATAGGATGGATATCTTTACTAATGTTTAAACAGTGCTTCTACTTAATAAATTTGTTGTGTAATTTCGGTACTGAAGTGTATGTTGTAGATACGTTAAACATAGCATAGATAGGTACTTGAATTGTGCCAAATAACGGGAAAAAAAAATTACACGGTGTCATAGTACCAAGAATAAAGGCGGAAACAGAAAGACTCTTCTGGCGTGTCGTGTTGTTTTATGTCACGGGGTGTGTACATTGGCTGTGTTGTGTTGGTCACAAGCTGGCGGTACCATAGATAATAAAGTAGGACAGGATCTCATACCATTTCACATGCTTGATTAGTTCTTCCGCCACGATGATGTGCGTGTTGTGTCCATAAATGTTTAAAAAGTGCCCGCATTCCGCAAGCAAAACACCATGGTCAACTGACACGCGGGAATAGAAACATATTGTTTGTGGTGTTTCGTGATGCGCCATAAGCCCGGTAGAGGGACTGTGGCACTCTGGCATAGACGAGAATTGTCGAGTCCGCCGACACAACAGCACAAGCCACAATGTGCTTCTAGTAATACAAAATATACTGGTGTATGTACTTCTAGCGCCACAACACGCCAGAAGTAGTCTTGTTTCCGTATCCTGTGTGTAGCAAAGATGGTAAGTTCATACAGTGTACCAAAAGAGTGGTGGAACCAGACATTGATTCTGTATCCTAACACTGAACAACTTTGGTTCCCAATTCAAATATGACCTGAATATATTCCTACCATCTTGTCAAAACATTTAAGAAGTAAGTCAGGATTTCAACTTTTGTAAGACAAAGATTCAGTTTCATGTCAGTTGTGCAAAAAAAACCTCCATCTCATAATAGGTAAAAGACGTCATTCACGACCGATCATGATGGCCGTGTCGATTGTAGATCTGTCAGTTAATACAGTGGTTTTTAACTGAGCAATGTGCATTTCATTGTGAGAAATGATCACTCAGTCTGTGTGTGGTCACTAATATGGTCGACATTTTGTTTGTATTTACTTATCAAAGTGAAAACTGAAGGTCTGATGTTTGACGTGTGCGTTCGATGTAACGACAAACGCATCATGAAATGGCATGGCCACCATGAAACGTTGTGGACAACCTGATGTCTAACTGACGAGCTTGTGGTCGACAGGGCACCTGGAGAAGGCCAAGGAAGTGGAGGATAGGATAAAGCAGCAATATGCAGAGTCTCAGCACAGAGAGAAGGTGTTGGTTCGACGGTTAGCAGCAAAGGAACAGGAGATTCAGGACTATGCAGTAAGTTTTTGTTTTTGTCATGTATTATGGGCCAAGGAAAACTGGGTTCGGCCAGAAAACATGAACTAAAAATGCATAGCTAACCTTTACTACCGGCATAGTAAGGGGAAGGCGGCTTAAAGTCTTGTAGACCCCTGGCTCCGAACTATGGGGTAACACGTTCTTACAAGATGTACTATGTATTGGGAAATTCAGAAATAAATGATGCAAAAGTTGTATTAATAATGCTTCTTATTTTTTTTATTGATGAACATGGGGCATTTAGAACAGTTTACTTTATTTTAACTTATTACAATGTCTGCTATTGACACTGGTGATGTTGCAAAAACAAATCTTTAGTTTAGCTGTGCGATCCACACGTTTAGTACCGGTTAATATGCAAATTTAACTAATAATTTTCTTTGCAGAGTCAAATAACGGAATTAAAGTCATCACACTCGAGTCTCAACGGAAGGCCCACACTCCTTGACCCCGCAGTCAACCTTCTGATCCTTCGGCTAAAGCAGGAGTTGGTATCGACCAAAGCAAGACTCGAGGAGACCCAGAACGAATTATCCGCGTGGAAGTTCACTCCCGACTCCAACACCGGCAAGAAGCTGATGGCCAAGTGCCGTCTGCTGCATCAGGAGAATGAGGACCTAGGGCGGATGACATCCAGCGGACGAATAGCCAAGCTGGAGGGTGATTTGGCTTTGCAGAAAAGCTTCAGCGAAGAAGTGAAGAAGTCGCAGTCAGGTAGGAACGAGGTTAAAGTTGGAAACCCATAGGTAGCGGCGGGTGGCCGAGTGGTTTGGGCATCGGCTTCTCATGCGAGAGGTCCGAGGTTCGAATCCGGTCGGCGTGTACCAATGAGTTTTTTCTGACGAAAAAATTTACGTGCATACCTATACCTGCTGCTTCACCATTCGGAACCGGTGTAAAACTGTAGGTCCCTTCCCTTGCCCCTTACTAGGTGGTAGGCTCAAATTGTAGCCGACTGGGTTGGTAACACCGTACTGGATGTAAGATGGCCGCATAGCAGCCTCGGCTGTGTTCTCGTCTAGTCCAGTATAGCCAGCAATCCAGGGAAGTCTCCGGTATGGCACCTACCTTCTCGGAGGTGATATTGGCTGGTCGGAGCATGCGCTTTGGAATCATTGGTCAACTCAGCCCACAGCCCACTCAGCCCGCGGGCTTAAATGACCCCTTTGAAATATGTATTTATTTTTTCATAGTCAACTCAGCCCGCCCAGTTGACCACTTTGAAACTCTAACTTAGCCCACGGCCTACTCAGCCCACAGGTTCAAATAACCACTTTTAAATATGTATTTTTTTAATAGCCAACTCAGCCCCACTGCAAAACTTGCTAAACATGTTTTCAGTACCTAATGTTAATCCAAGATATTTATATCACTGTAATGCTAAGAGTATCCACTGTTGCCGCAAGGATGCTGTAACATACATAATTTTTTTAATTTTTTATTTTTTTTATTTTCATACAGTCAACCTTTGGATGTTTGAGATTCGATAATATAGTGGAATGTAAGTAGGCAGTAGCAAAAGAATTGAGCGTGAGAGTTGAAGAAAAAAAATTGTCTTGACTATGCACCTTGCATATATTAATATGCAAGGTGCATAGTCAAGACAATTTTTTTTCGATCCACTCGCTTTTAATGAGTAGAGTTTTGTTAATAAAAAAAAATTACTAGGATGAAGTGGTAGAAACCACATTGAGTCATTTAGAAAAACATGTAGCAGCGTGTAAGCATTAATAGACTGGTGTTATTGCGATGCTGATTGGTTGTGCGTGTGGTTGTGGTGATCCCAGAGCTGGACGAGTTCCTGCAGGAGCTGGACGAGGACGTGGAGGGCATGCAGAGCACGGTGCTGTTCCTGCAGCAGGAGCTGCGCTCGGCGCGCGCCGCCGGCGGCGCCGTCAACGGCACCGGCGCCTCCCCGCGCGCCGACAAGCGCCACTATCGCTCCGGCAGCGACGCTAGCGACTCGCGCGCCTCCGCGCCCGCCGTCGCGCCGCCCGGCAAGCGCCGCCGCGCCTCCGTCCTCTCCCTCGACTACAACGAGGACGAGGAACCTCTCACGGTCACCAACGGCGAAGCCGAGTAACCGCCCCGCTCGCCGACGCACACACAAACTATTCACTAATGCCGTCGACGCGGCGGCCGGAACTGTAAACTAGCCGTAAGTGCAGGTGTCGCTTCCGAGCTCATGGACTCGCGGCGTATGCGTCGCGCGACATCTTCACAAAAAAAAAACAATTATACTTTGACTATTGGATTTCAGTGGACTAGTGTTGCGATCTGAATAGTGAAATTTGCTGACAATTATGTTACACCGGATTCGAAAGCCGCAAGACTAAACTGACTGAGTTTATAATTTTATGGTATTAGGTGAATCTATTGTGATATATTTTAGAACTACCATGAACTAACGGGCCATACTGTTAGAGGAACTTTGAATTGTCTGAGAGATGGGTGGTAGTTATCAGTGACGGCGTATGTGTGAGCATATGGACGTATTTGGTAGTAGAGACCTTATCAACTGCTCTGTTCATTCAGCAATATCTTTATTCACAGATTGCCTAATGTTAAATATGTTGAGCGTAATTTATTTCACAGTTTGTTACACTTTATGTAATGTACTACATAGAATATTGTTATTTAACACAACAATGGAATATAAATTGTATAGAAAATTTATGTTAATAAAAGAAAATATTACAAGTGTAATATTTTATATAGTCTATAGTTTCATTTGTGTAATAACATGTATTAATTTATGTTTTTTTATGAAATATCAAAATTGGTTCTTAAAAGCCAGGGATGTTTTGCTGCACGAGTTGGCCTTCTAATTTTAATGTTTACAAGCAATAACTTAAAGCCATTTAATCACAAAATACACACTTTATTCAGACTAAGGCACAAATACATCGGTTTGCTCATCTTAGAATAGATAGGTACCTATTTGACTAGACTCTGCTATACATATACATTGATTTGTAAGGAACTTTGATTGGTCGTAAATACTGACAAATTCCTATAAAATATCATTCTTTTCAATTCCACAGACAGCCATTTTATGCTCATCACACCTGAGAAAGTCTTTCAAGTAACAATCGTGCATAATAAAAAATCGGTCAAGCGTGAGTTTTACTCACGCACAGAGGGTTCCGTAGATCCGCTGTCAAAAAATCTTATCTGTCTATATTTTGTGTCTGCAATACAAAGTACCTGTGGCGCCATCTATTATTTAGTAGCGTGAATATGCATGTTGTAATGAATTTTATTCTTAGCATGTTGCCTGTATGGGGTAACCATTTTTTTATTTTTGTTGGCATATCTGCCATAATAACACATATTCTGTGAAAATTTCAACCGGCTACCTATCACGGTTTAAAAGATACAGGCCTAGGTTATTATTATATATTAGTTTCATATATGGATGGACGGACGGACAGACAGACAGACGGCGTAGGCTTAGTAATAAATAGGCTTCCGTATGGATACGGAACCCTAAAAAACCATGTATTTACTTAGTAAAATATACCTACATTATTTGAAATTCACCGAATGTGTTCCGTTTAGCATGCATCTCACTGCATGCTCTCTAAAATATCTTTCATTGTCGTCGCTCACACTGTTGTAATTTTGTTTCTTTTTGTTTATGTGTCCATTGCTGGACATACGCCTCTCCAATTTTTCTCCAGTCCTCCCGGCCTTCAGCGGTACGGAGCCACTTCTCAGAGGAACTTCTATACCCGACCACTTAATTGTTTTATTTGATTTAAAAAAATATAAGCACCAATTTAAAAATGAGACTAAGCGAAACTCTCGTCAAGCACGCAAAATTATAGTTTATACTGTCGAAAATCATTGCATTTGACAACCAGGCCCTAAACTGATGAAAAACATTAAACCTACAACATAAGCAGTGAGGGTGTCTTATTGTTATTTAATTATATTGATTAGTTAATTCTAGAGAGTCGCAGTTAGCCAGATTTTAAATTTAGGCTATAGGTTAATTACAATAAATTTAAACACAGGAGTGGTCGCTAAAATATGCTTTGGCAATAACACAAGTTCGCCCGGTGATGGAGTACTGTAGTCATCGTAGTGGGGTGGATTCCCTCTTTATTTATTGGCGTCCTTGGACTCTATCCAGCGCCGCGCTATCCGTCTAATTGGTGATCCCAAGCTCACGGAGGGACTTGAATCATTGGGCCACAGGCGAACAATCGGTTCTCTTAGCCTGTTCTATAGGTACTACCATGGACGCTGCTCTGATGAATTGGCTTCCCTCGTCCCTCCAGCCCCCATCCGTCTCCGCCACACTCGCCGGACTCGCTCGGAACATCCATATGTTGTTGACACCCAACTACTAAGGATACATCGTTTTTCGAAATCGTTCCTGTGTCGAACGGCGAAAATATGGAACGGTCTTCCGGTGAGTGTGTTCCCCACCACCTATAACCTGGGAATCTTCAAAAGGCGTGTCAATAAATTAGACGACAACCTTTTTGTCCGCCTCATAGCAGGCATGGCGCCTCTCTGAGCGTGGTTTCGCGAGGAATGGTGTTATTGGCTGTGTCTGATCTTCCGTTGAAGTATTGGTCACAGACACCCGCGCCGGCTGTCTATAAAAAAAAAACACTTTTTGCATCACATATCCAGCGAGTGAAAGTTTTGCTTTATGCTGAGATTTCTTGGCAGGGCCACCATTTGAGATATTTTTCTCTTGTCTCACGTCACTTTAATGTCATAGTCCCATCTTTTATTCATTTGCATTTCAGTGTAGACGGCACGACCGAAGGGAAGCACTCATCACGGATGTAGTCGGTTATGTAGCCAACCGCGTCAGTGTCCATAAAAAAATTAACATTTTAATTCCACTTTGCTTGAAATAGGGGACTTTCCGTAAAATACTGAATTCATTAATTCTGAAGTGGGAGGCTGATAATCGCTTAATTGAAACTAATTTTATGTATTCTTAGTGAATTGTGCATAATTTTTTTTATTGACCTATCTTGGAACCACCCATAAAATGTCTAACGACGCCAATGGACAATCATCACATCAATTAGGTATTGTTGGACCATACTGACCTACCAATAATTAAAATGAACCTTGTAACAGTCCTATTCATCACAAGATTCCTATGTAAAGCAATTTGTATGGACAATTTTGTGCTGCGCCGCTCCGCTGCCGCATAGTGCGGTATGTGCTCTCGGCTCAGTATGCCTCTAATCGTTTCTTCAAAGCATCGCTCCGCTTCAAGGCACTATCACCCCCTGCCTCCAAGTCTTGCGGCTGCCCATTGACCTTAACCTGGCCGTGGGAGACCTTGACCTTGAGGATTTGATCGTCGGAGAGCCTGAGCTTCGCCTGCAGCACCTCGACAGTTCGGTTGAGGATCTGCACTTCCTCCTGCATTGGGAACAACTGAATGTTCATTTGCATCAGCTCCTTTTCGTGGGACAACTGCAGCGTGTGAAGCTGCAAGGTTAAAAGTGTTTTTGAGTGACTCATCTAACCAACACTAGAGATGCTATTACTTTAAGTGAGCAATTCTTGTAAGTATGCCTTTCGGAAACAGCTCTTAACGATTTGGGTTAAATTTTGTATTTAGATTAATGTATTATTATCTAGATATTTTTCATATCTGAGGGCCTAGTCCGAGTTTACGTGACAGCTACGTAAACGTCAAATACCGATCGAATTGAGTTTTTATGTATGGGAGCACAATACGCTCACCGCGGCGCCACTAGAGAGCTCCATACATAAAAACTCAATTCGATCGGTATTTAACGTTTACGTAGCACGTAGTCACGTAAACTCGGACTAGGCCCTCTGAGAAAATAAATTTTCACATAAAAAAAAATTGCTAACGCCATCTCTTAGAATATTAAGGTACCAGGTAGACAGTCGGTAGCAGTATCTGTTGTCTTGTTAACAACATAGTGCCATCTGTTCACGCCGAGCGAAGCTCAGGTACTTAATTAATTTTAGCAAAGTTCTTAGATATAACCAACATAATATTATGTTTTGGATGAGGAGAATAAACATAATAATTTGGAGTCACCGATGTCTGGAGTGGTCGACCTATTGATCCCAATGTCCGCAGTTCAAATCCGGCCGACATGCACCAATGAGTTTTTCTGATTTTAAAATGTGCATACCTGCACCTGCTGCTTTATCGTTCAGAAACAGTGTAATAATAATATAGGCCCCTTCACTTGTTCTTTACTAAAGTAAAAAAAACTGGCCAAGTGCGAGTCGAACTCGCGCACCGAGGGTTCCGTATCGCCATGTCATGGTTAGCCCCACTCACGCCATCTATGGCGTGTTATGAAATGCTTCATATGTTAAATGTCATGATTAGTTCAAATGCTTCAAAATCTATTCGGTAGATGGCGCGCACGCATACACTTTTTGGTTTCCTATATGGGAACCCCTGTGAATTTTTTACTTTTCTTATTTTTATTATTTGTAGTTATATCGGCCATAATAAAATAACACATATTCTGTGAAAATTTCAAGAGATACAGCCCTCGGACAGACGGACGGCGTAAGCTTAGTAATAGGGTCCCATAACGGATACGGAACCCTAAAAAACTGTAGAACACTGCGTTTGTACCACTGTACTGGACAAAATGACTGCATAGTGATCCAAAGTCTCCGGTATGGCACCTTCTCGGAAGTGATATTGGCTGGTCGGAGCATGTGCTCTGGCTCCTCTGATTCAGTTACTCATATCGGATTACATAAAAATCTTAGATTGCTGCACAGAATAAAAGTTGTTGACATTCGACTCATACCATGCACGGAGAACCTTGTCACACTAGTTTTCGAAAACATCAGCAGATATTTGCAAATGGTGGACTCGACTGTACAATAAATATACAAGATTTTCGGCACATCGACCGACAATTTTTTGTAGGTAAGTGGGGTCATTTGCAACGTATTGACCCATGATACCTTTTGTCATATCTCACGTGGTATCGAGATATGATTTTTTTTTATTTTTGAAAATTACCAAAATCCCAGGTTTAAACCCTTGTAACTTTATTGTGTATGATTGTATCAGCACGAAATAAAATTTATTGAATTTTACGATGTATCCTTGTTTTAGAAAAAATATTAATTGATGAAGTTAATACCACAAAAAGGTCTTATGACCTCCCAAAGTCCCGAGAACGAGTAAAAATATGACAGAATCTTAATTTTTTAATTCATTTAAAAAACTGACAGCAATTGATGGCTTTATTTTCTTTTAAAAAGTTCGCTAGCTTACGCCCTTTCCAACTGTATACTACATGTCATACAAATAATTCACTATGTGGTCAAAATTAGGGATAATTTGCAAGAGTGTAAACATTAACAATGGAGAATTTCAACAAAGTGCCCGCGCGACCGGTACAAGGTTCTAAATTAGAAAATGCTCCCGAAAACGCTCTCAATACGGGAAGCGACCACCGATAGTGCCCGTATTGTCGTTCTGTTCTGTCTCGGTCCCTGACAAAAGGTATCATGGGTCAAAACGTTGCAAATCACCCCACTTACCTACAAAAAAATGTTGTCGGTCGATGTGCCGAACATCCTGTATTATCAGGTAAAAAATATTACAAAATCCCTTATGAACACCTACATCTTGGATTCTCTTCTTCTTCAACAAGATATACTCTTCGTTGGTCCTCTTTAGCGATTGCATCAAGCTGTCCCTCTCCATAACCAGGTTCTCTCTCTGGCGACGTAACTCCGAAATTTCTACCTCCATCTCGGTGTTCATTCGCGCCAAGAGATTGTCCATCGATTTCGTCTGCTTTGTGGATGGTCCTTTCTTTTGGGGGTTGAAGTTATGTAGCACTGAAACAAAACATGTACGAGTATGTTTCTAAAATATTGGAAGGAAACACCCTTGGAGAAAGGAACCTAGTGCCCCGCCCGTCATAGCTCGATGGAAACCGCAAATTTAATCTATTGCAATTTTTTTTATTTTTTTTTTATGGAAACTGACACGGTTGGCTACATCACCTACAACGTCCGTGATGTCAGCCCATAACACCGGGTGAACTAGGTGCCATGTCAGTGCTTCCCCCTTTGATCGTGCCGGCTACACTGAACTGGTCGGAAAACACAAACTATTTACATAGCCGTTTCGACCGAGGTTTCATTCAGTGCGGTGGTACCAACCCGGGCGGGTTAAACCCAAGTAAGATTAGGAGGGAAGGGATCTACAGTTTTACGAGGAATCCGAACCTCGGTCAGCCTCCAACGGTCAGCGGTCACCCATCCAAGTACTGACCGCACGCAGCGTTGCTTAACATTCAATATAGCGACAGTTGACTGTCTGCACCACTGAGCTATCAAGGCTGACAATTCAGTGAAACTTCAATGAGAATGAAATAGAATAAACTATCAGTGGAAACCATGTTCTCTTTACAAGGCAGCTTCTTACCTTCTTTCTCTTTTTGCATGTTTCTTAAACTCTTCCTAAGCTCCTCGGTCTCTCTGTTGATCTTAGAAATAGTTCTCTGCTTAGTCGTAAGTTCAGCCTGCAGTCCTTTTATAGTCGCTATCAAGTAGCTGTCCTCCCTTAATTTGCTGAAAATTATCGACGAGTTCTGCGACAACCTGCTGACTGCAGAAGACAGTCTCTCTGCAGACTTGAAGAATGTCTGCGTAGCCACGGACTGAACCAGGCATTTTGAATCAGTTTGTGCGCAGGCATCGAGCAGATTCACTTTTTTGATCTTATTCTTTAAATCGGTGTTGACCTTTCGATCTTGCATCAACTGCCTCTCGACGTCGATGATGTGGGTCTCGTACTTTTGCTTCATGTCTGAGAACTTTTCTTGCAGACTCATGAGAAGACTTTGAAAATTATTTTCTTTGTCGGATAACTCGCCCTCCAGGCGCATTATCCGCTCTTCCAGCAGTTTTCGTTTGTTGTCTTCAATCGTAGAGGATTTTGATGCAACTGGAATGAAAATATTATCACTTGAGATATATTTAGAATTGATTGTTTAACTGATCAGCGATGAGACTATATGATCATTAATGATATGTGACAGTCGTCATCAGTGATGATCAATGATCATCATACAATACCTATGGTTACTTACCAATCAATGCACTGACGGAATCTGGATGTTTCCTTCGTAATATCAATTCCATTTCTTTGCATTGTCTCTGAAGGTCCTGGATGGTCGATTTATCTCTGTCGTGATGGATACTCAAGTTTTTCCTTTCGTTCCTCTCCATTGTCAAATCCTCAATAAGTTTGTTTTCATTCTCCTTTAAGACACACATTTCTAATTTCCTGTTTTCATATTCTTTTCCCAGACGACTTATAAACTTTTCACATTCAGATACTTTTAATTCTAATATGTGCTTCTGCTCGCTAACTTCGTTCAATTTGCCTCGAAATATCTTATTGTCGTCAGCCAGTTTAACGTTTAGAAGTTCTAACGATTTTACACGTTCGTTCGTGTCTTTTAACTCTTCTAACAGTTGCTCGTGTTTCAAAAGCATAGATTTTTTTGGTGAATTGTTGGGTGTATTTTTATTTGCTCTTGCTGATTCCTTTCTTTTTGAATCAATTATGCTTGCTGAAGATGGACGGACGCTGCTTCTGCGTCGGGCATCCTTCGTATGTTCTTTGGATGCTAGTCTAACGAATGCAGTCTCCTAGAAAGTAAATATTTTGTTTAGTTACCTAAGTATCGATCTTACATAATGCAAAGAGCAAAGGAAGCACAATTTGGTAGATAGGTACCTACATTATTGCATGCTTTGAATTACGCTTAAACAGCTTTATATTGTCTCGCTGAATACTAATCAGCGTTGATTGGGACCCACCCAAGTAAGCATAACTAGGTAGGCCTATCAACGTAACGTATGAACGTAAAGGGAGAAACGAAAGGTATTTTTCCGAGTACCTAGTAATGCAGAAACAAGTTTCAATGGCGACGACGCTTCAAGTGGTCAAGTGAGGTCAAAGACCTAAACGAATGAACCTAAAATCTAATCGAAGCACATCTCGAATTATAGCTGGATTTTAAGCAACAACTTGTGAGCAATATCGATAAGTCTTGAACCGGGTTTGACACACCACCACCAGTAACTAATGTCAAAATAGCGTTTGAAATTTAAATCATTATTTAACCATGTTTGGTATATAATCTATCTATCTACTTACATCGTTCGTTAGATCTAATAATAACTTTTAATAACAAACGCTGCACTGAAGGAAGAGACATTGAACTTGCAAGAGGCACCCACGCAAGGTCCAAGTGGGCGGTTGAATGCTAATGCGCTAATGCGGTCTCGTCACACAGGTTCTGTGAGGTAGACAGATTCTTGGAACACAACGCAATTACAAACCTACCTATACTCCAATCAATGAAGCATTTCCACTCGACGTAATTCCTCTGTCGCTGAAACTTTGCAGTGTGATAAAGTAGGGTTTAAAATACACGTTTGACAAATTATCTAGGATTTTTTATATTTGGAAGTTAGGTATTTATACCTAAACATGAAAATCGCTTATAACTGCTGGTGAAAAATAGCTCCGTCCGAAATTTCTTCGGTATATGATATTATATATTAATAAGATTATATATATAACATTATCTATGAAAATTTCGATTTAGAATAGGCAGAAATTTGAAAATACCTATTTTGTATCACAACTTCTTCAGAAAAATTGCTCTGTCAATTTTTATTTTATTATATGTCTTAATTTATTTAAATATATCGCTTTTGACAATTATCTAGGAAATTTTCCTTATCGATCACACCTTTACAGATTTTCGGCAATAATTCGCTGTGAAAAATTGCTCCGTCCAAAATTCCTTCGGAATATGATATTATATATTAATAAGAGTATATATATAACATTATCTAGGAAAATTTCGATTTCGAACAGGCAGAAATTTGAAAATACCTATAAAAATTACTCTGTCAATTTTTATTTTTTTTATATCTCCTAATTTCTTTAAATATATCGCTTTTCACAATTATCTAGGAAATTTTCCTTATCGATCACACCTTTACATATTTTTGGCAATAAACCAAGCACTGTGAAAAATTGCTTCGTCTGTTTTTATTAACTTATTAGACACAGAACATCAAAATATAATATAATTGTACATTATTCAATAAAATTTCTCCCTTAAACATAAACTTTCGAGTAGTTTCGAGTATCGCAATATAATAAAACAACGTATAAAAAGCGCGCGCTCGCACTACACTGAACGCGGGGTGCGGGGGGGCTGCGGGGAGTGGGGAAGAATAAGCGCGCCCGCCCGCGCGCCAGCAGCTCATCGTCCCGCACCGCGACCGACGAGACGACACGCGAGCGTCGTCGATGCTCGCGGCTCGCTATTCCGCCCGCCACCTCTGTCGTCCCACTACAACGCCGCTCCGCCGCGCAGTCCTGCCGCCTATGGAACGAAAATGTAGGGCCTATATATATAGTATTAGGAACTTTTAAAATTTAACTTTCTGTAATTTAATTTGTATGACAGTATGTCGAAACAACTTATTAAACATATTTCATACACGTACAGTCTGTATGTAAATAAAGTGTATACATTTTTGTAAAAAAACTATTTAAAAAATTAAAAACCGCCTTCAAAAATGTATGAAATAAAAAAAATCGAACCCTAGAGTTGAAGGCGGTCGGTTATTTTTGCTTGCTTTAGCACCGCCTTCAACTCTAGGGTTCGATTTTTTTTATTCCATACATTTTTGAAGGCGGTTTTTATATATTTTTTTATATTTTTTTATTTCAGTTTTTTTAGTAATTTTTTGCTATTAATGTACTCGGCGGAATCGCTCGGCCTTTGGCCTCGCGATTCCGCCTCGCTTTTCAATCCGATCTTGACGAAATTGAAATGGGACCACACGGGAAGCACCAGCTTTCAAATAAAAAAAGAATCATCAAAATCGGTTCACTTGGGGACGGAGTCGCGTGTGTCCGCCTGTAAGTATCTACAGGTCGCACTCAGGCGACGCGGGGACAGCTCGATTATTCGAGCACTTGAGTAGAGCGGCAGATGAAGTGCATGTAGTTTCCCTATATATATATATATCCGCGGATATGGTTCTGCTTGGGGATTTTAATGCCCATCACGAGGAGTGGCTGGGCTCCGGGAGAACTGACTTCGAGGGGAGAGCCGCCTACGACTTCGCCCTGACGAATGACCTGCCTCAACTGGTAGACCAACCTACCAAAGTGCCAGACATGGACGGTCATGCACCCTCTCTGCTGGATCTTCTGCTGACAACGAACCCTGCTGGATACAAAGTCACAGTGAGCACTCCTCTTGGCTTTTCTGACCACTGTTTAGTGGGGTCCACGGTGCCATTTTTGCCTCCTCAGTCTCGTACTGGAGGAATGCGTCCAATTTGGCACTACGTGTCAGCGGATTGGGACGGGATGCGAGAATACATCACATCCTACCCATGGAGAGAGCTATGATTCAGTTCGGATGATCCGCCGGAATGCGCCAATGCCGTAGCCGAGGTGGTTCTGGGGGGGAATGGAGATGTTCATTCCCAGCGCCCTCGTGCGCCTCGGTGGTAAAAGCCAGGCCTGGTACAGCCGCGACTGTGCTGAAGCTGTCGCAGCTTATCGTGCATGGTCGTGCGCTCGTGCCAGACGCGATCCTAGTGTATCCGAACTGAAGAAATAATACAACCGCCTCTCCAGATCCTGCAAGAGGGCTATCGCCACGGCCAAATTCGAGCATATCGGCAGAGTTGTTGATAGGCTGAACCAGCACCCAACTGGGAGCCGTGAGTTTTGGTCTCTCGCCAAATCTGTCGTATCGAATTTCTACCGCTCCTCCCTTCCACCTCTACAGTGTCCTGGGGGCTCACTTGCCCACTCCGCAAAGGAGAAAGCCGACTTATTGGTGTCTCTGTTTGCGGAGAACTCCAACCTAGACGATGGGGGTGCCATCCCCCCATCCATAACTAGGTGTGAGAACTCCATGCCGGAAGTACAGTTCCGACAACGAACTGTGCGGGCTGAGCTTATCTCCCTAGACACCAGGAAGGCGATGGGCCGGATAGGATTCCTGCATTGGTGCTGAAACGGTGTGCTCACGAGCTAGCTCCAGTGCTAACGCGCCTTTTCCGCCTCTCTTATTTCACTTTCCGTCTGCCGGCTGCCTGGAAATCTGCATTTGTCCAAGCGGTCCCCAAAAAGGTTGACCGCTCAAACCGTTCGAACTACCGACCTATAGCGATTACCTCCGTACTCTGCAAGGTGATGGAGCGCATTATCAATGCCCAGCTCATGGCGTACCCTAGAGACAAATAACATCAGCGATCGGCAATATGGCTTCCGGCCAAACCGATCCGCAGGTGATCTCCTAGCGTACGTCACTCACCTTTGGGGGGAATCGCTTGAAGGACATGGTGAATTCTTGGTATTTGGTCTCGATATTGCCAAGGCATTCGACAGGGTTTGGCACAAATCGCTTCTGGGCAAGCTTCCGTCGTACGGACTTCCTTCTGGCCTCTGCGACTGGGTCGCCGACTTCCTACATGGGCGTAGCATTCAGGTCCTAGTGGACGGTTGCTCGTCGGACGCCATGTCAGTGAATGCCGGCGTACCGCAGGGATCTGTGTTGTCTTGTCACCAACACTGTTTCTTCTGCATATCAATGACATGCTGCCACTCGGCAACTTAAATTGTTATGCGGATGACAGTACAGCACATGGATCCTATACCAGTGACCCTTCAGTCAGACGGGATGTTGTGGATGAAGAGGCGAAGACTTGTGTCTGATCTCAAACAAACTCAAAATGCGGCCGCTGTACGCGACAGTCGTTCTCACCCCGTGGTGTTAGTGGGTGGACTGTAGTTGGGTGGGGGTGCGACTGTGCATGTGCAATATCACGCCGTCACCGCAGCGGTACTTATATTCTGGGTTTGATAGTTTCATAAGGGGTGAAATAGGGTAAATAAGAGACGATTGGGACTTTTACAAATTTCCCCGAGGCTGGTTTACGCGGCGGCGACGGGTGTTCTCTACTGTTATCTATCAGTCAGTTCAGTTCTTATTTTGCGCTTCGTGATAGGATTAGTTTTGGTGTAGCGTCTGGATCCGTCTGGCTGACTTCGGAAATTCGCTTAGGTGTCGGGCTCCGTCTGGATGGCGTCGGGGAACGCAGGGCAGTATCGGGCTCTGTCAGGATGGCGTCGGGGGACGTAGGGCAGTGTCGGGCTCCTTCCGAGCTGCGTCGGGATTCGTCGGACTGGCTTCGAGGCTCGCTTAGATGTCAGACCGCGTCTGGATGGCGTCGGGTGAACGCACGGCAATGTTGGACTCCTTCTGAGCAGGGTCGGGATTCGTCGGACTAGCTTCCGAGCTCACGTAGATGTCAGACTGCGTCTGGATGGCGTCGGGGGAACGCAGGGCAATGTTGGACTCCTTCTGAGCAGCGTCGGGATTCGTCGGACTAGCTTCGAGGTGTAGCGCAAAGTGTGTGGTGGTGTGGTGCCTCCTACCTGGATGTTGATGTCTCCGCCCGCAGCCGCACCTTCGATAGCTCAGTCCTTCAGGTGGTGGTCGTCGATCGGCACGGAAACGTCCCGTTGTCCGAGGATCTGCTGGGCCCAGCTACGCACACACTTCGGGAACTACCCTCACTATACTTATACCGTATTAGGTCGCAACAAGCCCTCAGAACCCGCGCCGCGCTCGATCAGGGTGGATTTTATCTTTTCCAGAGCAAAATGTTTGAACAAAACCGCCCGCTCCCGCTTGTATTTTCGGACGTGTCAGATCACAACAGCCCGTCGCCTAGGCAACCGGACTCTTCTCCTTTCCGCCAGGAGGCGCTGTGTGCTTCTTGCATGAAGACCGCTGCAGGTAGAGTCTTGAGGCGAAGAGAATGGAGGCACGTTTTTTTTTTTATTGAAAGCGCGACATATGGCGCCGAGCCACCCATAAGGTGTCTCACGACGCCCATGGACATTCGGTCGTATGCGGGGGTTGCGAATGCCATGCCGGCCTGACAGGTGCCCATTCACGCCCCTCTTGAAGGACCCGAGACTGTACTTGGGGGGAAATATATGAGCAGGGAGAGCTTTCCAGAGTTTACCGGTTCTGTAGAGGAATGATCTGCAGAATCGATTAGTACGCATCCGCGGTAAGTCCAGCGTATAGGGATGCAATCCCTGCCCAGTGCGTGTGGTGCGGAGATGGAAAGGGGACGGCGGGATTGCGTTAAACAGCTCCTCCGAGTACTCCCCATGGAATAAGCGATAGAACACACTTAGTGAGCCGACATCCCTACGGTGTTGCAGTGGTTCTAGATCGCGGGACACTTCGGGGTCACCCACTAGTCGCACGGCTCGACGCTGGATCGAGTCCAGAGGCGCAAGCTGGTATTTGGCAGAACCATCCCACAGGTGCGAGCAGTACTCCAAGCAGGACCTGATCTACGATTTATACAAAAGCAGCCTTTGGTCCGGCGTGAAGTACCGTCGCACCTTATTGAGTACGCCCAGCTTTTTAGAAGCCAGCTTGGCCTTCCCCTCGATATGGCGACGAAAGTTCAAGTCGTGCGACAGTTCGACTCCGAGGACCCCGAGGTGTTCGCTTAATTTAAGCGACGTGCCTTGGAATGAAGGAGCCGGTGTGAACGCCGCTCTCTTCGCACTGAACGCGCAAACTTGTGTCTTGGAAGCGTTGAACTCGACCAAATTACTACGGCCCCATTCGGAAATAGAGCCGAGTGTGTGTTCGAGCTCAGACACAAGTCTTCGCCTCTTCTCATCCACAATATCCCGACTGGCTGAAGGGTGACTGGTGTAGGATACGTGTGCCGTACTGTCATCCGCATAACAATGTATGTTGCCCAGAGACAGCATATCATTGATATGCAGAAGAAACAGCGTGGGTGACAACACAGATACTTATGGTACGCCGGCGTTCACTGACATGGCGTCCGACGAGCAACCGTCCACTAGGACCTGAATGCTACGCCCATGTAGGAAGTCGGCGACCCAGTCACAGAGGCCAGAAGGAAGTCCGTAAGCCGGCAATTTGCCCAAGAGCGACTTGTGCCAAACCCGATCAAATGCCTTGGCAATATCAAGGCCAATTGCCAAGGATTCACCATGACCTTCAAGCGATTCCCCCCAAAGGTGAGTGACGTACGCTAGGAGATCACCAGCAGATTCGCTATTGAATGTTAAGCAACGCTGGGCGCGGTCAGTACTTGGATGGGTGACCGCTGACCGTTGGAGGCTGACCGAGGTTCGGATTCCTCGTAAAACTGTAGGTCCCTTTTCTCCTAATCTTACTTGGTGGTAAGGTTTAACCCGCCCGGGTCGGTACCACCGCACTGAATGAAACGTCGGTCAAAACGGCTATGTAAATAGTTTGTGTTTTCCGACCAGTTCAGTGTAGCCGGCACGATCAAAGGGGGAAGCACTGACATGGCACCTAGTTCACCCGGTGTTATGGGCTGACATCACGGACGTTGTGGGTGATGTAGCCAATCGTGTCAGATTCCATAAAAAAAAAAAAATCGTTTTGGCCGGAAGCGGTATTGCCGATCGCTGATGAGGTCATTCGTCTCCAGGTACTTCATGAGCTGCGTATTGATAATGCGCTCCATCACCTTACAGAGAAGGGAGGTAATCGCTATAGGTCGGTAGTTTGACGGGTTTGAGCGGTCACCCTTTTTAGGGACCGCTTGCACAAACGCAGATTTCCAGGCCGCCGGCACACGGCCATTGGAGTAGGAGAGACGGAATAGGCGCGTCAGCACTGGGACCAGCTCGGGAGCACACCTTTTCAACACTAATGCAGGAATCCTATCCGGCCCACTCGCCTTCCTGACGTCTAGGGAGAGAAGCTCCGCCCGTACAGTCCGTTGTCGAAACTGCACTTCCGGCATGGAGTTCTCGCACCTAGGTATGGATGGGGGAGTGGCACCCCCATCGTCCAGGTTGGAGTTCCCCGCAAAGAGAGATACCAGTAAGTCGGCTATCTCCTTTGCGGAGTGGGCAAGTGAGCCTCCAGGACACTGCAGAGGTGGAAGAGAGGAGCGGCAGAAATTTGACTCGACAGATTTGGCGAGAGACCAGAACTCACGGGTCCCAGTTGGGTGCTGGTTCAGTCTATCGCCGATTCTGCCGATGTGGTCAAATTTGGCCCTGGCAATAACCCTTTTCGATGGCTTAATCTGCAAATCGGACAACTCCATTTTTGGGGGGTATGGACATTTTGATGTCGTTTTATTGGTCTAAATATTATCTATATTCTTGCAAAGCTATCAACTGCGAAAATCCTAAGTTTCAGAAAATACAGAACGCACAAATATATTGCAACTCCATCCCATATTGGTTGCAACACCGAAATTGTGACAACTTCGCTGTTGGTGACAGAGCTGTGCGTTTGTAGCATAGTAAAATATTCTTAAAAATTTTAATATTACTGTGACATTGTTGTGTGTGCATTGAGTACTCGGTAAGTAGATCTATCACTATAAAGTATTATTTTTGACCGTGCTTACGATTGTAAGCAATATAACCTTCACATAATTTGGTAGTGGAGTAGGACGATTTTCCGAAAGTGTAAAATAGTGAATTTGAATTTCATCTGGGAGTTGTTTCATTTTTCATCAATCAGTTTTTTCGCTCTCTTGTAAAATCACCCAAAATGGTGTTGTCCGATTTGCAAATTAAGCCAACGTTTTGCAGGATCTGGAGAGGCGGTTGTATTCCTTCTTCAGTTCGGATGCGTTCGGATCACGTCCGGCACGAGCGCGCGACCATGAACGATAAGCTGCGCATTTAGCTGCGACAGCATCAGCACAGTCGCGGCTGTACCATGGTTGGCTTTTACCACCGAGGTAGACAGAGGCGCTGCGAATAAACATTTCCATTGCCCCCAGAACCACCTCGGCAACGGTATTAGCGCATTGCGACGGATCGCCCGAACTGAAGCAGATCTCTCTCCAAGGGTAGGATGCGAAGTGTTCTCGCATCCCATCCCAATCTGCTGACGCGTAGTGCACAATTCGACGCGTTCCTCCATTACGGGACTGAGGAGGCGAAGATGGCACCGTGGATCCCACTAAACAATGATCAGAGAAACCCAGCGGGGCTCTTACTGCGACCTTATATCCAGTGGGGTTCGTTGTCAGCAGAAGATCCAGCAGAGAGGGTTCATGACCGTCTATATCTGGCAGCCTGGTGGGCTGGTCTACCAGATGAGACAGGTCATGCGTCAGAGCGAAGTCGTAGGCGGCTCTCCCCGCAAAGTCAGTTCTCCTGGAGCCTAGCCATTTTTTTTTTATCGATAGCGCGACTTGTGGCATCGTTACACCTACAAGTAGGTGTCTAACTATGCCCATGGACATTCTGTGATGCACGGGGATTGCGAATGGCATGCCGGCCTGACAGGAGCCTTTTCACGCCCCTTTTGAAAAACCCTAGGCTGTACTTGGGAGGAAATAGATGGGCAGGGAGTGCGTTCCACATTTTCCCGGTTCTGTGAATAAAAGACCTACAGAACCGGTTGGTGCGCATGCGTGGTAGGTCGATTGAATAGGGTGCATCCCCTGCCCAGTACGCGTAGTGCGGAGGTGGAATGGGGACGACGGAATCGCGTTAAACAGCTCCTCCGAACACTCCCCATGAAATAAACGATAGAACACACTCCGACGTCACAACACTCAACTCCGTAGAGCCGACGTCCCTACGGAGTTGCAGTGGTTCTAAGTCGCGGGACACCACGGGGTCACCCACCAGTCGCACGGCACGACGCTGGATTGAGTCTAGCGGCGCAAGCTGGTATTTAGCTGAGCCATCCCACAAGTGCGAGCAGTACTCCAAGCAGGACCTAACCTGTGTTTTGTACAACGTCAGTTTTTGGCCCGGCGTGAAGTACCGTCGCACCTTGTTCAGTACACCCAGCCATGCCTCGTGATGGGCATTGAAGTCTCCAAGAAGAACCAAATCCGCGGTAGGGAACCGCTCTTGGACTTTGTCTGCCGCTCCACTCAGGTACTCAAATAACCGAGCTGTCTCTGCATCACCAGAGTGCGACCTGTACAGACAGGCGTACACCCGCGAGACCGTTCCCAGATCCTCGTGGACCCAAAGTACTGATAGCTCGGAGTCCTCAAGGCAGCGCAGGCGACGACAGCAAATATCTGCCCTGACAAACAAGCAAACCCCGGCTCGCGACCGGAAGGCTTCTTCCAGGGTGTAGCCGGGGTAGTGCAGGTCGATATATTTGTGATTCCGTCAGGAAAAGCAAGGCCGGCTTCTTCGTCTCCAGGTGGTGATGGACGGCATTCAAATTGGTATGCAACCCCCGCACGTTGGTCGAGTCAACGCTAAATAGTGGTGTAAGGTTGTGCACCGCTGATTGAACCTTTTTTTCGCTGCCATGATTTTTGTAAGAGGGAGGGAAAGAGCATGAAAGGGTGGCTGTGGTGATTCACGGGCAAAGCGTGGACCCTAGCTTCATCGCTTACTACTCAGGTTAGTGTTGCGCCGACACGGAAGACGGAAAGGCCGCCGGTCCCCCCCGGAAGTGGCCGCCGGAACCCCTACTCCGGTCACCAACCGGCACGACGGACCACTCCGGGATTATGCGCCGGTTGACCGGGGCAGCCTCTCGCGTTGGTTAGACGCGATTGGGCTCCTGTACTACCCGGCGGGCGGCCAGCGGAATAACCGTTTAACCGGGTCTCCCTGTCAACCGTGTCGATGCGTCACCTCTGAACAGCGAATCCGCGTCGGGATCACTGGCCTACTCCTCACCACAGCCAACCCCACCTGCTACTGGGTCCCCGGGAAGTACACCGGAACACAGCGAACTGTTATGCCGGTGTAATTGTTTCTCCCGGGGTGTGGTGGCGAACCCAGCCGATCCGAAGATCTCCCACACGCTGATTGCTGTTCATTTGGCACCACCGAGGAGGCACGTGGGACTTTTATATTGGATTTCTATTATTAATAATTTTAATTTTAATAGAATTCATTTATGTTTCATATTATTTTATTTTCTAAATAGAAACATTTTAAAATGTGTGAATGTTAGTTTGTGACTTGTATATGTTATACAAATAAATATTCTATTCTATTCTATTCTATCTTCAATGGTTACGTTAGGCGGCGCGGCGTAGGCACCTGCTTGGACGACGACGTCGAACTACACTCTGACGATATGTCGCGATCACTACGTAGTAGGTACATTGAACCACGTCGAAAACAGCAATTTACTTTACTTCGCGGTCGTGAACTGACACATTCGTCGCGGTAGTGAACTGAACTGAACTTATTTATTATTAGGCGTTCTGTTTCATAGAACGTAGACATGTTTGATTTTATTTTTAGAAAAAGAACTCTTATTTCCAATGAAATAAGACTCACTATAGGTCCCCAAAGGCAAACCAACCACATAAATTGATTCCATTTTTGCAATATACCGTTTGTTTTTATTATAAATGCCAAAAAGAACCACATAAATTGGTTCCACTTTGCGATATACAGTTTGTTTTTATTATATAATGCCAAAAAGAACCAGATATCTTGGCTCTGTTTTGATAAATACTTTTAGCGTACTTCATTAAAAACAAAAAAGTACATCTCGCTTGGATCTTTTACGTAAAAAAAAAATCTGACCAGTTAGCTAGTACCAAGTAGCATAATTCTTTTCTGCTGTTGCGATATACCTCAATTGGGCGGATGGTTCTTAGACGAATGTGTAGAAACCTATTAGTATCATACCAAGTAGCCTGCCTGGGTCTTTTCTGCAAAAAATACAGGGGTGATTAGCTCTCGATTGGTATATTTAACTCATTTTTAACCAATTTGTGGGTTGGAGCCTTTTGGCATTTATATGGTCAATTTTTCTGAAGAATTTGTGATACAAAATAGGTATTTTCAAATTTCTGCCTATTCGAAATCGAAATTTTCCTAGATAATGTTGTATGTATACTCTTATTAATATATAATATCATATTCCGAAAGAATTTCGGACGGAGCAATTTTTCACAGCGAATTATTGCCGAAAATCTGTAAAGGTGTGATCGATATGGAAAATTTCCTAGATAATTGTCAAAAGCGATATGTTTAAATAAATTAAGACATATAAAAAAATTAAAATTGACAGAGCAATTTTTCTGAAGAAGTTGTGATACAAAATAGATATTTTTAAATTTCTGCCTATTCGAAATCGAAATTTTCCTAGATAATGTTAATATATACTCTTATTAATATATAATATCATATACCGAAGGAATTTCGGACGGAGCAATTTTTCATCAGCAGTTATACGCGATTTTCATTTTTAGGCATTCATTCATTTTAATACCTAACTTCCAAACATCAAATATCCTAGATAATTTGTCAAACGTATATTTTAAACCCTACTCTATCACACTGCAAAGTTTCAGCGACAGAGGAATTAGTCCGAAGAGCCCATACAAGGAATTTCCTCGTTTCCTGGACTACTAGGCAGGCATTTCGGTTTGGTTTACAGTTGCAAAGTGCATTCTCGCATCATCACTAAATTGATTGAATAATCATGATTACAACCCAATGTTCAGAAAACCTTTAAATGTCTATGATTCCGATATTAGTTGTTGAAATCGTGTATTTTTCAAATTAACAGGACAGGCTAGGTACGTATCAACGGTATCAAATAGGTACAAATTCACACGTAGGTTCACATCTACTTTACGAGAAGCGCATGCAATCTACGTACATACCAACAGCACGAACCAATTAAACCAAAATAAATATATTTATATATTACATATATTTCCCCCCAAGTACAGTCTCGGGTCCTTCGAGAGGGGCGTGAATAGGCACCTGTCAGGCCGGCATGGCATTCGCAACCCCCGCATACGACCGAATGTCCATGGGAGTCGTCAGACGCCTTATGGGTAGGTCGGTGCCATTGTCGTGCTTTAAAAAAAATGTTTTGTTCGAAGGCATTCAAATCTACAATAATCTCCCGAATAATATAAAAAAAATTTAATCAAACAGTAGGTACCTATGTATTTCAAAACGGCTGCCCATCTTGTATTTTCTGAATCATTAGAACTGAGCATAAAATACTACATAAATGCATATTGTCGATCTTTAGAATTTACCTATTTGTTTTCAGTTCTTTCTGTCTGTTGGTCGTCCGTCCGTCTATTTTCTAAATATTTATAACATTAATTAACCTTGTCTATTATACCTACAATTACTTTAGTTTATTAGTAATTTTACATTTTATTATTTCCACTTATTTGTAACCGCGTAATAAGTGAATGCTTATAAGGTTCTTTGAGATAAATAAATAAAAATTCTATAAATCGAATATGTACCTATTTGAACACCAAAACTTGGGATATTAGCCTAGGCCAGACTGCTAACTGTTGTTAGGTAGACGAGTTTTGAGATTATGTTGTAACATCGAAGACGAAGCGTGCTATGTAGTATGATGTGATGATCGACCATAGATCTGGAATGGATAATGCTGCTGGTGTTTGAAGGAGGGAGAGGGGGGAGGAGGTGTTCGTGTATGTATGGTGCCTGCGCGTGCGCAGGGGTCAGCATTCAACATGGGCACCTCGGCCGCGCTGTTGTGGGCGCTGGCGATCGTCTTCGCGGAATCTGGTGAGTAATTAATGATAGCTATTATTATTTATTATTGTGGAGTAGGTGTGTATAAAATCATATTTGGGAAAAACCTACAGTTGTGTCAAAAACAAAGATGGGTGAAATATTATTTTTGGTTTATAAAAGCATACCTAATAAATAGTGCCTAAGTTAACGAATAAGTAACTGATACCTATCAAGGTATGAATGGCTTTGAAAACATTTAGGTACTGATTTAATGTGATAAAAAAAAATAAAAACAAGCTTCCTAATAAAAAAACCGCATCCAAATCGGTCCATCCGTTTGGGAGCTACGATGCCACAGGCAGACACACACACACACACACACACACACACACACACACACACACACACACGTCAAACTTATAAAACCCCTCCGTTTTTTTCGTCGAGGGTTAAAAATAATTAATAAATTGTATCTAAGTTTGATTGCATTAGTAAAATTACCTACCTACCTTGTTTGCTAAATTCTGATAGGTACTTAAGTGGGTAGATACATGTAAAAGTATGTTAAAACAACTCATAATGTTTAGTTAGGTGTTAAAATTTTCATTACATGCGTTTAACAAAACAAAACTGTCAACCCTTGAGTTATGTAGGTACTTAGGGCAGTCCTTGTTGAACTAGGTATTGTCATTCCTAAGTAGATGATCATACCTTTTTATACCATAATAGTTCCCATTGTCTTCCAAAATATTTGAAAACTCAAAAGAGTTAAAAATTTTAAAAGTTCCTCTTATAAGTAACTAGGCATGCATACCTACGCGATCGTGAAACTTTGTCATTGACGTGTATTACCACCAACAAGATAAGCAACTTTAAATTCGACAGACATTCGTCCTGCCGAGCCGTCAGAATAGAAATTGAATACAATGTGGACGCCTGGAGAAAGTCGTTAGCGATGCCTTAAAAATGTACGCTTTGCATTTTAACCAGTAACCTTTACGTGCACAAGAATCTCTCCAAATGTTAACTTTTTATATGAATAAACATTGCACGAGGAAAATATACTACCTAAGTATGCATTCAGCTTTCTTCACATTTTCCAAAATGCCGAATTTTTGCAATGCATTTTTGCAACATTTTCTTGATAACCAATACACAGACAATGAGGGTCAAGGTTCCGATAAGAATCTATCACGATTCCATTAACCACACCACAACAAACGAATGTAGGTTCATGTCGGTTACGTGCTTGACCAATATTGATCAGGACATCTAACAGACCGATTAGCATAATGAGGAGTCGTGTACAACGATTCGAGATCACACAGGATCGATTAGTGCATCAACATTGTGTAGGTATCTAATTGAAAAAAAAAATCTGTACTGAAGGCTGAAATAGGTAGTTTATGAAAATGGTTCTTAATTTTAAGTAGGCAATTATGTATGATTAAATGACTTTCCACTTCATAAAATGAACAGTGAAAATCACGTTGAAGTAAGGCAAAACTTTAATATTTTACACAGGGCAGGAATTGCTTGCAAACAGCGACGGACAGAACGATTTGGACCAAGAATCGCCGGTGGACTACAGTGGGACACAACTATGGAAGGTCAACATCCATCATGCACTGCCTCTTATCAGAAACCTTACGAAATCCCAAGGTAATAGGATACCCTATCCGTAATTATTTGCATTATCCAGATTTAAATTATTTATTACACACTTCATTTGTGTGTTTTTCAATATACTTTTGTTGACTCAAGTGAAATTTTCTTTCAGCAATATCTGTGTGGGGTGGAAACCACACGGCCATCGATGTCTTGGTGAAGCCCGGCATGATAGATAATATTAGTGAAGTATTTCGCTCGAACAACATACCTTTCAACGTAGTTATTCAAGATTTACAGAAACTAATAGACGAGGAGAATCCGCCACTCGACGCGGAACAAATACTTCTGCAGAACAGAAAAGGTTCGTACGAGATCATTGTACTAAACAGATAGGTAACTGGAAATTCGGAAATCATCAAGGGTGAAAGTCTCGTTTTGTTCTCGTTCCAGCTAGAGCTTACACTTTCTGGCGTTACAGGGCTAAGGCGTCTCGCCGTCGTCTGTCATTGATAGGGGCCTACATGGGCCACAATTCTTTAGATGAACACTTGGAGTACTGGCCTCACGCCAACTGGGGTTCGTTGATGAAAATCTACATCGGCGGGTGGCACGCGCGTGTTTTTGTCAACATTTGCACTGCATGATACCTATGTCTTGTCAGAGTTTATGTGGCCTAAATTGACTTGCTTTAACTGCAATGTAAATAATAGCATGACCTCGGATAAAACTAGTACCTACTAAAAGTGAGCTCTCTGTTCATCCAGTCGTAATTTGAAGCGCAATTTTCCTCATAGGTACGGCTTGCGTATGCAAAATTATTTGCCAGTGGGATAAAAACTATGTATGTATGTTAAATTCTGATGTATCTACCAGGACACAGAATGACGTGGCTGCAGTATCACCGAGTCAGCGATATCTACGGATTCCTGGAATATTTGGCCGTCACATATCCAGCACACTGTAGTGTGAAGACTGTGGGAAAATCTTATAAAGGAAGGGATATAAAGGTACCAACCAACTAATTCAAAGTTTTGAGAAAGTCTTGCAGCGTTTTATTACATATACGAATCGCAACTATTTGGTCAATACCTATCTCAGTCAATATAAATTAATTTTTAAACATGATTTTAGAAGTATTCGATGTTTTTCTGCTGTAGGTACTCCGCATATCGAATGGGAAACCAGGAAACAAGGCCATTTGGATCGACGGGGGTATTCACGCTCGCGAATGGATCAGCCCTGCTACCGTCACCTACATCATTAATCAGTTCGCTGAACACTTCGATGAGGAATCGCCGGAAATACAAAATATTGATTGGTTGGTTAGCCGGTGCTATTTTATTTAAAATTTACACACTCCATCCGATATAAGTTTGGGTTTTGGGAGCTAGGGAAATCACTTCATTTCAATAGACATACTTAAGTAGATCCAGTTTGAGTGTTAGATAAGATAATCGTTTCTTTTTTTTTCATATATTCTTAACATATTTACGAAATGGAGGGAGGCACTGACATGGCACCTAGTCCACCCGGTATTATGGGCTGACATCACGGATGTTGTGGGTGATGTGGCCAACCGTGTCAGATTCCATAAAAAAATATTATATTGCACCTTTATTTAATGCAAAGATAGGCAAATAGGCTCAGCGTGTGCCATGGCAGAACATAACATTTTTCCTGTTGCTGATTTTCTGTCGCTGCCATGTGTGTGTCTTGATTGCTTGTGTGTTAGAGGGTGTGAAGATGTGTGTAGGTTATTTAAATCGATAAAACTTTTTTTAAAGTCTATGTTTTCTGTCTCCGATACTAGCCCATATAACAGTAACTACTATGTTGAGTTTAGGCCACATAAATCCAAACAATCAATCAAGGCCACACTGTAACCGTGATTGACGCCTGACAAATTAATTAACAATAACACCTACCTAATTCATTCATCCATCACAAAAACTATTGATGGGTAAAGTCTCCAAAAATCTTTAGGTATGTTCATTACACAAGAATGTCACATGCAGGTACTTCATGCCAATGGTGAATCCCGACGGGTATGAATACACTCACACCAGCAACCGGTTGTGGCGGAAGAACAGGAGCGGTGTGGGACCGTGCGCCGGAGTTGATCTCAACAGAAACTTCGGGTAAGTTTCTAAGCTACCTACTTGCAAATTGTTTTTCTTTTTTTCGTAGCAATCTTCGAATCCATTAATTTATAAATAAATACAACAGTTCGAAAAAATGTGCAATTAGATAGTAGTTAGGTACTTAACTATTTATTGACAAACATAAACTTAAAAAGATAGCACACAAGGAATGTCATAGTTATGAACACACTATTTATGTTTTATTTATTTTATTTATCAATGTTACTATATATACATTACTTATCAATCTACTTAATAAAAATTTTAACACTGACTGCCTCACAGACAAATCACAAATAAACTGGTAAGTCTATAAGCGTGAAACTGTACATAGGAGTTCCTTATATTAACGCAGGTGAGCACTAAGGTTTTAAAATTCATCCCCTAAGAAGGTTAAATAGGGAATGAAAGTTTATATTGAAGTTCGTCATTTTTTAAGTTACAAATATGGAAATTAGTGTTTAGGCTTGGTTTATAAATAAGTCAGTTGTATCAGCTTTTTAGGAAATTCATCTCCTAGGTGGGGGTTAAATATGGGTAAAATAAGTTAAGTAGGTACATACTAAAATTTATATGGGAATTGCGTCATTTTTTAAGTTAGGGAGAAAAGGAGGGGGGGGGGGGGGGGGGGGGGAGAGAGAGAGAGAGAGAGAGAGAATATATGGCGTTGACTCAAATTTAAGCAGAACCTACAATGTCGCGAGCGAAGCCGCGGGCAAAAAACTAGTGTTATAAATGCATAACTAAAACCTCTTGTTAAACATTGTAAACCTGTGAAAGAACAAAAATCTTTTGAATTAGACAAACTCTGACAAAGAATAAAATTTCGTTTCAGATACAAATGGGGCGGAAAAGGCACATCAGCATATCCCTGCAGTGAAATATATCGCGGATCTCGTGCATTTTCAGAGCCTGAAAGCAAGGCTTTAGCAGTAAGTCTTGTTTACTTCAGTACCTAGTACCTACTTATAGTTCATTTCATACACAATCATATTATTGTTGTTTATTGTTTATTGATCGTTCTTAAAGCAGTTAAACTGCACTCGAACTTGTCATAATTTGTTCTATATCCGGTTCGATTAAACCCACAAAAAAGAGATGCAAGAAACTTCGCAGGGTTTTTTTTAATAAATACCGCCTACAGTATATAAAAAATAAAACTTGAGAGCAAGATTATAAATTATACTGAGAATTCAGAATTTAAAAACTTAGTAATTAAGTGTGTCAGGGTACAAAGCTTTTGTAAAATTTTAATACATAATTTGTATCAACTCAATAATTTTATTATTATGCAGTATATATTATACATATATAGTATACCTATACGGCGGCCCCCGCACTCAAGGTGTGTCCTTGAGCGCGTGGCCATGAGAGTCAATGACCTCAAAAATCAGCTGTTTAGGTACCCAGTTGCACGTTTTGATTGTTAGAACATAGACATGCTTTGTTAAAGTTCTCGAAAATTAATGCCAAAAATATACCTATATATACAGGGTGTCCCAGAAACCGACGATAATCCTTTGACAGCTGATAGGGCTGCTAATTACCTCTCAGAATATCTCATTCTAGGTTTAGTAAAAATGGCTTAGTTTTTGAGATATTGTCATTTTTGTAAAAATCCAAAATTTCCTCCCTCAGCTCATTTTTTTAAATGCCATAAGTACAAATGCAAGATTTACTGAAATCTAGTTTTTGTCAAATATTCCTGATGATAAGTAAGGCATTCACACGGTATAATTTATTTTTTCATGTTTAATCCTGCTTAGCTGAAAAACGACTTAAGAGCCACATGTTAAATTTTTTTCAGCCTCATCCCTTGAATTTGGCCCTTCGCGGTGAAAAAAAAATTACTACACTAAAGTGGCATTATGCAACAAAAATACGCCCATCTAATGTAGTTTTTAAAATGGTACATCACTTACCGATTTGCCCAATAATTTATGAGATATTTTTATTTAACTTCAAAAGGACCTCGAAATTTGATAACTGTTCTACCAACTACGAATTGGAATAAAATAAACACTTGAAGTAATTGGTCCTTATTAACCTGTTAAAGTAGATGTTCAAATTGTTTACCACCTGCACGAATGCTAGCTCGACATCTTCTCACAAATACCCGGTTGATGCGTCGAGCAAGTACTCGATGCACGCAGATACGCGCCTGCCCTGCGACTGGAGCTGGCGGGGCGGTATGTCGTCCCTGGCGGCCGGCACTCATCGCCGTATAAAACCTACACCGTATACCTACAACACCCTGCCGCACGCAATTGACGATCTACACCTCATGTAGCGTCAAACGCACGTAAACTTTAGTAATAACTTCATAGATTAATACCGTGCATTTGCTTGGCACATAATATTGCTTTTGTTGTTATTCAAAACCATCATATTATCTCCATTACAGACTTGGTTATTAACGTGTTTAAATAATGTTTTCTAGGATTTCATTGACAATTCAGCGGCTGACTTCCGTGCCTATCTGAGCTACCACAGCTACGGACAGTACCTGCTCTATCCGTGGGGATACGACGCCGAGGTCCCACCAGACCACGCCGATCTTCAGAATCTCGGCGAAGAGATGGCCCAGGTTGTTATATTGCATAACTTAACTACACGAAGATGTTTAACTTGCATGCACAATCAAAGGAAGCCGCGGCCCGTGGGGCGCATGCGGACCGCTGCGTTGGGCATCAACTTGCGGCCCGCGTACCGTCGGGACTTTTTTTTCAGTATAGATACATGAAACTACCAACATTACAGTCCACCATTATTTGTTCTTATCATATCCCATTGCTATAGGAGCGGAGTATATCTACTATTATTATGTATACGACTAAATTTTATTAATACACCTACAGGGAATTTACAATAAATTCTTTGTACTTAAACATGCTACATAACCGCGCGCGGTTTCGTAAAAAAGAAGAATAATTCCTCCATCGAAACTGGTTACATGCAAGGAAAAATAATTCCTTCATCAATACCAGTTCCGAGACTCCCGTTTAAGTAGGCGGCCGAAGAGGTCCAACCGTACCGTGTACCGTGTGGGGCCGGTACTTTAAAAGAATAGCCCCACTGCGTCGCTCCCCGTGTATGTCGTAAAAGGCGACTAAGGGATATGACTCCCTTCATAAATTACTAGGTGGTAGGGTTTAACCCGCCCGGGTTGGTACCACCGCACTGAATGAAAGGTCGGTCGAAACGGCTATGTAAATAGTTTGTGTTTTCCGTCCAGTTCAGTGTAGCCGGCACGACCGAAGGGAAGCACTGACGTGCCACCAAGTTCATCCGGTGTTATGGGCTCACATCGCGGATGTTGTAGGTGATGTAGCCAACAGTGTCAGTTTCCATAAAAAAAAAAAAAAAAAAAACCACATGTTGTTTGACAATGGGCATATCGTCACCGGCCACCTTCAACAGCTACTTCTGTGCACGCTGCTCATAAAATACGTATTACTATTTCAGAAAATCCAAAAGGCCGGCGGCTCAACCTATCAAGTTGGAGCGTCCAGCATTCTACTATATCCGGCCGCGGGTGCTTCAGACGACTGGGCCAAAGCAAAAGGAATCAAATACTCATACACCATAGAACTTAGCGACACGGGCAAATACGGGTTCGTACTGCCAGCGTCGTACATCTTGCCAGTTGCTAAAGAGTCGCTGGCGGCTTTGAGAGTGGTCGCAAGCAGAGTTGCTAGTGAAAAATAAAGAATTAGCTGTATGTTGTTACAATGAAAATTATTTTGCTTACGATCAATTTAATTTTAACCTTGTGTTAGTCATGATAAATAAACAAACAGATTTTACGAACTTCAAGTGAGATATAAATTACTTAGTTAACCAAGTACGAAATTAAAACAATATTTAAACTGTAAAAAGAATGAGGTATGTTACTAAATTAAATAATATACAAATGTAAGTAGGTATCTATTGAAATTGTAACTTGAATTAATTTGTTATTATTCTTAAGTAGGTAATTTGACATTTGATTTGAGACGAATTTAAAAGAGAACTGAAAGAGAGTACTCTCCATAGTTTCCGTGCTAGATATTTATTTATCATTCATACATAGGTAACAGAATGTGTGTCTAATTGGAAGTGCGTAATAGATAAGTGAAACGTATGTATAAGCAATAAAATATGTTTAAATCCATCTGAATGTTTTAATTCTTTGAGATTGGCAAAATATACAACTATTTGTTGCTAGGCAAAATGATTTACATAAAAGAAAAGTGAAAATATTATAATTCTTACCTTACAATCTAAAATTGGATTATTTGATTCAGTCTTCTTGGGTTCATTATCCTTCGCTTTTGTTATCTTTATTTGAGGAACTTTCGAAGGCAAATCTGCCCGCAAGGCGCCTTCCTCTGGCGAAGCACCCTTCTTGTCAGACCCCGGAGGAGTCTTAAAAGCCAACGATTTCTCACGCGACTCCGAAGCTAATTCTCGAGCTTTCTCCAATAGAAGTTCGACATCGTCCATGTCCCCGGATTCTGCGGCGCGATCGCCTGTTAACTTATTTATTTCAGTAAAAATGGCCTTCAACTCTTCGTCGGTGTCGCCCGGAACGCCGCACGACGCCTCGTGCTCGAGGAATTCTCTAGTAGAGCTCGAAGCACCTTCGGACACAACTGCGGCCATCGTTTGTCACTTCTTGATTCCTCCCCGAAATAAGTGCAAGACGTTGGTATGAATCGCTCGCTCTAGTTCCGAACATGAAGAGCAATGAATATAAATACCTAGGTACATGAAGAGTCGTGATGAAGAGCCACTGAGAAAGTTTTATCAATAGCGTTGTTTTGTTTAGAACTTCAAATGAAACGAAATTGTTGCTAGGCAACGTACGTTGTCTGACTGGCAGGCAGGCAGCGCCGCAGCGGCTGTCAAAATTAAATTAACAGACGTTATTTCGACATTGCACATTGTAGTCGCACACTACGTAATACCGTAGGTAGACAGAAAAAAATTGGTTGTCTGTAAAGGCCAGCGGCGACTCCTCTCAGTTGGCGAGGTTGGCGCCGCCAAACCAAATAAAATGAATGACACCATTAATACAGAAGTATCAGGCTAAAATAAATGTGAAAAAATTTCGGAGTTATATTATTTATGTCATAAATATAATCCACGATTAATAAGATAAAACGTCAATCCCGTACCCGTTACATAATTTGAAATTTCGCGCGCGTCAAACGCGGGCGATGACGAATGACGACACATCAAGGCATTCATTGGCCGGTTGGCTACATTTTGAAGCGCCATCGTATTCCATACAAGGCGGAAGCGACCGATGTCCCCCCCCACCCCCCCCCCCCCCCCCCCCCGTCCCGCGCGGACCCGCTGATCAGCCTTTCGAGTTGGCGCAGCGGAGAGTGCATTTAGTGACGCGGTAGCGAGTAGAGCGAGCTAGCGAGCGAGCTAGGTGTGTGTGTTGCGTGTGCGGGTGTGTGCGCGCTGCGTCCACACGACGAGTATTCTTGTGCTGTGCGACGTGCGATGCGATGCGACTAGCGAGCTAGGCTAGGTGTGTTGTGTGCGCGTGTGTGTGCGCATTGGCTCGCGAGTTGATAGCTGCATATATTCCGTTATGTAGGTATGGACTTTGTATGGATGAATCCTGTGCAGTGTTGTTAAATTTAAAGTGATTTATTGGTAATTACAATGGCAAACTCCTACCGAGCTATCTACGGAGCACTCAAGGACAAGAGAGACTCAGTAATTTGGCACTCTTATCTGTGGAAAAGGAGTTGCTAACAAAATTGAGGAAGAAAGAAGATTTTCACGATCGAGTCATCGAAAATTTCTTGTCTGTGGAACGAAGAGTGGACTTCATGTACAAATAAAATGTAACAATTCAAGCTTGTATGCCTGTCTCGTCGTCGTCGTGCCAGAGGAGACGTCGCTGTTGTTGGCTGCAACTCGACTGCTTTGACACAACCAGTAGGTACCTATCTACAGACAAATAAATCGTAAGTGAGCAAAATAAATCATTTAAACTAAATATTATAAACTATCTATATCGTAATCGTCTTTCAGTTTTTGAACTCATTGTGGTAGAAATAAATTAACGCGTAGGTACCTAAGTAATGAAATTATGAAAAAAAAAAATCCTTAGCCAGAGCCAACCCAATATTCAGGACCAGGAGTCGCCGCTGAGTAAAGGCGGTTTACGGACGATAGTTTTACGTGATGACGTGAATAATCGTAGTAGTAGAGCAAAGATTTATATTTCCAGTAGAAAGATTAATCATCTTGTGTGTGACTGGCCATCAATAAACTTCTGTTGTCTGATCTTGACAGTTTTACTTCTAATATTATAACTTATTGGTAATTTTGACTATACCGATTGTGCCTCTCTATCGCTTGTTACGCGCTCTCGCTTGCACACACAGGCTCAGATGGAACGTGACACTTTTTCGTGCGTGCAGCCGGTGTTCATCAATTTATAAGACGTGACGTCATCACGTCAAAAATCGAAGCGTACCTACAAAATGATGGACGATTGAAAACCGGCGGCGTCGCTCGACGACTACAGATATATTCATTTGGAAGAAACAAAAATTACGGGGGTGGCTTTATACTGGGGGGGGGGGGGGGGGGGGGGGAGCCCAGGTTGGTTGATTTGTGTTGTAATCTCTATCACGTCACGAACCATAAAGCCTGAAAAAAGTATCAACGAAAATCAAAATAGCAAAATACAGGTTCGTTCGACACTTTCTTACTTTAGCCGCGTTGACACAACCAAAGTCCGCTTGGACAACGTAATTTATTAATATAAATTTGACAGTAATAAATTACAATTATTATATAAACTTAGACTATCTATCAAATAAAATTTAAAAACAACGTAATTTTTATGGCTATTTGGATGCTACTTTGACTATGTAAACACTGATGAACGCTCACGCACTCTAACGTCAGCGTCCAATCAAAGTGGACTTTGGTTGGACGGCGCTGAACTTTTCAAAGTTCACTTGAATGAATGCTGGAAGTAGAATGAAATTCTATACTTACCGTCTAGCAAAAAATCTGTCTCGTACGAATCTTTCGAACTTGAATGCTTGAAGAATGAAGAAACGCATCCAAGTGAACCTATGATATGTATGTGTCATACGTCTCCAAGTGAACTTAGAATCAAAGCTACTTTGTCAAAAGTACTCAGTGCAAGTGAACTATGTTGTGACAACGTGGCGTCGATGTATCTGTCGATCGTATAGATGAGCCATTGGTCCTACCTATCTGTAAGAAAATAACTCGTTCACTCGCGCACGGTGCGCGCAAAGAAATGAAAGAAAATTAAAGAACCTATTTTTAAAATTCGTAAACAAAATATTATACCTAAGCAGTAAGCACACATTTTGCAATAACAGCCATAGCATTTTAAATATCATCGATAATAATATTGGAATACAAATTCCGGTTATGGTTACAAAAGCAACGTTACGTCATTTTGACAATTATAACGTCATTCTTTTTTTCTGTCTGCCTGCCTGCCAGGTAGGCTATTCTGCTGTTGTAAAATTTTGTTGTTTGGCTGAGTTCACGATCTGTGCTGTGACTGCACGCACTGCACTGTAGCCAGCAGTACAGACTGCTGCTGGCATAGTAAGTTTTAATAGGTACTACTGCGCTGCACGCAGAGTTTGTCCTTCATTACTCGCATTGATTGCGTCTGCACCGACACGAAATTGTTAGATTAGATACTGGCACCAAGTCAAAACATCAAAACTGTGTTTGTGATAATAATAGCGAACTAATAAATATCTGATACTGCCAATTAAATTACTACAATGTGTGCAGTCGGTATTAGCTCTCCTCGCGCGGCCGATTCGGTCGACGTCTGCAGTTTCTTATCATGTTGATCCGTCGACGCTCGAACGTTGTCGCTGCGACCTTAATCCCCGCGCAGTTGGGTCGAAGCAATCGCGTCCGCTCATGACGCGAGCGCGCACGTCTGATCCGCACTATGAGCCGGACTAGGACACAAGTCCTAAGTATGTCTCGCCCCGAGAGCACAGAGACCGAGAACAGTTCGGACACGCTCAACCTGGTCGCGGAGGATCACAAGTGTCAGAATGTCGAGCAAGAGAAGGACAGCTCGTGGGTGGCGGCCGTGCAGATGTTCGTGTCGTTCCTTCTCGCCGGCTTCGGCATGGTCGCTGCCAGCCTGCTGCTGGACGCCGTGCAGCACTGGAAGGTGTTCAATGACATATCCGAGCTGTACATCCTCGTGCCGGCTCTGCTCGGGCTCAAGGGCAACCTGGAGATGACGCTGGCGTCGCGCCTGTCCACGCACGCGCACATGGGCCACCTGGATACGTGCCTGCGGCAGCTCGTGGTGGGCAACCTGTGCCTCATCCAGTGCCAGGCGATCCTCGTGGGCTTCCTGGCGGCCATCGCGGCCGTGCTCATGGACTGGGTGCCGGAGGGCCAGCTGGACGTACACCACGCCCTGCTGCTGTGCGCCTCGAGCGTCCTCACAGCCTCGCTCGCCTCCTTCGCGCTCGGCCTCGTCATGATAGGCGTCATCGTCCTCTCCAAAAAGGTCAACATCAATCCGGACAACGTGGCGACACCTATTGCCGCCAGCCTCGGGGACCTCATCACGCTGGCCCTCCTATCGCTTATCGCCTCGTTTCTGTATAAAACTCTCGGTACAAACGTGGTGCTGCCGGCGTTCGTGATCATAGCGGGTGCGGTGATGGTGCCGCTGTGCGGGTACGCCGCGTGGAAGAACAACTTCACGCGGCAGGCGCTCGACGAGGGCTGGACGCCGGTCGTGTCCGCCATGGTCATCAGCAGTACGGGCGGCCTCATACTCGACTACACCGTCACCAACTACAAGGGCATCGCCGTATTCCAACTGATAGTGAACGGCGTAGGCGGCAACATGGCCGCCGTGCACGCGTCCCGACTGTCCACGGCGCTGCACACGGGCCGGGTGGTGGGGCCGCTCATCGGCGGCACAACCAAGCTGTTGATGGCGATGGTTATTCCGGGGCAGCTGATATTCGTGTATACGATAAGCTACCTGCAGGCGGGTCATACATCGCTCACGCCGATATTTATTCTGATCTACATGACTGCGGCCCTGCTGCAAGTGTTCCTCCTACTGGCGATCAGTCACTACATGGTGCAGTGGATGTGGAGGCTCGGCGTAGACCCCGACAACTCGGCCATCCCGTATCTGACGGCGCTCGGTGACCTGCTCGGGACCGCCCTGCTGGGGATAGCATTCCATTTGCTGTTCGTAATCGGCGATAAAGACAGCGATGTTGGGGATTAGCTCAATTTTCATTTATTTTTTTAGGCTATTGGGAAATTGTGAATGAAATGTGTATATATTTATGCCCACGTAAAATATGTAAAGGTACATATAATGAAACCTGATAGGTTTTGGGGGCGTATAGCAATAGATTATGAAGGACTGGATCAGTATACTGATAGGGAACTGAGGGTAAAGGTCACTATTTTGTTTAGAAAAGTTATATTTTATTTATTACTAGTTCTGATGGGGATTCTGGAATTTATATCAATATTTTTGTTCCAAATGATTTTTTTTTTAATCAAAATGTATTGTCCAAAACTGCAGAATTCTCTTAAGATTGTAATTTTAATATTTGTATATATATTTTGTTCAACTGTTATTTTCATTAGGCGTGCTCTGTGCTTAAAAAAAATTGCAACTTTTTCAGGTTTTTACCTAGGTATTTATTAGGGTAAATTAAATTAATCCTGTGTGTAGCATAAGAATGCAATGGTGCTATGATATTTTAAATATTATTCTGCTACAATATATTTTGCTGATGCAATTCTATGAATATTTTAATCATCTTCACACTATACTTAAACACCATATCCTATTCTTTCTTATACCTAGGCATATCATATGGAAATTTAACAAAAAAAAAATTTCAACACAACGGCAAATCTAATAAATCTTGCTCAATAATTATTAAAAAAAAAACAACATTATTATATTTATTGCAACTTTATATAATGATTAAGTATAAGCATAATTTATTTTAATTATGTTTATATAATATATTAGATAAACATAAATTTTGAAATTATAATTAAAAAAATGTACCAATTTTTTTTTTCCAAATAAAGCTGTTTTTCTGTTGTACTTGTGGATTTGAATGCCTATATCTTCTACTATATAAAAATGAGTAGGTAGGTATTTGTTCTATGGAATGTAACAATACATGAATTTGCCGATACGATACCGATACCGATTTTTGCAGTAAATAATCGGCGATACCGATATTGATGGCTTAGTAGATAATACATAAATATCAAATAATGAAATAAATGATGAAGTATGTACCTTCGGGCGTTCGTATGTCTTTATTATGTATAATTATTTATTACTTACCTAAATTTAACAGAGACTCAACCTTGGGATGGAAAGTGTAAAAAATAAAGTAAATAAAAATGTCAATCAAAATTCAAAGATATTAAAGATATTATGAATGAATTATTATCAAGCAATCAAAGTTGTAATTAAGTATATTACACAAAGTAATATTAAAAAATAAATGAAAGAAAGCATTACATACATATCACACATGCTTAAGGGTAAGCAGAGTAATCGGTGTTGTGCTGCAAGAACTCTGTTAAATTACAGCACAACACCGACCACCACGTTTCGCAAAGTATTTGAACAAGGTTCAATCGATCAAGCAGCAAGTAAGGCACGAAGACCCACCTGCTGCATGACTCGGTGGAAGTACCGTGCCAAGGTGATAGGTGGCGAGCCTGTCGCCTTTTAGCACGGTATCTACTTTTTGACAAATAGAGTTATAAATGTCTAGTACAAGCTTCCACATGAAATAGTCTGCTTAACCTCTGCGACGGAGCGGCAACGTCGCGCGCGCGTCGTTTCTTGGGCTTTTCGAATATGTAGTTTGATTTCGGCGACTGTATGTATCGGTATCGGTATTGTTATACCCCTAATTTGTTCATTCGTCTTCTATGTGTTCAGCCATTACGTTACAGTTTAATGGGTCGACGTCTGCAAAGGTGGCACGTGGAGATCCGTTGTCTCTGCCTACCCCACCGGGAAACAGGCGTGACGCTATGTATGTATGTATGCCTGCAAAGGTTTCTGACAAAAAAAAATTCACGCAAGCGGAGCCGCGGGCTGAATCTAGTATTGTATAAAATTGTGGTCCCATTAATTGGAAAATTTAATGGTTCCATGAGAAAACACAAATAAATTCAGGGACTCACAAATATTACCAGCAATGTATATGTATGTATATTCACAAAAGCATATTGATTATATTCCACTACGGAACTGCACTAACTGACGCATGTGTCAAAAGATTATTTTTAATTAAATGTAATAGTATCATTCTAGTATAACTTATATCAAATTAAATTATGCACAAGACATGCGAAAAAGTCATCTGACTAATATTGTATTTATTTACAAAACTGCCCGCGGCTTCGCTCGTGGTAGACTCGGTTTAATAGCAAATCTGATTTAAACGCAAATACATATATGATAATAAACAATAACTTTTCTTATATTCTCTCTCTCCTGTTCTCATAGTATACATTATTTGATACCGCTCAGCTCTAAGGTTATTTATTATATTTATTTTCAGTATATAGCCTATCTGTTCAGTGGTTCCGGAGTTTACTTCAAACATACATACATACAGACAGATGTTCCCTTTTATAATTTACAAAATGAAATGTGTTAATCACCGCAGACGTAGGACATAGTAGTTATCGACAATATTCAGTATTTTATACCTAAACAGAACATAATATGAATAAATGATCCGATGCATATCACAAGATTGCAGTTGCGTCAGCCTCAGTAGCTCAGTGGAGTGGAGCTATGCATCAAGAGTTCTATCGTCTAAGCACTTTGGATGGATGACCGTCCGACCGTTGAGGCTGATCGTGGTGTGGGTACCACGTAAAAACTGTAGGACTCTACCTTACTAGGTAGCGGGTTTAACCTGTCTCATATTCGTACCCCCGCACTGAATGAAGCTTGATCAGAACGCCTATGAAAATAGCTTGTTTCCGTCGAGTTCGGTGTAGCTGGCACGACCAAGGGGAAGCACTGACATAGCACCTAGTTCACCGAGGTGTGATAGCAGACATCATGGGTGTTAAAAAAAATTACTAATAATGCTAATCACCCAGTGGAAATGTTTGTTTACAAATTTTATGAAAACAAATAGCTCCACTGCATCTCTCCCCGTGCAAGTTGTAAAAGGCGACTATGGGATAAGCACAATATACTGTTCTAAAGGCCCACGGGATAGCCATCTCTCACCTTGGCACGGTCCTTCCACCAAGTCATGCAGCAGGTGGGCTTGCTACTTGATAGTTACTTGGTCTGCGGAACATGGTGGTCGGTGTCGTGCTGTAATTTACCGGAGTCACCAGAGTCCTTGCAGCACAACACAGATTACTCTGCTTACACAGATTGTCAGGATACAGTGTGTATGTTTGTATTTATTTTATGATAACAATTTTGGCTCGTCACATTATGCAATGCTACAAATCCAATTATTTTGTGCTATTTCGGAATCAAATCGAAATTCAGTATAATGATGAAATTACAGTTGCATGCACACACTTTAGTGACATGAAACGTAGCGAGAAGCATACACAGAAATACGTCACACAAAATTTAATGTATTAAAATTTATTGACTTCTGTGATTTTCTGCAACTCTGCAATAAATATTTATTATAAAACTATCCGTTTATTTTTTTATTTTCAATTGAAACAAGTAACCACTTTAGAAAGATTGATCTCAATCCGAGGTTCGAATCTGGCCGATATTCACCAATCAGTGCAAACCCTACACCTGCTGCTTCACCGTTCGGCACCGGTGTAAAACTGTGGGTCACTTCCCCAAGCCAGGTGGTAGGCTCAAATTGTAGCTGACTGGGTTAGTAGAGTGTTTTCATTTTACGAAGGCATGAGGGGTATGAGGTAGGAAGTGGTGCGAGAGGCGACCGCGCGGAGCTCAGTAAAGAACGAACTCGGTGCCCGGTCAGTACACACAGCTTCTACACGTCTCCGTGTCGCTCCGTCGAACCGAGTCGTTCCCTACTGAGCTCCGCGCGGTCTCACACCACTTCCCACCTCATACCCCTCTTGCCTTCGTAAAATGAAAACACTACCACCGTACTGAACGCAAGATGGCCGCATAGCATCCTCAACTGTCCTCTCTAGTCCAGTATAGCGAGTAATCCAAAGAGAAGTCTCCCATTTGGCACCTTCACGGAGGTGATATTGGCTGGTCGGAGCACGTGGTCTGCCCCTCTGACTCAGCCACCCGTACTGGATTAGGTACATAAAAAAAAATTGATAGTATTACAGCAAATGTACATAAAAGTTACAGTGCAGAAAACACATTTTAAACAGCAAATTGTTGTAAAAGCTGTCTTTCTATTATTATTATTTGTATTTTTTGGCGATCACGCTTTTAGTTTAGCGTATTTTAGCCAGAGTCACGTCTTTAGGTCAATAGTAGTTGCATCAACAAGACATAAAAGCAGACAAATTGACACGTGTGCATACTTACGAACCAAGCTAACAACGAGTAGCTTGCGTGCATGAAAATAGAAAAAGAACTTATAACTATTTCACAATATTACTTTAACAACTAAGAAAACATTTACATTCACCATTCCCATTTACAATTTATATTGTTATCGGTAATAAATTTAGCTATTAATTTCAAAATTTTAAGCCTGTTTGATGAAAATTTTCATAATTTGAGAAATAATACATTTTCTACCTTTGAGCTCATTTTACATCACAATTTTTTTTTAAATCCTTATTTTGTTGCAAGGCTTTAGCCATTTTTGGCTATGCCAGCCTCATAGTGACTGTATATTGATATTATAAATCTACTCCAGTGCGAATGAATGACTGCGACTACCAAAAACTTGTACGAATTCCACATTTTCCCCCTGAGCTCGTTGCAAGGCTTCATGTACTTTCAAAAACAGGTTGAAACTACCAGTTCTTAAATCTCTCAATAGCTTCTGCCTCAGTTCACGGTTCTGGGTGAATTCCAATAATATATCGAGTAGGTTTTTTTTTTTTTTTTTTATGGAAACTGACACGGTTGGCTACATCACCTACAACATCCGTGATGTCAGCCCATAACACCGGGTGAACTTGGTGCCACGTCAGTGCTTCCCTTCGGTCATGCCGGCTACACTGAACTGGACGGAAAACACAAACTATTTACATAGCCGTTTCGACCGACCTTTCATTCAGTGCGGTGGTACCAACCCGGGCGGGTTAAACCCTACCACCTAGTAATATAAGAAAGGAGTCATATCCCTTAGCCGCCTTTTACGACATACCCCTACCACCTAGTAATATAAGAAAGGAGTCATATCCCTTAGCCGCCTTTTACGACATACACGGGGTGAGATGCAGTGGGGCTATTCTTTTAAAGTACTGGCCCCACACGGTACAAGGTCCTCCTCTATTATCCCACATGTGCTGCTGTTGGGTGAATATCACTATTTATTTATAAAACATTATTGATTAAATGGGAATCTTATTTCAAAGCAACCAATAACTTTGAAAAGAGATGCAATGTTATCTTGATTTAATTGGTACATAAAGACATACATACACTGCATTATCATAAATTGTATAAAGGGAAAATACCACAGATAAAACTGGTCAAGTTATAATGGGACTGGTTTTCAAAGTGCTATTCATTCAGTAAATTAACAATACAGTACAGAGTAGGTAGCAATGTAAGTATAGGTAGCAACAATACAAATATAATCCCACTCAGGTTTGCCGCTGACGCTGTAAAGTGGTCAATGGTCAACATAATAAAATTAACCATTGAAAATTCAGAACTGTGACTAACCGATTTCACCACCTTCGGTTAACGTTCAACGTTCAACTATCCGTTAAAGTCACATTTCTCATACAGTTGACCGGCAACTACATCTTAGCTTAAGGCGGTGAATTTAACTCTCAAGGTCTGGGTAGCCTGGCTGTTAAATGTTTTTTGTCCACCAATGGAGTTTTCGAACAAGATCATTTTATTTGTACCCATTACCTTTAAATTAAGGTGTTTCCTTTACCGGAGTATGGAAAAAAAAACACCCACCTGTCGCGTTAGTATTAACCATTGAAATGGATCTGGATGAAACGCCGTTAGGAGGCAAGGAGTGTTTTTTATTCTCCTCAGTGATATATTATGTTAAAGTATAGCACAAATCTGTGAAATCCAGCTGAAGGCCATCAATGACGATAATTTTTTTAATTCTGTAGTTTTGTTAATTTGCAGAGGTACTTTGGATATTTTTTAAATGCGCTAACTTTAACACAGTAGAAATATCACATGGCTAATATTGGTGACAATGAGTCAATGCTTTTATGGCCTTTGGTTTGATTTCGAAGGTTTCTACTATACATACAACCTCCCACTCGGAACGAAATGAAACAAAAAGTTGGCTTTTACAATTTTAATAATTTGCGCTTAAGTCTACTTGACCTCCCTAAGTCGTCGGACTGCGGAGCGGCAGGACGAGGCGGCCGTGGTGGAGAACACCCAGGCGCCGCCGGCTACGGTTCGCTTGCAGCGCTTGCACGACCAGATGCCCACGCAGTTGCGTTTCATCGCGTCCTGCGCACACGTTCACAACGTGTTAGGAATACTGCTTCATTTTTATATTACATATTATAAACTAAAAAGATATATGTAAAACTTGAAAATACCACTCTTAGTTATTATTACGCAGGGCTGCCAGAGGGTCTGGTTTTTAATTGGATAGTCAGGTTTTTCTTTATATATTGCAAATATTATATTCTGGTGAAATAATTTTAATGTTAGCCAGTCAGGCATTCAGACCGCAGCTGGTTGTGTGCTTGCTCTAACTACATTACTGAATGCTGTATAGTTTGCATGTACCTGAAAAATCCAAGGGTTCCAGCCAAAAATGTCGAGTTTTTTTATCTGGACTATTTTTCTAAATAAGTGAATCAAAATTCGAAAATGTTGCATAATTTTTAAAAATTTTATCTTTTTCTCGAAACAATAAATTATTTCATTAATATTTTCTTAAACTACAGGATAGATCAACCAGTAATTTGCTATTAACCTTTCGCCCGCCGGCGCCGCGCGCGCACTGCCTCCCTAAAATGCCGCGACTTTTTCGCAGGGGCTATTCGTTACGCAAGGAGAATAAAAACTTTTTTTCGGAAGAAAAATATCGAACACATATAGGAAATTTAGCATGGTTGTAATCCTTATAAAATGTCCTACAAATTTATCTATAACTTGTAGTGCTCTGACTTTTGTTTTGATTCCAAATTGTGAGTTGAACATTGCACGAACATTTCACTTACCAAATATAGTGAGGCTATGTTTTGTTTCGATTTTACACTCGCCAATGGATAAAAACTTCCAATAATAACACATTCACTTCATAAATGTTGTATTCTTTCGAATTTGTACAAAAACACAAACAAACTAATGACTAAAAACATCAAAAATCATTTTTAATCGGGGCGTGGTCGTGGCGAATTCGCGCGCGAACATGTACGTTCGTCGCCACTGCTCGAAAACAACTGAAGAGATCTTTAATTTTGTGCTCTAGCGTGGGGACAAAGTGAATCATTTCGAGAAGGGCATAACTTCACCTTTTTTTAGAAGTATAATTGAACCTTATCCCCATATTGAAAGAATGCGTATTTAAATGCCGAAAGTCACCAGTCACGTTGGCGCGGATCTACGCTTAGGCAGTTAGAGGGCGATGCGCAGATCTGCGCTTCGGCATTCGAAAGGTTAATGCCCCTAGTTTCAAGAGGTTAACCTGGTGGGAGCCAACAGCCTGCTCTTGGTTTCGGAAAGGCAAGTAATTGGGCAATTTTGGGTAAAAAAAATTTCAGGCATGTATTGTTTTCCATCGAGTTCAAAAATCCGTCTGTGCTTCTAAATAAGTGAATCCTCTATTGTACACAGTTTTGTCGATAATTTCATTGGTTCCAAGTGCCAAAAAATGTTACTGATCTCACTTCATTACTTTACAAAATATTTGGGTTTAAGTGCGCGGGCGCGTCAAATAGACGAATTTTCGTGCAGCGAAAATGGCATAGAAGCCAAGGGGTGTAAGCATAAGAAATTGGGAAGCCATAAAGTTAATAGCCGGCCGTAATAAGTAACCAGCTGTCACACATAAAGAACAACACAATGTCAATATGAAAGTGTAACTTCAACCAACTGTTGCTCGGGTTTATTGTGTTGTCGACACCCTCTATTGCCAATGGGCCCGGATATGTTCAGTGAAGCTATCGCAAACTCAATTCAACACCTTCCCCTATAGATCTAATTTAACCCTGTGATCGATTAATTATTTGTCTGTGGTTATTTTGAATACATTATTTATTATAATGCCCTTTCAGCCTTCTAGGAGTAAGATTTTGAGGTTACCTTTCCACAGAAGGAGCAGGTGTACTTTGCGTGTTGTGTCACTTCCATCTTCTTGACCATTTTACGCAGCGACGCACCGTAACGTGTGCCATACTTGCCGGTGATTCCGACCTTCTTCGTGCGTTTGGCCTGCAAGCAAATACACACTCAAAATTCGATCTTCTTAGCGAAGAGACGGGCTCGGCCGCCCGGTCCCGGGAACCGGAAATAACTTTAAAAAACATATCAAGAGTTTGTGCGCTTCTGTCTGAACTGATATTTTATAATATTTATTCGCGGATGTATTCAATAATCACGAATACAAGTTTCTCACCATTTTTTAGTCAGCGCTAAACAACTTAGCTTGACAGAAGAAAGAAAAGGAGGGCGTAGACAATTTTTATTTGACACTGACATTTCTTGTTTTCTTTTTAGCTAGACAACTAGGGTTCCGTAGCGTTCAGTTTGCGCTATATTGTGGACACATGGAGTGATATTTTGTGTCGACTTGTGAAAAGTGTTCACCAAAGGGAAGCACTGAACTGTCATGGCACCTAGTTCAACAAGGTGTTATGAGCTGACATCGTGGATGTTGACAATTATGTAGCATGTCAGTTTCCATAAAAAATATATATATCAACAAAAAGACAACAAGTATAGTTAACTAGGCAAATACATTGAGAGATAATATTTCAAGTCAATTGCGTTGTTTACAAAATACAAACAAAGTTAGGAAGTGTGAATTTGGAGATAACCATTTAACTTTCACTGACTGACTTCTTGACTGCGCGGAAGTGTAGATAGCGAGAGCAAGTTTTTTGTTCAAGCACCGAAATTATTCAAGATGTTTTTGTAATTTCTTTCTTCAAAAGGTAGAGAAAGCACTAGAGAGCGTTCCAACTAAATCTTCCATTCGCCGTTATGTTGGCTCCACTGCCAGTGTCACTGTCAGTGCTTAAATTCCTGTTGCCAGATTGTGAAGATTATATTACCTAATAATGTAATAGGTATTTACCGTATAATAAATACCGTAAATACTGATAATTATGGGTAAATCTATACACATAACAACCCTCAACGCTGTTTTGACAGATAGACAGTGGAGCCAACATAACGGCGAAGGGAAGATTTACCTACAAAATCAGTCTCACAAAATTATACTGTACTTGTTTTTGTCTATGCCCCATGGCAAGCGGCACATAATAGAACAAAGGAACGCTTGCGCTGTAGATCAGCTGATTGTAAACGCGAAGTGGGAGAAACAAAACGTAACAAAAATGACATGCACCGCCTCAATATTAGGTTAGGGTAAATATAGAGAAGATGCGTCGCATCTTCTTTATATTAACCCTGGTAATTTTTTTTAACCTCCAAAAAATCATAGCTGATCTACAGCGCCATCGTTCCTTTGTTCTCTCCTGTGCCAGACCCTGCCTCATGTCGCTAGTGTTGCCACCCGTTCGCTGTCGTTTAGCAAAATGTCAATTTGTCGTTCGTGTTTCATGTGTTTCCCTTCCACTACCAACTAGCCAATGACCTACAACATATAAAAGGTCGCACGCGAGCAGACCGACCGAGCGGAGCGGCCGGCTGAGTGTGAGTAGAGCCAGTGAGTGACCGGACGGAACACGATATGTTGCGAACCGTCCTCGTACGCCAAGAGATGCTGCGAGGTGCTCTGCGGAGGTTTGCGCGGGCAAACACGGCCCGCTGCCTCAGTGCCGAATGTGCCCGTAGGAAACACCTGCACAGGTGAGTCCCCATTCGGGAGTAATGATAGTTTGCATCCTTCGTTCTCTTATATCCTGTATGGTGTGAGGTAGAAGCGGTAGACTATGTCTCTTATAGAAGTGCAATATTGCTACCACATTATTGCATAATCGCCTCTCGGAGGTTACCTTCCAGCAGAGGACTTAACCTCAAGAGGTCAGCTCCATTTGGGAATATTGTGCGATTGAAGTTATACCTAAACAAAGGTTTACAACGAAATGATAAAAGACATAGTGCGTGAGAATACATTTTGACAATGAGCTAAAATTATTAATTACTTTGTATATATTTATTAAAATTTCAGTAGATATGTACTTATGTGTAGTAATACTGTATATAATGAATATAGTACACATTGGAAAACCAAATTTTACTGCTGAATTTAGATATGTTTGTGGTGATTAGCGACACCTATCTAAAATCACTACTGAATAAAGATTGATAATAAACGTACAACGCTTTGCGGCATAACCAACAGAAAATTCACAATCACGCCGTGAGATGGTGCTTACGACCAATATGTCAAACGCAATATGTTTCTTTTTTTTTTTTTTTTTATGGAAACTGACACGGTTGGCTACATCACCTACAACGTCCGTGATGTCAGCCGGGTGAACTAGGTGCCATGTCAGTGCTTCCCCCTTTGATCGTGCCGGCTACACTGAACTGGTCGGAAAACACAAACTATTTACATAGCCGTTTTGACCGACGTTTCATTCAGTGCGGTGGTACCAACCCGGGCGGGTTAAACCCTACCACCAAGTAATATTAGGAGGGAAGGGACCTACATTTTTACGAGGATCTTCTATAATACATTGTCAAAATATCAAATACGCCTCGCATAAATACAGATCGTTTGGCAAAACAACCGGGCACTAGCTCATACAACATCAGCTGCAGCTACACGTGGAGCCAGAGGACAGGATACTGCTTCACCTTTTACCTCTTAGCTCTACAGGTTTAAGTGTAATATAGAATATTTTTATTATGTTTTTTTTATGGAAACTGACACGGTTGGCTACATCACCTACAACATCCGCAACATGTCGGCCCTTAACAGGTGAACTAGGTGCCATGTCAATGCTTCCCTTCATTTCATGCCAACTATACTGAACTGGACGGAAAACATGAACTATTTTCATAGCCATTTCGACCGATGTTTCATTCAGTGCGGTGGTACCAAGTACCAGTGGTATCTAATTAGAATTTATTCAGAATCAAATTAGAGTCAGGTTAGTTCTCTTCGGTCGTGTCTGTTTTAAAAGTCAACCTTTATAACAGACTAGCGAGCGGCGCACACAAGCGCATCCTATCTCCTCTGCAATGGACGCAACAGCTCCGCCAGTACTCGAGCCTGCCCGCACACAACCTGGTGAATTTGCCGGCGCTCTCGCCCACCATGGAGAGCGGCTCCATCGTCAGCTGGGAGAAGAAGGAGGGAGACAAACTTAGCGAAGGTCTGCGTCTTGTTTGTTTTCATTCGTTAAGCTCAGTTGAACTAAAAGAAGCGGCAAAGCGCGATTAAACTTGTTACCTGTCGGTAAACAAATCGTCCCTCCCATGCCAAAACGACGAATGTGCAAAAAGGTCATTCTGAGATATTTGCCTTTTATTGTCAGTGCTAAATTAACCAATGTTACAAATTCGTGACTATGGCATGGCTAAAATTCAAGGACTTCGAAATTATCTTAGAAATTATTTCATGAATAATAAACATTAGTGTGTTTGGCACAGTAACATCGAAAAAAGTCACATTCGTTATTATTTCACAACAAAATATCTCTGAGTACCGATAATTTAGAGATTCGTGGCTTTGGCATTGCAAGGATTTGATAAAAATTAATGAAACTACATCAAAAAGTCATTTTCGCCAAAATTGCACATTCGTCGTTTTGGCATGGGAGGGACGAATGTGTTCCTTGCGCGCCTTCACATGCAAATTGTCATCATGAATGCTTTCAAACAATCACATTACAAGCTACCTATCTCATACTATGCATGCTCGTCACTCACATTTTGCAGACTATTTTTTTTATTTTTTTTTTTAAACCAGCTGTGCCGTCCATCCAACCAATGGTGCAGTCGATAAACCCAAAATCACCTCTCCTCGCGAAACCACGCTTAGTTAGGTGCCATGCTAGCAGATTTGCGGACTGTTGCTAGACTGTCTAGCCCGTTAATACGACGCTTGAAGACACCCGTTAATAATAAGGTTAATGGATTCAGGAAATACACTCGCCGGAAGACAGTTCCACACGCGGTGCGACAAAGAAACTATTTAGAGAATTGATGGGTTCTCAAAAGCCCAATGTCAACAACTAAAGGGTGCTGAGTCTCTCTGCAACGAGTCACGCGGAGATAGGACGGGTGGCAGGGAATAAGGGATTCTAGACATAAAATGATAAGGTGAATCATATAACACAAGCATCAGTCATTGTGGAATTAGCTTATAAGCTCCTTTGGTCGATGATATGTTTTTTCGGGAGATTATATGTTTTTTTTTTAATCTTAATTTTTTTTTTAAGGCTTTGGGCATGCCTGGCTTTGCCAGCCCCATAGTAACTATATTGATATTTTAATGTACTTCAGCACGATTCAATGCCTGTGACTTTACAAAAAAACTTAGTATGAATTCGGGAGTGATGTATGAGAACACCTCATCCAGTACCATGGATCAGTGAGTTCAGTTATATAGTTTACCTATAGGAAACAGTTTTACAGTAACTTAAATGTTGTGTATTGTTGTATGTATGCATTATGCTCTTCTGTGGTGCAGAAGGTTACTTATTGGAAAATGTAATTTCTGTCAGTCAACCTTGCATGACTGTGTGTTAGTCCTCCATAAAGGCCACCAAGCTAAGTAATCCATAGATTACTTGCAATGTTTTGTTTTCATTGTTCTATTGTTTCAATTGTTTTCATTAACACATACGTGGGGCACACTAAAAGTTTCCGGAATTAATAAGAATAAAATACTATTAAAGGTCAAAAATGAATTTATTGTTTCTCAAAATATTCTCCCTTTGCGTAAATGCACTTTTTCATACGATTAAACCAACTTTGAAAACTTTTGTGCCACTCCTCCGTGGTGACCTCAGAAACGTGTTTTTCATATTCTTCGACAGCCTCTTCTGGTGATGAAAATCGTTGACCGCGTAATTGCTTCTTAATTTTTGGGAACAGAAAAAAGTCACAAGGTTCCGTCACCTGTTACTATGTCCCACACCAAATTTGAAGCGCCTTTGTTGAATCTGGTAAGCATGGCATTGCACCAAGTGACGCGGTGCGTTTTTTGAGCCTCGGTCAAATTGTGTGGGATCCACCGCGAGCACAGCTTTCTCACACCCAAATGTTTGTGTAGGATTGATTGTATTTCACTCATGCCTATGTCTAAGGATGCCCGAATCTCATGGTAGGTCACATGCCTGTCTGTTTCGATCATACGGCGCACAGCATCGATGTTTTTGTTGTTCACAGCGGTGAACGGGCGACCATCGCGAGATTCGTCACTGAGATTGACACGACCGCGCTTGAATTCTGCAAACCAGCAATAAATAGTCGTCTTGCATGGTGCTTCATCGCCAAAAGCAGATTGAAGCCGAGCGAGGCTCTGATGAGCTGTCAAATTACACTTAAAATCGTAGAAAATCATACTACGAAAATTTTCCCGGGTTAAATTTATGTTAATGTAGACACGCAATTTTTAAAATGACGCCACAATGGAAAAACAATTGACAGTCAGATGAAACAAACTGCATTCTACAGCCAAAGAGTTCCATTTTCAAATGATGTAATTACTTTTTAAATATTGTTTATGTAAGTGGCCAATTCCGGAAACTTTTAGTGTGCCCTATGTACAATTTTCTATTTGCTTCACGAAACCTCACTTATGTATGATAGTCAGACTCATGATTGGTCTGTATTGGAATAAATGGACTATGGAGGAAATACCTGCGGAATAACAAGCAACGTTTTGGTCATCTCGGCTTCCATGTAGCCAACGTGATCGATCATGAATAAACTGCGGTAGTAATGTAGAATTTTATCTCGTAGTTTGATTAATTTTTTATCTTGTCAGTGCCAGTCATGTGTGAAATGAAAATCGGCGCGTGCAGTATGAATGGAAAGCATGCCGCCTTATCAGCCGTTAAATTTCATAATGCTCAGATAACGCGAACTAACGTAATGTTGAAAATATGTGAAATCTGAATTTTTGTCATCTCTGAAGCTGATTGTAGGGTATCATTGAATTCTACTTGACAACTGAAATTAACCGCCCAGGTGTCGATTTCGTCCCGGCGACGCGGCCGACTTTCGGTATTAAAATAAACACTCTTTGAATATGGGAATAAGGCTCATTATACTTCTAAATAAAGGTGAAGATATGCCCTACTTGATCTGATTCACTTTGGCGCCGGCCTAGAACAAAAAATTAAATGAAAATCGCCCGCGTCCTAGGGAATCGCGCGCATTATAATATGCCGGTGTTAAATTAAAAAATGTTAGGAAAAAATTTGAGGTTTACTCCAATAAATATAATTAAATATTGGATTTTTAAATAGTAAGGATTTCATGAAATTCATGTAAATAATGGGTATCAAAGTTATCAACATTTGGTTATTAACATTTTGCAGTAATTTCAGTGTAAATTATTCTTTATAAACAATTGTATCGTACTTGGTTCGTACGATAAACACAAAATAACAATAAAATTATGTTTTTCCCATTTATGTTTTTTTGTGGTTCAGAAGAGGTTAGTCTCCAGCTGTATTTTGCAAACAAAAGAGCGTAGGTATCGCTACACTTATGTGTTCAATGTCTGGTGATATTGCAATTAAATTATATTAGAAAATATTATCGGTTGAAATCTACATACATATACCACACGCTGTATCCTGACATGCATTGACTAGCATAGCATGCATCGACATGCATAGGATGCATTGACTATAAATGTTTGCTTACTGCAGGTGACCTGCTATGCGAGATCGAAACCGACAAAGCGACGATGGGCTTTGAGACGCCCGAGGAGGGCTACCTGGCCAAGATCCTCATCCCGGCCGGAACCAAGGGCGTGCCCGTGGGCAAGCTGCTCTGCATCATCGTGGACTCCCAGGTCAATATCGCCGCATTCAAGCACTTTGAAGCTGATGGTGAGTTATTGCTCCACATTGCCTATAAATTAAAAAGTTTATTTTCAACAGCGCAATACAATACAGTTATATAAAAACTAGTTGTATACTTGTGTATGCTGTTTAATTGAACTTTTCAGTATTTAAACAATGTACCGTGGGCCTTTCGCCAGCAAGTTCCCCGGCCTAAGTATTTGAAGACGAAAATATTAATGAAATTTTTTTATAAACCCAATACTTATCGAAATTTTAACTGTAAATTTTTTTTATTTTGTATATAAAATTTAAAATATATGTAACTATTTTTTTTAACTTTTATTTAAGAAAAAGGTATCTGAGAGAAAAATGCTATTTATATTTATTCCTCAAAAGAGCTGCGGAATGCACTAGTGAGCTCCACGGTACGTCATTATAAGTGATCGGCGTAGGTAGTGCTATTCCTGGGATTCGGTGACCGTTATCTTAACATTGATATTCCTTAACGTAAGTTACCTAGTGCACCTTAGATTTTGTTTCTGTGAACAAATGTCGTTGATTTTCAGTATCTGCGAATAAATATTGCTGTGTTTGGAATATTTGTTTTGTTCTTATCTTAATTATTTAATCATCTTCATATTTCACAAATTATTATAATAAAAAAGTTTTTTAATTTTTTATGGAAACTGACACGGTTGGCTACATCACCTACAACATCCGTGATGTCAGCCAATAACACCAGGTGAACTGGGTGCCCCGGATCCCGGGATCATCAATCTCGGAATCCTGGGGCATGTCCATATTAACATCATCATTCATGTTCATTGACCCCTATGGCACTACCTAGTAGGTAGTACCTACGCCGATCACTGGTCATTATACACCCTGCAGAAATTCTTTATGACTTGTATATTCATAACCACTCACTTGTACAGCACATACTTATTTCTCAAAGTAGACATATGGAGAATAAAGTGCCTTTAAGTCAATCTTTTTGCAACAATATTCTGTTCAGTGTCATTAGAGTGACTGGCATTACATCCTGATGTGACCCCAAGTTAAATGTTACATATGCATTCATTGTCTGGTGATATTGCAATTAAATTATATTACAAAATATTATCGGTTAAAATCTACATACATACCACACGCTGTATCCCGACAATCGGAGTAAGCAGAATAATCGGTGTTGTGCTGCAAGTACTCTTTTAAATTACAGCACAACACCGACCACCACGTTTAGCAAAGTATTAGGACAAGATAAATATCAAGCAGCAAGTAAGGCACGAAGACCCACCCGCTGCGCTAGTTGAAGTCTTTATTTTTAAAAATGTGTATCAACTTCGATTAATACTGAATTTTCCTTTTTGCAACCTCAGAAGGATTCGCTAGATCAGTTCCAAAGCCCGCCCCGAAAAAAGAAGGTTTGGCTCCACCATTTTACACTACTGTACCGGTATTGAGTAATACTTGTTCCATAGCTGACATGGCACCGCGCTGAGCTTGGTTTTGAGTGGAGTGGTGTTATTTATTGGCTGACTGATTGGCCTCACCTGGTTCACTATTGAGCATGGTCACCTATGCCGCGCAGTTCTCTTTATAATAACTTCATTTTGATTTATTTATGATTTTTTTTTTGTGGATGTGAAATTTTAATATAATTGATTAAATTGCATTTGAAAATAATTTATCAATACATTGTTAAATTGCTGCTTAGAAAATATTCGTGTTTGTAATATCTATTTTTGCCAAAATTACTTAAAATTACTGAATACTGGTACTAATTTGTGTCACGGTATTGGTTTAAACTCCAACAACCGTTAAGTTGATCACTTCTGTAGTCTTCTTTTCACTTTTGCCATTTGCTTATTTGTAAGCGTTTCTTCTGTTGCGATCTGTTCTTTTGGCGGCTTTTGTTACGTTACTGCTTTTTTTCTATTTCTCATTTCGTCTATTATTGTGTTTGAAAATAGAACAGTTTGTGTCTTGTAATTCTCAGTCTTGTGTGTGAAACATTAGTTGATGTACCTTATTCTTATGCAAATCTGTTGTTGTATGACTTTATTTAGAATAATTATAGCTGAAACTATTAGCCTTCCAAATATTGGTATCATTACGCTATTATATAGAATAGAATATTGTAACTGTAGAAATTAAAATATCTTATTTTTATGAGTATCGCAAATGTAGTTATGGAGATTGTAATTTTTATTGTCTTTTTTTTTTGTTCTTACCTTTATTGTAGATTGAATCATAATAACGCCCGTCTACACCTTTATCAATAGGTACATAATGTAGTAAAGTAATTTATTTAATCTTACTATTCATCAATCATTATACCAATATAAATCAAGGATAATAAACAGTAGTACCTTTTTTATACACTAAAATTATTGTTTTGTGATTTTCTTAACTTGAAATTAAAGCTAATGTCGTTCAAGTAGCAGCGGCCCCCGCGGCCGCAGCGCCAAGCGCCGCCCCCGCGGCAGCCGCCACCGCTCCGCCCCCGGCTGCCGCTCCCGCCCCCGCTGCCGCCCCCCATGCCGCCCCCGGCTCCCGCGTCTACGCCAGCCCCATGGCACGCAAGCTCGCCGAAGTACAAAACCTTAGGATTCAAGGTTAGCTTTATTTTTGTGCATGCAATAAAAAAAATGAAATAAAGGACAACATTTTCTGTATTACCTACTCATACTGTAATCTGTAACTTTGTATCTGTTTCTATCAATATACATTTAATTATTTAATTGTGGTTAATCCATCATGGTAGTAAAAAAATTACATTTTTGACAGATTTACCAATTTCTGGCACTGAAGAGGCACGTAAGAAAACGTGCTTATGACTACTTCTGTGGTCACTTTGGACAAAGGCACGCTAAGCTAAATTATGTTAAAAGTTCAACTGTATTCAGTATTGTTAGGCTAAATGCTATAGTTTTGGGTAACTGAAAATCGAGCGACAAGCGTTTCCCACGCCTACCCGTATTCCAGGCACCGGTTCCGGCCTATACGGATCTCTCAAGAGCGGGGACCTTGCAGGCGCTGCCTCAGCCCCCTCCGCCGCCGTCGCAACCCCCGCGGCGCCCGCCCCCGCGCCCGGCCAGGCCTTCGTCGACATCCCCCTGACGAGCATGCGAGCCACCATAGCCAAGAGACTGTCGGCTGCTAAGCAGACCATTCCGCACTATCAGCTTTCGATGACCGTGAATGTGGACAAGACTTTGGCAATGAGGAAACAGCTGAACGAACGGCTAGAGAAGGAGAAAGCGGGAGTTAAGGTGAGAATATAACAGAAATGTTTTATTATTGCAAAGCTTTATTGCATAAAAGAATTTTGTTTTTATCCATAGATAGAAAGAGAGACAGCAAGAGTTATACTATATGTTTTGGCAATTGAGAGCAAGGTCAAGCAGAAAGTAACAAGGGCAAGATGAGATATATTATGTTGTGTTGATGTAAGATTTTGTTCAAATTGTTATTGCAACATATTTATTATTTAAAACATCCCTAAACAATTGGTAATTTGCTTCACAAAGGTCAAGCAATTAATCTGACGCCCTCTCCATGTAAAATTGTAATTTTTAGGGTTCCGTAGCCATCTGTCCATCGGTCTGTCACACGTGCTGCACGAGGTGATTACTCCGGAACGTAAAGCTCAATAAATCTAAAAAGAAAAAATTATAAACTACCTAGTCCATTTAGTCGTTACTGATTAAACTATTTTGATATTTAAGTAGAGTGGAAAAAGTTTATTTAAATATATTTATTTATTTATTATTGTTTGATCTTTAACGGTATTAAGAAAATAAAATTCTAGAGGACTGCATACACGATGCTACCGTGCGATCACATGCTATGCGTGAAAGAATGGAATGGCTACGGAAACCTCTTGAACAATGTTGCCGGTGGGCCCGAATATGTTCGGTGAAGCCATCGCGAGCTTAGTTCAACACATTCCCCTTAATAGGCGTTTGTTTTAATTAATTTAAAGCTAACATATTTTTTTCTTTTTATTGTCCCTGACTGAACTGGGTGACTACGCTTAAGGTCGGAGCCTCAGGCGCAGCTAATTTCACCCACGAGGAAACGCCAGTCAAGCTTGTAGGCGGACTAAAGTCGCTGGGGAAAGTTTGTAGGAGTAGGGAAAGATATTCCCCGGAGGCCCAGCCCATTCCACACCTTTACGGTGTGACACAAGAACAATTTAAAGAACGGTGCCGTTGGATGATCTCTTCTGTACTATACATAAACAAACTGAACGAAAACATGTTTATTGTGCCCGGCAGGTGTCAGTGAATGACTTTATCGTAAAGGCAGTCGCTTCGGCCTGCAAGCGAGTGCCTGCGGTGAACGCACACTGGATGGACACCTACATTAGGCAGTAAGTATCAACCTGTCTAGTTATTATCTGCGGTCCTCTTTTTTCGTGATAAACTCACCTAATGAATTGAAGGCATTGGGTACACATTAAATCAACTTTTCGAAAAAAGTTGGTAAACCAGTCAGCACAATTTGGGAGATGCCAATGTCCAGCAGGTGGCAAATATAATAATGTGCTGAAAAGAAGAAAAGTTACATTTTGTTTGGATTTCACTGAAAGCTGAATCTTTATATTATGATATCAAAGTAAAAAAAAATTCGGCATATCAGTATGAAGAAAGTGTAAAGATATATTCTCAAATTAAAAAGTAAAAAAAAAATATCTGTCGCAGACGACCTCTGGGGTAGACGGGTGCTCGAATCGAGGTCACATACAGGCAAACGTAGCGTGAGAGGCCCCTCGGCTAGGTGGACAGACGCCCTAAGAAAAGATAGCCGGCAGTGGATGAATGAGAAGAGCGGATGACCGTGTGTGGTGGCGTGCCTTGGGAGAGGACTATGTCCAGCAGTGGACCAATACGGGCTGATGACCATGATAAGAACCAAATTTGTTCAATCTCAGGTGTAGAATAGATGATTCTACACCTTCCGGGTACTACCACCTATTAATCCTATTACTTTAAGTGAGGTAAACTTGTATATATATATATACCTATATATATATTTGGTTTCTCGGAAACGCCTCTAACGATTTGGTATTTAGATAATGTTATTTTTTTCAAGTCTATCTAGAAATGTGTAGACGCCGAGCGGAGCTCGGTCACCCAGGTACTGTAACATTGTGTCTAATAGTTGTAGCTGACCACATTACTAACTTCACAGCGGCGTTGTGAGCAGGATCAGGGCTTTCGTAACATAAATTTGTAAAAAGTGTCAAATTTGTGACAGATTTGCGAACGTGGACGTGAGCGTAGCGGTGGCGACGCCGGCCGGCCTCATCACGCCGATCGTGTTCAACGCGGACTCGCGCGGCGTGATCGACATCTCGCGCAACGTGAAGGAGCTGGCGGGGCGAGCCAAGGACGGCAAGCTGCGCCCGGAGGAGTTTCAGGGCGGCACCGTCACCATATCCAACCTGGGCATGTTCGGTCAGTACCTACATATGTAATGTCACATTTGTTTTTCAATAGGGTAGGCACAAGAGACAGTGGATCGCCACTTGTCGCAGCCCTGACGAACCTGATACTCTTCCACATTCATATTGTCTTCCATACAAGGTCGTCCACTTCGGAATTTTGGTCTTTCCGTTTTCGGTACCTAAGTTTATGCCCATGCATTGCAGTTGGTCAGGGCTGGAAAATGGGAAGACAGGTTATTTTTTCTTAAAAATATTTAATTACCAACTTCAGTTTACGATACTTCAGTTTAATTTGTCACCACTTTACGCAGGTTTAAGAATCAATTATATGGAAAAGGTCTATCCAAAGCTGTAACATTATGTTGCAGATATCACGATGTTCAACGCCATCATCAATCCACCGCAATCAATGATTATCGCGTGCGGCGGACTCCAGGAGCTGGTCGTACCAGACAAGAACGCACCGGAAGGGTGAGCTACTATTTTGAATAACCAAATTTTTGAAGTTGTCCTTTTTTACGGACGTTATGAAATGACTTGAATTCCTTTAGGCGCGTTGTGATATTGGGGAGTAAACTAAGAAAAACCATCACCGTTCACCGTCAACCGTCAACGCAAAAATTATTTGTGTGTAGGTATTGTGCGGTGCTACTTTTGAGGGGGTCGAGGGGTCAGTTGGTTAAATTTTTTTTTTTATTTTTCAACTCAACAACTCATTTCCGTTTATGTATTCATGAAGACTGATACTATGAAATGACCACTTAATTTAAACACATTATTTTATCTGAGAAACTGACATCACAACATGCTACCTTGTCACATTTGCACTTGCAGTGCTTGACAGACTGACTGACTGACAGACTTACACTGACTGACAGACACCGACAGGCACCGGTGCGGATGCTTCTAAACCGGTGGGTCTATAAGCATGAAATTTTGCATTGCGAGTTCCTTACGTAAAGTAGGTGAGCGCCATTGATTTTATAGGGGGAGTCAGATGTACCGTCAGCGATGTTTTAAAGGTAACATGAAATTAGTCTTCAATTATGTCCTAAGATGGCGCCAGGAGTATCGAATTTGAATTAAATAATTATTATATTTTTAAATCTGCTAATTATAGAACGATGCTAAGTGGGAACAGCATAGTTAAATTTAAAGATTATTTTATATTAAGTAGAAATTTCAAAATAGTGTATTTTAAGGTTTTCATAATTTTTCCAATAAATATTTTCATGTTTTGTCAGTCCGTGAGCTTGGCGGATAAAATGTATAATTTCGCCGCTTCTGCATCATAGATGTCAGACCAAAGTTAAGTTGTCCTATTTGTCTATAGATGGCATGCCTATTTCTTATTATATTTTTAGTTGCCAAATACCAAGAGGGTGAGTTTAATGTCTTTGCCAAATACCCACCAACCAAACCTGCGTGCAATTCAAATACGCGCGTGCGGTTAGGATAAAGTGGAGATACCTTCTTTAAAATTATATTTTTTTACCTCACCACCTTTGAAAACGGAAACAAACACGATGGATTAAATATAATAATAATAATAAAAATCGTTAGCCATTTATAAGAAAATCGACCTCAACGAAATAATTTGTATGACAGCTACCCTTATTTTTTTTAATTAAAAAAAACTAAAAAAGGTACCCCTAGATTATCATTTCAAACTACTAAATACGAATTTTGAACGAAATCGGTTGAGCAGTTTAGGCACAAGGTCGCTGGACGGACACACACACACACACACACACACATACATGTTTCTCAAAACCACTTTTTTGGGATCGTTGACAGATATATAGCCCAAATCTGTACTGTGTGGGGCCGGTACTTTAAAAGAATAGCCCCACTGCATCTCTCCCCGTGTATGTCGTAAAAGGCGACTAAGGGATATGACCCCCTTCTTATATTACTAGGTGGTAGGGTTTAACCCGCCCGGGTTGGTACCACCGCACTGAATGAAAGGTCGGTCCAAACGGCTATGTAAATAGTTTGTGTTTTCCGTCCAGTTCAGTGTAGTCGGCACGACCGAAGGGAAGCACTGACGTGGCACCAAGTTCACCCGGTGTTATGGGCTGACATCACGGATGTTGTAGGGGATGTAGCCAACCGTGTCAGTTTCAATAAAAAAAAAAAAAATCAGTCGCATTCTCAACTTCGACATTTTGGACGATCACAATACTTCCTTTCTCCTTACAGTCGCTCGAAAGTAAAAAGCCACCTCCATAGTTTTTAGCCGTTGCGGTAATTTATCGATCGACGCGCGACGTTCGCTTGTTTTGGAACACGCAAATGTTTGCGTGGAGCGTGCAGGCAAGCGATACGGGTTACTGCGCGTGGAAAAAGGATGACACAATATCGATGCGATCTCTTGAGACGGTCGGTTCTGTATTCACGCGATACGCACACTACCATAATCGCGGTGTCTCGTTTTAGTAATAGTTGAAGTATGAACAAAATGTCTTTGAGTATGAAGTCCGGGCACCGAATTAAAAAAAGTTGAGTCCAGGGCTATTTTTTCCATCTACGATGCTGCTGGTGGTGTTATACCAAAGAGATTAAAAGAGGGTGGGTTTAATGTATTTGTGATAAGCTTTACAGAATATATAAGTCAATGATATTTTATATAAAATTGTAAAATTGTAGATTTTACCGACGACGACACGACAACGAATAAAATAAAAAAATAGTAAATCTGATTTAAATGCAAAATTGATAATAAACCATCGCTTCTCTTATATTCTCTATCTTTTTCGGGAGGAAGGAAGGGATTCCTTCCTCGCCCATCTCTCACTCACCTCTCTCCCGGTCTTCTCTCCTCGATCCCGCCTTCCTCCCCTCCTTCCCCTCACCCTTCACGGACCCCCTCTTTGCCACCTTCCCTTTCGCCCATTCCCTCCCTCTCTCCCTACTTCCCTTCCTCCCCTCATGTCGCCCCTCCTTCCCATCACCCTCGCATTCCATTCCTCCCCTACTACCCCTCATCCTGTCCGCAACCCCCTCTTACCCCGCCCCTTCCCCCTTTCAACCTCTCACTCCCTCGATATCCATTCCTCCTCGTTCCCTCTACTACCTCCCTCCCCCACACCTACCCTCATTCACTAACCCTTCCTCCCTCCATACCTCTCCTCCTCTTCTTCTTTTTTTTATGGAAACTGACATGGTTGGATACATCACCTACAACATCCGTGATGTCGGACATGTCGTGCCGGCTATACTGAACTGGACGAAAAAAAACGAAAAAACTATTTACATCAAATCTCTTTGATTTACATAGCCGTTTCGACGTACGTTTTATTCAGTGCGGTGGTACCAACCCTAGTAAGGTAAGAAGGGAAGGGTGCTACAGTTTTACGTGGAATCCGAACCACGGTCAGCCTCAAATGGTCGAGCGGTCACCCATCCAAGTGTTGACCGCGCCCAGGGTTGCCTGCACCACTGAGCTACCCAGGCTGACAAACGTACCTCCCACCCACTCCCCCTTCTTTTCTCTCCCCCTTCCTCTTCCTGACCATTATTCATTATTTCTTACCAAAAGCAGTAACTATTGAGTAATCTGTGCCAAAAGCCTAGATAATAAATTTTCATATCCTTACCTAGAGAAATCATGGATTCCCCATACAAAAACTTTCACCCCTATTTCACCCCTTATTTTTAGGTTTCCGTATCCCTGTACGGAAGCCTATTACTAAGCCTCCGCAGTCTGTCTGTCCGTCCGTCCGTTTGTCTATCCGAGGGCTGTATCTCTTGAACCGTAATAGGAAGCCCGTTGAAATTTTCACAGAATATGTGTTACTATAGCGGATATAACAACAAATAAGCGGAGCTAGGTACAACCCAAGTACAACCAAAGAGTTTGTAAATTCTTTGGACCGGAGTAAAACCGCAAACAGGAAATTACAATCTTACACGTTCAACGCCACATGAAAAATCCAGTATTTCCGTTTGGGCCACGGGGCTCACCGCTCACCGGTGAGCCTTTCCTTACTGAACCATTCAGGGCATGGGGGTCACCGGTGAGCCGCGTGAGAGGGCCTACGTAAACGCTTCCTACAAGCCACAGAGCGCAGCTACAAAGCCAATATGGAAGTGAGCCGCATGGCCTTGTAGTCGAAGCGGACGGCGTGGTTTTCAAATCCAATAGAAACTTGTAGTTTTTTATTAAGTTAATTGTAACGATGCTAGGGCTGCTCTTAACGATAAGGTAGAAAATAATATTTGTATTAATAGAATTAATAAAACCAGAAAATAATAAGAAAATATTCGTCAAAATAAAAATGAACATAAAATTTTCTTCATTGCCAAATAAGAAGACATTATTTATTACGAAAATAATTTATGAAATTGAACAAAACAAAATATTTATGAAATTGAACAATCACAACATTATCACACTTCTTCAAAGGGTTTAACCATAAACAATAAAGAATTATCCGTGAGTCATGTTAAAACAAGGCAAACAAAGGAATGGTTTAGTTGGGCTGCTTTGGCAATAAGTGGATACTTTTTTCGACTTGGTTTTAGCCTGTTTGCTACCCATTATTGGTACGTTCTTTGCATAACATTGGTGACATGTTCTTCTCACTTTTCTGGCCAATCCCTCTTTCCTTTCCAGAGTGTGTTTCATTCTCTTCCGCCTTTCTATATGCATTTCATAGTCGCTATCCTCACTCTCCGACAAAAGAATTCGACAGCATCTTCTTTTCGTTGGTTGAACTACGTCTTCATAGAATCTATTCCGAAACTACGGTTCAGAAGATCTATCTCGATGTTTTCTAACTGCGTTAGCGCTTCTTGTGTTAACTCGAAATCTTCAAAATAATCATTTTTGGCGAGAAAAGCGTAAAACATCCTCAATTGTCGACGCAGCCGGACCGGGATTGATCGCTGCGTCCGCGGCGCGCGCGTAACGGGTGGGCCGCGGCGTGACCCCGCGGCTCCAGCCAACAGAAAAATACAAATCCTTCATAGGAGGCCACACGATCCACCCGTGAGCCTTCTGCTATATCTCGAAAATTAGACGGTAAAAGTCGCAAATTTTTATTTTCCTTACAAATTACCGCATTTTATAAACTTTGTGATGAAAATCTCAAGTTGATGAAAATTACGGATATAATGAGTTTGGCTTGGCCCGAACCGAAAAGTACGCTAGGCCCACCGGTGGGTCGTATGGCGTTCAACGTGTTAATTGTGGGCTGATTTTGAAAATTCTTTTTTTGTTTGGTAGGTCATACTTCAGAGGTGCTCCCATTGAAATTTTATTGAAATTGATTGAGCGGTTTATGAAAAAGCAACAAAATACTATTGGTGTGTGGTTACCTTCAGCAAAACTTTTGTGATGTGGGCTTTTTCAGCAATTTGCAGTTTGACACATGGCGAATAATTCTGTACCACTTCAACCGATTTCGATTATTCGATTTCGATTATTATTTTTTATGTAATATTGTTTTAAAAATATAAAACCGACTTAAAAAAAATAAACTAGAACTAAAAAGTATTAAATAGGTAGAATAGGTACCTAATATTTTGAAATTTTCTCTGTCATTGTCAACGACGTATCATGTATTCTACTAGACCTCTTACCCGGGCAACAGCCTTCGCTCCACCGCGGTGGAGTAACCATTACGCGGAGGGACCCTCTTGTGACTAGTAGCTCGCGAGCGACCGAACGCGGCGGACGCGCCGTCCGCGCGCTCGCTGCCGTCCGTCTGCGGCTCGCATCGCGCCAGTCATTATGCCCGGTTGTGTGTTGCGAATTGCGATATTGCAAAAATCATACCAAAAATATTGGGAAAACTGATAGCATCTCATTTCATAGGTAAGTATCACTTCATTGTGATCTTAATATATAAGGTCTTTCAAAATTAGTTAATAGTACGCTAAGGGGGGGTTCTGCATCATATAGGGAGTAAAACCTATATAAAATTTTTTGGACCTTCGCCTTTTTTTATGTAAAATGTTTTGTATGTATTTAAATAAAAAAATATGTGGTTGATTTTTATAGCCTAATCGATTCATTTTCATAACAGTAACAAAAAAGTCTTCATTACCATTTTGATGTGACGTGTAAGTTGGTAAAAAAAATCAAATTCTTTCTATTCCATACTAATAAAACTAAAATTGTGGTTTTCACAATTTCTGAAAGAAAGAGATCTATGTGTTGGAAGACTTTTTTGTTCCTGGCATGAAACTGAAACGATTAAGAAAAGAATTTTTTTTTACATTTTACATTATTATAAATTTTTTTTTTGTAAAAAAAAATCTTTGTTCCTCAAAAGCGATTTATTTACGATACAGAACCCCCCCTTAGCGTACTATTAACTAATTTTGAAAGACCTTATATATAATATCTTGTTTTCCATGTGCTTAGAAATATTTGGTTCAACTGGCCAATTAGGGCTGTCACAACGCTACTTCAATTTGAAAATTTTGTACATTTTATGTATTGACCTCGCATTGCAATAACTATTTAATAATTATTTAATTAAACAAATAAATTGAACGCGCTCATTAGGGCTGCCACATATGAATGATTAGAAATAGAGTTCTGGGATATCATGTATGAAAGTAAATAAATATGTATTAAACCACGTTAAAATATGAGAGTGAATTGTCGCTATTCTTTTTTTTTTTTTTTAATTAGTAAGTAATTGAGACATTTTCAAGAAAACAATTTTTTTACAAGGTTTCCACATCCTTCTAAGGGATCAATACGAGAAAGATGGATAAAAATAGTCCAAGATGATACATTGTTTAAGGGAAAGTGAAAATTTAAATTTGTGTAAAGTGAAATTTAAATTATTTTGTTTAAGTACGGAGGAAGAGTTATTTTAGTTGTGTTTGTGTGTGTAGTCCAAAGTATACCTAATGGTTTTTTTAGTTATATATATATATTTTTTTTATAAATGCTGCACTCTTTATTTTATGTATGTTTGGTTTGAAGATTTTAAGTTTAGTCCAAGGCCAAGACCGCAGTTATGAATTCTTTATTATTAAGTTTAGTTTTTTAGATATTATTCTAGTTATTAAGTGTAGGTACTATAAGAATACAAAACGGCTTTACTCGCGGTCGAAATATGAGCTGTGTGGCTCGACGTTTCGGGCCAAACGTATGGCCCATCATCATGAGCACTCTGGCCGAAATGTCGAGCCACACAGCTCGTATTTCGATAGTGAGTAATGCCGTTGTTACTTCTTAAAATGTCAAATAACCACGGTAATTTAAAAACCCATATAAGTTTAGGTATTTATTTCAAGTTATTATAGTTCTGTATTTTAAGTTTAAATACATAAAAACGTTTTTTTCGATGAAATTCACTATCTGTTTTCTTCTATAATCCTTTAAAACGTCCCACTGCTAGGCACGGACTCTGCTCACTGACATAGGAGGTATTGTTTTTATTGTTGTTGTTTTATTGTTTATTGAGTATTCTTATGGCAGTCATATTGCACTCGAACTTGTCACAATTTGTTATATCCGGTTCGATTACTCGTACATGGTGACCAGTGGAAATCAGAAGCAGTTTACACAAAAATACCTTCATAGACCAGTGTGCACTAGTTACCTAACTTTATTTTTCTTCACCGGAGCGATCGTACCTATTCGTTATGAAATGCACGTATATCAATCTTTATCAAGGAAATAAATAAGTACATTAGTTAGTGCCCGGGATTTGAACCCGCAACTTCTGCATTGAGAAGCGTTACCACTAGACTACGGGCACAATTAACCATAATACCTACTCGTAAAATAATAAATCGAAAAATATATTTTTGGTAGACTAAGTGACAACCCTACGTATTCCATGCACGTGTTGACTGACCGGCCGGGCCAGCCGGGCCGCTAGCCGCTAGTCGCTCGCTAGCTAGCCCCTCTCCCGCTCGCTTCCCGCCCCGCGCGGCTCAGCGTTCCGCCACCCCGCTACCTTACCTCATACCTCAGTTATTGGCCGTCATTTCTCTGTATTCTTTCTTCGTAGTGCTCACTCTATACATAAAATCTCTTTGGTCATTGTATTGAAATACATGAATCGATATTGTCATTCATATTCGGACCCTTGTTTCATGAATATTCTAAATTTGAAATCTTTTCCGACCGGCCAGATGCGTTTAATATATTATAATACGAGTACGAGTACCATCGAGCTGGTCTGATGATGGAGACGGAAGGTGGCCATAGGAACTCCTAAACTACACATGATAAACCCATCGTGTTTGGGCTCGTTGAATTTGTCATCACGAGCAATTTACTTTAGACCTAGGAGATTCTCAATTCGACGGTATGTTTTCTTTTTTTGGATGTTTGTTACGCGATTACTCCGTCAATTATTGTGGGCCGATTTTGAAAATTCTTTTTTTTTGTTTGAAAGGGGATAACCATGACGTGGTTCCATTTTAATTTGGTCGAGATCAGATTGGAAAGCGAGGCGGAATCGCGAGGCCGAAGGTCGAGCGATTCCGCCGAGTACATTAATAGCAAAAAATTCAAAAAAAAACTGTGAAATAAAAAACTATTTAAAAAAATATATAAAAACCGCCTTCAAAAATGTATGAAATAAAAAAAATCGAACCCTAGAGTTGAAGGCGGTGCTAAAGCAAGCAAAAATGATACATGAAAGAAAACATGCGTGGATGATATCCTTTGTGATTTGTGTAGCCTTCTTTAGCACCGCCTTCAACTCTAGGGTTCGATTTTTTTAATTTCATAAATTTTTTAAGGCAGTTTTCATATTTTTTTTTACATACAATGCTGACATTATTAGAATGAAGAGTGACGAGTATTTGTTTAACTGTTCAACTAAATAAATACGTTCTATCCACAGAGCACGGAATACCGCGCGCGCGCGCGCGGGGGTATTCCGTGCTCTGTGTGGATCTATCTATTAAAAGCGCACAAACAGGAAATTACAATCATAATAATATTTTGTTCCGTATACCAAATAATTTTCAAAACATTTTTTTATTTTATTTAATTTGATTATGACAATTAAACTAACACTTCTTGTGTTAGTTTAATTGTAAATTGTCATAATTTTATTATTCAAATATAATTAAAAATTTTGGAATTTACCTAAATAATGTTCTTTATAAATATAAATGAAAGCGCCATCTTTTGTCTAGTAGCAGTAATTCTACAGCCTAGTGACAATTAAAGGTACCTAGATACATGTTGTATTTCAACTAGATAGCGCCCTTAGTATAGAAGTATTAACAAACATTAACGCCACCTGTTTGTTTTACGACAACATCAAGAAAAATTATTAACGCCCTCTGTTGGTTTTACGATTTACAACGTTACCAAATTTGTTATATGGAGTGGTCTATCTGTCCCGACAGGGTTATAAAATCAATGGTGAGCGCTAAGAAAGGATTAAAAAAAATTCAGATTAAATTTTATATTGAAGTTCATAATTTTTGAAATTAGAAACTGGTGTTTAGGCTTCTGTTTATAAATAAAAGTCTGTTGTATCAGCGTATTTGGCGTACACGCTGACTGATCCGTTCTCTCGCACTTCACTCTTACGCTTGCTTCTGTTTTGCGCGAATTCTCTTGAAGAGACCCCCAGTCCTCACCTGTACCCTAATCACGAGATTTAACCTACTACGCTACGCTACGCTACTCCGTGTTCTCCGCATCATTTTGTATGGAGAAACGAAGTTCTCAAATCTATCACTAGAGGCGCTGCTCCGTTTCTCCATACAAAATAATGCGGAGAACACGGCGTAGGGTAGCGTAGCGTAGTAGGTTAAATCTCGTGATTAGGGTACTGGTCGACCGGGGTGTCTAACGGCCGCTTATCCCTTAGTCGCCTTTTACGACATGCACGGGGAGAGATGCAGTGGGACTATTCTTATTAAGTACCGACCCCACACAGTACGGTGAGGCACGTATGATGATTTATTGTGCCAACAGATGGCGCGCGGCGAAGTTCGTCACGTTCACCGCGAGCGCGGACCACCGCGTGATCGACGGCGCGGTCGGCGCCGAGTTCATGAAGGCCTTCAAACACAACATGGAAGACCCGGCCAACATCATACTCTGAGATTAGACCCCAACCCCTCAACCCGTCTCGCGTCTTGCCCTCATACGTCGTCCCTCTCCACTTGCACTAAACAATCTATGTAGATGAATTAGCTAATACTGTTGAGAAGTTTCAACAACTTTCAAGAAGTATCATACAGAGACTGATATACGATGCAATCTCAGTGTGTTCCTTGCATACTCCTTGCTTGGGAATATAGGGGCGCACTGCAATGAAATATCGGTTAGATGTCTGTTCCTTTTTATTTGAAACGCGGAGAATTATAGACGTATTTAAAATCACTAACCGTTATAATTTCTGAAGGTGTAATGTGTTAAGTCGCCAAATTCAGAAATTATCTTAGGATTAGAGAAGGTTAGAATGTTCGTATGTATGTAAAATAATTATATGGAAAGTGTTAGTATTGCACAAGTAATTATAAGTGATGTAACATGTTCTAAAAAGACTATATCCATCAATTTCGATATGTTAAGAAAATTTAGGTTTTTTTTTAAAAGGTCATCAAATGTTCAAAGATAAGCCTGAATTGTTTTAATTACATTTTATTGTATGACAACGTTGATGGGCTATTTGCAATGAAAAGGATTGTTGATATTTACTGATATTCATTCATAGTTGTACATAGACCATTAGGAAAATAATATGCAACGAATTGGTTAATCAATACGTGAATATAATATTTTGTATGAAATGTTACAAAGCCACTATTTAAATTAAGAATGCTTGTTGAAATTATTGAGTGCACTGTTTGAACCGTGTGTGTGTTACTAAAAGTACTGCTTTGAATATTTGTTTTGAATGCCGTGTCTACGTATATTATCTTTTGCTTCATATCAACGTGACACGTATGTGTAGTGTAATGTGTAAAATATTCGATAAATCCGTATTTTACTATTGTACAACTCTAACCAAAGAAAATGATGATAAAGCGTCATCCATACGGTGTGATGGTAACTTTGTGCGAACTAAAGGAGTGGTCAAAGAGAAGGTAATGAAAATTATAGCAGACCAGTGACTTCATAATAACCTCTATGTATGAGGCGCCCGTGCAATTTAACTACTATCATTTTGTTTACCACACTTGAGTTGGTGTTAGTTATTCTCGCAACTTACAGATGGCGCTGCACATTATTTAGCTAGACTTGTGCATCAATGCTCTTCACTGTCGTGCGTGGTGCAAGTTGGTGGCGGCGAAATAAGTGGGCAGGCGCGGGACATTTCCTCAGGGGTTTTTTATACGAATGATGTACTAAGTAGTGACGTGAATTGCACAGGGACTAGTGAACTGTTTAGCCGGGACGCGTGTGAATCTGTACGCAGTGAGTATGTAGTGAAGTTAGCTCCACTACGCATCGGGACGCGCTCGCAACTCAGTTTGGGGGCGCATCTTGCTATTTATTTTGTTCATACTGTACATTGTTATAATTTATAGTTGTGGAAATCGTGTAATATAAGTGCAGACAGATCTTGTTAGCAAATATCCTCGAGTAATTATTTATTCTTAGGTGAAACGACCTTAAACTCAATTTGTCTTCTTTTTTAACCTGCTATACAGCGGCGACTCCTGGTCCTGAATATTGGGTTGGCTCTGGCTAAGGATTTTTTTTTTCATAATTTCATAACTTAGGTACCTACGCGTTAATTTATTTCTACCACAATGAGTTCAAAAACTGAAAGACGATTACGATATAGATAGTTTATAATATTTAGTTTAAATGATTTATTTTGCTCACTTACGATTTATTTGTCTGTAGATTTGATGACCTACTGGTTGTGTCAAAGCTGTCGAGTTGCAGCCGACAACAGCGACGTCTCCTCTGGCACGACGACGACGAGACAGGCATACAAGCTTGAATTGTTACATTTTATTTGTACATGAAGTCCACTCTTCGTTCCACAGACAAGAAATTTTCGATGACTCGATCGTGAAAAATTCTTCCTCAATTTTGTTAGCAACTCCTTTTCCACAGATATGTAAAGAGTGCCAAATTACTGAGTCTCTCTTGTCCTTGAGTGCTCCGTAGATAGCTCGGTAGGAGTTTGCCATTATAATTACCAATAAATCACTTTAAATTTAACAACACTGCACAGGATTCATCCATACAAAGTCCATACCTACATAACGGAATATATGCAGCTATCAACTCGCGAGCCAATGCGCACACACACGCGCACACAACACACCTAGCCTAGCTCGCTAGTCGCATCGCATCGCACTTCGCACAGCACAAGAATACTCGTCGTGTGGACGCAGCGCGCGCACACCCGCACACGCAACACATACACCTAGCTCGCTCGCTAGCTCGCTCTACTCGCTACCGCGTCACTAAATGCACTCCCCGCTGCGCCAACTCGAAAGGCTGATCAGCGGGTCCGCGCGGGACGGGGGGGACATCGGTCGCTTCCGCCTTGTATGGAATACGATGGCGCTTCAAAATGTAGCCAACCGGCCAATGAATGCCTTGATGTGTCGTCATTCGTCGTCGCCCGCGTTTGACGCGCGCGAAATTTCAAATTATGTAACGGGTACGGGATTGACGTTTTATCTTATTAATCGTGGATTATATGACATAAATAATTTAACTTCGAAATTTTTTCACATTTATTTTAGCCTGATACTTCTGTATTAATGGTGTCATTCATTTTATTTGGTTTGGCGGCGCCAGCCTCGCCAACTGAGAGGAGTCGCCGCTGCTGCAATATTAATTATGGGGGCGCCATAGGCAGCTTCCCATTTCACACATGTATCTCACGGGCGTGTACGTTACTTTGCCAAGTTGCCCAGAGCAACAGAGTAAATCACACACTTGGCCGGCTCCCAAAAGCAGAAGACCGACTGGCCGAGCCACTAAGGCTTTTCTGGTAGTTTTTCGATAAACAAATATGTAAACAAAATATGTGTAAATATTGAAATAATGTAAGCACAACGGTACAGTATCATTTAACAAGGAGGTGATAGGATGAAGTGTAGAATGAGATTTTTTGAGAATTGGCTTTCAAACTCAGTGCTTATGTTTCTTTAGGGGAATATTACGATAATAGTCAATAATATTTTACAAATCTGTTTTTACGTTTTTTATTTATACCTACCTATTTCATTTTCCTATCAATGGTGCAGAATATTCAAAATTAAATTTAATACATTGTATCATTTTACCCTTTTATCTCAAACCTGCAAGGACAGACAGTCTCTCTCCTCTTTACAACGACAACATAAATCCGTTTTGTTTTACTTACATAACTAGAGCCCAAATAAATATAATACCCAGAAGTGGACGAACGAGTTCGAAGTTCTTTCAAAGACTCCGCAGCTATTGTGTAGTGCAATGATGGTAGGTTCTCCGACCTCCCAAGCGGCACATTAAATACAAGACCACGGTCCTGTAAGACTAAGAAGTCAGTCTCGCACCATCGACGCACATGTTCGGACCGCAGAGCAACATATACTTGTCTCTTTTTTTCTCTCAACATGAGACATACCGTCCGTGTTCCTCTTGCAATATTGTGACGTTACAATGTGGCTTTGTTATTAGTGATGCGCCAATTAGATTGTATCAACCGTAGAAATTAAATAGCAATCATAGAAATCATACAGTTGTCACTCCGGCTGAATATAAATAATTTACGAATGCAAACGAACGCCAAAACAATTGAATGAATCGGAAGCGCCGCGACTGTTCGAATGCATTCTTAACCAAAATATTGTTTAATTAAAATGTTATGTTTATTATAATGTCTAATGTGGATATCTACGTCGACATTGGCAGAAAGGTCAGTTGCCATTATGGCTAAAGGACTGCTTTGACCATCGCACGGTCTTAGTCTAAACAATAAGAAGAAGAAGTTGAGATAATCGTAATAATTCGTCGAATAAGACTATTCGAGTCGGCGCATCACTTTTATAGTTCTTTCTCTCAACTTTTAAAGGTCGTGCCGTGTCTATGCGCCGAATGTCGTATAGATAGAGAAGGTATTTTTCCCTAAAATATCATTGGTGTAGTGCATTCCGGTTCGTCCTTTCCAGTTCCCTCCGTGCGCCTCGCATTACTCTAAGCGCTACCGATTACTTTGATGAAAAATTATCTCTTATCAAAACCGACAAGGGTAATACGGCGTACGGAAATATACGGAATAAAAACAGGGTATAGAAATCTAACAATTACACATTATAGAACCTTGTCACAGCAGACTATGAGGCAATGACAAGGTTCTATGTTCGGCGCTCAAATCCAAATCCAAAATATTTATTTCTCAGAAGACATAAAATAAAAAGAGAAAATTAATCTTGATAGTAATATGATAGTTGCATCTACATTGTATTGTTATGTGATCGGAGATAGGCACTAGATTTTCGTCTGAATTGCCTTACTCTGTTACGTCATTTAGGTGTGGCAACGCCTATCTAACGCCTCTTTGGGATCTTTATCACTTTCAATTTCACTGAGGTATATAGCAAAGTACCTAAGTTTTCACATTCATTATGTTTTAGGGATAGTAATTTTTTATACATTTTATAACTAGTAAGAGATTTGACATTTTTTCGGGAGTGTCTGTAGAATTTGGGGCCTAGAAATTTGAAAGTGTGTTGGTAAAATATTTGCCGAAATTAATAGGTACCACAGGCAAGCCAGGTTAGGTTAGGCATAACCATAGAATTTCAAGGGCATAACATGGCATAACCGTCAAAATTGTCGGGGTCACCGGTCACGGTCCGCGGTATAATCACGCACCTTTTTTACACATTCGTGACAAGCTCTACATATTGCGTGACAAGACAAGCGAGGTTATTCTAGTTAGGCCTTGAGCGTGCTCAACATGGTACAGACACTCGACGCTCGTTCCTGAAAACACGTACCTACCTGCATAATAAAGACGGAGTGGTGTCCGTAAGCACGACCGCAAAATTTGTATACGTCGAGCTATCTTATCCTTTCCTCCCTACGCCTCGTGGACGGATTTTTGTATTTAAAAAGACACAATTGCGGGGTGTGGAGTCTGGACGCTAAAGACCTCGTGAAGCAGCTAGGTCAGCTGCTTATTGAAGCGTCTGGGGACCGTCGTGCCAAAGCGTTCCTCACACAAAACATCAGCCTCGCCATCCAGCGTGGGAACGCGGCGGCCAAGAACAAAATGTTCTTGGCGGCGGCTTTCCTCGGGACAATGAATGATGTCCCGAGGATGCAGGAATATTTTTATTTAATCTAAGTTGTTACATTTCTGTTTAATTTAATTTTTCTTTGTCTAATAAGAAAAAGTAATTTTAAAGTTCAATATTGCGGATAGGTGTACTAACAACCGTAATTACGTCGAGTGAATTCCAACATGGCCTGTGGGATCTCAGATAGTATATAATATTGCGATGGTAGCGCCAAAGCTAATGTAATTTTCGTTTCTCGAATCCGCCCGTATGCTACCCTATAACCACTCATGCAGCCTAAAATAATATGTATTCTACTCCCAAACTTACAAATTATTTACTTTCTAGTGCAGGCAGTTTTGCCCTAATTTTATTGAACGTGATTACGTGATTCACTGTTGTCATTTCCACAGATTTTCTACCAAACTATTGGTTTCTTATATCCTCTTTGTACCATTTTGTTATCGTAAAGATGGCGGATGAACAGGTTTGTTTGCCGCGTCGTCGTAAATAAAAAGTAAAAAGTAAAGTAAAGTAAAGTTTTTAATATTTATTATAATATATATATATACATATAGGGTGTTACGATGACCATGTCATTAACTTCGGGAGGGTTACATAGACACTCAAATAAACACGTTACGCAAAAAAAAAATGTTTCTAGCATTACTTTTCGAGAAATTTAACAAAACATGTTTGTTACCTAAACATTAACCTGTGTGTAACAGCAGGTAACTTGCATTGTACGGGTCAATGACCGTACTATGTTCAAACGCAGAACAGCTGTTGGTTGTAAGTAAGTCACAAGGTCACTATGATTGGTTTTTACAGCTACTTATTTTATTTTATTTTTTTGTTAGGAGAAAAAATGCTACTATAAACATATGTTTTTTTCTTACGTAAAGTGTTTATTTGAGTGTGTATGTAACCCTTCCGATGTTAATGACATGGTCAGCGAAACACCTTATATATAAACTTTCAATAAATAAAAAGTATATATTTTTGAGATTCTCGCGATACGAGAAGAAAACAACAGATATTAGAAGTACAACAGAAAAGGCTGTATACTTTAAATAATTCTGTCTGTTCCGAAAAGGGACGAATAAATATAAAAAAAAAATCAATAGTGGAAAAAGATGGCGGACGGCGGAAGTTTTTCGCGTCGCCGTTGTAATTAAAAATATATATTTTTGTGGTTCTCGCGGAGCGAGAACTTATACAACAGACGTTAAAAGCTACAACAGAATTGGCTGTATACTCTAATGAGTTTTGCCTGTTTCGGGAGGAGACGAATTAATCTAAAAAAAAAAAAAACTCTTTGGCTTTGTACCAAACTGTCATTCTCGAATGGAATCACGAATGGAATCGATATAATTTTACCAAAATTACGATATATGGTCTTTGTGCATAATAAAAAACACGATCTCAATATAGAAAATGCCGAAATCTAGACCAGCCTCAGCACTCAGTATGGCTACATCCAAGGCGAAAGACGGTCTGCTTCCAACTGTCATCCAGGATGAAGGATCGTTCCAATTCCCTACAGGCGACACGTACGAGGGCAGCTTCGAGGCGAAGAAGAAGGAACGCTCTGTTAAAATGCTCGGTCCGTGTATCCAATTATTATACCTACCTATTATTGCATGCATGCAATAATTTCCTTGGGTAGGTACTTACCTAAATTTACTCCTAGATAATATAACTTCCTAGATTCATGATTTGAGCCTATTCCTGGCGAACCCGGGTGGTATATAAATAGGTTGTCTGCAGTAAGGTATGCATTCGAAACCAACGAATTCGTTGTTCGAAACCAACAACATTTACAAGTGGACAGGCCAAGTGCGAGTCGGACACGCGCACCGAGGTTTCCGCACCACAAAAAAAAAAACATTGAAAAAAACACGTTTCTTGTATGGGAACCCCCCTTAATTTTTAACTTTTTCTATTTTTTATTATTTGTTGTTATATCCGCCATAATAACACATATTCTGTGAAAATTTCAACCTATTACGGTTCAAGAGATACAGCCTTCGGACAGACGGACGGACGGACGGACGGACAGACAGACAGACAGACAGACAGCGGCGGCTTAGTAATAGGCTTCCGTACGGGATACGGAAACCTAAAAATGAGTTCACCATACATCTTTGTAAATACATAGGTAACCTCAGAATGAATGGAAAACTAGGTAAAATTTTCTAATAAATTGCCCGGCCGGCATATACCTAACAAAATCAACCCGTATAATGGAGGTCAGGGCTAGCCTCGAAATGTGGACCGTTTTCAGTATTCCATACATTACTGAATACAATATTATATCTACCTACGCATTATCATGTCTATCGCTCTTGTATTCTTGTTGGTCGACTGGGCGAAAACACTAACAATAAACATTAATTATTTCGTTTGTAACTTTAAAATGCAGTACTCCATTAAGAATTTAACGTTTCAGTTTAATTTAGGTTACTACGTACCTACCAAATATTCAATGGCTAATATTTTAACTCATTTCGATGTGTTTCTAGGCCCTGGAATCTATACTTCAGCCCAGGGCGACAGCTACACTGGCATCTGGGAAAATGATCAACTACTGAATAAGGAAGTCATGATCGCTTCCTACCCCGACGGCTCCAAGTACGAGGGACCTATTGACAACTGGAAATACTCTGGAGAGGGCCGCTATACTTATCCAGACGGAACGGGACTGTTCTGCCAATTCGCCGACAACTGCCCAGTGGAAGACTTGACTTTGGTTGACCCTAACGGTCATAAATGGCTAGGCTCGGCTGAGAGAGGGTTCGCTTGGTTTTATCCCGTCAACCATTTTTATGACTTTTTGGAGAAGGGGGGTCCCCCTAAACCTAAAAGGAGAGTACGGAAAGTGTCGAGCCCGTCGAAGGATGAATTAATAAATACTTAATACCTCTGCACTGTGAATTGGTTTTTATCTTTTTGTATTACCTATGTATGATAAACCGCTGAAATGCTAAACCATCTTGAGGAAAGTAAGTAATTAAGGGCGAGGCCGAAGGCCGAGCTACGTTTAGGTAAATAATAAACCTTCTCGAAGAAAGTAACTAAGAGCTAGCCGAAGGCCGAGCTACGCTCAGGTAAAAAATAAATCTTCTCGATGGAAACGTTCTTCTGCGTCGCCATTGGTACTAGTTTTTTTTGAAAAATAAATAAAGTTTACCTGAACGGGGCTTGGCCTTCGGAGTCGCCTTCGAGGCGACTCCGAAGTGGCCTCGATATGAAACATACAGCCCGCGAACGGACGGACGGGCGGACAAACAGACAGATATACATACAGCTTAGACCTAGTAGGTAATAGGCTTCCGTATGGATACGGAACCGTAAAAATTATCGTACACTTTGTAATTTCTACTGTTTCTACTGATCCCACGAAACGGCCTCGGAAACGGCGGCCTGTTCCACAACGTATCCCCACCTGGTGGGTAAGAATGGAATTTTTTTCCACCTATCCCTACTGGGAGGGATGAATGGAAATTCATTTCCGCTCTTCCCTCCCTACCAAGTGGTTTTTGTTGAAAAGTACATTTCAGTTCATAAGTAACTATGTAAATATATCTGATGTACCTACCTATCTCTTTAGTAATGGATGGATCTCTTTAGATCTCGATAGAATTAGGATGTATTACCTCTCATAACAAGAGATCGAGTCAAAGATGGGTGGTCTTATATAAAATGGGAAGTTTTAGATGATTTCGGGATGGAACATTTTTTGACTTATTTCGAAACGTATTGGTTAAAAAAGTGACCAATTCATAAATCAATGGAACGTTTTTGGACTGCGAAATAGTACGAACAATTTCACCGGGGCATGCCATTTTAAAATCAATAATAAACGGAATACAAATTTAAAGCTCCAACTGCTTACTAAATACCATATAAAAATCGCAAACTAATTGTATCTTAAAAAGAAGAGAAAAAATATATAAATTAAGGGACCAAGTTATACAAAACATTCAAATGCAGTTAATAACGGGTGAAACCGACGTTGGAATGTGTTTGGAAAAATTGCGTTAGATAATTTTTGTAATTGACAATATTTATTATTGTTATAAACATATCGGTTGGTAAAAGTGGAATTTTTATTCCACCTATCCCTACTAGTGGCTCAACGGTAGGGATAGGTGGAAAAAAATTACATTCTTACCCACCAGGGGGGATGCGTTGGTAGGGACTAGTGGGACAGGCCGAAACGGCTCCCGAAGTTAATGTGAAAATTGATTCCTCCTATAGTTACATACTCAATGATTTTTAGTACATACTTCGACCACTTGTTACGCGCCTATGTATAGTATAAACGCCCTAAAGGGCGCCAGCCAAGTGTTACGACTATCTTAATCGTTAAGCCATCGCTACAAATACCATAAGTGTTCGGTCGGAGACGATATTGCCACCCTCATGGGTCGGGGGCGTGACCGCTACGGGTGGGGTGTGAAGGGAATTTATCCCTGACACAGTTTCCGATTCCGCGGGCGCGGTGTGTCGCGCGTGACTGTGGGCAGTTTATCTATTTCAACGCGGTTAGGTACTACGTTTATCTATTACAGCTTTACGAAGACAATGCCGGTCTGTGCCAACACACGCCTGGAAAATATCAGTCGGTGGGATGTCGGCGACGGTTATCAGACGCGTTTGGGTGTTAGTGGTGCGGTGTTACCATGGTGTTACAAGTTAAGAAGTTCAACAGGTGATGGGGTGGATTGGAAGGTGCCATACCATAAGGCGTGGTGGTCTTAGCGAAATAATAATAATAATATTTATTGTAGGTACACCCAAAGAGGTAGAGTAGGTACTAATAGAGAGGGCATCTTATTAATAACTAAAGTGTATCGATTTTCATCTGCATAGGAATATTTTTAACGGACTTCAAAAAAATAACTTTTTTTTATTGTTCTGGATATTGTTTTTGTTTTTCACAATACAACAATATGTAATTTTGCGGCATACACGATGTCATGTAGGTCCAATGCATCTTGTTTCTTTAGGTGCCATGTCAGTGCTTTCCTTATGTTGTATCGATTTGAGCTGTAATCGATCGAAATCGAGGATCAGGCGCCAGCCAATGCAGCAGCCATAACTCCTTAGCAAAAATTAGTGAGTAGGTATCTACCTATAGGTATCAGCGGTTCCCAATAATTATACTACTTTAATCTGCGAGTTTTCTGAGACACAAGTACGGCTGCCCTGAGCAAAATTTTTTAAATAAAAATATGTTCATGTGGTTGTCATTTTTACTACGAAATATGTCAGTGGAGATCATCAATCATTCATCAGTGAAGATAATTTTCACTTTCCCTTTACTTAAAGATTGTAGAGGAAAAACGTACCGTGTGGGGCCGGTACTTTAAAAGAATAGCCCCACTGCATCTCTCCCCGTGTATGTCGTAAAAGGCGACTAAGGGATATGACTCCCTTATATTACTAGGTGGTAGAGTTTAACCCGCCCGAGTTGGTACCACCACACTGAATGAAAGGTCGGTCGAAACGGCTATGTAAATAGTTTGTGTTTTCCGTCCAGTTCAGTGTACTGCCGTCATAAGCGAAAAGGTGGTATCTACAGTTGACATAGTTTTGAGATAAATGGCATAAAGTAACTTTTTGATATTTAATCACTATGCGGTATGGCTCCATGGAAATTTTGGTCTGTAGATATGTCTTTAGTTGTGTTTTACACAAAAATAGACGAAATTCACCAAATATATTGAAAATGTAGAAATTGTGGCGAAAAAACGTCGATGCCGCCTTTTTATTTTGCATTTTACACAAGCCCCCTTTTTGCTCTTTATCAGTATGATATCTCTGTAGATGCTGCTTTTTTCATATGTCAAAATCATTGTTAGAGAGCAGATACCGCCTTCTTTCTTATGCAGAAAGGTAGAAAATTTTGCACCGATTCCAACGATACTAAAAACGCAATATTGATTTTTTTGTAGATGCCACCTTCTCGCTTATGACGGCAGTGTAGCCGGCAAGACCGAAGGGAAGGCTGACGTGGCACCAAGTTCACCCGGTGTTATGGGCTGACATCACGGATGTTGTAGGTGATGTAGCCAACCGTGTCAGTTTAAAAAAAAAAAAAAAAAAAACGTGGCCGTCAAGTTCGCCCACGCGTACCCCTTATCTTGAGCCTGCGTACGTACCCCTGGGGGTACGCGTACCACTATTTGGGATTTGGGAACAGCTGACCTACATCATTGGCAACTCAGAAAAGATTTTGTATTCGCTATTTTTAGGGTTCCGTATCCGTACGGAAGCCAATTACTATGCCTGCATTGTCCGCCCGTCTTACTTTAGATGGGCTGTATCTTTTGAACCGTTATAGGGAATGCAGTTTAAATTTTATAGCAGGTGTAATAACTAAAAAATAATATGAAGAAAAACAAAAAGTATAAAATTAAGGGGGGTCTCCATACAAGAAACTATTTTTTTCAAACGTTTTTTTTTCTTTTTGTTCTATCGTAAAAACGGTAATACAACAAAAATAAAAACCGGCCAAATGTGATCGGGCTAGCACTAAGGTTCCCGAACTGAATGAAAGAAAGGGCAATTTTTTTGGGTAAATATGTAACAAAAATGTCAGCCTCGGTAGCTCAGTGGTGCCACCGTGGTGGTGCGGTCGGTCGACTGTTATTAAGTAACGCTGAGCGCGGTCAGTACTTGAATGGGTGACCGCTCGACCGTTGGAGGGTGACCGGGGTTCGGATTCCACGTTAAACTGTGGGTTCCTTCCTTCCCTTATTACCTTACTAGGTGGTAGGGTTTATCCCGGCCGGGTTGGTACCACCGCGCTGAGCGAAACGTCGGTCGAAACGGCTATGTAAAAAGTTTCCATCCAGTTCAGTGTGGCAGACATGAAATGAAGGGAAGCACTGACATGGCACCTAGTTCACCCGGTGTTATGGGCTGACATCACGGATGTTGTAGGTGATGTAGCCAAGCGTGTCAGTTTCCATAAAAAAAATATGTATAGTGTGTGGTGGTACCGTAGAGGGTGGTACGGAACCACCTCTTATAACTTTCTTGCGGAACCATTACGGAACCCTCGGCGCGCGATTCCGACTCGCACTTGGCCGGTTTTTTTCTTTCAAAACCGCGCTGCGCAGCGCGTGTGTGTTAAGCGCAGAAATTATCTTATCTAGCTGTTATCGCTATTTACTCATCGGCCATCGCATAAAATGTAATTCGCAGAGTATAACAAAATCTTTGATACACCTTTATGACTTTATCAAACTTACACCAATCCCACTTGTGTAGTAATTATGGAAGATATTTCGAATGCAAGTTGACGTGACAAGGGTTTAGTGTTTTATTTTTATTAATTCAACCGATCCTGGTAAATTCTAGCTAAAGTCAGTTAGTCACATTCCCGATACCGGCAAAACTGGCCCGAAAATGAGTGTGGAGTAAATTGTATTCACAACTAATGGAAGCACTGAGCTAACATACAGCTGAGTGAATGGAAGTGATAGGTAAAGTGTTAGGTAGTGATACGAAGAGTGAAATGTGAAAATGACGTCTGTTGTGAAATCGGTGATATGTTTTATGTTCCTCTCTGTATTTGCGATCAGTCAGCGTTCGCCAGGTAAGACATTCCGTATTGTATTAGTAACTAGTGGCGCCCGCCGCCGCTCCGCTCGCGGTAAAGTCGACCGACCGAATCGGTAGATATTTTCGACTGTGTTCACTTCCAACTCCACTGCTCGGCTCATATGAGTAATGCCGCGATGCTATATAGCCCATAACCTGAGTGACATAATATCGTCGTTGAGATTCGAAAACCTCGTATCTCAATTTTTTTTCAGAAAGTGTTCCTCGAAGTCATACCGCATAGGCCACGTATCTCAATACGATACTTATTAACAAAGATGAGGTACGAGTTATTCGTTTTGCTTATATTTTATAAGCAAAACGAATAACTCGTATCTCAAAACACCATACATTTGCGTTGGCAAAAATTAAAACACGAAACCTCGTATCTTGTTTTAATTGTGAAACTTTGAATAAGAACTGTTTTCATGTTTTCTAACAACATTTCGAAATAAACGGTTTTTTGCTCTCCTGAAAAATTTAGATTTTTGAGATACGAGTTTTTCGAATCTCAAAGACGATATATCGCATTACATAGGCAAAACCGCAAGTAATTAGGTTGAGCCGTACTTGAGTTATTATAAGCGAACATACATAGGTACATATTATACATGCACACAGACGGATGACGTTGGATCTTCCCTACATATTAGATCAACGTCTGCCATCTGTCTGTGTGTATGTATGTATATAAAAGGTATGTATGTATGTTAGCTTATAATTCAAGAACTGCTCAACCAATTCGTTTGTGGTTTTTGCCCATCAACGGCGACATGTTATCTCCGCCAGGTCATATGCTATAATTTTTTTTTACGGAAACTGACACGGTTGGCTACATAACCTACAACATCCGTGATGTCAGCCATGACACCGGGTGTACTAGGTGCCATGTCAGTGCTTCCCTTCATTTCATGTCAGCTACACTGAACTGGACGGAAAACACGAACTATATACATAGCCGTTTCGACGGGCATTCAGTGCGGTGGTATCAACCCGGGCAGGATAAACCCTACCACCTAGTAAGGTAAGAAGGGAATGGAGCTACAGTTTTACTTGGAATCCGAACCACGGTCAGCCTCCAACGGTCGAGCGGTCCACTGCACCGCACCACTGAGCTACCGAGGCTGACATAGCATCACGATATATTATGATATGAGCTAAGCGCAGTGTGGTAGTGAAGAAGTGAACGTAGTCGAAAAAAATTTTTTAGTTTGAAACTACTCAACCTATTAACATAGAATTTTTACCGACTTTGCCGCTAGCGGAGCCGCGGAGTAGCGCCTTATGGTGTAGGTGTAAATGAGCATAATTTTATGTTATGTTATGTATCTTATACGAAATTTCACTTACATGCTTGGACAAATATGTGGACGTTACGGACACATGTCCCAACTGTAAGTTTACCTCCATACTTTCTCTTCTGCCTAACAGATTCTTTATTTATTATACTACACTACAGTTAAATATACTACTACATAAGTGTTAATTTTTGATACGGTTACACATAGGATTGTGTGCTGGCATTTATCAGACGACCGAGCATCATAGGACTATAGATTCTAACGTTATCTATCACTTATCAGCAGTGTTAGGCCTGGCAACAACCACATTTGGGTCATGGTCAAGGTGAAATGTAGACAGAGCGAGGGAAACGTCATGTTTTGGGAAATGTCCTAACTATGGTAACACCCATTGAATTTGTAATTTGATGCTTCGATCCCTAACGTAACAAGTATTTTTACGCTCCTATAGCTATTTTTAGAAAATTTTCTACATGTATGTACCGATGTTCCTAATTAATGCTCTTTATTACGTGGTTTTGAGTGTTGTTTTTCCTTTCAGATGAATGTGAAATTACACACAATAATATACTGGGTGGCCCATAAGTTTCATTCAGTGCGGTGGTACCAACCCGGGCGGGTTATGTAGGTAGACGCTCGCTCGGCGTCATCCTCAGACTTTTTGGGTTATAAATTGTACTTTGGTATCAGTCGAAGAGGCTCTGGTGCGGAGGCTGGCCTGCGTTCAGCACGAGGAGTGCGGGCCGTGCCTCGCCGCCGCCGCGCACTGCCGCTGGTGCGCCGACCCCTACTTCCATCGCAACACAACCGTGCCGCGCTGCAACGACGACGTAAGGTATATTCAGGACACCCTGTACCTACTAGCCTGGCCTGGCCAAGGGTGCCTGAGACACGAGGCGCGGTACTTTAAAAGAATAGCTCCACTGCATCTCTTCCCGTGTATGTCGTAAAAGGCGACTAAGGGATATGACTCCCTTCTTATATTACTAGGTGGTAGGGTTTAACCCGCCCGGGTTGGTACCACCGCACTGAATGAAAGGTCGGTCGAAACGGCTATGTAAATAGTTTGTGTTTTCCGTCCAGTTCAGTGTAGCCGGCACGACCGAAGGGAAGTACTGACGTGGCACCAAGTTCACCCGGTGTTATGGGCTAACATCGCGGATGTCGTAGGTGAAGTAGCCAACCGTGTCTGCTTCCATAAAAAAAATGCTTCAATTAGCCAATATCGCCTCCAAGAACGCGCCATACCCGAGACTTCCCTCTGGATCGAACACAGCTGCGCCTGCTATGCGGACATCTTACATTCAGTACGATGGTACCAACTCATTCGGCTACAATTTGAGCCGACCAGCTAGTAAGGGGCAAGGGATGGGACCTACAGTTTTACACCGGTTCAGAACGGTGAAGCAGCAGGTGTAGATATGCACGTAAATTTTTCCGCGGTTCGATTCCGTCGGCGTGTACCAAGGAGTTTTCTCTGACGAAAAAATTGACGTGCATACCTACACCTGCTGCTTCACCGTTCGAAACCGGTGTAAAACTGTAGGTCCCTTCCCTTGCCCTTTACTACAACTGCCCTTTTCAATGTCCTCGATAGTCGTGTGAGGCACGAAATCTGTGAATTTATTTTTTCAGAAAGGTTGAGGTACAGGGCAAACCCTTAACCCGATCGTCTTTGTTTTAGGCTCAAATTGTAGCTGACTAAATTGTTAAGAGGAGTTTTTCTCAAATTTTTGATATCATTCTTCGTTTCCAAAATATCGAGCGCCAAAATAAAAATTCGGAAAAAATATATAATATTTTTTTCACTATTTCGGCCATAACTTTTTTCGTTTTTTACTCTCTCCAATAATTCTTTTTGCACCTTATAGCTCTCATGAAGACACGTCTTTTTTGAATATAATACCTTTACAACTCTCCGAGATATAAGGGGATCGCACTTTTTCGTGAAATCGGGGCCTATACTGGAACGAACCAAAATACATTTTCAATGTCAAAATGCTTATTTTTCAGACCTATGTATTATGTAAATTAATTCTGTTAACGCTATGACGATGCCATACTGTAAAGTGAATTTACATTTTGTGCCGCCATCTAAGAGTGGTAACAACTCTGAGGCACTATGTTGAAGATTGCTATGTTCTGTGGTAGAAAAGGTAAAAGTGAAAGGTAAAAAAGGTAGAAGTTCAGTTCAAATTAATTCAATGAGTGAACGATTAAATGAATGAAGTGAGTTCTTTGTGTGTGCAGCCTGGTTGAGGCGGGATGCTCGCAGTACGCGGTGGAGCAGCCAGACCCGCCGGTGCTGGAGGTGACTGAAGATCGCGAACTTCAGGATCGGCTGCCTGGCAACACAACCGTCGCCGTTCAGTTGCGGCCGCAGCGGATACGCTTGTCTTTGAGTCCGCGTAAGTACCTTATATTAAGTATATTTGTAGCCTGACTGCATGACTGAATTCGAGGTTAGAGACTCCCGGGTACAACCAATTTCACCCCCGAGAAAGTGCAAATTGGGCTGGCACATTCAGAAATTCCTAACCTAACCTAACCTAACCTAACCTAACCTAACCTAACCTAACCTAACCTAACCTAACCTAACCTAACCTAACCTAACCTAACCTAACCTAACCTAACCTAACCTAACCTAACCTAACCTAACCTAACCTAACCTAACCTAACCTAACCTAACCTAACCTAACCTAACCTAACCTAACCTAACCTAACCTAACCTAACCTAGAGATGATGGCGCTCCACTCGAGCCACGCCGAGGCGCTGCAGGCTGCGCATGCAGATACATATAAAGAGCACCCTGGAGCAGTCCTCCAGCATCCGAAACTGGCTGGCATTCGAAGCCGTAGGCCAGATGGACAAGCTGGAAGAGACGCGAAAAGGAGTAGCACAGCTGCTTGCGCGCCCGGCCGCCGCCGAACTCCGGCCGCCTGGTCCGACCGCCCCTGGGGGCGACCTGCGCGATTCGGGGGAGGCGGCTCGCGCGATAGAGGTGGGCCTGGGCCGGGCCTACGAGCGGCTGGTTGGCCTCCAGCGAATCATGGATGCCATGCGTCACGAGTCGGCACGCGGTGAGACCACCTGTCCAGTCAGAGAGCCTCCGCCGCTTCGAGAGGCGGGCGGCATTGGTGTGCTGGAGGTCGCGGGCGCCGTCCGTGAGGAGCTGGGGCCCCTGCTGCAGGGCGTAGCGGAACTGCAGGCCACGGTGGCTTGGCTGGCGGAGGGCACGCAGAAGCAGGTGGTCTTCCCCAGCGAAGCCACTACTGCCTGTGTGCAGGAGGCCCTGAGGCCTGTCTCTGGCGAGCTCGAAACCCTGCGCGATGCTGTGACCTCTTTGGGGAAAAGTGTCCGAGAGGGTCCCCAGTATCCCGCACCCCCCGTGGCGGATGAACTGGCGCTCACACGGATTCAGCTGGCCGTGGAGAGTCTTGTGGACGACCACCGCGAGCTCGTAAAAACGTCGCGCGCCGGAAGGTCATACGCGGAAGCGGCTGGCGGTGGCGGGCAAGGGGAACGTGCAGCGCCCGCGATGCACGCCGTAACGAGGCCGCAGGAGGAGCACACCATCATCGTGGAATCCCTCGACGTGATGGCTACCAGTGAGGCGATCCTCAACAAGATGTCCAGCGACCTCAAGCTCGACGAGCTCGAGGTGGGATTCACGCGAGTGATGAAAGCGCGGAACATAAAGGTCGTCATGTCCTTTCCCACGAAAGAGGAAAGGGACAAGATCAGGCCCGCCCTCCAGGCCCTCAACCTCAAGGTTGAAAACGCCCGTCAGCACCACCCGTTGGTGCTGCTTACAAACGTCCTAAGGTCGTACGCCGACGAGCAGGTTGTTGCGCTTGCTTGCGGGCAAAACAGGAAGCTCCTGGCTGGAACAGAGCCAGGTTCTATACGGTTTAAGTTCCGGAGGCCGGCTCGGCACCCTCACCTAACCTAACCTAACCTAACTTAACCTAACTTGGGATGCAATGCTTCAAACACCGAGAACTAGACTAGACTCGGTGGTCGATGGTCTAGTATTTAATGTTTACTTTTCGCTACTCGTATAAACCTCATCTGAGATTGTTCAATAATTAATTTATTACTACCTACTTCGATACCTAGACTCTTTTTTTTATATGGAAACTGACACGGTTGGCTACATCACCTACAACGTCCGTGATGTCAGCCTATAACACCGGGTGAACTAGGTGCCATGTCTGTGCTTCCCCCTTTGATCGTGCCGGCTACACTGAACTGGTCGGAAAACACAAGCCGTTTCGACCGACGTTTCATTCAGTGCGGTGGTACCAACCCGGGCGGGTTAAACCCTACCACCAACAGTTTTACGAGGAATCCGAACCTCGGTCAGCCTCCAACGGTCAGCGGTCACCCATCCAAGTACTGACCGCACGCGACAGTTGACTGCCTGCACCACTGAGCTATCGAGGCTGACAAAGACAAAGACTCGATGGTGTTTTGTCCACAGAGGAAAGTCGCTCAATAAAATTCACGTACCGGCCTGCCCGTAACTACCCACTCGACCTGTACTACCTGATGGATCTCACCTGGTCCATGAAGGACGACAAAGAGACGCTCGTCTCGCTTCGGGACCATCTGCCCGCCAAGCTGAAGGAGCTCACCGATAACTTCAGGTATGTATGGCACAGCCGCCGTACTGGACGGCTGTGTTCTGAGGGCCTAGTCCGAGTTTACGTGACAGCTACGTAAACGTCAAATACCGATCGAATTAAGTTTTTATGTATGGAGCTCTCTAGTGGCGCCGCGGTGAGCGTATTGTACTCCCATACATAAAAACTCAATTCGATCGGTATTTGACGTTTACGTAGCTGTCACGTAAACTCGGACTAGGCCCTCAGCTCTTGTTCAGTATTGTCAAAGGGAATCCTCCGGTATGACATCTTATTGGAGGTGATATTTTTTATTTTTTTTATTTTTATGGAAACTGACACGGTTGGCCACATAACCTACAACATCCGTGATGTCAGCCCATAACACCGGGTGAACTTGGTGCAACGTCATTGCTTCCCTTCGGTCGTGCCGGCTACACTGAACTGGACGGAAAACACAAACTATTTACATAGCCGTTTCGACCGACCTTTCATTCAGTGCGGTGGTACCAACCCGGGCGGGTTAGACCCTACCACCTAGTGAAGAAGGGAGTCATATCCCTTAGTCTCCTTTTACGACATACACGGGGAGAGATGCAATGGGGCTATTATTTTAAAGTACCGGCCCCACACGGTACGATATTGGCTGGTTGGTGCATGTGACTTCTCTGGCTCAGCCTATTAGATGACCGCTCTGAAAAGGTGGTATATCGTAGACTTCGCTTTGGATTGCTGTCTATATAGACTAGTACACTTAGTTCTCTCTCTGACTTAGGCCCACTTGCACCAACACAAACTTAAGATATAAACCAGTTGAACTCGTTAAGCTAGCACCCGTTGACTGTGGGAACCGCGTTTAAATCCATAACTCGCTACTTAACTCTAAACTCGTGTTGGTGCAAGTGGGCCTTATTGTGAAAAATTTCGGCTGCACCCTTCCTTCCCCAGTCTTTTTTTTAATTTTTTTTATGGAAACTGACACGGTTGGTTGCATCACCTACAACCTCAGTGATGTCAGCCTAAAACACCGGGTGAACTAGGTGCCACGTCAGTGCTTCCCTTCATTTCATGTCGGCTACACTGAACTGGAAGGAAAACACGAACTATTTACATAGCCGCTTCGACCGACGACGTTTCATTTTACTACCACCTAGTAAGGTAAGAAGGGAAGGGACCTACAATTTTACGTGGAATCCGAACCACGGTTAGGTTAGGTCACCCATCCAAGCATAGGCGCCGATTTTTCCAAATTGTCGTGGGTGCTCGCTCGGTGCTATGATAAATTTACCGCCTGTACCCGCCTATGAACTGCACAAAATTCTACCGAAAAGCGGGTTTTGTGGCGAATTTTTTTGGGGGTGCTCCGCACCCCCACTAAAATTCCTGTGGGTGCTCGGGCACGGGAGCACCCCGGAGTCGGTGCCCCTGCATCCAAGTACTAACAGCGCCGAGGTGTGCTTAACAACAGTCGACTAACCGCACCACTGAGCTACCGAGGCTGACAATCTTTAATCAAGTTCTCCATAAATTCTGTCAAAAGATGTCGTCTCCTCTTGCAGAATAGGCTTCGGCAGTTTCGCCGACAAACCGTTGATGCCTTACATAAACACCGACGAGCACCGCAGAGCCAACCCGTGCACGTCGGAGGAGGACGTCTGTGTGCCGACCTACTGCTTCCGACACCATCTATCGCTTACTGATCAGGTCAGCCCCACTTCATCGTGTCATTCGGCTAGTTCACCCTTTGTCAACTCGGCCTAACGTTCGCTGCACGGTCCGAATAAGTGCGATGAATACGTGAAGCGGTATAAAATATTTGCTTATGAAGTAAAAGCAGCTACTTTTGAGCGGCGGGTGGCCGAGTGGTTTGGGCATCGGCTTCTCATGCGAGATCGAATCCGGTCGGCGTGTACCAATGAGTTTTTTTCTGACGAAAACATTTACGTGCATACCTACACCTGCTGCTTCACCGTTCGTAACCGGTGTAAAACTGTAGGTCCCTTCCCTTACTAGGTGGTAGGCTCATAGGCGACTGGATTGATACCATCGTACTGGATGTAAGATGGCCACATAGCAGGCTCGGCTGTGTTCTCCTCTAGTTAAATACCTATAGCCAGCAATCCAGGCAAGTCTCCGGTATGGCACCTACCTTCTTGGAGGTGATATTGGCTGGTCGGAGCATATGCTTTGGCCCCTCCGACTCAGCCACCCATACCGGATTACATAAAAATCTAATTACATACATCGCATTTCCTCCTAATAAAGTACTAACGACATCATCACCCACCACAGTCAGCCCATATTTATGCAAACGTTAGCATTTATGCAAAGCAAATGGTTGGGATGCGCAATCCCTCAATGTATTCAAAGGTGCCCGTGATCAAAAACTATTTCGTACATACATACATACCGCACGCTATATCCCGACAATCTGGGTAAGCAGAGTAATCCGTGTTGTGCTGCAAGGCTACCAGAGTCCTTGCAGTGCAAGGACTCTGGTAAATTACAGCACAACCTGATCACCACGTTCAGCATACTATTTGGACAAGATAAGTATCAAGCGAGCTTTGCAGAGGGGCTATTCTTTATTCGTACTGGCTCCACACGGTAGGTAGGTACTACTATTTCGCATTGCTAGGTGTAACTATATGTATCATAACAACGATTTCCTGAAGTGGAAAAATAGCATAATATATTGGTCTCTTCATTTTGGACTTCAGATAACCCAAACCACAGAACAGCGGTCCGAGGCCGTGTTCCTCCGGTAAGCCGTGCAAGGCGTCTTTCTTACTCCGTGGCCCAAATCCGCCGCATGAAAGTTATTTTAAAATATCTGTTTGATTTACCGAAAGGTGAGCGAGTTCATCGAGCGCGTGAACAGTTCGAAGGTGACCGCCAACCTAGACAACGCCGAGGCGGGCCTAGACGCGCTGATGCAGACGCTGGTCTGTCACGAGGAGCTGGCCTGGGGAGACGCCAGCAGGAAGATTGTCATCATCCTTACCGACGGCCTGTTACACGTTGCTGGCGATGGAAGGCTTGGTCAGTGCTCCTAAGCCACTCTTTGGAAACGAATTTTTAGAATTATTTCGCCGTTCTAGTATATACCTGTGATTAATATTAATATCTACTTACTCGTATTGCAGGAGGTGTTGTGGAGCGCAACGACGAAAAATGTCATTTGGACGACAACGGTTTTTACACAGCTGCAACTCAATTCGACTATCCATCGTTAGGTCAAATTTATAAACTGCTGGCTGATAAAAAGGTACCATTTCTTCATTACCTTGTGGCATAGAAGCCTGATCTGCATCAGCATAATTAACACGTTTGCATTGACTCAGGTGAATGTTATTTTCGCTGTGACGGAAAACGTGAAATATCACTACGATGGTCTGCAAGAGCTGTTCGAAGAGTTCACCTACATAGGTAAGTTGGAAGCAGACAGTTCCAACATTCTCAACCTGGTGAAGAAAGGCTATGAAGACATCGTCAGCGTAGTCAACTTTGAAGACAACACTGCTGATGGTCCCGTGAAATTGGTTTACTATTCCGACTGCGGCGTTAATGGGAAGATGGTGGAGACCCATAGATGTACGGACGTAGAGTTCGGCAAGTCGTACAATTTTGAAGTCAAGTTGAGGATGGACTCTTGTCCGGAATACAAAAAAGGACAGGTAAGAATTTTACATTCTTTGAAATACTAATTTTCAAATTCAAATTTTTCACGTGCTGCAAGTGAGGGTGCAAGGCATTTCAGAACGGAAAGTTGGAAATTTCAGAAACAAACGATCACAATAAGAGAGAGCCAGCTCGGTCAGGATTCTCTGACCCTGGACGTGGAGCTGCACTGCGGTTGTAATTGCGAAGGAAAAAACGATGATACAGAAGGAGCTTGTCCCGAACACTCGCAAATGATCTGTGGGATCTGTCAGTGTCTCGGCGATTGGTAAGGAACATTGCGGCATTATTAAGTAAAGCCTATTTAGCCAGTATTGTATTGTGTTATAGTGGTGGAGTATAATGTCTTGGAGATGCCATAGGACTAAACCAAGGACTCTGTTGACGTTTTCAGGTCTGGTCCTAACTGCGACTGTCACGTCAGCGACTATGCTGCCTCAGTAGCCCTGACTGCGCAATGTCGGGAGCCCAACGCTACTCGACCCTTGGACTGCTCCGGTGTAGGCGACTGTCTGTGTGGACAGTGCTACTGTGATTCGGGGCGCACCGGAAAGTATTGTCAGTGCAAGCCTTGTCCTATAAATCCGTAAGTAGAAATTCCTTTTTTTTCGTTTAAAACTGACCGCACGCCGCCGCACCGGAACAATTCTTGGCAAACCTGAAGTGACATAGCCCAAACTATGGCAGCAACTTAGGTCATTATCACACTACAGTTCACTCGGAACAACTGGTGTCACGATAGAAGTACCATGAGGTGAGTCCCTCCCTTGGATGACTTCGTGAATTCGTACTGATTTACTCGTGTGTGCTCGGATTTGTAAGGAGGTGTCCACTGTCTCCACAATCTGTAACTTGTTCGCGAACAGTGACAATATTGACAAAATATAAACTCTCAAGATGTGACTGGCTATTAATGGTGATGACATGTTCTGGTTGTCCAACTCTTGACGATGATGCTAATATTCTTGGTTATTGTTCGCAGCGAGAACGGGCTAGAGTGCGGGGGCGTGGGTCATGGCGCTTGCGGGTGCGGCTCGTGCGTGTGCGGCCACGGTTGGTCCGGCGACTCATGCGCCTGCTCCGGCCGCCAGGACACCTGCGTAGCCCCCGGGGACAAGGAGCCCTGCTCCGGATACGGTGACTGCGTGTGTGGTCAGTAAGATTTAGATCAATTTGAATAAAGTGTTTGTACATGTTTATCCATTTAGGCTAGATCCTGCCCTTATTTTAATTATATGATAGAATTTAACCCGTTCCCTTCCGAATTTAAGGTTTCATGATAATACAGTCTTAGACCATTGTGACAGCATTTCGTGGTTTCTGGCTAGTGATCCATAATGCCTAGTAGATAGGCAATAAGAGTTCATACGCAAAAATTTTACACGTGGCTTAATTTTATAACTACCGGGCGCTCCGGAGCCAGGTCAGGGTGCTCTGCCTCGGTTGCTGCGCCCCGCATACCAGCGTCCACCGGATGCACCTAACCTTAGCCTCACCCCGCACCTATTCCCCCACATATATGAGGTGTAGTCTCTCCTCTCCCAGGAGACAGTGTCTAAAAGTGGGACACTAAGGTCTGATGGCGAAGGACCATAAGCCGTTATTGGAAAAAAAGATAAATACGTCATATAATATTACTAATTTTGTCGTCAAATTGATACGATCGGATACCGGCTACCTCCTTTTACTTCTGGAAGAGCTTATATGAAGCAGCAAATTAATTAAAATCCCTCTTTGAGATTGCACCCCGGTAGTCTAGCTACGTGTATGTTTTATGGTACTCACTATATCCTTGTGCCGTATCTGAACCTTAATAAAGAAATTCAATACAAGTAGATATATATCCTATAGATAAATGTTGCATTCTGTGCAGGTGAATGTCAGTGTTCAGTGGAAGACGGATTGCGGTACGCAGGCGCATTCTGCGAGACCTGCTCCACCTGCAGCAACTCCATGTGTTCTCTATGCGAGCCCTGCGTTGCGTGCACCCTGCTCGCCAACTGCACCACCGAATGCATTAGCAATGACGTCACCTGCAACGTCACTGTCGACCTCAATGGTTCGTTCTTTTCGATGTCATCAACTTCCGTACGATTCTTTCACCAGTTTTGGTCAAAGAGTAGCGAAACACTAGATTCACCAAACCAGTGGTAAATGACTGGCAGAGGATTGGGTTGAGCCATACTGCGTAACGAGACAATTCGCAGACGCACCAAAGTAGTCGATTTTGGACATCGGGTAGCTCTAACGGGAGTGGACTGGGCACGTCAGACGACGAGACGACGGCCGTCTGAGTAAACCGGGTTCTACACTGGTGGCCGTGGATGATAAAACGGAGTGTGTGAAGGAAGACTACCCGCCAGGTGGGACGAAGCGACGGTATTATGTAAGTTCGTCGGAGGCAGTCAATGGTTCCGTACTGCTGAAGGCCGTGAGGACTGGAGGAAAATTGGAGATGCCCGGCAGTGGACGTATAAACACCGACTGTTGCGGCAGAATGTTTTCGCATCAACAGCTGGTAGTGAAACTTGTGGTCACGTACTGGGAATAAGGACGGTTGGGTGTGACAGCGGAGAGCGCAGCAGACGAGCGGCAGGCGTGGTGCGTGGTGCGGGCGGAGGAGGAGGGGCTGGAGTGCGAGTACGGCTACACGTACCGCTCGCTGGGGAAGCGCGTGGTCGGCGCCACCGTGCGCACGCGCCGGTGCGCACAGTTCCGCAGCGCTATGATAATGACGGTACCAAGTCTTTACCTTATTTTATTCACTCACTCAAGGCTTAGACAAAAAGTTGGACGCCTAACAAATACTCTATTTAATCTCGCATCTCGTTAGAAAGCGGTCACACCTATAGTTTTCTCATGCCATGCCATCCGCTTATTTTAATCGTGTAGTAAAAGTCATGTAGTACCTGCGAGGAACTTCACTTTAATTAAGCGACCACCTCGGAGTCCTACTGTGGCAAACCTAAACTTTCGTCGCCATATAGAGGGCAAGGCCAAGCTGACTTCTAAAAAGCTGGGTGGGCGTCGTCAATAAGGTGCAATGGTACTTCAAGCGGGACCAAATGCTTTTGTACAATCGCAGATCAGGTCCAGCTTGGAGTACTGCTCGCACCTGTGGAATGGCTCTGCCAAATACCCGCTTGCGCCAGTAACTTACATCACAAGACCGACCACCACGTTTAGCAAAGTATTCAGACAAGATAACTACTCGTATCAAGTAGCAAGTAAGGCGCGATAAAATAAAATATTATTGATTATTTAATAGCACTGATTATTTCTCGATTTATAAGCTAACATAGAACCTATGACGGCAACACATCTGTCGTTACAGATTTTGCGCTATATCTACCTACTTAGTTAGGATGTCAATGACGACTCCGGTAACTATGAAACAATCTACTAAGTAACACTCGATGTTTCTAATGTCCCTATGTTGTCTAATGTTTTATCATCATCATCAGCCAGTATCGGTCCACTGCTGGGTCTCCCAAGGCACGTCACAACACGCGCTCATCGGCTCTTCTCGTGCATCCACTCCTATCCATCCTCCTTGACGACCTAAAAAAGGTAGCCCGCAGTGGATGGATGACCGGGAAGAGCGAAAGACAGCGTGTGGAATGTCTCAAGCTGCTGTAATTGTTATGCCTGCTTGTTCTCAGAACGGCCTCATCATCATGGCCGTGACAATAGCGGCCGGGCTGATCGTGATAGTGATCGTGAAGAGCGGCCAGATCGTTTCGGACCGGCGCGCGTACGCCAAGTTCCAGAAGGAGACGGAACGCAGCATGCTGAAGATGTCCAATCAGAATCCGCTCTACGTTTCGCCTATTTCCGAGTTCAGGCTCCCAGACTCCTTCCCGAGGGATAATAATTTAGATAACCAATAAATTGGTTCTACGTATTATTACTGAGAAACTTTACTGACGACGGTGAGATTGATGTTCTGTGGAGGACTAAACTCAATTTAATGTGTGGTCAAGTCAAACTCATCTTTCTAGTTTTCCCTCGTCTCTGAAATAGTAGATGGTCCCATAAGTCAAGACCATGGAATATGGAACCGATTGACCGGGCATAAAATTTAAGGGCGTGATTTTGTTTTTCGAATGGATCTTCTTTTGGACATTTTCCTAAAATATAAATGTTTAAATCAATTGATGATTGTAAGTATCAAGTTGTTATATGAATGAATGCATACGGTTGTATGTTGGTTTCAACAAGTCAAATAATGTGTTCCTAACTAATATGAATAATATGTTATTTTTAATGTATGAACAAAGCTCGTGTTATATTCTTAAACATTTATAGCGAAATATAAAAAAAATTAATTACATTATTCGTTATTTATTATTCCTCAATTATTTCCAAAACCGAGAATTTAATCACTGTGATTTTATATGTTGTATGTATGCTGTTTGTGGAGACTGGCCTGCTTCATGTGGCAGTGTGGTGGGTATATAACTTTATATAATTTCGTATTAAAAAAAATCAATTTGTCATGAAGCTGCATCTGTCATAATAATAAATTAGCACATATGTGTCCAGGCAATGGCAAACATTTTTGTAAATTACACATCCAGTGAAGTTTCTTGAAAAAAACAATTGAACGTCGTTTGGTTTCGGTTGTGAAATAAGTGCTCCGCTGAAAATATTCTGCAAATCCCTCCTAATCTACAGTCGTTCCCTTCCGCTCACCTGGCTTTGTAATCCTGCTCCTATCAAGTGGTCTTCTCCTCCTCTCCTGGCATCCTGCAAGCATCCTGCATCGCTCAGTGAAACAATTGAAGGTCGTCGGAGGATACACGAGTTTCTTTTGGCTGAGTTATTTTATAAAATTTTATTGAGCTAAGTAAATGTAATTTGCACTAGGAAGTTGGTTTAAGCACTTGAGTAACAACAATGCCACATAAGCCTCCCGACCCTGAAGATCCTGGAGGAGGTGGTATGTTGCCGGGGTCATGCCGGCGGTCTCTCGATCTTACTAACACTCAGAGCGTATCGCTCAGTGACGAATCCTTTGTCAATAATGCTCCTCCTTCCCCTAGCTTGTACATGACAATTGATACTAATAATTCATTTGCAGCTTTTGATACTTCCTTGAATGAGGATGGCTTTTTGTTGCCTCCCTCAGCCCCTCGCGCCCTTCCGGAAGTGTGCAGGCATGGAAAAAGGAAGGCGCCTAAATCTGACAATAAGAACCAAAAACTGTTTCGATCTAAATCCCAGTCTAATGTTTTGGATTCGTCAGATAGTCAAATAGAAGATGAGAAAATCTTAAAAAAAAAAAAAAATTTCTCAAAGAAGACTTCTTCCCCTACTGATCCTCTTGTTCATGTTCTTCCCAGTGAAACAGAGGCAGAGGAAAACATTAAAAATTATAATAATTCCTCAAAGTTGACTACTATCCCTTCTGCCTCTCTTGTTCATGGCTCTCCTAGCTCAGTGAACAGGAAGATGTATAATTCTTTAGATAAGGGTCCATTCCTAGTTCACGTGCAAAAAGAGTTTGAAGATCCCTCGGCGGGAACATCCATTCATCCCATTACTTTTGGACTCCTCATGAGGAAGATGAACATCTCAAACATAGTCGAAGATGGGGTAAAGAGCATTGGTCGAAACAGGGTTTCCATAGAGTTGAAACATTTTCAGGATGCAAACGAGCTTGTCTTAAACGAAATGCTCCTAGAAAAAAAGTACAAGGCTTTCATTCCCTCATTTAACGTCACTCGCATTGGAATTGTGAAGGGGATCCCTCGGGAGTGGTCTCCGGAACAAATAATAGAAGAGGTTCGTGTCCCGGAAGGATATGGCCCTGTATTGAAAGCTCGTAGAGTAAATTATAAAAGTTCAGTGGATGCCACAGTCGTTTGGAAACCAACAGAGTCGGTCATCTTAACATTTGACGGTCAAACCCTTCCCAAAAGAATTTTTTGCGTTCATTCTTCACTTGTGGTAGATCTGTATAAATTCCCTACGATACAGTGTTTCCATTGTTGCCGATTCGGTCATACGAAGGTACAATGCAGGTCGAAACCTCGTTGCTACAGGTGTGGTGAGGCGCACTCTGGAGAAGTGTGTGCTCTGGATGAAGCGGATGTCTCCTGCATTACCTGTAGAGGCAATCACTTTGCCATTAATAAAAAATGCCCAGAATTTTTAAGACAGCAATCTATTAAACATCTTATGGCGGAGGAAGCAATTTCGTACCCAGAAGCCTCGAAAAAATTTCCCGTTTATGGAAATCGGTCTTATGCAAGTGTGGCGTCCACTTCATCAGTGAATACTCCGTCTAGAAATATTCGTATTCCATCTATCAATTCTTCTAATTCTTCATATAAGAAAACGGTTCACTTGAATCCTCGATCCCATGCTCCCCTCTCTCCTGGTTATGACAGTAGAGAACATAATTCTCTTCTCAAGAGTTTCGATATTCCTCCCTCTTCAAACGGCTGTGCGTACCCTCCAGAGGTTCAGTGTTCGGGTGATTCCTCTGATTCAATCATTACTTTAATTTCTTTACTTGTGAACCTTGTCTCGTCCAAATGCTCTTTACCGTCCAACGTTGCCTCTAAACTGTTTCCTATTTTATCTATTTTAAAAGATGCCCTTCTCAAGAACAACGTTTCTACAATGGAATAGTAGAAGCGTTGTTCGTAAAAAGTCTGAAATTGTTTACTTAATTAATAAACACACTCCCATGGTGTTTGCCATTTCTGAGACTTGGCTTAAACCGGATTCCCACTTTCGGGTTCCCGGCTATGCTATTCTCAGGGATGACAGACAGGATGGATGGGGCGGTAGCGCCCTCATTGTAAATAATTCATTTCCTTATTCTCCCATTATCTTGCCTCCCCACGGTGACAGTATTAATGCTGTTGCGGTGAGGGTGCAAAATATTTCTTTCCTCTCAGTTTATGTTCCTAAACCATCCCCTTCTTCTCATCAAGTTTTAAAGTCTCTCATTTCTTCCATTCCCAAACCCTTTTTAATTATGGGAGATTTTAATTGCAAACATACTTTATGGGGTGCTCCTTCCTCGGACTCATTTGGCTCTAAAATGGTAGATATCATGGATGAGCTAAATTTGTGTCTGTTGAATGATGGATCTTCCACCCGCCGAGTATCGCCTTTCCAGAACCTCAGCTTTGTAGACCTGTCATTCTGCTCCCCAGATCTTGCCTTATTACTCTCCTGGAATACCTTGAGCTCAACTCATGGAAGTGATCACTTTCCAATTTTAATGACGATGCCTTCTCGGAACTTCCCCCTTCCTTCAAGAAAGCCACTTCAGAAATACCGGGTTTCTGATGCCGACTGGTATGCTTTTAAAAATGCAGTGGATGAAAAGATAAAAAATCTCCCCGCTGTCAATGAAATTAATTTTCAGTGGTGCTATTCAAAATTTGTAGAATCTCTTATCTCATCAGCTGATGAGTTTATTCCATTAAAGAATTCTGCTCTGAATAGGCGTCCATCCCCTCCTTGGTGGGATGCAGAATGCACTGAAGCTATAAAAGTGAGAAAGCAATCGGAAAAAAAATATGCTGAATGTATGAACAATTGCAATTTTTTACATTTAAAAAAAACATCAGCTCAGACCACTCGGATGCTAAATAAGAAAAAAAGAGAAGGATGGCGCAGGTTCTGCGAGTCTTTGTCCCCCATCACTCCCCCGTCTATTGTGTGGAAAAACATAAAGAGATATAGGTCGGCTTTCAGAGAAGATCCTCCCCCCAAGTCTTCATCAGATTTATGGATGTTTGAATTTCTTAATAAACTAGCCCCGTCGTCGTCACCTCAACTGACTGAGATTCCTTTGCTGTACCATCCATCCCCTTCCTTGGACCCCTTAGAAGCTCCCTTTTCTTTGGAAGAACTTCAAAAAGTGTTAAAATATGTAAATGACACTGCCCCTGGCATTGATGGGATCCCATATTCATTTGTTAAATATTTAAATAACTTCAGTCTTGAATATTATTTACAATTAGCAAACCATTCCTTTTACACAGGTGTTGTCCCTGAGAGTTGGAAATCTCAGATGATTATTCCTATATTAAAACCAAAAAAGGATCCTAGTGTGGGGTCATCATACCGTCCTATTGCCCTCTCTTCTGTGCTTTCAAAGGTGACAGAGCACATGATTAAAAACCGATTAGAATGGTTTGCTGAGAGTAATGGGCTATTATCTGATTCTCAATACGGATTCAGAAAAGGCAGGAGTACCATGGATAACTTAAGTATATTTTGCACTGACATTCGCTTAGCCTTTAGTCGCGATGAATCTTTGGTAGCGGCCTTTTTAGATGTTTCTGGAGCCTATGATAATGTTCATCTTCCTATTCTCAGGCAAAAACTGATTCAGCTGGGTGTGCCTGAAAAGTTGGTTCTTTTTATCAACAACCTTCTAGTGCAAAGAACAATCTTCCTCAGGTCAGAAGATGGACAGCTTACTCAGTCCAGAACTCTCTGGAAAGGTCTGCCTCAAGGATCAGTTATAAGTCCCCTCTTATATAATTTGTATACATGTGATTTGGCTTGTTCTGTAAATTCAACATGTCGTGTCTTGCAATATGCTGATGATTTGCTAATATATATCTCAGATAAGTATATTTCTAAAGCTGCAGATATAGTCAACTCTTCTATTAAATCCTTAGTTCAGTGGTTAAACTCTCATGGATTGGATTTATCCCCTTCCAAGAGTAATGTAGTAGCTTTTTCAAGAAAGCGAAATATTCCTAATTTATCTATCTTTGTATGTGAGTCCCCTGTTCCCCAACTTTCCTCAGTTAAATTTCTTGGAGTTATTTTGGACTCGAAGATGACAGGAGTCCCTCATATGGAATATATAGTGTCCAAAACTGAGAAAAACATTAACATTATTCGTTCATTAGCGGGTGTGTGGTGGGGTGCCCATCCATTCTCGCTTAAATTGGTATATAATGCTATTATTCGCAGTCATCTGGATTATGGTACATTTATTTTTGAACCAGCAAACGGTAAAGCTTTAAAAAGTCTGGATCTTATACAGTCCAAGTGCCTGCGCATTATCTCTGGAGCCATGAAATCATCTCCTATAAATGCTCTTCAGGTTGAATGTGTGGATGCTCCTTTGTACTTACGGAGACAATATCTGTCAGACAGATACTTATTTAGGGTAGCTCAATTTTCTACTCATCCAATCCTTCCAAAACTCCAATTATTATCAAGATTTTCCTTCACAAAAAGATATTGGTTAAATAAAACTTCCCCTAGACTTGTTAAAAGTTTTCAAAGATTCTCTGCTTTGAACAGTGTTACTTATAGATCAAAAAGTCTTCCTCTCTTTGAAACTTCGTATCAAGCTCTGATCTATTCCCCTAAAATTGTTCTCAATTTTGGAATTGATAAGAATTCTTCAAAAGCGAATGATGAATTTAATTTCTGGCTAAAAGAAAATTGGCATGATTATCATTATATTTATACTGATGCTTCTAAACTGTCCCCGGTTGGATGTGTAGGTTCCTCTCTTTTTCATCAAAATTGTGACATTGTTTGTAAGACCAAGAGTCCCCCTGAAGCATCTGTATATACAGGTGAAGTCCGTGCTATCTTGGAGGCGTTGAAATATATCCAACTATCTGGATCCATGGTTAAAAACTTAATTCTCTCAGATTCACGAAGTTCCCTTCAATCAATTGCTCAAAATCCTTTCAAAACTAAGACTCATAATCCTCTTATTCTACAAATCAGGGAACTTCTGTTTCAATTTCATTTAAACAAAATTGAAGTTGTTCTTGCATGGATCCCTGCTCACTGTGGCATTATGGGTAATGAACGTGCTGATGAGTGTGCTAAAGATGCAGTGATCCATGGTGACCGATCAAACTTTAGAAACTATTGTCATGACTTAATTTGTTTGCCTCAGGGTTATCAACAAAAATCTTGGTCTAAGGCTTGGCATAGGACAAGTAAATATAAAGGAGCATTTTATGCTAATATCCAGCCTGAGATCCCATCCAAGCCATGGTTTTTCAAATTAAATGTGAATAAAACAGTTGCTTCAGTAATATGTAGGCTTCGAATTGGTCATGTTTGTTCTCCTTTTCACCTAGCTAAATTGCATATTAAGGACTCTTCGCTATGTGAGTGTGGTCTGGACGAGGGTACAGTCGAGCATATTCTACTTGCTTGCCGGCTGCATACGCCTCCTCTTTATGATTCTCTCCCTAGGCTTAAGGTTCCTCTTCCCACTAATGTTTCATCCCTTCTTTGTTCAAATAATTTCAAAATTCTTAAACTATTAGCCTCTTTTATTAGAACTCATGATATTAAGTTATAAACTTACTGATTTAGATCTATTTGTATAATTATATATATTCTTTGTATTTGATATAGTGAATATAAAAGTATATACATTTTCCCTTTTAATTTTCTCCTTCATCTGAGTGCAAATTATTCATTGTTTATATCAAAATTATTTGTTTTCTCTATGTGAGAAGTAGTACTTATTTATTACCGTGGATCTTTCAAGACTTGATATTGGCGCAATAAGTCGAACGTATATCGGCTAATCGCCAGAAATAAAAAGAAGAAGAAGAAGAAGAAGAAGTTTCTTGTCAGTCCTTCCTTCTTCACCCTGTGATAATCGAACTGGCAGAATGTTACAATGTAAATATGACAAATCTGAGCTCAGTGTGCGGCCAAGAGATGACAAATAAACAATATAAATTTGGTAGAACCACGTTTCACAAGAAATTTACCACTACGTGCACCGACGACCGTCTAGTTATACAAAAATGTTACGATCACAAAACGTAAAACAGGTGAAGTTTCTTCCCAGCTACCTACTGAAACTACAATTTATTGCATGAATAAATTGTAGTTTATGCAGCAAATTGTAATTATGTAGTAAAATTTGGTAAAATGCAGCAATTTTCCCCCACAATAAGACGAGGACTGGATGAATTTTCCACTTTTAATTATGGTGACTGTATTCTGACCATTTGAAATTCTGACGAATTGCTAATCTGACCATTTGAAAGTCTGACGATTTGAAAATCTGACCAAATGAAAACAAAGGATAAAAACTCATCCCTAATACATTTCATATTATGCACATCCACTCTCAGCGTCACAATCTTGTCAATGTGCGTACGGCGTGCCTGCAGTGAATATTAATTTACGCAAGGGTTCCGAAGTTATTCCGTGAGTGCTAAGATTTGCAAATGAAAACAAAATCATTCATAATAGGCAACGCTTTATTTTCGAAATGTACTTATACATAGCATGACGTGTAGGTTCAAAACTACAGAACATAATATAAATACAAAATATGCATTCGCCACAAACGTAAACCAGTAAATAATAAAAAACAATAACACGTTCTAAGAGTGAAGTTTTTTGCACTAAACAGCCAGGAAAAAAGATTCCCAACACCAATCAACGTTCAAAATGATACTCTTCTTGAGCATTGCATCCTGTCCTATATATATTTTATTTTAGCATAGATTACAACCCTCATCGTGGAAGGGAGCGGAGCAGTGGCAGTGGTGAGTTTCTACAGAGAAATGTGAATATGAGATAAAGTGTCCCCCTTTCTACAGAGAAATGTGAATATGAGATAAAGTGTGTGTCGCCCCCCCCCCCCCCCCCCCACCCTCCCCTTTCCACAGAGAAATGTGAATATGATGTAGTGAGTGTATGACCCGGCTCTGCGGTCACTGCACCGACGCGGTACCCTCTCTACCTATCGATACGCAACCTTATAAATATACGCCGCGCCGCGGCCCAAGCAGTCAATCATTATACATTCTAACCGATCACCGTGTTTCATTGATTCCGGTACATAGCCACCGATACTAGGCTATATTGGTGACCCCGACAAAGAACATTGCAACCACTCTGGACATATTCATATACTTTACAAATAAATAAACATTAGTGCAGTGAGTGAAGGATGCTGCCCGCAGGACACTACCCGCCAGCCAACACCATGGCGCCACTACCTCCGCAGTCTGGCGCCATACAGTCAGCAACACCGCCATCGTCAGAGCTGCAGAGCATTTCCATCAACACGAGGGTACCCGAATTATTCTGGAGGGACCAGCCTCGACTGTGGTTCTTCCAGTTCGAGGCGATCATCGCCCCGCAGAAGCAAGGCGACGAGACAAAATACAACCTCGTGATAGCGAAACTGGGGCGCGACGAGTTACGACAGGTAACAGATATCCTTACCGAGCCACCATCTGACAACAAATATGGCAAACTTAAGGCCCGGCTCCTTGCTGTTTATGAGGAGTCGGAGACACGCCAATTACAACAGCTTTTGGGAGAAATTGAACTAGGTGACCAAAAGCCATCCCAACTCTTAAGGCGCATGAGGGAACTGGCTCGTATTATGATACCAGACGAAACCCTAAAAATCCTGTGGACAGGACGACTGCCACACGCTACACGCGCGGTTCTCACAGTTTGCGACACGGGCGACATGGAGAAGCTGGCCCAGATAGCCGACAAGGTACAGGAAACGTCACGACCCACAGCCATCGAAGCGGTCGAACGCCAGCCGGCAAACCTAACTATGTTAATGCAAGAGATGTCACGAGAAATCGCCGAGCTACGAAATGAGATAAGATCGCGCGGCCGCAACTCACGTAGCGCGTCACGCGAGGAACCGGCGAGACCTTTCCGCCACCGCTCATCCAGCGGCAGCCGTAGAAGGTGCCCGCAGCCAGGTGATTCCAACTACCTGTGCTACTACCATTTCCGCTTCGGAAACGCCGCCCATAAATGCGGTGACCAGTGCACATTCAGCAAGGCGACGTCGGAAAACTAGACATGGCGCCGATATCGGATAGTGTCGGCGCCGACACCTCAGCGCGACTCTGCATTACCGACCGAGCAAATGGACTTCGTTTCCTCGTCGATACAGGCGCTGATATATCCGTCATTCCCAAGCAAAACATCACGGCTAAAAACATCAATCCCACAGACTACCAGCTATATGCAGTAAACAATACGCCCATTAAGACCTACGGAGACAAAACTATAACACTAGACCTAGGACTCCGTAGATCACTTAGCTGGACCTTCATCATAGCTGACGTTAAACGACCAATATTGGGAGCAGATTTTCTCAAGTCCAAGCAGCTGCTGGTTGACCTACATAACAAAAGGCTAATCGACGGAGTGACTAAACTATTTACGAACGGATACCAAGTCATCGATACGAGCACAACCTTACGCCTCATCGATACGAGTAACCCTTATCATAAACTCCTGAATGAATTTCCCGAAATCAGCCGGGCAGAATCACTCAAACTCGCCCCAAAACACAACGTTCAACATCACATCTACACAAACGGACACCCGGTACACGAGAAAGTACGTCCATTGAACCCAGCCAAGTACAAAGCAGCCAAAGCCGAGTTCGAAAAAATGCTGGCGCTAGGAATTTGCCGGCCATCCAAATCACCGTGGGCAAATCCCTTACACGTAGTTTCGAAGAAAAACGGCGAGCCCAGACCATGCGGCGATTATCGCCGACTCAACGCGATTACAACGCCCGACCGCTACCCCGTACCACATCTACTCGATTTCACATTCATGTTAAGCGGCAAAACCATATTTTCAAAAATCGATTTGCAGCGAGCTTATCATCAAATACCTATAGCAGCCCAAGACATACCTAAAACAGCAATTATAACACCATTTGGCCTGTACGAGTTTACGAAGATGAATTTCGGCTTGCGAAACGCCGCCCAGACGCTACAAAGGTACATCGACGAGGTGTTACGCGGTCTAGACTTCGTTTTTGCATACCTAGACGACGTACTAATCGCGTCGGAAAATGAAGAACAACACTTAAAACATCTCCACGAAGTACTAGGACGCCTAGATAAATACGGAATGACAATCAACGCAAGCAAGTGCGAGTTCGGGAAAAAAGATATAATATTCCTCGGATACCACATAGCTGAAAATGGCATCACACCTAGCGAAGAGAAAGTCAAGGCCATAACGGATTTCCCACAACCGCAGACCATCGAGCAGCTGAGGCGGTTCTTGGGAATGACAAACTTTTACCGAAGCAGCATCCCTAAAGCGGCTGAGATACAAGAAGAACTCAACAAATACCTACATAACTCCAAACGAAAAGACAAAACCAAAGTAGAATGGTCGGAAGCCGCTGTCAAAGCCTTTGAGAAGTGCAAGAGTAGCATAAAAAGCACTATCACACTTTCTCATCCGTCCACAACTGCCCCGCTGGCTCTCAATACAGATGCGTCAGGAAATTGCGTAGGCGCAGTGTTGCAACAACGCGTCGACAACAGCTGGAAACCTCTCGGTTTTTACTCAAAAAAATTAAGCGAAACACAACAACGATACAGCACCTATGATCGCGAATTACTCGCAATATACATGGCCGTAAAACACTTCAGATACATGGTCGAAGCAAGAGAATTAACCGTATTTACAGATCATAAACCTCTCACGTTCGCGCTGACCAAAAAAATCAGTACATCAGATAATCCAAGACGCCTCCGGCAACTAGACTTTATTTCACAACTATGCAGCAACATTCAATATATAAAAGGTGAAGACAACGTCGTAGCAGATACACTTTCACGAATCGACGAAATTCGCTTACCAAGCATTTTCGAAGAAACGAGGTTCGCGCACGAGCAAGAACAAGACAATGAACTCCCCGCATTACGCAAGAAAGACAATTTAAAATTCAAGCCGATATTATTGCCACACTCTGACACAGTCGTAACTTGCGAAACGTCAACAGAAAACGCACGCCCGTACATACCTAAGAGTTACCGTGAAGAATTAATAAAAACCATGCACTCGGTAAGCCACCCCGGGATAAAAGCCACGCAGCAGCTTATCGCGCAACGCTATTTCTGGAATGGTATGAATAGAGAGATCAACAACTTCGTTAAGACGTGCATCCCGTGCCAGCAAGCAAAAATTAACAAGCACACAACCACGCCAATCGGGAGCTTTGCAAACGCCGCCAGGTTCGAACATGTACACATAGATATAGTAGGTCCATTGCCCATATCAGACGAAAAAAGATACCTACTCACCATGGTCGACAGGGCAACGAGGTGGCCCGAAGCTTTCCCGCTGGGAGACATAACAGCAGAGACAGTAGCAAAAACATTCTACGAGGGATGGATCAGCCGTTTCGGCACACCCATACGCCTCACGACAGACCAAGGCCGACAGTTCGAGAGCGACTTATTCAACAATCTCATGAAAATACTGGGTACTCACAAGATACATACCACCCCCTACCATCCAAAATCTAACGGCCTTGTAGAACGATGGCATCGATCTTTGAAAAGCGCACTTATGACGTGCTGCCAGGCGACAGATTGGGTAAAAAATTTACCAATAGTTCTACTCGGTCTCAGAGCCACGATACGAGGAGACACCGACGCCAGCGCAGCCGAGATGACCTATGGCACGACTATTCGACTTCCTGGAGATTTTTTCGTCACAACGAGTAACAATAATAACAGCATAAACGACACAGATTTCGTCAGAGATCTGCGCCATAGAATACAGAATTTCAACACACCGCAGACGCGACAGCATGACAACAGAAGATGTTTCACGCCAACCGCTTTAAAAACATGCACTCACGTATTCCTGAGGACCGACGCAGTTCGTAGACCCCTTACAGCACCGTACCAAGGCCCTTTTCGGGTACTAAACAGAGGGGAAAAATGCTTCACACTACAATTGCCAAATCGCACCGCAGTTATCTCGACCGATAGGCTCAAACCCGCGTTCTTGATAACACCTGAAGGCGACACGCCGACAGGACGAACAGCCCCACAAAAACTCATCAGTCACGAAAAGACGCAGACGGAACCCTGCAGCGGGACACAAAACAATTACGTCACACGTTCCGGACGAACGGTCAAAAGAGTTCACTTCGCACAGTAGAATATATTGCGACACATCCATTTCTGAACAAGTTCATTCACGCGACGTCGACGCAGCAAACGCGCGCCGTCAGCAGACAACAGCACGCGCCCGCTGCACATCAGTGCACGGACCGTCCCAGCTGACTCCGCAACCGGACACGCGCGCGGGACCTTGCCCCGCGCCACGACTGCAAAACCCATACTCAACATTCCTTAGAGCAGTGATAACAGTGAAAGCAAACGAGGACGCTCAAGGTCCATCGGAAAATGTAATAGTAGTGTAAATAAGCATCAACTCTAATAATAAGAACTCATTTTATATAAGATTATAACTTTGTAACTAATCTAATATAATCTTAGGGGGGAGGATTTGTAGTGAGTGTATGACCCGGCTCTGCGGTCACTGCACCGACGCGGTACCCTCTCTACCTATCGATACGCAACCTTATAAATATACGCCGCGTCGCGGCCCAAGCAGTCAATCATTATACATTCTAACCGATCACCGTGTTTCATTGATTCCGGTACATAGCCACCGATACTAGGCTATAATGAGATAAAGTGTGTCCCCCCGCCTCCCCACGCATACACGTGCGGACTAGTCGGTGACTTGTGTAAGAAGAGCGCAGCCTCTCATGATCCAGTAGTCCTGCGGTCTGGCGGTCGGCAGCAGCACGGGCAGCACGAAGTTGGTGCTGTGCCCGGTTGTGGACAGAGTGCCGGCGCGCTCCGACGTCTTGTACATCGGCGCCTCGTAGCGGGTGTCCGGCTTTTTAATCTCCAGCACCGGTTTGAACCAGAACACGGGAAGCGGCGGGTTTGTCTGACCTGCACGTTCAACATTTTATTTTATTTATTAAAAAATATATGTACACACCCAGTATCGTGTTCCAGGGAGAAAATAATTTAGAATAGACACATCAGAAATAATGTTTTAATAAATATATAAGACAAAAACACCCAGACAGAGCTATCAGGATCGTGGCACGTGGAGATCCGTTGTCTCTGTAACAGGGGTGACGCTATGTATCGTAATCATTGTGTGTATGTATGTAAACCTAGACTTACCGCAAAGAGCGAACACTCTGAAATTCAATACCCACTAGAAAAAAAATTAAATGAATATACAAAAGTTATAAAACCACTAAGTTATACCGTAACCAAGTATTACAAATTCAGTTTAAATCTGCACCTAAAGCTAACACGTAAATAAAAAAAAATACTTACGAGTAAATAATGATATAACCCCAATTCTGCACAAAACTCATTAACAATGATCGCGATGTGGATGTCCAGATGTAGCTTCGAGTGTAAAGTAACCCCGAGATCCGTTATCTCATCAACCCTGTCGATAGTTTGACCACCTAACATGCAGTTTTAGACTAAATGGACCTTCTTCTTAGTGAAAGTAATCGTTTTACAATAAGATGATGAATTGATTTAATTTGAGAGACCAACAACAGAGAGAAACCGCGTGGCACTACCATTTGTGTCATGGGGAACTCCTATTCCCTTCAGCACTACCAGTAGTGCCAAAGGGAAACATTTCGTTTCAATAACACAACGAGGCGATGCCAGTAGTGTCATGGACTATATCCCCAGACTAACTCTTTGGCGGTGATACGAGAGGCAACACTCGTTTCCAGAAGCGGCCGCCATCCTGGAAGTCCTGGAATCTACCTAGAGGACGAAAGCCTTGGCCTCCTCCGACCAAGTGCCCGAAGATATAAAAGGATAAAAATAAATTTATAAAACATGAATAAATAGCATGACACTAGGGGCATCGCCTGGTTGTGTCATTGAGACGAAATGTTTCCCTTTGGAATTTCTGGTAGTGCTGAAGGGAATAGGAGTTCCCCATGACATCACTGGTAGAATAGAATAGTCATTTATTCAATTGAAGTTTCGTACATGGGTCGTTCTTCTTTTTTAGGTACAATGAATCGAAGTTTTTCCGTTTTTTGGGTTTTTGAACTATCGATAATTGTGGTTTCAGGGTACGATTTAAAAAAAATTGCATTTGTTTTTTTATTAGAACTAATTACGGCACTTTACGGCCAATACTGTTTTTTTTTTAATAATGTGACAGAGTGGTCCTTTTCAGCGGAGACCACATTTTGGCTTACCACTGTCGCGGCATTCTACGAAAAAAAAAACGTTTGAAAAAAAATGCTGGTTAGAGAAACTGAAAGATTCTCTAACCAGAAAATATGGACGATTATTCGAACATTATAAAACCGAAAATATCAATACTCTAACGAGATGCCATAATAAGACGAAGGACAGGCTATTGTACCTAAAAAATACATTATATACATTTAACACATTAACACATAGCAACATACAGATGTACAATAGAAAGGGCGTAGGCGCAGCATATGGTAGTGCCGCACGGTTGTGTCACGGGGAAGTCAGCTTATTTTACCTGGCATGATCTACTCAATCTTGAGACCATTATGCAATTATTCCTGTTCGATTCCATTTGGAGTAACTTTTGTTTTGTCACATCAGGAATATTCCGCAATTTTTTTATGATGTAACAAAATATTTAAAACATTAAATAAGACGAGTAGTGATATCACCTGGAAGAGCATCCACTAATAAGTTTTCCTTCGTATCCCACCGACCGGCGTCAATGAAGAGGCCGTGGATGTTCACACCGTCTTCCGGTACCTTGAGAGGGCCGTATATGTTACCAGATTTATTCTGGAAAAAGCAAACTTGAATTAGGTAATATCTTAGCATTTAGTCTACCCTACCATAGATATTTATTAATATTGGTTAAATTTGGCTTACCATGGTTGAAATTCGCGATTATTTTGGCCGACTTTTCGGACTGGTGCGTGCAGTCCATCACCAGGGCGAGTGCCTGGCTGCGGTCGGGCTCGCGATTGACAGAACACAGAACACAGCGGGCGGAGACAACAGTGTTCTGTCAGCCGCGGGCCCGACTGCAGCCAGGCACTCGCTCTGGTGATGGACTGCACGCGCCAGTCCGAAAAGTCGACCAAAATATGCGTAAGTAAGTGTAGTGCTTTTTCAAAGCATATGAAGGGGAGTACAGCAGGGCGTATTGTGTTGTAGGTACGTGTCCGTTCACCTGCGAGAGTACGACCCGCGTCGTCTGCGGGCTGGACTCTCGCGGATTTTGAAAATTCACTGCAGATACTTATGTATGACCATGAAATACAGAATGCTAGGTCTGAAGCATCGAGCGATGATTATTGTACAACTGAGTTTGGCAACAATTATGATGCAATTTTAGAAATATTAAATAGTGGCGCCTAATAAGTTTGCATCTTTTATAGGTCTATTAAATACTGATGAAAATTTTAATTTGTTAAATTTAAGTTAAAGAGAAATGAAAAAAAAAAATATACAATCGAAACAACTAAAAATAAATTCCAACATACACAAGGAGACTTCAACATGTGTTTGCCTCAGATTGCAAAACAACCTGATTTTTATTATCTTTATCGTATCTAAACTAAGTTCCTATCAGAACTACGTGCCATGCCAGTACCTTCCTTTGGCCGTGCCGGCTACACTGAACAGGACAGGAAACGGGGATCTTAAAACTGAACTAGTAATACCTTAGCCTTGTGGTCAATGTAAATGTCTTCCTGAGAGAGGAAGTACTCCCTATGTTCGAAGTCGAACATGAGCTGATCGATGGGGACCTTGTAGCGGCGCGCGTATGACTGCAGCGATCCCGTCAGCAGACCCTGCGGGAAGAACAGCCCCGACACCCAGCTGCTGGGCTGTGCACCCTCGACCATCCAGTGCTGGCGGAAGGAACAACTATTTATTATGCATGCAAAACTCAATACGTTTCTCGCTGAGATGCTAAACTACAGTAGACCATAAGATCAACCTAATGTTTCGACCTTTGAATTTAACACTTAACTCCTCAATCGCATCTGTGCAAATTCTGTAAAATTTTCCATAATGACACTATGTTACAACCATATTCCGGCGGAGGCAGCATCTACCACCCCGGCGAGGCGGGGCGGCGGAGTCTAAAGAGCATTTCTAAATTGTTTTGTATGAAACATAGCTCAAAAGCGTAAATTTTCTAGGCATGGCATTAGGTAGTTTCACGTCAAATTGTGTTCTTAGCCAATCGTTCCCACAATCTGCTGTTGTTTCATGCTTATAAGCACAATTAATTAATTATGATGGAGAGACACATTTCAAAAACCCTTCAGACCACACACTGAATGTCGATCAAAGCTATTCAACAATTCAGCGGGAGCTAAGCGGATGACGTGTGCCAAGACTTAACCTTTAGTTAGAGGCGCCACTATTTGGCGTCGTCGTTGATATTTTAACATTCCGTTTGAGGTTATTTGGTTTGCCTCGTCAATTTTGATTTTATTCCAAAATTAAAGATAGAATAATAGAACTCGAGCTGATGTAAAAACTATGAAATGATATCAAACGAAACATACAAATTTGAAAGAAATAATGTGTGCAATTGTGGCACCTCTAGTGGCGAAACTTTACAACCATCCCCACATTTTACAAAATCAACATAATAATACCTATAGCATATTATAATAGGTATAACAATAATCAACACACCTCTACAAAGTCCAGTCGCAGAGTCAGGTCGTGAATCCAGCTACCGAGAGACTTGAGTGAGTTGTATCCTCGTTTGTGCCACATGGCCGGCACTTGGTTGTTGAGAAACGACTTGAAAACTAATTCCAGGTCCTCCGACATCACCACGAGACCCTTTGAAAAGTATGTTCTTAATGAACACCAATTTATACAAATTAGGCATAACAGGCGAGCTTAATGCCGTGAGGCATTCTATTCTAACTAACCTTTGGGATGGGGAAGAAGTAGTTACATGCAGGCGAACAAGAATAGTTTGTGGCAATGTGTTAGACTTTATAATAAACTTACATATTATGTACATTAATCAGTGGTAACTGTTGTGCAACACAATCAACGGATTGACAAGAGAGAGAGAGAGAGAGAGAGAGAGAGAGAGAGAGTTAAGACATGTTTGCAATATAAGTAATGTAATATATAAAGTAATAAAGTAAAGTCATTAGTATGAATGTACACAAATATCTCCACCTGACACACCTTTTATGCGAGCAAAGGTACCTTTATAGCCTTCTGCATCTCAGTGATGGATCCGTGTATAATGCCGAGCAGACGGTTGAACCTGTCGACCTCTTGTATCAGCACAGTGGTGAGGGAGTTCAGTTGCCCCATATCGTCCGGCTCCATGAGCGCTGGGTTCATCAGCGAGGGGTCCACGCTGGTTGCGACTACGGCGCGCGTCTGATCGCAGAGTCGCCAGACGATATCGTCTGGGGTGTCGCCGCCTCCGCCGCCCGACGCGCGCGGTTGCACGTCCACGATCGTTTGGATCACGACGGTCGTTTCTTTGTTCTGTGGTAGTGGAGCACTTTTTGAGTACGCACGCGCTACTATTGGTTGACAACAACCTCTGAACATTTTCGTGTTCTCATGTTCTTGACCTGTCGAAAGAAATTTTCTGTGCACGCAGCTCGGCTGCGGAATCTACTACCTCGCTGTATACGGCACTGCAAGTCGCTTCCGTTACTTATTCAAAAAATACTTAAAGTTGTAGTGTAGGTACTATCTCCGTCAGTGTGAAGTCAATAGCTAAAAAATTCTTTAATTCTGAATGGACAAGTCTAGTAGTATGTATATATTTAGGTATTATATAAACTGTAATTTATATGTATTTAATTTAATTTATAAATAGTAATTTATACGTTTAATTACCTAGCACGTACTTATATGTAGTGTATATTATATTTATCATAACTATTTTCCTTATATTATATTTTACATTCCCACACTCAAGTTGTAGGTAGGTACTACCAGGTTGTAGGTAACTACAAGTATTTTGCTACTACCTACTTATATCTCATACCTACATAACATACGACTCTCACTCAAACATCCAAAGGTTGACTGGGAGAAATCCCTTTAAGGGATAAGCCCGCCTTTGCCCCTCATGTAAATTACTTATCGTTTGTTTCTGTAAAATGTGTTTTTTGAGCAATAAAGCATTTCTATCTATCTATCTATATATCTGTCGAAAGTGACTTAGATATTTTGTGCATTCTCTTAATCCTGAGGGGAAGAAGAAAGAACAAGAATTTGTGGCATTCGCAGGCAGCAGTCAACCCAAAATCACACCGCTTACATATTCTGACCGATTACGCAACCAGCTTTGCGTTCTGGATCAAAAATGCTAATAAGCCGTGACGTAATGCATTCACTTTACGAGTATATACAGGATGTTTTATGACCATAGGTCATAAAGCCAACCAGTTACTCCTGAGCCTATTTAGAGCAAAAACGTTAGATGACATTTTGTTCTACGGTGAACTTTTTTTTCCATACTAAACTAAATAAAGCACTCCATTTACGAACTGCTCCCGTGTGAATAGACTGATGAACATGTGCGGGCGTCGACAATGCGCAGAGCGGCGGAGCGGCAATGTAGCGAGTGTGTCGGTCGGGTCGGTCGCACTACCGTAGTATTTTGCGCGCGAAAACTAATTTAATTAATAACTCCTTAATTAAGGCATATCTGACAAAACTTACAGGGCCTTTTAAAAAATTCAAATTACTCAAGGAATCATTGGTTTGCTTTATGACCTATGGTCATAAAACGGCCCTGTATTATAAATGTGTTCTTGCCTCAAATGCAATGTTTGCATTGTCGTGCATTCCAAATACTTCAGGGTCCTCCATGATGGGCAACATGTCCACATACTCTTTGCATTCGTCCAACTTATCTACCCTCGGGGCGTAGTAAACGCCGGACGGTGAATACGTGAAGTTATCTTCTAAGGTCATCGGCGAGAAAAATTGTTTCAAAATCGTCGTAAGACATCTCTGGTCCCACATGTCGGTTACTCGACCGCCGTATGTTATCATGCCTGTAAACAAAATATAGAAGTAAGTACATATACGTACATAATGTTTACACAAACCCTTAAACTTTATTGTACATCAAAAAACATGGAACACACAAGGCGGGTTTAATGCAATGCAATGCTTTCTTCTTTACAAATGGGTGAACTAGGTGCCATGTCAGTTCTTCCCTTCATTTCATATCGGCTACACTGAACTAGACGGAAAAACACGAAATATACATATAGGTGTTTCGACAGACGTTTCATTCAGTGCGATGGTATCAACCCGGGCGGGATAAATCCTACCACCTAATAAGGTAAGAAGAGAAGGAACGTTTTATGTGGAATCCGAACCACGGTCAGCCTCCAACGTTCGAGCGGTCACCCTTCCAAGTACTGACAGCTGGGTGGTGCCCGTTATTTTTTTTTTATGGATCCTGACACGGTTGGCTACATCACCTACAACGTCCGTGATGTCAGCCCATAACACCGGGTGAACTAGGTGCCATGTCAGTGCTTCCCCCTTTGATCGTGCCGGCTACACTGAACTGTTCGGAAAACACAAACTATTTACATAGCCGTTTCAACCGACGTTTCATTCGCGCTTCCTTCTCACACACTCTAAATGTTAGGGTGGCGTAGTGCGTTGTGGTAGTGAGGTGAGAGACACCCTTAACTTATTCACTGGAAGGAGTGCCGGAGATGGGCGGCGGGACGCAGAAGGAGGAACCACCCTCTGAGAGCTAGAGAGAACTTCTTCCTGAGTAAGAGTAAGAGTAAGAAAAATATTTATTCTCTGGTAGTGTTTTACATTTTCTCTACCTCCCTCTATGAAGGGTAGGAGAGTGTGTCAGGTTGTGAGTGTGCTGTCTTATTCCATTTGTTAGTTTGTAGCGTACTAGTTTATATAAAACAATTTTGCCTATATCTGATTGAGGTGTCTTATTCTAGGGGGGGAATGGGGTTCGGAATTATTTACAGTCTAATCTTATGGCGCACGCAGGCGCTCTATAGCCTATGGGGACGTGGCGGTGGCGCCCTTTTGCTGAGCTGGCATCGCCTGTCTTTATTATTTACATATTGAATTTCGCCTATCACACACAGTGGACTTAGGAAAACATATAGATAGCAATACAAACTGGTGATGTACTCCAACGCGTCCCAAGGCACCTTGCTTTCTTCACAGAACATTTTCAGGTTCAGGAGGGCACATTCGCGGTCACTGTTATTGAATTCGTACGTAATGTTCCAACCGAGCGGCCCAAACTTCTTGCGCTCCTGTATGATGGCATGGAACATGCAGATACCGAATATCATTGTCCTCCAGTCTTGCCCTAGATCTGCAAAATGTTAATTTCACCAAGTCAGTAAATGTTTCAATGATTATTTAAATTTTTAATTCTTTGGTAACAGCGACTCGTGTCACAGTTCCTCATATTCATAGGTGTCTAACGGCGCTCCTGACACTTGGTGGTTTGCGGGGGTTGCGAATACTATTTCAACCTGACAAGTTCCTTTTTTTACAAGACTATTGAACTAATGTACATATAGATTACGTAAAAACTATTGGCAACAAAACGTACGGTGATTATTATAATAGTCTTCATCCATCTCCGTAAGGGCCCTCTTCACATTTGCCTTAAGACCCTTAGGCGGTTCGTTAGTGACCTTCACAGAGTTTTGAAGTACCGACACGGGGAACTTGGGTGTCGGCATCGAGCTCAAGAAGAGGCGGAACTCTTCGTGGGGTGGGGACAAGTCGCTGCTCAAGTTGTTGACGATCAACTCTAGCGACAGCATCCAAGATGCAGCCAGGTGACAGTTCTGAAACATTCACCATTGCAGTAGGATAAGACATGAGAAATTAGGCGCTATGACATTGCGTCCCCTTGATCACGCGGGCTACTGTGAAATGAATACAAAACAGAAATATTTTAATAGCCGTTTCAGCCAACCTTCATCCAGCACGGCTGTACTATTCCAGCCAAGTTTTCATATAAAATCTTAACCTCGCAGCAATGAATGCTCATTATTTGGACGGTACCGCCATACCATGTGCTATGGTTGTCAACTTGTCAAACACCTTGGAATCCTTATGGATGATACGCTATCCCAATAGGCTCAGGTCAATGAGGTCAGTCGAAAATAATATATTATGGATAGCTAGCTACGTATTCCAGTCATGCCTGTTACAAATATGAAATACTATAATTACTAATTACATGGAATGTTAAGCACACCTGCAGAAAAACCCAATCGCCCCGCGACCTTGCAAAGTTGATCATCTTCTCGGCGACGGGACCCTGCCCCTGGCCGAGTGATATGGAACTGAGCCGATCAAGCCTTCCCATCTCCACAGCGAACTTTTGAAACGCACCGAAGGGGTCCGAACCCGCACTCAGTACGAACACGAGCGGAGTGTAAGAGGTCGTGTCTCCGTACCTGAGATAATAATGAGCGAGCAGTGGTACTAAATTCAACATTAATTATGTATAACCAAACTGGACGATGTCAATACTGCATGTGCACCTATTGCATAGCTTTTTTCTTTGTTGGTATGAAATCTACAAACATATGTAAATGAAAAAATTATGAGGGTGGAAAAGGCATCAGAGGTGTGTCGAGACCGTGGCACTAGCGATTTATTGTTTCCGCCAATCCCATTGGCAAATAAGTACGACTTAATGTTTAAACACATCACGAACTCTTATAGTCCGAGTTCAGGTTACATAAAGGTTATTAAGAAAATAAATAAAAAACTAACAATGTATGGAGTGCCACGGGTGGGCTCTCAATGAAGACTTGTCCTAGGCTCAAGCTTACGTACTGAGCTATAGCAAACACCAGCTTCTCTTCCTTGAGGGCTTTGATGAGCATCAGCTTTTCAAAATTACTAAGCAACTTGTCCCATTCTTTACTTGCTGGGCTCTTGTTTTCTCTGTCTATGTGAATGGCCTGAAAACAAACAAAATGTTGTTTTTGAAGAGACATGCAACAAGATCAAAAGAGTGCGCTGTTTCGCAGTTTATGAAAAAAAAAAAATACTGAACAATGCTTCAAATATGGTGATGTATCAATGTCACTGACGTGTGACATAAGTGTTAACCACTAATAGAATTTTTCTTTCGCATATTCCAGGCGATGTTTATGGACATTCAAGATTTACAAAATATATTGTTTACGTATATTTGATTGTTACAAATGCCATATAGGTTTTACATTCGTAACCGTTTTCTTAACGTCTATCTCAAAGGACGTCGGGTCATAGGCACTTAGGAGGAAACGGGTGGGCAGGCAGTACTTTTCCATTATGTGCATTTAATTAACCATTAACATCAAAAAGGGGCATCTGACACATGATGCCAACATTTATTAAATTAAACACAAATACTTAAGGTTTATTCGTTAACTTACCAGATCAAAGGTGCCCAAGTTCACGTTGATACGCTTGAGGCAGTCGTCAGCTAGTCCACGGAAGGAGGGTACGCTCCCATGGAGGTGGTGAGCGGCCAGCCAGCTGTAGTCGCTCAGTGTGTCCAACTCCGGTCTTTTTGGAGGAACCTGAACAACCCACACGGCCTGAATGACATTGCAGTTGTAGCTGAAAATGGATTAAGGAAATATTTTTTGAAGATGAAAGGTCATGTTGAAAGAACGGATGACGGGAGACTAGGGAAAGAAATTAATGACTCAAATGTGTGTAGAAGGGTTGGGAAGGGATACCCTAGCTAGACATACATAGACACTACTTAGAACAAAAAGAAACATTACAATGGCGAACCATATGGAATATTCATTTTTTTAATGAGATATTGTTAAAGTTGTGCGTTTTTTATGGCGAAATAAAAATCTGAATCGGAACCTGAACTGAAGCGGTCCATTAAGTACCTAATACCCGAAATTGATGAGCGTGTATGAAAGCTTAATGAATGTGGAAGGAGTCGGAGGTCCCAAAACAGGAGTGTGGCAGCACATACTTTGTCTCTGACTAACCCCTTCGCAAGGCTATTTTATTGATATTTGCGTTGAATTTTGATCTTGGAAAGTAGGTACGTAGGCCGCTATATAAGATTTGAGATGCCCGAAATTTAAAAGTGGGACGCATCTGTGTTATATATTTTTTAATGGCAAATTTATTTGAAAATCGAACACAAAAGGCCATTTAGAGCAATAAAAAAAAATATGCATTTTGGGGTATTATTCTGTCACCATTTCCCACTTTTTCGTCTGCTACGGTGGAGCTTACACGTGAATATTTGCGTGCTATGATATATTACTACTTTAAATGTAGTTTATCTGAAGTTTTAAGCTTAGAACGTTTAAAATCAGCTTTAGGTGAGTCTGCTCCTTCTCGGCCAACGATTTTTAGATGGCTTAACGAATTTAAAAGGTGGAAAACTAGCCTTTAAGATGCTGACAGAAGTGGACGCTCGCCAACAGCAGTCACTGCAGAAAATGTGTGGACTACTGAAACGCTGGTGCGAGAAGACCCACGAATTGCATACAGGGACATAGAGAAAATCTTAGCCATCAGTTCGGTTAGTGTTCACACCATATTACATGAACATCTTGGAATGAGGAAGCTTTGTTGTCATTGGATACCTCGTTTGCTCTCCAAAACGGAAAAATAATTCCCTGTGGATTGGTGCCGTGAGATGCGTCTACTTTTTGAAAATGGGAGATCTAGATGTGTTTCTGAAATCATTACTGGGGACGAAACATGGATATTTCAATATGATCCGGAAAGCAAGATGCGTTCGCCGGTATGGGTGTTTCCAGATGGCCAGTTGCCAAATAATTGCAAAGACCGCGGAACATTGGCAAAAATATGGTGTCCACTTTTTTTTCACGGAGTGGACATCTTGCAACATTAATGATAGAGAATTGTAGGTCAGTTAACTCAGAATGCTACACTACAGTCGCATTGCCAAAAGTTATCAAAGCTGTGCAGGAGAGACGACTAAAGACCGGGCTCCGGGGAATGATGCTGCACCACGACAACGCGTCTTCACACTCTTCCCTCAGAACAAAGGCGTTTATTCAAGAATCTGGTATCGAAACCCTACCTCACCCACTTTACAGCCACAACTTAGCTCCTTATGATTCCTTTTTGTTCCCCACCATAAAGGATAAGATACATTTAAAGTTTTTTTCAAGTGCCGAAGAAGCGGTGGCTGCCTATGAATCAGCCATTTCTGACCAGTCGGAGGAAGACTGAAATAAATATTTCCAGGATTGATTTAGGGCCTAAATCAATCCTGGAAATATTTATTTCAGTAAATTTTAGGCGGATGGAAATTTGTGTAGATATTGATGAAGAGTATGTAAAATATAATATAAATTGTAAGTATATATTGTTTATTTTTTGCGTGTCTCAAAACTTATATAGTGACCTACGTATGTTCTAATCCTCGATATGTCAGCAATATGTTTGGTGATAATTTAGTTTTTACGCATATAATATTAACAGACTGCTCTTGATTGAACCTTGACTGTTCTTTGTAATTTATTCTCTTTTTTAAAGATAATCTTTTACTTATTATTTTAATTTTTTATTAGATGTAGTATGTTATAGTTAACATAATCAAAATTTGCATGTAAGTTATATTTAAGCATTTTAAAAAAAAAGCTCTGTAAGGTTTCTTGCCCGATTCTTCCTTATAGATTGCATTACTGAACGGGATAAAACAAAAACTATGACGAACCATACTGAATATGCATATGTCTCAATGTAATATTTTTATTGTTGTGTGTTCTTTATGGCGAAATAAAAAGCTCTATCTCTATCTCTCTCTCTTACCACTTTAGTGCCGACGGGACCGCGAAGCAGAAAGTTCCACTGGTCTGCATCGACCTGCCCCGTGTGGCGGAATATGGCCATGTTCAGGAGGAAGCTGTACACCAGCTTGTGTCTCTCGAACAGACCGCGCGAGACGCTGCGGTACACGGCCAGTGTGCACTCCTGTCAACAGTTAATCAATCAATTCTCTATAATGTTTTTTTTTTATGGAAACTGACACGGTTGGCTACATCACCTACAACATCCGTGATGTCAGCCCATAACACCGGATAAACCGGTGTTATGGGCTGACTTCGGTCGTGCCGGCTACACTGAACTGGACGGAAAACACAAACTATTTACATAGCCGTTTCGACCGACCTTTCATTCAGTCCGGTGGTATCAACCCGGGCGGGTTAAACCCTACCACCTAGTAATATAATAAGGGAGTCATATATACGACATACACGGGGAGAGATGCAGTGGGGCTATTATTTTAAAGTACCGCCCCACACGGCACATCTATACCTTGTTAACTGTAACAACATACTCGCGACGGCCTAGTAAGGGATATTTATACAGTTTAGTCAAGACGGAGATATCATATAGTTTTTGTAGTAGAATGCCAGCTCAATGCGCCGTGTGGGGCCGGTACGTAAAAAGAATAGCCCCACTGCATCTCTCCCCATGCATGTCGTAAAAGGCGACTAAGGGATAAGGACAAGATGCCGCGCTAAAGGGCGACAGGCTCGCCACCTCTCACCTTGGCACGAGTCATGCAGCAGGTGGGTCTTCGTGCCTACTCGCTGCTTGATCGATTGAATCTTGTTCGAATACTTTGCGAAATGTGGCGGTCGGTGTTGTGCTGTAATTTACGAGAGTTCTTGCAGCACAACACCGATTACTCTGCTTACCCCGATTGTCGGGATTCAGCGTGTGTGATATGTATGTATGCCAGCTCAATTTTGTGTAATAGTGCAGTTTCCTATTTATTTTGTCACGAAGATAATATATTGTCCAACAATTCCTCACAGTTTCATTCTATGTCCAGCTATCAGAATGCGAATAAATACTAGGTATATTTCGAAATATTTGTAGTTTTCTATGACTCAGACAATTTATATTTTATTCAACAAGTACCTATAATATATAGAGTTCACCGTCCGAATGGACGAAGTCAGTAATATAAGTTTCCACGAATTTAGGATTATTTGTACCGTGAAGCGTGAGTGTGTTCAGATCAATGAAACGTTTATTATGTGCGTATGCAGTGTTAAAATAATAAGTACAAGATTATTACCTCCACTAGTATTATCAGTCTGGTCTCCAGCACATCTGACTTCTCACTCTTCTCTATCACTTGATTGAACACCTGGAACAAAATATGGTATTTTTGGGTCGTACGAAACCCATGCAAAAATGACGAAACATATAGAGCAAAGAGGTGAAAGCGGAACCGCTAATGGTGTGACTCATGCGTCCGTTCGTCTATCCGTCTGTCACAAGTCACTACTCACAGTGTATGACCCTGGGAGGTACGGTTGAACGTACCAAGTTTAAATTCGGTACGAAATTAGACAATATTATTATTTTGCCTATACTCTAGAGAGGTAATTTTGTCATCATCGAAAATAATTATGGAAAACAAAATATATTTTGACTTATCTATCAATTGGCAAATATAATAATAATAATAAAATAAAAAACCATTTATTGATTGTGATAAACATTTGCATACAGAGCAGTAATACTTAGTCTAACTTAATACATTTATTTACATGATTTATGTTGTTTCTGACTGGTGTAACGGTGCTTACTCAAAAGGCAAGGGGCATACGAGCAATCTCTTACCCCCTTCCTAAGTGATATAATCTGCTTATTTGACATCTCTTTTGCGAGGCCGTTTGGCTAAAACTGCCATCTTTAAGCTTTATTTGTGAAAACTACATATTTTTTCTCTATGAGTCGAGGTGACATACGAGTAGAATAAGACTTTATTTTCATCATCGTCAGCCTGTATCGGTCCACTGCTGGACATAGGCCTCTCCCAAGGCACGCCACCACACGCGGTTTTCCGCTCTTCTCATCCATCCACTCCCGGCTACATTTTTAGGTCATCTGTCCACCTAGCCGGGGGGCGTCCCATGCTACGTTTGCTTGTACGTGGCCTCCATTCGAGCACCCGTCTACCCCATCGGTTGTCGGGTCTGCGACAGATGTGCCCAGCCCACTGCCACACTGACTTTATTTTAAAAGTATGTAAAGAAAGCCTGCACATTGAATTTTCTATGAATTTTCAAAATCGAGTATTCTTGGAGTGTACCCCCTTAATTATATTTCATTAAATGACAGGTACGGAACCTGGGTGCACTGGTACGACTCGCACTCGACCGCATAACTAGTACTAGGCAGAACAAAAACGAATCTACACGTACCAAGGTCACTTTACTAACTTCATCTTACCTCACAACCTTTGTTAACAAAAATCCATGTTTCAAACCAGATATGAACAGGAGCAGGCATTACCTGGTTAAAATATTTGAGAGAGAACTGGTACATAGGATCTATGTCGGCTAGTTGTGCGACAGCGAAGTAAAGCACCGCGCCCCTGGTCGCCACGGGCCGGTACCGCTCGCGCGCAATAGTGATGCGCTCTTCTGTCGCCTCGGTCTCCTTCAGCCGCGCTTCGATCACCTCTGATGTTTCCTGATTGTTTTACATTTAATCATTTAATTTTTGTATTTTAATTGTTAGTACTATTAGAATGTACTTGCTTCATTAGATAGGTGCAAGGCCGAAAATAAAGAGAGAGAGAAAAAAAATACTTTGCGACAAGGTTTCGAACATGGAACACTGAGATTCTGATTCTCTCTAAATGAAGAACAGTCGCATCTTCTATAGCGTTTCACGCAAACCCCTGCGTTCTTTCAACTTTCACAAATTCCAAATTGGAATGAATTGATTCAACTGACTCAATTTGGAATTTGATTTCCTGTTACTGATACAGTCTTGCCTTTTTTAATTAAAAGTAGCTTGACAAACGAATTCAGAATAATGCTCACATTTATATTTCTCTAGATATGAATGTCTTACTAAGCATAGGAAGATGCCAGGGGCGTGTCTAAGATTTTAGTTCGGAGGGGATTATTCAGATTTGATCCAGGGAAATTCCAATACTGGAACGATCCTAGAAAATTTTCTAGGTGTTCGAACCATTGCATCCTTAGTAAGTGTGCAAAAAATTCAAAGTTTCTTGTTGAACCCCCACAGGCACGTCTATGCAAGACGGATTATACATTTTATTATAAATTTTTAACTAAAGAACTAGGTAGGATGGATGACTGTGCCCAATATTCTGTAGGTTTAAGACAGTTAGACAAAGCATGATGAAGCCACGCTCCGCGAGATGAGTATCGGCACGTCACGCCGGGACGAGTTTATTACCTTACTCTCGTTGAGAGTGCTAATGAGCTCCTCATCGTCCAGGATATTTCCAGTCGACGCGTACAAAAGTCTCAGAATCTTATCCTCAATCTCCTTTAGTGCTGCCTTGTCGTTATTTATACGCACTATCAGTTCTGACCTCTGCTTCTCAAGATCGGGACGTTCCAAACGCACCACATCTCTGCATAAGACAAATGCTTTGTTCAAACTAGCCATCAAGATGTTGAAGAGTCAGTCATCTGTCATTTTCACTTGTCAATAGGGATAGAGCGGTAACTATTTAGTAACATATAAGGTGCTACGTTATTCATGTCAATAACTTCGGGAGGGTCACATACGCACTCAAACACATTAAGTAAGAAAAAAACATATGTTTATAGGAGCATTTTTCTCCTAACAAAAACATAAAATCAAATAAGTAGCTGTAAAAACCAATCATAGTGACCTTGTGACTTACTTACAACAAACAGCTGTTCTGCGTTTGAACATAGTACGGTCATTGACCCCGTACAATTAAATTTCTCGAAAAGTAATGCTAAAAACATATAATGAGTGTGTATGTAACCCTCCCGAAACATTTGACATGAATAACGAAGCACCTTATACAGGGATATTTTATATAAATGTGAATTTGGGATGGCCGAAGCTACATAAATGTGCTTTCCTAATTTTTAGTACTTCTCACTCACAACTCAACCAAATAAATTCTTAATTCTATGGTGCCAAACTGTCCAGCCTCATCAACATTTCCTAGCAATCGTTGGAGCTGGCATTGCAGAACAGTGGCGCCAGACCCTTGGCGGCAAATTTAAACATCTCTCAGTTAGCCTGTCCTTCCGGCAGTCAATTAATTGTCTTTCTGTTGTTCGATGATCAGTCTGTTCGCAGCGTCCATTGATGTTCATTTTGAAAATTATCTGATTTAACGAACTTACGCTAAAAGCTGGTCCTCCAATCCAGAAAGGGTGACCGTGAAGTTGACCAATGTAACTTGAATACATATCTGTAATCAAAATAGTAAATGATTAGTCAAGTCGGACTAGATTTTAAGCCACGTTATACACGTGCTGGGTGGATTTGCCCGGCGTCGGGCCGACGAACAACCGTTTGTAAATCTAGATGAATTTATGGTTAAATATGTCGATCGGTACTCTACTTTGAGAAAACCGCAAAACTGTCATTCAGTTTTGTCACTCTAGTATGAGTGAAACGAAACTAATTAAATCTCAATTAAATACTAATTGGAGGATGACACTACCTTTATAAACCACGTTGCTGCAGACATTAATCGACCAGTCTTGGCAAAATGTGTTGCTTTAATGCGACGATGTCACAAATTCGTTAAGATTTTATTTAAGTTGCTAAAATTTGTTGCTAGGTATGATTTTTGTTGTTAAGCCGGCGCAAATTGTGCTAAATTTGGCATCTAAAGTGCCATGTTGGCAACACTGCAACAGTGTCGGGCAGACAGCGGGGCGAGACGGGCTAGGTGAAGTGTTGTAACCCGAAGCTGGACGAATCCACCCGGCACGTGTGTGACTGTACTAAGGGCACGTGACGTTGGAACAAAGTGTAAAGGGCAGAAATGAGGGCTTGTCAGGTTTGTACATAAAATAAAGAAGCAGAATGGTTGTTATACCTCAGGTAGATAGTGAGGATTAGCCAGTTTCGTAGTAATATATAGTCGGAAAGCAGTATCGTAGTCAATATCAGTGTCACCGAGCCTTATCAAAAGTCGTCCAGCCTGCAAAAACAATTATTTCAATAGGTATTCGTATAAGAGATATTAGGTATAATAAGGACATGGTGCCGTGCTGAAGGGCGACAAGCTAGCCACCTCTCACCTTGGCACAGTCCTTCTACCGAGTCGTGCAGCGGTCGGTATTCATGCCTTACTTGCTGCTTGATACTCGTAGTTATCTTGTCCGAATACTTTGCTAAACGTGGTGGTCGATGTTGTGCTGTAATTTTTTCAGAATTCTTGCAGCACAACGCCGATTACTCCGCTTACCTTGATTGTCGGGATACGACGTGTGGTTTGTATGTATGTATACTAACTGACTTCAATAAGGTATGCACTGGCTGAACTGAACTGCACAACCCAACACATAAAATATGTAATGCTGTAGAATTTCGACGAATATTTATACCTGAAGAAAGGTCTGTTTGAGTAGAACAGGTGAAAGAGTGGGTTCCAGAGATTCGCCAATGTCCTCAATGAGCATAGGCAAACCCAGACGGATGCAGTTCTCCAGAATGCGGAGGAAATTGGGATCGTTCAGCTTGGACACCTTCAGGTTAGATTCACGCTCCATGTTTTTGATCCACCTGTTAGCCTGGAACAGTATTTATGACTGGTAGGTACGCCAAAGAAAAGGTGTTGCAGGATTCGCATACGCGAAAAATGGTTCACAGATATAAATGTGGTTTTCATAAATGCAACCTGACTTATCGACGAATGATTACGGGGTATATAAGGTCATATCATTAACGCGAGCAGAGCCACTGGCACATCTAATTTCAGATTTACTAGAACCAATATGTGCATGCTTGACTTGCTTGCTTATCTAGCGGTGGAAAGCGGTAACTCTTTGCCTCAAAAGAAATGTGCAATTATTTTTTTATGTAATCCGGTATGGGTGGCTGAGTCAGAGGGGCCAAAGCACATGCTCTGACTAGCCAATATCACCTCCGAGAAGGTAGGTGCCATACCGGAGACTTCCCTGGATTGCTGGCTATACTGGACTAGAGGAGAACACAACCGAGGTTGTGTTCTATGTGTGTACTATCTTGTGTGTGCTATGCGGCCATCTTACATCCAGTACGGTGGTACCAACCCAGTCGGCTACAATTTGAGCCTACCACCTAGTAAGGGGCAAGGTTTTACACCGGTTCCGAACGGTGAAGCAGCGGGTGTAGGTATGCACGTAATTTTTTTCGTCAGAAAAACACTCATTAGTACACGCTGACGGATTCGAACCTCGGACGTCCCGCATGAGAAGCCGGTGCCCAAACCACTCGGCCACCCGCCGAGTTAATTTATTGTAGAGCAAGGAAGGATGGGTAGAGAAAGGACTAACCTGTTCCTGAGGATCAATCGTGAGGGGCCAACGGCCCGCCTTTGTGACTAGTATTCCATTCTCAGTCGAGATCGCATCTCGAGGCAGCCCTTGCGAGTTCCACTGTCGTACGGCATACGAGTCCGCCATCACTGCTATCAGACTGTCGGACGGAAGTAATGCATGCTAATAAATAAAGTGAAGTTTCTCGAGAACTACTTCATCAATTTACATACTGTTTTCACTGTTACATTCTGTCACTTCTGAAGATGGTTTAAGGCTATAAATTATGACGCTACGTCATCGTTGGCCTGAGCTGCGAGTAAAAGCTAGTGTGTGTATCCTGTGTCCCAAAACTCAACGTCAAGCGGGAACCAGAGAGTAGGCCAGTTAATGACTAGCCAGGGAAAAATAAGAAGAAAAAAATCTGAGTCACAGTCAACTGAATATTTTTTTTTTTTGTAAAACTGCAGGCATTCTGGTTTTATTTGGGATACTGATCAATAGCAGAGTTATTTAGGCTACTGATAAAAAAAAATTTACAATTATAATGTTGTACGAGAAATTTTCAACGTTTTTCAAATAATGCTCATAATTATCATAAAAAACAAATGACTCCGATTTTTTTTTATTTTTCCCTGGGTAGTCATAAACTGGCTTACTCCCTGGTTCCCGCTTGATGTTGAGTTTTGGGACACGTTTTATATGAATTTAAATTTGAAATTTAATTGGGAACAGCGCTGAAGGGGGAACATGTTTTCAATGCTACGTTAATTCGTTGCTGTGAAGTTAGTATTGTGACACACTGCAATGTTCAAATCTGCCACCTATAGCGTGGCGCCACTAGTGTTAGGAAATAGAGACAGGATTGGCGACCAGATTATGTTCAAAAATTAAGACAGTGCATTTAATTCTCAGATTTATCCTGGAATCCCCACATCTAACTATTCTATCTATAACAATCAAGGCTTACTCAAAGTGTTCAGAAGCAGGTATCTCCAGCCTCTTGCACTCAGTAACCCATCTCTGTGAGAGCTCAACCCGGTAGGAAGTGGGAAAAGCCCCGAAGTATGCTATGCATCCAGAGGCTATGATGATGTCTCCGGTAGTGCAGAACAGTTGCGCTGTGCAGGCCTGGAAACAAATTAATCATTGTAAATCGCGCCCAGCTTGGCAATTTTGTGCTTCAAAGCTCGAATCACAAATGGCGCCACCGTCCTTTTTGTCATAGAGTTGCGATGTAATGTTGGGGACTTGGCCGAAGTGGATATCGCTTCGTCTTTAAGACACAGGAAGAAAGGAAAGTATTCAAGAATGATTAATATGTATTACCTTAACGGTGTCTTCCCAGCGCGTCTGTTCGTCCGCTAAGGCCTGCGTGAGTTTGCCAGCTCGCGAGAGCCGCGCCGCTGCCAGATCCACATCTGCTTGAAGCTTAGCACGGTCTTGCTCTACAACCTATTACAAAAGCAGAGTTAAAACTAGCAACACAAATTGTATGAGGGTTTATTTCAAGTTAGGTGGTGGGGTGACTATTGCTCCTGCAAACGGTCCTACAAATTGGTTTACAGATTCAGATTCGGATATTTATTTCGCCATGAACACACAACAATAACAATATTTTATTGAGACATAATATGCATATTCAGTATTGTTTGTCATAATTTTTTTTTGGCATGTCCCATTTTTTTTAGACAAGACACCATTTTATTTTAGAAATACAATCCACCAAATTAGTCAAATCAGTGTATATGCCCTCCATGAAGAACGTCAGATGAACGAACAGGGCATCGTAAAGAAGATTTTCATGTATTTTTTACATATTGCTTTTTTTTATAGAAAGCGCGACATGTGGTGCCCAGCACCCATAACTTGTCTAACGACGCCCATGGGCATTCGGTCGTACGCGGGGGTTGAGAATGCCATGCCGGCCTGACAGGTGCCTATTCACGCCTCTCTTGAAGGAACCGAGACTATACTTGGGGGAAATACGCCAAGTTTATAATTATGTTTAATAAATGAGCTCACGTCCAGTTCTTCCAACATTTTAGCGAGTTGCCTTTCCACAGCTTCGAGTTCTTTTTGTTTCGCTCGGAGCACAGCCATTACACTTTTTAAGAAGACCGTTGCTTCCTTGTGTCTGCAAATTTCGGCTTAGATTAGATAAAGTAATCACATCAATGACTTGTGTTGGGGTGATGTTATTATCGCACTTTTGAACACTGGCTCTTTTTATGGTAAATCATCCAACCTGTGAAATTGTACTTCTCGAAAAGACTTAACATTTGTTTAGTCAGCATGGCGCTTACTCCTATGCAAAATGTCACGTCCAGAGGTAGGTAACATGGAAGAGGTATTTTAATAGTAACGAGATCATTAAATTTTTACCCGACTATGCGAAGCAAAAAGGAAGGTAATGTTTTAAGAGTGTTATGTATGTATGTATTTCTATTTCTATGGCACGCGCTGTAGCCTAAACGACTTGGGCTCTGGAGCGGTTAATATAAACCGCAAGAGCCGCTATCATAATTATGAGGTGTCGTTAGATTCTTCTGAATTGTGGAAGTGCTATACGCTATAAAAAATGTGAAATTTCAATATGGCGGCCGTCAGGTGTCATATTGTCATGCAAGAGGTCGAAAAGGCGTGTAGTTGGATTCGAATAGACAGATAGCCCGACTACAGCATTTTCTACTGATCTTTCTTTGTTTCCTTAATTTTTATTAGCAGTCGGGTTTTATAAATTATTTTTTTTTTTATTTTTTATAATAAAGGTTATGTAAAAGTAACAGTAGGCAAAGTGGACTCACGCAGCAATTTTGGGCTCAACAACTTTGAACACTTTGGCATACGTGTCTATAGCCTTCACCCACAGAACCATAGACTTGCAAACTTTGGAGACCTTCTGAACAACTTCCGGCTGAAAGTCCTTGTGGTTGATGTATACTTTTATTTTCTTCAACATGGTCTCGGGGATGTGATCCTTGTCGTACTCTTCTAGGGTTTTGATAAAGTTCACATCTGCAAGAACCTTTTTGGCGGAATCCCAGTCCGTTCTGTAAATTAGTGTTACTTTTAGAAATTATTCCACAAGCAATGAGAAACTTGTATCGTTTGGATAAATTCTACTACCCTTGTCAGATAATATGACGCTTTGCTCAGGTGACTACACTGAGATAGAGGTATTAACAACAGGCCAGTATAAAGAAAAGTACCTAAATTAATTTTTTCAATATGTATCTACATGTATCATATTATTTTGGAAAGTTGTTCTGCTTAGTGTCAAAAGTAGTTTCAGAAAAATGCTCAAAACATACTTGGCTCCAAGTAATATGCAAATAGGCTCCATCACAAATCGCACCAACGCTGGAGGCTTCTGCAAGGCTTTCAGCTCAGTTATATCCGATTTGTTAAGCGCTTTAAGCGCTTGTTGAGCGCCCTCCATAGCCGGCATCGCCATCTCGAGGTCGCGGGCTGCATCGGCCGCCAGGGCCTTAGTTTCCTCTGCTGTCACCTGTCAAATCTCATAATCCTTCATACATTTTCCGTAACACCGAATCGTTTAGTAATCTTCTTTTCGAACCAGTCTTCAATATCCCCATAACACGAAATCGAAATAAACACACATTCCACGTGTGAGCTCATCTACCAAGAAGGAAATGTGGTTTGAAACAAGATCCCAGGTGTCAGCCTATTATACTAGATATCTGGCATTGCACCTGGTGAAGTACTGGAACGACACCTGTTCCCAACAGACAACTAGGTGTAGTGGTATAGAAAAATTAACAGTATTTTCTAAAACCGACCTTGGCTTCGGCTTCATCTTTCATAACGGCGACCTTAACTTTGTCGGCGGCGCTTTGTTCGATTTTGAGCCTCGCCATTAATGCCTTAGCATCCTCAGCCTTCCTTGCAAGCACCGGTTCCATGTCACGAACTTGCTGCTCCATTACGCCCACCACTTCGTACGTTTCATATAATTTCTGGAGAATGATAATGGTATTAAGTACAAGTAGATATTCAGGGAGGATCCCCGGTGAAGCAACGCATATACACATTTCTGAAATGTTTGAAATTCTTTAACTTCTATTTAGAGTGTCGTTCCAGTGTTGTCTATATTTCCTAACAGTAGTTGGCGGTAACATCGTCGGCAGTGGCACCATGCCATTTGTCTCTCTCTCTCTATCAAAAGATTTTCCAGCAACCAGTCTGTCGTTCAGCATCATTCAAATCAAAATTCACACATACGGAGGGAAATAAAATGTATTCTGAAGTATGAGTAGAGAGAACACACGTTTATGTCAAAGTAAGTGACTCACGCGAAGACCACCAGCAATCCTGGCACGAGCGAGCATTATTTCCTGCTGCTTTTTGTCCAATAGAGAGAGGTACAGTTTCAAGAGATCCAAGTAGCTGCTGGGGGTTGTGTAGAAATATCTCCTCATCTCGTCGTACAGTCGATCCGTCATGACATCTACATCCTGCCGAGATTATATGTACACTACATACATACATACATATCACACACGCTGAATCCCGACAATCGGGATTCAGCGAAGCAGAGTAATCGGTGTTTTGCTGCAGGAACTCCGGTAAATTACAGCACAACACCGACCACCACGTTTCGCAAAGTATTCGAACAAGATTCAATCGATCAAGCAGCGAGTAGGCACGAAGACCCACCTGCTGCATGACTCGGTGGAAGTACCGTGCCAAGGTGAGACGTGGCGAACCTGTCGCCCTTTCGCACGGCATCTTGTCCTTATCCCTTAGTCGCCTTTTACGACATGCATGGGGAGAGATGCAGTGGGGATATTCTTTTCAAGTACCAGCCCCACACAGTACACAATGTACACTGTATGTAGATATGTAATTTCTAGGTCAAAGTATTATAAGAGGGCTCAGTCTAGGGAGAAAATTTGAAGAAAAAGTAGTGAAGAGAAAAGATAGAGAGAGCATAGATAGATACAGACGGAGAGAGGGAGGAAGGGAGCATAGAGAGGTAGAGAGGTACTGTGGGGGAAGAATGAGATTGAGAAGAAGTGGGAGACGTAGAGGGAGAGGGGAAGAGAAAGGTTTAGAGGCATAAGGGTAAGAGATATTCACGATAACCAATATTAGGTTCATCGTGATAATATCAACAGAGTGAAACATACCTGATGCATAACTACACAAAGTGTAGAGATTTGTTGAATAGTCTTTTCATTATTAAGTGGCTTCAAGCATAGTTCTGCCACCGAAAGCAGCGCTTCCGGTGGCCATTTTGTGAACCAATCAATGGTGCAGCAATTGACGAGCGAAGGAAACATTCGGCACCGGCGCCTGCAAAGTTACACAGATTAAATAAACCTATTCAATACAGAAACATTAAACATATGATTTATTGTGAAAGTGTTGTGCCTGCAAGAGGTTTTCTTTTTATTGAATATGGTTGGCTACATCACCTACAAGATCCGTGATGTCAGCCCATAACACCGGATGAACTAGGTGCCATGTCAGTGCTTCCCTTCATTTCATGTCGGCTACACTGAACTGGACTGAAAACACGAACTATTTACAAAGCCGTTTCGACCGAAGTTTCGCTCAGTGCGGTGGTACCAACCCGGTCGGGATAAACCCTACCACCTAGTAAGGCAAGAAAGGAAGGGACCTACAGTTTAACGTGAAATCCGAACCACGGCCGGCCTCCAACGGTCGAGCCCACTGAGCTACCGAGTACCACTGAGCTACCGAGGCTGACGGTCCCGAAAAGTTGGAACTGTTTTGCAAATTCTCCTAAGATCCGGTTATGCCACTGGTGCACACGGAGATTTTGACATATTGTGCAAATGAGGGGTTGGTGCCATACCACTAAGCTACACAAGCTAAGCCCACTTATGAGTATTGTTTAATTTTCAAATCATTATTCCAAACCATTGTAAGGAGGAGCTACTTTTAAAGAGATAGACAGCTGAACAGACAAGAGATTCAGAAATCAGACAGACTGACAGACAACTAAACAGACAGACAGCCAAACAGGCAGGCAGTTGAACAGAGAGACACACAGATCTGAGACAGACAAATAGCTGAACAGACACACAGACATCAGATAGACCGACAGCCAAACAGGCAGGCAGTTGAACAGAGAAACACACAGATCTGAGACAGACAAATAGCTGAACAGACACACATACATCAGATAGACAGACAGCCAAACAGGCAGGCAGTTGAACAGAGAGACACACAGATCTGAGACAGACAAATAGCTGAACAGAAACACATACATCAGATAGACAGACAGCTAATAGGATGACCGATACTTGAGTTTATTGTTTACTGTTTATTATTCTTAGGGCAGCAAAACTGCACTTGAATTTTCACAATTTGTTCTATCCGGTTAAATTACACCGACGAAGAAGAACCAGGCAAGAAACTTCGCAAGGTATTTTAATGTAATATATATATATTTTGTACATACATATTATTAATAAATAGTTTAGTGACTCAAACACAGCTTGCGCTTGAGAACAAGATTAAAATTTTTACTTAGAGTTCTCTGAAACGTCGTCCAATCGTCGTTTAATATCGTACCCCTTAACAGAATAGGTCCGTGTCAGCAAGAATTGCTACAAAGCCATTAAATTATCGCACCTGAACGCCTCTCCCACCGGGCTCATACAAAGACAGAGGTGTAGCTTGGCTCGAACGCGGTTAATGAAGAAGGCGTATATAGCATCTCTATCAGAAGGGTTGATACCAGACTTGGCAGCGTCGGGGCGAACCCCGGTCTGCATCTGTTCGTAGTCATCGCCTTCGAAGAGGTTCGGCACCTCACCTGCAATCAGTTTGAGTGAGTCAGTCGACCAGTCTCCGTCCCTAATGGCCCTCGTCATATTCTGAACTCATGTACAGGCCGACATACTTTTTTAGCCAGCCAGCCGAAACCATAAATAATGGCGTCTTCTTGGATTGTCATTTCTGCCATCTGTCGTTCAAAGACATAAGTAAATGCTACCTATCTCTGTTTTACACTAAACATATACTAGCTATTTATTTTAGCCATTACCTGCTGTGACATGTTCTTTGTTATTGCGACCAAGACAAAGTGCTCGCAAGTGATACATAGCTAGACTATTGGAATGACTTGTGTTCAGTTTCCGTAGTAGATGTCAAAATAAATTCAACCTAGTTTTGTACATCATAGATACGTAGGTGCTAGCAGCAGCGCGAGCGCGCGTGATCAGACGTCGACGACGTTCCTCTCTGTCGACCAATCAGCGCGCTCCATTTCAAGGCCATATGCAAAGTACGTATTTATTTTGCTCTTGTAGCGCCGCCTGGCGGCGGTGTAGTATACCGCTACAAGTTAATGTTTTCTGACTAAACTCTCCAAGTGCAAATCATGCCATGGATGTCCAACTCCACACACACGCACACAGCTGCGAGTGTAGCCAACAAGATCAAAGAGAACCACTGCTTCAAACAGACAAGGTGTAATAGGCTGAACGTGACGGGTGTAGCAGGTTATATATAGGCAAGAAAGTCAGGTTCCACAAAAACAAGCAAGCGCAGACCTGAGTTGAGCATGTTGTTAACATCCTCGAGGAACTCCTCCTTGAGGATCTGCGTGTCGGTGAAAAGGAAGACCGTGTCCTCGCACGCCACGCCCGCTTTCACGTAGAGCTTCCTGAGGTCATCGTGGAACGAGCTCGTATCGTAGTTGCGTGTCAGCTCCATTCCCGAACATCTAAACAATACACAGTCAGCTTAACAAATCTTAAATTTGAGTATCGTTAACGAAATCACCTGCTACTGCTAGTATTCCCAAGATATACCTACTATGGTGAAAAACATTTCAACAAATTTGGATCACTCCCTTGCCCTTCTATTTCCTCCAAGTACAGCCTCAGGTCCTGCAAGAGCAACTGTCAAATCGGCATGAAATTCGTAGCCGCCGCAAAGCAACGAATTTCCATGGAGACCTGTGAATGGGTGGATAGGTGTAACATGTAGCGCTCCCTAAAAAAAGTGCTTGAAGTCAGTCTGAAAGAAGTACACGATGGTGATGAAAAACAATTTCAACAAGGGGTGTGTGTTTTTTTTTTATGGAAACTGACACGGTTGGCTACATCACCTACAACATCTGATGTCAGCCCATAACACCGGGTGAACTAGGTGCCATGTCAGTGCTTCCCTTCGATCGTGCTGGCTACACTGAACTGGACGGAAAACACTAACTATTTACATAACCGTTTCGACCGACGTTTCATTCAGTGCGGTGGTACCAACCCGGGCGGGTTGAACCTTACCACCGAGTAAGGTAGGAAGGGAAGGGACCTACAGTTTAACGTGGAATCCGAACCACGGTCAGCCTCCCAACTGTCGAGCGGTCACCCATCCAAGTACTGACCGCGCCCAGCGTTGCTTAACAATCAATAGCAACACTCTGTCTGCACCACTGAGCTATCAAGGCTGACAATATACAATAGTATACGTTACTCGAGGTAATAGTGTGGATGGATGGAAGCATACTTGCACTCATTGACGTGCGCAGCGAGAGTGGCTACACTGCGCCGGCCGGAGCCGCCGGGGCCCACGAGCAGTGAGTGGCCGCGCTCCGCTCGGAACACCCGCGCGACGCGCACCACGTGCTCGAGCGCGTCCTCGAACAGCACCAGCGACATCACCGTCCGCGCAGTCGAGTTGTACTCATCTAGGTACTCCTACACATATGTCTCCCTCATTGCGACAAGCTAATTATACAATAAACTAGAGTGTTTTAATTTTACGAAGGCACGAGGGGTATGAGGTAGGAAGTGGTGTGAGACCGCGCGGAGCTCAGTAGGGGACGACTCGGTTCGACGGAGCGACGCGGAGACGTATAGAACGTGTGTACCGACCAGGCACCGAGCTATCTACTGAGATCCGCGCGGTCGCCTCTCGCACCACGTCTCGTACCCCGCGTGCCTTCGTAAAATGAAAACACTCTACAAGTAACTCAAGCACCTGGTGGGCGGGTGGTCTGGGCGTCGGCTTCTCCTAGGAGAGGTCCGAGGTTCGAATACGGTCGGCGTGTACCAATGAGTTTTTTTCTGACGGAAAAATCTACATGCATACCTACAGCTACACCTGCCGCTTCACCGTTCGGAACCAGTGTAGAACTGTAGGTCCCTTCCCTTGCCCATTACTAGGTAGTAGGCTCAAATTGTAGCCGACTGGGTTGATACCACCGTACTGGACGTAAGATGGCCACATAGGAGCGTCGGCTGCGTTCTCCTCTAATCCAGTATGACCGCAACTGAAAGGGAAGTCTCGGAGGTGATATTGGCTGGTGGTCCTCTGGCCCCTCTGACTCACCCACCTATACCGGATAACATAAAAAAAATGCATATATAAATATCCTAATAACCCAGCGAAATAACCAATGACAAGAGAAAGAGTGATCGAAGGACTGAAGATTACCAAAATATTCCATAACAGGGCAGTCACTGTCTCTTTTAACAGCTTTAAAAAAGTAGGTATGAAAATTATTAACCTTCAAAATAACCAAAAGCTTTTTGATATCACTGATTTCTGCATACACGCGATTTTCTTTCGGCACGGAAGAGTTAAGGAAATCTCCCCACAGCAGCAATGGGGGATGAGTGATGATTGGTTCTTCGGGCACGTCGAGAACGCACGTTTTGAAGTTCTTCTCGCAGACATCCTTCATCATGTGATAGAAATAACTCTTGTCTTCGACATTGATGAGACGATCGTGGAAAACTCTCAAGCATTCATGATAGAACAACCTGAATGGTGGTAGTAGAATTGATATACATACGTGTGAGAAAGTAATATTTGTCAAACTGACACCATTGAACAATATGCAATCAGACTGAATGTTGAACTGTTTGCATTATTTTATTTGAATGATGCTGAACGACATACTGACTGGCTTACTTTCACCAATGGCATGGCGCTGCTGCCTGCAATGTCAGCGACAACTTGTGTTAGGAAATAGAGTCTAAGCTGGAACGATGCATCATAGAAAAGTGTTCAATCTGAGTTGTGACATAAATGTAGAGCTTCTAAACATTAAATCGGAATTAATGACTTTGTGCAATTTTTTTTTTAACTCCCGGCGCCCAGTAATATTTCCTGATGACAATATGCAAGCATATTCTGACTTAATTACCTTAACATACTCTGAGGTAGCTTCATAAAAGCAGCATCAGCCTGCAAGCAGCCCTGCATAGACTTGGACAGGTCTCTCAAGTTGAATATGTAATGAGATTTGGTGGGAGTGGGAAGCAAACCGCTCATCACTTTATTGTACACATCGACTGCAGCATTCACTATGTTCTCCGCCAGGCAAGACACTTCAGTCACAAAGTCCTCGAAATGTCCTTTCAGGATAGCCTGAAATATTGGAAGTGGAATATTCTTACGAGTGCTCAGCTGAATCAACGGCACGGATCTATGACATTGATCTAGAAAGAAGGGTCACAGAATACAATCAGATTCGAGCAACAAAGGTGTGCTACCCCTACAGTTTCCTCCAGACTGAGCTGAATTAAGTTTAGCAAAGTGGCCTTGTTCTTTTTTATATATGCAATATACGAATATTGTCTTTGTACTTTGCATTTGTTTATTTTGGAGTAACCGCTTGTGGTATTTCAACCTTTGCGCTTGCTATTGCATGTCTGTTCTATTTATATTTTTAAACAGGATGTAAATTTGGGAAAACACCGTTAGAGAGGCGTTTATTATTTTTGCCAGAATAAAAATTGAGAAGGAACATTTCAGTTTTAGTTAGGTGCGAAAGCAATGTGTACCTTGAAAATAGTTTTAAGTGCGACATCGTTAGGTGTGGAAATGTAGAGCATAGTGAAGTGTCGCACGAATCTACCAGTGAGAGCATTTCTGCCACCGCCGGGCGGGGCGCACGCCACCGACAGCACTACATCCAGAATGTCCTTCCAGAACATCTTGTCTCGATCGTACACGCCGCCAAAGTCCAGCAGTTGTCTGCAAGAAGTCATAATAAGTACACGAGCGTCGGGTGTTTTTAAGAAGTATGTTTGAACCACTCATTCACAGTAGACGCCGTATTCATGGAGGTCACATTTTTAACCTATGCCAATTACAGGCACTCAACCCGAAGGATATAACTCGGATCATATCGGAAATCGGACTTGTGGATGAGCTATAAACTTTTTATTATTTTATTTTTTATTTTTTTGGGCTTTTAACAATTATTTGTTAATATAGCCACATAGTGCTCATCATCCCTATCACTTAGGGCCCAGAGTCCCTAAGGGATAGAGAATGACTTGAGGGATCTTCTTAGGTCGCAGTGATAACAGGGTTCAGGGGCCCTAACTATCACACTTTTAGTGCAGTTGATACAGCCAAATCACCTCACCATGCAAAATCATAAACAGCTGCGAGGTACCATGACGTCTGATTGGCGGGGAGAGATGTACAAACCTCAATAGTTCTATCGTTGGTTGCGCGCCATACATGTCTAATTTCGGCATGTTCACGTCGTCAATGAAAATTATTACTTTCTTCCCCAACGGCGCACCTATGGCCTTCTTTTTTCGCTTCTCCAATCTTTGCTCAATCACTTCCTGAAATATTTTAAAAGTTGTCATAATTTAATTACGTTCTTGTTTTAGGGACCAATTGTTCGCGCTGAGATGATTGTATGTAGGATAAGTAAAGAAATTATGATGAATAAAATTGATGACTTCTCCGTGGCACAGCCGCGTGGTACTACCATTTGTGCATGAGAAACTGCTATTTCCTTCAGCACTACCAGTTGTGCCAAAGGGAAACATTTCGTCTCAATGACACAACCAGGCGATGCCAGTAGTGTCATTGGGAATTGCTATTTATTCATGTTATATAATTTTTTTTATCCTTTTATGTCGTCGGCACTTGGTCGGAGGAGGCCAAGGCTATCGTACATGAGGTGGATTCCAGGACTTTCAGGATGGCGGCCGCTACTGGAAACGAGCGATGCCTTTCGTCTTTCCGCCAAAGCGTCAGTTCGGGGATACATAGTCCCTTGAGGAAATTTATGATTTATAAATTAGTTTTTCGTGCCTTACTTGCTGCTTGATCGATCGATGTCTTGTTCGAATACTTTGCGAAACGTGGTGGTCGGTGTTGTGCTGTAATTTAGCAGAGTTCTTGCAGCACAATACCGATTGCTCTGCTTACCCCGATTGTCGGGATTCAGCGTGTGTGATATGTATCTATGTAAATTAGTTTTTAATTTTAGATAATAAATTTATGGATCCTTCCAGAGAGGCGTGAATAGGTAGATGCGTACGATCGAATGTCCATGGACGTCGTTAGACACCTTATGGGTGGCTAGGCGCCACATGTCACGTTTTCTATAATAAAAAGTTTTATTCATTATTTTTTGTTTCAGTTTAATACTATAAAGATAGATTCAGATTAAGATATTAATATCGCCATAAATAAAACACACATGTCACGCAGTTGTGCCACGGGGTAGTCACGAAAATTGTGTTTATGCGTGCTAGACCGTGTCGTACGAGTGTTGCATGAGACAAAATAACACAAAAGACAATCTAGGTAAGGTCTCAGAGTAGACAATTAACATATAAATAGTGTTACTTGAGTTCGAGGACTGCTGGTCTGGGCGGAGAAGTTCAGTACAACTGGAATATAGATTCCCGTAGCGCCCATCTTGTTCAATATCTCCGTTGCTATCACGGTCTTCCCCACACCTTTTCAAATAATATGTTTTATTTATATTTTTATTTTTCAAATTTGGAAAAATCAACAGGAATTTACATCCAGAACACAAGGTATTATTAGATACAATTGATTATGTAAACAGCCAGCAACGTTTTTCATATAATAACTACGAAAGAAAGAATACAGAAGGACAGGAATACAGAATACTTGAGAAATGAACATGAAAGAAATAATCAAACATAAACCTACAAATAACACAACTTGAAGACGAACAGACGGAAAGAAATAAAGGAGAGAAAGAGAAATAAAGGAGGGAGGGAGAAACAGCTGAGAGAGACATACAGTACACTACGCCTATGTGAAACTACTCTTTGGTTTGTTACATTGTATTCAATTAAAAAATATTAATGCAAATGAAAGGAAAGGAACTAGGATATGTTTGGTGAGGGCATTGAAAGGTTTACACTTTAAGAGCGTACGTTGTGCACATTATCTAAGCCATAATATATTTTTTCATGGAATATCTGATAATTTATTATTTTTTTATTTATGTTTTAAAGCCAGTTTTCTGACGCTATTAGCATTAATTATTGTATTAATGCCAAGCTGTGCCCGCGGCTCCGCCCGCTCTCATATTTCACTTCACTGCTAACCTCATAAGCCATTTAGCGTGATAGTAAGTAGCCTATAGTTGATGGGAAGAATCAAGCTATCCGTAGAATTTTGTTTTATTAAAATCGGTTCAGTGGTTCTCGAGTTATAAGCGGACAGACAGACATACACTCAGACACTCAGACACTCAGACAGAAAGCAGACGTTGGATTTTATTATAGGTACAAGCTGTGCCCGCGGCTCCGCCCGCTCTCATATTTCACTTAACTGCTAACCTCATAAGCCATTTAGCGTGATAGTATGTAGCCTATAGTTGATGGGAAGAATCAAGCTATCCGTAGAATTTTTTTTTATTAAAATCGGTTCAGTGGTTCTCGAGTTATAAGCGGACAGACAGACATACACTCAGACACTCAGACACTCAGACAGAAAGCAGACGTTGGATTTTATTATAGGTAAGGAAGGAAGGAAGTATTACCTGTACTTCCTGTGAACATAACTGGTTTATTGACGCCCAACATCTTCTCAAACAGGTATCCGTACCGGACTGTGTCCACAGTGGGTACTAACGTTTCAAAAAACGGCTTGTTGCAGTCGTATATGAATTCGGGAATTATTTTCGCCCACACTTCCAACTTGCGCACTTTGGTGTCCATGTACATGTCGAAGAAATTGAAACCGGTTGGGTAGCTGAAACGAACGAAACATAATATAAAATATTTGAGACAGCTTTTAAAAGTCTCAGTCAGCCGGTCCGGGTCGCCTCTCACCCTCAAATATGGTTGACGAGCCGCCCTGGCGCGATGCTCGTGAACGGGTGCTATTGGTAGAGACTGGTCTGATCCAATTGGCTCCAACGTGTTATATGAATAGTTTAGGCTTATGGAAAAGAAATGTTGTATTTTTGATAATTTTTTTAGAAATGCTGATGACTCGTACTATGCAGGCAGTGGAAAACACTTTTGTAAACGTAGACTAAGTGGACGAAGAAAAAAGTTTCTTGCCAGTTCTTCATCGCTGTGATAATCGAACGGGCAAAATGCTAAATGTTAAAATATGACGAATCCGAGTGCAGTGTACTGTCTATGGATGATGAATAAAGAATAAACAAATAAAAACAAGTCAGTCGTTCAGAATCATTCAAATCAGATTTTTTTTTTTTTTTTTATGGATACTGACACGGTTGGCTACATCACCTACAACGTCCGTGATGTCAGCCCATAACACCGGGTGAACTAGGTGCCATGTCAGTGCTTCCCCCTTTGATCGTGCCGGCTACACTGAACTGGTCGGAAAACACAAACTATTTACATAGCCGTTTCAACCGACCTTTAATTCAGTGCGGTGGCACCAACCCGGGCGGGTTAAACCCTATCACCTAGTAAGGTAAGAAGGGAAGGTACCTACAGTTTGTTACGCGGAACCTGAACCACCGTCAGCCTCCAACGGTCATTTGAGCCTACCACCTATTACCTAGTAAGTAAGAGGCAAGGGAAGGGACCTACGTTTTACACCAGTCCCGAACGGTGAAGCAGCAGGAGTAAATATGCACATAATTTTTTCCTGCAGTTCAATGTCATGTTACTTATATAAAGAAAATACTCACTAAGCTGCCTCCTCGAAATCTTCATACTGCCTCTTCACAATCTCTTCAAACGCTTTACGATTCTGTTCGAGAATGTTCCCTCCGACGCACCACACGTAACAGAATACGAAGCAGTGCGCGATGTAAGTCTTCACTGCCGTTTTGTCCGGGAACCGATCCCCGGGCTCCGAAAGAAGAGCACCTAACAGTGAACACAGCGACGCTACTTTGCTGATGTCCACCTGAAGCCGACAGACGGAGAATGTTTTGGTTATTACTCGCGCGGAGTCAGAGAGCACCAGCGAATCTATTAAACTTAGGGCAGTGATTCACTGGTGAAAGGTGAACTCACTCGAAAGTTTCGAGTGAGTTTTCGAGTCGAAACAGAAGCGCGAGAGCGAGATGGCGAGCGTGCGAGAACGAGATAGAAATAATCTTCTCACATGTCAAACGAACGTTAAAGTAATTGATGTGATGGTGTAGTCTCTTCGTTCTCTCGCCCTGTCTATCTCTCTCTTAACTTCCGTAGAGAGCGAGACAGGACTACGTCGTCACAAATTGTTTGAGGTTGACAATTGACAGGTGAGCGTATTCTCGTGCCTATCCAGCGCGAGTGACAGTCTGCTTATGATGTGTTTTATTTAGGTCATCAGTCATTCATCAATCATCAGCATCACCGATGATGACAACACAAATTGTTGTAGGGATTGATGATAATAACAATATGTATTAGGCAAACAACAAATTTTATTGTTCACTGCCACTTCGGCTTACAAATTTTCTAAGCAATTACCTACCTTGGTTCTTTGTCGAATTTGCTTGATTTTATCGATCAAAGAAATGCCAAATATTATTATGCTATTGTTTTAATGAGCGACTTGCTCAGCAAACTAAGCGAACGCGTGGAAAATTCCCCTTTTATAGCAATAGGATATATAGACAAAATTATCTGTTGAATAAGCAAACTAATTGTTTCAAATGACTACACACAAATGTTGTATTGCATACCTGGGGTATGGCGACCTTGCACTTGCTATTAACGAAATGGAATGCTGCATCCAGAAATTGAAACATTTCGTAGACGAACGGCGAGTTTTCGCTGCTGAAGAGTCCGGCATCGAGCGAGTCGGCGAGCCAGGAGCGAACGTACGGCAAGTAGCCCATCTCGTCGGGGTCGATGTAGACCATGCCGCACCGCGAGACGGTGGCTGGAGACGCTTGGGCCAAATCTGCCACCTGCGGTATTTTTAAAGCTGAATTTGAACATTTGTAATTTGGAAAATCTTTATGGTAGTGGATGGTAGAGACAATGTATCATCAAGCAACACGGCCCCAACACAACTCAGTCAGAGGGTCTATCCCTGGTGCAGTGAGTCGCTGACGAAAGGCGAACTCACGGGAAGCGAGAGAGTGTGATACAGAAAAGAAGTTCACGCGAATTAAGCTCGCGTGAATCTTTAAAGATCCCACGGATGATACTTTGCACATTCATGCTTTTATACTTGCTTCACGGGAACATATGCCCGATCTAATCATGGTCATGATCAGCCCTTGCACTGACATTTGTTCTATAAATCTGTTTTGTTAGTCCCTTTTCGTGGTGGCGTGCCTTGGGAGAGGCCTATGTCCAGCAGTGGACCGATACAGGCTGATGACGATGATGATGATGATGAGTCCCTTTTTATACAGGATGTTTCAAGATAGGCTTGAGAAACCTCAGGAACAGAAAGTACTCATTCCGTAAGGAACAGGTAGAAAAAAATCCTCATCACTCGAATCGAAATTGCGTACTTTTCGTTTTAATACAAAATTTGAAAATTGTAATAAAAACTTGATGGACAGCGAGCGAGCACGGAGAGATTTGTCTAGGTCTAGGGAGTGCAATGACCTAATGCAGTCCCCTTTTCTTTTGATGTCATTCAAATTTAAGTGTTTAGAATTTACCTACATGCAGTTAAATTCTACTAGTTAAGCATGTAAGTTAGTCATTTTATTTTCATTTAATAAAGACGGACGTTAACCGTCCACCAAAACTCGATGAAACGATTTTCACTAAAAAGTAATATAAAATGACCGAATCTGGAAAAAAGTTTCAGAGCTTTTCCTCTTCAAATATGAAACCCTTTCGAACCCTGAAGTTACGAAACCCTATCCCGAAACATCCTGTATATATACAGGGTGTATCAGGATAGGTTTGAGAAACTTCAGGAATACAAAGTACTACTCATAATTAGAAGAAAAACATCCTGTATATATACAGGGTGTATCAGGATAGGTTTGAGAAACTTCAGGAATACAAAGTACTACTCATAATTAGAAGAAAAAAATCCTTATCACTCAAATCGAAATTCCGTTGTTTTTGTGATCATACAAAAGTTGGAAATTGTAATAAAAACTCGATGGACAGTGAGACTGGAGAGTGCAGTGAACTAATTCAGACCTCTTTTTCTTTTGAGGTCATTGAACTTTCAGTGTTTGGAATTTACATACACGCAGTTCAAATTGTACTAGTTATGTATGCAACCTACCCATTTTTATTCATGAACTAAAATTTATTTTTTATTTAATAAAGGCGGACGTTAACCATCCACCAAATCTTGAAGAATAGATTTTCACCAAAAATTACTGTAAAAGCGGCCCCTTTCGAACCCTGAAGTTTCGAAAACCTATCGTGATACACCCTGTATATATTTTTATGGAAACTGATACGGTTGGCCACATCACCTACAACATCCGTGATTTCAGCACATAACACCGGGTGAACTAAGTGCCATGTCAGTGCTTCCCTTCGGTCGTGCCGGCTACACGAACTGGACGGAAAATACAAACTATTTACATAGCCGTTTCGGCCGACGTTTCATTCAGTACGGTTGTATCAACCCGGGCGGGTTGAACCGTACCACCTAGTAAGGTAAGAAAGGAAGGGACCTACAGTTTTACATGGAATCCGAACCACGGTCGCATCCAACGGTCGAGCGGTCACCCATCCAAGCACTGGCCGGCCCAGCATTGCTTACCCATCAATAGCTACAGTCGACTGCACCACTGAGCTATCGAGGCCGACATTGTTTTTATATTTTAAAAACCCATTAATAATTTGTGTAACTACTCATTGGTGGTCTCATTTGTTAATCGATATTCAAGAAATTCAACTTCAGAGACAATATACAAGAATTGGACTCACCTCAAACACCATGTGCACGTATGGAGTAAGCTTGATCCTCTCCGAGTTGGACAGACATAGCATTTTGTTGTCGTCGAGCACTGTGTTCATGTTCTCTATCCAAACAGCGTCGACGGGGCCGTCGCAAGTGATCCATTGGTGGTCAGGGCGCTCACTCTGCAAGTCACACAGTCGATCCACACCCTATTAGGTCTCCCAAGAGGTAAACATGAATTTGTGGCAAGTTGGAAATTCCTCGTGAGGAAACTGCTGCGGCTCTCTGGCGGTATTTCTTTATTGAGGACATGTTTTCTGGTCTGGTCTGGTCCTAATTTAAAGCAGGGAATTAGACTTTGCCCCGCAGAACCAAACCTAATTCCCTAAAAGCAGGGAATTAGGTCACAAACATATTTCAATTTAGTAAGACCACGCGCAGCCTTCGAAACAATCACAAGAACAACAACAACAAGGTTTAATTCTTAACAATAATGTTAAAACAACAGAAAAACAAAATTATAACAGCCTATCTAGCTCAGTGGTGCCATTGGGCGTCTATCGTTCATGATCTTAAGCACACTTAGGCGCGGTCAGAACTTGCATGGGTGACCGTTCGACCGTTGGAGGCTTAGCGTGGTTCGGATTCCACGTAAAACTGTAGGTCCCTTCTCTTTTTAACTTACTAGGTCTAGTCTAGTCTAGTCTAGCCAGTCAGCGTGTAAGCGTCCACTGCTGGACATACGCCTCTCCAATTTTCCTCCAGTCCTCCCGGCCTTCAGCGGTACGGAACCACTGCTTTCCGCCGACGTACTTGATGTCGTCGTCCAACCTGGCGGGAGGTCTTTCCACACTCCGTTTTCCTGTCCGCGGCCGCCAGCGTAGGACACGGTTACTCCAACGGTCGTCGTCTCTTCGGCTGACGTGCCCAGCCCACTGCCACTTGAGCTTAGCCACCCGGTATCCAATATCGACTACTTTGGTGCGTCTACTACTACTTACTTGATAGACGGGTTAATACCACGGCACTGAATGAAAGCTTCATCAACAACAACAACAACAACAACAACAACAAATAACCTGAACAGCAGCTCGCAAGCACAGCGGCAGAATGCCATCATGCCACTCCAGAGTGTGCAAGTTGACCTCTCCATACAGCTCACCGATAGTCAAACTCTTCGGGTTCATTATGTACTTCACGACAATTTGGTTCTGTGACCCTGGTACTCCCTTCTCATGCAAACTCGTGTACGTATCGCCAAGTACCTGCAATAATATAAAAACCGCCTTCAAAAATGTAGGAAATAAAAAAATATCGAACCCTAGAGTTGAAGGCGGTCGGTGATTTTTACTTGCTTTAGCAATTTTATACTTTTTTATTTCACGGTTTTTTTTAGTAATTTTTTGCTATTAATGTACTCGGCGGAATTTTTCGCCTCGCTTTCCAATCCGATCTTGACCAAATGGGAAAAAATGGGACCACACGGGAAGCACCAGCTTTCAAATAAAAAAATAATTTTCAAAATCGGTTTACCCAGTCGAAAGTTATGAGAGGACAAAGATAACAAAAAAAAAAACAAAATACAGACACCTAAGTTTTATGGCCAGTGCAAGGATTTAAAATAATAAAACTAAACAGGAAAACATCAATCATCCACCACTCAGGCAGTTAGTCAGCGAGTATGCATCAACTGCTAGGCATTGCCTCTCAAATTTTCCTCCAGTCCCGGGAGGACTTCAGCGGTACAGAATCACTACTTTCCGCCAACGTACTTTATTCTCGTCGTCCCACCCGGAGGAGGGTGGTCTTCCCACACTAGTCGGGATACAGCGTGTGGTATGTATTGTGACGAATGTTAGAAAATGAAAAAAGTTAGGTTGTCAGAAAATTTTGACAGCGGCAGAATTTTTGGGTTTCTGAAAAAAGAAAAAGGAGTGGTGGTGAAGAAAAGGTTTTGAATAATTTGCTCTATATTTAGAGTATACCGCAATCTACTAGAGCAGCTCCGCTCGCTGCAGGCAGGCTAGACGTTTATGCTAGTTGGGTGCCCCGATGTTGGTATCCACTGCTGGACCGAAAACATTGTGTGGTTGAGCCAGTCAGCCGACGATTTGGTGAGCGTTTGCCGCAGCAACTACAAGACGTATCAGCTGCGCACCAGATTTTGCAACAGGACCGCCACAATATACTAGTCCCTTACGTCTTCTCCACCTCGCTCGAATAGACCCAGCCTTTATGTCAGTTGCGGGGAAGCAGCGCATGCACTCCGATAGCAGTTCCTTCATCGTCCACAACACCAGCCGGATTCGTTATTATGAATTTAGCTAAGTTAAATTAAGACTAATCAAACTGTAACTCGTGCGTGGAGATGTTTGTGTGTAAACTTTATTTGTGTTGCTAAGTTGATGTGGCGATCGTGGCAGCAAGCAAGCAACGTCGCGCTTAGCTTGCTTACCGCGCATGTTCATGCATGAATATTTTTTGTTTACCTTAGCTTACTAAGATTATTGTGGTAGCAGTTGAATTAACTTAAGCTGAATTAGCGCCAATTTTCCATCACGACTGAGGCCACGAAGGTATCAATTAAATTCTATTAACAATTTAATCTAGTTTTTTTTATTTGACCATCCTTCCCGGTTTTATTTTTTTTTTGTCACTCTAGCTACCACCGATTCTCAAACTTTTATTGGCCGGATGGCAGCTGACCCGGGCCGTCCGTGTCAGTATGTACCCCACTGCCTTATTTTTTCGCACATTTCGAAGGAGTATTTCATTCATTAAATAAAGGGTGCGGCGCAAAAACTTGCTGATTTGTATTTCGCGCCAAGTAGGGAAAGGGCGGGAACCGACTCGTTCGAAATACGAAATCATGAAGTTTTGTTATCCGCATAGTCAGTTCGCGCCATGAATTGGACCAACGAGCAGCGCGCGTTTGCCGTCGAGGCGTACTTTTTTACTGGCCGTTCCAGCGCCTCATCTCTTTGAGAGGCGACTTTGTTTGGCCGGTCCGCTCCCCCGATTTGTCTCCTTGTGACTTTTTTTTATGGGGTTATCTGAAATCAATTGTTTACAATGACCGTCCAAGGAGCCTACCTCAACTGAAAAACAATGTACGCCAAGCCATCGCCAACATACCCGTCGATATGCTTAGAAGAGTTGAACGAAACTTAAGAAATCGGGTAACTCAGTGCATCGACAATGAGGGCCGTCATTTGACCGATATCACCTTCAAAACTATTTAATAAAAAAAATTTGATGATGTATGTTACAATAAAAATAAATTACAGTGATATCTCTACTACTTTTTTTTTTATTGACTTTTCAAATCAGCAAGTTTCCGCGCCGCATCCTGTATAACGATATGCGCACATTGAGAACAGTGGTCTTGCCGCCGCCCGTGGGCCCGACGAGCATCACCCCCCACCGCACCACCATGGTCTCGTGCAGTTGGATCACCTTTCGCACCTGGCACGCCTCCAACTGCAGTCTGCGCCCCAGAATGATCTCACCTGCGCAATCACACATGTGTGTCACATCTAAAGGTTGGCTGTAAAAAGATAATTCTTTGTTTTTTCTATAGAAACTGATACGGTTGGCTACGACCAGGCGCCAGAGGTCTACTTAACAACATCCGTGATATCAGCCCATAACACCGGGTGAACTTGGTGCCACGTCAGTGCTTCCCTTTGGTCTACCCGATCTCCGGTCTAAATTTACAAAGTATATCTATGTTAACAAGTAAAACGAGCCACTAGGTACCTAAGCAGCTCATTTGAGGTAATTTACTCTCATGGATGACCGTGCGCCTGCGCCGCCGCGTGGCAACCGGCGCGCTCAAGGTCATCGACTCTCCTTGAGCGCATGCGATATATAATTTTTAGGTTTCCGTATCCCGTACGGAAGCCTATTACTAAGCCTACGCCGCCGTCTGTCTGTCTGTCCTACTATTGTATCTTTGGAACCGTAATAGGTAGCCGGTTGAAATTTTCACAGAATATGTGTTATTATGGTGGATATAACAACAAATAATAAAATAGAGAAAAGGTCAATAATTAAGGGGTACCCCCCTTATTATTAATACCCCATACAAGAAATGTTTTTTTTTTTTTCAAAGTTTTTTTTTTGTGGTGCGGAAACCTCGGTGCGCGACTTCGACTCGCACTTGGCCGGTTTTACTTAACGTCGTTTATTATGGCGTGTTTGTATCCCTCCCAAAATATTTGCAGTTTGTATGGAACCACCTTAATTACATACTTGCACCTAAGTGTACGTCCTGGGTGCGCGGAGCGTCGGGCGGGGCGTGCGCGTTCGCTCCAGCGGTCAACGCTGCGTTTTTTGGCTGGCCTCGGTGCACTGCAAGCGTCCAGCGGGCACGGTAGCGTTTTACGTTTAAATCTTGAAACGACATGATTGCACACTGACTTGACCCCTTGACCGTACCCTTAGGGTACGTCCTGGGTGGAGCGTTGCGTGCAGCGTTTTGCGGAGCGGAGCGTGCAGTGGGCAATTCAAACATGCGCGCGCGCTACTAGTGTCCTGAGTGCGCAGTGTTGTGAGCGGAGCGGGGAGCGGGCGCACGAGCGGGCAGCGGAGCGTGCGCGTGCGATTCAAACCAGTTTGTCTTTTCGAGCGTTCTATGGAGCGTTCAGTGCGGTCAAGTCAGCGTGCAACCATGTCGTTTCAAGATTTAAACGTAAAACGCTACCTTGCCCGCTGCACGCTTGCAGTGCACTGAGGCCAGCCAAAGAACGCAGCGTTGACCGCTGGAGCGAACGCGCACGCCCCGCCCGACGCTCCGCGCACCCAGGACGTACACTAAGACTTGCACATATCTGGTTTTGAACTGCAGACTTTACATTTTACATACAATAGGCTTGAGCTACAAAGACCTTTGTAAATTAGAGCACAACACCGACCATAACGTTTAGCAAAGTATTCGGATAAGGTAATTATTAAGCAGTCAGTAAGGCACGAGCTGCATGACTCAGTAGAAGGACCGTGCAAAGATGTGAGGTGGCTAACCTGTCGACCTTTAGTACGGCATCTTGTCCTTATCCCTCAGTCGCATTTTACGACATGCACGGAGAGAGATGCAATGGGGATATGGATTTGTGTGAATAAGAGTACACCATCTCACCTATAGTGTCTTCCATGATCCCGTAGTCGCGAATGGGCAAACCGACACCCGGGAATAGATCAGAGAGTATTCCCGCAAAGAGCACGGTGTCCGCCGCGAGGAACTTGGGTAGGTTGCTGTCGTTGAGTGCGCACAGTAGCGTCATCTCCTCGTGCTGATCGGGACTGGCGCGCTTGAGGGTACCGGCCATTACCTGCAGAGTTACCCATGAAGAATAACTATACAGGATGTCCAAGGTTGGGTCAGGAATATCGAAGAATCGTGATATGTATCGTGTGTATGGTGCAGCGATGAAAGATTTTTTTTATCTGAAATATTTCCAATTTTAACATTTTCTAACAAAGCAAATGCATACGACAGTGTGAGCGCGCTCTATGCTCGCGCGCGGCCGCGCAGGGCTAGGCTTACCCCACCCCGCCGCCTCCTCCGCGCCGCTTGTGCCTTCGTAGTGCGGTGCAGATCGCTTAGACCGCGCATAGATTTAGCAAAATTAAAACTTTGAAAATTCATATTTCCAAAATTAGTATAGATAGGAACATTTTTCTTTGTGTAATGTGTTTAGTAGATTATATAAGATGGCTCGTTTTGATATTCCTGACCTTGGACACCCTGTATTTTTTTATTTTATTTTTGTTATTCGCATTCATTATTACATTACCTAATTTAAGCGGCGAGTGGCCGAGTGGTTTGGGCGTCTCGGCTCTCTTGCGAGAGATCCGAGGTTCCAATCCTGTCGGCGGCGTTACCAATGAGTTTTTTCTGACGGAAATTGTACAAATTATAACCGACTGGGTTGGTACCACCGTGCTGGATGTAATATAAGGCCGCGTAGCAGCCCCGGCTGTGTTCTCCTCTGTCCAGTATAGCCAGCAATCCAAAAAGGGAAGTCTCCAGTATGGCACCTACCTTCTCGGAGGTGATATTGGCTTGTCGGAGCATGTGCTCTGGCCCCCCTGATTCGGCCACCCATAACGGATTAAATAAAAAAGAACTCAAATAAGTACAAGTAAATTTAAAATCAAAATTTTTAAACCTAACAACAAAATCTATAGTAAAATAAAAAAAAAATTAAATATCAATAAAATAAAATTTTACTTAAAAATTAATCTTGAACGTAATAATAATTTTAAAATGCCAATATGGAGTGCGTGACGGTGTAAAGGTGACATAATTATACCAGGTCGGCGGTACTTGTACTCTTACTGTGTTGCACACTCATGTTCATGCTGTATTCTACTTTTGTAATACTAATATTACTTTAAACTTCGAATAAGATTGTAAACGAGATTGTAAGTGAATACAAGAGGTACATAGAGAGAGCCGATAACCATACCAGTGGTTACCAGCACCAGCAACAATGGTCACAAACAAAAGACTGTAGACAAGCCAGAGCGGTGGTGCCAGTCATCAACAGCAAGCTCAGTAAGGGTATAATACAACTGAACAAAGGTAAAATTAGATTGGTGGTGGGAACTTTGACTGGTCACTACCCATTAAATAAGCACTTATTCATTATAGGTAAAACAGACAGCCCCCTGTGCAGGGGTTGCATGGGGGCTGAAGAAACGTCATCGCACGTGCTGCTACAGTGCGAGGGGGTGGCAAACGAGCGGGCAAACATCCTCAAAAACCGAGGACACTCCAAGAGGCCTGCAAGGACGTCGGCAGCCTGCAGGACTTCTGGAAGGAGCTGGGCTGGATGGAGTAGCAGCCGGAGTGATACGCACAACGGGTCCAAGAAGAGCGACATATGCGGAAAACGGAAAATACATGCGGAAAATGCCCATAAAGAAGAAGAACCATACCAGTACACTCTTCACGGCTCTCATTCCGAAGTCGTAGTGATCCTGCTTGGAGAGTTGCTCACTGGATAGTTTGTACATTTGGACCATTTTCTTTGCGAGCCCCTTCGATGACTCGAATCCTTCAGAGTATAGGATGACTTCGGCGATGAGTGCTTCAATTGAGAACAATAAATTTAATTACAAACGGAAAAGCTGACATGGATGTGCGACGGTAACAATGTGTGGTGGGTTTACATCACCACCGGTGTAATATAAGGTCTTTCTTAAGGGTAACGATACGCTAAGGAGTGTATGTGTATCTGATCACGTTCCCATACCAATTTTTTTTTCAACTTTACGCTAAGCATACTGATCACGTTCCCATTTTTTTTTCGGATATCAAATACCTACCCATCCTACTAGAATAATAGTTTATTAAACAATTGTTTCATAGCACCACGCCTCAATGTTACAATTGAAGTGACCATTGTTGTACCAATCTGTCAATGTTACCCCAAAAACGTGAAATGTTACCGCACAATCCTGAAGTTAACTCTTACCATAGTCTGGTACCATCATTGAAATAGGCCTAAATAGAGCCTTCAAATTGTCGGGTAGCTCAGTTCGACCAGCGTAGCCTGGGTTCATTGTTATGAACGCTGCGCACGATCTGACCAATTTGATTTCGCGTCCTTCAAACATAAACCTGAAACAATGTAAGTACATAAAATGTAAGGATAAAATAACCGAAATAGTACAACAAAGAGACCCTTATGGTGAGACTTCGTTGTTCGTCTGTCCGTCATCCTGGCACAGGAACTTAGTCCTAGGAACTGTCTTGTGTCGGTGTCGCTTACCTTGACTGCTTAGCGACCTTGGCGTTGCGGATAGTGATGAGTTGCTGCGCAATGACGGACAACACTTCAATGTCGATCCGGTTGAACTCATCGAAGCAGCACCACGCGCCGGATGTTGCCAGGCCCGAGAAGAACCGACCCATCATCTTGTAGTCGAGCCCTAAATAATATCATAATACAATATATTAATAACTATATTTCGCCCGCGGCTCCGCTCGCGTGAAATTCGTAAGTAATCCCGCTACCGTACCTTTATTTCGGCGCGCGGAACAATACGGTTTGTATGAGAGATCCCTTACAGATATAATAATAGTATTGATGGGCTCTTCACATAATCATACAATGATTCAGCAATGAATACTAAAATGTTGGTATGATAATGACGATGGAATTGGTGGTTCTGGAGCTCAACAAACAACTTTGGGCTTTGTAATGTTTTCAAAATCTAAAAACTTATTTTATAGTCCGTATAAATTTTTGGAGGGTAGTTTCGAAAAAATTATGGTATCATTACTTTTTTTTTACATTAAAAAACAAATTACAAATGCCAAAGTAGTCCATTGGAACCCCACGATCAAACTTTAAAATTTTGGAAGTCATTGCTGAATCACCTAAAGTATAGCAAACAAAAAAATAAACATACCATCACCGGATATTAAAATATATTTTTGTGTGAAACTCGATATGTGGTACTGTTCCACCGATTCATAGGAGACGTAACAGCGCTCAAGTCGGCGGGGTCCATCCACCCAATTCAGTGGCGGGTGGGGTCTGAGAGGGTGGCTAATGCAATGCAGCCTGAGCCTTTCAGGCCCTCAGTACGGGTATTCTCTAACGTCCTACCGTCAACGTAGGTGACGCTGACTAGTTATGTCTCTGTCTAATTATATGAACTAGACAGAGACATAACTAGTCAGCGTCACCGACGTTGACGGTAGGAAGTTAGAGAATACGGCCACAGGACATTCAATGTAGCGTCAATTGTAATTTCCAATAATAATAGACAGTCACCTTCGGAGCAGTTGAACACAACACACTGTATGGCCAAAGACTTGGCCAAGTCCTTGGTGGTCTCAGTCTTGCCGGTGCCAGCTGGTCCCGCGGGCGCTCCTCCCAGGTCCAGCTGGAGAGCCCCCATCAGACACAGGTAGCAGCGGTCCGTGAGTGGCGTTATTACAAGCACACCTGGATATGAACATTCAAACGTAAATGTTGTAACATGTAGCTATTCAGTGCCATATAATTTTACTAACAACGTGTAAGATGGCCGCATGGCAGCCTCGGCTGTGTTCTCCTCTAGTCCAGTATAGCCAGTAATCCAAAGAGAAGTCTCCGGTATGGAACCTACCTTCTCAGATGTGATATTGGCTGGTCGGAGCATGAGCTTTGGCCCCTTTAACTAAGCCACCCATATGGGGTTAAATAAAAAAAAAAGGTAATTGAACTTTTTAGTCAAGAGTATGGGTGTCCCCGGCCTGGTGTAGCGTAGTTCCTAGGAAGCTACGCTTTGTAACAAACATCTATACATATAATAAAATCGTAGAGGTAAGAAAGTCTGTACATTGAATGTATTCGGAAAAAAACTAACCAGGGTGGCTTAAAATGAGATACTGAACATGTTAGAACAGTTTTTAAAATTTTTGTTTGTTTGTTTGTTTGTTTGTTTGTTTGTCTGTACGCGCATGACGCAAAAACCACTGAACGGAATTAGACGAAACTTTGTATAGTGGCAGTTTATATGCCGGGTTAACATAATACGTAAAAAAAAATAACAAAAATAAAAAAAAAATTAACAATTATAAACATTATTGCGCGTTTAAAATCACGTAGTCCAAAGTGCATAATTATATCTTGAGAACTGTCAGCAAATACAATTTGAATAAAATATTCATTCGAAATTTAAAAATAAGTAGAAACAACGAAAATGACAGTTCTTCTTTTTTATAACTTGAACACAATAGTCTATACATATCTATTCTTTCTATACATATCATAAAATCGTAAATGCAAAAATGTCTATTTGTACGCGCACCTCGCAAAAACCACTGAACGGAATTTGACGAAACTTTTTATAGTGACAGTGTATATCCCGGATGAACATAATAATTAAAAAATATAATAAAAATCACGTAATCCAAAGTAAAGGTAAAAAACTATTTTAAATGTCATGTTGACAACGGAGAATTGTCATCTCGACGTGAGCTGGCCGGTGACAAATTGTTTGATGATTATAAATAATAATTGAAAGTCGAAGTTATGTCGCTGTCATTGGTGCAATAAAATTTATATATCTGTTGCCCGCGGCTTCGCACGCGTGAAATTCGTATTTAAAAAAAAGAAAGTAAGTAACTAAAGGCGGGCCCGAAGGCTGATCTGCGCTCACGTAAACGATATTCTTTCTCGATGAAAGTAACTAAGGGCGAGGCGGAAGGCGGAGCTGAGTTCAGGAAGAAGAAAAACATTCTTGAAGAAAGTAAGTAACTAAGGGCGAGGCCGAAGGCCGAGCTCTATTCTGGAAGACCATAAACCTTCTCGAAGAAAGTAAGTAACTATGGGCGAGGCCGCAGGCCGAGCTGCGTTCAGGAAGAAGCTAAACCATCTTGAAGAAAGTAAGTAACTAAGGCGAGGCCGAAGGCCGAGCTACGTTCGGATAATTGAAAAACCATCTCGAAGAAAGCAAGTAACTAAGGGCGAGGCCGAAGGCCGAGCTGCGTCAGGAAGAAGCTAAACCATCTTGAAGAAAGTAAGCAACTAAGGCGAAGCCGAAGGCCGAGCTACGTTCTGACAAATGATAAACCATCTCGAAGAAAGCAAGTAACTAAGGGCGAGGCCGAAGGGCGAGCTGCGTTCAGGAAGAAGCTAAACCATCTCGAATAAAGTTAATTAATATTAAGATTGAGTTAATTTAATTTAAATTTTATTATAAAGTCCACGCTTCTAACGGCAAATATACCGTGCATCCTAGAACCTCGCGGTTATTCCCGGCTGGATGGAAAGAGGCCCGATGCTATCACCTTAGTGCCATGGACTAAGGGTAGTTCTTTGATGTGGGACGCCACTTTTGTTCTCACATTGGCTCCAAGTCACGTTAGGACATCTTCAAGAGCGGCGGCGCGGCCGAGGCTGGGGCGGAGAGCCTCAAACGCAGCAAATATAGAAATATAATTCAAGATTTCGAATTTGTTGCGTTTGCGGTTGAAACCCTCGGTCCGTGGAGCAGTGAAGCCAAAAGAGGCTTGAGCTGGTTGACGCAACTGGTGTCCCGTCATCATGGGCTTATGTACTTCATTCAAAGGGTAAGCCTTGCCATCCAGCGGGGTAATGCCGCAAGTGCTCTAAGAACATTTGAAAATGCCCGTTTTGATAGTTATTTTAATGTTTGTTAGGTAGGTTTAATTCTTTAGTTATTAATATTACTTTTTTATTTTTATGAAATAAATAGATTGAGTAAACGATATTATATTCTATCGAAGAAAGGAAGTCTTTAAGGGCGAGGCCCGAAGGCGGAAGAGGGTTTTTGGTTTACCTGAACGCAGCTCGACCTTCGGCCTCGCACTGAGTTCCTTCCTTTCTTCCAGAAGGTTTATCGTCTTCCTGAACGCAGCTCGGCCTTCGGCCTCGCCCTTACTTACTTCCTTTATTTGAGAAAGATTTATCGTTTACCTGAAAGCAGCTCGGCCTTCGGCCTCGCCCTTAGTTAGTTACTTTCTTTAAGAAGGTTTATCGATTACCTGAACGCAGCTCGGCCTTCGGCCTCGCTCTTAGTTACTTACATTCTTCTTTGGAATACGAATTTCACGCGAGCGGAGCCGCGGGCTCAGCTAGTAATTAATAAGGGAAGTAGGGCTCTAGGTACGCCCGTTGCGGGTATATAAATTTTTAAAGTGATTAATGTAGTGTAATGTTGTAATGCTCTAATCGGGCGCGCGCGGGGTGCGGGGCAGCGGGCAGTGGTAATACGGACGGACGCGACGCGAGTGGACGCAAACAGATAGGCCGCCCCGCCCGCGCCCCGCCGCGCCGCCGCCGGCTGCTCCGCCCGCGTGCCGCCCGCGCCCCGCCACGCCGCTAAAGGCGCCCACACATTGTAGTGCGCATTTAGTTTGTTATGAAATCCTAAAATTTTAATGTAAGCACATATTTAAAAGAAATCTTTCAGCAGTGCTTTTGTTACAAGGCGTAGAATAGCCTCCTTAGAGGAACTACACCAGTCCGGGGACACCCTGTATAATAATATGTAGGTGCATAACTGACCTCCAGCCCCGAGATATTCATGCCCATAAACGTAAGAAGCGCTCGACATCCTCGCGAGACAGTTGTCAATATCCTCCTCCCAATAGTAGCGTATCATTTTCAGCCACTCGAAATCATTTCTGAAATAATGATGGCCAGTTGCAGTTATAATTTGTTCACTGCTCACAAAACAGACGGACTGCCCAAATGGTTAGATATTTTAATTTGCCGGGCATTGTTGCTGAATGACTGAATTAATTTACATTTCTCATTTTTAAGGTTCCGTATCCGTCGTAAGTTACCCTATTACTAAGCCTACGCCGTCTGTCTGTCTGTCTGTCTGTCCGTCTGTCTGTCCGAAGGCTGTATCTCTTGAACCGTAATAGGTAGCCCGTTGAAATTTTCACAGAATATGTGTTATTATGACCGATATAACAACAAAAAAGAAAAAGTAAAAAAATCACGGGGGGGACCCCGCCATCTACCGAAAACAGTATGAAGCAGCGCTGACCATGACATGGCTATACGAAACCCTCGGTGTGCGAGTTCGACTCGCACTTGCCCGGTTTTTTTTTATATTTGTTATTTACTTAGAGTCGCACTAGCACCTATCTCGCGTATCACGCCATCTATCGATGACCGTTCATATTTTGGTTGTTGAAATGTTTGAATAATTCGATAGATGGCGCTCTTTGGCAAATTATGATACTGTGAGATTCCCCCTTTATTTTAATTTTGTTTATTGTTATTATTTAAGATATTCGCTATAATAACACTTAATCTGTGAAAATTTCAACCGTCTACCTATTAAGGTTCCAAAGATACAGCCATCGGACAGACAGACAGACAGACGGTGTAAGCTTAGTAATAGGCTTCCGTACGGGGTACGGAAACATAAAAGGGGTCTATTTGGTCTGAGTTGAGAGAAATAAAGATTTACTAAAAATACCTTCCTAAATGGCCACATATTTGCAGTGGAGTGATATTAAAATGATTATACTTACGCATTCTGCACATGTTTCTCGACCATATGTGTGATGGTATCTCTGGCGTGGACGTCGACAGTGATCAGGGCACAAAGAACCTTCCGGAAGAGCGAGGACAGGTCCTGTCGCGTCAGCGCCGCCAGATCGTTCAGGTCAGTGACGCACTTCTTCTCGTACGCCAGAAAGCCGGTGTCGATGCGGATTGCTATGCCGAGATTGAAAATCTCGTGGACACCTTTAGCCCACATTATTTGTGACACGGTCAAAACAACCTGCAATACAATACATTTTGATAAAACTAAGCAGCTGAACCCTCTTAGTTCAAAGTAGAGTAAGTAAACCCCGGTCAAGTGCGAGTCGAACTCGCGCACCGAGGGTTCCGTATCGCCATGTGATGGTCAGCGCAACTCGGTGTTTATGAAATGCTTCATATTAGTTTTAATTCATGATTAGTTAAAATGCTTCATACTCCTTTCGGTAGATGGCGTGGCGTGCATATTTACTCTTTTTAGTTTCTTCTATGGGAAGCCCCGTGATTTTTTTACTTTTTCTTATTTTTTTATTATTTGTTGTTATATCGGCCATAATAACACACAGTCCAACGATATTACACACATACGGGTCGGATTGATAACCTAATTTTTTTGAAGAAGTCGGTTAAAAAGAGAGACATTTGAATATTTCAAATAATAACCTGATTAGGATGAAAAGCGACCCACTCGACACGAGGTCGCGCCATAAAATCCTTGAGGGAATGCTTCATGCATCGCTTCACAGATGCGAACATGGCCTCCTCCACTTTGCTCAGCCAGTCCTCCACATTGCCTCTAGCCTTTAAGCCCTTTCGTAAAAACAATAATTAATTGTGGTTGCATCTCAAGCATATACCAATTTCAGAAAAAAAAAATTGTCAAGTGAACCGTTTTGCTTTACTTTCATCTAATAATTTTTGTCTGCGAGGGTGCGGTCAGCCTTTGGATGGTTGCCCACTGACCGTTGAAGTTGGCCGTGGTTCATATTCCACTTCAAACTGTAGTTTCATTCCTTTATCTTACTATATACATAGTTAGTCGGCAGATATTAACCAGTCCGGATTGGCACAGCAGCACTCAACGAAGGTCGATCGAACTAAACGGCTATAGAAGTAATTTGTGTTTTCTTTCCAGTTCAATGTAGCCGGCACGATCAAAGGGAAGACTGATATGGCACCTCGCTGACACTGACTGACCTGACTAACAATGACACTGGCATACACTTGCGTACATGATAAATAGCATCAAGTCGAAGTATATTTATATGTTTGTGCACTCAACACGTATACTACTGAACTGGCGGAAAAATTCACCTGCATACCCAATGCCTACCTGCTGCAGACTGGTGTTTCACCGTACGGTACCGGTATAAAACTGTAGGTCCCTTCCCTTGCCCATTACCAGGCGGTAGGCTCAAATTGTAGACGACTGGTTTCTTAGTACAGTACTAGATGTAAGATGGCCGCATAGCGGCTTCGGCTGTATTCTCCTCCAGCCAGCAACCCAAAGGGAACTCTACGGTGCGCACTTTACTTCTCGGAGGTGATATTGGCTGGTCGTAACACGTGCCTTGGCCCCTCTGAATCAGCAACCCATACAGGTTATATAAAAAAAAACCGCCAAGTGCGAGTCGAACTCGCTCACCGAGGTTTCCGCACTACAAAAAAAACACGTTTATTGTATGGGGGACCCCCCTTAATTGTTCACTTATTCAATGTTTTTTATTTGTTGTTATATCCGCCAAAATAACACATATTCTGTGAAAATTTCAACCGACTAGCTATTACGGTTCCAAAGATACAGCCATCGGCCAGACGGACAGACAGACAGATATTGTAGGCTTCCGTACGGGGTACGAAATCTAAAAAAAAACCGGCCAAGTGCGAGTCGAACTCGCGCACCGAGGTTTCCGTATCGCCATGTCATGGCTAGCGCCACTCACGCCATCTAAATGGCGTGTTATGAAATGCTTCATGTTAGTTAAATGTCATGATTAGTTAAAATGCTTCATAATCTATTCGGTAGATGGCGCGCGCGCATACACTTTTTGGTTTCTTCTATGGGAACCCCCGTGAATTTTTTACTATTTTCTTATTTTTATTATTTTTTGTTATATCGGCCATAATAACACATATTCTGTGAAAATTTCAATGGGCTACCTATTACGGTTCAAGAGATACAGCCAAGGAGGACACAGCCCTCGAACAGACGGACGGACGGACGGACAGACAGACGGCGGAGGCTTAGTAATAGGCTTCCGTACGGGATACGGAAACCTAAAAAACTACCTTGCCCAAATTAACCCTCTCGCCCTCCGGTGACAACATGGCGATTATATCCGTGGTGAGGTCTTCCGGTTTGGCGGTCTTGGCCAGTTCCGCTTGGAGCGCGTCCTGAGCCGCGGCCGAATCTAAAGCCTCGCCCTCGTACTCCATGTCCTCGGGTATCTTCACGCCGAACTCCAGCTTGGACATCGCGTCGAAGCACTTGCGCAGGTGAGGTTGCACTGCGTGCGGATTTTTCGTCTGCGCGGAAACAAGCGAATGTCAAAACGAGGGATTCACTGCTGAAACGGCAGAGACGATGGATCTGCATGCGCCACGTTTTTATTCTTATTTCTTTTATTGCTTCCGAACTGGGTGGCTGTGCCCGAGGTCGAAGCCTCAGACGCCGCCGATTTCAACCCCAAGGAGGTGCCATTCCGGCTTGAAGGCGGACTAATGTCGCTGGCGAAAGGCTATTAACCCGCGATTTGAAGATCCGTGGATTGTAGGAATAGGGAAAGATATTCCCCGGAAGCCCGTTCCACACCTGCCACTGCCCTCAATTGCTTTGATCGTGCACAAATTGAAGTGAGGAGTGATTGATTGAGTCATACAAATAATGAGGCAATCTGCCGACGCACCAAAGTAGCCTAAGCTCTCAAGTGGCAGTGTACTGAGCACGTCAGCAGCAAATGCAACGGCCGTTGAAGTAACCGTGTCCTACACTGGCGGCCGTGGACAGAAAAAACGGAGAGTGGGAAGACCGCCCACCAGGTGAGAGGACGACATCAACTACGTCGGCGGAAAGCAGTGGTTCCGTACCGCTGAAGGCAGACTGGAGGAAAATTTGAAGAGGGGTATGTCCAGCAGTGGACGCATACACGCTGACTCTGACTGACAAATACTAACTTGTCAATGGAAGGTTAAACTTATACCTGGGCCAAAATTTCCAATAGCTCATCATTAGACAAGAAGAAGAACCTAGGGAAGGCCACTCTCTTCGTTTCGAGATACGCTTCAAGACACTTCATTATTTGGTCCAACATATCATTGTTGCTTACAAATTCTTCATACAATCCTGGTTGAGTAGCTGCTGGCATTGCAAGGGGTACCTTGAAGTAAAAGATTAGACAATTTTAAGACCTATAAAAGGTAGAAAAGAATATAATTATTTATTGCACATGAGTTACAGTTACATTTGCATACAACAAGAAAACAAAATAACCATAAAGAATAACAGCAGTCTTAGCTTTTGCAAACGATTTTATATGAGAACAAATTATTTCAGTTGATCTTACAAACGAAATGACCTAAGTGAAAATTATGTTTTTTTGTTTTTTGGTTTTTTTTTTATGGAAACTGACACGGTTGGCTACATCACCTACAACATCCGTGATGTCAGCCCATAACACCACCGGGTGAACTTGGTGCCACTCAGTGCTTCCCTTCGGTCGTGCCGGCTACAATGAAATGGACGGAAACACACAAACTATTTACATAGCCCTTTCGACCGTCCTTTCATTCAGTGCGGTGGTACCAATCCGTCCGGGTTAAACCCTACTACCTAGTAATATAAGAAGAGAGTCATATCCCTTAGTCGCTTTTTACGACATACACGGGAAGAGATCCAGTGGGGCTATTCTTTTAGAGTACCGGCCCCACGCGGTATGTTATGTACAATGGACCAACCTTTGCCAATTTCCTCATAACGTTTTTCCAAGATTTGTCCACTTTCATGAACAATCGAGTTTCTTTCGGTAGCTGACGCTGAATGTCGGGCGCAGAAAATATAACCTCCAAATATATCCACGTTTGTTGACACATTTGCCATTCCTCCTGTAAAGAAAACATTTGGTAAGTTGGCAATTTGTATCTGTGTGTTATATTCTGGTGTTTATGGGAGTGTTAAGTTTCCTAATAAATAAAGTAAGGCCACGGAGACGAGATAAACATCGTAATGTCATATTGACCTTCATTGATGTGCGTTAGCACTCTTAGGCCCACTTGCACCAACACAAATTTAATATATAAACCAGTTTAACTCGTTAAACTAGCACCCGTTGTATGTGTGAACCGCGTCTAAATCCATAAACTCGTGTTGGTGCAAGACGCGCTTAGCGCTTTAATTACTACACTTAAAAAAAAAACAAAAACAATATTTTTTATAATACGAGTAAACATTTCAGTGAAATTTTTGCGTAGGATTCGTTATATGACGTAGGTAAGCAATAAGGATTTTTGAAAATGCGTCCCCTTGTATTGAAGTTGGTCATTATTTAAGTTACAAATATTGATATTGGTGTTTCGATTTCTGTTTATAAATGAAAGTAACTTGTATCAGTATATTTAGTAATTCATCCCCTAAGGGTGTACAATTTTGTATGCGATGTTTAGACCTCTCTTTATAAATAAAAGTTACTTGTATGTATCAGCGTTATTGGAAATTCATCCATTAAGAGGGAGGGATAGTGAAAGAGAGGGAGGGATGGAGGGACGGAGAGAAGGAGGGAGAAAGAGAGAGAGAATATAGTGCGTCGACTCAAATTAATTATAACCTACAATGCCGCGAGCGAAGCCGCAGGCAAAAGGCTAGTTATTATAACAAATTAATGATCTCTTCTCCACTTTAATCAACATTAACAAGCAGCTCTTACAGCTGTCACGTGGGTCTTATTAAGTTGAAGTAGGAATATGAGAATGAACTTGATCTTTATGCCTTGATAAAGAGCAAGCTGAATTGCATATTCTTGGAAAAGTCACGTAGACAAACTATGTGACAAGATGGCTAGAGGTATTTACGCACTAAGAGAGTTACGCCGCTTGATCAGTCCGGAGGCTTTGAGACAGTCCTACTATGCGTACGTACACTTATTACTATCGTATGGAGTAATCCTGTGGGGTAACTCAACCGATGCTGAAAGAGTGCTAATACTGCAAAAACGAGCGATAAGGGTATTAGCCAGTGTACCGCGAACAACATCTTGTAGAGACTTTTTCAAATCCTTTGGTATATTAACTGTGTGCTCTCTATATATATAATATATGAAGTATATATATAAACTTACCCGGTTCTTCCTTATAGATTGCACTACTGAACGGGACATCATAAAAAATGATGACGAACCATACTGAATATGCATGTCTCAATGAAATATTGTTATTGTTGTGTGTTCTTTATGGCGAAATAAATATCTGAATCTGAATCTGAATCTTGCATCAAGCAATCAATCAAACATTAAAACACAATAGGCGAGTTTAATGACACGAAGGTTAAGACCTCACGTCATTAAACTTTGACACAATGATTCACCAATGTCTTCGAGAAGAGCTCCAGACTTCTGGCCCACTCGTCGACGCGGCTGCGTATGGGACCGCACGATCGCGAGCTGAGTATAGTGCTGATGTGTATGTGGCTCTCGTCCAATGCAGTTTGCACCTCTTCCAGCCCACCGAGCACGTAGACGTCTTTGGCATCCTTGTGCAATACTACCGGGAACTCTAGCTGTGACCACATTTCCTCGACCTGCAACAAAGCATGTTATTTATTTATTTAACACAGGCAGCTTTGGCTAATGATAGTTCTTAGGTTAGGTCAGGTTAGAGTAGGATAGTGGTGGAGTGCACATAATAATGTGCAAATTCTAATAAATAAAGTAGAAAATATCTAGCGATACCAACACCTATACGCCCCGTCATTATTCTATGTTCGTCGATAGCTCAGCCTCGATAGCTCAGTGGTGCATACAGTCAACTGTCGCTATTGAATGTTAAGCAACGCTGGGTGCGGTCAGTACTTGGACGGGTAACCGCTGACCGTTGGAGGCTGACCGAGGTTCGGATTCCTCGTAAAACTGTAGGTCCCTTCCTTCCTAATCTTACTTGGTGGTAGGGTTTAACCCGCCCGGGTTGGTACCACCGCACTGAATGAAACGTCGATCGAAACGGCTATGTAAATAGTTTGTGTTTTCCGACCAGTTCAGTGTAGCCGGCACGATCAAAGGGGGAAGCACTGACATGGCACCTAGTTCACCCGGTGTTATGGGCTGACATCACGGATGTTGTAGGTGATTAGACAACCGTGTCAGTTTCCATAAAAAAATTAAAAAAAAAGGCGAGAACTGCTCTATTGATTTGCATGGGGTTTTTATTGGCGTTTTTGGCACATCTAAGGACTAATTGTAGGGTATATTTTCTCGAAGCGAAACCGCGCGAACAGCTACATGCATATATACCACACGCTGTATCCAGACATCCGAGGTGAGCGGAGTAATCGATGTTGTGCTGCAAGGACTCTTGTAAATTACACCACCACACCGACCACCACATTTAGCAAAGTATTCGGACAAGGCAACTATTAAGCAACCAGTAAGGCACTAAGACACACCTGCTGCATAACTCGGTGGAAGAACCGCACCGTGCCAAAATGAGAGGTGGCTTTAGCACGGCATGTTGTCCTTATCCCGTCGCCTGTAAGACATGCACGGGGAGAGATGCGGTAGGGCTATTCTTTTTAATTACCGGCCCCACACGGTAAACACAGTAGACTTGGGAAAACGTATAGACAACAATACAAACTGGTGAATCACCAGAGGTGATGCACTCCAACGCGTCCCAAGGCACCATGCCTTCTTCACAGAACATTTTTGGGTTCAGAAGGCCACATTCGCGGTCACTGTTGTTCAATTCCTACGTAATGTTCCAGCTGAGGCCAAGTAAATAAAATGTAAAACTCATCATCGCTCATCAAAACCTCACTACCAGGTCAAGTAAATAAAATATGAAACTCAGAGCTGCGCGGTTATTTACTTAGCAATCCCCCGATTCCTCTAAGTAACTAAACGGAAATTCTTTTTGACTTCTTAAGTGGTTGGGGGTTTTTTAAATTTGATTTTTTTTTCACTTTTTCAATGTTTTATTATTTGTTGTTACATCCGCCAAAATAGCACGTATTCTGTGAAATTTGAACCGGCTAGCCATTCCTGTTCCAAAGATACGGCCATCGGACGGACGGACGGATGGACGGACAGACATTGTAGTCTTAGTAATAGGCTTCCATACGGGGTATGGAATCCTAAAAAAACCGCCCGCAAAAATGTATGAAATAAAAAAAAATCTAAGCCTAGAGTTGAAGGCGGTGCTAAGGAAGGCTACACAAATCACAAAGGATATCATCCACTCATGTTTTCTTTCATGCATCATTTTTGCTTGCTTTAGCACTCCCTTCAACTCTAGGGCTCGATTTTTTTTATTTCATACATTATTTGAAGGTGGTTTTTATATATTTTTAAATAGTTTTTTATTTCACAGTTTTTTTTAGTAATTTTTTGCTAAATATTAATGTATTTTCAATCCGCATTCCGCTTTCCAATCCGATCTTGACCAAATTGAAATGTGACCATACGGGAAGCACCAGCTTTCAAATAAAAAAAGAATCATCAAAATCGGTTCACCCAGTCGAAAGTTCTGAGGTAACAAACATAAAAAAAAAACAGTCGAATTGAGAACCTCCTCCTTTTTTCGAAGTCGGTTAAAAATTACACCTTTTTCAGCAACTGTTCCAGTCCGGCTTCCGCGCTGGCTTGACCCGCCACCTCCGTCAACTCCTCAACGTGCTGGAAGGCATGCAGATCCTCGAACAGCTGCAGCGTCATCATCTTGTCCGGCGTGATGCGGGTCTTGAGGATCTCTTCGATGCGCACCCAGTGGCGGGCTTTCAGCGCAGGGTTCCGCAGGTACGACATCACCGGTATCTGAGAAAGCAGAAAGTCAATGAGTTGAAGCCACAGTTGACATACCATCACGCCGTATCCCGACAATCGGGGTAACCAGAGTAGTCGATGTTGTGCTGCAAGAACTCGGGTAAGTTACAGTACATATCCGAAAACGTGGTGGTGGCGTAAAGTACTAGGACAAGATAACTTATCAAGCAGCAAGTAAGGCAGGAAGAGTCAAGATAATTACCTACTGCATGACTGTGGAAAGACCGTGCCAAGGTGAGCGGTGGCTAGCCTGTCGCCCTTAAGCACGGCATCTTATACTTATTTTTTTTTTATGGAAAGCGCGACATGTAGATCCGAGCCACCCATGAGGTGTCTAACGACGCCCATGGACATTCGCTCGTATGCGACGTTAAGCGGAGGGTGGTCGGGTGGTTTGGCCATCGGCTTCTCATGAGGGATGCAAAATGGGAGGAAAATGCAAGATAACGCTCAAATTGAGTTCACGTACGGCCACAGAATTAACCGAAGATACTTATGTAGAGCTCTTCCACACTAACTTACTTGCTGCTCGTCCTAATGAACACTGCGGGCTGTGAACGAACGCCAATACGACAAGGTCGTATAAATGTAATTTAGATTTTTTATCTTTTTTGCAGATGGTACATTGGCCGTAGCGTAGGACCAGGGAACATACAATAATACTCCGCCGTAGGACGTAGATGGATCTGACCACACAAAAGTTGCAGATGTGTTAATAGCTCGCACCTTCGTCAAATGTGACGTAACCTGACCTCTGAGTCCTTTATTATTTAAATAGCGGTACAACAGAAGCCAAGAAACTTTGTTGCTGTTTTGGGCTTGAGCGTACTAGTATATAGTACCTACAGTATCCTTAAAAAGAATAGACCCACGGCATCTCTCCTCGTGCATGTCGTTAAGGCGACTAAACGTTAAGGACAAGATGCCGTGCATAAGGGCGACAGGATAGCCACACGGTCTTTCCACCAAGTCATGTAGCGAGGTTCGAATCCGGTCGGCGTGTACCAATGAGTTTTTTCTGACAAAAAAATTTACGTGCATACCTACACCTGCTGCTTCACCGTTCCAAACCGGTGTAAAACTGTAGGTCCCTTCCCTTGCCCCTTACTAGGTGGTAGGCACAAATTGTAGCTGACGGGTTTATACCGCCGTACTGGATGTAAGATGGCCGCATAGCACAACCGAGGCTCGGTTGTGTTTTCCTCTAGTCCAGTATAGCCAGCAATCCAGGGAAGTCTCCGGTACGGTACCTACTTTCTCGGAAGTGATATTGGCTGGACAGAGCATGTGCTTTGGCCCCTCTAACTCAGCAACCCATACCGGATTACATAAAAAAATGCGGGCGTTGCAAATGCCACGTCGGCCTGACAGACAGGTGCCTATTTATGCCAGGACCCGAGACTGTACTTGGGGGGAAATATATGGGCAGGGATAGCGTTCCAGAGTTTACCGGTTCTGTAGAGGAAAGATCTGCAGAACCGTCTAGTACGCAACTGAGATAAGTCCAGCGTGTAGGGATGCAAACCCTGCCCCGTGCGCGTGGTGCTGAGGTGGAAAGGGGACGGCGGGATCGTGTAAAACAGCCTTTTTACGACATGCACGGGAAGAGATGTAGTGCAGTAGGCCCACTCTGTAAGGATCCGGTACTAGATCCCACAGTATAAGAATTTTGAACATGTTTTATCTCACTTTATCCGTATTAACTTACCTTTTCCTTTATGTGCTCAATAGTTTCCTTACACCGAGGCACTATTTTGTTAGGAGGTAGACCTTTGTCCAGTTGATTAAATATTTTCCCGTAGTTAATCGTAGTTGTTTGGATATCCTCTACATCCAATGTAGTAAAATCCGCTTCATACCTAAAAGCATTTTGTACATTACACAATATATCATGTTTATGTACATAAGTTGAAATACATCAACAATTTTAGATTTTTGTGTTCTCCTCTAGTCCAATATAGCCAGCAATCCAGGGAAGTCTCCGTTATGGCACCTACGTTCTTGGAGGTGATATTGGCTGGTCGGAGCAAATGCTTTGCCCCCCCACCCCCGACTCAGCCACCCATACCGGATTACATAAAAAAACACATAAAAGAAATGAAGTACTTTACCAGTGTTCATACAGCTCTTGCCAGTCCTTAGAAGCATCCCACATCAATTGCCGCAATTTGACATCATTGAGGACCTCGTCCAGTTGCTCCAAGCGAACTGGTGGAATCTGAATAAAAATATATTACGATTAATGAGGGCTCACGTTCAAATTATCCCTCCTCCTCCTGTTCGCCTTCGCCAAACCCGCCATACTCTCGCGGAACACCCCTTTCTAGTCGACAGAAGAGTTCTTCGAACTGCACGCGACTCTCTAAATCGTTCTTGTGCCTCACTGCAAAGGTGTGGAACGGGCTCCCAGGGAATATGTTTCCCCACTCCTACAATCCACGGATCTTCAAATCGCGGGTTAATAGCCTTTCCCCGGCGACATTAGTCCACCTCCAAGCCGGACTGGCACCTCCTCGGCGGTGAAATTGGCCTGAGGCTTCGACCTCGGGCAGAGACACCCAGTTCGGAAGCAATAAAAAAAAATGCCAAGTAGGTGGCCACACAAAACCGTGCACTTTTGGGGATTTCTCGCAGTTATCTCTACATTTCAGCCTATTTTAGAAGTTATTAGCATGTATGGGTCGGATGGATTTTTTTTATGTAATCCGGTATATGTGGCTGACTCCGAGGGTCCAAAGCGCATGCTCCGACCAGCCAATATCACCTCCAAGAAGGTAGGTGCCATACCGGAGACTTCCCTGGATTGCTGGCTATACTGGACTAGAGGAGAACACAACCGAGGCTGCTATGCGGCCATCTTACATCCAGTACGGTGGTAACAACCCAGTCGGCTACAATTTGAGCCTACCACCTAGTAAGGGGCAAGGGAAGGGACCTACAGTTTTACACCGGTTCCGAACGGTGAAGCAGCAGGTGTAGGTATGCACGTAAATTTTTTCGTCAGAAAAAACTCATTGGTACACGCCGACCGGATTCGAACTGCGGACCTCTCGCATGAGAAGCCGATGCCCAAACCACTCGGCCACCCACCGCTCTTACATCCAGTACGGTGGTACCAACCCAGTCGGTTACAATTTGAGCCTACCACCTAGTAAGGGGCAAGGGAAGGGACCTACAATTTTACACCGATTCCGAACGGTGAAGCAGCAGGTGTAGGTATGCACGTAAATTTTTTCGTCAGAAAAAACTCATTGGTACACGTCGACCGGATGTGATCGATTTGCAGCTGCTTGTATTGTCGTATCTGTTTCTGTTTTGTTTATAGAAATTCATATAAGAATAAGTTAAATTACAAATTTAAAAAACTCCCGACACGTCAAAAACCCTCAAAAAGTTAAAAATTATTTCCGCTTTTTCCTAACTAGCTTTCTCAGAACCGCATCCAAATAGGCCCATCCTTTCGGGAGCTACGATGCCACAGACGGACAAACAGACAGACAGACAGACAAACGGAGGCGTCAAACTTATAACACCCTTCCTTTTGCGTCGGGGGGTTAATAAAATGCGGACTAGCGTGTGTTTATTGGCCATGGTTGGTTGGCCACATATATATACTCGCGTTAGCTTCTCTCCTCCTTTCTCTCCTCATGCCACACACCCACAGAGTATGTAATGTAAATGTAGACACATACCTTAAACAATTTTTGCCATTCACGAATTTGCTTTTCAACGAGAACGCATTCGTTCAGTTGCCCTTGCAGCTCGCTTAGAGTTTCCTTTACTTTTTCTAAATTTGATTTCTCATCATATAGCCATGGTTTCTGAAAATAAGTTACAAGTATTACATCACTCGCTGGTTCGTCATCTTATCAAAATAAATGTTTCCATACATTTTAATGTTTAAATAACATTCAAATTGCTTCACGGAGGGGAAGCACTGACATGGCACCTAGTTCACTGTTGTGTTATGGGCTGACATCACGGATCTAGTAGATGATGTAGCCAAGCGTGAAAGTTTCCATAAAAAAATGGAACCTGACATTGTGTGTGGACTAAATTGCCTACTAAGTCCCACGCCGACACAAGACCTTGTTCTTCTAGGTGTCTCTTGTTCTAGGTGCCATGTCACTGCTTCACTCTGGTCGTGCCGATTATTACGTACGGACGTACGATATACGCATTCTATTTCTGTCGCAATTTTCCTTTTGAAAGTTTGTACATGGAATCCCATTTTTAACTTGTAAATTTTTGTTTTATTCTTATTGCATTGCTTCTAATTAAATATAGAGATATAAGTACAGAAAGGACAACTCACCACGACTTCTTCCCTCAACTTTCCAACCTCATTCATCAAGTCCATTATATCCTTGCCGATCGAGCTCGCGAACAAACCGGCGATCTTGCCCCTGGCTTCCAGTCTCGAATCACAGTTCGTTCTCAGCGTGCCGATGGCTATACTGAGTCCTGAAAAACAGAACGGTATTCCAGATAGACTTCTTTCAAAGCTATAAGTTGCGCTTTGTTTTCCTTTTTCAAAAAGTTTGCCCTCATCAATACTATCGCCGTTGTAATTGTAAGAGGATTCGTACGAAGAATGCCAGTCAATACGAAAAAACCGCCCAAGTGCGTGTCGGACTCGCGAACCGAGGGAGGTTCTCACCACAATAAAAAACACACACACGTGTGAAATACACGTTTCTTGTATGGGACCCCCCCCCCCCCCCCCCTTAATGTTTAACTTTTTCCATGTTTTATTATTTGTTGTTACATCTGCCAAAATAACACGTATTCTGTGAAATTTGAACCGGCTAGCCATTCCTGTTCCAAAGATACAGCCATCGGACGGACGGACGGACAGATAGACAGACGGTGTAGGCTTAGTAATAGGGTACGGAAACTTAAAAAGGAGATATCTGTCCAGCATTACATAAGCACAACATAATCTATAGTCCTGTGCGTGTACCTACTGCTGTCACCCAGGTCTCATGGTGAACAATGTATAAAGAGCACCAGGCTCGTGCCCAAAGCTTTTTAAGGGGGCTTAAGCAACAATTTCAGTGATGACGCCAATGAATCGTTCGAACAGCATAAAGTTCTTAAAACATTACTAATATACCTGAGAAATCATTCATATCTTCCGGAGGTATGGGCATATTGAATTCGCCCATAGTGTCGTACAGTTCCCGTAAATATTCCAAGCGTTCTTCTAAGTACGCCACCCTCGGCTCGACTGAGTTCAACATTGAGTTGAAGTCAACCAGTTCAGCGGAGGTTGTCGGCTCGGTGTTCAAGTCGTCGTTGATATTGGCGCAACCGTTGAGAATCTCTTCTATCACCGCGTGTCCGATGCTGAAAGATTAGTTCATTATTAGATAAATGAAATGAAATGAAATGAAATGAATAAGTTTTATTTTTCTTGTTTAACACACACGACGATACCTATAACACATATTATAACAATAATAGACAAGAAAAATTGGACCTGACACAGCCTTGGTCCGGATCAATATTGACAATAATGTTATCACAGATAACATTATTGTCAATATTCAACTACCTAACTAAACACTAGATAGTGCGATGTAACCAACATGGCGGCTGTTCTGGTTAACCATGGTGCAGTCGACAGAACCAAAATCACCTCTCCTTGCGAAACCACGCTCAGTGAAGCCAGCAGATTTGTGGACTGTTACTAGGCTGTACGAGTTGAAGAGTTTACATGTTGCACAACTTATTAAAAAATAAATAAATACATTACGACATTACTAACTCTGGTGTAATATTCACTATGACGTCGAGTAACTTTTTAGGCATAGGCCTGAACACTTCCTGGAATGGTTCCAAGCACAAGAAGAACAGTCCCAACGGCTGGTAGCTCACAATCTCGTCGATAGTCTCCAGCTGTTTCAGATATTTCTCGCACAGTTGTCTAAATACGTTGGTATCGCGTTCTTCCTTTATTGCATCGATATCTGTTTCGTTTCCTTCCCTAAAGTCATCCATGAAGGGTTGAAGTCTCTTCATGAAAGTCCAGATGGCATTATAACCCAATATTAAAGACTCCGGAATATAGTCGATGTCATCCAGCATTGGTTGGTCTTGATTCATCAAAAAGTACAGATTCGGTGCGACCCCTGCAGACCATTCCACTTGCTTTTCCATTATCGTCGGCTGCACAAACATTTCTAGGTCAGGTTCGTTGAGAAAGTTATGGAACTCCCTTATGCACTCGGCCCAGTAGTTGGTGACTTTTTCGAAATTCGTGCTGACAATATCCTGAGAAGGGTTTAGCTCAACGGTTCCACAGGGCAAAACATATGCGTCTATTTGGAAGAAGGCCCACTGCAAACAGATAATTTTGTGAATTATTACAACAACAACTTGCCTAGCAAGGTAAGCGTATAAATAGTAGTATGTAAGTGTATGTTGTACATACATTTTAAATGATTTAGAATTCAGATTTGCATTGGCGTTTCAGCTTAGGCTTATTTTGAATATCGAGGGATCTATCAGATTCATGTATAATTTAAATGTACTGGTAAACATGATTTATTTATTTGTCAGCCTCGGTGGTGCGATCGATCAACCGCCGTCAATGATCCTAATCAAATCCGGGCGTGGTCAAAACTTGGACGGGTGACCGTTCGACCATTGAGGCTGGCCGTGGTTCGGATTCTACCTAAAGCTATAGGTCCCTTCCCTTTTTACCTTACTAGGTGATAGGGTTTAACCCACAGAGCAAGAAATCACCGCCGATTGGGGGAAGACGGCCGCCGATCGCTTCTCTATTTTAAACCGCCCGGTTTGGTACCACCGCACTGAATGAAAGATCGGTCGAAGCGGCTATTTAAATAGTTCGTGTTTTTCATTCAGTTCAGTGTATCCGGCAATACCAAAGGGAAGCGCTGACATGGCACCTAGTTCACCAAGAACTGGGGCTGACATCACGGGTATTGTAGGTGGTGTGGCCAACCATGTTTGTTTTCATGAAGAAAAAATATATTTAGTCATGAATATACTTACGAGTGAGTTCTTAGGTTGTACGTTCATGTTACAATGGGCCTACTACACTTATCAAAATGTTTAAGAATTCTTACATTGAGATTAAGAACATTGTAATTCATATACGAAATATATTTTTTTAAATATTACGAATTGTAGTATTTACATATTATTGTAACTGTATATATTATGTCTGGTGTCTGTTTGTTTACTTTTATTAATTAACTTTCGTTAGTATTAAGTTTCTTTCATTCTTCTTCTTTTGTTGCTACCTTTATACCATGTTTTCCATTAACAAAGGTTGACTGGCAGAGATTGCCATAAGTAATAAGTCCGTCTTTTGTAAAATTTATATAATTTAAGTACAATAAAGGATATTTCTATTCTATTCTATTCCATGTACCTTGCACCTTTCCGTTGGTCTCGGAATAACTTCCAACACTTCATCCACCACGGAGCTGTTCAAGAGTTCAGGACTCGGAGTGAACTGAACGTGAGTTCTGAGGAGCGCAGCCATGCGCTTGTTGGATCGCTTTACTAGACGATACAGCATATAGTTGGTCATGTAGTCAATTAGCTTGACGAAACTGGAAATAAGCAAAAAAAGGTTTTTCTTTTTTAACCGACTTAAAAAAAGGAGGAGGTTCTCAATACGACTGTATTTTTTAATTTTTTTTTTATGTTTGTTACCTCAGAACTTTCGACTGGGTGAACCGATTTTGAAAATTCATTTTTTTTATTTGAAAGCTGGTGCTTCCCGTGTGGTCCCATTTCAATTTGGTCAAGATCGGATTGGAAAGCGAGGCGGAATCGCGAGGCCGAAGGCCGAGCCATTCCGCCGAGTACATTAATAGCAAAAAATTACAAAAAAAAAACTGTGAAATAAAATACTATTTCAAAAAATACAAAAAAATAAAGTTATAAAAAACTAAGACCCGACTACGTAAAAGCTAATTATGAAAATCGTTTAAATAAAAAAAAATTGTTATAAAAAACTAAAACCCGGCTACGAAAAAGCAAATTATGAAAATAGTTTAACTATAACTAAAAATAACAAAATAATGTTTTCCATATAATTTATCAGATACAGCAATTCTATTTTTATATTGATTCTACCTTAGCACTAACTCTATAAATTTTGATAAATTTATTATTTTTAACGTTCTAAATATAGAGCCGTGGTCGGGCGTTCTTCGTTCAACAAGACAAGTGAGGCCGTCGTCGTGCATTATTAGAGCGCGGAACTTAGGACGGCCATCGCCATTGTGTCATACTGGCATCTTTTTGTAAGATCAGTCAGAGCCAATCTAAAATTATTATAAGTAGATACATAGGTAAATACCGAACGTCAACGGCTATAATGCACAACGACGGTCTCACTTGTCTTGTTGAACGAAGAACGCCCGACCACGGCTCTATATTTAGAACGTTAAAAAATAATAAATTTATCAAAATTTATAGAGTTAGTGCTAAGGTAGAATCAATATAAAAATAGAATTGCTGTATCTGATAAATTATATGGAAAACATTATTTTGTTATTTTTAGTTATAGTTAAACTATTTTCATAATTTGCTTTTTCGTAGCCGGGTTTTAGTTTTTTATAAAAATTTTTTTTTATTTAAACGATTTTCATAATTAGCTTTTACGTAGTCGGGTTTTAGTTTTTTATAACTTTATTTTTTTATTTTAGGCTTTTTTAAAAACTGTTTGCATACTTTAAATGTTGTATGTAACTCGTATATTGATTTTTTTTATGGAATCTGACACATCACCTACAGGCTACAACATCCGTGATGTCAGCCCATAACACCGGGTGAACTTGGTGCCACGTCAGTGCTTCCCTTCGGTCGTACCGGCTACACTAAATACATAGCCGTTTCTACCGACCTTTCATTCAGTGCGGTGCGGTGGTACCAACACGGGCGGGTTAAACCCTACCACCTAGTAATATAAGAAGGAAGTCATATCCCTTAGTCGCCTTTTACGACATACACGGGGAGAGATACAGTGGGGCTATTCTTTTATATAAGTACCGGCCCCACACGGTACAAAATTGATACTATCCGTCCGTTTATTTATCGTGATCTCTATTTGAAACTAAAGTTTTCTGCAAATAGCGCATGAGTGAGTACCTACATATATATACAAATTATGTATAGTTGAACGATGTATAGTCTTGAAGTAAAATGAAAAGTCAGTCAGAGCAAGACCCAAGACTGAGCTGTGTAAGTACACGATTTTCTTTGTCTATGTAAGTAAATATATCTGGCTGGGGTGAAGCGGATTCGGGAAGTAAGTAAACCAGTCAGTTCAAGGCCGAAGACCGAGGGCGGTTTCAGGTTGTACATAGTTGAATAATGTACTCACTCGAAGCAGGTAAGCCACTAAGGCGAGGCCAAAGCTACTGATATTATTTTTATAGTAAGCGCGACATGTGGCGCCGAGCCACCCATAAGGTGTCTAGCGATGCCCATGGACATTCGGTAGCATGCGGAGGCTACGAATGCCATGCCGGCCTGACAGGTGCCCAGGTTGAAGGACCCGAAACTGTACTTGGGGGAAAATATTTCTCTGTGTTTGTATTTCAACAGGCTCTGATTTAGTTATGTATTCCTACGGAGTTGCAGTGGTTTTAGATCGCGGGACATTTGGGAGTCACCTACTATTCGCACGGCTCGACGCTGGATCGAGTCCAGAGGCGCCAGCTGGTATTTGACTGAGCCATCCCAAAGGTGCGACCAGTACCCCAAGCAGGACTGAATCTGCGATTTATACGGCCTTGCCCTCGATGTCACGCCGGAAGTTTAGATCGTGCGAAAATTCGACTCGGAGGACCCCGAGGTGGTCGCAAAATTTAAGTGACGTGCCTTGGTAGGAAGGAGCTGGTGTGAACGCCGCTCTCTTTGCACTGAACGCGCAAACTTGTATCTTGGAGGTATTTAACTTGACCAACTTGCTACGGCCCATTCGGAAATAGAGCCGAGTGTTTGCTCAAGTTCAGACACAAGTCTTCGCCTCTTCTCATCCACATCCCGCCTAGTTGAAGGGTAACTGGTGTAGAACCCGTGTTCCGTACTCTCGTATGCATAACAATGATATGTTGCCCCCCTGAATGCTACGCCCACGCCTTCAACGTTAGCAAGGCTCAGTGCTGCGCATTATCTGCGAAGGTCGATTTGAAGGTCCTTTTGCTTTCCAAGCCAGTTTCTAAGTCAGCGTCATACCTGTCTGGAAGCACCTGAACCTCCTGGGCACCGCCATTTCCAAAGACGTAGGTTTCCGGCAACTAATCGAGTCTAGGGCTAAAACTGCACCCAGAAAATTGGAAATGCTTTTCCGTAATCGGCGGTTCTTCTCTCCCAAAATATCCCGCTTAGCTGAAGGGTAACTTGCATCCGAAAATATTGTAGGTATTAGGTATATTTAATGTACCTACTTTTTTTTTTTTTTATGGAAACTTGACACGGTTGGTTACATCACCTACAACATCCGTGATGTCAGCCCATAACACCGGGTGCCATGTCAGTGCTTCCCTTCATTTCGCGCCGGCTACACTGAACTGGACGGAAAACACGAACTATTTACATAGCCGTTTCGACCGACGTTTCGCTCAGTGCGGTGGTACCAACCCGGCCGGGATAAACCCTACCACCTAGTAAGGTAAGAAGGGAAGGGACCTACAGTTTAACGTGGTGTCCGAACCACGGTCAGCCTCCAACAGTCGGGCGGTCATCCATCCAATAACTGACCGCACCATTAAGCTGCCGAGGCTGACGATCCCTTAGTCGACTTTTACGACATGCGACGGGGAGAGATGCAGTGGGGCTATTCTTTTTAAGTACCGATCCCACACGGTACACCTACGCTACATATTATGCTTACACTAGGTACATGGACATTTAATACCAATTTATTTTAGCATAGTACTGTATCTAATAATAATATTATATATCTATATAAAATTTGCGGTAGATCAGTGAGTAAGTATGTAGGTATATTACCAACAATACCATGTCGCTTCTTCGCGTCGCGTCGTCGCGTGTCGTCGTCGCGCGTCATTGGTGTATGTAACGTATCGAAACCGCGGGGGGGCGCGGCGCGGTGCGCGGGCGACTACGCTTCATCGCGAATAATCGCTATCTCGATCGCTATTCATACATGCGCCACACATTTTGCTCTATTTCTCTGTACACATAAGTTTAATAGATAGCAAAGTATATATTTTCGGAATCGTAATTTAATTATCTTTAATTTGATACCCCACTCAATATATTTTGAAAAACTAATTTGACATTTTGAGGCCGTGCGTCCGCCATTTTGAATTTTGAAAATTGTTATATAGCCTATGACACTCCCGTGAATAAGACAAATCCAATAGCATAAGAATTATTCAAATCGGCCCAGTACTTTAGGCTGTAGAGTGGAATATAGATAGTCACATACATACATACATACATACATACATACATACATACATACATACATACATACATACATACATACATACATACATACACGCCAAACTCATAACCCTTCCTTTTTTGGCTTCACCGTAGTCGGGTAAAAAAGAAGCGGACGAATTATCAAGGGACACTCTAAAAAAACTCTAATTCTGTGCTGTTTTCAAATTGTCGTGCATTATTAGAGCGCGGAACTTAGGACGGCCATCGCCATTGTGTCATACTGGCATCTTTTTGTAAGATCAGTCAGAGCCAATCTAAAATTATTATAAGTAGATACATAGGTACATACCGAACGTCAACGGCTATAATTCACAACGACGGTCTCACTTGTCTTGTTGAACGAAGAACGCCCGACCACGGCTCTATATTTAGAACGTTAAAAATAATAAATTTATCAAAATTTATAGAGTTAGTGCTAAGGTAAAATCAATATAAAAAGAGAATTGCTGTATCTGATAAATTATTTTGTTATTTTTAGTTATAGTTAAACTATTTTCATAATTTGCTTTTTCGTAGCCGGGTTTTAGTTTTTTATAGCTATTTTTTTTTATTTAAACGATTTTCATAATTAGCTTTTACGTAGTCGGGTTTTAGTTTTTTATAACTTATTTTTTTTATTTTAGGCTTTTTTTAAAACTGTTTGCATACTTTAAATGTTGTATGTAACTCGTATATTGATTTTTTTTTTATGGAATCTGACACATCACCTACATGCTACAACATCCGTGACGTCAGCCCATAACACCGAGTGAACTTGGTGCCACGTTAGTGCTTCCCTTCGGTCGTACCGGCTACACTAAATACATAGCCTTTTCTACCGACCTTTCATTCAGTGCGGTGCGGTGGTACCAACACGGGCGGGTTAAATCCTACCACCCAGTAATAAAAGAAGGAAGACATATCCCTTAGTCGCCTTTTACGACATACACGGGGAGAGATACAGTGGGGCTATTCTTTTATATAAGTACCGGCCCCACACGGTACAAAATTGATACTATCCGTCCGTTTATTTGTCGTGATCTCTATTTGAAACTAAAGTTTTCTGCAAATAGCGCATGAGTGAGTACCTACATATATATACAAATTATGTATAGTTGAACGATGTATAGTCTTGAAGTAAAATGAAAAGTCAGTCAGAGCAAGACCGAAGACTGAGCTGTGTAAGTACACGATTTTCTTTGTCTATGTAAGTAAATATATCTGGCTGGGGTGAAGCGAATTCGGGAAGTAAGTAAACCAATCAGTTCAAGGCCGAAGACCGAGGGAGGTTTCAGGTTGTACATAGTTGAATAATGTACTCACTCGAAGCAGGTAAGCCACTAAGGCGAGGCGAAAGCTACTGATATTATTTTTATAGTAGGCGCGACATGTGGCGCCGAGCCACCCATAAGGTGTCTAGCGATGCCCATGGACATTCGGTAGCATGCGAAGGCTGCCAATGCCATGCCGGCCTGACAGGTGCCCAGGTTGAAGGACCCGAGACTGTACTTGGGGGAAAATATTTATCTCTGTTTGTATTTCAACGGGCTCTGATTTAGCTATGTATTCCTACGGAGTTGCAGTGCTTTTAGATCGCGGGACATTTGGGAGTCACCTACTCACACCTCGCACGGCTCGACGCTGGATCGAGTCCATAGGCGCCAGCTGGTATTTGACTGAGCCATCCCATAGGTGCGAGCAGTACCCCAAGCAGGACCGAATCTGCGATTTATACGGCCTTGCCCTCGATGTCACGCCGTAAGTTTAGATCGTGCGAAAATTCGACTCGGAGGACCCCGAGGTGGTCGCAAAATTTAAGTGACGTGCCTTGGTAGGAAGGAGCTGGTGTGAACACCGCTCTCTTCGCACTGAACGCGCAAACTTGTATCTTGGAGGTATTTAACTTGACCAACTTGCTACGGCCCAGTGTTTGCTCAAGTTCAGACACAAGTCTTCGCCTCTTCTCATCCACATCCCGCCTAGTTGAAGGGTAACTGGTGTAGAACCCGTGTTCCGTACTTTCGTATGCATAACAATGATATGTTGCCCCCTGAATGCTACGCCCACGCCTTCAACGTTAGCACGGCTCATTGCTGCGCATTATCTGCGAAGGTCGATTTGAAGGTCCTTTTGCTTTCCAAGCCAGTTTCTAAGTCAGCGTCATACCTGTCTGGAAGCACCTGAACCTCCTGGGCACCGCCATTTCCAAAGACGTAGGTTTCCGGCAACTAATCGAGTCTAGGGCTAAAACTGCACCCAGAAAATTGGGAATACTTTTCCGCAATCGGCGGTTCTTCTCTTCCACAATATCCCGCTTAGCTGAAGGGTAACTTGCATCCGAAAATATTTGAGGTATTAGGTATATTTAATGTACCTACCTTTTTTTTTTATGGAAACTTGACACGATTGGCTACATCACCTACAACATCCGTGATGTCAGCCCATAACACCGGGTGAACTAGGTGCCATGTCAGTGCTTCCCTTAATTTCGCGCCGGCTACACTGAACTGGACGGAAAACACGAACTATTTACATAGCCGTTTCGACCGACGTTTCGCTCAGTGCGGTGGTACCAACCCGGCCGGGATAAACCCTACCACCTAGTAAGGTAAGAAGGGAAGGGACATACAGTTTAACGTGGTATCCGAACCACGGTCAGCCTCCAAAAGTCGGGCGGTCATCCATCAGTAAACTGACCGCACCATTATGCTGCCCAGGCTGACGATCCCTTAGTCGACTTTTACGACATGCGACGGGGAGAGATGCAGTGGGGCTATTCTTTTTAAGTACCGACCCCACACGGTACACCTACACTACATATTATGCTTACACTAGGTACCTACATGGACATTTAATACCAATTTATTTAAGCATAGTACTGTATCTAATAATAATATTATATATCTATATAAAATTTGCGGTAGATCAGTGAGTAAGTATGTAGGTATATTACGAATAATACCATGTCGCAGTCGCGTCGTCGCGTACCGAAACCGCGGGGGCGCGCGGCGCGGTGCGCGGGCGACCACGCTTCATCGCGAATAATCGCGATTCATACATGCGCCACACATTTGGCTCTATTTCTCTGTATACATAAGTTTAATAGATAGCAAAGTATATATTTTCGGAATCGTAATTTAATTATCTTTAATTTGATACCCCACTCAATATATTTTGAAAAACTAATTTGACATTTTGAGGCCGTGCGTCCGCCATTTTGAATTTTGAAAATTGTTATATAGCCTATGACACTCCCGTGAATAAGACAAATCCACTGGCGCAAGAATTATTCAAATCGGCCCAGTACTTTAGGCTGTAGAGTGGAATATAGATAGTCACATACATACATACATACATACATACATACATACATACATACATACATACATACATACACGCCAAACTCATAACCCTTCCTTTTTTGGCTTCGCCGTAGTCGGGTAAAAACCGCCTTCAAAAATGTATGAAATAAAAACAATCGAACCCTAGAGTTGAAGGCGGTCCTGAAGCAAGCAAAAATAACCGACCGCCTTCAGAGGGTTAGATTTTTTGTTATTTCTTAGGGTTAGATTTTTTGTTATTTCATACGTTTTTGAAGGCGGTTTTTATATTTTTTTAAATAATTTTTTTTACCTAACCATTTCTTGTACTGATAGAAATGCAGAACCAAAAAACTCATGTCCATAGGTATGTTGTTGCTGTAGTAGTAGGGGTTGGCTCTAAGCCTGCAAACTAGGGACTAGTTTTGGTCGGGGACCTTCCTGCAAAACCCCTTGACCCGCAACCACCCCAGTCAGCCTATGTCCTCCATTAAGGTCACAAGATGACCAGGGCGGCTGCTGATCATTGTTCATTTGGCACCACCCAGTGACTTCAGCTGGTGTCACGGACGCGAACAACGTTACCCCCCAACAGGTATGTAATGTCCGTCCATGTCCAACAAATGTCATGCTCATAGCTATTTTATGCAAAGATCGATGCAAGAAGAACGGGAAATATCAGTTGGATTCTGAGTTCCATTGAATCAATTCCAGCTATGAAGCTCAGCTCTTCAACACCAGTTCTTTTTCAATCCCAAATTCTAAGGTTGTGATTTTTTGGATGTTGGTGGTGTTGTGTGAGTGTGGCTGCAAATGCTGCAAACTAATCCCTCAGAGTTGGGGACTTTCGCGCGATTCGCTCGGTGTCCAGCGCGCCAGTCAGCCTATTTTCTCTAAGGTTCACGTTCTAAGGAACGCGAGAAACTTACCAAGCCAAGCGTTCGCAAAATTTTCTCTTATTTGCTTTTTCAGTGTACGACATGCCACCCGTAGGCTTTCCACGAATGATTTGAAACGGCGCAAAGTTTCTGTCGTCAAATGTGAAGCCTTTCCGATACAAGGCGCGATGGCAAGCCTGCGTCACTACATCCAGGACCACGGTCCGGTATTCTGATAGCTTTAACCGCATGTCTTCAAGGCGTTTCATCTGTAAATTGATGAAGAATGTCAGTTTGTAGGTAGAAGGCGAGTACTTCAAATTGTGTGTATTTTTGTCTAGTGCTCCGCTCGATGTTTACTTCTTTATTGTTATTTTATGGTACACATACAGCTGTGCCCGATGGAATTTCCAAAATAAATTAATAAACTTAATAAAAAACTACTTTACAACCAATATCCCATCTAAAAGAGAACACGGGACAGTTCCAGCAGAAATATGGTGTCATATATATAAAGTACCTGACATTTTGAGACAAAAACGTGATGAAGTAAACCACGTCATGGTTAAATTAAGAAATTGCAGACACGATTATTCGTCTGGAGGAATTTTTTGTTTATTGTTTATTGCATAATTTCATCCATAGGTAGGTAACCTACGCTTGGACATGTCGAAAATTCCGCCAGTTCTAAATTCAATGCGAAGAAGAACTGACAAACAAACTTTGCAAGTCAGAATGTTTTGTTAGTACCTTATAAGTATTATATTATAGTAACTTACAAATAATTAACCCATACTACCGCTCACAAGAGCATTAATATTTACAGCATAAACATGAATACTGAAGAATCTGACCACACTGCCTATTTAAACTACCTATATCTGGTGTATAGCGCCATCGTCAATTTTGATAAAGTCTTGGTAAAGTCATGATTCCTACCTCCCCGAACGCTGTCCTACAAGTATCTCTAGTTTTCATATTTAGGATGTACCGCAAGGCCCTCTTCTGTAATAAAAATATTCTATTTGAGTCTGCTGCATTTCCCCAAAACATAAGGCCATATGACATGATGCTCTCAATACAAATTAGGCATCCTCCTCCTGTTCGCCTTCACCAACCCCGCCATATTCGGAACACCCCTTTGTAGTCGACAGAAGAGTTCTTAGAACTGCACGATTCTCTAAATCGTTCTTGTGCCGCACTGCCAAGTTGTGGAACGTACTCCCGGGGAATATTTTTCCCCACTCCTACAATCCACGGATCTTCAAATCGCGGGCCTCCAAACCGACTGGCACCTCCTCCTGTGAAATTGGCTGCACCTGAGACTTCGATCTCGGGCACAGCCACCCAGTTCGGAAGCAATAAAAACAAACTCACTTGAACTTCAATGAAGTAGAAGAACGCAATATCCATATCCCTGGACATATCGGCGAAACACTTTAAATACATCTCGCAGCACATCGCCTGCACACTCAACAAAGCGTTCCTGATTGGTGGGTTCAGCAAGAACATAAGCTTACGCAGCTCGTTGCGACTTTTCTTGTACTTCCGGAAGAGAATGGACTTGCGCCATCTGTAGAAGGCTTTCCAGTAACGAAACACTCTGTAGAACTTTATCTGTCAAGTAATAGTAATAGAGGAATTAAATTTTGGTAATCAAGCTCATTGTCACAACAACCTTTTCAGAAATTGTAATTTCAGGTAATTTGCTCTGAAATCCTACTACTGTCTATAACAAATGCATAATTATTTTGAGGTGTCCTCCAAACAAGATTTTTATTTCGTGTAATAGTACAAAAGAAAATACTTCTCATTTGGGGATAATTTTGTACATTTTTATTTTTACGATTTAACAAGCGAGAACAGTCGACCCAGGTTAGTTGACAGGGCCTAAAATATATTTTTTATCATTTCTTGTATAATAAATATTCTTATGGCAGTAAGACAAATTTGTTCTATCCAGTTCGATTAAACCCACGAAGAAGAACCGGCAAGAAACTTCGCGGGTGTTTTTTTTTTTATAAACATTATTATAAGTACCTACATATTTAGTGACTATTCACATCCACATAATAACATCGCCTACATATCTATTGAAAACGCAACTTGACAGCAAGATTAACAATTTTCCTGAGAGTTCTGACGGCAAAGACTTATTAATTATATTTTATGTCTGGGTAACTATGAATGTTTTTGCGTTTCATCCTCCTTTCCTATGAAACCAGCAACAAAAAATCGGTCAAGTACGAGTTTTACTCGCACACGAAGGGTTCTGTAGATCCGATATACCATACCTGTCAAACAACCCTAGGTATCCATCTATATTTTTTCATTCTACAATACAAAATATAAAAGCCTGTTGCGCCATCTATTACTCAGTAGCGTGACTAATCGATTCTTAGCACGTTTCTTGTATGGGGACCCCTTAAGTTTTTACTCTTTGCTTTTTAGGTTTCCGTATCCCGTATGGAAGCCTATTACTAAGCCTACACCGTCTGTCCGTCCGTCCGGCCGTCTGTCCGTCTGTCCGAGGGCTGTATCTCTTGAGCTGTAATAGGTAGCCGGTTGAAATTTTCACAGAATAAGCGTTACTATGGCGGATATAACAACAAATAATAAAAAAAAGAAGATGTTAAAAATTAAGCGGGGCTCCCATACAACAAACGTACAATAAAATCGATTAGTCACACTATTGAATAATAGATGGCGCCACAGGTTTTTATACATTGCAATGTTGAAAGACAAAAGATAGGTGGATAATAGCGGATAGATACGGAAACCTCCGTGCGCGAGTAAAACTCGCACTTAACAGATTTTTTTCAATATTTGTTGACACATCTGCCACAATAACGCATATTCTGTGAAAATTTCAACTGGCTAACAATTACGGTTCAAAATATACAGCACTCGGACGGACAGACAGACTGACGACGTAGGCTTAGTAATAGGCTTTCGTAAGGATACGGAACCCTAATAATATAACATGTAAATAGAGAAAGACCCACCTGACTTAGTTTCATGAATATCCGGTACTCTTGCTCCCAACTCCGCATGTTGGTGAAGACCATCTCCGAGCCGAAGTGAGTGACTCCACATGGGCTGATGGTGAGGTAGTTTTTTCTGTTGATTTCCTTATAAGACACAACCCTGCGATTACAGTATGTGGTCATTCCTACATTATTAAATGCAACATGTGCCGTCTGTACGTATGTATGTATAGGTACTTATTGAGAACTGCTCAACCGATTTAGAAGTGCTTTTCACCAATACAATTTGACTTAAAATACTACATAAATGATGTCCTTTGATTGTCCGTATTGTACTGTTTAAGTTCGATTTTATCTGAAAACTAAACAACTTTACAAACAAGCGATTAGGGTACAGAGCAAGCCAGCAAGATGCTGCTAAAGCTAAACGGTAGAAAGTCTCTAGAATGCTTTGACAGCTGTCAGACGTTGCATTGCAGACATGCATTGTGGCACTCACTACAATGCATGTCTGCAATGCACCTATGTCGCTAGAACACAGCTATACTTAACAAGATAGTACAAGTACCGTGTGGGGTCGATACTTAAAAAGAATAGTCCCACTACATCTCTCTCCGTGCATGTCGTAAAATCGATCAGCGAAGGACAAGATGCCTTGCATAAGTGCGACAGGGTAGCCACCTCTCGCCTTGGCTCGGTCATTCCAAAGAGTCATGTAGCAGGTGGGTCTTCGTGCATTACTTGCTGCTTGATAGTTATCTTGTCCTAATACTTTTCTAAATGTGACGGTCGGTGTTGTGCTGTAATTTACAAGATTACCTACTTGCAGCACAACATCGACTACTCAGCTTGCACCGATTGTCGGGATACAGCGTGTGGTATGTATGTATGTGTGTATTACAAGATAAAAAAATAACTTACTTCAGATAATATGGTGTAAAGTGGACATTTTCCTTTGGCACCGCGTATGTCATATAAAGAAATTCGAAAGACGAAATGCCCTTGACATAATCAATGGCTTCCTGGTGCGAAGGTATTTCGGGTTTCCATGTTAACGGATCACCTTCCTTTGGCGGCTCCGATACCTTCACTTCCTTAACCGTTGTTTTGGTAGCATCTTTGAAGGTGCATGAAATTATAACGTTTAAGGTTAACATAATATCACTCACATTAAAGGTTGACTGGAAGAAAGCACTAGCAGTGATAAAGTCGCCTTTGTGCGTTATTGTCCTCTTTCTTTGTATTCTTGTATATTTCTAAAGGTGTGTACTGTGTTGTGACCGTGTTTGGCTGTTTTTACTGAAGTTAAAACCATTTGATATTAAGATTTCTTGTTTGGTTCCTCAGTCAGACACAGCCAATAACACCACTCCACGCGAAACCACGCTCAGTGAGGCGCCATGCCAGACTATGTGGTGGAGAGAAAGGCCATCAAGCCATTTGTTCACACGCCTTTGAAATCCACCAGGTTGTATATTCAGGAAAAATGCTCACCGGAGTCTCCAATATTTAGTGTCAGTAATAAAAATTACATTACAAGTGAAAAAGTAGGCGGGTGGCCGAGTGGTCCGGGCGTCGGCTTCTCTTGCGAGAGGTTCGAGGTTCGAATCCAACCGGCGGCGGCGTGTATCAGAGTTTTTTTTTTTTCATTTGAAAATAACTACGCGCATATCTTCACCCACTGCGCCATGGTTCGGATTCGGTTGACTGAAGGAAATTGCTTAAGGCAATAAGTCCGCTCTTGCGACAAAATAAGTGGTACAAAGTGTATTTTTAATATTTTATTCATTTATTTACACATTATATTTACACTTATTTTGACATCATCATCAGAATATAAAATATAATTAATATAAAACTAAATGGAGTTTCCACCACCGGCGCGCGGCAGCGGCGCCGGGGAAAACTCAGGCTACCGATGGTCGGGTCCCAAAGAGAGAAACCTCCGGACTATGCGCGCAGTGTCGAACAGGGCTGCCATCTGGATCTGGCCCTTGACCCAACCACTCAGCGAGAGCCTCTCAAGGTAGTCGTCGAGGCTCTTCGCTATCAGCCCATGCGCCGATACGGCTATGGGCACAACGATCGTCGAGTCGACGGGCCACATTATGGTAACCTCGTGCTGCAGATCCAGATACTATAACATCTTCTCTGCTTCCTTACTGACGAGGTTAACATCGTGCGGCACGGCGATATCGACGAGCGTTGCGCGTCTCGCCTCCCGGTCCACTATTACAATATCAGGTCCATTCGCGAGAATAGTCCTGTCTGTGATAATGGACCGGTCCCAGTAGAGCGTGACATGACCGTTCTCGAGAACTTGCGGTGGATTGTACTTATAGAAAGGCACCTCGGTACCCACAAGGTTGAAATTTAAGGCGGTGACAAACGCCAAATACGCAAAACATGCAAAAAGTGCGACAAAGAAGGTCCAAAACTGACCAATTGACACACATTCAGAAAATTAAAAAAATACCAACCTATATTTTGGTTCCTTACCAACAAAGTGCATTGCTGGTTTTTTTAATAATGAGTAAAAGTAAGTAATAAACATAAAATTAAAAATATATAAAAAAAGCATGAATTTTTGAAAATCTGAGTATGTGTGTATTATTACAATTTTACAATACCACCGATTCAAAGGTCACAAAGCTCTGAGAAAACTCTATTCAATTTTTTTTATTATTTTATCCACGAAAGGAGATAAAAATAAAAAACAAAAAACGCCTACATGAAATTATTTACGTAATTCTTCAGTCGGAAGGGTAAAATTTTTGCCTTCGTCAATTTAGCAGGCACTTCAATACTAGATACAATTTTAGTTCCGGGCTCGCTTGCTCGCTCCTGCCCTGCTGCGCCCGCGTGTCGGTCGTCATTTCTGTCTTCTGTGTTTGGATCGAATGGAAAAAAGATAGGTGGTTAGGTATATTTGTACCGTGTGGGATGGTAATTTAAAATAATAGCCCCACTGCATCTCTCCCCGTGCATGTCGTAAAAGGCGACTGAGGGATTTTTTTATGTAAACTGACACAGTTTGCTATATCACCTATAACATCCGTGATGTCAGCCCATAACACCGGGTGAACTTAGGTGCCATGTCAGTGCTTCCCTTTGGTCGTGCCGGCTACACTAAACTGGACGGAAAATACAAACTATTTCGGGATATGACTCCCTTCTTTTTTTCCGTCCAGTTCAGTGAAGCCGGTACGACCGAAGAAAAGCACTGACATAGCACCTACTTCACCAGTTGTTACGAGCTGACATCTCGGATGTTGTATTGTAGGTGATGTTGCCACCGTGTCATTTTCCGTACCAGTATACAGTACGACCGTATCAGTAATATCTCTCTTCTGTGGTATCTATCAGTATACGCTCCGGTACGTAACTTGACGGGGCGTTATATGCATGGCTTTCGTTGGTATAACCACAGAATAACTAATAGGTACTGTGGTATAACCATAGAATACTTATAATACTGGCGTATAGAAGCGACGCTCCGCCTCGAAGCGAGTTTGCTTCCCCCCGCGCCCCGCAGCCCGCGAGCGCTGTCTGGTCGACTTCTGGCGGACGGCTAGTCAGGCTGGCACCGACTGTCGAGAGGAGAGCGAGCGCACCTTCGAGAGGGAGTAGTAGCTACTTACACGTACGCGCGCGGTTCTTTCGCACTCACAGCACAGAACAACGATCGGGCCGGCCGCGCCCGCGCGCGCGGTGGACTTCAAACCTCCTTGTTCGCACTTACTTAGAGATGCAAGGCGCAATTTTGCACAAAAATTTCACTTGAAATTTTGCAGTGAAATTTTGCACTTTCTGCAAAATTACTGTGAAATTTTCATTCTTATGTGAAATAATGAAATTTATGTTACACAAATCAGATATCAATTTGGTTTCTTATTCTTCTTCTTGAGTCAATTTTAATGTCCTACTACTGAGCGCAAGCCTTTCCCATGAACATGGAAGGGAATTGTTATACATTTCCACGTGACAAGCTGGATTGGAAGCGGTGTCCACAACAATTTTATATGTACTGCTGTGCACAGGTTTCCTCACGGTGTTTTCCTTCACCGGAGCGAATCTTAATCATATGAACATTTAAAAAAAGTGGCCGCCATTTTGAACTTTTTAGTTACTGGACCGATTGCTTTCAAAGTCGATATCTGGGTGTCTGTGTGGGCTCTGAATACGAATCCGTTGTCAAAATTTAAAAAAAGTGGCCGCCATTTTGAACTTTTTAGTTACTGGACCGATTGCTTTCAAAGTCGATATCTGGGTGTCTGTGTGGACTCTGAATACGAATCCGTTGTCAAAATTTAAAAAAGTGGCCGCCATTTTGAACTTTTTAGTTACTGGACCGATTGCTTTCAAAGTCGATATCTGGGTGTCTGTGTGGACTCTGAATACGAATCCGTTGTCAAAATTTAAAAAAAGTGGCCGCCATTTTGAACTTTTTAGTTACTGGACCGATTGCTTTCAAAGTCGATATCTGGGTGTCTGTGTGGACTCTGAATACGAATCCGTTGTCAAAATTTAAAAAAAGCGGCTGCCATTTTGAACTTTTTAGTTACTGGACCGATTGCTTTCAAAATCGATATCTGGGTGTCTGTGTGGGCTCTGAATACGAATCTGTAGTGAACATTTAAAAAAAGCGGCTGCCATTTTGAACTTTTTAGTTACTGGACCGATTGCTTTCAAAGTCGATATCTGGGTGTCTGTGTGGGCTCTGAATACGAATCCGTTGTCAAAATTAAAAAAAAGTGGCCGCCATTTTGAACTTTTTAGTTACTGGACCGATTGCTTTCAAAGTCGATATCTGGGTGTCTGTGTGGGCTCTGAATACGAATCCGTTGTCAAAATTTAAAAAAAGTGGCCGCCATTTTGAACTTTTTAGTTACTGGACCGATTGCTTTCAAAGTCGATATCTGGGTGTCTGTGTGGACTCTGAATACGAATCCGTTGTCAAAATTTAAAAAAGTGGCCGCCATTTTGAACTTTTTAGTTACTGGACCGATTGCTTTCAAAGTCGATATCTGGGTGTCTGTGTGGACTCTGAATACGAATCCGTTGTCAAAATTTAAAAAAAGTGGCCGCCATTTTGAACTTTTTAGTTACTGGACCGATTGCTTTCAAAGTCGATATCTGGGTGTCTGTGTGGACTCTGAATACGAATCCGTTGTCAAAATTTAAAAAAAGCGGCTGCCATTTTGAACTTTTTAGTTACTGGACCGATTGCTTTCAAAATCGATATCTGGGTGTCTGTGTGGGCTCTGAATACGAATCTGTAGTGAACATTTAAAAAAAGTTGCCGCCATTTTGAACTTTTTAATTACTGGACCGATTGATTTCAAAATCGATATCTGGGTGTTTGTGTGGACTCTGAATACAAATATGTAGTGAATATTTAAAAAAAGTTGCCGCCATTTTGACCTTTTTAGTTATTCGACCGATTGCTTTCAAAATCAATATCTGGGTGTCTGTGTGGGCTCTGAATACGAATCCGTTGTCAAAATAAAAAAAAAACGGCCTCCATTTTGAACTTTTTAGTTACTGGACCGATTGCTTTCAAAATCGATATCTGGGTGTCTGCGTGGGCTCTGAATACGAATCTGTAGTGAACATTAAAAAAAAGTGGCCGCCATTTTGAACTTTTTAGTTACTGGACCGATTGCTTTCAAAATTGATATCTGGGTATCTGTATGGGCTCTGAATACGAATCCGTTTTCAAAATTTAAAAATAGTTGCCGCCATCTTGCACTTTTTAGTTTTGACTACAGATTCATATTTAGAGCCCACACAGACACGCAGATATCTATTTTGAAAGCAATCGGTCCAGTAACTAAAAAGTTTAAAATGGCGGCCACTTAATTTTGACTACAGATTCGTATTCAGAGCATACACAGACACCCAGACATCGATTTTGAAAGCAATTGGTCCAGTAACTGAAAAGTTCAAAATGGCGGCCACTTTTTTTAAATTTTGACTACAGATTCGTATTCAGAGCCTACACAGACACCCAGATATCAATTTTGAAATCAATCGGTCCAGTAACTAAAAAGTTTAAAATGGCGGCCACTTAATTTTGACTACAGATTCGTATTCAGAGCACACACAGACACCCAGACATCGATTTTGAAAGCAATTGGTCCAGTAACTGAAAAGTTCAAAATGGCGGCCACTTTTTTTAAATTTTGACTACAGATTCGTATTCAGAGCCTACACAGACACCCAGATATCAATTTTGAAATCAATCGGTCCAGTAACTAAAAAGTTCAAAATGGCGGCCACTTTTTTTTAATTTTGACTACAGATTCGTGTTCCGAGCCCACACAGACACCCAGATATCAATTTTGAAAGCAATCGGTCCAGTAACTAAAAAGTTCAAAATGGCGGCCACTTTTTTTTATTTTGATTACAGATTCGTATTCAGAGCCTACACAGCCACCCAGATATCAATTTTGAAAGCAATCGGTCCAGTAACTGAAAAGTTCAAAATGGCGGCCACTTTTTTTTTATTTTGATTACAGATTCGTATTCAGAGCCTACACAGACACCCAGATATCAATTTTGAAAGCAATCGGTCCAGTAACTGAAAAGTTCAAAATGGCGGCCACTTTTTTTTATTTTGATTACAGATTCGTATTCAGAGCCTACACAGACACCCAGATATCAATTTTGAAAGCAATCGGTCCAGTAACTAAAAAGTTCAAAATGGCGGCCACTTTTTTTTAATTTTGATTACAGATTCGTATTCAGAGCCTACACAGACACCCAGATATCAATTTTGAAAGCAATCGGTCCAGTAACTAAAAAGTTCAAAATGGCGGCAAGTATACATTGAAAATTTCACTTTAGCTTCACATACGATTCGGCTTAAAAATAATAAAAATGGAATACCTATTGCAAAGTTTCCAAAATTTAGTGAAACTTTCACTGCAAAATTGTCGTTTAGTTAGCGAGTAAAAATAAAACATGTGCATATAAGTTGATGTTTTTCTTTTTTTCTTGCCCTCCAATAATGTTAAGAGGTACATATACATAGATAGTCATAATTAAAAATGTTTCCTTTTAAATTACATCAAATATAATTTATAATATTGTCCACTACAAACTTCTCATAAAGAGTGCCAACCCTGTACCCAAGTTATCGAGGTCGCACCAATACACGCAAAGGCGCCCGCGTACGTGAGCAGTAGGTACACATTTTCGGCCGCTTCATAGAAAATGTGACTAGTGTCACGGGTGTGGTATAACGCTGTCTGCGCTTGAGATGCAAGGACTATAGAACCGTGCCTAAATAAAAGTAGCCTAGCAACAGCGGCGCGCTGCGGAGCGGGGGCGGAGGCGGCGGCGGCACTGTGGTGGCGCGGAGCGGTGACGACGCGGCGGCGCGGCGCGGCGCGGAGGAGCGGCGGCGCGGCGCGGAGGAGCGGCTTGTTATTGCTTGCTTGCATGCGTGAGTGGCACGCTGCTACTGAGTTACCGCACCGCACCGCACCCCACCGCACCGTGCCATGCTGCCGCCGCGCGCGCCGCGCGCGCCGGCCGGTACCTATGTTGCTATGATATTTGCCATACATACCTAAATGCCTATCTACCTATTACCTACCTACCTATTTTTATTTTAGTTTTCATCGATAGTCTATTTAGAGGTTTATAAAAAGTGGTAAGTACATGAACTAAAATAATTTGGAAGAAATTACAATAAAATGTTATTTAGGTAAAATAATAAAAAATAAAAAATTAGAATCACGCATCAGTTACATAAGCCACAATCATTTTAATAATTAAAATAATAAAAAAGCAAAAAAAAAAACATACGAAAGTGGGATTCGAACCCCGAACCATCAACTCTTTAGGCTGATAGCGACAAACTACGCTAAATGTGACTTGAACGTGCGAAGCGAAATTAGCAGTCGCATGGTACATTATGTAGAATTCCCGAATGCTCAAGGTCGTTGGCGTTTGTCACGGCCTTAAGGCAAGTTGCTGATAGATAATAATCCTAGTGTGGTGAATAGGGACACCTAGCCCAAAACTGAATAATAAAGATCGATAATAACATACATCGCTTCGCGACGACGAAACAACAAAAAGATTCATTAGTATACCAACAGGTGGCGAATAACGAGTAAATACGAATTCAGAACGCCACAAAACACATTGTTGAAATATTAAATACGCCTCGCATAAATACATATCGCTTGGCAGAACAACCGGGCACTAGCCCATACAACATCAGCTGCAGCTATACGTGGACCCAGAGGACATGACACCGCTTCACCTTTTACCTCATAGCTCTACATTGGTGACTCCGATGTTGTGTCTATGCAGATTACTCTGTTGGTAGGCTGCGAACAACCGGAAATCACATGTCTGGGGGACTCGTCAGGTTGGTGGCAGGCGCGGCAGGCAGATGTCAATGGCGCCGTCCTTCATTATGTGTTTCAAATAGTTGTTCGTCTTGACAAACCTCATGTTGTATTGCAAAGACAAAACCCTCAGTTTCCCCAAGGATTTTTTTTTTTATGGGACCTGACACGGTTGGCTACATCACCTACAACATCCGTGATGTCAACCCATAACACCGAGTGAACTAGGTGTCATGTCAGTGCTTTCCTTCATTTCATGTCGGCTACACTGAACTGGACGGAAAACACGAACTTACATAGCCGTTTCGACCGGCGTTTCTAGGGACGTTTCATTCAGCGTGGTGGTACCAGCCCGGGCGAGATAAACCCTACCACCTAGTAAGATAAGAAGGAAAGGGACCTACAGTTTTACGTGGAATCTGAACAACGGTCAGTCTCCAACGGTCGAGCGTTCCAATCAAGCAACCCATCCAAGTACTGACCGCAGTCAGGGTTGCTTAACAACAGTCGACCGACCGCCACACTGAGCTACCGAGGCTGACGAAACCTTCCTTACTCATGAGCTTACCAATATTTCCAAGTGGCTCTAGATGTAGCTTCGACGGTTTCCTCTCATTCAGGTATCTTCTGTGCTGAGCTGCCGTAAAGTCAGTCTGAAATGGAAGTACATACGCTTGTAATGGAGATTTAATGGAATTTTGGGTTTTTTTATCTGGCTGGTACCACCGCACTGAAAGAAAGGTCGGCCGAAGCGGCTATATAAATTGTTCGTGTTTTCCATACAGTTCAGTGTAGCCGGTCTACCAAAGGGAAGCACTGACATAGCACCTTATTCACCAAGGTGTATGTAATGGGCTGACATCTCGGATGTTGTAGGTGATGTTGGCTACATCACCGTGTCAGTTTCCATAAAAAATAAAAATAAAAAACATCGTAAAACTATGAGATGGCAGTCTGTCATGTAAATGAAATGAAACGAAATGAAACCAACGAAATGAAATGACATGAAATGAAATGTATTACTTCCAAACTGCAAATACAATTATTTAGGTAGTTATTTGTGTGGAAACAATATTTACCAGTGGTTCATTCGCTTGCTCCTGTTGTTCCACTTTATCGAACCTCTTCTTGCGTAGAATAACTAAGGGAGGGTCAACCGATTTTCTGAAATTCAATTTATAACATTTCAAATGTTCTTAACCATATTAATGGGAATAAAATTATTTATCGTTTGTCTGCGGCCCCAGCCTGCTCGCGTTGAGGATTCCCTCCCGCGCCCAACCGGAAGTTGGCGATTATTTCTTTATTCTTTATTTTTTATTCATCATCCATAGACAGTACACTGCACTCGGATTCGTCATATTTTAACATTTAACATTTTGCCAGTTCGATTATCACAGCGAAGAACTGGCAAGAAATTTAGCTGAATCCTTTTTCTTTACGTCTTATAAAATAATTATAGTTTCAGGATAGGCTTGAGAAACTTCAGGAATAGAAAGTCCTCATTATTAGAAGAACATCTTTATGACTCAAATCGAAATTCCGCATTTTTGTTTTCATACAAAAATTGAAAATTGTAATAAAAACTCGATGGACAGTGAGTATGGGGAGATTTGGCAATAGTGCTGTCTAGGCCTAGGCCTGGGAGTGCAATGACCTAGTTCAGTTCTTTCTTTTGATTTCATTCAAATTTAAGTGTTTAGAATTTACCTATATGCACTTTAATTCTACTAGTAAAGCATGTCAGTTATACATAAAGTTAGTCATTTTATTTTTATTATTTAAGGCAGATGTTAACTGTCCACCAAATCCCGATGAAACAATTGTCACCAAAAAGTACTATAAAATGACCGAATCTGGGAAAAAGTTTCAGAGCTTTTCTTCTTCAAATATGGACCCCTCTCTCTCGAACCCTGAAGTTACGAAACCCTATCCTGAAACACCCTGTATACCTACGCTCAGTTGCTACAGTCACCGCTGCGCAGGAATTCTGATTCAGATTTCTTTCTATCCTAAGAAGGAGGAAAAGGGATGTGTGGACACTGTGTCGTTGACGGATAGAGAAAGGGTGGGTTCGCTGCTGTAAGTAAAATATTTCATCCAATTCAGCGGACACTCCCACAGTGCCCAATACTCTGGCGGCGTTTCCCCTTTGAATCGCCAGCCCTATCCGCTGAAAGAAGAAAGACTTGGCGCGTCGCGTCGGTCACCAGACTTATTTATGAGGAGCTTTCCTAGATTGTCGGCACAGTGTAGAAACACACATCCCGGTTCCTCCTTCTTTCCACCTTACACTTAATTATTTTTAGTAAATTTTAATATATTCTTCATTAGGTTAATTTAATTCTAATTCGTTTTATTAAATATATTAATATTCATAATATACACGTCGGGGGCTGACCGTGGTTCGGATTCCACGTTAAACTCTAGCTCCCTTCTTACCTTAAGTAGGTACTAGGTGGTAGGGTTTATCCCAGCCAGCTTGGTATCACCGCACTGAACGAAACGTCGTCGGTCGAAACCGGCTATGTAAATAGTTCGTGTTTTCCGTCCAGTTCAGTGTAGCCGACATGAAATGAAGGGAAGCACTGACATGGCACCTAGTTCACCCGGTGTTATGGGCTGACATCACGGATGTTGTAGGTGATGTAGCCAACCGTCAGTTTCCATAAAAACAAACAATATTATTTGAACATATAAAACCTAAGAATACATACATAGATATAGGTTCTGATATATTAATAGGTACCTGTTACGATTTCGAGCTCGCCTGGCGATAGCAGCGTTTTCGATTGCTGGTAACGCTGGTGCATATGAACATCCGCTTGACCTTGACAATTAGTATCAACTATTTAATCATATTATGTACCTATCTATGTACATTAAATGGGTTTTTAATCACAGTAGTTGTTAAACATTTTAACGGCTTTACTCACGATCTTCTCCGAGCTATGTGCCACATAGGTAGTTCGGAGACGATCTTGAGTTAATCATTATCACATGAAATGCAAACTGGGGATATAATTGTGTTTTTTTTACTCGCGGCTCCAGATTTTTAAGCGGCGGGTGGCCGAGTGATTTGGGCATCGGCTTCTCATGCGAGAGGTCTGCGGTTCGAATCCGGTCGGCGTGTACCAATGAGTTTTTTTTTTTGACGAAAAAATTTACGTGCATACCTACACCTGCTGCTTCACCGTTCGGAACCGGTGTAAAACTGTAGGTCCCTTCCCTTGCCCCTTACTAGGTGGTAGGCTCAAATTGTAACCGACTGGGTTGATACCACCGTACTGGATGTAAGATGGCCGCATAGCAGCCTCGGTTGTGTTCTCCTCTAGTCCAGTACAGCCAGCAATCCAGGGAAGTCTCCGGTATGGCAGCTACCTTCTCGTAGGTGATATTGGCTAGTCGGAGCATGCGCTTTGGCCCCTCCGAATCAGCCACACATACCGAATTACATAAAAAAAAATCGTTTTGATGTTTTCCGCCCAAAATAACAAGCAAGGTGACTCTGAAATTGCACAGTACCGTATCTGTGACTGGTCTACGAACACATACATCGAATTTTACGCTGTCGCTTGCTACGAACGTACAAAGTAGCATAGAAATAACCATTACGTAGGCTATCAGTAATTTGGTGACTGCTCTGCGGGAATTCTGATTTAGATTTACCTGCCGTGATTTCGAGCGCCTTTGCCAGCGTTGTCGATATCTGGTAGCGCCGGTATAGATCCTCTTGAAGCTCTGTGCTCTGTGCATTTTTCTTTGTTCATCTTATGATTAGAAACTATGAACGCCGTCTGCCGATCTATATTTTGTTTTTTGTTATGATTAGGTTGTCATAGCAACCAGGGTTGACAGTTTTTTTTTTAAAAGAATGTCCAGGCCGTGTATGTTCAAAATAAACAGGATAGCGTACCTACTTCCTGCTAAATGTAAATGTAAATTTAGTTAAAACAAAAAGAGTGATTTTCTCACTGCAAAAAAATAAACAAGCAGAGGTTGCCATAGTGCAACAGACATTGACATGTAAGCAAACTCAAAAAACTCGAAATTTCATTTATTATTTTTTACAGACACTTTACACAACAGAATTTTTTCCTATTTCATAACAATAGACAAATGTGCCGACAAGAGAGTATGAAAGTTGTGCTTATGTCTCTTTCTGATAGGGTGATCTTGCGAATTCTCATCATGAGGGATTACTAACAGAAAATTGGCCAACCTTCGAAATAAAGACAATGAAAGATTAACATTATCATTGTATATTATAGTTAAGTACATCCTAATAAATAAAGCGAAGTTTCTACGTCAATATATGAATATCCTTATAACTCGCGAATCACTTTATGAAAAAGACGGCGGCTGACCACGTGTGTTCGGTGCGCCTCAAACAAAAAATATTTTTGCACTTCTCGCAATTACGAGAAAAATAAAAAGGGATTCAAGATAAAAAAAAATTGGCCCAAACGTACACGGCATCGAGATCCGTAAAGCTTTTAATAATAAAAACAACTTTATGTATTATCCATGGACTTACGAATCAAAAGGATAGCGTACTGCCAAATTGTCTCCATAGAAAAATAAATATTAACGCTTTCGAGATCATCACCTTTTTTCACAGAGCGAAAATATGACAGTGAGAGGAGAGATGCTACGAGCGAGGGGGCCATGCATGTGTCCCTGTGTAACACTTGCCACACTCAATAATTTAATATTTCATAATTACAGTTCCCGAAAAGATCTTGAAACTACACATAGTAAAAATATATATTATTATTTTGAACTTACTATCAGGTTTATGTTAATAATTTTATTGAAATAATAATATAGATAATCTACGCGCAATCTTAAAAAAGGAGTGCATAGATGCTTAAATTATTTTTTTATTGTGGCAACTCCACGAACTAGCGGGAAACTGTTAGTCCGGAATTATCTAAAATTTTCTTGCAATTTTCTAGAAACAACTAAAACATAGTAAATAGTGAATTGTAATAAATAATAGTTATTTATTGTGAAATAAATAGTAAAAATTATGTATGGATGTTGTGTAAGACACTTCAGAAGTGAATCATATAGCTGAAGCAGTGGTGTGGCGGTAGTTTTTTCTAGAAAATTGCAAGAAAATTGTAGAAAATTCTGGACTGACAGTTTCACGCCAGTTCGTGAAGTTGCCACAACCTTTCACAGGTAATAAGAACTGTATGAATCAAGTAGGGTAACCATAATGTTTTGAGAATGGGACCCCACCACAATATTTCAGTGCAAAAAGAAGTCAAACACTAGTTTACTAAAGAATGGAGGCACGTTTCATGTGTGTATCTCCCTGTGATTTTGAACATTAAAATCGATAAAACACGAAATCTCAAGTCGAGCAAACACGGCCGTCCTTTTCTCGAAGCAACTCAGGGTAATTTTGGCCTCCCTGTATCTTTGTTGTGGATAGAGGTAAAAACCTTAAATTTCAGTTAAAAAGAGGAAGTACCAAACCTAGCTATACCAACTTGACTTGGCAATCGGACATCAAAAATATTATAACAATATATGAACGTACCTAATACCAGTTTGTTAGTAAACTGAAAAGAAATCTTCTCGAAGAAATTTGTTTGTGCTTTGTGATTGTCGAGTCAAGATATTTTTTTATAGAAATGAAATGTTAAATATGGATAGAGTAACTAAATATTAACTTACAGTAAGAATGTAATTATTTAGTTTTTATTATTTGTTAGGTTAATTTTATTTAATTAGTTTTACTGACTGTGTCAAGTGGTATTTTGTTTTACTTTTTTAATAAAGTTACTTATATGTTGTAAAAAAAAACTAAATATTGATTATCATTAATCAGAAAATATTATTCATTGCAACATTGTTGAACAGGGGCTCCAATGATATGAAAAGACTTGGCTCTGCATGGGATCTTACAACTTTTTACGGTGGAAGGTTGCGTGCGCCACTTGTGCATAGTTTTTTAATTCTATGTTTTTTATGGGATTCAATTTTTCTGCTTGCGATAATTTACCCTACTCGTAGGGAGAGTTAGATTTGTTCAAGAAACATTGGTGATTTTTTTATGATACCCAATGATGATACCTGACATTTTTGGCTACATCACCCCTCGAACATAACCTACTAGACCCGTGATGTCAGCCTATATAACAACTTGATGAACTAGGTGTCATGTCAGTGTTTCCCTTCGGTCATGACTGCTACACTGAAGGACAGAAAACACAGTTCGTGTTTTCCCTATTTACTGAACCGCTTCGAGCGGACGTTCATTCAGTGCGGTGGTAGTGTGGGACAAATCCGCACGGGTTAAGCCCTACCACCTTGTTAGGTAAGAATGGAAGGGAAAGGGACCTACAGTTTTAAGCGAAATCTGAACCACGGCCAGCCTCAACGGCCGGACGATCACCGATCCAAGCTGTGTGATTAACGAAGAGCGGGCGGTCCATCGCACCATCGAGCTACCGAGGTTGCCCCTCTTTTTGCTCTAACCACATAGAGGATTGCTTACCCTCGTGTGTCACTTTCACACATTTATTAATATACGAGTATAATGAGTAAGTATTACTATTACTGTCATGGACTTTTGTACAAACTAAATGGCGGTTTGGATGGATTTTCGTCCAACTTCTATTTACTCTATCGTTGCACTTCATAGTAACGTTCACCATTTTGGATGTTGATTGTTAGGGAATTTGTATTAGTATAAAACTACGGTTTAAACGTTCCACAGACATCCACAGTAAAAGCACAGCATGGTCATTAGAAAATACATGGTTTTTAGCATTTTACCGTACGTGGTAAAACCAGGACTATATAATAGTGGATAAATCGTGACGCGGGGGGAGGGGGGGTGACATAATTTTAGACCGCTTCTCTGCCACTGGTAACACCTGCAACGTTGTCTTGTGCATTAAAAGTATTGAACGACCTATATTCCATTGATGATAGGTTTCTTCCGATGTTATAATTTTGTTTACACAATGTTACAAAGACCACACTTGGGCGCGATCTGAGTACTGTAAACTAAATCGAGTATTGACTTAGCACCACACAGGCACACTGCCTATAAAGAAAGTTCTACAAAAGATAGACACTTTTTTTATGTAAGTACAACGGTATACCCTTCTAATCTACGGAACCCTCAGTGCGCAATTAAAACTTGCATTTGGCAGAATTTGTACGTAGTTTTGCCCAAAATCCAAGGTGACGAAGATGAAAAAAAAAAACGAAATGATAATATTATTTGTTATTTATTTCTGAAACATTTCCAAAACTGGGCAGACAATCACCGTACCTATTGACAATATTAATTAATTCGAATGGAGTTTTTTGTTCCACAATTTGCCGCAAGACTACGTAAATTCATGATCTAATATAGAATCCAAATTTTTAAAAATTCTTACAAATAAGTAAATTTTACAAAACTGGTATGTGTACGTTGAATCTCACAGACCTACGAACTGGATGCTGTATAAACCAATACTTGTCAGAATGAACGAACATCTCCACCCTTATCACTATTGGTTCGTTGCACACAATGTGCCTGTAACACTTTAGAATGTGCATATTTTCTTCAAAAAGTACATTACAAAATTACTATCTACATCTGTCTTTAACATTACAAGTATGAAAATCCATCTTTGAGGTCTAAAAGACATTCAGTCGATGTTCAATGTCTAGAAAAAGGTGTATAAATAATATATAGCTTAAAAATGCCTACCTCGCTAGGCAGGTACATAGAAAGTTTCTTACATTATAACAAAGTTGATAACATTTACCCGTCTTCAAATGTACTATTGATACATTTAACACACCGCTACCCACAAAGCCTCGCCAAATAGTCCCGAAAATATTTTATAAAAGGTTTTCCTAATTTTTAATTTCAGCTGTGTGAGTACGTACACAGGACTTGGGGCTTTGAACTAATAACATCAGATATACAAGTAGGTATAGCGTTAAAATATTGCACCAACTCTACCTATTGAGCAAAACTCTTTATTGAGCTACAACTACATAAAAGCAACTTTATAAGTTGCCTCTCCTAGTGTTTTCATTCCACCTAATATACATGAAACCAAACCAAAATCAATTCCATCGTCAAAATTAAAGGAACAAAATAAAATTTGTTGGTAATTTTGTTCACTTGATTTTAAGTGTTACTAGAGCTACCTACCTCAATCAAAACGATCTATTTTGTCTAGTTCATACAAAGCAATATAGATTTGGTATGGGGCCCAATCATTAGGCACCATATATCGCAGTTGCTTCGTTAGATATAACTTTTAGCACCTCATCCATACTGATAATATCACACACATTGCCCTACTACAACCATCTAACCTTAACCGCTACGTAACTTACGGTACATTCATACTATGAAAATAGACATTAAAAAAGGCAGAAAAAGTATTTCATGTCTTGGCGGTTCATGGGGGAGACAATTTTTTGTTTATCTGTGCCCCCAACATGATTCATATCGTACTCGATACCGTAAAAACCTAAAATTGCCGGAAGTAATAATCAAATTCTCATTCACATCATTTAAAAAATTTAAACACGATCATCACATTACTGCAGAATATGAATCTCAATGAAATTCTACTTCATATTTCCAAAACATTAAAAAGAATTGCCCTCTCCGGCCCAATATTATCATCTTCATCACCACAGCGCACGACAGGCAAACCAGACCAGATCCATCGCCTATGAAAAAGGCCTCCAAAAATACGGCAGCAGAAGAATCTCGAAAGACTGAATGTGCGGGGTTGCCCTCGTCTGTCGGACTTGTCCGTCAGACTTGCCTGTCGAGTCGCTCGATGCGCATCGGGGCTCTCTGGTGCACGCTCTCCAGGGGCTTGGAGAGAGGGATCTGTATCGGCAGAGGAGTTTCGATGCGCGTGGAGGCTGTCGCGGGGGCAGCAGACGCGGGAGCTACGTCCTGCACCAGGGCGCGGAGGAAGCCCGACACACAAGCCCAGGGGAACAGCCTGCAACACACAATAAGTCGATAAGTTGAGAATATACGTTCAAAACTCTTAGGTATGCTGACACAGGTAAGTCGTGGGCAAGCTGTAGAAGCCTCGCTTTTATTTTGAGAGGTCGATTAGGCACACATTCATTTGCTATACTTAGGAGGCCCTAAACCTATCCAAAGCGAACGCCCTCCGATTGGTGACACCACCACGCCGAATGAAGATGCGTCAAAACAATGACACGAGGGTGTGTAAGTTTGCGTTTTCAGTTCGGCCGGACAAATGCACACGGGAAGTACTGGCATGTCATCAATTTCTGGTCTCTGACTCTAACAGGTTGTTATTTTTGTTTTCGACAGACAGTTGCCGATGCTTTGAACGCACACGAGGTCGTTGTGCTCAATAAATATTTTTATGGCTCGTTGTAGCCAACCAAGTTCTTCCACAAAACGTAGCAGCCCTTTGGGATTTATCGACGCTTGTGCATTGACCCTTTCAGAGTTGAAACTCCCGAGTTAATTGCCACCAGATGTCTACATTACATTCCATGACTATATGTGCGCCACTATCTCCTGTGACTCCAAGCAGACCCTGCAGAGGGGACTGTCTGTGATCCCAATAGTATAAAAGAGTTTAAGTTGGCAGTGGCCCGTGAGTAGGCCCCCCACCACCGTTCTCAACTGTCTTTTCTGAAATTGCAGTTGTCTCTCTGCTTCCCTGAATTGTCTACAGACCGCCGTAGATGACCATCTCTAATAGATGCAGAAAATTTACCAATCCAGATACACAAAGATACGAGTACATAGGTACTTTATAAATTGGAATACGAAAATGCAAAAATAAATCCCCAGCCTGCCTATTATATATGTACCTAATGCGTCTAGTTGGACAGCCGTAGTTCTCTCTCACTAGACGCATTGAGAAACCCGTTGGAGCAAGTGAGAAGGATCATGAGAACTTGCTAGTAGCGATGAATCGCTCATCAGTTGAGAACACAAAAGGAGGAGAGGTGCAGACCACTTGGCGGGCAGCAGCAGCTGCAGGTAGCCGGGCATGATGGCGAACTTCTCGTCGGTCCGGATGGCCAGTATGATGCGCTCCGCCACGTCGTTAGGGTTCAGTTGAGGCACGAACCTGCGCATACCAAATACTTTGTAGTACAAAGTACAAAGTACAAAGTTTGTACTCTATTCGCTTATAAAGGCAATCGAAAATATTCAGACAAAATTTTTTTTTATAAAAGTCATTTATACATACGTTCGTATCGTGTGGGGCCGGTACTTTAAAAGAAAAGCCCCACTGCATCTCTCCCTTTGTATGTCGTAAAAGGCGACTAAGGGATATGACTCCCTTCTTATATTACTAGGTGGTAGGGTTTAACCCGCTCGGGGTGGTACCACCGCACTGAATGAAAGGTCGGTCGAAACGGCTACGTAAATAGTTTGTGTTTTCCGTCCAGTTCAGTGTAGCCGGCACGAACGAAGGGAAGCACTGACGTGGCACCAAGTTCACCCGGTGTTATGGGCTGACATCACGTATGTTGTAGGTGATGTAGCCAACCGTGTCAGTTTCCATAAAAAAAACAATTCAGACGATTTTTTTATGCAAGTCGAAATATGGGGCTGCCTTCCTAAGTTCTAACGGCGGCGGCGCCTATGAACATTCAGATTGCGGGAGTTGCGAACATGGATCCATGGTTGCGTATACCGAGCCTGCCTGACCTGACAGGTGCCTAATTTAAGCTCCTCTTGAATGACTGACACTGTAATTGGGGAAAATAAATGGGCAGGAAGAGCATTCTATAGCTTATCACCCTCTGTAGACAAAACTCGATGAAGTTCCGATCCAGAGGACATAGATACAATTGTATCGGTCTGGTGTATCATCTGCTACTGGACCCTAAATGATGAAATAATTTGTGGAAAATAAGTTAAATACTTGACAAGGCATAAATTAAATTGAAATTCTATAAAAATAAAACCCCAACATCAAAGAGCAAAGATTGCCGAAAGTTGTCGGCTTAGAAATATTATTTTCCTGTTTTCGCAATGACTTGATACTCGCAGATATATCGGGTAGATTAGTCATGCATGATTTCAGATGCATAAATCATTTTTAGTAAGTATACCTGCTAGTTACTATAGTATGCAACACTGAAAGCATGGGTATTACAGACAACGCAAATGCTTGAGAAGTGATTAATAGATGTAATAATAAAGCATTATACCCTCCGTCCACTTGAATCCATTGCATGGATCCATTGATGGATCCTAGTAAACTTTTTCCTCCACCTGAGTCCATCATGGCAGTCGATTCCTAATAATGGATTCTAAGATACTTCAAGGTGCACTTGGATGCTCCAAAGAGTTTTGTACTAGGAGTATGCTTAGACTAAGGTTGTATGTAATCAAAGCCTACAAATTATAAAATAAACATTACAAACACTCGGAAAATCTAATGACTAATGGCTATCATGTCGCCCTTTAGCACGCCATCTTGTTCTTATACCTTACCTTCAAGGTAACAGATAAGTATTTGAAGAAAACAAAGAGGCCGCTCGAATGAGGAGCCCGTAGGTACTGACCTAGAGGTGACATCGTCGAACATGCCGGTGGAGCGGATGAAGTACGGGCAGATGAGGGTGGTGTTGACGCCGCGCGCGCCGCGCACCTCCAACTCCAGCCGCAAGGCCTCGTCGAAGCCGCAGGCCGCCGCCTTCGACGAGCAGTAGTCCACCAGCTTCGGCACGCCCACGTACCCAGCCATCGAGGCTATCGTCACGATGTGCCCGCAACCGGCCTCTACCATCGGCGGCAGGAACGCTTTCACCGTCTGTAAGGAAATGCTTCGGCGTTGTCATATTTTTGTTGAAAACTATATGTTTCTACATACATATCACACACGCTGAATCCCGACAATCGGGGTAAGCAGAGTAATCGGTGTTGTGCTGCAATAAATCTGGTAATTACAGCACAACACCGACCACCACGTTTCGCAAAGTATTCGAACAAGATTCAATCGATCAAGCAGCAAGTAAGGCACGAAGACACCTGTGTAAGTACCGTGCCAAGGTAAGAGGTGGCAAACCCGTCGCCCTTTAGCACTGCATCTTGTCCTTATCCCTTAGTCGCCTTTTACGACATGCATGGAGATATATATATTTTTCTACTTTCTATCTATATATTTCTATTATCTTTTTTGTATGTAAACCAACATGGGTGGCTGTGCCGAGAGACCAACGGTGCAGTCGACAGAGCCAAAATCACCTCTCCTCGCGAAACCACGCTCAGTTAGGTGGCATGCCAGCCAGATTTGCGGACTGTTGCTAGGCTGTCTAGCCTTTTGAAGACACCCAGGTTAAAGGATTAGGGAAACACACTCGCCGGAAGACAGTTCCACACTCCAGTGGTACGACAAAGAAACGATTTAGAGAAGCTTTCTTGATTGGAAACATGAGGTGTATTATAGTAAGAAAAGGGAGCACTCCTTTAGGAGGTTTCACAATGGTCGGTGGGAGATTTACAATAATGCGTTCTGTCGACTTCGAAGGTTTTCAACAAAAAGTTTGTCATGCATCTACATAAGGATGTCTCCCTCCACCCATTCTATATTCGTATGCAAAATACAAAATATAGATAGAACAAAGTAAAACAAACGTTTACACATCTACAAAGAAACTGTTTTGTTCAAGCATCCGAACGTGTTGACCACAAAATTGCCTTAGAATACCTACTTCTGCACATCTCAAAATAAGGAAAACTTTAACAATAAACTACTGAATTTGGTGGCGTAGGTGAACAAAAAATCCTTTTCAAATACTGATTTATCGAAGATAGGTAATTAGCAAACAAATAAAGGCCAAAACGACATGGCCTTTAGAACACGTAATTACTAATTAGCAAAGAAATCAAAGTTTACATTGGCAATACCTCTTCTTTTACACGTAGGTAAAATTGATAAGCAAAAAATCGTATCTACGCATAGCCACAAGGATTACAGTACCAAATACTTGTTTTTGTCTGGTAAAATGTTTATGTTAATTTATTTAATACTGGCAATGCTTCGTGGAATCTCACACGTGAACATAGGTGTGCTGTGTCATGCATGAGGTCCGATGTTATGACAGTTATAAAACTCATTACTGGTATTCGAAGAGGTACTTTAATGCACAATACTTTAATGGTTGAAAAATTTATACTATCTGATGTGATCGCTATTGACTTCAATAGCTTTATAATAACATGCTAAGCAAGCAAGGAATAGCTCTTCACACTGTGAGGTACATAAATTACCACGGAGTAAAATACGTTCCAAATTGCCACTGACCTGAATGAAGTTCGTTCGTATCATCTACGAAGAAGTGCGAGTAGAACTCGCGTGGAGAGGGCTACGTGCCATTCCGTTTTCCGTGAGAACTTTGACACTTAGAATTTTCGTTTTTTTTCTTTAATATCTTTTAAATTTTAAAAAGCACAGTCATTTTAAAGTTATAATAAAAAAATATATTTATTCCCTTTCCTTTGATACGACACATGATGGATGCACTTGAAACCCAAAATTTAACTATTAATTTGTCCCCCAAAATTGACCCCAAAATATAAAGTCGTTTATTTTCGTCCGCGATTGGGTCATCCATCAAACTCTATTTATGTACCAAATGTTTGTTGGTCCAGTAAGCTCGGAGAAAATAGGCTGTGACAAACGAGCAGACAGACAGACAGACACGAGGTTGATCCTATAAGGGTTCCGTTTTTACATCTTTTGTGGTACGGAATCCTAATAAAAAAATATAAAAACCGCCTTCAAAAATGTAAGAAATAAAAAAATAAAAATCGAACCCTAGAGTTGAAGGCGGTCGGTTATTTTTGCTTGCTTTAGCACCACCGCCTTCAACTCTAGGGTTCGATTTTTATTTTTTTATTTCTTACATTTTTGAAGGCGGTTTTTATATTTTTTTAAATAGTTTTTTATTTCACAGTTTTTTTAGTAATTTTTATTTGCTATTAAAGTACTCAGCGGAATGGCTCGGCCTTCGGCCTCGCGATTCCGCCTCGCTTTCCGATCCGATCTTGACCAAAAAAAAATGGGACCACCTTGGAGCTAGACTGAACCGAACACAAAAAGAATCATCGAAATCGGTTCACAATTGGGGAAGATATTGCTGAACATACATAAAAAAAATACATACAGCCGAACAAAGAACCTCCTCCTTTTTTGAAGTCGGTAAAAAATAGTCCGCGCAAAGGGAGGAACTGAACTAGGTGCTGTGTTCGTTCACCTAGTTCCGACAGCACGAGGGTGCACTCCTCCGGAGTGCTGCTGACATCGCGGGTGTAGCTGGGAGCGTTGCCAATTTTTATGGAAACTCGCACGGTTGGCTACATCACCTACAACATCCGTGATGTCAGCCCATAACACCGGGTGAACTTGGTGCCACGTCAGTGCTGCCCTTCGATCGTGCCTGCTACACTGAACTAGACGGAAAACACAAACTATTTACATAGCCGTTTCGACCGACCTTTCATTCAGTGCGGTGGTACCAACCCGGGCGGGTTAAACCCTACCACCCAGTTATATAAGAAGGGAGTCATATCCCTTAGTCGCCTTTTACGACGTACACAGGGAGAGATGCAGTGGGGCTATTCTTTTAAAGTACCGGCCCCACACGGTACAATTATGACAGTTTCCATACAAAAAGTAATGAACTGACCCAGAAGTGTGCTAGCACGTTGACATCGAAGGTCCTCCTGATGAGCTCGTCCGGTGATTCGAGGAAGTACTTGCCGGTCACCACGCCCGCGTTGTTGATCAGCAGCGTCACCTGCGCACGCGCACACGCACACAGTTACATCTACTTCAATCAATAAACCAGTATACATGGTTACCAACCATATCAACTGGGTTAACCACATGTTCATTCAATAATTATTATTACCAATGTCAATCAATATAACATTAGGAATTATATTTTATAGAAACTTTTATTTAACTTCAGTTAGTATCTTTTGACGTGATAACGTCACGTCTTATAAATTGATGAACACCGGCTGCACGCACGAAAAAGTGTCACGTTCCATCTGAGCTTGTATGTGCAAGCGAGAGCGCGTAACAAGCGATAGATAGGCACAATCGGCCTAAGCCGAAAGCGAACCAAGGGAATCCGATATTCGTTTGGTCGTTTATGTGATTTCGTGGCTCAGTGGTAACAGTGTAGGATTTGTATTATTGTGTAGGATTGTATTTTGACCATGGGTTTGAATTCCTCAATTTTTTTTGTTTTTTTTTTTCTTTTTTAACCAATGTTACGGTGCTTTAATTTTTTTAGGGTGTTTAGTTTTTTTTATAACCACCTAAGAATTAATTTCGGAAATACAAACGTAACAAAAACGACATGCGTAGTCTTACCACTTTATGACGTTATCACGTAAAACTATCGTCCGTAAACCGACTTTACAGACAACCAATGTTAGTATGATGAATTATAAATGTTTATTGAAAAGTGAACGTTTATAATGCATTGTAAACAAATAAAATGTTGAACTGCAAGTGTCCACAGATCGGCAAAGAAGAATAAAAAACCGGCCAAGTGCGAGTCGAACTCGCGCACCGAGGTTCCGTATAGCCATGTCATGGCTAGCGCCACTCACGCCATCTAGATGGCGTCTTATGAAATGCTTTATATTAGTTAAATGTCATGATTAGTTAAAATGCTTCATAATCTATTTGGTAGATGGCGCGCGCGCATACACTTTTTTGGTTTCTCGTATGGGAACCCCTTGATTTTTTTTTACTTTTTCTTGTTTTTACATATTCTGTGAAAATTTCAACGGGCTACCTATTACGGTTCAAGAGATACAGCCCTCGGACGGACGGACAGACAGACAGACGGCGTAGGCTTCCGTACTATTCCATTTTCCGTGAGAACTCTAAGACTTAGGATTTTCATTTAGGGTTTCCTGTAAACTATAAGAGCGGCCCTATATTCCTTTTTTTTTCGATATTTTAGACTCAGTATTTTCAGAGATAATTGGGTATGCTCGATGTTTGTATATTATTATGTTCTTTAATATCCTTTAAACTATGCATTTTAAATTTGTAAAAAAATATATGTGTACCTACTCCTTATAACGAGCCCTTTCATTGATATGTCACATGATGCACTTGAAAAAAAAATTACTTTCTAATTTGTCCCCCAAAATTGAAATTCGTTCATTTACGCTTTACGTCCGTGATTGGGTTATCAAACTCTCAAATTCGGAGAAATTAAGCTATGACATACAGACCGAGTGAGTGATATACTATAAGGGTTCAGTTTTTTCTCTTTTGAGTTACGGAACCCTAAAAAAGGCTTGTTTTTTCATTTCGTGATTAGTTGAGTATCTTATCTGTCTTCGTATTTTTTTAGAATAATTTTCACAAATGAAGAAGCTATCTTCAGAAACTCCCTAAAAACATGTTGGCCACTTCACACCATTTATTATGGCATTAAATTTGCACTTAGCATCAATTCCAAGAAGTTTCTACAATAAATACTTCAGATATTTTATCTTCAATAACAACTTTTTGTGCCTGTATAGACCTTGACCATTTTTAATTAAATTAATATGAGAGATCGAACCAAACAGTATGCATAAGTCGCTACACATGCATTGATGAACATCCATGTTTACTAGTGAATATGAAAAATATAAAATAGAATCAATGTACACCAATAAGACTTGGCCCAGTAGGCTTCCATATGAGCGCTTGCAATAAGGTCTAGAGATGGCACCGATCTACCGGAAGTGCTAGTTTTCATTATTTATAGCTGTTCTCTCAGTTTCCACCAAGATTGCTCTAGCATAATCTCTCTTACTCTCAATTCTTGACTATGCGGATGTCTGCTACCTGGATTTGACTGAAATTCTTTTTGACAAGCTTGAACGCGAGCACAATCTATGCATCCGTTTCATATTAGGTCTGCGTAAGTATGACCAGGTCTCCCAGTGCCCCGATCGTCTCAGTAGGAACTGTCATATCCTTAAGTCTTATAAAAGGTGGGCCAAAAGTAATCACCTGATGTTCTTTGGCTGTAATTTTTTTTTAAAAAGGAAAACTTTGGTTCTACTTATGAATTATGTTTATTTAATGAATTAGAATATTTTTCATTAAATCGAGAAAATGATATCGGTCAAGTGTCCGCCGTCAGAATTAATGACCATACGGGCTCGTTTTATGGCATTTTTCATCACTTGTGTCAGAACTTCCGGCGATAGGTTCTCTAAGTGCTTCAAGAGTCCGAGGATTGTTTACATAAACCCGGGACTTTAAGTAACCCCACAAAAAATAGTCTGGAGCGGTCAAATCGGGTGATCTGGCCGAAGTCGGAAATCTTCGACGAAATTCACGCTGCGTCAATACCACAGATGAATTATTGCGCAAAAAAATTTATTCAATTTTGATTCAATTATTCCGCGTTCTTGAGGAGAATAGCGTTCCATGGCTTATTGACGTGTATTCTGCATATGTTTACTTCACAAATGTCAAAACCGAATTTACACTTGCCGCCATTTTGAAAAGTTATAGCGTCGTCCAATAGGGTGATTACTTTTGGCCCACCTTGTATGTATATAGCATATTAAACAACCTGACGATACCGACTGATTTTGACCTTCGATTTCGCTTGCTCCACTATCCTCTCACGGCTTTCTTCTCTCTAGTGATCATAATATTCTAGGGATTCCACGTCACGCTTCTGGTTTCTACATCGATTCATTTACTGCCCATTCTGCTCGTCTATGGAACTCGCTACTGCACCACGTCAGCATCACACCAATAAATTCTTTTAAAAAGTTGAAGAAATTCTAACTTAACTAATTTCCCCTAATTTTATTGACTTATTGATTTGATTAGTAAAATATAGTATTTAGTATACTCAGATCAGTAAAGTAAGTTCTATACATGTGTATGTATGTTTATGCTGATTGTATTTAATGTATTGTATAAACAGGTAAAATACATGTTAGATATTAACAAAAATAAAAAAAATATTCTCCTCCCTTTCGCTTGCACTACCCATACTTCTTTCTCTGTAATTTTATCACTCAAGGGTTGACACGAAGAAATCACTTGCAGTGATGAGCCCGCTTTGTGCACTCCTGTATTTCTTGTTTCTTGTTGTTTGCTCTTCTTTCAATTTTATTGGGTGCTATAAAGAGTTTCTTACCGCGGCTTCAAAAAATATTCCATATAACCGACCAGCCTTGGATGTGCCAGAAAACGTCGATGAAAACACCAATTGAATTGATTGAGCAGTTCTCGAGTTAAAAGCGAACACAGAAATGGCGACGTCGCATCGGTACAGTTTAGCGCTTGGTTCAGATTCATAAACATAACCCACTAACCACACCGACCACACAATGTTTTTTATGGAAATTTACATGGTTGGCTACATCACAACAGCACCCCCGCGTGATGTCCGTCCATAAACTTGAATAAATAACACGTTGGTGAACTAGGTCACATGTCGGTGCTTCCCTTTGGTCGTGTTGGCCCCACTGAACTGTGTGATAACTATCTAAATAAATTGGTTTTGCTCATGTGAGTGACGATGCTCACGTTCTTTTTCTGAAAAGAAATCTTAATGCATTATAGTTATTAGTTAGGCAGGTAATCGTCCGCAGTGAAGCCGCAACCTAACGACATGTGAATGCGAATGAAATTGTTACGACCAAAGAATTAAAATGGATAGAACAGCTATTGGCACAATGCAACCCATTTCCATCCTCTCCAACATAAACGGTAATGCACACAATTTACACGAGACGGGCCGCGAAACGACGACGCGGAAAGCGACAACACGGGGTGGTTCGAAGAGTGTTGAGAAAGACACGTTAACTCACAAGTGACAGAGATTTAAGATCTACAGATAAAAATATTAGAGGGTGATATATCACAGACAGATAAAAATATTAGAGGTGATAACTGATAGATAACCGATGACTAAAATGTTATGGGGTGATTCTTTAGCTAAAATAAACAACTTTGGCCTTTGTAATTTTCTTTGTCAAGGTCTCAAAAAGGATTCCATGTTCCCGTACATTTTTGCGTTGCAAATTCGATCATAGAATTTTTATTTTTTATAAAAATACAAAAGAGAAAGTTGTTGCTTCGGGTTTGGAGCTCACCGCGGCCCTTAAAAATTTGGTAGACGTTGCTGAATCAACCCGTATATTAGAATAATAATATAATTTCGCATTAGTGCACACCAGTTTATAACTTCACCTGCTAGGCGAGTTAGTCCGTCTGTCCTGTTGAACTCTTTGATCACATCATTATTATTTTTTTGTTCTGTTTTGTGTCATTATTATTCTTTTAATACTTAATGAATACTTCTTGTGCTGCTACTTGAGGTAACAAACTCGATTTAAAAACTAAATCATGGTGTGGTTTTTATGCCGACTGCACAAATAACTGGTAAGTATTTTAGTACATATACGTATATTGTGTCCTTCTACGTCAACCGATGCTTGATCTATACAAATGTATCTACTTTTACAACTCGACAATTGTATAGAAAATTTAATATTACTACATATTAAGTACATCAATTGAAAACCTATATTAAATAATATAAATTATAAAGCTATTATATTAAAATAACAAACAACATGCACATATTATAAGTGATAAGTTAAACTATCTTCGAAACTTAATTCTAAACCTAAAAGAATAAATAAATAAATAATAAAAGCCGTCAAGGGACTAGGGACAGCCGAGCTGGAATTGCAGCGATGCCGGGAGCCACCAACGACGTCGGAACCTCATCCATGGGCACCGCCGCGACGCCGCCGCCGCCGCCGCCGGCGAAAATGCCCCCATAAACGCTCGCAGCGTTCCCCCTCTGCACGGCCAGACTAACGCGCTGGAGGAGGAACAAGCCGGCCCGACCATTCTGAGCGAAAAGCCTAACTTGCAGAATGTCTTTAAAGCAGAACGTCTACAATCAATGTCTAAGTTGTAAAATGTCTAAGAAGCAAAACGTCTAAAACGTAATTTGCCTTAACAGCATTACGTCTTATTATTATTAGACTACCTATGACAAGAATAATAAGAAGAAGGTAATATTTATGACGCTGTTCAATCTAAAGCCGTCTAATTCTACTCAGTGTAATACTAGAGTAGATTAAATATATAAATATTTCTCATAGCGTATATTCATAGGTATATAAAATGAAGTTTTATGTGTAAGTAGTTTTACTTGAATTGTACTAGCTGACTAGAAACTATTATCTATGAGAGAAATCATGTCGAACCATCAATATTCTTGTCTTCAATAGAGACTGGCATTAGAAATGTATTTATATTACGGATTTACTGAATATTTTCACTTGTTTTATTGCATTTTAACTGCATTTTCCTCAATACATTCCGACCTGCTATACGTGGTTCAAATTGTACCTCTTTGTTGTGTAGGTATCTGTACTTGTAGTAATTACCTGAGCACATCTGTGCAATTTTACTATTGAGTATAAAGTTGTAGGTTCCTTCCTTTTTTTTATTCCTTCCAAATTGGGTGGCTGTGCCCGAGGTCGAAAATCTCAGGCGCAGCCCATTTCACCCACGAGGCGGCGCCAGTCCGGCTTGGACGCGGTCTAATGTTTGAGGAGTGGGGAAAGATATTCCCCGGAAGCCCGTTCCCTACTTCAGACGACAGAAGTTTTGTAGAGGCGCTAGAAAAAAACTGAATGTAGGTAAGTCGAAAGTATTTTACATTTCAGTGAAGCCGGCATGAATGAAAAGGAAAGAGAGATTCCCCAAATTGTGATCGGTGTAACAAGGAGGATATGTACCATTTGCTGATGGAGTGTGGTCAGAACGAGGAATTAAGGAGGGAATTACAGACGTCACTTAAGGTGGACAGACACAATTTTGTTTTTTAGCATACATAAACTGTTGGCGAGCCCAAGTGAGAGGGATTTAGTAATAATTGTGTTGAATTTTGTGGAGCGTTCTCTATCCCTTAGGGACTCCGCGCCCTAAGGGATGGAGAAGATGAGTACTATGGGGCTGATAATTAACAAATTATTGTTAAAAGCCCTAAAAATAAATTTAAAAAAAAGAATTGACATGGTATAGTTGCGACAGAAACATGGTGCGATGACCAATGACTGACATACTCATACAGAATGCGAAATAGCCAACATTATCGGATGAAATAAAACAATTTATTAATAAAATGTACTCACTCTTCCGACTTCCTTGGCAACCTTCTTGGCTACTCTGTAGATGTCCTCCTTGTTCGCCAGATCCACTATGTAGCCGTGACAATCCCCGCCCACACCGCGCACCAACTTCACCGTGTCCTCCAGCCCTGCAATACAGACACACGTTTTTGTTAAACACATACATAATTGCATAACCTATAATTGTACATAGTAATTCTTCCATGGAGGGCAGTTCCTTAGCCATGCTGACCAGGACAGAAGCAGCATTCCCACTATAAAGAAACAACAAGAAACAAGATGCGTTTCATGAGAATTTTCCAAGGGCGGAAATATGGAATGTTCTTTCGGTGAGCGTGTCTCCTGACTCCTACAACCTGGGTGTCTTCAAAGGGCGTGTGAAAAAATTGCCTGTTGACCTTTCCGTAGCTGGCACGATGCGGGCATGCGCGGGCGCCTCACTGAGCGTGATTTCGCGAGGAGTGATGTTATCGGATGTGTCTGACTGCCTTCATTCAATTGACTGACTGTTGAGCACAGCCACCCATGCCGTTTCTCTTTAAAGAAACCGGTCAAATGTCAACCATGTTCACGTGCCGAGGATCCCGTCGCCGCTGCTTTGCTCTCATCTAATTATATTTTCTTCGAGAGCGCGGTCTGACTTTGTGTGGATTCCCGTCCGACAAATTGACGTTAACCGTCGTGCGTAGGTATATATAATTAACGTGAGCGCAGCTCGGCCTTCGGCCTCGCCCTTGGTGACTTCGTATTTAAGCTTCAATCAGATTTACTATTAAATCTACTTTCACGCGAGCGTAGCCGCGGGCACAGCTAGTAGTACATTACGTAGATGCAATTTTCTTATGCTGTTACTTTATACGTAAAGAAATGTATTTCTATGATCCTACCTAAATATTGATTTAGCGATTTATTACACAAACTTTACCTTTTTCGTTCAAAGTTAAAACCTTCGCTAAACGCTCTAAAAATTAATTTTCTATATTTTTTTAAGGCATTGGGTATTTATGAGCTATTACTGGCAAGTGGTCAATTAGAATCCACTAGTTGTCGGCACATTTTGTGCATCATCATTTTAGCGACCTCGTGTGAATCAATTCAGTCGCAGCGTGGGTCAAAACCACAATACCGAAAACCACTAACACCAACACGCGTGACTAAATGCAAAATCATGATCAAACTTCCTACTAGGTATGTTCCTAGTGTATGATTGATGACTTGATGAGTCCATCAATAATTATGTCTCGATTGAGTCAAATAGGTATGTAAACAAAAATGTGAAAGTTTTGGTAACTTCACTTTATATTTCTAGTTTTTAATATTAATTGGTTACCTATGTGTGGTGTGACAGTTACAATCTCATGCGTATTTTATATACAAGCTTTTGCCCGCGGCTTCGCTCACGTGAAATTCGTATTTAAAAAGAAAAAAGTAAGTAAGACAGAAGGACCTTTATGCGCGGAACAATTCAGTTTGTATGAGAACCACATCTTGGCGTAACCGGAACCACAGATTACTTAATAGTTACTTCGTAACTGCCTATTCTATATTTATTTAGCCTATCCTACGTATTATTTTTATGTTTATAGTCTAGAGACTGATCGCAGATAGTCAAAATATAAAAAAAAAAAATAATATGTTAGTACTAAGCACGTACTCGCTTTATATATAATAGAAAAATGCAAATCGAAAATCATTGGAAAAAATACATACCGCTCAGTATGCGTCCTACGTATTGTTAAAAGTGCTTGTACTAAGGTTCATCTTGTTCGGATGATCGGTTTAAGAGTTATGGAGGAACACACATACCTACTTACAGAAAATATTTCTAAAAATCGTCAATTTTGTGTTAGTATCATAAAAAGAGTCTACAAACGCAGTATCTCATAAAACAAAGTAACTTGCTCCATGACATGAAATGAAGGGAAGCACTGACATGGCACCTAGTTCACCCGGTTTTGTGGCTGACATCACGGATGTTCTAGGTGATGTAGCCAACCGTGTCAGTTCCATAAAAAAAAAGACAATCCCTTACAGATTTATTATTAGTATTGATGATGTACGTATATTGTCACAAAACAGCCCAACTTTTTTTTAGCGTGAACGTCTCGCAAATAAAGCGCGCTAGAAGGGTTAAGCGATCATCCCTCGCTAGGTCGGACCTTACATTTTTAGTTGCCATCATGCCTCACCCAATGGGGAGCAAGCAAGCAACTCGCGTTTTGCGTGCGCGCTTATTTCGAGAATAATTGATCTCTCATTCGCGTTGGTCGGTTATTCCGACGTCATTGTCGATTCGCAACATTGGTGAAACCCCAAGCAATGTGACCTAAGAGTAACCTATACGGGGATAAAAATGTTAATTCCTTCCTTCCGACCTAGTGAGCGAGTGCGCGCTTACCCCTTCCACCGCGCTTCATTTGCAAATCGTTCACTCTCAAAAAGTTGGGCAGATTTGAGACACCTTATTTCTTGCGTACCTACGTATAATTCGAGTGAGCCAATAGTTTATAGATTTCCGTACCCTGTATTTATAAGCCTACGCCGTCTGTCCGTATGTCCGTCCGATGGCTGTATCTTTAGAACCATAATAGCTAGCCGGTTGAAATTTTCCCAGGAATGTATTATTATGGCGGACATACCTAGCAACCAATTATTAAAAATAGAAAAAGTAAAAGATTACTATTAAGACATATAAGGAACGTGTTTTTATACATTTTTTTTGTGGTGCGGTAACTTCGGTTCGCGAGTCCGAATCGAACTTGTCCGGTTTTTTTTTATAAAGCGCTATGTGATTTAATTATTCATAAAATTCGTACTCGGAATATTTCAAAAGAGTCATGATAAGGCTAAGTTCTCCTCTAGTCCAGTATAGCCAACAATCCAGGGAAGTCTCCGGTATGGCACCTACCTTCTCGGAGGTGATATTGGAAGTCAGAGCATGTGCTTTGGCCCCTCTGACTCAGCCACCCATACCGGATTAGGTACATAAAAAAGGCTTGTGTAAAGCCTGTATGTATGGCATGACATTGTTTTTGTGCATGACATTCGCAACCCACGTGCATGTTCAGTGTCCCGTGTCAGTGTATGCGGCAGGCATCATTAGCCGTCTGCAAATTAGATGGAACGCTGTCACATGTTTCGGTTCGTATCGAAAAAACCTCGTGATATTCTCGAGACAAGAGCCGCTAACGGGTTCTACCGTCACTCGCTAACCAGAGAAGAGAATTCGGTGTTTAAAAAGAAAAAATAAAAGACGACCAGAGTAGCCGGAAAGTAACGGCAATGTTAAGAAGTTGCCGAACCGGCGAAGGCGGCGGCGCGGCGGTGCAGCGCGGCACGGCGGATTCAAGTGTAATTTGGAGATAAATTTAAATTATGAGATTTTTTTTTTATTTTTTTATTGAAAAAAAAACTTATTAAACGTATATTTTATTATAACTCTTTTTAGGGTTCCGTATCGATACGGAAGCGAATGCGCGCGAAACCAAATAAACGAAAATTTCATCCCGCCTTCAGCGTCATCTATTACACGATAATTTACCTAAGCATTCTTTATTTCAAACGTATCTCGAGTATGCCACCCAAAAGCCACTTCAGTTCAGTACATTCAACGAAGTACCTGAAATATATTCTACGTAAATATCTAAAATAGTCATCGGTGCTCACCGAATTACAAAATAATTCCTTTATACATTTATCTTGTCGACAATAAACTTGATATCTGTGACTTCGCATTAACCTCGCTTGTAGGTAATACCGCACTACCGCACTGCTTATAAAATTAACTTATAGAACTTTACTTAGTAAGACGGCCAGGCAAAAATTGTAACAAAAGGAAGTATCAAAAGAAACAAGGCGGATGAGCTGTCACTGGAAGAAAGAAAGAAGATGTTCACGAACAATCATGGCTATAATGTTACAAAAAAAGCTGTCAAGTGCGAGTTGAACTCGCGTGGAGGGTTCCGTACGTTTTCTGTGTTATCTTTAAGACTTAGGATTTTCGTTTAAACTATAAGAGATATTACCATTTTATTTTTATTTTGACTGTAATTTCAGAGATAAGAGTGGTGGGGTGCTCGGATTTTAGCATATTGCCTTTAATATCTTTAAAACGAAATACACAAAAGTAGCCTATAAATACAAAAAAAATATAAAAATAACTAAATAATTAAAACTTTCCTAACAAATATTAAAATAACTATCAAATGGGGCGTTTAAAATTATTTTTAAACTATGCAATTTAAAATTATAAAAAAATTATATTTGTATTTCTTATAACGTGATCTTTCGATCGATATGTAACGTGATGCACACGAAAAAAAAATCGCTTTCTAATTTGTCCTCCAAAATCGAAATTCGTTCATTTAGTTAGGCTATAATTTCGTGATTGGGTCATCAAACTCTATGTACCAAATTTTAACTTTTTCGTGCAGTAGATTCGAAGAAAATACGCTGTGACAGATGAACAGACAGACAGACAGACACGAGAGGGATCCTATAAGGCCAGTTTTTACCTCTTTTGAGGTACGGAACCCTTATTATGTAGGTGTCGTTTAGTTGACTGGGCAACACGAACACGACTCGACTCGCTAAGGTCTTTCGGGCAATCCTCTATCAGGGTAGGTATACTGTGAAATTCTTTTGAAACGTAAAGTGATTTAATTAGAAGGTATAAATAATATTTACTTTTACTTAGTAAAATAATCAACTTCAACATTCAACTAAACTTTAAGAATTTCAATGCATGCATACATAACGTCACGCTTGTTTCTAAGTGGAGTAGGCAGAGACAACGGATCTCCACGTGCCGCGGTCCTGACACACCTCTGCCGCCTCTTCCACTCTCATAATTCTTCATGCCCGTCGGTCAGGGGAACTACGCATGTGACCGTTTTAAAAATATTTATACTTATTTATAATATAAAACTAAAAATTAAAACTCAAAATTTTCAAAATATTTTCTAACGACAGAAGATCTTAGGTGAGGTATTAGCCATTATTAACTTAGTTATAGCTTTCACTTTTTAGGTACGTATATTCATTACATTTATGTAGTACCACGTACCTTTATCGTGAAATTTTCTAGAAATATACTGAATGCGACGGTTTATACTTGAAAATTCAAGTATATTTAACCCCGACGCAAAAACAGGGTAGTTTAAGTTTGACGCTTATGTCTGTTTGTCTAATGTTTCTGTCTGTGGCAACGTAGCTCCAAAACGGATGGACCGATTTGAATGCGGTTTTTTTTATTTGAAAATGTAGATTACAATAACAATATTTTTTTTTTAAATGTACAGGTTGACATTTTATTCCAGTTTGTCGCCTTCATGTATTTCGTTAATTCACATAATGTTGATTGATTTAATCAAAATGCGAAACGTATAAATAGGTGTTCTCGTCAAGTATAGCCCCTACGAGACCATCAACGTGTCGACGAGTTTCGGAGACCCACATAGGGTCAAGTTTTCGGCAGCTATTTAATGTCTTTCTCTTTTCGCGCGCTGACCTTCGATATTTGGACCGTTCTGATGAAAGCATTGACCCCACAAGAACGATTGGGGTCAAAGTCACTACGGAGAGATGTACGTACTGTTGATCATAATTTGGTGTACGGTTTGTCTCATGAGAATTGATGAATTTGTCAGGGCGTGTTTCAGAAGACTTGAGCCGGTTTGAAAGCTCTTTTGTATGATGGATCGTCTAAATGGATTAGAAAAAATACAGAATAAAATGAGCGTTTTAATCTATCTGAACAGTTATGTGAATGTCATGTATGTATATTGATGTACCTACTTGCCTTTTTCGTGTGTCGATATTAATTATTATTAGTATTAGAATATCCCTATCTCTATCTCTTCTCTACTTCTCATAAAAGGAAATGTCTGTCTGTAAGTATGTATGTTTGAAGTAAACTCCGGAACCACTGAACAGATTTGGATGCGGTTTGCACTAATGGAAAGAGCCGTTCTTGAGGCTCACTATAGGTCATATACCATCACGATAAATAGCCTTACGGCTGAGCAGTATCAAAGAAATTATAGTATTGGGAGAGAGAGAGAGAGAATATAATAAAAGCGGTCGTTTATTATAATATTTGCGTTTAAACCGGATTTGCTATTAAACCGAGTCTACCGCGAGCGATGCCGCGGGCAATAGCTAGTTAGTAAAAGCATAAGAGTATATGGAACAATTCCCTTTTTATTTCTGATATTTCTAAAACTAAGAAATTTTACGACTTGAAATTGAATTTCAAAGTTGGAGCATGGCAACAGGACACTCACAACAATAATACAATATTCTTTCACGCGTGGGATGATGGAACCCCTCACAATGAATTAATTCGACTGTATCTGACAGTCCCAGCTAGAGCTCTTTCAAGCGATTCATATTCACTAACAGCAACCAAACAGCAAACATTTAAGTACAATGCAGAATAAGCAACGAAACGCCGCGCCGTCGGAACAATGACAGCCGAACAAAACAGCAGATTACATACTATTGACTTAATACGGTGGAAGTTGATAATGAATGATTCTCGGAGAGCCAGCGTGCAATCAAATCGAGCAAAAAATTCAAATATATTATACAATAGTGTTGAAATGTATGTTCCGGCGACACGGAGGAAATAGTTTCGAGGGCACTATAATCATGTACAACCAAAGATTTAAATCGATAGATAGCGCATAACGCTCTAGCCAGAGTCACCGTCTGAAGTCACCGTCTTCATGTCATCAAGAATCGCTTCAAAAACTGCCTCGTGTTAACAAAACGCTCACGCTCTCTGCACTCGCGCTGCAGCCGCTTGCGGCCCTTTCATTGGTGAAATTTTCTGTAGTGCACCATGTTAGACTATGCTCTATCTTTCGATTTAAATCTTTGTGTACAACGGAGACCAAGACGAGAACTTCATTCACAAATCAAGCAACACCTGCAGTCACTTCAATGCAATAGAAATTATAGACATTGCTATTTAATACGGCATGTACTCGTAGTTTAGTCTATTTGTCATTAATAATTCAAAATCTGTGTGAGTTATTGAATTTTCGACCGTGAGGAAAACAATGCTTTGTTTTTTCAAAAGTTCGAATGTAAGAAATTGCATTCTGCAGCACACGATGTGTGACTTGCATAGGTAAACGTATTTAAAAAAACAAGATCCTATAGACCGTAGCGACCTTTAGCTAACCTTAGTTCAAGATGGCAAAACCCAGGCGTTCTGTGACCTTGCATGCGTGGACGATGACAGAATTGATATTCTTTTTAGGGTTCCGTATCAGGTACGGGACCCTATTGCCTAAGCCGTCTGTCTGTCTGTCTGTCTGTCTGTCTGTCTGCCGTCCGTCCGTCCGTCCGTCCGTCCGTCCGTCCGTCCGTCCGTTCGTCCGTCCGTCTGTCTGTCTGTCCGAGGGCTGTATCTCTTGAACCGTAATAGGTAGCCCGTTGAAATTTTCACAGAATATGTGTTATTATGGCCGATAAAACAACTAATACTAAAAATAAGAAAAAGTAAAAAATGTACGGGGGTTCCCATAGACGAAACCAAAAAGTGTATGCGCGCGCGCTATCTACCGAATAAATTATGAAGCATTTTAACTAATCATGACATTTAACAATATGAAACTTTTCCTAACACGCCATAGATGGCGCGAGTGGCGCTAGCCATGTCATGGCGATACGGAACCCTCGGTGCGCGAGTTCGACTCGCACTTCGCCGGTTTTTTTAAGCTATCCTGTCGAGTCGAATATCACATCCTTGAGTCGTCCATCGAATATAACCTAACCTAATCGTGGGTCTGTTGTAGAGTACGTCGCACCCGTGCGATACGGAACCATAAAAGTAAAGGTAGATTTCTTCAAAAGTGTCCAAACATTTCAATGGCTTTGTAATAAAAAAAAAAGAAATATTATTTGAAAGTGAAATAAACAAGTGAGATGGTGCCAGCCTAATCCTTCCTTACCTATTAATAAAATCCAACGTCTGCTTTCTGTCTGAGTGTCTGAGTGTATGTCTGTCGTCCGCTTATAACTCGAGAACCACTGAACCGATTTTAATAAAACAAAATTCTACGGATAGCTTGATTCTTCCCATCAGCTATAGGCTACTTACTATCACGTTAAACGGCTTATGAGGTTAGCAGAGAAGTCAAATATGAGAGCGGGCGGAGCCGCGGGCACAGCTAGTTCTGTATGTATGTATGTATGTATGTATGTCTGTCTGTCCGCTTATAACTCGAGAACCACTGAACCGATTTAAAAAAAAAATCTCCGGATGGCTTGATTCTTCCCACCAACTATAGGCTACTTACTATCACGCTAAATGGCTTATGAGGTTAGCAGTGAAGCGAAATATGAGAGCGGGCGGAGCCGCGGGCACAGCTAGTGTTACATACATACCACACGCAGTATCCCTACAATCGGGGCAAGCAGAGTAATCGGTGTTGTGCTGCGGTGTTGTGCTCTCGTAAATTGGAGCACAACACCGACCACCACATTTTTTTTATTTTTTTATTTTTTTATTTTAAACCTTTGAAAGAAAGCAACAAATTTCTAGTCTAACACCTAAAACAGTAAAGCTTCTACAATTTAATTTTAATCCTACAATTAATAATATCAACAAAACTTATAGATAATATATATAGATAAATATGAAATGTACACATTTGTTTAAATTTGGAAAAGAAAGGAAAAATATTTATTGAATTGTTATAAACGAAAAAAAACACTAAAAAAACATTGCGATTTAGAAAATTCTTGAGAAAGTGAGGCCAATTACCTATTTTATCGTTCTAGTACCTATGGTATTATATTATAACCGAGTTTTACAGACAGAGTTAATATTATAACTAGTGTTAAAAATGTCGTTAAAAATTTAGCAAAGTATTAGTTATTAGGCCAAGACAACTATCTAGCAGCAAGTAAGGCACGAAGACCCACCTGCTGCATCACTGAGTGGAGACCGTGCCAAGGTTAGAAGTGACTATCCTGTCGCCCTTTAGTACGGCACCATGTACTTATCCCTTAGTCACCTTTTGCGACATGCACGGGGAGAGATGCAGTGGGGTTATTCCTCGGGCTATTCTTTTTAATTACCGACCTCACACAGTTTATGTTGTCCTCTTTACGAGCCTCTTTTATTATTCGACTAGACTACGATCAAGATTGGTGATCGCGGCAATCGCTCTCTGCGATCGAAACAAGCTATACGTACCTACTACGTAAGTAAATCCGGTTTCTATACATTCATCGCTATTTATCTAAGACGAGCATTGTAATGCCATTTTGTGGTTTTATACCTTTGTTGTTTTGTTAGCTTTGAGGAGTAGGTGATGATGAGGCGGGGTTTTTTTTTCGAATCTAGCTCAGTCATGATGGCATTAGTGGCATGTTACTATCGCGTGACAGGTCCAGACGAGTATGCTGATATATTTTTTTATTGGCATGAGTTAATAATGATTTTAGCACGGTAGGTAGGTATATATATTTGTTTTTGTTTAAATGGTTCATGTTCAGTTTCTGATTACAATAGTGTTTTTTTTTTATTTAAAGTGCGACATATTATGGCGCCGAGCCACCCATAAGGTGTCTAACGACGCCCATGGACATTCAGTCGTATGCGGGAGTTGCGAATGCCATGCCGGGGCCTAACAGGTGCCTATTCACGCCCCTATTGAAGGACCCGAGACTGTACTTGTGTAATGTATACGAGAGTGTAATACCTAAAACAATAACACTATTAAACAAAAAAGTAATAATACAGATAAATTTATAAAAGGTTTGGTATTTAATAATATAAATATTTTCAATAAACTATCAAAAGAGTTACAAGAGAACAATAAGGACATAAAAACAATTAAATTGCAGCTACAAGGAAAAACATATGATTAAAATTTTTTCAATATTATTACATAGTAAAAATTAACTTAGGTGAAATATGAAATTACTGTTACTGTGACCATCAGTCTATTTCATGGGAATACAATTTATTTATTATTTAAGAAGTTTTATGAATAATGAATGACGATGCCTCAAGATCACGATTTTAATTTGTTTGATAATGTGTGCAAATAAATGGATTTGATGGATTGATTTGATTTGAAAACGATTCTTCTTCTCAATTATTATTATTATTGATTTTTCACATTTTCCCTCCACTACATGACGTATACAGACAGGCAAAATGTACCTATTCTGTCAGTCACTTTGACAGCTACAAACAAATCGTGAGTGGGAATCGTGGCAAGCCCGCAAGGAGCGATCGATGCCTGGGGTCTAGCTGTCCGTAAAATGAAGGAATGAGGTCATTTGATTTCGTTAAATAGAAAATACCTATCGAAATGTAGGTGCATGTTGAAATAATTAATTACGCTGTAGAAGGAAACAGAACATAATATATGCTATGCCAGAAAATATATTCATGATTTCTCGCCATAACTATGATACGTAAGAATAATGTAAAATTAGTAGGACATAGATTATCGAAAACTACAAAAAGCTTTATTTGTAACAGTGTTAGATTGTCTTTTTTTTTAAAGGAAACTGACACGGTTGGCTACATCACCTACAACATCCGTGATGTCAGCCCATAACACCTTGGTGAACTAGGTGCCATGACAGTGCTTCCCTTCGGTCGTGCCGGCTACACTGAACTGGACGGAAAACACAAACTACGAGTATTTACAAAGCCGTTCCGACCGATGTTTCATTCAGGGCGGTGGTATCAACCCGGGCGGGTTGAACCCTACCACCTAGTAAGGTAAGAAGGGAAGGGACCTACAGTTTTACGTGGAATCCGAACCACGGTCAGCCTCCAACGGTCGAGCAGTCACCCATCCAACGGACCAGCGTTACTTAACAATCAATAGCGACAGTAGACTCTCTACACCACTGAGCTATCGAGATTAAATGACAATAATATTAAACGACGAATTAAACTAATTTTAATTGAAGATAGTTATTACTATTACACTGTTAAATATACGTTAGCTGACAATAATTAATTTATCTAAGAGTCTGACTACTATTTTTCCCACTAACGAACTTTGACAATTGGATATACTTTGTATCTTTAGATTTTTTATATGACTTATTACATTAGGCGAAAATAGTGATTTCAAATCCCTATTTTCAGTAATATTCTGTGTGTAATTTCGCTTTTCTTATATTTGGTTATAATTATAAATAGTAGGTAATTTAAGTATGTTATGAATATTTTAAATCTCACACTTTTGGTGGTAAAAATCCGTAAAGTAAAAGTGCGAAAACAAAATTCTAAGACTGTAATACCTAAGTAATACCATAGGTGGGAGAGAAAGCGGGCTGGTTACGTACGACTTCTTGTATGAAGCTTTATGCTCCTTCTTGCTGTTACAATTCGCTCCTACCTACCTACTCGGTTCGAGGTGATGCTGAAGGTCGCGGCATCGAATTTCGATTGAGCGCGGTTCAAAAATCTGTTTTCGAAAAACCTAAAATGTAGGTAGAAGTTTTCGGAAATCGAAAAGTTTGCGTTTTTTATCGAAACATTCCTTTCGTATAGTTTCGGAAACATCCTTCTCGCATCTATCTACTCGAGCAGCCGCGTTGTGTATTCCCGGCAGAGTACCGACGACGGCGCGGAGTATCTCCTCCAGAAAACTACGTCATCGCTGCACGAAAACGTCATCAATCGTCACTTTTCGTCCAACCCCCCCCAAACCGATGACGTAATTTATGCACGCCGCCTTACTTTGTAATAAACTTGACATTGTTGTTGCTTTGACTTGATATATTTAATTGAATATTACAACTTATTTGAATTAAAAGAACATAGACATCACAGGCAGCCACGAGCGCAGGATGTGTTGAAGGTCTCTGAATGTTTAGCTTGAGAGTCACTGAAGGGTGACCGTTGTTTTCGCGGTGCATACAACCAACTACATACTTCGTACGTGAAGTAATTTTTACAAAATGTGCTTCTTTTATTATGTCAGCCTCGATAGCTCAGTGGTGCAGACAGTCGACTGTCGCTAAAGCTGGGCCGGTCAGTACTTGGATGCGTGACCGCTCGACCGTTGGAGGATGACCGTGGTTCGGATTCCACGTAAAACTGTAGGTCCCTTACCTTCTTACCTTACTAGGTGGTAGGGTTTAACCCGCCCGGTCGGTACCACCGCACTGAATGAAACGTCGGTCGAAACGGCCATGTAAATAGTTTGTGTTTTCCGTCCAGTTCAGTGTAGCCGGCACGACCGAAGGGAAGTACTGACGTGGCACCTAGTTCACCCAGTGTTATGGGCTGACATCACGGATGTTGTAGGTGATGTAGAGAACCGTGTCAGTTTCCATAAAAAAAAATTTTATCCGATATGGGTGGCTGAATCAGAGGGTGCAAAGCACATGCGCCGACCAACCAATATCACATTCGTGAAGGTTGGCGCCATACCGGAGACTTCCCCTTGTTTGGATTGGAGGCTATACTAGGATATTATAGAGAAGAACACAGTCTTCTGTCTAAGGCCCACTTGCACCAACACGAGTTTAGAGTTAAGTAGCGAGTTATGGATTTAAACGCGGTTCCCACAGTCAACGGGTGCTAGCTTAACGAGTTAAACTGGTTTATATCGTTAAATTCGTGTTGGTGCAAGTGGGCCTAAGTCCCGCCTTGTGTTATCTCATGCGTCGCCTATATTATTATGAATCGTTTATTTTATTTATTCTTGACTCGTGCGGCAATAGACGTCATATTCTGGAGGGATGCGGAACAGAAGTCAAGCTGATACCTACATAATATATCGTTCATTACCGCATGGGTCAGGAAGACATCATTATCGCATAGGTAGTGCCACTTTACTCGTTTTATAGGTTAGGTTAGGTTAGGTTGCATGGATCGGAATAGGTAGAATATAAATGCCCATTGTTGGCGAGAAGACAATAACATGGAGTGGTTTTAAAACCAACTCTTCCGGGAAGTCCGGAATTTGAGCAATATTTCCTGGTAGTGATACAGTTAGTAACTTTTGACACTTGAAACATTCTATAATGTATGAATAGGTACCTTATTTTGAAACCCAAAAATATTTTAAAAAACATTATTGGTATGGAAGTGATTTTGATTTGATTTTTTTATTTATAATAAGGTATTCATACATTACACTTTACAGCAAAGTGTCAAAAGTTACTAACTATATATTATTACCAGGATATATTTTACAAATTCCGGAATTCCAGGAAGAGTTGGTTTTAACCACTCCATGTTATGTCTTCTTGCCAACGTTAGATATTTAGTATTCCGATCCATGGTAATAAGTTATGTTCCTATCCACCATCACACCCACGTAAAACCCTTCCCTTCCCTTCTTACTTTACTAGGTGGAAAGGTTTAACCCGACCGCATTGGTACCTACAACTTCACTGAGTGAAAGATTGGTCGAAACGGCTATGGAAATAGTTGTTGTGTTGTGTTTTCCTTCCAGTTCAGTTTAGACGGCACGACCGAAGGGAAGCACTGACATGGCACCTAATTCACCAAGATACCAAGATACTTCAAGTATCAAGTTGTCAAAGATTCCAACCTCGGAGCTTGAGATCGCGTCACCGCGATCACCCTCCACTTGAAAGGTGAGGTGTCGACGCGTATCGTCCTGCTGTGTACGATTAACCCCAGTGACAATAATAATAGTGGTCACAAGGATTAAGGCCCACTTGCACCAACACGAGTTTAAAGTTAAGTAGCGAGTTATGGATTTAAACGCGGTTCGCACAGTCAACGGGTGCTAGCTTAAACTGGTTTAGCGAGTTAAACTGGTTTATATATTAAATTTGTGTTGGTGCAAGTGGGCCTAAGTAATACAAAGATAAGTAATTTATCTCTATCTTTTGTCAGAGCGTGTATCAAAGTTGCTATTTTGATTGTACTTTGTGGTGTGATCATTTCTTTTACGTAAACCAACATGGGTGGCGGCTGTGCCGAGGGACCTATGGTACAGTCGACAGAACCAAAAACACCTCTCCTCGCGAAACCGCGTTCGGGGAGGCGCCGCCGTGCCAGCAGATTTGCGGACTTTGCTAGTCTGTCTAGCCATGGAGGTGGGGAATGTCTAGCCCGTTGATACGACGTTTGATGACACTCAGGTTTGGGAAACACATTCTAGCGGAGACAGAGAAACGATTTTGAGAACCGATGTGTTCTCAAAAGCCCAATTATCAACAACAAATGGGTGTTCAGTTTCTCTGCGGCGAGTGCTGCGCAGATAGGTCGGATGGCAAGGAATAAGGGAAGCAAGTTCCTCCGAGCAGCGTCCATGATGCGATGTATGCGTCCATGCATATCATACATATCATATCACACGCTGAATCCCGACAATCGGGGTAAGCAGAGTTGTGCTAAAAGAACTCAGGTAAATTACAGCAGAACACCGCCCACCACGTTTCCCAAAGTATTCGAACAAGATTCAATCGATCTAGCGGCAAATTAGGCACGAAGCTGCTGCATGACTCGGTGGAAGTACCGTGCCAAGGTGAGAGGTGGCGATCCTGTCGCCCTTTAGCAGGGCATCTCGTCCTTATCCCTTAGTCGCCCTTTACGACATGCATGGGGAGAGATGCAGTGGGGCTATTCTTTTTAATTCTTTTTCTCTCGTTCTTTTATTTATTTATTTTTTATGGAAACTGACACGGTTGGCTACATCACCTACAACATCCGTGATGTCAGCCCATAACACCGGGTGAACTAGGTGCCATGTCAGTGCTTCCCCCCTTGATCGTGCGGGCTACACTGAACTGGTCGGAAAACACAAACTAAGGCGTTGTTGTTGGCTAAACTAACTAAAGCGTCCATTGTAATAAATACCGAGACAGGGCATTGTCATATTGACCTTGTTACCAACGTTTGGCCCCCAATACACACCGTTTGCAGCAGACAGAAAATACGCGAATGAGCAAGTATTTTTTATTTTTTTATTTATTCCGGTATGGGTGGCTGAGTCGGAGGGGCCAAAGCGCATGCTCCGACCAGCCAATATCACCTCCGAGAAGGTAGGTGCCATACCGGAGACTTCTTTGGATTGCTGGCTATACTGGACTAGAGGAGAACACAACCGAGGCTGCTATGCGGCCATCTTACATCCAGTACGGTGGTACCAACCCAGTCGGCTACAATTTGAGCCTAACACCTAGTAAGGGGAAAGGGAAGGGACCTACAGTTTTACACCGGTTCCGAACGGTGAAGCAGCAGGTGTAGGTATGCACGTAAATTTTTTCGTCAGAAAAAACTCATTGATACACGCCGTCCGGATTTGAATCGAGGACTTCTCGCATGATAAGCCGATGTCCAAACCACTCGGCCACTCGCCGCTTGTCAGTTGCGGCGGGTAGTCGGAGCGGTCTCACCGTCGAGCTATTGATCTCAAGGTCCGACGTTCGAATTTGGCCGACAACGTGCCCAATTAGTTTTTTTTTTGTGGAATCTGACACGGTTGGCTATTTAGCCATCCGTAGGTAATTTCACCTACAACATCCGTATTGTCAGCCAATGACATCTTGGTGAATTAGGTGCCATGTCAGTGCTTCGCTTCGGTCGCGCCGTCTACACTGAACTGGAAGGAAAACACAACACAACAACTATTTCCATAGCCGTTTCGACCGACCTTCCACTCAGTGAACTGGTACCAACGCGGTCGGGTTAAACCTTTCCACCTAGTAAGGTAAGAAGGAAGGGACCTACAGCTTTACGTGGAATCCGAAACACGATGAGCCTGCAACGTTCGAACGGTCACCCAAGTCCTGACCACGCCCAGGTGTGCTTACGATTACGAACCACAGTCGACCGATTGCACGATTGAACTGCCGAGGCTGACAGTTTTTTTTTATTTAGTTTATTTTTAGGGGTTTTAACAATAATTTGTTCATATCAGCCCCATAGTACTCATCTTCTCCATCCCTTAGGGCCCAGAGTCCCCTCGAGAGTCCCTAAGGGATAGAGAACGCTCCACGAAGTTCAACACAATTACTAAATCTCTCTCACTTGGGCTCGCCAACAGTTTATGTATGCTAAAAACAAATTGAGTCTGTCCACCCTAAGTGACGTCTGTAATTCCGTCCGTAATTCCTCGCTCTGGCCACACTCCATCAGCAAATGGTACATGTCATGCTCCTTGTTACACCGATCACAATTTGGAGAATCTCTCTTTTTCATCAGGAATTTAAATTTATTCAATAGAATGCGGCCAGAACGAAGTCTTAGAGCTAGCACTATTTCAGGCCTTCGTAAATTACACGCCTGGAACCAGGATAGAAAATGTTTTCGTATTCAGTGTAAAACTAATGTCTTATTCCTCTTCTATGTATTGATGTGCATCGATGCGTCGCACATGCGCACTAGACGCGCCACCGCCGCCCCCGCACCGTGCCGCCCGAGGCATTGACACAGTTGGCGCCCACGCGCGTGCGTCGCGCACATCACTCACTTGCTCACTCGCGCGCCGGCGTGAGTCTCTACTTCTCACGCGAGCGAACCGGGGTTCAAATCCCGGGGTAAACATGAGGACTGGAGCTTTAAAAACGATAAGAGAATAAGGAAAGTTGTATTTTTTTTCAGAAACTTTAAAATATGCAACGTATCTATTCTATAGTTTTACAACCTATTTTCCCACGAGTGCAATATGGAGTCTTTTGAAAAGGGTGAGAATAGGCCCCTGCCAAGCTGGCATTTGCGATTCCGGTGGTTCACTTCATAAGTACGTACATATACCTATGTAGTTCCGTTACGAACACATGAGTGAGTAAAATGAAATTTTGTCAGCCTCGATAGCCCAGTGGTGCAGACAATCGACTGTTGCTATTGATTGTTAAGCAACGCTGGGCGCGGTCAGTACTTGGATGGGTGACCGCTCGACCGTTGGAGTCTGACCGTGGTGGTTCGGATTCCATGTAAAACTGTAGGTCCCTTCCCTTCCTACCTTACTAGGTGGTAGGGTTCAACCCGCCCGGGTTGATACCACCGCACTGAATGAAACGTCGTCGGCCGAAACGGCTATGTAAATAGTTTTGTTTTCCGTCCAGTTCAGTGTAGCCGGCACGATCGAAGGGAAGGACTGACATGGCACCTAGTTCACCCGGTGTTATGGGCTGACATCACGGATGTTGTAGGTGATGTAGCCAACCGTGTCAGTTTAAAAAAAAAAAAAAACCATGTTACGGGTGTGCAGACAATGCAGCGACCATGAAAGGTTTCATACAAAAATACATATTTGTATTTCCCCCCAACTACAGTCTCCGGACATTCGAGAGAGCATGGGAACCTGTCACGCCTGCCCAGCATTCGCAACCCCCGCAATCCGACCGATTTTCCGTGAGCACTATTCGCACTTATTCCACCCATTAGGTGGAAAAGTGTTCCATGTCGAACTCGTATAAACAAAATATCCTATTGAATTTTCTTCACAGAACAAACAATATAATAAATCATTGATTAATAATTCATTGGCCTTTTTTTAGTCATTATTATCCTATGCTACCTACAGTCATTAACCAATTGGAATAAACATCGGAAAAACACGTATCTGTACACCTATCACATTTGTGCTATACATATCACCTGTACTTTATCACATTTTATCTATGTAGTTATTATTGTTAATGATCATAGTTTTATAATCTGCCATCTGTCTATTTAAAATTGGTGAACATGTAATTGTTATGATTATGTCACATTATTATCGTTCAGAATTCGTAGGTTATCATAATAAGCACTGATTAAGATAAGCCCAATAACGTTAATTAGATAGCTGAAATTAAGTAGCTGACAAAATGGTGATACGGAATTAGTATGAGTAACACTGTTTTAGATTCTAGCTAAGGAAAAACCATATTTCATTCAAATATTTTACAACCTAATGAAATTAGATGCTAAGTCGAAAATGAAGAGGCAAAATACGTCCCGACCAGGATTCGAACCTGGAACTCCGGATTCGCCACCGGGTCGATGACGTATTCTCTATAAATTTCGAGCAGTTGCATCTTCTATAGTAATGTATGACGCAATATCCTGCGTCCATACCTACTATAGAAGATGCAACTGTTTAAATTTAGAGGAAAATACGTCACCGACCCGATGACGAAATGGTAACGCGCTGGCGGCTCAAGCCGGAGTTGCAGGTTCGAATTCTGGTCGGGATTTATGTTTTCTCTTACTTTTCGGCTTTGCATCTATCTAAAGCCGCGTCTCCTGCGCATGTTTTTTCGAAACATTGCACAAGAAACATTACACAAAAACATTTGTTTTTATACACGTGTAGGGCCACGCCCCAATGTTTCGATGTTTCTTTGTAATGTTTCGAAAAAAACATTCGCAGGACACGCGGCTTAATGAAGAAATATAAAGCGGGTACATGATTAGTATTAACATATAAAAAAAGGCTACTGAAATAAAGAACAATGACACAAAAAAGTACCGTACCGTACTTGACAAGTAAGTATGTGAGTAATTTCAAACGGTAATTATTTTTAGGATCTTGTTATTGAACTTAAGTGTTGTGATTTCATTGAATTTCAAGTTTTCAAGAAATTTCAAATGGGTCACGTGGATCGTGCGTGCATGACCAGACATTGAGTTGAGCACAACACGAGGCACAGCAATAATATATATTCGACTTGAATCAGAGGTATATAGTTTACTACGCATTGAAGGTGCACTTCTCGATCCGTGCCTCGTACTACGCCGAGATGAATTTGTGTGGCAGGTGTGCGCCTGCGCAGGGGACGAGTGTTTAGTTAGATAATGTACGGATGATTGTAGACGGCTGAAGAGCCTGAGAGCAAGTCAGCTAGCAATGCAGACACCTTCGTGTGAAGTGCAAGCGAGTATATATGTGACTATCAAATGAAGCCTCCGGCTTCTGTTAGAAGAGGTCGGTTCGAATATCTCGTATAAACCAATGTGTTCATTTAATTTTCCAATAATTCACTTGTATGTACGCTAGGGGAAATCCCCGTTGGGTACCCTGCTCCCACCCCCTACCCTTCCCCTCACCCCCTCCGTCCGCCAGGATAACTAATTTTTTACAAGTTTTTATTCAACTTGCCCTGTTTTTATTCTGCTTGCCTATTTTTAGTGTTGGTTCAGTTCCGAAGACAATGCAATGTTATGGTACCATCGAGCTGGTCTGATGATGGAGACGGAAGGTGGCCATAGGAACTCCTAAACTATACACATGATAAACCCTTCGTGTTTGAGCTCGTTGGATTTGTCTTGACAAGCAATTACTTTATACCTAGGTGGTGTGCAGGGTCTGATGATGAAGACAAAAGAGGCCATAGGAACTTTACACAAGATAAACTCGTGTTTCGGCTCGTTTGATTTGTCTTGATGAGTAATAACTAATAACTAAAAGGCAAAAAATAAAATATTAAAAAAGAAACAAAAACATGCTTTTATATTGAAAAAAATTAGGCTTTAAAACATAAAAGTTTGTCGCAATGAAATAAATTCGCACCTTTTTATGAATATTTCGCGACAAGCTTTTAAAAGCTAAATTTTTTTCAATATAAAAGCTTCTTTTTAATTTTTTTTTATTTAATATTTTTTTTGTTATTAGATTTTTTTTTATTAATATTATTTCTTTAATAAATTATTATTATTTAGCTACCACTAATGCAGTTTTATTATTTTTTTGATAATTAAACACTGCAGCAATTATCGCCAACTTTTGCTCATTATGGCCCCTATGTGCGACCTAAGGTAATTACGGACATGGCATCTAGTTCAACAAGGTGATATGGGCTGATATCACTAGTCCATACTCTGTTAGGCCAGTGCTGGCAGTGATTCATCACAGCTTACCGCGCCTCCCAACCCCCGAAGAAGGGTTGAATGCGCGTTTACATAGAAGTCATTTGGAAGTCACTCGACACGTACGCATGCCTTTTTTCTTGCCGTCGCGTCGGCGTGCGCTCAACGCAATTGTTATCGTAATTAATACAGCATTTTTGCCAGTATTACTTATGATACCTATATTCCATCCTAATTTCTACGAATATAGGTAAGTTTTTTTTCGTCTTATTTGAGGAATTTAATATTTGTACATTATTTCTATAGCTAATTTATTTTTCAAAAGGATTAACTCTGACGATAAAAGTTCATTATGTTCGCACCGGTTTAGAGAATTCGCCTCTATGTAAACGCTCTTTATTTGAGATGAGCCACTGTCAACACTCGCCGAACAGAGTATAGTTAGGTTACGCAAGGCATCATATGTCACCAAGTCAGCTTCCATAAAAAACCGTCAGTTGAATGTACGGGCGCGAATTGAGATCATAAAGGAATATATTAGATACAGATAGCTAACAAAACGTTATGTATGCAAGGAACGTCTTGAACATTCAGCATCTTGTGCAGATTAGAACAATAGCGCATAAAGAAAGAAAGTAAAACTAAATTCCAAAACAAATCGCCGCTAAACCATGTCGGTTCCGCTATTTACATATTTCATTGTTCCTTCTCAAAATGGCGCTTCTTACTACCCAGTGACCATACGGGACGGATGGATGAATGAATGACAAACACAACGAATACATTTGCGCGAAGAACATAATGACCGGACGCACATTTAACACGCAACGCAACGCAATGCAGTTTTGTGGAGTGTGTGGTGTTGGCAAGTATTGCGTAGGGCGTTACACGGCGTGACCTTGCTTTAAATACTTTTACGAATAAAACTACCATTTAGAGTGCCGGCAAAGTGACGAAAAATACAGTCGAGATTTTGGTCGTATTCAGACTATTCTTGTGAATGTTTGTGAATTTTGATAATTTCATGCCCTTATTGCAAGACTTATAATGAAGGTATATATTTAACACAAACGATTGTTTGATTTACATTTATTAACATTTACAATTACGTATTGGGTGGGTACTGTGGACGAGCAGAGGAGTTGGACGACATTTTTTACTTACAGTAAGTATCATAATATTTAATTGTTATTTATTTATTAGGTTAATTTTATTTAATTAGTATTACTAGGTTTTATTGTGTTTTGGAAAATCAATAATGTTCCACATAATTATGTAAATATGAATGTTAGTATTTAGTTTTTCTTTATTTATTTATTAGGTTAATTTTATCAATGTTATACATTTGTTAGTTAGGTTTTAATTATTTAGTTATTAGTATCTTCATTTACAGCAGAAACATTAAAATATACATTTAAAATTATAAAAATTATGTAAATAGAGAAATCTTATATGTAAAAAAAAAAAATTCAGTAATATCTGCGCTTACTATGGAGAAATCCCTGTAAGAGATAAATCCGCCTTTGCACCTCATGTAAAATGTATATTGTCCTTTCTGTAAAATGTTTTGGAGCAATAAAATATGTTCTATTGCTCCAAAAATATTAATAACTAGCTTTTGCCCAGCAAAGAAGAAAGCAAGTAAGCCCGCTACCGTACCTTTATTTCGGCGCGCGGAACAATTCGGTTTGTATGAGAGCCACATCTTAGCGTAACCGGTCCTACTAAATTTTGTGTCACGTATAGTTAAATGTGCTTGTACTAAGTTTCGTAGAATTCGGATGATCGGTTTAAGAGTTATGGAGGAACATACATACAGAAAATAGTTCTAAAAATTATCAAATTTAGTTTTAGTATCATAGATTCTACGAGTACAAACGAAATATCTCATAAAAAAACCGTTTAACAAAGTAACTTACTCCATGACTATCCCTTACAGGTTTATTATTAGTATTGATAATTTATTGTGATTCCGTTAAAATTCAAACGATATTGATGTGATGTTGCATCGTTATTAAATTTCCTAATGCAGAATATACTATAAATTAGTTTTTCTTCGTGTTTTCATTTGAACAATAATTACATATCTATTTATGTCTAAGTAGCTTTTGCCCGCGGCTTGACGTGACGGCGTGACTTTTTGCTCACAGCTCAGGCCGCCGATGGCGTAGGATTATAATTTATAGCATAAAACCACCTTGAGAAGTGACAGAATGTAACAGTGCAAAGTTATAAGGATATCATATATTGACGTAAGCTACACAGGCAGCCCCCGGTCGCCCGCAGAAAAGTCGCTTTATTTATGTTTTCGGTTTAAACATTCATCCGCACATCCTATGACATTTCCGTATTCTATGATATGCAGCACATGTTAGAAATGTGTCCCAGAGACAAGTCTACTTGGAAGTCGTCTCTCTATTTGAGCAGCAACTGCAGGTTTGATCATGGCACCGGACAAACACAATAGCTGTGTAGGAACAAATACGGACGCGAACAGTAGGTTTGCTTTGTGGCCTAGGCTTTGTGTCAACAGAGTACCTAGATACCATAGAATTAAAAATATGGAACTGTAATGTCATACTTACTTACACACAGCGTTAACGGAGACAAAAGATCGCCGCGTGCCACGGTGGTCGTCCTGCCTGACACATCTCTGAGTCTAACACTTCTTCCACACTCTAGTGTTTATCATTTGTTTTTTTATTTGTTTTACTCAAATAAATAAAATACTGTCAAAAGGTAACATTTAATGCCAGTATGTATTTTCTACCAGTATAACTCGGGAGTATGATAACTGCTAGGTGGGTAGCGAAAATAAAAATAAATTCACTTAATATGAGATAAGTACAGTGATACAAAACATAAAATACACTTAAATATTAACAGTTACTCGTATGTACGTTGTACATGTAAACTCTGACACTTATCCAAACAATGTGAAATTATTTATTCAAATAAAAATAGTTTCTAAACTTAAGGGTAGCCTATATTAATTTATGTACAACATAACTTGATGAGGGTTTCATAGGCTGTTGATTACCTGAATAAAATAACCGATATGTACATAAGTAAGGATAGACTAAATATACATACTTTTTACATTACATATTAACTATAACTCCGAACATAGGAGACACAGTTTGTAGATCACAAAAGTTACGAGGACAGGAATCTTCAAAAGAATTTTGAAAGCGTGAATGGAAGACGAGAGTAACAGGCAGCTGTTTCCACGACTCATTTATCGTGAATAAGTCGGAATACGATTTAGTGGAATTCATATGTGCTTCTCATATTCGACTCAATCAAAATCTCCCACATTGTTCGTCACACATTGCACACAACTTCCTTAGACATAAAAAAAGCAAACAGTTTACGTGAAACGGGGCTCGTTGTTTGAAGCGTGTCCACGAGTGTGACAGAGATGAGACGTATATTCGTAATTTCGATTTAGTGAACACCTTTTATAATGACTTCACCTGCTCCTCCTATGATTTCGAGTTCTTCGTTAGGTACATATTTGTATAGATCCTTCCGTTTGACCACGTATGACAGTAATGGCTTTCAAATTAGCAAGTTATTTTCTAATGGCGCGCGTGAGAATTGTTTGAAAGTGTCACTGTGGGCACTATGGGTTTGGTTAGTGCTGGCTACTGGAGCCTCCGTCTAATGGAGCGCCAATCTAGTATACTAACTACAAAGATGGTGGATCATGTTTTGAGGTGACGACCATATTCTAGGCACCCATGGACGTGTATGACGGGCGCGAACGAACCGCTGAGAGCATTGATTAGTTTGCATTTCGTATTAGTTTTTTTTTTCATTAATTTTTACGGATGCCAAGAACCACGAGAACAAACTTTTGTTGGCTGGTTGAGGTTCATTTTAGTCTAGTCATTTATTTTTTATAATTTTTGCGGGCACCTTCAACGCCTTTATCATCCTTGATCAAGCGCTGTTGCTTATAGAATTGTACGGATTGCATTTCCATTCAGTGCTTTGTCATCATTATGTTGTTTGGTTAAGGTTAATTTCGGTCTAATATTTGGTTTTATAAGAATTTTCGCGTCGCCAGAAACAAGCTGAGGTCGTTTTTTATGTCGAATATTTCATTGCATATTTTTTATCGGTATTATATTTTAAAAAGTATTTTATTGTCCCATGTGTATTTTGTTGCAATCATCGTTTTATTAAAATGTTGTTTAATTTTTTCATTTATTTATACCTATTTTCCTTAATTATAAAACATAAAATTTTTTTATGCTCAAATAAAATAAAACAAAATTTTTTCAAAGGAAAAAACTCCGCTGAAATGTTGCAGCTCGATAGGTAAGAACTTAATTCACATAATAAGAATGATGCACGTGCGTCCATGTACGTAGGTACCTATAATTTGCTCATTTTTTTTAAATTAAATTATGTGCATCTTAGAAGAACAACTGTACTCTTAATAATAACCCTGGAAATGTTTGCTCTGCCTTTAGTAACAGACATTCTGTCTGTATAGTGTAGTAATGTTTTCATGTTTGTGGTGTCTATAATTTTCTTGCTTAGTTTTTCAGCAAACGAGTCGAATTTAATACTATAGGTTAGAGAGAGCGACGTATGTAATTTGGCATAGCATATTTTGGTTTGCAGAATGTAATAGAAACATGAAAAGTATTATTACGAGTGCCTATTATAATAAATAATTACGCCAATTCACATAAATGTATGCTTAGTTATTAAAATAAAATACAGTTAATTAGTTATTCAATCCCAGACATAGCGTGCAGCTAGATTCTAATCTCTAGACGTCGTCGTAATAAAATCGCTTCTATAACGCACTGGTGCGTTTTCCATCAAATATGTTGTTCTATGCTGTGTACAGCTAATAAGTATCAATTTATCAATTATTCACTACCTATCTGATTCGAAAAGGTAAGCAAGAAAATTAACACTATTAACCCTTTCACAAAAACACAAACTTTATCTGTAGAAAAATATCACTTCATTAATAATATATATTATTTTCTATGGATCACCAATACAGCTTTTATTAAACACTCCATTTTATTGGGTAAATTATTTTCATGCCTAACTACATGTTAAATTTTTTTTTTTTTACTTTCTTCATACAAAGGTGCGTAAACTTTTAATTTCTGACATTTCATTGTGTGTCAGGATCGTGACACGTGGAGATCAGTTGTCTCTGCCTACCCCACCGGCAGTGGGGGCGTAAAAAGGCTATGTATGTATGTATGTATGTATGTATTTCATGTCAAATATATCAATATAAATGCTATCCTTTTTTATTAACAACACCAAGAGAAAATGTAAACCTTTAATGCCAAATAAAGTCTACGTTTTCAAGATGTAATGTACGAATATTATATTTTATTCGAATTATAAAGTATTATAAATTCATAAAATATCTAGGCTAATAATTATATGCTGCTGAACATTGTTACAATGAGCACAAACGCGAACGTTCAACGGCGCACGAGCGTCTGCTCATTTTAATAAACATATTTTAAATGCAAATAATATAATTGGATGGTATTTAGATTAAATATTGTAGACATAACAATGCAAAGTTGATCTGTAATTAAGTAACAATTTGTACCTACAAAACTATCTGGGTCATTTATTGTAAACAATATTTCGATACAATTTTAATTTAGTCCATTTAAAAAAGGGTCGTATATATACCTACACAGTATAGAGCCTGTAACCGACGAGCATATTATAAGAAGGACGATATGAGTGAGCGAGAGGCGGTATAGGTGTGGTGTCAGGTTCATCTCGCGAGGAGATCCCATGTCTCTTCCTACCGCATTGGGAAACATTCATGACGGTGTATGTAACCATTTTTTTAACTTTGAAAAAAAAAACCTGAATATCCTATATACACCGTGTCCCAAAACTCTACGTCAAGCGGGAACCAGGGAGTAGGCCAGTTTATGACTACCCAAGCAAAAATAAGAAAAAAAAAATCGTAGTCATTTGTTTTTTATGATATGAGCATTTTTTGAAAAACGTTGAAAATTCACATTTTTAGGTACTACGACTACAAAATTTGCAAATGTAATTGTAATTTTTTTTTTATTGATAGTCTAAATAACTTTCCCTTTGATAAGTATCTCAAATAAAACCAGAATGCCTGTAGTTTTTCCAAAAAAAATATTCCGTTAAATTTTTATCAAAAAAAAAAAATTACTCAGATTTTTTTTTCTTATTTTTCCCTGTGTAGTCGTAAACTGGACTACTCCCTGGTTCCCGCTTGACGTTGAGTTTAGGGACACGTTGTATAATGAAGCTTATGTAGGTGTTCCCGAATACGTCAGTGAAAACCCCATGCGAATCGATTCAGTAGTCAAGTCTATAAGCGAAAATATACTTTTACAGTTGTTACAAATTTTCCACTTTATTAGTTAGTTGATTGATTATTAAAACAATAAACGCTTGCAATATGCAGCGACATTTAGCGGAATTACCACTTTCATTGCAAAATACCCCGCGGCATAGAGATATCGCGGAATGTCAAACGAGCTGATAAAACGTCGAAATTTCTTATGAAGGACTCTAGCGCCGCGCGCGAGCCTACGCTGTTCTAGTCTTGTCTATCAAGTTTAGTATACGCTTTCTAAGGTCGAGGTTACACGCTCGTAAAATGTACCACAACGTGTTTGTTTATTTATGTTCTCAAACTACTATAATTCCATAGGCGTCCCGAGTGGCGGGGGGGAGGGGGGGGGGGCCTCGGCGGAGTACTCTTTTCTATTCTGTGGCCTCGGGTTAACCCCTCGCCACGGGTTGGGAATTCAGACCAAAACAAAATACTTGTATGATAATAAGTGTATTTTTTTCACGACTAACTAATAATCTGGACCACCCCTCTCCCGAACTGAAATCCTGGGCACGCTCGTGATAGTTACTCTAGAAGGTCCAAAAAAAATTAATCTACGAATTACTTTTAAATAAAAAACAACCAAATATAATTAAATAATATAACTGCAAAAGTATTAGAAACCTCAGATGAAGAGTTGACGAGTTGGCTGAGTTATTCTTGAGTTACAACGATCATAAAGACATAAGTACCTACCTATGTATTAACAATACCTAGTTATACATAGGTGCCTGTCTTTATGATCGAAGTAGAATTAGAAAACTCGAAAATTCTAAAATTCAAAAACTAACATGGTCTGCCTATATTCATAAGAATATGAAAAAAATTGCGACATCTCAAATGAGGCATGCCTATCTTTCTTCGCAAATCTAAGTGCGCTTGTCCACACGTCCCGCACGTACGGAGACAAATTTGTGCCAAGACGATGATTATCACGATAATCGTGAGCGTTTTGCGAGATCCGCGATAGCGGTTGAGCGGTCACAGAGAACTCTACTGCGCTATCGGTCGTGTTAGAAAACGAATGAAAATTTTGATATGCACACTTTGTCCCAAAATGAATGCTTCTCATATTGTTATATGATATGAGGAGAACACGGACAGGTTATTCTTGAATCAGACACCTTGTTGAATTTAAAAAAGACATAATATTTATTCACTAGGGTCTGTCCTCGATGCAATAATTTTATTTTATAAACATCATATTCCAAATGGAACATAATGTTATTTTTCTAAACACACCGGATACGTTACGTATTGATAATACAATGAAGACGTTTCATATTTTAACGTTTTCTATTAATTTGAATTTTGACATAAAATATTAATAATATTGGACGATCTTTCAAAATAATGAAGCTCTTGAGAATCAGATGATACGAGATGAGATCATCTCACGGTCATGGCGACGATGATGTCTGCGGTTTGTAGGCAACTGAGGAAGGGTACAACATTTTCTCCTGGTCTAATGACCACCGGTGTTGCTACTCGAAGACATTACGGACCATAAGACGGCATATATGCAATAAGAACGCCAAAAATATTACAAGTTTTGCAGATGATAGTTTCCATTTCAGTTTTAGAAATGGTCTAAAACAAACCTAAATTTGTTTTACTATTATAAGTAATGTACCTAGAATAAAAAACACAAAAATAATAAAACAAAGTAATTAAAGGTGTGAAACGGGCTCCCTAGGAATATCTTTCCCCACTCCTACAATCCACGGATCTTCAAATCGCGGGTTAATAGCCTTTCCCCAGGGACATTAGTCCACCTCCAAGCTGGACTGGCACCTCCCCGGTGGTGAAATTGGCTGCGCCTGAGGCTTCGACCTCGGGTACAGCCAAACAGTTTAGTAGCAATAAAAAAAAAACAAAAACAAAAAAATATTTATTTTAGTTACGAATCTTATTATATACAGTCTGTTCACAATCACAGTCCAGTTTGGGGTACAAATGTTTTTACAAATAAAAAACGTTGTATTGTGTGAGTAGTATTACAATATACACACAAAATAATCACCATTCACCCGACAAACTCCACACAATCATACAAGTCTTAGCCATACTCAACCTGTAAAACATCTTCATGCGTGTGCACCTTGGAATGCCGTCGTTGCACCTCATACTACATAGGCTTAACCATCAATCCACTACACATTAGAATGAATCACCACAGATTCACATCTTATTCATTAAACTCTCCTCTTCCCATCCCCACACACTGCCGAAACCATCAACCTCAATTCAATCAAAGCTTCACCGTCCGCATCATTAAGTCATTCAGCCCACCACGCAAGGAAATAGAACTAAGAACCAGGGAATCATCATACATCTGGAACCTCGGCGTACACCATTCACCCGCCCTAAATATGGTCCGTAGATACATTCGAAAAATTCAAACCCACGACAGCGCCATATATCATTCGTCATCATCATTTGACACATTAAAAACTTGTATATATTTTAAAATTTTATTATCTCACGACAATTAACAAAAATCTAAATATAATCTAAAATATGTGTTTTTTTTTATTGTGTACAAATTATTATAAAAATACTAATAATAATAATCACGGAGGCCTGGATTCGCCCCGCCGCCGGTGGTGGAAATTCCATTTTGTTATTTTATATTAATTTTAGATTTAAGTTTTTTATGTAAAATTAATTTAAAAAAAGAAATGTGTCAATAAACGAATAAAATAATAATCACGGAGCAGCGATAGGCGGTTGTCTTCCCGTGACGCGGTTTCTTGCTAATGTAATGCATAATAGTGAAAGGTAAACATTTGTCTGGGTTACTAAGCATAAAACTGTATATTTATATCATGGTAGTAACTTTACCAAGCTAAAACAAAAATTTTAAGCCGAAATATTGTTACGTCGCGGATGGTTCAAATAAAACCCCCATGTGGTGCGCAAGCGTTGAAATCTTTTATTCAAAGCAGCCGCGGTGCGCGCCAGTGCTCTTAGTAAAGACGACCACGACGCGACGGCGCGGCGCGTAGGTAATTACGAGTATGAGTCTTATGAAAAATGATCTTACTCGCTCACTGTGAAACTGTGGCACACGTATATCTTGTTAGCCATCTAGACAATTAATGTTACCTCCTACTTAGTAATTAATCTTTTAAATTCATAATACGTGATTGAGCAATAATATGACTAAGTACTTATTAAATCGGATCATTAGGCCTCCTCGTGACAGTTGGTGTTAGTACCGAATCGATTTAACTTTAATGGCACCGTGTCCATGTGATCTGTCTTACACACAAGGCGTGAAGTGGCATTGTGCGACAGACAGCGTAGGTATGCGTGGGCGCAAAGTCAATGCGCGACTGAGAATAATAATTATTCATTTGTTTATTGTACGAACTTGGTTATTTGTATGAACTTTCTATTTATATATATATTTTTTTCAATATTTGATTTTTTTCGCATAAATATATTAGTTTAGAGTGTTTTAGGTACCCTTCGCGGTCATTTCGGGGACAGATTGAACGAGATTTTTACTTTTTAGTTATTTGTCTATTATGTAATGGTATTTTTGCTGTTGAATAAATAAATTCATCTCTCTTATTAGTTTAGGATATAGTTTTCTTATTCTCTTTTGGCATGTTTTTTCAGTTGTCTTTGTCTTTTGGCATCAGTTTTTTGTTTACTAAAAATTTAGTCTTTTTATTAAGTTAGCATTTAGGTACTACTTATATATTTATGTATCTTAACTGGTTTTTAGTTAGTTAAATATGTTGTATTAATTGTTTCTTTATGTACTGTATGATTACTGAATAAAAAAAAATCTATGTGTCCACTATACAGGACTAGCGTTTGCCCGCGGCTTCGCTTCTTTTTGCTCACAGCTCAGGCCGCCGACGACGTAGCTTTATTATTTAACCAAAAACCTAGCCTAAAACCGTCTTGAGAAGTGACATAATATAACAGTGAAAACCGTATGTAAATCTATAAAGTGATTCCCAAGTTATAAGGCCGGTGTCTTCCGGCGAGTGTGTTTCCCGAATCCTTTAACCTTGGTGTCTTCAAACGTCGTAGTAACAGGCTAGACAGCCTAGCAATAGTCCGCAAATCTGCTGGCATGGCGCCTCTCACTGAGCGTGGTTTCGCGAGGAGAGGTGTTTTTGACTCTGTCGAATGCACTATTGGTCTCTCGGCACAGCCACCCATGTTGGTTTACATTTAAAAAAAAAGTATATTCATACGTACGTTACACGGCCGCCTCAGCCGCACCGCCGCGCCGGTCGCCCGTAGAAACTTTGCTTTATTTATTAGCATGTCCCAAAAGGACCGTATAATATTACAACCACGCGATTCCTTAGCTCATAAGCTACAAAATGTTTTTACCCGACTTTAGTAACCAAGTTTTTCAGGATTTTATGCGGCAAGGTGGGGTGACAAGAGCTTATGCTCGTTATGAGGTGAGGAATGACGTCGTGATAATATTATCCGGTCGATCTGGGACACCCTGTATAAAAACATTCACGGCAGAATGTTTTTTTTTTATGTAATCTATGATAATGCATGAATGGGTGGCTGAGTCGGAGTGGCCAAAGCATACGCTCCGGCCAGCCAATATCAGCTCCGAGAAGGTAGGTGCCATACCGGAGACTTTTCTTTGGATTGCTGGTTTTACTGAACTAGAGGAGAACACAACCGAAGTCTATATGCGGCTATCTTACATCCAGTACAGTGGTACCAACCCATTCGGCTACAAATTGAGCCTACCACCTAGTAAGGGGCAAGGGAAGGGACTCACAGTTATACACAGGTTCCGAACGGTGACGCAGCATGTGCAAGTATGCACAAAAAATTTGGTAACGTTTTTACGACACATGAATAGATCCCTAGAATATATCTATACAACGTGTCCCAAAACTCAATGTCAAGCGGGAACCAGGGAGTAGGCCAGTTTATGACTATGGGAAAAAAGAGAAAAAAAATCGGAGTCATTTGTTTTTTCAGAAAAAAATTTAACTGAATATTTTTTGTGATAAAACTATGCGATTTTGGTTTTATTTGGGATACTGATGAAGAGCAGAGTTATTTAGGCTACCAATAATTTTTTTTAACAATTTATATTTGCAAATTTGTAGTTGTAGTACCTAAAAATTTTGTACGAGAGTGTTTTTCAAAAAATGCTCAAATCATAAAAAACAAATTACTCCGATTTTTTTTCTTATTTTTCCCTGGGTAGTCCTAAACTGGCCTACTCCCTGGTTCCCGCTTGACGTTGAGTTTTGGGACACGTTGTATATTATTTGTAAATGATATTACTGTTCTGAAAGATAATACAATTTGAAACAAATTAAAAAAACTCATAACCGTCTAGATTTGACCAAGCCGCGAAGATTGCCACTTGACACACGCGATCTTGCGCAAGCCCTCTCCGCGCCGAGCGGAATGCGACCTTCAGGCTATTACGTAAAGGTCCATAATACAATAATAACCGATTAACATTCGTGTGTCCAATCACGAAGTCGCCGTAATTATACGAGCAGTGTCGGTTTCGGTCAACATAATTTGTTCCCATCCTTATAAAATTTTCGTAAGCAGTATTTACTAGTAATTACAGTTTCCTTTGAAACGAAAAACTGGCCAGTTTCAGAATCACGAGAAATGTTTGTAACTAACTGCACTCAAGTGGTCGCTTTGGCAACCTTGCTAAGTTTCCAGATATTCTGACACGGTCGACTACATACGTGCTCAATTCTCCTTGTCAGCGCCTTCAAATGTTCCTGCCTGAAATAGATGTCATGTCAGTACTTTCAGTTCTTATTCGGCAACAGCCATCCGACCACAGAGCTAGATAACACGATATATATACATACCAAATGCTGTATCCCGACAATCGGGGTAAGCAGAGTAATCGGTGTTGTACTGCAAATACTCTTGTAAATTACAGCACAACACCAACAACCACATTTAGCAAAGTATTAGAACAAGATTATCAAGCAGCAAGTAAGGCACGAAGACCCACCTGCTACAAGATCCGGTGGAAGAACCGTGCCAAGGTGAGAGGTGGGTAGGCTGTCGCCCTTATGCACAGCATCTTGTCTTGACTTATACCTTAGTCGCCTTTTACCACATGCACGGGGAGAGATGCGGTGGGGCTATTATTTTTAAGTACCGACCCCACACGGTACCCCGTATACATTTACATTTACACGGTACACGATATAAATTTCATATCCATTTCGACCTTTCGATGATTAAGTGCAGTGGTATCAATCCAGGCGGACTGAGATGTGAAAGGTGAGGAAAACAACCTATTACATTATGGTCTAAGATACACTCTAAGGCGGGTTACAATCTGTTATTCGCATACAGTGATATATCGCTGTTCGAATAACACATCGTTTATAAAAAAGATAACTTTTAGGCTAAAAAATCGCGACGCCATTTATCTCAAAAATGATTTTTTTTTTTTTATGGATACTGACACGGTTGGCTACATCACCTACAACATCCGTGATGTCAGCCCATAACACCGGGTGAACTTGGTGCCACGTCAGCCTTCCCTTCGGTCGTGCCGGCTACACTGAACTGGACGGAAAACACAAACATAAATATATAAGAATAAAAATCGAACTCTTTGTAAGATGTTTCTTTAATCGAATACATTATGTATTGTATTTATATACCTATTTCTTTGTCCGAATTTTTTTTTACTAAAAGTAAGTACTGTGTGGGGCCGGTACTTTAAAAGAATAGCCCCACTGCATCTCTCCCCGTGTATGTCGTAAAAGGCGACTAAGAGATATGACTCCCTTCTTATATTACTAGGTGGTAGGGTTTATCCCGGCCGGGTTGATACCACCGCACTGAGCGAAACGTCGGTCGAAACGGCTATGTGAATAGTTCGTGTTTTCCGTCCAGTTCAGTGTAGCCGGCGCGAAATGAAGGGAAGCACTGACATGGCACCTAGTTCACCTGGTGTTATGAGCTGACATCATGGATGTTGTAGGTGATGTAGCCAACCGTGTCAGTTAACAAAAAAAAGTTTTTTTACTAAAAGTTTTGGAGATATGAACAGCGTATTGGGGTGAAGATATAGTTGGCAACCTAGTCGCGATAATTTTATCTTTTCGTTAAACTATATGTTTTATCCGAATAACAGATAAGGATATATCTACAAATGGTGAATTGTTTAGTCGCTGTCGTAAACTATTAACATTAAATACACTGTAGTTGCGTAGTGTCAGAAAATATGTTGGCATAAAACGTTTACATAGGTACCAAATGCCCGTTCTGCGTTACATGTTGAAATCGACTGAACGACGACGAAAATGACGGATCACCTCCATAGAAACAACATTTCAGTCAGATGTTTAATACTCGCTATGTTTTGTGTAATGCAAAAATACCATAGCGGTGGTGATATTTATGAAATTTATTTACAAAATCAAATCACCCTCGGTTTGTGATGGTGCGAAGCATCGGCGATCGATCGTTGAAGTTAAGCGCCTCGGGCACGGTCAGACTTTGGATGGGTGACCGTTAGACCATTGAGAAGTGAGGCTGGCCGCGGTTAGGATTCCACTTAAAAACTGTACGTGTACCCGTTAGCAATCCGAGTCTAACCCGTCCGCATTGCTACCACCGCACTGAATGAAGATCGGCCGAAACGGCCTTTCGCCTTCGCACCACGCGCACTGGGCAGGGATTGCATCCCTACACGCTGGACTTACCGCGGATGCGTACCAATCGATTCTGCAGATCTTTCCTCTACAGAACCGGTAAACTCTGGAACGCTCTCCCTGCCCATATATTTCCCCCCCAAGTACAGTCTCGGGTCCTTCAAGAGGGGCGTGAATGGGCACCTGTCAGGCCGGCATGGCATTCGTAACCCCCGCATACGACCGAATGTCCATGGGCGTCGTTAGACACCTTATGGGTGGCTCGGCGCCATATGTCGCGCTGTCAATAATAAAAAAATAAAATTAAAAAAAACGGCTATGAAAATATTCCGTGTTTCCTTCCAGTCCAGTATAGCTGGCACGTCTCTACAGCCATAAGAAACTCAAATTGAAAATTGTAAGACAGAAAAATAATAAAATGTATTTTCATAAATTTCTCACGCAAAGTTCTGCGAGTTAAAACTCTGTTCCAAGAGCTGATCGTAAGATAATTTTAATTCCGTGTATGTGAGTGAACACACCTCGAAGTACAAGTAGCGTCATTGGACACATGTATGTTTTGAAACAAACCACGGCGGGTGAGTGAGTACATATGTAGGTACTTACTTACGTGCAAAGTGTGTTACAAGATTTTAATTACTACGCACGAGAATGTAAATTAAAGCGATAATATAGAAGCAATCTCTTTAAAATTACGAGATCATATTACAAGATTCAACGCCTGACGTTTGTGTATGTGTTTGTATGTGTGTATGTTCGCATAAATCTTCAGAACGGCTCAACTCATTCGCTTGTGGTTTTTGCCTAAGTAATACAACTTATCTCCGCCAGGTTATAGGCTATATAGCATCATGCCATTATACATATGAGCTGGGCAGTGGGATCGAAAGTGAACGGAGTCGGAGAAATTATAAAATATTATTATTGATTTCATTTCATGTAATTAAATCTTTTGTTTTCATAATGTGGAATTGCTTGACTCTAAATTGGCATTGTCAAACAAGAAAACAATACGAACGAAACTCAGCTAGTTAGTCAGCTAGTTAGCTAGCAGCTCAGCTTTTTTTTTTATGGAAACTGACACGGTTGGCTACATCACCTACAACATCCGTGATGTCAGCCCATAACACCGGGTGAACTTGGTGCCACGTCAGTGCTTCCCTTCGGTCGTGCCGGCTACACTGAACTGGACAGAAAACACAAACTATTTACATAGCCGTTTCGACCGACCTTTCATTCAGTGCGGTGGTACCAACCTGGGCGGGTTAAACCCTACCACCTAGTAATATAAGAAGGGAGTCATATCCCTTAGTCGCCTTTTACGACATACACGGGGAGAGATGCAGTGGGGCTATTCTTTTAAAGTACCGGCCCCACACAGTACACACAATATATTTTTAAACGTACTACTTTGTTAAACTATTCAAAGAATAATGTGTCACTATAAATTAAATTAATATAGTACTTTTAACTCGTTAACTTGTAACTTGTACGTCTATGAAATAGTCCCTAGCTGTTCGCACATCCATGAGCTCGGACACAACGAGACACGGGAAAGTGAGAGAAATTATCATATTTTTAGAAACGGACCACTCTCGGCTGGTAACCGAATGTTGGCGATATTTGTTTAAAACGAAGAAAGCAACATGCCATCGACTATACGCTTGGTTATAAAATTCCTTTAGATAATTCAAATGTATAGAAATAAAGTATTAAACCATTGTCGAGACCATTGTTTTTAGTAATCACACTTGCTCATTTGTTAACTTACATAAATTTATATATTGAGTAATTTTAACAATATACATTAATTATAAGTACCTATAGCTTTTGTTTAACTAGCATGAACTTACATGTATTATTAATAAATACCTACAACTGTTACAATTTTTCAAATGACCGCAGCTGACCATGAATTTCTTCCTATACGTGACACTGGCCACAATTTCTCAAAAAGACAATCGGTAAGGAAAATTATAAAAAAAAATTTACAAAGCACACTTTCGCGAACTCCGGTAGTACTCCAGTAGTAGACTTGGAAATATTGGATCCCCGGATTTTTTTTTTTATTTAGTTGTGTAGTTTAATATCCTCTGTTGTTTTTTCCTTTGCATAATATTTTTCTTATATTTTTCTCTTGCGTAATATATTTCTCAGTTTCTATAAGTATGTGGTTTTAACATTGCTACTCCTATTGAAGCTTCAAAATACACAAGTATTTATTTATTTTTAATAACAGGAATAAACAGGAATACAACGTTTGCTTTGAGTGATCAGTGTGTAAATAAAATAACAGGCCATACAAATTTATATAAAATTAGAACCAAAATTAACTTACACAATATTTAAAAAAAATTCAAGTACTTACATAGTTAATATATTTTTTTTTTTATGGAACCTGTCACGGTTGGCTACATCACCTACAACATCCGTGATGTCAGCCCATAACACAGGGTGAACTAGGTGCCATGTCAGTGCTTCTCTTCATTTCATGTTGGCTACACTAAACTGGACGGAAAACACGAACTATTTACATAGCCGTTTCGACCGACGTTTCGTTCAGTGCGGTGGTACCAACCCGGCCGGGATAAACCCTACCACCTAGTAAGGTAAGAAGGGAAGGGACCTACAGTTTAACGTGGAATCCGAACCACGGTCAGCCTCCAACGGTCGAGCGGTCACCCATCCAATCACTGACCGCGCTCAGCGTTGCTTAATAACAGTTGACTAACCAACCGCGCCACTGAGCTACCGAGGCTGACGAATTTTCTTATCCCTTAGTCGACTTTTACGACATGCGACGGGGAGAGATGCAGTGGGGCTATTCTTTTTAAGTACCGACCCCACACGGTACTACAGTGGGGCTATTCTTTTTAAGTACCGACACCACACGGTACAATAATACGGTAATATAAGTAATAATATAATATATAATATATGTAATAATAAAACATAGATAATACGTTCTCTTTATTTTAATTTAGTTATATAGTTTGATTATACTCTGTTGTTTTGGTTTTCTTTTATGTTTTGACGTGATAACGTCACGTCTTATAAATTGATGAACACCGGCTGCACGCACGAAAAAGTATCACGTTCCATCTGAGCCTGTGTGTGCAAGCGAGAGCGCGTAACAAGCGATAGAGAGGCACAATCGGCCCAAGCGTCGGCTTGTACACATTTATCTCTCTGGTTCTAAAGTACCAGGGCTTCAGAAATTCCCAGTAGTCTTACCACTTTATGACGTTATCACGTAAAACTATCGTCCGTAAACCGACTTTACAGACAACCAATTTTTTTTTAAATAATATAAACAGCTGTAATAATACTTGTTAAAAAGTAAATATGTAAAGTACACGCATCAGCTGCAGCTGCATGCGAGTGATAAAATAAAATAAAAAGGTACAATAGCAACTTGTGCGGACGGAAAAAACCAATCGCAAAAGACTAAAAACCTTGACATTTTATTATATGAAGCAAAGAACACATTACGCATTCGCATTTTAAGGGCAACGCTCTTGCTGAAGCGGGCGAGCAGGATTCTACTCACAGGGAAGTGATATGAATGTCGCTCCTTCAACAAATGTATTGTATGAGGTGAGGTGAGGTGAGTGTATGTACGTAGGGCTATCAGGAAATTAACAGATTTCAAGGTAAACGACCTTAGTACTTATTTACGAGTATTTTAAACATAACAACGAAAAAAACTGCACGTGTCATGTATATGTAAAGAAGACAAGGCATACGTATAATATAGTAACACAAATTTACACCAAATATTAAATAAATCATAGCGCGGGAATTTACTTAGCGGTCCCCCGACTCCTTTAAGTAAGTAAACGAAAATCATTTTTGACTTTTTAAGGGTCGGTGTTTTTAATTTGTAATTTAACTTTTTATATTAATAAAAAACAGAATTAAATCAGCTAATAAGTTAACACAACATTTAGTGATTCTGAGGCGGTATGAAGTCGCCGGGTCAGCTAATATTAAATAAATAAATATTAACTACACACAAACTAATATTTTCAAAGAGATTTATACAAAACCCAACATAAATGTACATATAAATTATCCGGCGTTCGTGTTATATAAATTTTATAATTTTAAAAATATCTTCGTGCATTGGAACGCGTTATCGTTTTTTTTTTCTTTATTACTTTATTATTTAAAAAAAAATATATTTTTATGATTATTAAAAATTGTATAGCTGTAAGATATAACATCTATCCAAATATAATTGTATATATAATGCTACCCCTAGAACAGGCTTTACCTAGTTGAGCAGTAATGACGATGTTCTGTTCATCTTGACTGTCCTTAAAAATAAATAAATACATATTATATAAGAAAACAACAGACCCGATTATACTTAATAATGATAAATTTTGAGAAAAAAAACCTACCTTATTGATGTAACGGTGCCCTCATACTATAACATAATGAAAAAGGAAGCAGAAGCATTATCAAAGTACTATGCCCTCAAAATAAAAATGTAAAGATGGCAGAAGACCACTTGTAAAATGATTCTCTTACTACAAACATAACATTACAACAATACTACAATATTTCTACAATAATATTATTCTTACTACAAACAAAATGATAGAAAATAATGTCAGCACAGCATAAAAACCTAAATTAAATCTATTGTCGCGGGTACGGTCGCCATTGTCCCCATTGAATGCAATATTACACTGCTTGATGAAGATTAAGTAAACTCTACCTATAATCAAGTTAATGAGCTAACAAAGATAATGAGCATTATGGATCTTAAAACTATAAATAATTCATTATTGTTCACTCAAGGTAATCAACTTTTAATCATTCTTCGTTCTCGGCTAGAATTATTGCAATAATAAAATGCAAAATGTTCTTTACAAAACAGCACACTATTATTACAACATTTCTCGCCTTTACTCACGGCCGTCAACGAGCTAATGTTGCTCGACGTTTCGGGCTAAACGTAACATACGTTGTAAACACATGTTCTCTGCCAACCGTCGCACCAGGCAGAACGCCCATGAGGAAGGATGGCCCATACGTTTGGCCCGAAACGTCGAGCCACATAGCTCGGACGATCGTGAGTAGAGCCGTGAAATTTTGTAATTATGTTTAACAACCACGGTAATTTAAAATACCCATATAAGCACACTACACCTCACCATGTCTATGACATGTGGAAATATTTATATTGTTAGTGAATAAAATATTTTTACAACTCTAACAACTGCTGTAAAGTCAAGTCAAGGGCTTGAGTAACCGCCTCTGAACTTAATTTGGTATATATATGCAATATGTTTTAACTTTGCCTTTATTGCTCTCCAAGTATGAGCAGCTATTTAATAAATAAAGTGGTTTCGAAATTTCGTACCTTGTATGTGGTAGGCTTAATTGGGTACTTATGTAAATATAATAAATGTAAATTCTCGTACAAGAATATTGTGAACGATGAAAACATTAACAAATTCAACTAATGATAGCAACAGCCTATGAAGTCATAATAGGAAAAGTGAAATATAAAAAATTCTATCTTATTTTCTTGAATTTCTAACAAAAATATTTTTGCATTAACTATCACTAGTTCTTCTCTCTATATTTTGTAGCGCTAATCGGACAATTATTTCTAACATTTAATGCAAGTGCAATTTATATACCTATTTCATAAATACACACCTTACCACACGGATTTCTTCAATCGTTAAGCATCTCGTGTAAATAAAATAGTCAAAATAAAACAGATTATATGAAAAAAAACACCGCACTTAAATTTTATATATTTGTTGGTAGGTACCAACCTATTCGTTGTGACTTATTTGTAATTTTTTAATTATTCATATAATATTTGCTACGTATGTATTACTTGTATATAAGGTCTTTTTTTAGTAGGTAACGATACGCTAAGGGTGTATGTGTATTAGATACTGATCACATTCCCATTCCAATTTTTTTTTTTACGATATAAAAAACGTACTTATTAAGGTGAAATACGCGCACTTCACGTATTAAATTTGAGGAGTGAGTAGGTTTTTTATATCGTAAAAAAATTGGTATGTGAACGTGATCAGTATCTGATACACATACACCCCTTAGCGTATCGTTACCTACTAAAGAAAGACCTTATATATTTATAAAGACATACAAGTAAATAAACATAATTGAAAAATTTATTTATTAATCAATTTCACACGATCCATCGAGTGACCTAGTTCAGTCACTAGCACAGATTCGACTAGAAATTCCACTCACAGTCGCAGATGCGAAGAAGCAATTCTGCCAGTAGCAGTATAAGTTACGTGCAAGCAAGCCATGCCAATAAATAACCAGACAAGGCATTGCATACAATTGCATACACTTTTCATAAAGTGTTATGTCTTAATAACAAGTTAATGTCTTCCCCATCTAAACCCATAGAAAAATCATAAAAGTACCTATTAACTATTTATTAACACATTTTCTTTTTATAACCATTTAAATTTTTTTTTATAAACTAAAATTTAAATCTAAAATTGGTATAAAAAGAAATGGAGTTTCCACCACCGGCGGCGGGGCGAACCCAAGCTACCGATGGTCGGGCCCTGGGGAGAGAAACCTCCGGACGATGCGTGCAGTGTCGAGCAGGGCTGCCTTCTGGATCTGGCCCTTGACCCAACCACTCAGCCAGAGACTCTCAAGGTGGTCGTCGAGGCTCTTCGCTATCAGCCATGCGCCGAAACGACTATGCCCATAGTGCACAACGATCGTCGAGTCGACAGGCCACATTTTGGTAACCTCGTGCTGCAGATCCAGATACATAAGTACTAACTATTAACTTATTGTTAACACATTCCATGTGATATTTGTCCTTATCCCGACTGCAGTAAAGATCAGTTTAGCATAATTAAAACAATTCACACCTCAAATCAACAATGCCAGAGAACAAAATAGTTCATTCTTTTGTCGCTTTTCGTCGCGTTCAGATGGCGAGGACCATAACCAATATTTGGTCGCCAATCGCCCTTTGTAGGAGACAGACTAAGAAAGTTTGAGAGAGATCGAGAAATCCTAATAAATAAAGTTATCAATCAATACTAATAAATAAATGATCATCATGAAAATCATGAAGTAAGTTACTTTGTTTTATGAGATACTGCGTCTGTAGACTCTATGTATGATACTAAAACGAAATTTACGATTTTTAGAAATTTCTGTATGTATGCATGTTCCTCCATAACGCTTAAACCGATCATCCGAATTCGTTGAAACTTAGTACAAGCACATTTAACTATAAGTGACACCGGATAGACTATCAAATAAAATTGAAACTGAAAAAAAAATTGGTTGTCTGTAAAGTTGGTTTACGGACGATAGTTTTACGTGATAACGTCATAAAGAAACACAGCTATAAGAATTACCGTATTTTTTCGTACGGCACCCCTATCGCTGCCGTACGCCGTACATTTGTCGATTTCTAGCCTCGATTACGGTACGATACGGCAATTACCGTACGTTTGGCAACACTGCCGCTTGGGCCGATTGTGCCTGTCTATCGATCGCTTGTTACGCGCTCTCGCTTGCACACACAGGCTCAGATGGAACGTGACACTTTTTCGTGCGTGCAGCCGGTGTTCATCAATTTATAAGACGTTATCACGTCAAAAATCAATTCCGGTTACGCTAAGATGTGGCTCTCATATCCGATCTCGAATTGTTCCGCGCGCCGAAATAAAGGTACCGTAGCGGGCTTACTTACTTTCTTCTTTATAAATACGAATTTCACGCGAGCAAAGCCGCGAGCAAAAGCTAGTAATAAATAAAAATAAAAATAAAGTTTCTACAGACGACCGGCGGCGGCCGTGTAACGTACGTCAATATCCTTTTAACTCGAGAACGATTTTATTGATTTACATAATTTTCTCTCACCTCGACAAATTTTATAACCGTTCTAAGTAATTTATTGCCACGGCGCTAGCTGAGATTCACGAGAGCTAATTGAATAGATGCGCTGGCCTCAATTTGTAATGCAGCGTGCATCCGAGCCGCAAGTTGCACACGCTTCGTATGAGCTATTGTGCTGTGCAGTGTCGGTTGTTTGAATTATTTTGTTAGTACTTTATTATGAAAGTAGCTGTTAAAAATACGTTATATTTTTAATATGTGTTAGTGATTAACTATTCCTTTGACAAGGAGGCCAACAGAAGGATTCAGCTAGGCTGGGCGGCATTTAGGAAACTCCGCCACATCTTTTCATCCTCCATCCCACAGTCATTGAAGACGAAGGTTTTCAATCAGTGCGTTCTGCCAGTAATAACGTACGGAGCGGAAACGTGAACCCTGACGATGGGCCTGGTCCACAAATTTAAAGTCGCTCAGCAAGCTATGGAAAGAGCAATGCTCGGCATTTATTTGACCGATAAAATCCGTAACGACGCGATACGTCAAAGAACTAAGGTAGTCGACATTGCTAAGAAAATAAGCAAGCTGAAGTGGCAGTGGGCTGGGCACATCTGTCGCAGACCCGACAACCGATGGGGTAGACGGGTGCTCGAATGGAGGCCACGTACAAGCAAACGTAGCGTGGGACGCCCCCCGGCTAGGTGGACAGATGACCTAAAAAATGTAGCCGGGAGTGGATGGATGAGAAGAGCGGAAGACCGCGTGTGGTGGCGTGCCTTGGGAGAGGCCTATATCCAGCAGTGGACCGATACAGGCTGATGATGATGAAAGTTAGTGATAAGCAGAAAATCTTTATTATACCAAAATTTTGGATTGAACATGTTTATTTATTTATTTACATCAAACCTAGCAAACCCTTATTGCCCCTAGTACCTCAGGAGTGTTTCTATATTAATTTAGCCAAGTTCTGTTGATAGGATTCGTGAGAAAATCATCAAACATGACAAATGGGCGAATAATTATTATATATCACGCCAACCGATTTTGATGATTCTTTTTATGATGAAAAGCAGGTACTTTAGGGGTTGGCGTTGGTTTTTAATTAAAAAGAGTTATTGATTCGCGCAGTCGGGTAAAAAGAGGAACCAACCAACAGTTCATTTCTTTAATTCAGTATAATTTAATATTTTCACATCTTATCTTTGATAACACCTAAATTCATTCATTTACACATTTCACACACCTAACCGTTGGCCGGATGAAATCTCTTCAAGTGGTAAGTCCGCCTTTGCACCTCATGTACCTGTATCATTTTGTTATTTTTCTTGTCAAATATTTGTTGAGCAGTAAAAAACTTTCTGTTAATCTAAAATTTGTATAAATGTCTAGAAAGTAAATACAATAAATTTCTCCAATCAAAGAAGAGTAAATGAGTTAACCGTAATGAGACGGAAGATGTAGAGTCTGTACGCGCGCACATACTGCAGCGTCAGTTCATAGAGAGAGACAGCGATAGGTTGCTTGTAACGGTTCCTTTACTACTTCACACCTCTATAGGACGTGCTACGAACGAGCATTAAGATGTTGTTGAAATGTACCAGAGCCGACTGTCATTCAGAGGGAGACAATGACAGCTGGCTCTGGATGTATTAGTCGTCTGTTTCCAGAATGCACCCGATGATGACGGTTATGACGTCACAGCTAGCGGTACCGTAGACAAAAAAGTCGGATAGACGAGTGCTCCCGCCACCAGGTGTTAAACTGAACTGTCGTTACTTCGTATTTCAAGCATAGAAGTAATATGTACTACCATGTATTAATAATTCTACGTAATTAAGTGACATGACTAGTGAGGCTAGCGCACACGTAATAATCATATTACTTGTCTTTTTTTTATTCATATTGGCATTTAAACACAACAAAATGTTAGTAATTAAAACAAATAACACAAAAAAACACAATTCGCACACGCGCGAGGGGTAGGTAGCTCAATTACACATACAATACGAACGTGGCTACGCGGTATTATATTCTTTGGCTACGCGACAGCGATACTAACGCTACTGAGCTGGGCGTCAGCGGGTGTAGGGTGAGGCGCGATGTGCGGAAGCGCGGGCCGAGGTAGCGGCAAACCAGAAGAAGACAAGTAATACCTATTTGCAGGTGGATACACTGGTGTTGGCACCGCGTTCCGGCAGGCAGGAAGATGTTGTAATGGGATGGGATGACTGCTGCCGACAAGGATCCAGCAGGTGACGTAGCAATCATATCAGACTTCAGATACAATCAAATAATTTATATAGGAGGCACATGTCCCAAACACACGCAACATTTACATAAACATTGAATTTTTTTTTAACCTACAACATCTGTGATGTCCGCCCATTACACCGGGTGAACTAGGTGCCATGTCAGTGCTTCCCTTCATTTCATGTCGGCTACACCGAACTGGACTGAAAACACGAACTATTTACATAGCCGTTTTGACCAACGTTTCATTGAGTGCGGTTGTACCAACCCGGGCGGGATAAACCCTACCACCTAGAAAGGTAAGAAAACTTACAGTTTTACGTGGAATTCAAACCACGGTCAGCCTCCAACGGTCGACCGGTCACCTATCCAATTACTGACCGCACTCAGGATCCGACCGCACCACTGAGCTACCGAGGCTGACAATATCCGCAATAACCGATACGTCCGTCTTTGCACCTCTATAAAATATTACTTGTGTATATTTTTATCGTCTCTGTAAAACAATTTAAACATTCCATTATTAATATGAAAATATTTATAACAAATATGAATATGCCTTGCATGGGTGGCTGTGCCGAGGGACCAATGGTGCAGTCGATAGAGCCAAAATCACCTCTCCTCGCGAAACCACGCTCAGTTAGGTGCCATGCCAGCAGATTTGCGGACTGTTGCTAGGCTGTCTAGCCCGTTAATACGACGCTTGAAGACACCCAGGTTAAAGGATTCAGGAAATACACTCGCCGGAAGACAGTTCCACACTCTAGCGGTGCGACAGAGAAACGATTTAGAGAACCGATGGGTTCTCAGAAGCCCAATGTCAACAACAAAAGGGTGCTGAGTCTCTCTGCGACGAGTCATGCGGAGATAGGACGGGTGGCAGGGAATAAGGGATGCTAGTTCCGCAGAGCAGCGTCCGTGATAGTATCTGTAAAACAGACTAAGCGAACCCACAAATCGTCTGTGACTCAGGGACTCCAGACCATCTGTAAGTTTCGGGTCACCAACAAGACGGATGGCTCGGCGCTGTATCGAGTCCAAGGATGCTAGCAGATAATGGGGACTACCCTCCCAGATGTGACTGCAGTACTCCATCACCGGCCTAATCTGTGTTTTGTACAACAGGAATAGTTGAGCCGGTGAGAAGAACCGCCGATTGCGGAAAAGTATTCCCAATTTTCTGGATGCAGTTTTGGCCTTAGACTCGATTAGTTGCCGGAAACCCACGTCTTTGGAAATAGTGGTGCCCAGGAGGTCCAGGTGTTCCGAGACAGGTACGACGCTGCCTTGGAAACTTGCTTGGAAAGGAAAGGGATCGACCTTAGCAGATAATGCGCAGCACTGAGTTTTGCTAACGTTGAAGGCGACAAGGTTCTCCTGGCCCCATATAGCTACTTTTCCGAGAACGTTATCGACCTTATCAACAACTGAACGTTGAGCCTCCCTGTGCCGCGAATCTCTACTCTTCCAGTCCTTCACATAGCCCTCGTGCTCCGTGCTGTCGTCTGCATAGCTGTGTATCATGCCCAAGGACAGTAGATCGTTTATAAAGATTAAGAAAAGCGTAGGCGACAGAACAGAGCCCTGCGGAACACCAGCGTTAATTGGAAAGTCGTCCGATTCCGAACCATCGATGGTAACGAAAATGGAACGACCCGCCAAAAAGCTGGCGATCCAGGTGCAGAGTTTGGGTGGAATGCCGAAGGACGGAAGCTTGCCTAGAAGGCCTCGGTGCCAAACGCGTTCGAAAGCCTTGGAAATATCCAGGGCGACTGCCAGCGACTCCCCAAAATTGTCATGACATGAAAACAATTTTCATACAGTGTTCGTAGATTTTCATACTTACATTTTTGTATTTTCATATGTGTAGGTACCTAATGAAATGAAGGGAAGCACTGACATGGCACCTAGTTCACCCGGTGTTATGGGCTGACATCACGGATGTTGTAGGTGATGTAGCCAACAGTGTCAGTTTCCAGGAAAAATAACTTAACAAAAAAATAAATTATTGAAGTCCTGAAGAAAAGAGTGCTAAATAAAATTACAATGCAGGTGGACCTATTAGCAAGTCGATTGCCGAACACAATTGCGAAACTGCGAACTGGGCGGCTCACACGCAAGAGTGGGCAAAATCTCGGGTGGCCGAGTGGTTTGGGCATCGGCTTTTCATGCGAGAGGTCCGAGGTTCGAATCCGGTCGGCGTGAACCAATGAGTTTTTTCTGACGAAAAAATTTACGTGCATACCTACACCTGCTGCTTCGCCGTTCGGAACCGGTGCAAAACTGTAGGTCCCTTCCCTAGGCCCTTACTGGGTGGTAGGCTCAAATTGTAGCCGACTGGGTTGGTAACGCCGTACTGGATGTAAGATGGCCGCATAGCAGCCTCGGCTGTGTTCTCCTCTAGTCCAGTATAGCCAGCAATCCAGGGAAGTCTCCGGTGTGGCACCTACCTTCTCGGAGGTGATATTGGCTGGGTGGAGCATGCGCTTTGTCCCGTCCGACTCAGCCACCCAAACCGAATAACATAAAAAAAAATCTCGTCGAAACCCATCGACTGAAAACAGAAGAAGGCATGTGGAGCGAATTCGGTCCGCCTTCATTCGTCAGTACAGCGGTACAGCGGCGCTTCACGCATCTGTCAGCGCACCGCTGGACGTTCTAACTCTAATCAAGGTTCCGATCAGCCTGTATCGCGGCAGCGTGGCACGTGAAGCAGCTTGCCTTGAGTTACTTGCGATGCTTGCACAACTACCCGCTCGCCGCGCCGCCGCCGCCGGTCGGTTCACTTGCACTGCTTGGCTAGTCGTCGCAAGCCGGCGGCGGCGGCGGCCCTGCGGCGCCTCCAGACTGGTCAGGCAACCCTTCCTTCCGATTCTAGGGCACTGCTGGAACCTTGCCCACACGCGAAGTTCTTATCAATCTCGATGTCACGCAAGTGCCATACCCGTCACGCGTCACTTCGGTGAAGGGAAATACATTGACGTCTTCGCCCAATGAAACACTACTTCAGAAAATACGTTAGTAAAATGATGAAGGTTTATTGGAGGGTAACGCATTTTACGGTGACTAGAACTTTACTGAAAATTCATTGAAGGCTAGTATTGACGACGACGAAGCGAAATATGTTTCGATCCACGTTTAGTTAACGGTTCCTCATGTTTCAGGATGGCGTTTACATATTACTAGCTGTGCCCGCGGCTCCGCCCGCTCTCATATTTGACTTCTCTGCTAACCTCATAAGCCATTTAGCGTGATAGTAAGTAGCCTATAGTTGGTGGGAAGAATCAAGCTATCCGTAGAATTTTTTTTTAATTAAAATCGGTTCAGTGGTTCTCGAGTTATAAGCGGACAGACAGACATATATACATACATTACATACAGACAGAAAGCAGACGTTGGATTTTATTAAAGGTAAAGGAAAGGATAAGGAGGCTACGCAGGTACTTACACAAGTATGTATATACATATTATACGCAGGTACTTACACAAGTACTAGTGTATATTCTTTATTGAACACATATTTATACAAATTTGGCATAACAGGTAAGCTTAATGCCGTGAGGTATTCTATTCTAACAGGTGAGCTTAATGCCGTGAGGCATTCTATTCTAGTAATAGCATATCGAATAATAGATTGTTCATTTTACCCTCCCTAATCCCCCTCCCCCCTCCAACATTTCACGGAGGGGACCCTGAAATGTTGGGAAATACTCAGAAAAAAAATTATATTGAGTAATCGCTGATCAATGAAAATTTCGAATAAGTACTGACGAAGTGTACCTACTCATCTTCCACGGTCGTCGTACGAAGTGAATGTTGATTTAGTTATTTGGCATGAAAATAAACTTTACGCAAACCTCTTGTATTTGGTTATAAAATACGGTTATTACATACACGGGTGGTGACACGAGCAAACATCCATCGGTACTGGAAGTGGAGTTTGAACAAACATACTACGTAGTAGGCAGGCATTGTCGAAGTACTGGTATGGCGCGGCGCGGGGCAGGCGAACAAAGGAAAACTGGCCGCTCGCTACGAAGGTCGAAACGCTTCAGCGGGCTCCTGTAGCAATAGATTCGGTGGAGGAGTCTTACATAAGCCCACCTGGCTTGATTTGAGATTGATTTATATCAGTCTTCTATACAAATTGGAACTTATCGCGGTCTGTTTAAAATCGGGTATGTTTTGGTGAACTCCAAAACATACCCGATTTTGAAAATTCATATAAAATTCTATGTGCAGGCTATATAAAATATTCTTTACTTTATATACTCTTAAAATAAAGTATATTCTAGCTAGGTCACTTCGTACTCAAAGTAGTAAAAGTATCTAGTTTTAATACTTTAAATAAAGCTTAAGTTAGCAATTTTAGCAAAACAGCCCGTATTTGTCAATATATAAGTAAAATAAAGTTAAATAAAAGCTTATAAAAACATTGCGTTTTCCATAATAATAATTTTCCATGTCAAAAATTTTTTTTTTATTGAAAGCGGGACATATGGTGCCGAGCCACCCATAAGGTGTCTAACGACGCCCATGGACATTCGGTCGTATGCGGTGGTTGCCAATGCCATGCTGGCCTGATAGGTGCCCCCAGAGTGGCAGTGAAGGCTTCACCCCCGGCTCTCGACTTCGGTCGGGGGTTCCTTCGGGTGGACGGGTGGTGGCTCGGATCGGCTGGGGAAAGGTCGCAGCTTGTGTTTCCCATGGGATTTTTTCGGAAGAACGGACGTTCGACAGAGCAGCTATGGGGCCTCGATCTGGCATACATGATCACTGTACTCGCAAGAGTGCAGGTAGTAGACGTCTGGATTTTGTAGCCGAAAGGCTGGTATCTCTGGACGTCTATAAACAAAAAAACGTAAATCAAATAAAATGATAGAAAGAAAGTTGGCCTGATAGGTGCCCATTCACGGCCCTCTTGAAGGGTATACTCCGTAAAATCCAATTTTAAATTGTTATATTGCAAACAAATATATAAATTTACTTCTTTAGGTGCGAATGTCTACTCGAATGTCTACACAATCTTTCGGTGCGACCGCTCCACTACCCACGCTTACACTCCTAATGGGCCCCTCGTCCCCGCGCGCTGTAAAGCCTTAATGCTTCTGCAAGCTACAAGGTCGATGAGCATGCTCTTGAAATAGTTTGCATCGTAAACAGTGTCAAAAGTCATTTTTACTCTACAACTCTCAACTACATACTACTCAGAGGCCGGTACTTAAAAAGAATAGCCCCACTGCGTCTCTCCCCGTGCATGTCGTCAAAGGCGACTAAGGGATAATTTTTTTTTTTTTTTTTTTTATTTATATCGGTAAACATACAGTGCAGATACATATTAAATAAACATACAATTATAACTACAGGACACCAATTACAAGTTTACAAATTTAGGTTCAAATTTAGAGAGAAAAAAAGCGAAAATTTAACACAGATAATGAAGACAACAGACATTTAAGTGGTAGTATTCGACAATGCCTGAATGCCGAAGTACTCAAAATAGCGATTTTGCAGATTCTTTTTTTCATGAGTAGGGGCGGTCCGTTCATAAATTTTTTGAAAGAATACCACCCTTAAGAGGGGGAAATTAAGGGATGAATACTTTCACACTAAGGATTTTTTTCAATCACCTACTTCCCGTCAAAAATATTATGTGATATTACTAAAAATAGTGAAATTACCGTGTGGGGCCGGTACTTAAAAAGAATATCCCCACTGCATCTCTCCCCATGCATGTCGTAAAAGGCGACTAAGGGATAAGGATGAGATGCCGTGCTAAAGGGCGACAGGCTTGCCACCTCTCACCTTGACACGGACCTTCGACCGAGTCGTGCAGCAGGTGGGTCTTCGTGCCTTACTTGCTGCTTGATAGGTTATCTTGTCCGAATACTTTGCTAAACGTGGTGGTTGATGTTGTGTTGCAATTTTCCAAAGTTCTAGCAGCACAACACCGATTACTCTGCTTACTGATTGTCGGGATACAGCGTGTGTGGTATGTATGTATGTAACTCTCAACTACAATCTATCGGATATCTATAAACATTCAAAGCTTCAAGAGGATCGCTCAAGTCGTTTAGTATAGCTACAGAATTACGGACTTACGGACAGACATCTTATGCCAGCATCGCTGGGTACGGAACCCTAAAAAGTAGGCGTTTATCAATTCGACCCGTATGTATTTTTACGTACGTTTATTATACTGGAAACAGAATGTGTTGAAGGAAGAAATCTTCACAATAATGTATGTAAGATTTGAATATAGTTTTGTATTGAGGAGTAGTTTTATAAAAAAAACTATTTTAAAAAATATTGCACCGAATTAAAAATACAACTAGAACTGAAAAGTGTTAAATAATATTTTGATTCATATTCGGACCCTTGAGTTAAAGGGGGTACAAAAGCACGAAAGGGGTCCATATATGGGGTATCTCGTTTCAGATATGCTTTTGTACCGCCTTCAACTCAAGGCACCTCAAGGGTCCGAATATGAATAAAAATATGATTTAACACTTTTCAGTTCTAGTTGTTTTTTTAAGTCGGTTAAAAACGCCTCTACTCACGGTGGTCGTGGCGTTTTAGATTAGGGTAGAGTAGAGGTTAGTCGGAACGTAGATACATACACACACAGCTCCACAAACAAGTGTGAGTAAAGTTGTTTTTATTATACAATGACTGTGAATAGTAATCACAGTAATTTATAAATATTTACAAAATATTGCGTCAACATTCTTGAAAGCGCTATTTACATAGGCTAGACGAAATATTGTCTCTGAATATAGGCTATATTGAAATTCAATATGTGTAAATACGATTTGGACTGCGAAGCTGAAACGATAGTTCTAATCTGTACCGTAATTTAGTGAAAACACATCGCCTTATGTACGTTTTACGCGGTAACTATAATTATACGAGTACTCTGAAATGTTTCATACACTGATTAAATCAACTACATATAATACTGTAGCACAAATAAAGCTATTGCCTGACATAAGTATTGACTCTGAATCCATCCGTCATAGGTATTGGTATCTCGCACAAGCCCCATAATCCCATAAAGGCTTTTATACGGAACTTACCAAGTATAAATCGAAATTCCAGCCGCGATGCGCGATTATTCGTTCACCGAGCACACCTATACTTGTGCCACGCCACGCCACGCCACGCGCCGCCCAAACTCGCTGACGGTCAGGGTCAGTATGAGGCTCCCGCGAATACGGCACCCACGATTATGCAATTTTGCTCAAATATTGACGTTTTTGTGTTTGACCTGTCGCAAGCTTGTCGCGGAGACACTGAGATCTACGCGTGCGAACATATCTCGCAATAGGCTACGACGACGCTGCAGATGTGTGGGCAGAGTTTGCTCTGCAAAAACATACCATCGTCCACATTCTGGTGGCGGGGTCACGTGTGTGGGCTATTTATTGGCGAGCGAGTGAGCCGTGACTTTGGTCCATTTCTTCTTTTGGAGGGTTTATGTTTACACAAGTACATAGTTTCAAATTCCAACAGATCTGGTTTACTAGTCTCTTTTCAATTCTATACGATTGGGGCACTAGGGCTTTTTATGTAAACCAACATGGGCGGCCGTGTCGAAAGATCAATGGTGCACTCACCAGAGATACTGCACTCGACATAGCCAAAATCACCTCTCCTCTCGAAACCACGGTCAGTTAATCATGCCAGCAGATTTGCAGAGTGTTTCTAGGCTGTCTAGCCTGTTAATGCGACGTTTAAAGACACCCAGGTTAAAGGATTCGGAAGACACACTCGCCGGAAGACAGTTCGACACCTTAGCGTCGCGCCAAAAGAAACTATTTTGAGAACCGAGAGATTCTCAAAAGCCCAATGTCAACAACAAAAGGGTAGGTACTGAGTCTCTCTACGACGAGTGCTGAGGAGATAGGACGGGTGGCAGGGAATAAGGGAAGTAGGTAACCTAAAGGAAATTTTTAACACACCGGCCTGTGTTCCAATACAATAAAACAATACATATTTGCTCATTGTATTATATATAATACATGCACTATACTCGATATACGACACTACTTAACCCCAGGCCAGGAGAACTATGAAACTGACGTGTATTTTTCTAATAGCCTTTTCCTGACTAACGTACTAACAAGCTTTTGGTAGATACAATTTTTCATTTATCATTAAAATGGGGATTATTTCTGAGTTGGTTGAACTGTGGAAGTACTTGATAGGTTTGAGCAACTAACAGTAACAAACAGTACTTATAACCGCCTCTACAAACGGACAGCTGCTTCTGGGTGACCAACTCTACGTATTGCTGGGTCTGTGCTAACCACATAGTTGAGTTTATTTTAATGGTTAGATGTCCCAACAAAGAAGTTATATCGATACCGTATGAGTGAGGCATTGTAGTACAAACGACCTCCAGATGTGGAAATAATGATTGTGGCCACTAGTTTTGGCATGAGGACATTACATTCGACTCAAGACTGTCATTTCTACAGATGTTATTGCAACAATGGTACATGAACATGACTGAATACAGCAACTCATATCAACGGAAGAATACAGTCGCCTCTTATCGGAAGTCGTAAGTAATTGTTTGTCGACTGCATACTGATAAAATGACTCTGGACCTTAACGTGTAGAGAAGTTGAGTACTATGGGGCTGATATTAACAAATTATTGTTAAAAGCCCTAAAAATTAATTAAATTGTTTTTATTAATAAAACCGTTTAAAATCATAATAACTTGGGGACATCAATTAAGACAAAAATAAATTGTTCAATAACTGTTTTGTTCCGCAAAGAAAGACACAAAGATAGAAAAAAATATTTTCGATTGACGGATGTAAATACATAATATAACGATTGAGTATAATAATTATTTTGTCTATGAGGGCTGATACGTATTATAGAGCCTATGAATTGATAGGCAAAATACCATTACCAGACACTAAGTCGGCCGAACCAACATATTATATTGACGACTAGGCCGGAATCCACTTCGCCTGTTTTACTTTAGTCGATTGTAAGTAACTCCTGTTGCTTAATTAAGTTATGGATTTATCACGATACTCTAAAATATAATTTTGCCCTAGCCAGATAATGAGGAGGGGTACTCACCCTTCTTGTTGATGTCCCACAAGACGACAGTGCAGCCGAGCCTGGCGAGCCGCAGCGCGAGCAGACTGCCCAGCCCCCCGCCGCCGCCGGTCACCACCGCGATCCCTCCCTTCAGATCTTTCTTGGGATATCCCACGATCCAGCGGTATATCGCTTGCACTATTTGCACCGCGCACGAAAGCAAGAACGAGATCACGTCGAAGGCCGTCTGAACGACCGTGTACTTGTCTCTCATGCACTCGGGGATCTCCCTCGTGAGCGGACCGCGCCCGTTCACGTACTCCTGCCCTTCCATCGACATCTTGGACGGATTCTCTTCCGATATCCTTCTATAGCATAATAGTGTCGCGGCCGGCGTCTTCAGCGCACGGGTCGTTCCCCTCTACTCGCACATCGCCTCGCAGACTGCGGCTTATCTGCAACAACAATAGGCAATACGTCAGCGTGGAGCAACGCGATGCGCGCGTCGATTTAGGGCTACCGCAGACGACCGACTGTCCACCGACTTTATTATTTAATTGAGTTGGATCAGGTTGGAACTTTCACTGAGGTGCGCCCACGAACGATTATTCTTTCTCTCACTCTGCAGGTAGCGGCGCAGTCAGGAACAAAGGAGAATAAAACGAGTTGGCCGACTAAAACCGACGGCGCGGCCGCTGTAGGCGAAGAAGTCGGCGGTCGGTCCCAACTACAGACACGGATCCGATCCGATTTTTAAGCTGGGACCACGCCTCCCAACTTTTAGAAAAAACAGTACAACTACTAGCATGATTCTCCGACTCAACTCAATTCGCCGCCGACTTTTTCTTCTCCTTTGTTCCTGAGCGCGCACTACCTGCAGAGTGAGAGAGAGAGAATAATCGTGGATAATCGTCCGTGTATCTCAACGACTATGCCCGACTCGATGTCGTTGGACAGTCGGTCGTCTGCGCACTCCCTTACGAGTCTAACGAGTATGCGCAGGCGCAGACGCATATGAGGACAGGTGAATTGTACCAGCTCGTATTCCAAACACTCGGGCTCTTTGATTGCGTCGCATTCGTTGCGCAATCTAGGTCTCGATATAACTCTACCAAGTTAAGGTCAGAAGTCTGCTAAATGTTTACAGTGGTCGTTTTAAGATTATATTTAGCGCGTAGGTCAGGACCTTGCCTCGCACTGAGTGTGTTAGCTTAGTGATTGACTATTTCAGTAATCAGAACGTACATAAATGACAAAAGTGTATGGTGAATAACTCTTAATAACTGTAGATGTCCTACCTAAAACACTTATATTGTAAATTTTCAAGGATACAAAAGTTAAAAAATTCAAATATTTTTTAACTTTTGTATCCTTGAAAATTTACAATATACCAACCAAAATTGCAATTACCCACGAAATCATAATATTTACATACATACTATCTAAATTGTCAATGAGACAAATGGCTAGTGTCGTTAAAAAGTGTAGAATAAAAGGCTGGAAAAAATGCATTCAGAGGATTCCTCCCAAAGTTGACTGTATCTATATTCCATCACCGGAATAAAATGTGAAACTCCGGCCTTCATTCGAACTATGTTCTAAAAGATTGAACTAATAAATGTCATTGACCTGTTCATGTCACAATTTTCAAATCTGGAATGTCTTCTTCGTTCGATGACAAACCAGTACCATTCAAATTGCGAGCAGCGAGAACTCAAGCATCTCAGAAAACGTGGCTCAGATGAGAGCATGCGCGCGCAAGCTCTTGCAGCGAGCGTCGCGCTAGCCGGTGGCGGGTGGCCGCAATAGTCCGGCCGTGTCGCAATAGAGCCGATACTCAGCGGAATGTTCGTCGAGTTGACCACGCGCCGCGCCGCGCCGTCCAAGCGGAGGACATCCAGTTCGCCGCAACACCCGGTGATACCCATTCATACTCTCCTAGAGTCATGATGCCTTGCTTACCTACTACTAATGGCAAGCACGCTCGCTCGCGTGTCAGTTGTACTCGGGCATGCCACACAACAGCGATCGGCGGCAGTCCTCCGCGGCCCCGCCACGGCGTGCGTTTTTTTTTTCGCACTCTGTGTATGGAGCAAATTGCAATTTGGAGCAATTCGCTGAAATTAACGGTTTTGCAAGCTAGCATATAACCTACCCCGAGATTGTACACTAGGTCTCAAGACAAAAATTACATTTTGACATTATTACATAGACTATAATGTCACTCGACCATATTATATCAGGTGGGCATTTGCTAAGTAGTAGTCATAATTAGCACTTCAATAGATTAATATCTTGTTCTGTGTTAGGTTTCTGCATTTCGGTGTTGTTTGACATTGACCGTCATCTAACTCTATCATATACCTAACTTAATATTTTATATCAACGAATGAAACACGTATCGATACATTATATATATTTTTTTTATGTAATCTGGTATGGATGGCTGAGTCAGAGGGACCAAAGCACATGCTCCGACCAGCCAATATCACCTCCGAGAAGGTAGGTGCCATATCGGAGACTTCTCTTTGGATTGCTGGCTATACCGGACCAGAGAATACATCCGAGGCTGCTGTGCCTCGGACCTCTCGCAAGGGAAGCCGAGACGCCTAAACCACTCGACCACCCGCCGCTAGAAAAGTGTAAGCACATCATACGTTAGTCCTTTGAATACATTCGTGACCTGTTAGACCTGCTTTCGTTACGTTGTGTGCGAGCGCTCGTATGCACGTTCTACTCTTGATACCCGTATATTGGCTTTGTGGTTCACTTGAACTTTTCGGAACTCCGTATGAATTATTGACCTTCATTCCCCTCTCCTCCGCCAACTCGACCTTCTTGTTTCCGGTTTCTTCGGTCAATAACGCGGACTTTTCATTAGACACTTGTATCACTTCCTGTCTGTGGCTTTGGAAGTGCGTTCTTCGTTGGTTCACAAGAAACGTTCACCTTTATCTCTTTTATTTTTATTTTTATAGAAAGCTCGTCATGTGGTCCCGAGTCACCCATTAGGTTTCTAACTACACCAATGGGCATTCGGCCGCATGCAGGGATTGCGAATGTCATGCCTGTCTGAAAGGTGCCTTCACTCACCACACATACACGCCCCTCTTAAAGGACCCGAGACTTTACTTGAATGAAAAATATGTGGTTAGGCATTCTTCTACAAATTACCTCTTGAAGCCTTCCCGGATATCGCCATTCAAATGATAGTATCTAGAACGATAAAAAAGGTATGGATCCCGAACCCTATCCTCGCCAGCGTAACACGATATAAGTAAAAGCATACTTGTTTCATTGGACGGTCGCGCGCTGGACCGTCAGTCTGGTATCGGCCGCGTTCGCAGAAACCTCTTTAAAATGCCCGCATTCTCTGTGTTTACGTGTAAAATAAAAACACTACAGCCAAGTTTAGTGTGCACAATAGTGGAATATCTTATCATCGGTAAGTACACTCCGCTCCCCGCAACTCGGCGACGCTATTTCTCATACAAGCATTTGACAGTCCGGCGTCCATACCTTATTTATTGTTCTAGGATAGTATGTAGCTCAATGTAAAGCGATAAAAATGAAGCGTTAGAAAGAAATTAAGTCCAGTCTGGCGCTACGCTTATTGTTAGTGAACGCATAGGCAGTATTTCGACTGTTATTTTACAACGGTAGAGTTCTCTTTTCCAAATACTTTTTTTAAGGTTCCGTATCCGTATCTCTTGAACCGTAATAGGTAGCCCGTTGAAATTTTCACAGAATAAAATAAATGTACCCAAAAAAAATTGTGAAGCATTTCAACTAATCATGAATTTTAACTAATATGAAGCATTTCATAAACACTCCATAGATGGCGTGAGTGGCGCTGATCATTACATGGCGATACGGAACCCTCGGTGCGCGAGTTCGACTCGCACTTGGCCGGTTTTTAACTTCATGAGAATAAAGTATACCTACCTAAAAGAAACTATAACTTGGTTTGCCACGTCAAAAACCGCACATGAACAATGGACGAAGGTCTAGGTAGCATTAATGTTAGTGATCAATGTATTGTCTGTAGGTCAACGAACGATCTTATTGGCAAGCGTAAAGTGAATAAAGTTTGCTGCATCATTGTCTACAATAGCACCTGTTGAGAATAATATTATGACAATCACTTCCAGATCCTACACGCTTCTATTGTATGCAGAAATGGATAGCCAAACAATTCACGGTGACAAGCTATTGACAGTGATTATTCTGTTACTGGTACTACTACAAATAATATAATATCACAGAATGCTTATTAGCAAATAAGTTTTTGATGTACGAGTATAATATATCAATCAATACTAATAATAAATCTGTAAGGGATGGTCATGGAGTAAGTTATGTACTTTGTTTCATGAGATATTGTGTTTGTAGACTCTATGCTCTGACTCTATGTATGATACTAAAACTAAATTGACGATTTTTATAAATATTTTCTGTGTGTATGTATGTTCCTCCATAACTCATAAACCGATAATCCGAATTCGATGAAACTTAGTACAAGCACATTTAATTATACGTGACACAGGATAGGCCAAATCAATTCCAGTTCCGGTTACGGTAAGATGTGGCTCTCATAAAAACCAAATTGTTCCGCGCGCCGAATTAAGGTACGGTAGCGGGCTTACTTACTTTCTTCTTTTTAAATACGAATTACAAAAGCTAGTATGTTATATGTACATACCATAGGTTTTAATACAGGCTGTTGACAGCGCTGGTATGACATACTGAAAAGGTTACTCCTTTCAGTATTACATTGCGTACACGTAAAACTGAATAACTTTTGTTTTACAATTTTGTATTTTATCATAATACATTTTCAACCGACTTCCAAAAAGTAGGAGGTTCTCAATTCGGCTGCATGTTTTTTTTTTGTGTATATGTTACTTGATTTCTCCGCCAATTCTAAACCGATTTTGCAGATTCTTTTTTTCATGAGTAGGGGTGGTCCTTTCATAAATTTTTTGAAAGAATACCACCCTTAAGAGGGGGAAATTAAGGGATGAATACTTTCACACTAATGATTTTTTTCAATCACCTACTTCCCGTCAACAATATTATGTGATATTACTAAGAATAGTGAAATTACCGTGTGGGGCCGGTACTTAAAAAGAATATCCCCACTGCATCTCTCCCCATGCATGTGGTAAAAGGCGACTAAGGGATAAGGACAAGATACCGTGCTAAAGGGCGACAGGCTCGCCACCTTTCACCTTGGCACGGTACTTCCACCGAGTCATGCAGCAGGTGGGTCTTCGTGCCTTACTTGCTGCTTGATCGATTGAATCTTGTTCGAATACTTTGCGAAACGTGGTGGTTGGTATTGTGCTGTAATTGACCAGAGTTCTTGCAGCACAACACCGATTACTCTGCTCACCCCGATTGTCGGGATTTAGCGTGTGTGATATGTATGTATGTATGTATACACGGTGTTAACTTTAATGGGCGACATTCCCGAAAGGGGGTTATTCTGGGTCACATACTGATGCCGAAAAAGGGGGTAAGGTTTTTTTTTGAGCTTTGGTTTTAAAATTTTCAATTTCTATATTTGGTATAAAAACATGGTATTTCGTAATAGGAATCGCACTGCATTACCAAAAAAATCGAAAGCTGGGTAATTTTTCAAATAAACCAAAAAATTCACATTCATATCGACACGATACAACAGCTAGCGGGCGACACGTAGTCAGTCAGCTGGGTACGCACGGTCGCAGGCGCGCGGCGCGCGGCGGCGCTCGCTACACCATTCCAAAGAGAAATTGTCGCTGAGGTAAAATTATTAATAAAATATGCAATTTTTTTAAAACTATTTTAGATTTTATTTTTAAGTACCACAAAATAATCAGTATACGAAATGGTTTATTATTCAGTAATAAAATTGAAATGTCGCGCAAAAAGTTAACACCGTGTATATAGTGAAATAAAAAAAACTGTTAAAAAAAACATTGAACCGACTTCTCTAAAAAGTATTAAATAATATTTTGATCTTGAGTAGAAGGCGTTACAAAAGCACACCTGAAAATGTATAGCTGGACCCTTTTGTGCTTTTGCACCGCCTTCTACTCAAGATCAAAATATTATTTAATACTTTTTAGGGAAGTCAGTTGAATGTTTTTTTTAAAAGAGATTTTATCCAAATAAAATGTCTAGTTTTCAGTTTCACGTGCCTCTTTAAGTATTCCATAGCATGCTGTGGACAAGTAATGAGAGATTTCCTGCGTAGCCACCTTGTATACGCCCATTTGACAGGCGATACGCCCAAACTCATCGGTCTATAGACAGCGGCATTGACTAAATTTCAATGGGCGAACGTCAATGCCGAATCAAATATAGGTGAACATGTTTTAATTGAATAAAAAAAACTCATTGTATCAATAAATAAATTCAATGCGATTTCCTATCGCGGTTTTTAAATTCACATGATCTATATGACTGCTTATATTAATAAATTATCAAACTAATCATTAAATGATAAGGATTAAGAAGATCAAACACATTTATTTAACTAATCTATACCTATTAATATATCTACTTTAGATATGATTTGTAAGGGCAACATCCGCCCGTTTTTAGGTTTCCGTACCCCGTACGGAAGCCTATTACTAAGCCTACCACGTCAGTCACGTCAGCCAACGTACAACGGACCGTCTTGAGGTCTCAGTGCGGAGAATGGCCCACCCGCCTTCCCAAGAGGCTGGGCAGCAAACAACAACAACAACAACGTCAGTCACGTCAGTCAGTCCGTCTGTCCGTCCGTTCGTCCGTCCGATGGCTGTATCTTTGGAACCGTAATAGCTGGCCGGTTGAATTTTTTACAGAATATGTGTTATTTTGGCGGATATAACAACACATAATAAAAAAATTAAAAAGTGAAAAGTTAAGGGGGGTCCACAAGATACGTGTTTTTTCAAGGTTTTTTTTTGTGGTGCTGAAACCTCTGTGCGCGTGTCCGACTCGCACTTGGCCGGTTTTTTTTATATCACCACACCCGAAGGAAGGTTGATCAAAATGACAATGAAAATAATATTCCGTGTTTTCCGCTCAGCTCAGTGTTGCCGGCGTGACCAAGCTCGATCGGTGATTCGTAGTTAGTAGTAATAAATTAGATTTACTTACATACCTAAAGGAAAAAAGAAACTTGTCTGACCTCTTTTTAGGGTTTTGTGTAAGTTGAAAATAAAATATGTTTCTAATAGGTTGAGTAAAAACCCATCCAGATTATTACTATTTTTTAATATTATTTATTCTATAAATATGATAGGTAGCATGCATAAATTTTGCGCTGTCCGAGGCGATTATTCCAAAACAATAATAAATAGCTCAATAAATGTATAAACAAATTTAATATGAGAGTAGTCCCTTTAGTAAATACGGCATGCAACTATTAAAGAAAATCGCATTGAGTGAGAAAACACCTCAGCGGCAGGGTGGCGTTGCGGCACGAGGTGAGACCCCGGGAGGAACGGCAGCGCGGCGGCGCCGGCGCGGCGGCGGCGGTGATGTGCAAGCAGGAAATTACTACGAAACCCTATGTTTGTGAACAAAATTCCCACTTAACAGACTTTTTCAAACTAGAATGACTGGGCTGGATCGATGCGAACCGGACTTGCTGCGTGGACAAAAGATGCATGTAGAAACATACATACGATAGGAGATAAATATAGTTATACAATATATGGCTACCACATTATCTACTAGAGATAATATAATATAATATGTAGGTTTAATAATTTTGCAGGATTAGAAATATTGTTTTTTTATCGAACTGACACTTGGATAGTCACTAAATACTTGTAATAATGTTAATGAAATAAAAATACCCTGCGAAATTTCTTGTCGGTTCTTCTTCGTGGCTGTAATCGAACCGTGTAGAACAAATTGTGACAAGTTCGAGTGCAGTCTATAAGAATTCTCAATAAACAATAAACAACATAACCCGTGACATCGGCCCATAACACCTTGTTCCTGCCGGCACTAGGTGACATGACTGACACAGCTTCCCTATGCAATTTCGATTTTGCCGAAGTAGGCTTTCTCTGCCGGCCGCCGCGCCGCCGACACCACTGTCCGAATGGCCACGGCTTACGTATAATGTACTTTCTCCAGTTTGTTTAATGAGACGATTTCTCCACATTTTATCAATGAACACCTCGCGGTCGTAGCGCCGAATTCGTAGAGATGTTGCGCCTACGCACCGCATACCGCACGGTTGTGTTGTGACTTGGGAGTAAGTGAGTGCATAAATATTACGGTACACTAAGTTCCAGAAACAAGAAGAAAGATAAAATTAAGATTTTATCACATTTTCCGAAAGGATTCTATATTTTAAACCTTACGTTCTATGTATTCTAAACCCTAGTGTGGGACTGGTCAGATTTTCTCGGGTTTACGTCTCGGTGTGTGTTGCATATTTTTTTATGATCAGTTCATTATGTTGATGGGATATTATTTATACAGAATTAATTATAAAATCTGCAGTTAATTATTGCAAAATAATAATCAATAAATATAATTTAAGACTTGTATGGAAGTGCAATACCTAGCAATTACTAAGGTAATAAAATTATTGAAATTAATTGCTTCTTTTATCACAAGGAACAATAATGATTGTGGTCAGTCAGTCAGCGTGTATGTGCCCACTGCTGGACATACGCCTCTCCAATTTGCCTCTAGTTCTCCCGGCTTTCCGCCGACGTACTTGATGCCGTCGCCCCACCTGGCGGGTGGTCTTCCCACACTCTATTTTCCTGTCCACGGCCGCCATTGTAGGACACGGTTACCCCAACGGCCGCGTCGTTGTGTCTTCGGCTGACGTGCCCATCCCACTGCCACCTGAGTTTAGCCACCCGATTGTGGACAGACTTCGTTGTAAATAAACAAATTCTAATATGAACCCCTAACTAAGACCCACCTAAAATGGAAACGAAAATGGGTACAGCAGAGGTGACATTCTGTAGAAGTACAAAAGTGCTAAAAGCGAAACAGTAAAAAGCACAATAGAAAATCATAAAACTAAAAAAAAAACAAAAAAAAACAAAAGTTTCGATATCTTTATGTATCGATGACGTTCGACCGTTTGTCCGATTTGCATAGGAATTGACGATCGGAAACGACCTTCGTGTGACGAAATCTTAACAAATTCAATGCGTTACAACACCGCGCGTAGAAACGTTTAAACTTCGAATCAGAAGCCGCCAACCTTCGCCTTCGAATCGAGCCTGCAAAAATAGCCGTCTCGTATGCACAGCATACCGATGAGCGGCTTCTTTCGTTCGAGAAACGCATAACACGAACATAAAGCCGCAATAGTTACGTATTAACAATGAACTAGTCGTGTTCGCTCAAGGTTCCTAGCAGGTACCTATTTCATTTCTCCATTTAATTTATTTTTAATTCTCCATTTTCTCTTTTCTGTAATAGTACTTAGGCCCTCTTGTACCAACACGAGTTTAAAGTTAAGTAGCGAGTTATGGATTTAAACGCGGTTCGCACAGTCAACGGGTGCTAGCTTAACGAGTTAAACTGGTTTATATATTAAATTTGTGTTGGTGCAAGTGGGCCTTAGTCTATAGTCTAAGAACAGAATATTTCTCCAAGGGGGTTGTACAAGGTGACGCAAAACTAATGTCATCATATCAATTGGCTGCCATTTTGTTAGAAACGAAAAAAACAATTGGCTCTGTTTTCACGAAATATTTATTTGAAGGTGTAAAATTGACATTAAGTTGAAAAAAAATCATTATTATAACACCCGACTGCAAAAAAAATTTTGGGAACAAGGAAATATCAGTAGAAAATACTGTAGTCGGGCTATCTGTCTATTCGAATCCAACTACACGCCCGACTACAGCATACAAACAGGCTACGCCGTGTGTAGTGATAGATAACGCACGTTTTTAGGGTTCCGTATCCGGTACGGGACCCTATTACTAAGCCTTCGCCGTCTGTCTGTCTGTCTGTCCGAGGGCTGTAATGTTTTCTGTTCACGCAGCTCGACTGTGGAATTCACTACCACACTTTATCGGATATTGCAAATCGCTTCCTTTAAAACCGCCTTCAAAAATGTATTAAATAAAAAAAATCGAACCCTAGAGTAGAAGGCGGTGCTAAAGAATGCTACACAAATCACAGTATCTCTTGAACCGTAATAGATAGCCCGTTGAAATTTTCACAGAAAAAAAAAGTTTTAAAAAACATAAAACCGACTTCCTAAAAAAAGTAAAACTAAAAAACTATTTAAAATAAAAATATAAAAACCGCCTTCAAAAATATATGAAATAAAAACCTAAAAAAAAAACGAACCCTAGAGTGGAAGGCGGTGCTAAAAAGGCTACACAAATCACAAAGGATATTATCATCCGCTCATGTTTTCTTTCATGCATCATTTTTGCTTGCTTTAGCACCGCCTTCAACTCTAGGGTTCGTTTTTTTTTTTAGGTTTTTATTTCATATATTTTTGAAGGCGGTTTTTATATTTTTATTTTAAATAGTTTTTTAGTTTTACTTTTTTTAGGAAGTCGGTTTTATGTTTTTTAAAACTTTTTTTTTATTTCACAGTTTTTTTTAGTAATTTTTTGCTATTAATGTACTCGGCGGAATCGCTCGGCCTTCGGCCTCGCGATTCCGCCTCGCTTTCCAATCCGATCTTGACCCAATTAAAATAGGACCACGTCAGCTTCGATAGCTCAGTGGTGCAGACAGTCAACTGTCGCTATTGAATTTTAAGCAACGCTGGGTGCGGTCAGTACTTAGATGGGTGACCGCTGACCGTTGGAGGCTGACCAAGGTTCGGATTCCTCGTAAAACTGTAAGTCCCTTCCCTCGTAATCTTACTTGGTGGTAGGGTTTAACCTTCCCGGGTTGGTACCACCGCACTGAATTAAACGTCGGTCGAAACGGCTATGTAAATAGTTTGTGTTTTCCGACCAGTTCAGTGTAGTCAGCACGATCAAAGGGGGAAGCACTGACATGGCACTGGTGTTATGGGCTGACATCACGGACGTTGTAGGTGATGTTGCAGAACTTAGTAGAATGGACAGACATAAACGTGTTACGGAAGCCTACTTTTATTATAAAATAACCGTCGGAGGACCTTGGTTGAAAATTGTAAAATTTAGTAGAACGGATAGACATGCATATGTTACGGAACCCTACATTCATTTTGCAGAACTTAGTAGAATGGACAGACATAAACGTGTTACGGAACCCTACTTAACAGTTGCACTCCGGGAGTGCCGGCAGATCCCGTGCCACTCTAACTTAACCCTTAACGCAATGACTTAAGGTTTCATTTTAAAAATGACGCTGACGCGATGTCGCGAGTTATACATTTTTACCCACCTAAAAAAGTGCCAAGAGCCGCTAAAGAAGTTTTCACTTCAAAAACCTCAGGGTTATCCCCTTTCAAATAAAAAAAAAAAGAATTTTCAAAATCGGCCCACAATTGACGGAGTAATCGCGTAACAAACATCCAAAAAAAGAAAACATACCGTCGAATTGAGAATCTTTTAGGTCTAAAGTAAATTTCTCGTGAAGACAAATGCAACGAGCTCAAACACGATGGGTTTATCATGTGTAGTTTAGGAGTTCCTATGGCCACCTTCTGTCTCCATCATCAAACCAGCTCGATGGTACTCGGTACAGTAGGTACTGGCCAGGTACCATAATAAATTAAGCGCCGGTCGGAAAAGATAAAAAATTTCAAATTTAGAATATTCATGAAACAAGGGTCCGAATATGTATCACTAGTATATCGATTCATGTATTTCAACAGGACAGAGAAAATTTCAAAATATTAGGTATTTAATACTTTTTAGTTTTTTTTGTTTTGTTTTTTGGAAATCGGTTTAATATTTTTTAAAACAGTTTTTATTTCATTCTTTTTAGTAATATTACATAAAAAAGAATAATCGAAATCGAATAATCGAAATCGATTGAAGTGGTACAGAATTATTCGCCATATGTGTCAGACTGCAAATTGCTGAATAAGTCCACATCACAAATGTTTTGCTGAAGGTAACCACACACCATACTAATTTATCAAACTGAAAATTGCCGAAAACGACCACATCACAAGTTTTGCTGAAGGTAACCACACACCATAGTATTATGCTGATTTTTCGAAAACCACTGAACCAATTTCGATAAAATTGAAATGGGACCACCTCGGAAGTATGACCTAACTAACAAAAAAAGAATTTTCTAAATCGGCCCTCAATTGACGGAGAAATCGTGTTACAAACATACAAAAAAAAAAAATAATAATAAAAAAAATAAAAAAAAAAAAACATACAGACGAATTGAGAACCTCCTCCTTTTTTGGAAGTCGGTTAATAAGGTACGTGTTATTATTGCCGACATAACAAATAATAAAAATAAGAAAAAGTTAAAAATTCACGGGCGTTCCCATAGAAGATACTAAAAAGTGTATGCGCGCCATCTACCGAAAAGATTATGAATCATTTTAACTGATCATGCATTTAACTAATATGAAGCATTTCATAAACACGCCATAGATGGCGTGATTGGCGCTGACCATGACATGGCGATACGGAACCCTCGGTGCGCGAGTTCGACTCGAAAAAAAAGTTTTTCAGAGGCTCCGTATGTAATTATTGTTATGCTTATAAAACTTTAATTAATAATTTCAAATTAATAAGCCACTATTGTCGCCGGTGCGTATTGTACGGACCTATAGATCTTGACCTCATATAATATTATCTGCGCGAAAAATCTATCAGCTCGCTTTAAATCGCGCAGAATGTGATATTCGACAGCCAAGTTACAACACCAGCGATCACTGATGCATTCTTTGGGAGAATTTCTCACACGGGTGTGACAAGGTTTTGACGACAAGACGCTGGTGATCGTTCAAACCTAGAACGATAAAAAAGGTATGGACGCCGGACTGTCAAATGCTTGTATGAGAACTAGCGTCGCCGAGTTGCGGGGAGCGGAGTGTACTTACCGATGATAAGATATTCCATATGAACACTAAACTTGGCTGTAGTGTTTTTACACGTAAACACAGAGCATGCGGGCACTTTAAACAGGTTTTTGCGAACGCGGCCGTTGACAGACTGGCGGCCCTGCGCGACCGTCCATACAAAACAAGCATGCTTATGCTTATATCGCGTTACGCTGGCGAGGATAGGGTTCGGAGTCCATACCTTTTCTATCGTTCTAGGTTCAAACACTACGACCACAAAACCGTTCCAATGTACACACATTCATACCACCACCACACGCTCATCAGTCATCTGTAACCTCTCTCAAACCCACAAATAGCACAGCACACACACTATCACACTTTCACACTAGCTTGGTTAATCTATGAATGCAATTACTTACTGTTGGAATAAGATGCAACACAATCAATCAATCAAAAATTAGGTTTTTCATTTTTTTATTCCTAAACTAGATCGAAACAAAAAAGTAAAAAGCTACGAATTTAGATATACGAGTATATTCAACAAATATTATTTTCCAAAACCTTGATTTGGTCACGTTGCCTTAAATACATTTTGATAACTAAATTCAGAGGCATGTTCATGATTATTTTCTATCGAGCGAAGTTAATCAAATCATGTTTTCAAAAAGCTATCGATCTGCGCTGATAGCTGAAGTATTACATAGGTATGTATATTGAACTCGTCTGTAGCTGATCTTGAATAAAAGAACACTTTGGGGAAATTAGGTATTTCTTTTAATTTAAAGAGTTCACTACGAATACAACAAAAATTCAAACAAACAAAAAGTCAAACATCACAACATTCTCAAAAGATTTAAAAAACATATGACTACTTTATAATAAAAAGCCAAAATGTCACTGACTATCTAGACAGGTAACCAGGTAGCCAGTGCATACCTATCTTACCCCGGAAGGGATAAGGTGGCCTGCTTTAAAAATCTTCCTCAAATGCTCCCGAGGTTATACATTAAATACCTAATTTAATCCCAAAAAAAACTTGTAAGGAGTGTGTCCCGCACTATCCATTCACGCGTTATCCATTGCCCAGGATAGATGATTTATTGTCCTGTTTAGAAGGTGCAAGATATTTTGCGACTTTGGACTTATTAGCCGGCTACTGGCAGGTACGCGAGTGTGACAGAGAGAAGACGGCATTCATAACTAGTAACGGAACCTTTCAGTTTAACAAGATTCCATTTGGCTTAAAGATAAGCTCAGGCTTCTTCCAACGAGTGCTAGACCGGGTTTTAGGAGGCATAAAGTATAGAGGGGCCATTGTCTACTTAGATGACATTTTAGTCTTCGGTAATAACTTCGAGGAATTTTTACAAAACCTCGAGGCAGTTTTAGAGAGATTGAGAGATGCTAACCTAACGTTGAAACCTAACAAATGTCATTTTGCGTTCAAGGAGGTAACTGTTTTGGGTCACACAGTTTCGGTGAATGGTATTTCCCCGTCGAAGAAGAATATTGAAAATGTAATAGATTTTCCGATTCCGGGTAATGTGAAACAAGTAAGATCATTTCTGGGGTTAGCGTCATTCTATAGAAAATTTATTCACCAATTTGCGACTGTTGCGCTACCCCTAACTGATTTATTAAAAGCCTAGGCTAATTTTGTATGGCAGGATAAACACGCTAAAGCTTTCGAAATTCTAAAAACCATTATCACATCAGCTCCGGTCTTGAAACATTTTTCAGATAATGAACAATTAACGACACGGATTACGGTAGATTCATCTGATTTATGTTTGGGTGCAGTAATTTCTCAAGGATCCTCTTCTTTCCATCCGATAGCTTTTGCTTCGCGGAAGTTGTCTGCTGCAGAACAAAGGTATAGTACGACGGAAAAAGAATGTTTAGCAGTCATCTGGGGATTAAACTATTTTCGGCAATATATTTGGGGGAAACGGGTTCAGGTGGTATCGGATCATAAGGCCTTATGCTGGTTGCAGACTGCTAAGGAGATCAATGCAAGATTGGCTAGATGGTCTCTTAAGATACAAGACTATGACATAGACATTATACACCGATCTGGGAGACAGAACCTTGTAGCCGATGCACTATCCCGAGTTATTCCGTTACGGGATTCCCTTTCCCGCGATGGGGAAGAGGATGATGTACCGACCTATGTCGTGACTTCTATTAGAGGTGTAGATTATGACAAACAGAATGACACATTCTGTGCTAAAATTATTCAAAAGATACTTAATAGGAAGTTGAAACCATGGAAAGGTTTTTTTTTTTGAAGAATGATAATGTTGTGTAAAAAATTGAAATATGGTAAGATATATAGAGAATTGTTGGTGTTACCCGGCGCCTCCACCATTGAACTCGTCTGTAGCTGATCTTGAATAAAAGAACACTTTGGGGAAATTAGGTATTTCTTTTAATTTAAAGAGTTCACTACGAATACAACAAAAATTCAAACAAACAAAAAGTCAAACATCACAACATTCTCAAAAGATTTAAAAAACATATGACTACTTTATAATAAAAAGCCGAAATGTCACTGACTATCTAGATAGGTAACCAGGTAGCCAGTGCAATATTAAAACTGAATCTGTCAGGTGAGTAATATTGGTGGTAAACTTCTTGAAATTCGAGCCAGACGCGGCCTCACGTCACCTTAAGTTTCTAAATAAATAAATCACATTGTATCCCGTCTATAGGGGTAAGCAGAGTAATTGGTATTGCGCTGCAACCACTCGGGTAAATCACATGACAACACCGACCACCACGTTTTGGAAAGTATTACAAGATAACTATTATCTGTGGAAAGACCGTGCCAAGGTGAGAGGTGGTAATCCCTTCACCCGTTAGCACGGCATTTTGTCATTAACACAGTCGCCTTTTACAGCATGCACGGGGAGAGATACATCGAACTTTCAATATAAATCCTGGAAATATTATAACTGCCCATCTCTACCTTCTCTACATAAGAAAAAGCTAAGTATGCTGTATATAGTGTAAATAGTTCGTGTTTTCCGTCCAGTTCAGTGTAGTCGACATGAAATAAAGGGAAGCACTGACATGACACCTATTTCACCCCGTGTTATGGGCTGACATCACGGATGTTGTAGGTGATGTAGCCAAACGTGTCAGTTTCCATAAAAAAAAAATGTACATAAGTTTGTCCACTTATAACTCGAGACCACGTGAACAGATTTCTTCTGAAGAAATTCTAAAGAATTCTGAAGTACTTGGGGGGAAATATATGGGCAGGAAGAGCGTTTCAGAGTTTACCGGTTCTGTATAGGAAAGGAAGAGAGGATGTGACGGGATCAGAATTTATAGCATAAACCGTGTCAGATTCCATAAAAAAAAACTTTTAGTCATAACAAGCTTATCAAGGTCGACAATGAAAGTGGGTCAATACTGCATTGATACTGTCGCACTATCAGTGTAGGTACTGCAATGTCGGCGCATCCAGTTCCACTCGCCCTATCGCGACAATGACACTGTTGCAGTTCAGACTGCATGTCAGGGCTAACGGTTTGTGACCAACAACAAAAAAGCGTTCACAACATCGGTAGAACCATTTCGCGCTTATTTCTCGAAGAATAATGGATATTTCAGATGGCTGCACGGAAAGTTTTTGATTACGATATGGTCCTATTAGGTTTGTAAAATATACTGAAAAGTATGTAGTTGTAATGATACCTAAGCGATAATTTATTAATATCGGCAGTTAATCAGGGTTTACTTTATCATACTTTATCATATTATACACAATTTCATATTTATGTCAAGGTTTTTGGGAAGGATTCTTTATACATACATACATACACATGCCTACCTACCTCAAGCTGTGTCCCGACAATCGGGGTTAGCAGAGTAATCGGTGTTATGTTGCAAGTACTCTTGTAAATTACAGCACAACACCGACCACCACGTTTGGCAGTGTTCAGACAAGATACCTATCAAGCAGCAAGTAAGGCACGAAGACGCACCTGCTATATGTCACGGTGGTGGAAGGACCGTGCCAAGGTGAGAGGTGTCTAACCTGTCACCCTTTAGCACGGTATCTTGTCCTTTATATTCTGTATTAGATTTTAGGTGAATTTTCCGTTATTTCTTTGGATAGCGTTACGGAAGATCAAATTTAGTTCGTTTCTCAATGTTGACCAGACATTTCACCCGTCTCGTCGCTTAGGCAGATTGCTACTCTACTGGTGACCACAGACAGACAGAGACGACCGTAGCGGCGGCGGCGGAGGCAAGACGGCGCGGAGGCGGCGCGGCGCGGCGACAGCTTTTCCGCCAGCAGCGTGTGCCTGTCATAATCCAACGAGGGAACGCAACAATGCCAACAGTCCCCATAATTTATTTTTATTATATCTTTATTAACACATTTACAATATTTACATGAATTTCATATTAAGAGGATTGATATGGCAAAGCAAAAATTCTAGTAGGCGCGGCACAGAGCAATCGAGCGCAGTGCGCGCGTTTATATGGTGAATTTTGTAGTTTTTGTTTGTTTAAAAATTATTAAGATTTTTTTTTCAAATAATGCTGCTTTAGTGTCTAGAAAATTAAATTCCCTATACAATGACCTAAATTATATTGCAAAATAATTATCCAGTACGGAGATAGCTCGACATAAGGAATTAAAATTTTATCAGAATTTTTTTTACCATGAAAAAATACTGTAAATTTAAAAAGCCTGCTACAGTGTTTATTACATATTATTTAGTTTAAAAAAAAATTAAATTATTTACCTCATAGAACTACATTTTTGTTTGAAGTGTTAAAAATATAACAATTTTCGTTGTTTTGCCATATGAATCCTCTTAAGTATGTAATGTTTCTTGTATAGTCAAACTCATCTATGTATTGCATTGTTTCTGAAATACAAGGCGGTCTAGGGATTATCTTTTAATCCTAATAAAGACAAGTTTCTACGGGCGATCCGGGGCGACCGGTAGCCGTGTAACTTACGTCAATATATGAATATCCTTTATATCCTTATAACTCGAGAAACACTTTATCGATTTACATAGGGTTTGCATGTTATATTCTGTCACTACTCAAGATGGTTTTAGGGTTTTATAAATCATAACGCTACGTCATCGGCGGCCTGAGCTGTGAGAAAAAAGTCACGCGAAGCGAAGCCGCGGGCAAAAGGTAGTGTTTCACATAATCTAATATAAATAGTTCCGAACGAACGCAAGTAATTAAGCTACTTTAAAAAAAAATCTACAAACAAATGAACCTACAATCATTATCAAAACTAAATAATATGAATTACCTAACAAACTTCAATCAATGTTTAACAACAATATATATTTAGTAATACTCATTACATGAGTGATCTGAACGCTTCATCCTCGCCGGTCATTATCGGCGGCCGAGAAACTATGAAAATTCGCTGTGGAAGGAAACTCATTAGCCGCCCGCGAGTTTCCCCGCGCGAGGCTGCGAGTTTCGTAATGCACGCGCGCGCATGCGCCTGCGCACCTCGGCCGAACTGCGCGAGTTCCGGCGCAGATGATCAATGCGATGACCCAATAATCGAGGCTTCAGCAAATGCATCTTTATGTAACCCGACACGTTTCACTGCGTCACCGCTAGACGCTATAGTTCAGCCTGATTCCGTCGGATCTAGACGCTTCCCTTCAGTGCCGACCAAACTTATTTTAATTCGTAGACATTTCTAATTTGCGCGTTCAGTGCGAAGAGAGCGTTCACACCAGCACCTTCGTTCCAAGGCACGTCGCTTTAATTAAGCGACCACCTTGGTTTGGCTAAGCTAACTTTCGGCGCCATATTGAGTGTAAGGCCAAGCTGGTATCTAAAAAGCTGGGCGTACTCAATAAGGTGATATGGTACTTCACGCCGGGCCAAAAGCTGATTTTCTATAAAACGCAGATAAGGTCCCGCTTGGAGTATTGCTCGCCCTCGTGGGATGGCTCAGCTAAATACAAGTTTGCGCCTCCGGACTCAATCTAGCGTCAAGCCGTGCGACTGGTGGGTCAGCCCGAGGTGTCCCGCGATCTAGAACTACAGCAACTCCATAGGGATGCAACCGAATGTGTATGGGCGTCGTTAGGCGCCTTATGGGTATAGGCGCGACATGTCCCGATTTCTATAATAAAAAATTCTCGAAAAATCTTTCCGGGTAATTTTTGCCCCACCATCTCGTATCGTACGTACGGAAAGTGACCTACAGTGTTACATCGAATCCGTACTACAGAATGATTCGTGTTCATGGCATGACATACATACATACATAACGTCACGCCTCTTTCCCAGTGTGATAGGCAGGGACAACGGATCTCCACGTCACGTGTCGCCACGATCCTGAAACACCTCTGCCGCCTCTTCCACTCTCATAATGTTCTTCCTAAAAATGCTCGCAGGTCGCGGGTACAGTTCCCTCAAAACTTAAATGCCGATCAACCTACCTGCGCCGCGCAGTCAACGAATTTTAGATCATCACTCGTAGATCATAGGGCAGATAATTTCTTCACTGCACATGCGCGAACCCAAGATGCGAGCGACATTAAAGTCAACCCTACGTTCTACGAATTATGACCTAAAATTCGTTGACTGCGCAGCTAGGTCGAGCGGCATTAAAGTTTTGAGGGAACTGTACTACCTACAAACTTGACCCTTTTCGATCACATGGTCCAGGACTCTACCCGACTCTTCCGCCAATTTAATCTGTGCTTCCACTCACTCACATTCGCTCCATAATTTTTTTCCTCCTATCATCCATTCTTCCGACATGACCGAACCACCACCGCCGCCGTGGCATTGCTTTCTCAATTCTTGTCACTATAATATGTTCTTGACATGACATACGTACGTATGTATGTTTATACTTTTAACACCTTCACAATATGGCCGTAAACATTTTTATTGCCGAGTACGTAGGATTTCTCACGTGCAGGTAATTCGACCTCTCCGTCCCCTCGACAGGTGCCGTGTCTGTCTGCGACTTCGCGAAGCGAGCGTTGCTAAGTCCAAGCAAAAATAATTTGTTCATAAAATTATTTATAGCGCTGTCGCGGATGCTGTATGTAAAGGTCACACAATCGCATACTCAGAAAATTATATTTTAATTATATTTTTAATGAAAAAATACAAAGCGAAAATCATTATAAATAATATATCGCTTTGCATTTTTTAAATTAAAATATATATATAAAGCGAGTACGCGCTTAGTATGTACTAACATATTATACACATAATATATTTGTTTAGTGTGGAATTTTCCATTTTTTTTTTTGTTCTATGGAACAGAATAGTAATAAATGTATTGTTTAAAAAAGTACAGAAAATGTTTATATAATTAACTTTATGTTAATTTTATTTAATAATTATTACTAGATTATAGCCATAATTTACAATACAATGTATTCTTACACAAGAATAATAAAAATTAAAATACACTATTAACTTATTTAAAAAAACCTATATGTTTATTGTTCTATTTTAATAATTTATTGTTCCCTGTCGTGCTCGCTGGAAACAATCCCGTATTGGGCATGGTAGGTCAGATTCTCGAGTATTCATGTTTATGCTGTAATTATTTTCTTGTGAGCGGTAGTATGGCTTAATTATCGTAAGTTACTTTAATATGGCACTGACACTACCAATAATACCATGCCGGAGACTCCAAAAGGGATTGGACGAAGAATTTATAGCAATTTTATTAGTTGTTGTAGTAGAGTTTTAGCTGTGTAATGTTCCATTGCCATTATTTTCTGGCCAAACTCTACAAGGTTGGTAATATTATTTATGTAACTAGAGATAATCTAAATTTACTAAAAATGGCACCTTTTCGACCTTATAAGACAGTAAAGAAAAATGTTGATAGATGGAAAATGCGGCTGGGGTTTCCAAAGGGAACAACTTTCTTTCAATTAACTGGTATGATAGGCGTGTAGTTTAGGCTTTTACGATTCTAGCGATGTAATTTTTTTTTTTTGCGGAAATATTATTTCAAGAAAAAAAATTTTTTTAATTTTCATGGAGTACGTATATTTTTGTAAATTGTCACACTGTGTGGCTTGCCAGCGAGGTCAGTTTTACACATACACTGTATGTGTAATATACAATAATAATGAAAATTTACCGTATTCATGGTAATTTCAATAATAATGAATTTCATAAAAGTAAGCAAAACGAGATGGGCTGATTCGACTTATTCACCACTGGATATTTCACATAAAAAAATCGCGACGCCCCGACTGGCTACTGGTCAGACATGACCACTCCCTAGAGTGTTTTTATAAGCCGGAGGCGCGGAGGGAGTGCAGCCCCCGTCCGCCGTAACAAAGCGCAGGTACTCGTGTGAGCCGGAGCGGCTGAGGCTGCACTTCCCGCAGCGCCGGAGAAGAGGCAATCCGAAGTCGCTACAGATTTTTTTTTATTTTTGGTCCCTGTTTTCATTTCCACAAGCTAAGTCTTTGCTAAAAGCAGTGTTTTGGGGTGCTCTATGGTTTTATTTAATTTTTTATTTTTTACTAGTTGTTCGTAATGGAATCCCGCCCCAAAAATGCCTTATTGCTACAATAAACATTCAAGAGTAATAAGTGCATGAGAAAATTTACATAAGGTGTGAAGGCTGACTTATTCCTTAGAACAGAGATTTCTTTCAGTCAACCTTTGGCTGTTTGAGATTCGATTAATATAGTGGGATGTACCTAAGTAGGTGCAGCAACGGGCTTGCTGTTGTTTGACCACCTTGCCTGCTACCTGCTAAAGAACTTGTTATTCCAGTTCTACTTAAATTAAATAAAAACATTTAATCGTAAGAGATTCTAAGCAACCGCAGAGTTGAACGTGAAGCACCTTGGGTTTTTAAACAGTGCAATCGTTTTGTCTATTGAACACAAATTTATTCACCTAATTAGAATTTTCCTTGCATTAATATTGATAAAAAAATTCAAGGAAGATAAGTGTAACTAATAATTTTGATTAAAATACTTATATACTTATATGAAATGAAATACACATATAACAGGTTATGCAAATGCAACCATAATCTTGGGAATTTTCATTTTGAAGGTCGCCACTTTTTATAGAGCTAATTTCCTCGTCATAATGTTCGGAGCAGTAAAGTATAGCTACTATACATACAGGTGTCCCAGACCCAGATCGACCGCATAATCTTACTACCACACGATTCCTAAGCTCATACGCTACAAAAGTGGTTATTATAAAGTTTTTTAAATACCATATTTATATTAAATGAAATACGCATATACATATAACTGACTATGCAAATGCAACCATAATCTTGGGAATTTTCATTTTGAAGGTCGCCACCTTTTATAGAGCTAATTTCCTCGTCTTAATGTTCGTGTAAAGTATAGCTACTATACAGGATGTCCCAGTCCTATCTTACTACGACACGATTCCTAAGCTCAAAAACTACAAAAGTGGTTATAATTATTTTAATTCGGTTTTTTTCAGTTTCCACGTTTTTTGAGTATTTTATGCGGCCAGATGGGGTGACAGGATCGCTCTGTCATACAATAATGATTTTTAGGTTTCCGTACCCTACGGTTGCGGAAGCCTATTACTAAGCCTACGCCGCCTGCCCGTCCCTCTCCTGTGTGTCTCTAACCTACCTTTAAGAAAAAAAAATTTTACCTGTATCTTTTGAACCGCAATAGGTATTGTATTGTATTGTATATATTTATTGCACTCAAATAGAATATGGGCAAAAGGTAACACTTAATGCCTCTAGGCATTTTCTAACAGGGTACCTTTGGGGTATGATAACTGCTAGGTGAGTGGCGGAAAGAGAAATTTAAATATTATGGTATGACAGATGTACGGGAATACAAAAGATAGATAAACTTAAATATGAATAATTAAATACTATACCTATATACCATATATATACATAAGATAGACTAAATATACTTAGTTTTTACATATCATATATATTTACTAACTCTGAACATGAGAGACATACTTTTGGATCAGAGAAATTAAGTTGACAAAAAGTGCTTCTTTAAAAGAATTTTGAATGTGTGAATGGAAGAAGACAGACGGAGATTGACAGGGAGCTGATTCCACAGACGAGCTGCATGTATCGTGAATGAGTCCGAATATGATGTAGTAGAATGGGAAGGAATAGTCAGCACCAAGTTATCATTTGACCTTAGCGATAGCCCGTGGGAGCTGAGAAAGGAAAAACGATCACTTAGGTAGCCGGTTGAAATTTCCACAGAATATTTATTGTTATGGTGGATTTTCTAAGAAATAATAAAACAATAAAAAGTAAAAAAAATTAAGCATACAAAGCTTTGTTTTTTTTTCAAGTTTTTTTCGTTCGTTTTTGCTCTATCGTAAAAACGGTTACATACAAGCGTCAGCCTTGGTGTGATTATAGTGGAAACTCTAAAGTAGGTATAACAACAAAAAATAATAAAAACCGGCCAATTACGTCAAAACGGAAACGTCATCGGTGCGCCAGTCCGACTCGCACTTGGCCGTTTTTTTTTTGTCTCAAATTTGAACGCAAATGTATCAGTACCTATCTTCCTAAAGCTGAAATCATTTAGATTATTGTGAAATTTACTGTTTCTATTCTACAAGGACATTTGTATAAAATCTAGTATTTTTCAAATCTCACCTCTTCTATCGCGACTGCCACGAGTTGATACGGGTTCAGTCCAGTTATAGGTTACCGGCACACAGCTGCTCCACACCCCCAAAAACACTGCACTTGTTACATCCGACCGTACCCCAGTTACCTTTCCTGTTGGCCCAGTCAAGAGAAACGAACGTGGGGGTTTATTATAAATTTATTTTAAAATATCACATGAATTTTTTGGCGCGGCCGGCAGTGACGCGGAACGGCGGCGCGCCTTTCGTGCACGAGTCGAAATACGCAGACGGTCCCGCCGCAACGCGCAGCCGCAACGAGAAATCGAAACAGACTGCGCGCGCAGAACGCGGGCGGGCCGCGCCGCCGATCAAGTTGGGCAACTTGAAGGTACGCGGACTCGCACTTTGAAATTGGAATGTCAAACGATGGAGCACGCGCGAACCGACCGACACCAGTACGGGGACACTTTGTTGAGCAGCGTTTCGGCGACCTACGCGCATGGAGGGCCCTCTATCGATGACCTACCCTTGTCTTTTTCATACTGATAGATAGAGAGGGAACTTCACCAGTGCATTCGTAACGCTCCGGTCAGAGGGGCGAGAGAGGTGCAAGTGGGGTGGTCGACGAAGCGCACTATTGGTTAGGGGCTAGTGGACAATCAACAAATACAAATTTGCTATATATAATATTTGTATACTGTCAAGACAAAATCAAAACACATTTTTGGGTAAATTTACTTTGTGACTTCGTTGATGTGAATAAATGAAATGTAGGTATTATTCTTAGATAATATGGTTTTTTTATTGAAACTGACACGGTTGACGGTTGGCTTTATCACCTAAAACATTCGTGATGTCATAACACCGGGTGAACTAGGTGTCATGTCAGTGCTTCCCTTCATTTCATGTCGGCTACACTGAACTGGACGGAAAACACGAACTATTTACATAGCCGTTTCGACCGACGACGTCTCGTTCAGTGCGGTGGTACCAACCCGGCCGAGATAAACACTACCACCAGTAAGGTAAGAAGGGAAGAGGCTTACAGTTTAACGTGGAATCCGAACCACGCGAAGGTCAGCCTCCAACGGTCCAGCGCGTCACCCATCCAAGTACTAGCCGCACCCAGGGTTGCTGAATATAATAACAGTCGACTGACCGCACCACTAAGCTAGCGAGGCTGACAGATTCATTGGATATCTACTAGTTGAATATGAATAAATTATCATAGTTATATGGACTTTTATAAATTGTTTAGTTGTCTTATTTTATTTGGGTACACTAATAGGCCTGCCACCCCTCCGGGTTTGACCCGGAGTCTACGGGTTTGAATGGTGTACATCCGGGCTACGGGTTGGCATCGTATATCTCCGGGTCAGACCGGGCGGGTGGTGCGTCGACCCGAGCGGTGAATTCGGTTAGACTGACTGAATCACTGGATGATCGGAGCGGAGTGCGTGGACATCGGACGAATCGGATGCACCGTGCGCGTGCGCGCGCGTTTATGGTTTCAATTATTATAAAAAGTAACAAATTTCACAGAATAACCGAAAATAATTTGGAATTTTTAACATTGAAAATGTTTATTCGATCGCTTCTGTATAGGCACCATTTCCAGCGAAAGTGCGGCATTGCTCTGGTGTCGTGAGTTTTGAAGCTACATAAATGATTAGGGTGTCAAAAGGTGCGTATTGATACTACATAATCGTGAAAATAAATTTCAAAAAAGTTCTATAGTTTTTGAAAAAATCGAAAAAAATTGCTAAAAAGGGCCCTTTTTATTATGGGGTTTAGAAATGGCACTTTTTGACTGACTTATTATTAAAAATTTATAAGTTTTGTATTTTTATCTTCTAGATTGACTCGATATTTGGAGACCTCTTTTTTAATTTTTGGAAAAAATTAAAAATTAATAAGTTATAAATTTTTTAGTCAGCGCTGTTTTAGAGTTTCGTGAGTTCACTCAAATGCGAATATGCAGTTGTGATGGAGTTATAATACTATTAAATGAGATGTGTTTGTGAACAATGGAATGGTATATTGCAATAACTTGAAAATTTTTGATAATTTATAAAAATATTTATTTTTGTTGGGAAAAAATTTAAGGATAATTTCAAATGGAATAGTATCTATCGTTATATGGAATTTATTTGAATATTGACTGTAAAATATTTAATTCATACATGATTAAGCATTTTTTTTAAGTTTGACACTGGCTGTTAAGAGGATCCCATACCCAACTCGTATGATTCGTTTTGCTTTTAACTTTCAAAACCTAGAGACACGAAAAAAATTGATTAATAAAGGCAGCGATTTCACTTCTTACCTTTTGAATAGCTCAATATTTTTCTATTTAAAAAAATCATCTTTAGGTTCTAACCTTACCTATATTATATTTTTATATTTGATATTTATTAATTTGTTACTTTAGTTTGACATAATGTCAAGTTTATCTCTTTTTCTGTTTAAATTTTAGTTTACATTTTTTTAAGCTGCTTGTGTTTTTGAAAAATAACAAAAATTATACAAATGTAATATTTTTTTTTTATTTTGTTGAGTTAATTTTCAATGTACCTCGAAGGTCGTGTAATGCACGAGATGTATCGTTAATATGCCTAATTATTATCGTTATTATACCTCGGAAAATTTACGATAAAAAAAAAAAATTTCTAAATACTCCGGGCTTGCCATTTTTTAAAGGTGGCAGCCCTATACACTAATCATCATTGTCAGCCCCGATAGCTCAGTGGTGCAGACAGTCGACTGTTGCAATTGATTTTTAACCAATGCTGGGCGCAGTTAGTGCTTGCATGGGTGACCGCGCGACCGTTGGAGGCTGACCGTGGTTGGAATTCCACGTAAAACTGTGTAGGTCCCTTCCCTTCTTACCTTACTAGGTGGTATGGTTCAACCCGCCCGGGTTGGTACCACCGCACCGAAAGAAACGTCGTCGGTCGAAACGGCTATGTAAATAGTGTGTGTTTTCCGTCCAGTTCAGTGTAGCCGGCACGCCCGAAGGGAAGCACTGAAATGGCACCTAGTTCACTCGATGTTATGGGCGGACATCACGGATGTTGTAGTTGACGTAGCCAACCGCATCAGTTTCCATAAAAAAATAAATAATAAAAAATCATTACAGGTAAATACATAGATGTAACCTAGGACCTATGGAGTGGCGGTGTCCCTTTTACGCTCTACCTATATATACCTACCTATACAAACGTTCGTATAGGGCAAAATACCATAAACTAAAGCCAATACGTACACATTTCACAAACCTGTTCCGTGCAAAGATGAATGCCCTTTATCGAAGGAATTGCCTTTGTTTGTCTTGTTCATTTTATGATTCCGTTGAAGGCCAGTTCGTCCTTATAAGGGACCCTTCCCTCCCTTAGTATTATAGCTGTGTACCTATATTGTTCAACACACTTAGGTATTTATTTTATTATTTGTCATGTGATCATTCGTGCGTACGTCACTACGACTATATATCATCGTAAAGAAACTTGTGCATTACTAAAGTGATATACATAGCTAAAGTGTTGTATACAACGTTGACGTGAAGAAATTCCATTTTGAAATAAGCATACCTTAGTTTAATGCAATTAGTTTCAGTTTTAATTGCTATTTCATGCAAAAAACTGTATTTTTAGAGTTTCGTACCCCGTACGGAAGCCTACAAAATATATTTTCTTAAAAAAATAAATTAATAAAAGGTATGTATAATTTATGTTAAAATTTGTTGTATGAAAGCTATAACGAGCTCAATGAAATTAATAAATTCAATTCAATTCAATATCACGACATTACAGCGCTTCAGACCAGAATAATATCTCGTACGTCTCAGTGTAGTCTGCACGAACAAAAGGAGAGCATTATCATGACACCTAGTTCCGAGAAACAACTAAAATCGTGAGTCTAGCAGCTGGATTGTAGGCAAGCATGTCTAATTATAAAATATAGCAGAAACTATGGCTCTCTACATTAATCTCACGAAGCGATCCAATATGTCTTTATGGTGCCCCATATATTCGCTTCTGCATCACGTAATACAGCCTCATTCTACAAATGAAAGACATAATACTAGAATCCGCGCACCTTAGTGTTTTATGGAACATAACATTAATTAACAGTGGCTTCGAACGTACAGTTTCAAGTGGAATCCGAACCACGGTCAACTTCAACGGTCGGACTGTCGCCCATCCAGTTCTGATCCGATCGCATCGCTACATAGGCTGATAAAGCCAGACCCCAAGTCTGATGGTGCAACAAGCACAACACTTTTTAAGAGAAAGAAGAAATGAAAAAAAAATTATAAAAAGAAAGAAAAGTAAAATAAATTGCTGCTCAGCAAAGAAATCAGATTGGTTGCTCAAATTCATCTTGGTGATAATTCGATAGCTCACAGCAAGCACCACTTATCTACTTATTATTATTATTATTTACCTATTTTATTCATTTATTTAACGTTTCTTTTTATATAAATTTAACTTTTTTTTTATAATATAAACCTAAAATTAATATAAAAAAAACCGTTTAATAAACGGAGTTTCCACCAACGGCGGCGGCGGCGGCGCGGCGGGGCGAACGTTTGTTAATTATTTAACCGACTTCCAAAAAAGGAGGAGGTTCTCAATTCGTCTGTATGTTTTTTTTTTTTTTTTTTTTTTGTATGTTTGTAACACGATTTCTCCGTCAATTGAGGGCCGATTTAGAAAATTCTTTTTTTGTTAGTTAGGTCATACTTCCGAGGTGGTCTCATTTTAATTTTATCGAAATTGGTTCAGTGGTTTTCGAAAAATCAGCATAATACTATGGTGTGTGGTTACCTTCAGCAAAACTTGTGATGTGGTCGTTTTCGGCAATTTTCAGTTTGATAAATTAGTATGGTGTGTGGTTACCTTCAGCAAAACTTTTGTGATGTGGACTTATTCAGCAATTTGCAGTCTGACACATATGGCGAATAATTCTGTACCACTTCAATCTATTTCGATTATTCGATTTCGATTATTCTTTTTTATGTAATATTACTAATAATATTACTAAAAAGAATGAAATAAAAACTGTTTTAAAAAATATTAAACCGATTTCCAAAAAACAAAAAAAAAAAGAACTAAAAAGTATTAAATACCTAATATTTTGAAATTTTCTCTGTCCTGTTGAAATACATGAATCGATATACTAGTGATACATATTCGGACCCTTGTTTCATGAATATTCTAAATTTGAAATTTTTTATCTTTTCCGACCGGCCAGGTGCGCTTAATTTATTATGGTACGAGCAAAGAGTTTGTATTACGTCGGCGACGTAATTCAAACTCTTTGGGTACGAGTACCATCGAGCTGGTCTGATGATGGAGACAGAAGGTGGCCATAGGAACTCCTAAACTACACATGATAAACCCATCGTGTTTGGGCTCGTTGCATTTGTCTTCACGAGCAATTTACTTTAGACCTAAGAGATTCTCAATTCGACGGTATGTTTTCTTTTTTTGGATCTTTGTTACGCGATTACTCCGTCAATTGTGGGCCGATTTTGAAAATTCTTTTTTTTTTTTATTTGAAAGGGGATAACCCTGAGGTTGTTGAAGTGAAAACTTCTTTAGCGGCGCTTGGCACTTTTTAGGTGGGTAAAAAATGTATAATTCGCGACATCGCGTCAGCGTCATTTTTAAAATGAAACCTTAAGTCATTGCATTAAGGGTTAAGTTAGAGTGGCACGGGATCTGCCGGCACTCCCGGAGTGCAACTGTTCAGTAGGGTTCGGCAACACGTTTATGTCTGTCCATTCTACTAAGTTCTGCAAAATGAATGTAGGGTTCCGTAACAAATGCATGTCTGTCTTTTCTACTAAATTTTACAATTTTCAACCAAGATCCTCCGACGGTTATTTTATAATAAAAGTAGGGTTCCGTAACACGTTTATGTCTGTCCATTCTACTAAGTTCTGCAACATCACCTACAACGTCCGTGATGTCAGCCCATAACACCGGGTAAACTAAGTGCCATGTCAGTGCTTCCCCCTTTGATCGTGCTGACTACACTGAACTGGTCGGAAAACACAAACTATTTACATAGCCGTTTCGACCGACGTTTAATTCAGTGCGGTGGTACCAACCCGGGCAGGTTAAAGCCTACCACCAAGTAAGATTAGGAGGGAAGGGACTTACAGTTTTACGAGGAATCCGAACCTCGGTCAGCCTCCAACGGTCAGCGGTCACCCATCCAAGTACTGACCGCACCCAGCGTTGCTTAACATTCAATAGCGACAGTTGACTGTCTGCACCACTGAGCTATCGAAGCTGACGTGGTCCTATTTTAATTGGGTCAAGATCGGATTGGAAAGCGAGGCGGAATCGCGAGGCCGAAGGCCGAGCGATTCCGCCGAGTACATTAATAGCAAAAAATTACTAAAAAAAACTGTGAAATAAAAAAAAAGTTTTAAAAAACATAAAACCGACTTCCTAAAAAAAGTAAAACTAAAAAACTATTTAAAATAAAAATATAAAAACCGCCTTCAAAAATATATGAAATAAAAACCTAAAAAAAAAAAGAACCCTAGAGTTGAAGGCGGTGCTAAAGCAAGCAAAAATGATGCATGAAAGAAAACATGAGTGGATGATAATATCCTTTGTGATTTGTGTAGCCTTTTTAGCACCGCCTTCAACTCTAGGGTTCTTTTTTTTTTAGGTTTTTATTTCATATATTTTTGAAGGCGGTTTTTAAATTTTTATTTTAAATAGTTTTTTAGTTTTACTTTTTTTAGGAAGTCGGTTTTATGTTTTTTAAAACTTTTTTTTTTTATCTAATTGTTATTGTCAGATTATTCATCTCATCTCAGAACGCCACACACTGGTAATGTCAGGAAGGTCGAGTGAGGAAGCCTTTTGTTTTACGTATGTATATATATTTTACCTACTCAACATTTACATAAGGCTCAGCAGTACTAAAAACCGGCCAAGTGCGAATCGTGCACCGAGGTTTCCGCCCCACAACAAATAACTTGAAATTTTTTATTTTTTATTTATTGTTATATCAGCCAAAAAACACATATTCTGTGAAAATGACCACCGGATAGCTATTAAGGCCCAAAAGACAAAGATACAGCCATCGGAGGGACAGACATGTTCCATAAAAAAAAAAAAAAAAAAAAGACAGACAGATAGACGTTGTAGGTTTCCGTACCCCGTACGGAAACCTATACGGTTTATATTTTATTTGTAATTAGCCTAATTTATATATTTGTTTCTCTTTTGTACAATAACTTAATACTTTTCTACCTTCAAATATATGCTTGAAGGGGAGTCCTGCCTTGGGACAAAGCAGGACTCGGTGGCTGGAATTTTTAAAAGAGAATGGACTGTAATTAATGAATGAAATGCCAATGAGGTGAGTGTTCTGAATGACAATGAGGTGAATTTTCTGGATGAGATGCGACCGAACGAAAGAGGGCCACGTACCTGGATCTCCGCGGGCGGGCGCAGGATGCGTGCGGGACAGCTGCTCTTCACCAGGATCCTGGGCTTACACTCATGAAGACCGACACGCACTTGATTACCCGACGGAGAAGCGGTGATGACCGGCTCGACGGCGGCGGCGCGGCGGCGGTAGCGGCAGCGAAATCGAAAATAAAAATGTTCGAAATAAAACGATGAATGGGTAACGACCGAATGCTTGAATCACAATGCGCTGCTTCGAGCGCCAACGGATTGCGGGTAGTCACCACTAATTCTCATATCATAAAACTGGTCTAAAATTAGAAATATAAAGGCGGTGTGTACTACGCTTCTTTCTTACTGGATATTTTACCATACTTCAAATTATTACTATGTAGTGTAGTAATAGTTTGTTGTCGGTAATCTGCTCTTTTCTACAAAAATCCACAGATTAAGTAAAGTTAAAGTTTGAACAATCGATTAAAAAGGCTCGAATGGTTCGTGTAATTATAACATAGTGCGCGCGCGCGCGGCGCGGAGGTTCTACAAGAACTTGGCCGATCACAGTGCACTCTATGCGCGTATTAGATCGTGTACCTACTTATGGAAACTTTATAAGCAAGTAGGTACCTATGTTTATGTCTTCCATTATTCTTAGTTAAACAAATATTCACACATATTATGTAGTTACATACATATTTCGCTAAAAAAAGAATTTGCCAATAACAATTAAATAATAAATGTTCTGCCGACTGCCGATACAGTGAGTGGAAGCGACGAGCGAATTGGTCATTATGTTAGGATTATTTTCTAAGTAGATAGTTTACGGTATTCTAGTACGATTCTTGCAAGTAGATTTGGAATAATCTCATACATTGCAGCGTGTTTGTCTCAGGCATTTCCGTAGTTTCATAATAATGGTTGGTAAACTACAGCTATGATGCCTTATTTTGAAGATAATTGAGTCGACACTAATTTAATGAAGTCGGTTAAAACAAACTCTTGTAATTAGGTAAGTAGGCCCAATTGCGCCAACACGAATTTAGAGTTAAGTAGCGAGTTATGGATTTAAACGCGGTTCCCACAGTCAACGGGTACTAGCTTAACGAGTAAAACTGCTTTATATCGTTAAATTCGTGTTGGTGCAAGTGGGCCTAAGTGTGCAACTACCTATGGAGTGCACAGGGGCGTGCATCCCATAAAGGCAGAAAAGCACTGCCTACCCTGAGTTAAAGTCCCAATTCCACCTATCCAAACAATCAAATTAAAACATATAGAACTACTCAAGTTCACGACAAAACGTATGATTTAAAATTGGCGCGCGGTCCTCCCTCTCGGCGCGGCCGCTCGCGCGGAAGCAACGCCACCGCGCGGCAAAGGCAGACAACACGACTACCTGGTGGTCACTCACACTATTACTCAAATCCTGCGTCATTATATGCTGGAATTTTGCGTGTGTATGCGTGTTTCGATGCGCGATTTAGTACGCCAGGGCAGGACTGCCTTTCACTAACACCACAACAATGCCTCGTAACGTAGGTGTAGCTGGTCTAGCATCGGTCGCGCGCGCGCGCCGGCGCGGCGGTGCAATTGTCTGGTTGGTAACAGTTTATTTATAAAGAAGTGTTATAATATAATCTTTTGTTTATGTTTTTACAAATAAAAAAAGTACCGCCCCTCTTCTCTACTTATTTCTATTTCATCTTTTTGTAGTCAATATTCACTGCACTGCATACTCTTTATTGAGATTTGTTCTGTTTAAATCACTCAAAAGGCGTTTTTAAAAGCCACCCTTGGCCTTAGTATCTGTATTTATGACATTGAGTAGTTAATTAAAATTTATTCATTTTATGGATATCTGAGGTGCATTGAAAAAAAAATAATCTGCTGGACAGAACATCTTCATGTGGACATGAAGAAGATGTAAGAGATGAAAACCGGGCTGAGGTAAAAATTAAAATTAATTCAACTTGTTTCTAAATTAAGTACTTATTTTGAATCTTAATTGTTGCCTGCCTACCCGGTCTTAAATGTCTGTGCACGCCACTGGGAGTGCATCCTAATACTTGAAGGAAAGAAGCTATAGCAAGGGCCTCAATACTATTAGAAGATACCTTTACCAATTTGTATTGTAATATAATAATATATTACTGTAGTATATTTTGGTTGGAGTAGCATAGCAAAAGAGAGTCGAAGCGGTTACTGCGGTTGGGTTGAGACAGGCGTCCCTGTTTATCTTCATTTTACAGATTGTTTGACATATTTTTATTACCGTTTTATACTTAATTACTCATACATGAATTCTCATCATTTGCATCAGTATAGGAGAGAATTTAGACCGGCTCCTCTCCAACACCGGCTTACCGAGTAACTCTGGACTCCCCGTTTCGATTACTGTGCTAACCATATATATACAAGCCGGCAAAAGCATTCTGATAGCGCGATGTAGATTCAGTATTCTGATTGGATAAACTACGACCTGATTGCCAGCTTCTACTCAACCAAGTTTAACGAGACCAAATAGCAGTAAGTACTGAACAAGCCTCTCTTATCAGAATCTGGAACTATTTCAAGAACAATCACAAACTTATTTACATTGTAAGCACACACTAAAGCTTTCATAATTGTCATATGTGCTCATAGATGGCGCCAGTAATGATAAAATTACATTAAAACTTTTCTTTTCCTTTTTTCAACTTTCCAATTGAAAGGGCACATTGTCTCGCACGTATTTATAATTTGGAAAAATCATACACTTATTTCATTTATTTCATGTCAGAAAACTTGATTCTAAAGCTTAGGTTACATTAGAATATTATATAAAGTATCCAAATTGTATCTAATTAGACCGCAAATTCAATCCACAACCAACAAGTTTTGAGATAATTGAATTTAAAATTTACTTGTGCACTAGGTATTCATCCTTAGTAGCTATATTCAATAACTATTTAATACAATCGTTTAGAATAAATTTTAAACTCATGTTTGATTGATGATAGATAATTGACCGAAACAAAATCAATTCAAATATTTTTTCGTGAAAAACTTTAGACGTTTTTGCATATTGGTTTAGTAATTAAATAATTACACAAAAATATACCAGCGTGGCTTTAGTATCGTACTTGATTTTTTTGATAAATTTCCTTTATTAATCATTTCCATCATTTCCTATCTTGGTATATTTTAGCATTGTATTTATTGCATCTAATTTCAGACAAACTCACACGCTATCTCGCACGGTGTTCATTAGGTTAGTACATTTTTGCAAAATGAAATACGAGTCTTTAGCTGCAACTTGGTATATCTCCTTTCAATAGTCAATATCCTTTCGTTCACTCTAACTTGCATAATACAGAGAATATCTAGCAAGGGACGCGAACGGGTTAACAAATTTTTTACCAAATTGTGGTTTGGTACATTTTGGCATAATTTCGTCAAATTTTCAGTTTTCTTATTTCATTGCGCCATCTACATCCAATTTCGGGAACTACTGCGTAATATCACTGCGCCCGCCCGCAAGAGGGCGCGCTACAGACATTTTAAAACATAATTTTCGTGTGCTCTTCATTCAAGGCTTTCTTGACTGTAATTTTTTTCAAAAAAAATACTATATTTTATTTTATAAAATATTGATTTGATTACTTTTACCAGTTTTAGTTCTAAATCCACAATCTTTATAAATTGTAAAAACGAATTACCTAGTTTGCAGTGAGGTTGTGACAAACAGACGGACAGACACCCAACAGATTTAATAAGGTTTGTATCTGGCTACGGAACTACATATTTATAAAAATGTATTGAATCAGTTCAACCACAGAGCAAAATGGTGTTCAACCGTCAGTTGTAGGTTGTAGCAGCGCACCTATTACTCTGTGCTACTACGGACAATGTTATTGTAAGACTTCAATGCTCATAGCCGACACTCCCACTAGGTAGATACTGTGACCAGCGGCTTCGTTCGCATATTCTCCAATCACTTCCATCCACCCACCATACTGCAAAATTCGAATAGTGAGTGAAAACTGATGTCAACCCTAGTATTTTGTTAACCGACTTCAAAATAAAAAGGAGGAGGTTCTCAATTCGACTGTATTTTTTTTTATGTCTCATTTCGACCGGGTGAACCGATTTTGAAAATTCTTTTTTTATTTGAAAGCTGGTGCTTCCTGTGTGGTCCCATTTGGTCAAGATCGGATTGGAAAGCGAGGTGGAATCGCGAGGCCGAAGGCCGAGCGATTCCGCCTAGTACATTAATAGCAAGAAATTACTTAAAAAAACTGTGAAATAAAAAACTATTTAACAAAATATTAAAACCGCCTTAAAAAATGTATGAAATAAAAAAAAATCGAACCCTAGAGTTGAAGGCGGTGCTAAAGCAAGCAAAAATCACCGACCGCCTTCAACTCTAGGGTTCCATTTTTTTTTATTTCATACATTTTTGAATGCGGTTTTTATATTTTGTTAAATAGTTTTTTCTTTATAAATTGAAGAGAAGAGATGAAAAAGATGGAAAATTCTGCGTGTAATATGTACAGTTCCCGACAGCAAATAATGCGTGTCGAGCTTTAGAAGGAGACCATCCGGTTGTAGAGCGTCGTCCCTGTCGCACATACTCGCAGGTCTCTGAGCGACAGGGACGACGCTCTACAACCGGGTTGTCTCTTTCAAAATTTGCACGAAATATAGATAGATTATCCACAACGAAATTGTCTAACTGATTTGTTTGAATACTTCAACAAATTAAACGCGAGTTCGCAGGGATGTAATGAGAGCATTTTGACATCCTCGGATAAAATGAGGTACGAAGTCGCCAATAGTTCTTAATGTTCTAAATTTCATATAATTTCTGTATGAACATAAATGTGGTGTGCCACGAATATTCGTAGATAAAAAATACCTACATACATACATACCACACACGCTGTATCCCGACAATCAGGGTAAGCAGAGTAATCGGTGTTGTGCTTCACGAACTCTGGAAAATTGCAGCACAACATCCACCTTACTTGCTGCTTGATAATTATCGTGTCCGAATAGTTTGCTAAACGTGGTGGTCGATTTTGTTGATAAAAAAGTGTTAATAAAAAAGGTTGAAAAACCCTGCTGTGCGCTGATTGCGTCATCATTTATAATCATGAGAAGGCATTGACCGCGGGCTTCTGATGATGACACGACGTCTAATGACTGCAATGATTATTCCAACATATTTTATTATGGCGACATACAAGTAGAGTGTATGAAATATATGTAGTTGAATATTTTAATTTAAAATGTAAACATTAATTATATTGTTACATACATACATGCATACATAGTTACATACATACCACACGCTGTATTCCGACAATCAGGGTGAGCAGAGTAGTCGGTGTTGTATTGCAAGTAGTCTTATAAAATACAGCACAACACCGACCACCACATTTAGCAAAATATTAGGAGCAAGTAAGGCACGAAAACCCACCTGCTACATGGCTCGGTGGAAGTGCCGTGCCAAGGTGAGAGATGGCTAGCCTATCGCCCTTATGCACGGCATCTTGTCCTTATCCCTCAGTCGCTTTTTACGACATGCACGCGGAGAGATGCAGTGGGGCTATTAATTAAAAATAATGCCGACTATGTACCGATCCACACGGTAGGTAATTTTATTGTTGTTACATAAAATTAAAACTTACATAAAACACTTATAATATAACACATTTCACAAAAATGTGTACTGGAGATGGAGCGGAGTGCTTCGAGGACACTCGCCGCATACCCCCGCTGCTGCTGCGTTATATCGCAATGCCGAACCTTAGTTTGAGGTAACTCTCCGAACGAGGGTCGCCTGAAATAATTTTGAAGTTTGAGCATTAGCATATCTTAGGCCCACTTGCACCAACACGAGTTTAGAGTTAAGTAGCGAGTTATGGATTTAAACGCGGTTCCCACAGTCAACGGGTGCTAGCTTAACGAGTTAAACTGGTTTATATCTTAAATTCGTGTTGGTGGAAGTGGGCCTTAGAAGGCAGGCTACCTAAATCCGTCCGGATCGAATTCATATAACGCGCTGAATATCGTTTCGTAGTTGGCCGAAACGGCTATGACAAAATTTCGTGTTTCCAGTTCAGTGTAGCCGACACGACCAAAAGTGTGGGACTCGCATGGCATCTAGTTACGAAAGTTTGACTTTGCTGACATCTCGACTGTTTTTCTATTTTCCTCTTCATGTTTTTAACAATTAACATTTCAAATTGAAGATGTTAGCCAGTACATTACTTACATAGATGTACTTACATAGATGTGCGCAGTACCCGTAACCGACGAGCATGCACAAAGAACATTATTTTATTTATTTTTATTTATTTATTTTAAGGAAACACACAGTTATAAATACCTTATAAGAGTATGAGAGTGGAAGAGGCGGCAGAGGTGTGTCAGGATCGTGGCACGTGGAGATCCGTTGTCTCTGCCTACCCCACCGAGAAACAGGCGTGACGCTATGTGTACGTATGTTAGCAAGCTTTAAAAATGAAAGTAAATACATAACTTTAATACCAGACACATGTAAAATGATAATCAGTGCTCGGCCCTGAAAATGCATGAAATGATTTTTTCAAAATGTCTAGTACCGTGTGGGGCCGGTACTTTAAAAGAATAGCCTCACTGCATCTCTCCCCGTGTATGTCGTAAAAGGCGACTAAGGGATATGACTCCCTTCTTATATTACTAGGTGGTATGGTTTAACCCGCCCGGGTGTGTACCACCGCACTGAATGAAAGGTCGGTCGAAACGGCTATGTAAATAGTTTGTGTTTTCCGTCCAGTGTAGCCGGCACGACCGAAGGGACGCACTGACGTAGCACCAAGTTCACCCGGTGTTATGGGCTGACATCACGGATGTTGTAGGTAGGTGATGAAAGCCAACCGTGTCAGTTTCCATAAAAAAAAAAGTTTAATTTCAGACACCTGTAAAATGATAATCAGTGCTCGGCCCTGAAAATGCATGAATTTATTTCTACGAAATGTCTACTACATATGTATATACGTAAACTTGCACTGCGGGCGCATCGCAGACATCTGACGAGCACCAACCGCTCGCCGGTTATCTAAATCTATATTAATTCCAAAACCTTGCGTTAAAAGAGAATTGTGGTTTTCGCATTGGCGAAAAAAAAAAGTTTTCTGAGGTTACCAACGTTGCGGCGAATATATTTAACCAAAGAATTTAAAAGGACAGGAGGCCCGTTGAATAGGTGAACACTTATTGTAGATCATTGGTGTAAATAGAGAGAAATTGAGTACACAAAAAAAACCGTAAGCTTTGCGTGTCTCTGCATTATTGAACTTAACAAAACATTAATTTGAGGATGAAGCATTAATGTTTATTTTGGAATTTCCTTCTATTTATTTGACAACGCGTAAAGAAAATAATTACTCGCACAATTCGAACGGAGTTTCGAAAATACGCGGCCTGTTTCAAGTTTAATTTTTTTTATGGGTAGCGCGACATGTGGCATCGTTTCACCTACAAGTAGATGTCTAACGATGCCCATGGACATTCTGTGATGCACGGGAATTGCGAATGCCATGCCGGCCTGACAGGAGCCTTTTTACGCCCCTTTTGAAAAACCCCAGGCTGTACTTGGGAGGAAATATATGGCCGGGCAGCGAGTGCGTTCCACATTTTCCCGGTTCTGTGAATAAAAGACCTACAGAACCGGTTGGTGCGCATCCGTGGTAGGTCAATTGAAGAGGGGTGCATCCCCTGCCCAGTAAGCGGCGGGTGGCCGAGTGGTTTGGGCATCGGCTTCTCATGCGGGAGGTCCGAGGTTCGAATCCGGTCGCCGTGTACCAATGAGTTTTTTCTGACGAAAAAATTTACGTGCATACCTACACCTGCCGGTGTAAAACTGTAGGTCCCTTTCCCTTGCCCCTTACTAGGTGGTAGGCTCAAATTGTAGCCGACTGGGTTGGTACCACCGTACTGGATGTAAGATGGCCGCATAGCAGCCTCGGTTGTGTTCTCCTCTAGTCCAGTATAGCCAGCAATCCAGGGAAGTCTCCGGTATGGCACCTACCTTCTCGGAGGTGACATTGGCTAGTCAGAGCATGTGCTTTGGCCCCTCTGACTCAGCCACCCATACCGGATTACATAAAAAAAAATAAGTGCGGAGGTGGAATGAGGACGGCGGAATCGCGTTAAACAGCTCCTCCGAACATTCTCCATGAAGTTTATATATATTGATCCCGTCCCGTCGTTCTATTAGCGCGGCCAGAAAGAACGGGTACGAAAACTCGCCTCCTCCGTAACTTTAGTACGCCATTACCCATTCGGCAGTGGGGTCCGAAACTCGAAAGTAAACGCAGTCAGAAAAACCGGCCAAGTGTGAGTCAGGTTCGCGCACCGAGGGTTCCGTACCACCACGTAATTGGCCGGTTTTTATTATTTTTTGTTTTACTTAATTACAGTTTTCTCACTATGATCACACCAAGTAAACTTTTCTTGAATATGCAATTACTTTATCTAAACTGGTTTTGTCAAACAAGAAAACCACGCGAGCGAAGCCACGGGTCTAGTTACAAATAAATGTATGTAGGAATAACTCTATCAAACTTGTGGACTATTCATATTCATCAACACTCGTTTAGTAGCCCGTCCTTTGCTAATTGTGTGCATTCTTCTTCTGCATTATACATAAGCATGCCAATACATAAGCAAGGAGACACAAAGGAACCAGGGAATTACAGACCTATATCTCTGTTGCCGATCTTCTCTAAAATCATCGAAAAAATTGTAAAAACACGTTTAACGACTTATTTGGAAAAGAACAATCTAATTTCATCCAACCAATATGGTTTTAGAGAGGGCCGGTCTACTGAAGATGCAGTGCTGAAACTAGTAAACAATATAGCTGACGACCTTGATAACGGTAGAAAAGCTATGTCAGTGTTTATTGACCTAGCCAAAGCATTTGACACTGTTTCACATCCATTACTACTTAAAAAGCTAGAAAAATTAGGGGTAAAAGGAATAAACTTAGAGTGGTTTCGTAGTTACCTAACGGGCAGATCACAGCGTGTCAGGATAGGTGAAATGTTAAGTGATTCGAGTGATATCAAATATGGTGTCCCACAAGGCAGTGTTTTGGGACCTGTCTTGTTTCTAATTTATATAAACGAATTATGTGACATGAATATTGCTGGAGGAAAAATAACAACTTTCGCGGATGACACTGTATTAAACTTTGTTGCTAAAGACTGGGAGGAAGTTTTTATATTAGCTCAGAATGGGGTAATGTCGGTCAAAAACTGGTTAGACAAAAATGTGCTGACAATGAATAGTGGAAAAACCAAATATATATGTTTTAATATGACAAAAGCATCACTTGCACCACGCACACTTAAACTTCAGATTCAGTCTCGCAAATACACAAACACTACATCCGTTACTGAATCTTCAGAGCACTCATCAGACATAACGCTGGAAAGAGTGGAGCATGTGAAATATCTAGGCGTCCTTATTGATAACAGATTATGTTGGAAACAACACATCGCTCAGTTGTCTGGGCGGATAAGGAGGTTAATATATTTTTTCAAGTGTATAAGAAATATAGTGAACCAAGCTACTCTGCGCATTGTCTACGCCGCACTATGTCAGTCTCGAACTTTAGATTAACAAAAAATTACAATGTATAAACATTCACATTCCTTCACACACACATGCATACATCCTCACAACCTCTCACACAACCAATACACCCTCACACACACATATATATATATATACATACATTCACATTACACTTTAAAATATTAAAATAAGGTAAATAATTCATTACATAGTAGATAAGTCCTCTATAAGATAAGCCGTTTAATTTACCTACTTATGTTGTGCTCTTAAAAAACAAACTATGTTTAGTTTAAGAGACAAAAACTGTTAATACTTATCATGTAAGATGTAATCGAAATAAATAAATAAAATAAATAAATAAATTATTTTGGGACAAGTAAAGAAATGGTGTGCAATGTATAGTAGTTCTACTCTTTTGAATTTCTTGCATTTAACCAATGTCGGTGGACTGGTTCCCCTTACTAGTGTTGGGGTCGCGATATGGACGGACACTTACCTTGCTACAGTTAACTTGCGAATGTCGAAGAGCTTGCACTGCACTCAATTGGGTTAAAAGTTTTTTATTTAATTTATGTCTCAAAGCGATTGTATAAAAAGTTAAATTAAGAAACGTAAAAACTAAATAACTGTATTCGCACATTTTATACAACTTATAAAATATATGATACTTAAAATATAGCATACAAAATTAATTAATTTATCAAAGTTCAAGTCGAGTGGAGAAATGGTAAGTTTATTATTAGCGCTCCGTCCACTTGGCTCCCTTGGTAGGATAGGTGTGAGATAATTACCTACATACCTAGAATAAAGTGATTGCACCACACCATCCACCGAGTAACGTAACTAAGTCAGTATAAGTCACTAATTCAGTGATTCTAGGATATTTTTACTTATGTTTTTTTTTAAAGTTCGTGAACTAATCTTTGCTTAGGAAATAAAATTATTATTATTATCCTTCTTACATTCCTTCCAGGACAAAATATATCAGTGTCAAAAAACCTTATCACATTCCGTCCAGTTCAGTGTAGCCGACATGAAATGAAGGAAAGCACTGACATGGCACCTAGTTTGTATAGCTAGATATATATTATGTTTTCATTAAAAAAAAAATCATCTATACTCACATGATTTACTACAATATCGTCTACTATCAAGCATTGTCATAAATACCCTAGTTTTTAGGTTTCGTACCGTTAGCCTACAACTTCTGTCTGTCCGTCTGTCTGTCCGTCAGTCCGTTCGTTCGTCCGTCCGATGGCTGTATATTTGGAACCGTAATAGCTAGCCGGTTGAAATTTTCACAGAATATGTGTTATTTAGCGGATGGATATAGCACCAAATAATAAAAAAAAATTAAAGTGAACAGTTAAGCGGGGGGAGGGCTCCCACATACAAGAACAGTGTTTTTAAACTTTTTTTTTGTGGTGCTGAAATCTCGGTGCGCGAGTCCGACTCACACTTGGCCGGTTTTAATTTAATCTTGGCTAAACACATGGTTAAACTTTTAACCATTATTGGTTGTACTCATGTTCGCTTGTGGAACAACGTGGCAGGAAAATGGGCCATACGTTTGGCGGCAGAGGTGTGTCAGGATCTTGGCACGTGGAGATCCGGTGTCTCTGCCTACCCCACCGGGAAACAGGCGTGACGCTATGTATGTATGTACGTTTGGCCAGAATCGTCGAGTCACATAGCTCCAAAAGGGACCGCGAGTAAAGTCGTTATTGGCATAGCCTGTTATTTTAAGGGGTAACAATTTATCGCGTTGGAGAATTTAATTAAAACAGCATGGTATATACCTCCTGCAGAATTTGTAAAACTCTACCAATCTCTGCGTATTCCTCTTATTTTAAACATTTCATCTGTCCATGATAACATTGTCAAAGATTGCTGCACTTTTTAGTGCAATTACAACCTATTGAAAGCCTGCCGCGTCGTTGAATCGACACACAAAAATGTCAAGCATTGCAAATTGCAAACATATTACCTTGTTAACATCATTTGCATCAGACAGAAGTTACTGCTCCTAACCTCACCACCGAGCTAGGTGGTGCGATGGAACGACGTTCGATCGAGAAATGAAGCGCAACCGAGCGAGGATGTGCTTAATTGTTTAATAACTTGAATGGGTGGCCGTTCGACTGTTAAAGCTTGCCGGGGTTCTGATTTCCATTAAAACTATAGGTCTCTTCCCTTCTTTCTGAGGGGGTAGGGATAAAACCCATCCGGATTGATACCACCGCCCTGAATGAAAGGTCGTTCGAAGCTGCTATGTAAATAACCCATGCTTTCCGTCTAGTTCAGTGTGTAGCAGGCACGACTAAAGGGAAGTAATGATTTGGCACCTACACCTAGTTCAAGAAGGTGTTATGGGCTGGCATCACGGGTGTATTACCCATTGCGTCTACCAATGTAGACGCAATCGGTAGATCCGAGTACTAGAATTTGGTAGAGTAGAGTGGATAGCACGGTAGTAGATTAGCTCTACTACTATTCTCCCCCACCACCCGCCTACTCTACTCCACCGGCCACTCGCCCGCGTGCAGAGGCGGACTTGCCCGGGCCTAGGGCGGCCAGATATTAGTGGCGGCCAATCTGCGCCTGCTGCTGGAAGCAGTGATTGCAGATACAGAATATACAAGGTGCCGGCCGGAGCAAGTGCGTGAGACGTGCGGGAGTGGTGGGTGAGCACAGCGGCGGCGACGCGGCCATTTACGCCGGCAAAATAATTTAGCTATGACGAAAAGATCAATATTGCCGTAAAACTTATAAAAATACTTTTTCTAGGTACATATATGCAAAAATAAAACCACTAAACAGAGAAATAATGTATTTCTGGCACGTTGAACCGAACGCAATACTGATTTTCGTACAACTTCACATTTGTCTCTATGCTGTAAACTTGAAAGGGGCGGCTGCATTGAATTGGGGCGGCTGGTACTAAACGGCCTAGGGCGGCTAAGGCTGCTAATCAGCCTCTGCCCGCGCGTGGACACGTTTTGACTAAATAGTAGCTCGCCGTGCCCAGCCGACAACACAGCTCGCCCTTGCGCACCTGCGTGCGCGCCGGCAATTTGTTTCGGAATACCTTGCAGACGCTCCATGCGTTTCTCTTCTTTTGATTCAACCTCGAGTCCATATTCGTTTCCTTTTGTTCTGTTCTTCTTCGTGAGCTAAGTAATTTCCCCCAGCAAAACACTAGAAAGATTTAATACAGATTTTCTAACTTCAGAACGACGACGGCGGGCGATGCTCATAGTATTGCTTTTATCTTACACTGCCTACTCTACTACCACCCTACTATTGCGTTTGGACGACTACTCTACCGAAAACAGTAGAGAAGAGTTAGTAGGGCGAAATAGTAGGTAGTCCACTCTACCGCTAACTCTACTAATGTGAACTAGGCATAAGGGGGTGACCGAGCTTCGCTCGGCGTCTAACAGATGGCACTACATGACATATTATATTACACCTCAATATTCTATATGAGATGGCGTTAGAAAAGAAAATTATTGTATTGAGTAAAAACGGATCTCCTCAGGGATCCGTCTAGATATCTATCTAGATAAACTTAAAAAATAAAACATTATCTAAAGATACAATTTCATCCAAATCGGTAGAGCCGTTTGCCAATTAAATATATACAAAATTAACTCACTTAAAATCATTAGTGTTGTTGTTGTAAGTTACAACTTGTAACTGAGTAAAGACATCCAGTAAAACAGTGTTACACTCGTTCGTTAATGTGACCAATCTTGGCTCATCTCCATAACAGAGTAGATACGTCAGGACCTCAGATCAGTGAGGTCAGGGCCTTGCGCGTGTTATGTTCGTGTTGTTGTATGGTAATGCGGGCACATCAAATATTATTAATATTCAGAAAAAGTGTGTCTACCTTGATGCCTTCCAGTCGATATGGATTAATAATAGTAGAATCTGGGGGCACGGCCGTACTCGAAGGAACTTTGTTTGGGTTACTTACTTTGGGTACGTACTCTACGTAAAATCGGTAATACATGCAAGCGTCAAACTTGGTGTTATTATAGTGCAAATAAACTATAACAACGAATAATAATAATTCCATAAAAAAAAAATCAAAATTAAAAACCGGCCAATTACGTAGTGGTCCGGAAACCTCCTCGGTGCGCTAGACCGACTCGCACGTGGCTGATTATAAGATTACTTTATTCGAGAAGGCATACCTTTTACCTGAACGCAGCTCGGCCTTCGGCCTCCCCCTTAGTCACTTTCATCGAGAAATAATATCGTTTACGTGAATGCAGCTCCGCCTTAGGCCTCGCATTTAGTTACTTACTTTCTTCGAGAAGGTTTATCGTTTATCTGATCCCAGCTCGGCCTTCGGCCTCGCCCTATAGTTACTTACTGTCTTAGTTCTTTTGAAATGCGAATTTCACGCAAGCGAAGCCGCGGTCACAGCTAGTTAAGAACAATTATATCTTCAAAAACGGAAGATATAGCAGCAAAACTATTGCGACGAACAGTTGCAGCAACTAATTTGAGTGTGTTGTCCCTTGTCCTCCGATCAGGAGGTTGTGTTGTGCCATAGTGAGCACTCGGCTCCATTAGCACGTCACAACAATGCATTCGCCGCGTGCAATGCATGCGCATGCATTCTTCATACAAACGGTTTGGTCGCGAGCTCGTTCGTTGCACACTACGAGCCTAATTTATATATATGGTAAGGTCATCGTTGAGTGTTGTTTATTCATCATCTCTAGGCACTGCGCTCGGATTTGTAATATGATTATCACAGCGAAGAAGGAACTAGCAAATTCATAGTTAAATTCATAATCTACATGTCAATATATGATTCGCGTTGGTAATTCGGCAATTTTAGGTTAGAAAAATTCGGAAAAAATGTCGGGCGTGTTTGGTTTTTCCTAGAGTCGTCTAAATAAGTGAATGCTCACTTGTTGTATACCGTTTTTTGGGGAACTTCATTAGTTCCAAGAGCCCATAGAGGAGAATGCTCTGACTTCATTATTTGTCGCAGATTTATATTTGTCGCAGATTTATATTTTTCATTATATTACTTTTTGGTCTTTGAGATTTGTACTACCTCGTATTATCACTGGTATAAACTGAAAATGCTACAAACATGTTGACTTGAGATTCTGACTGCATACGAACTTTGAATTTTGACAGGGTACAACCTGTACCTTAATTTATACTGCTGACGCATGCTAAATATTAATTTGACTAATTGATACATTAAGTATCAAAATTATTTATTTATTTGAATTTTTTTTGACATTGTACTACAATGTGGTATCAATATTTATAATTGACATGACTTGATACGATATGTATCAACTATTTCTGACAAAGGCTCTATATACCTGATTTTATTTATACTTTTACTTTTACTTTTGATTTTATGTGGTCAGAATTATCAAGCTTACATTATAGTTATTCTAGCTCTCAAACTATATCTTAACACTGTAAGGTGTGTCTATTGTGTAGCTAGTCACAATGTATTGTAATTGAAGACGACAAAAGAAGAACCCTGCGAAGTTTCATGCCGGCTCTTCTTTGTGGGTGTAATCGAACCGGATTGTAAAAACTAAACAGGACAAATTCAAGGGTAGTGTATACCACGTGTGTGCACCGTACGAATGATGAATAAAGAATAAAGAATAACGAATTACTTTAACAAATATTTGAGTTACGTTGCGCGAAAATTCGCGAATTTTCGCGCGGCGCAAATGGCATGAAAGCCAAGGAGTGTAAGCATATTAAATATTTGGGAAGCCAAGGGGTTGAAGCGATGCACTACCCCTGTGGCAACATGAAATGAAATACTTCTGTTTACTAATATTAATTAATTTGGAGCATTACACAATAATAAACAAACAAAACAAACTGAAAACTAGTATTTATCTTGCCGTTTCTTTCTCGATCAACTTTCTAGATTCTAGATATTATAATGATACAAAAATTATGACTTTTCCAAGTAAGTATGTATATATTACCAACTACCAATAATGATAATGAAACTGTCACTGTGACAGAGTTCTACAGACGTGTATCCACTCTAAGAGAAGATTGTGCAACTCGTGTCGTTAGAATGTCGGCAATTAAATTACACTAAGAACGTCTTGTTCCGTGACGAGACAGGCCAGGCAGGACCACGAAGTTGGTTTGTGCAAAATCCTCACGCACGCACTCGGCGGGGGCGGCGCGGCGGAGCGCGGCGCGGAGCGCGGCGCACACCCTACAAAGCCTACAAGGTCGTATCTACGTAGAACTCTACTAGCTAGAATATCTCAATCGCTACGAAAGAACGATTCTTATTTACCACCATTAAATTCCCTCACACCCACACACACAACGCACACCCTCATCACTCAAATACTGTTATAAGTATAATATACACTATACTATGTTTAGGTAATTTTATTTGTTTTTGTTTATTATACTTAAGTTTATTTGTTTTGTTTTATTTTTTCTTTTTCTCTTAAATGTGTATTATAGTATTATGTATGGATAAAAATAAATATGATGTAAGCAGTATATTATACTCTAAAAACTGTACCCGCAAAAAACTATACTACCCACCTACTCGTACATTGTGTTATTTACTATTGAATAAAGAAATTTTTTACTTTTTTTTACTTTTTTATTTCTTACTTAGAAGGATTTTTTATTTCGTGTAATTAAACTAGGCTAGCACGTCCGATTATCTTTACCGATGATGGAGATAAAAGTTATTATAGCAAAATTAGCTTTTGTCACTCATCAATAGCAATATTGTCGTATACACGAGATAGTAGTACCCCCTCAAGTGTATATAGGTACCTCAGACTCTTCTGCATACACAGCACAGCGTGATTTTCTCCTTTTCTATAAATAACAACGCAACGCAAATTCATGGCATACCTATAAATGACTTTATTATAGCTTTTCACACGAATAACACTCTTACGCAATGGAAACTTCTGTTATTTATTGAAGGAAGATTGGTTTTGCGTTTTAACTACCGTTTATACCATATTTTACAACCGGGGTAAATTTCACAGCCAATACTGAAAGTCCTATTTCTTTCAGGAGTTTTCATAAAATTATTCGCATATATTCCTTTAAATGAAATGAAATGAAATGAAATGAGTGTTTATTTGTCGCCAGTTTAACAAGTAACACTATATAATATACATTTGGCACATCAACAAAAATGGCGACAAATTGGGCCCAACTCAGCATATGCAATTGGAGACAACGACGTTGTCTATTGCGCTGATTTGCAGTTGGACCCACTTTACCGAGAATTACATACACTTTTAGGCTAGACTGGATATAACATATTAAATATTAAATAGCACGACTAATCTAACTAAAACTAACCACAGCTAAAGTAAAGAAAAAAAAACAATAATAATAAACTTATACAATTACAAAAATTAAATTTCTACCTTAAGAAAAAACAGCTTTAACGAAACAAAACGCAAAATGGAAAACATGTCCAGACATGAAAACATGGAAATAATGTTACCTCTTTTTATAGTTACTTTACATACATGTACCGTTCTTATACATATTCCTAAGTATAAATCTCAAAGGGTCAAATTACACTTAGGTATTCATGTAGCTAAGTATTTTCTGAAAACTTTAAGAGATTCCAAAAATGTATGAAAGGACGAATCGCAGATTGGCAAGACACCTAACGTCCAACGTTTTTCTGTGGAATAAGTACCTAATTAGAGGAGGTGAAATTCCTCCAGTAACAACATGAAATTTTAACTTTTATTCATTTGACGGTTACAAAAGATATTCAAATTCAAATTCAGATCATGAAATGGTCCAGTGAAACTTTATCCAGCATTTTCTCAACATGATCCCAAGTAATAATTTGCACCATCCATTTGTACATGATTTGTACACACTTTCCTCATAAATCGTGACTACTAAAATTACATGCATTATGTGGGACCTTGTCAGATTGCTGTAGCGTGTACATACTCTACGCGTCTCAAATTACATTACATACCTAGCGAAAGAGCAAACGCTTGCGCGACAATGTGTACATCGATGTGTTTGTACATTTTTGCTGACTGTACTGGTCGCAAACGGCGAGTACCAACGAAAGAATTCAAAAGGAGAGAACTGTCATTGGCTTTACTTCGCACGCAACTTATTCCACAAATGCACACAAATTTTCATTTGTAAGCGGACTTCTTCCTCTGGACCTCGAGTATTGGAAAAATGGGGCGTCAACTCAGAAAAAAAATCATGATAATCGTCATCGTCACCGCATAAAAATTATTTGTATGTAGGTATTGTGCGGTGCTAAAGCCAATGAAGTATAACTTCTAACGCGCTTACATAAGTAGTCTCATCTTTTTTTATTGAAAGCAACTTGTCGCTCGTAGGCCTTACATTCACTTGACGGAACCGAGACTGTACCTACTTGGAAATACCACATTGTGGTATTCCCACACTCCGTTTTCCTGTCCACTGTCGCCAGTGTAGGATACAGTTACTCCAACGGTCGCCGTCTCGTCGGCTGACGTGCCCAGCCCACTGCCACTTGAGACCCACATACATTTGTAATCTCGTCATTGTGCACATATCTTATTAATATTCACTTGTTCGGTGAGTTGATGGTTCTTCTATACTTTTGATGTCTCTGGCCGTACCGTTATCCGGCTGCGGCGCGGTATTAGGAGCACGGACGGAGCGAGTAGAAAGTTTCGAATGACGCCCGAGAGTCGGTCGAGTCGAGAGTAGCTCGTGGACAACGGCTGTGTTAGCACTGCGACCAGCGTTTCAACGACTTACTGTAGCGCTTGGAAACTGTTCTATAGAAGTTCGATAGAGCAGTTTTCTCTTCTCTATCTCTATCTTCTCTACTTCTTATAAAGGGGAACGTTTGTTGGAGGTACCTAAATTCCGGAACCACTGAACATATTTTAATGTAGTTTGCACCAATTGAAAGAGTAGTTAGGAGTGGAGCAGTAGTTAGGCTGATCAGTATCCCAGCAGGGGTCAGTGGATCCCTGCCGGGGTGAGTATACGGGTATACCTACCCGTATACTCACCATTTAGAAACTTGTAGCCTAGCGTAACAGGATTGCCCGCTGGACATGGTACTACAATAAGTATTCTGTAGTACTACGTAGGTTTGGTTGTATCTTTCGCGTATCGACTCGTGCGCAGTGCAGAACGCAGTAACGCAGAAGCCCTCGCTCTGACTGAGACCGGCTACAGTTGCAGTGGCATTTTGTCTACAGTGACTTTTGTGTGACCAGTTGTTAATACAGAGTGAATGGTGCATGTGCAACGGAGAAATTATATTTTTGTTATTGTGCATTCAGATATTTTTGGTGAGAGTTTTTTATGTTTTTTGAAAGAAATGGGATTGTTATACAACGTGTCCCAATACTCAACATCAAGCGGGAACCAGGGAGTAGGCCAGTTTATGGCTACCACAGGGAAAAAAATTAGAAAAAAAATCTGAGTCATTTGTTTTTTTATGATATGAGCATTTTTTGAAAAACGTTGAAAATTTACATCTCGTACAACATTTTTAGGTACTACGAGTACTAATTTTGCAAATATAATTGTTATTTTTTTTTTATTGGTACTCTGCTATTGATCAGTATCCTAAATAAAACCAAATTGCTCATAGTTTTATCACAAAACAATATTAACTAAAATTTTCAACGTTTTACAAAAAATTCTCATATTATCATAAAAAACAAATGATTCCGATTTTTTTTTCTTATTTTTCCCTGGGTAGTCATAAACTGGCCTACTCCCTGGTTCTCGCTTGACGTTGAGTTTTGGGACAAGTTGTATACTTAGTCATGATCATAGCGAAAAAAAAGTTATGGAAGGATGGTGGCGAACTGAGCTTGCGATGGCTTCACCGAACATATCCGGGCCCATTGGCAGTAGAGGAGGGTGTCAATTATTGAGGTCGGGACTAGCGAGCGGCCACTCTGTGTAGTTCTCCAGCATGCGTTACGTTTCGGCTCGCACAAGCCGTCGTCAGCTAGTCAGACAATATTTGTAATTGTTGTATTATTGTAATGTAAAATGTCGGCAAAAATTCATACTTTATTTGAGAAAAATGTTAATTAGCTTAAGAATGTTTTCCGTGATAGCTTTCAATTTAAAATTCGTGATTGATTCTGAAATGACAAGTTCCTCGCACTCGAAACTTTTGAAGCTTCAGAAGGAATAAGGCCCACTTGCACCAACACAAATTTAATATATAAACCAGTTTAACTCGCTAAACCAGTTTAAGCTAGCACCCTTTGACTGTGGGAACCGCGTTTAAATCCATAACTCGCTACTTAACTTTAAACTCGTGTTGGTGCAAGTGGGCCTAAGTCATTAATGCGTTGTTCAAAATGGTCGGTGAAAAATAATGATTCAAATGAGGAATATATAGTAAAAGATGTTGGTTTTCCAAATAAAAAAAATCTAAAAAAAAAAACAAAACAGAATAGAAAGCATCTCATGATTTCCATTCAGGCAAGCAAATATTTTTTTAACGAGCGTAGCGTCCTACGGTAGTTATGACGAACGTTGAAATTGAAATGCTGAATTTATTTTGAGCTTTCAAAATTATTTAAATTTGTTTTTTTTTCTGAAATAATTGGTCATCCAGAAACCGATTAAATATATATTTTTAAATTGTTTTTGTCCACTTAGACTCATTTTAAGTATGCTTTCTAATTTCATAATGATTTCCCTTTTTTTTTTGAGCTCAAATTGGAACACGCTTTCGTTTTATTTGTTTTTAAAATATCTATTAATCGATGTAGGTACCTACATGTGAAGTAAGCCAAGTAAAAATCCACTGCGTTAGATGAAGATTTGATGTCGACAACTTTCTAAGATTCTGTATGTAGAAAGTTACAAAGAACTTAAATGTAATATCGATTAGTAAGTACGAGTACCTATAACATTCAAATGGTCTGTCGCCTGACTCTTGCGCTGAACGCTTCATCCAGACCACGAACGAACGATCAAAGGAAAGCACTGACACGGCACCTACTCCGACAGGAATCAGGTGTAATGCGCTTGTCGGTTCCGTACAAACAATATTGAGTTTACAATTGAACTGTAACCAGTGCGATAACCAGTGAGTCATTTTGCAATATAAAGTGAAGTTTCATTAAAACTGCATAAAAAAAACCGGCAAAGTGCGAGTCGCACTTGCGCACCGAGGGTTTCGTCACCGCATAATTTGCTGGTTTTTATTGTTTGTTGTTTTACTTTAGAGTTTGCACTATAATCACACCTAAGTTTGACGATTGTATGTTTGCACGACAGAGCAAAAACCAAAAAACTTTGAAAAACCCCTTTTTATGGTAACTGACACTGTTGGCTACATCACCTACTACATCTGTAATTTCAGCCAATAACATCTTGGTGAACTAGGTACCATGTCAGTGCTTCCCTTCGGTCATGCCTTTTCTTGTATGGGCGTCCCTTATTTTTTTTTTTTTGTTCTCTTAGTGAAAATTTCAACCGGCTACCTATTACGGTTCAAAAGATAAAGCACTCGGACTCGGACAGGCAGACAGGAAAACAGATTTCGTAGGCTTAGTAATTATAGGGTCTCGTAAGAATACGGAACCCTAACAAGCAAGTCGAATCTGGAAAAGCAGTCACGGATCTAGGACGTAGCCTTGGCGGGGCGGTTGGACTTATCGCAGACAGAAAGCACGCATTTTGTTAAAGTCAACCTTGTATTTAAAATTATCAGTTTACAGGTTTTCTCCGTTTTCTCACTGTTCAACCCGGGCGGGATAAACCCTACCACCTAGTAAGGTAAGAAGGGAAGGGACCTACAGTTTAACGTGGTAAAATAATTGCGGTCTGAGGGATTATAATAAAATTATTTCTTCCTAGACCTTGCCGCAATAAACGTCCATAGGACTATGCAAATGGTCCCATGGGCGTATTTTTTTAATTTATAGTTAGATTTATTTTTATACTTAGTTAATTTAGTTATTTTTAGGTCTACATTTAATTATTTTTAAATAAGTTTATAATATTCAAGTCACTAAATAAAAGTACAGACAACTAGTTTCATTCATTACTTAGGACCATTATCTTCAATGGGAACTGGTCGGAATTATTTATGCTTAGAAGTCTCAGGACGATTTTACTTTACTATAGCTCTATACGTGCTCTATACACATCTTGTGATATCTAGCTTGTCATTTACCACAGTTGCGCAAAACTACACCATTTACCGGCAGAAATTGCCTCAAGTCGCGGCACTCTAGTCAAGGACGAATTGTGAAGAAATACGTTATGGTCGTCAAAATCTAAGCAGTCCATAACACCGCTGTACTAAGGGCTTGGTAATTTATTACTACACAAGTTACGAGTCGGTCTCGCGATGGATTGTATTGTGTACATATATATTTTAAAATGTTACATCTTGCAAGTGTATTGAGCAACCGCAAAACCTTGTAAAGTGTAAAATCTATGTACTTTTGCCATTGCCTCACATTAGGCTGTATGTAATATACATACTTAGGCCCACTTGCACCAACACAAATTTAATATATAAACCAGTTTAACTCGTTAAGCTAGCACCCGTTGACTGTAGGAACCGGTTTAAATATGGTTTAAATCCATAACTCGCTACTTAACTTTAAACTCGTGTTGGTGCAAGTGGGCCTTAATTCTAATGGCATTAAACTCACCTTTTGTACTCCATGTATGCAATAAACTAGGTATATTCAGATTTGATATCAATTCAGTGTAGGTAAGAATAAGATTATGTACAAATTCCCTTCTTACCTTACTAGGTGGTAGGGTTCAAACCGCCCGGGTTGGTACCACCGCACTTAATGAATGGTCGGTCGAAACGGCTTGTGTTTTCCGTCCCGTTCAGTGTAGCCGGCACGACCGAAGGGAAGCACTGACGTGGCGCCTAGTTCACCCGGTGTTATGGGCTGACATCACGGATGTTGTAGGTGAAGTAGCCAACCGTGTCAGTTTCCATAAAAAAAAGATACCCGAGAGTAAATAATGTACATCGAGCTTTAAAAAAAGACAATCCGGTGGCAGTGTCTCTCTAGCACAAACTCGCACGTCTCTGTGCGACAGGGACGACGCTCTACAAACCGGATTGTCTCTTTCTAAAGCTCGATGTAATTTACTGCTGTGTACTGTTAGTGTATATATATATATTATAATAAGTTCTATAACATAACATTGATACAATCATTTATACAGTGTCTATGTTTCTGCATTTCATTGTTAAAAGCTTACATTTTCGAGGCAACGTTTGATGAACCGGAGGTCCACAAGGTTTAGATGAGATACCTTACCTTACTAGGTAGTAGGTAGTAGGGTTTATCCCGCCCGGGTTGATACCACCGCACTTAATGAAACGTCGGTCGACACGGCTATGTAAATAGTTCGTGTTTTCCGACATGAAATGAAGGGAAGCACTGACATGGCACCTAGCTCACCCGGCGTTATGGGCTGACATCACGGATGTTGTAGTTGATGTAGCCAACCGTGTCAGTTACCATAAAAAAAGACTCATTAGATTTAGAAGATAAATCTCTGAAACAGAGGTCCAACAGCTTACACCTGCTAGAAGAGGTTTAAAACGGAGGCACCAGGAGAATCTGTCGACATTAAACTTTCTGAACCCGCAGGCGAGAAAACAATGCACTTCGGTGCCCATACTTACGTAATCGAAAGATTACTTCAAAACCGGGTTTTTTTTTGCAAATAAAAACGGTGTGAAATGGCTCCCGTTAGGTCGGCATGGTACTGCCGTAAATTAATGTCCATGGGCATCGTTAGACGTCCGCTTGTAAGTGCAACGAGGTCATGTCGCATCTCTCATAAAAAGTTTAAATTACAAACTTTTGTTTTTCAGGCAGAAATGTTGGAAGGCACCAAAATCGGGTCTCCCTCGCAAGTGGAAAAGGTCTTCGATGTGGCCAAGGATACGGTTCTGTTCTTCCTGCTCTCCTGTTACTACATCCTGGAGTCACTCTTCTGGACCCTGGTTCCGGACGCCATCAGACCCATGAAGCAGATCAGGGGGGACGTGGTGCTCATCACGGGGGGTGCTGGGGGCGTTGGTAGAGAACTGGCGCTGAAGATGAGCAGGCTTGGAGCCAAGGTCGTCATTTGGGATATTAATAAGGATGGTAAGTCTTTTTTTTGTTATAAATAAATTTAAAATAAATTAATCAAGTAAATTTAATCAATTAAAAAATAATCAATTAAAAACTATTGAATTGAAGGTTTCAACGGACCTTTAATTCAGTGCGGTGGTATCAACCCTACCCTGTAGGGTAGGGTTGACTGTGGTAACCTAGTAAGGTAAGAAGGGAAGGGACCTATAGTTTTACGTGGAATCCGAACCACGGTCAGCCTCCAACGGGCGAGCGGTCACCCATCCAAGTACTGACCGCGCCCAGGTGTGCTTAACAACAGTCGACCGACCGCACCACTGACCTATCAAGGCTAACTTGCCGTTTAAATTATTTTATTTCACAATCAAAACTGTGCTCTCTTAATTGTTGGTAAAACCTCATTTGATTCCATTAACTTATCTATCATACATCCACTACTAATCAAGAACTGGTAAAAATTCCAAATCTATATTTTATTTACGGTATGATTGACATTTGAATATGCAAACCAATTTTCGACACCAAACCCAATATGTTTATCTACAGTTTAAATTAACAGTTAGGAATCCGCCGTCAGGTGAAGATACGATCATTAATTCTGCCCTTCGACGCAAAATCGTGTTGCTGATGCATAGCACGCACGCCTCAGCGCATGCGCCAACAAAAGACGTCCCTAATTGGCTAATACCAACTGCAGAAGTAGCTTAGCCAAATCTGGCTTTTGCGCACTTGGAAAGCTATGCATGCATAATGTACTGCGTTCACGATTCGAGCATGTTCGCACCATTTCTGGATCATCCATAAGAAGATACGGGTAAATGGTAAAGTTAATTACAGACAGGGAGAGATAACATCTACTTTTTATTAACCGACTTCAAAAAAAGGAGGAGGTTCTCAACTCGACTGTATTTTTTTATTTATAATTTTTTTGTTTGTTACATCAGAACTTTCGACTGGGTGAACCGATTTAGAAAATTCTTTTTTTATTTGAAAGCTGATGCTTCCCGTGTGGTCCCATTTCAATTTGGTTAAGATCGGATTGGAAAGCGAGGCGCGTACATTAATAGCAAAAAATTACTAAAAAAACGGTGAAAAAAAAATATTAAAAAAAATATAAAGCAATCAAAAATAACCGACCGCCTTCAACTCTGGGGTTTGATTTTTTTTTATTTCATAAATTTTGTAAGGCGGTTTTTTTAGCATTCCGTATCTATACGTGACCCCATTACTAAGCCTACTCGGTCTGTCAATCTATCTGTCCGTCCGTCTGTCCTACCTTTAAAACTGTATCTTTGGAACCGTAATAGGTAGCCGGTTGAAATTTTCACAGAATATTTCCTATTATGGCGGATATTCTAACAAAATAATAAAAAAACAAAAATCTGTCAAGTGCGAGTTTTACTCGCGCACGGAGGTTTCCATTTCTATCCGCTATCAATAATATCCGCCTATCTTTTGTCTTTCAACAATGCAATGTATAAAAGCCTGTGGCGCCATCTATTATTCAGTAGCGTGCCTAATCGATTTTTCGCACGTTTGTTGTATGGGAGCCCCCCTTAATTTTTAACATTTTCTTTTTTTTTATTATTTGTTGTTATATCCGCCATAGTAACACATATTCTGTGAAAATTTCAACGGGCTACCTATTACGGTTCAAGAGAAACTGCCCTCGGACAGACAGACGGACGGACGGACGGACGGACGGACAGACAGACAGCGGAGGCTTAGTAATAGGCTTCCGTACGAGATACGGAAACCTAAAAGGGAGGGCCCTCATTCATACAAGAAACATGTTTTTTCAACTTCTTGTTTTGTTTTTGCTCTATCGTAAAAAGTAAAAACGGTAATACATACAACTTCAAATAATTACACTTGGTGTATTTATAGTGCTAACTCTAAATTAAAACAACAAATAATAAAAACTGGTCAATTACGCGGTGGTGGTACGGAACTCTCGGTGCGCGAGTCCGACTCGCACTTGGCCGGTTTTTGTGTTTATGTCTTATCTTCACACCGACTAGACCAATAGCGAATGAATTATCTTGGTGGAACTTGTACAATGCATAGTTGCTATTTTTCTGCATGCTAGTCCAATGCTCTTACCCACAGAGCATCAAATACCTACCGCGGGCGCGGCGCGCGCATTTCATGCTCTGTGCTCTTACCTATAAATTACTCTTACCTACGGGTGTTCGTCATTGCATAACTTTTCGTACCTACTTAATTAAAATAAATTTTTTATTTATTTATTTATTTATTGCGGGAAACAGAATAAATTTACTATACCGAATATATCTCTACCTGACTTCTTAGCCAGTCGTAAAAACGAAACTTTATATTTTATCACATATAACGATCCTCCTCACGCAACATTCTATCACGAACGCTAGATAATTGCGCAAAAAATACTGCATGCGTTTCCTCTCAGTGCATCTTTGCGGAGAAGACGTAGGTAGCGTAACATATCAAATACATTAATGAGTAACTTGGGAATGATGCGATATTGTACAGGTGCAAGTGTAGGTTAGGTGCTTAAGCTTCGATTTGGATTTGCAATCATAACAACTGAGACCTGCGATGCACAGTGGGGCCGACCATTATTTTGGTTTCCGTACCCCGTACGGAAGCCTACACTGTCTGTCCGTCCGTCCTACCTATGGCTGTATCTTTAGGACCGTAATAGGTAGCCGGTTGAAATTTTCCCAGAATGTTTATTATTAATGGCGAATATCCTAACAAACAATAAAAAAAAATACAAAAGTAAAAAATAAAGGCGGGTCCCCAAACAAGTAAGTATCATGATTTGCAGAAGAACGCCATCTACCGAATTATCCAAACATTTTAACAACAAAAGTACGAACGATCACCAATAGATGGCGTGGTACACGAGATACTATGTGCGAGTGCGACTCTAAAGTAAAATAATAATGTATGTAAGATGGCCGCATAGCCGCCTCGGTTGTGTTCTCCTCTAGTCCAGTATAGCCAGCAATCCAGGGAAGTCTCCGGTATGGCACCTACCTTCTCGGACGTGATATTGTCTGGTCGGAGCATGAGCTTTGGTTTGGCCCCTCTGACGCAGCCACACATACCGGATTACATAAAAAAAATTAACATTAGAGCTGGCCATATACACGGTGAACAAAAAACCTGTCGAACACCCGAAGGCAGGAAGTACAGTTTCACATACTGAATCGGATAGGCTAGTTTTTTTTTCGAAATTTATATGAAAATATGCCCTTTTTCAATTATTCCTAAGTATCAAGATGTCTTAATAACTAAATTATGTCTGCATGCCATCATAACAGTGATGTGAAATTAACCCTACTACCATATGTCTTAAGCACGTGATATCAGTCTTCTAGGTAACTACCTAATTAATATTCTAAAACTTATTAGGTATAACTACCTATGTAATATTCTAAAACTTATTATTAGGTATACAAAATAATAGTTTGTTGCACACTAACTGATCTCAAAGCACTTACCGACTTCATTTTCAGGACAGATGACAAAAAAAAATTTAAATCGGCAAATTATTTTACAAAGAATTGCACTATAGACATAAGCACTCTTCACTTCATTCACCGCCTCAAGATAATTTATGACACTGACGGCGAGGCGGCGGCGGCGGGCGCTTTGTGTCTCGCGCGCGCCACCGCCTCGCCGCCGCGCCTCCTAGAGAATTTTGCATTAGAAATAAAAGGTCGTGATACTAATTCTATTTTTTAATAAAAAAAATTTGTCCGAAATAAAAAAAAACTAGCCTATCCGATTCAGTATCTGAAACTGTACTTCCTGCCTTCGGGTGTTCGACAGGTTTTTTGTTCACCGTGTATATAGATATTATACCTATCTATTATTGTGTGTTTTTTAGGGCTTTTAACAATAGTTTGTTAATACCAAAGAGTTTGTATTACGTCGCTGCCAGCGACGTAATACAAACTCTTTGGTTAATACGAGATCAGCCCCATAGTACTCATATACCCTATCACTTAGAGCCCAGAGTCCCTAAGGGATAGAGAAAGCTCACCGAAATCCAATACAATCTCTCTCACATGGGCTCGCCAACAGTTTGATTCTATACAATTGAATTGCTTGTCCGAAGGTCTGAAGAAGACTTGTTCCGCTGCCCAGCAGGAAGGATACACCATCTTCAGCTACTTCGTGGATCTGGCAGATAGAGCGGCTGTCTACAGAGCCGCCGATACTCTCAAAAGAGAGGTAATGTTACTTATTTATGGAAAGCAGTCACTATTCGTAAACATGTGCGAATAGTGACTGCTTTCTATAGCTATAGACATTATGTAAGTAGGTAACCGCTTTCGAAGTCTGTGGGAATCTTCAGATTGCCTCATAAAGATGAGAGAGGTATTTAAAAGAGCTCAGGAATCCTGAGTCAGGATTAGGAAAGTTGTTTTTTAATTTTTTTATAGAAACTGAAACGGTTGGCTACGTCACCTACAACACTCGAGACACCCATCGCACCTTGGTAAACTAGGTGCCATGTCAGTGCTGCGACGCGGAACTGGACCGAAAACACCAACTATTTATACATCCGCTTCGATCGAGCTTTCATTTAGTGTGGTGGTACCAAACCGGACGGATCATTCAGTTAGCAGTTTTAACAGTTAGCGTGTATGCGTCCACTGCTGGACATACGCCTCTCGAATTTTCCTCCAGGCCGGAAGGCTTCAGCGGTACGGGTATATGCACTGCTTTCTACCGACGACGTACTTGATGTCGTCGTCCCACCTGGCGGGTGGTCTTCCCACACTCCGTTTTCCTGACCACGGCCGGGCCGTCAGTGTATGTTACTACAACGATGGTCGTCTCTTCGGCTGACGTGCCCAGCCCACTGCCACTTGAGCTTAGCCATCCGGACGGATCGAAGGAAATTATTATGAGCTGTAGAGTATGTAAAGTTTGATGGCGTCAAGCAAGTATCAACGAGAATGAAGACCTTTTATTCTCGATGGCGTCAAGTGTGGTGAAAACGTATATTTGTATGAATTGCTAGCTTGCATACCTCTCGCTCAACAACATTGTTACAAAATTATACAGCAACATCAACTTGTGTGTGACAAATGACAATGGATAAGATAGCCAGGAGTTACGGACGAATGACTGTGGCCGAGGAGCGATGCGATTCATTCGCAATAAGCAAAATTACATACAAGATTGGCACTTCAACAGGCTTCTATTACTGAGAATATCTCCATCAGCCAATGTCCCACTGCGCGGCTGGTGGATTCTAATGTGTATTGGCCATATACAATCACTTTTTACTGCCACTGTAATGGAATGGCTTGAATGGCGGTGCCATCGTTTTTTCCAGTGTTCCAAGATGTTTCCTTCACCAAGCATTACATATATCACTTAGGCCCACTTGCACCAACACGAGTTTAGAGTTAAGTAGCGAGTTATGGATTTAAACGCGGTTCACACGTACAACGGGTGCTAGTTTAACGAGTTAAACTGGTTTATATATTAAATTTGTGTTGGTGCAAGTGGGCCTTAGGCCCACTTGCACCAACACGAGTTTAGAGTTAAGTAGCGAGTTATGGATTTAAACGCGGTTTAAACGCGGTTCCCACATACAACGGGTGCTAGCTTTAACGAGTTAAACTGGTTTATAGTTAAATTCGTGTTGGTGCAAGTGGGCCTTACTCTCAGAACCCAAAGATTGACTGGAAGAAATCACTTAAAGTGAATAGATAAGTCAGCCTTTGCATACCATTAATCTCTTGTTTCTGTGTGAATTATTGTAAATTTATATTGCTCTTATGTCTTCTGTATCTTTATTTGTGCTTAAAGTATTTCTATCAATCTATCATTATCTTATCATATCAGTAGATACCTAGTTGCGAGTTGGACAAAATTATTAACATTTTTTATTTATTAATTTTTTTATTGTTATATCCGTCATAATAAATAACACATATTCTGTGAACACTTCAACCGGCTAGCTGTTACGGCACAGATTACTAAATAGTTACTTCGTTACGGCACAGAATAGAAAAGAGTACTTACGGTTCCAAAGATTCAGCCAGTAGGAAAGACACACAGACGGCGTTCTTTTAGTAATATGCTTCCGTAAGGGGTAGGAAAACCTAAAAAAATCATTGTTACTTACACACCGAGCTTCGACCCTCAAACCTCTCTTGAAAAATCAGCATTTAACCACTGTCATCCGCAAAATAAAAGATAAAATTAAATGTACAAATTTTCAAGTCAAGTGTGATATTAATTAAACATGTCCACATTATTCCGCTTCGAGACAGCCTTTAGCCCTGCAAGATGTTGTGAGCCAGCGAAAGTCGCAGCTGGTTGTATTTTCTACGCTAAATTGACTCTTATTTGCAGGTTGGTAAGGTTGACATCCTAGTGAACAACGCTGGCACGGTCTTCGGGAACACTTTACTGGAGCTTTCGGACGAGGCCATCGAGACCACTTACAAAGTGAACATACTCTCGCATTACTGGGCAAGTATATTTGTCTCGTTCACTCAGTAAACGTGTGTAGTGTTGTGTAACTACCTATGTATTCATATAATTATATTACATTGTTACTATAGAGCAAACCCCAAAATTTAACAATGCAGAATCTATTTCAAAGTTAGCTCAAATTATCTCACCGCGTACTTTCGAAAGACTAGTACTGTATTTGAAGACGTCTAGATCCGGAGGAAACATGACCAACATTCAGTTGAGTGCGGTCAGCGCTCGGTGAATTGGAGTCTGGCTGTAGTGGAACGTCCGCGATGGACTTTCCACTTTTGGACTATTGTGTTCTCCGTCGCACTCCCGCAGGACCAGTGAAACAAAAGTGTTCCAAATGAAAACTGACGCATTTAAGATATGGCGGATCGAATGGCGATATTGTGCAATTATAAAAACCGGAAAAGTGCGAGTATGACTCGCGAACCGAGGTATCCGCACCACAAAAAAACAAAACTTGAAAAAAACACGTTTCTTGTATGGGAACCCCGTACATTTTTTACTTTTTCAATTTTTTCTTGTTATAGGTATCCGCCATAATAACACATATTCTGTGAAAATTCCAAGCGGCTAGCTATTATATGGTTCCTAAGATCAGTAGAACAGACAGACAGACAGACAGAAGGCGTAGGCTTAGTAATAGGCTTCAGTACGGGGTACGGAAAAATAAAAATATAATAAGTAATTATTAAGTAAGTATCTGCTTATAATTAGAAGAGAACAGAATAGAATAGCGTTTATTTCCTCTTGACATCTGTAAGACAGTACATTATTTATACACTGGGCTAGGATGAAAAGAGAGCCAGGTCAGCTTGTATGCTGCGGCTCCCTCGCGATGAGAGCGCCGCAGTGCTGGATGGTTGCAAACCTTAACAAAAATCAATCTTTTCTAAAGAATGGAAAGAATGGAAGAAGGAAATAGATATCTCAAAGACGTAATCATGTAAAAAAACCGGCCAAGTGCGAGTCGGACTCGCGCACCGAGGTTTCCGCACCACAAAAAAACATTGAAAAAACCACGTTTCTTGTATGGGAACTCCCCTTAATTTATTACATTTTCTATTTTTTATTATTTGTTGTTATATCCGCCATAATAACACATAGGTATTCTGTGAAAATTTCAACGGGCTACCTTATGGTTCAAGAGATACAGCCCTCGGACGGACAGACGGACGGACAGACAGACAGACGGCGTAGGCTTAGTAATAGGCTTCCGTACGGTATACGGAAACCTATAAACGTAAAAAAAATTGTTGGAAACTGTCCATCGTCATTCGACGTTTAGTTCAAATTGTAAAAGTTAATATATCTGTCCGTAGACAGTGAAGGCGTTTCTCTCGGATATGATCGAGAGCGGCAAGGGGCACATCGTGACCGTGGGCTCGGTGGCCGGGCTGCTGGGCACCTACCGCTGTACCGACTACAGCGCCACCAAGTTCGCCACCGTCGGCTTCCACGAGAGCCTCTTCACTGAGCTGAGGGTTCGTCGTCACCTTGATTATATTCTCGCAGACGAAACTTCAAGGAAGTCCTGGTATACTCTATATACGAGACGCTGTATTCCGACAATCGGGTTAAGCAGAGTAATCGGTGTTGTGCCGCAAGAACTCTTGTATCAGCACAAGACCGACCACCATGTTTAGCAATGTATTCGGACAAGATATCTATGTATCAAGCAGTAAATAAGGCAAGAAGACCCACCTGCTGCATTTTTTTTTAAGTAAACCAGCATGGGTGGCTGTGCCGAGAGACCAATGGTGCAGTCGACAGAGCCAAAATCACCTCTCCTCGCGAAAACACGCTCAGTTAGGTGCCATGCCAGCAGATTTGCGGACTGTTGCTAGGCTGTCTAGCCCGTTAATACGACACCCAGGTCAAAGGATTCAGGAAATACACTCGCCGGAAGACAGTTCCAGTGTCCAGAATGACTCGGTGGAAGGACCGTGTCAAGGTGAGAGGCGGCAGCCTGTCGCCCTTTAGAAAAAAATAGTTTGTAGTAGATATAGGTTTGTCCAACTTCTTTAATCCGACCAACAACGCAAGACGGGTTTACATTCGGGCTTAACATTCCAGGCGCACGGGCACAACAGCATCCACGCGACGCTAGTGTGCCCGTACTACATCAACACGGGCATGTTCGCGGGCGTGACGCCCCGCCTCATGCCCATGCTGGAGCCCGAGTACGTGGCGCAGGCCATGCTCGACTCGCTGCGCAAGAACGAGGTCAATTGCACCCTGCCGGGCTCCGTGAGGTATCTTCTGCCGCTTAAGTGGTAAGCATCCTGTGTACCACAGAGCATCAAATACCTACCGCGCGCGCCCCCTACTAGAGACGCCCTAAGCGATAATATTTGAAACCCAAAAACTACACGCAGTGCTGCTAGCGCTTCGGATGTGTGTGTGTGTGCTAGTATCGACACTAATCACAAAGAGGAGCAAGTTAGGCACACGCACAAAACAAATGCACACGCACAACACACATATGTAAGTCATAGGCCACGCCCACAGGCTTCAACGGCGTTGTAGAGAAATCGCGCTCAGGGCGTCTCTAGGAGGGGCGCGCGCATTTGATGCTCTGTGCTGTGTACTATGTTGTTGTTGTTTTTTTTTATGTAATCGGGTATGGTTGGCTGAGTCGGATGGGCCAAAGCGCATGCTCCGACCAGTCAATATCGCCTCCGAGAAGGTAGGTGCCATACCGGAGACTTACCTGGATTGCTGGCTATACTGGACTAGAGGAGAACACAACCGAGGCTGCATTGCGGCCATCTTAAATCCAGTACGGTGGTACCAACCCAGTCGGCTGCAATTAGAGCCTACTACCTAGTAAGGGGCAAGGGAAGGGGCCTACAGTTTTACACCGGTTCCGAACGGTGAAGCAGCAGGTGTAGGTATGCACGTAAATTTTTTTCGTCAGAAAAAACTCATTGGTACACGCCGACCGGACTCGCACTGCGGACCTCTCGCATGAGAAGCCGATGCCCAAACCACTCGGCCACCCGCCGCTCTTTAGTTTTGGGGTTGGCTCTAAGCCTGCAAACTAGTATCTCTTGGTCGGGGACCTTAGCGCAGAGCCCCTTGGTCTCCAGCTACCACAGCCAGCCAGCCTGTGTCCTCCATGAAGGCCACAAGAAAACCAGGGTGGTGCCCATACTAAAATTACAAATAGGTACCACCATTTGAGATCTCGGTGCGGAGAATCGCTCACCCCCTACCTTAACACAAGAGGCAGCAAACAAACAAAAAACAAAAACAAACAATACTATCCTTCATTATATGGACGCTTAAAGAAAGTTTTACTGGAAGAAACCTCTCAATGGATAAACCCATCTGTGTACATCAAGTGACTAGTACTTATCGTATTCCGTAAAATATACCTATAGTTTTGTTCTGCTGCAATTTTTTTTTTTTTGTTTTGCTTTTTTCTTTCGATGGGCCTTCCTCTGAAATATTTTTAAAGTACTCGTATTTTTGGAGAAATTTCCAAGATGTAACATAAATCGTAGGACGCAATCCTACTACAGAATCATATGCAGAATGCAATGACGTATGCAGAATGCACATATTTCACTGAACCAGTTCATTCAATAAATTAATGTATAATTTTCCAGCTTGCTGCCAGCAAAGATGTGCTGGGACCTAATGCACCGTGTGATGAAGGGACCACAGTCCATGATGGAGTTCAAAGGGAAGCCCAGGGTTGCGAGCAGTTGAACTGTTCCGCACATGTTCCGCATCAGTGACATTTGCCTTCTATGCTGTCATAAAACTTTGACAGTTGTGCAGTAATATAATGTCATTCTGAAGTTATTCCATGGGTATGCCACGTTATTCAGTTATTATTTAGAACTTTGTCATTGGAAAACTACGCCTTGATCATGTAAAAAGACCCATGTGACAACAATCATTTAGTAATTTATGTATGACAGAGGTACATTATATTAAACTGACAGCTGTCATATGGGGCCTCTCATGATGGTGAGTCTTCGATCATACATAACTATTGTTTCCGTCTACGGTGATAGTTTAGTAAGCCTGAAGTTCACCATCTCAGGTTAAGTTTCAGTTAGAATTTATAACATGTCTGGTAATGTGACATTTCTCATACAGTTGACAGATATATTTTAGCCGAATGTGGTGAAAATGGCCCTAAGGGTAAAACATTTTTTTATACGCGTATCTTCACATTTGGACGGATAATTTTATCCTCTTTTCATTCTAGATTAGAGTAAATAACATCTGTGATCTAACATATGGATGTAGCAACATCTATACAAATAAATATTTGCATTCTTTGGCTAATCAAACTTTCAAATAAGTTGTGCTGGTAAAGCAGAATTTAAAACTTTCTATGTGAGTTATCCTTATCATGCACAATAAACTGCAGTTTCGAGCTATAAAACACTTCCATAAGTCAAGTTCTCCATAAACCGTTGCGTCGTTAGAGTGCTCATGTAGATGGGCCATACGTGTTTGTATTTCTTGAATCCTTAAACCTGGGTGTCTTCAAACGTCGTATCAATAGGCTAGATAGCCCAGCAACAGTCCCCAAATCTGCTGGCATGGCATCTCACTGAGCGCGGATTCGGAGGTGTTTTTGTCTCTGTTGATTGCACCATAGATCCCTCTGCACAGCCACCGATGCTGGATTTAAAAAAAAAAATTATTTGTCCCGAAATATAGCTGCCACATAGCACGGACAATGACCGTGAAGTAAAGCCATACATAATTTTTAAAATAATCCATATTATGTCAAGAAAATTTATCATTGGTTCATGTGGATGTTGTTTTTTATTATTGTTTGCTGTGTTGAAGTGTTTCAATGCCCAAACTGGCAGTTTCATGTCCCAGTCCTGTATAAACTTAGTAGCCACTTTGGTCTCCACAATAGTTTCGTCTCACATATCAGTCTACGGGCTAGTCTACGGGTTTGTATGAAAGTGTGAATGTTGAGACATGACGCCGGGAAGACTTTCAATAGACTTGTAACTTTTGCGGGCACAAACGTTGCTCGTAGCGCTATAGAAACTATGGATTAATGAGCCACTCTAAGTCCATAGAGCCACTAGGGCCGCAGTTGATTCTACATTATCTGCGGTTAGCATAATGTATTAAATATTATGAGTTCTGCCCAAGTTCTGGCTCTTATTAGTTTTGTATTATGTTGTTTATCCATCCATACCTAGTTTGTGCATACAAATTTAATTGGGGAGCTGGCGAACAAAACAGTCTGTCTGTATAATATGTTCCCGATTCAACTATTTGATTGTTTTGCTAGTCAGCTTCTTAAGTGTTTTATGTCAGCTTCTCTATGCTACATGTATAAAATACTGAATTTACAAGTACATAGTACAAAGCTTTAGTCTTATACTGTACAAGCTACGAGGAATTGTTATTTGATACTGTTTTATTTATGAGTTTGTGTTAGTAAAAATATTAAAAATTAATTAAAATTAATCTCTAATCTGTTAAAGATGATGAATAAAGACTTTTCAAATTGTTGGTAATTATTATTATTTTGTTGAACATTCATAACATTTATCTACTGTACATACATACATACATAACTCACGCTTTTGTATCCCGACAATCAGGGTAAGCAGAGTAATCGGTGTTGTGCTATAAGTTCATACATACATACACATACATAACGTCACGCCTGCCTGCCTCCCAGTGGGGCAGGCAAAGACAACAGACCCAACCCACGCAAACAACCCAACCTCTACTGTATACTTAGTTATTTAAATTCCTTAGAAGCAAATAGTATACTTGTCAATATTGTGATTTTACCAAATTGACTCCTTTATAATACTGTTATAAAGGAGTATTTGAAAAAAAATGTGATAACTTTGTCGGACTTTATTATTATTTTTTAATACTGATGAATTTTCTAGGAGTTAACAGACCTGCCAAAATAATATAAACCATACTTACATAATACAAACTTTATTGCACAAATCAAAATATCACATTCTCAGCATAGAGTAAGCATTCTCAGAGTAAATCATAGAAATAGTCCAAGCCTTGTCCCAGCTCCCATATCGCGACTCCCGTCCCGAACTCCTGCGCCAGTTCTAGCCTCTTCTGTATTGAGAACAGCGTGGGGTAGAATATCTTCTTGCTGCCAACTGGCGTTCTGAAACGCAACACAAATTATATACTCTTAATTAATTAGTTCGAAATAAATATCTAATTTGGGTAAAAAAAAACCCCGCCCATGTTCGAGTTGGACTCGCGCACTGAGGTTTCCATACCACCAAGTAATCGGTTCGTTTTTATAGTTTTTTGTTTTATTTTAGAGTTTACACTATAAACACACCAAGTTTGACCCTTATTTGTATAATCGTTTTTACGATAGAACAAAACAAAAAAAAATGAAAATTCGGTCAAGCGCGACTTTTTATCACGCACGGATGGTTCCGTACATCTGCTATTATAGTTTTTTGACAGGTATGGTATAATGCCATACCTGTCCAAAAACCATATCCGTCTGTTGCCTGTATCTTTTGTTTATCTATTATATATATATATATGCTACTATACACACCATCTGCTCATGGACCCTCCAACCTCTCAGCAGAGGCTAAGAGGTTAAAAATTACCCCAAGACAACATAGCACAGGTAGATACTGAAGAAGAATAGTGAGGGACACACAAGTCATGAATCAAGAGCCATACAAACTTCCAAATGTCCCTAGACGGTGACGGTAGATAGTATTAATAATAAAATATAAATGTATAAATTTTCAAGTCATGTCATATTAATTAAACATGTCCACATTATTCCGCTTCGACAGAGACCGCCTTTAGCCCTGCAAGATGTCGTGAGCCAGCGAAAGTCGCAGCTGGTTGTAATTTCTACGCAAAATTGACTCTTATTTGCAGGTTGGTAAGGTTGACATCCTAGTGAACAATGCGGGCACAGTATATAAACTACACCTAAAAACATTTGAAATGTAATTAAGGGCGAACTATGTTTCCGATTTGACTGGAAGAAATTGCCTAAGACAATAGTCCCTCCTTGCCCTTATGTGGCTTAAAGTGTAACATTAATTAACTATAAGGGGGTAAAACGAGTCATCATACGTTTGGAAAGGGCGCTGTGTCGAATGTAATTCGAGCAACCGCCACAACGAACACGAAAACAAAATGGTTGGTACCACCGCACTGAATGAAAGGTCGATCGAAACGGCTATGTAAATAGTTTGTGTTTTCCGTCCAGTTCAGTGTAGCCGGCACGACTGAAGGGAAGCACTGACGTGGCACCAAGTTCACCCGGTGTTATGGGCTGACATCACGGTCGGTTGTAGGTGATGTGGCCAACCGTTTCAGTTTCCATAAAAATATAAATAGCCAAAGTTCACAACATACCTAACTTCCAGATAATGTTCCGCCGTGTTGTTATTATACGTCAGCACTTGATTGGTCTTGGCGTGCTTCAGTAGCTCAACATACTCGGTGCCCACAATGGGTCCGCCTCCGTTGGCCGTGTACGAATTGCCGTAGAAGTTCAAACCGAGTAGCAGCTTGGATCTCTTCTCTGTGTCTCCGTCCTCGCCTATTAGCTTCTCGAGGCATAACCTCATCCAGTAGAGAGGGGCGTTGGGACCTGGTGGCAACATATTTTCTTATTATTATAATTTTGTATAGCACCATACGAACATCAGCGGAGATCGGATACAGAGATTTAGAAATGTACCTTTATTTATATTTATACAGGCAGATTTTTTTTTCATCCCTTTCAATTGGTTAATCTGTATAAAAAACTAAGTTGTTTCCAAAAAACTGTAGCGTCAAAATTAGAAAACAAAATTGAGTTCTCCATACATTTTCGAACATACCTAACATCAAATAGTAATGGAGAACGCAATTCTTTGATTTTTTTCAAATTTCTACATTTTTTTATCTACTGAGTTTTTGGTACAGATTAACCACTTGAAATGGTAATAAAATTATCGTGTATATCACTAGCTCACATCAAATATTATGAGGTGTTGAAGCGACCAGATGCGGATGCTCCTATTCACGAAGAGCAAAGGGAGTTCCATAGCAAGCTTCAGGCACAACGGTCTGCTAAAATGTTAGTACTTGGTAAATTTGCCTAACCATAGCTTGTAATTTGGCCGACATTTGGTATAAAGTGTTTATATTCTCATTCTGGAGAACCAGTCCTATAGAACGAGATCATCACAAACTATTAGCTTAAGTGCTAATTTACCAATTTTCTGATGCACTTATAATAATATACTACCAAAAATATTACATTTACTTTCAATCCCGACCCAATGTGAAGATTCCGTCGTTTTCATTGAACAGATTCAAACGTATCTGTAGGTAGGTAGGTACCTGGTTTCTGTGGACTTGAAAAGTCATAGGTCATGACAGACACAGCGGTGACATATGGATAAATAGAGTTGAACGCCTCCACGAAGAATTCATCAGCCGGATAACCTCTGAACGGCGGATACACCAGGATTAATTCCATATTCACTTCCGCTAACGTCAGACCTGAAACATACAAATCCAGTTTGAATAAGACTTTTAGCATTTCGTGGATGAGCATTTTGTAGTGTGACTTCGATACAATATTTTTGTCAACAAGAGCTAGTAAATAGTAAGCAAATAGAACAAGGTGCCCGAATGTGTCACCCAAGCGCCCACCAAAGACTGATTTAAAAAACAGACTAGACAAACGTTTAAAAGCCTAAAACAATAAAAACAAAATAAACCACCAGAAGAGATTGATGTTCATCAAAATAAAAAATAAAAAATCTCTTTTGAAGAACATTATGGGCCAGATAGTTTTCATTTCATTCATTTCATTTCTTAGGTACTATAAGTACCTACACTTTAATTCCAACCAAAAATTAAAAAGCTTGAATATATGTAGCATCAATAGAAATGTGATTACTAGTCAAATACCCTACATTGTTTGGGCTATAAGGGTTAGGGTATTTTTTGGTAAGAATTATTTTAATGTTATTGGGTACCAGTGACTCCCCATGGAATAATTTATACCATAAAATTATACATTTATTTATTACTCTATACTATTATTATGATACTGTTTGTTGGTTGGAATAAAAATGTTTCTATCTTTCAAATTATAAGAGATAAGTTTATTATTGACTCAGTTCGGTTAGCTTCTATTGATACATCCAAAATTATTTGATTAGATCTTGAGCGATTCTTCTTTTCAATCTTCTAGGTTAATTAATAGAATGAAAATAAACAAAATAGAGGAACTCACCAAACTTCTGCACGAACGACACAGAGTGCTCGGCGTACTTGCCGACTTGCGACATCACTTCCAGCACGACCCCGTCGAACTTCCACTGCTTGCACACCTTCTTCACCTCCTCCATCAGAGCCTTCTGTTCCGCCTGCGCGGTCGGCTCCGAGAAGAACGCCTTCAAGTCTCCTTGCTGCCACGCGTCAAACAGTATCCGAGGCACAACTGTCAACCACATTTTGATATGAAAGTCTTTATTTTTGTACACACAGTGTTAATAGTAAAAATGTTTTCACTTTGTCATGAATTGCTGCTTAAGTCACAAATCAGCACATGCGTGTCTAGGCAGTGGCGAACATTTTTGTAAATTAGACTAAGTGTACATTGAAAAAATCTCCAGTGAAGTTTCTTGTCAGTTCTTCTTCGCTGTGATAATCGAACTGGCGGAATGTTACAATATACATATGACAAATCTGAGCGCAGTGTACTGCCAATAGATGCTAAATAAACAATAAACAACAAATTAGCAGGTGGTAGTCCATAAGGGAATCTTCTTCTTCTTCTTGATGGGCATTTGCCGCATGTAGGTCGCTATGTTTGGACCCATTGTGCGTATAACCCCGGCCGCTACTCCATACAGCCCAGCTCCTTCCAGAAGTTCTGCAGGCGGCCGACGTCCTTTCAGGCATCTTGGAGTGTCTTAGGGTTTTTGAGAATGTTTGCCCTCCATAAGGGGATTACTCTTATGGATGAAACTGAAGAGCTCCTCTTCTACGACTCTTTATTTTGAGAACTTTTTAGGGTTTCGTAGTCAGCGACACTTGTAAAATCAGTCAGGTTTCTGTCCGTCAGTCTCTCTCGCAAGAGAAGCCAATGCCCAGACCGCTCGTCCACGTACTTCCGACTTAATATTCACAAAATTCACCTGCTGCTTCAACGTTCGGAACCAGTGTAAAACTGTAGTCTGTCTTGACTGTAGACTTGTAGACTGTCTTGGTAAAGCCGTGTTTGTTCTTCTACCAAAAAAGAAAGATGTTACTGATCCCAAGGATATTAGACCTATAGCCCTTACGAACACAATTTCGAAAATATTCTTCTCCATTATACAGGCCAGACTACTCAAACACATGTGTACCAACGACTACTTACCGAAGAAGTACCAAAAAGGTTTTCTCCCAAGAGTTGCAGGGTGCCTCGAACATAATTCTTTGCTGACTGAATGTCTTAGAGATGCAAGGAAGAATGAGAGACAATTAACTGCCACGTGGTTAGACTTTGAAAACGCCTTCGGTTCGGTGCGCCATGAGTTACTATTAAAGGCGCTAGAGTGGTATAATGTGCCACCTCTGATCTGTAATATAATAGCCTCCTACTACAAAAAACTTTCCTTTGTAATACAAGTAAAAGGCGAAACGGAGAAGACACCGGAAATTCGTTACGGCATAGGACTTTTCCAGGGTTGCTGCCTCTCTCCTGTCACATTTAACATTGTTATCAACATTCTAATTGATACGCTTGTCGTAAAAGAAAAGAAATGGGGATACAGGTTCAAATATGGAGACACATATATGGCGGCCATCCTGGCATTTGCGGATGATATTACGCTGTTAACCCGCAATCCAAAACAAAATCAGTCGCTTCTTAAGGTGGTGGATGACTATTGTGAATGGACCAAAGGGATGAAGATAAAACCAGCGAAGTGCTACTGTTTGAGCTTAACCAGGAAAGGTTCAAAGTTTACCTCGAGCAATCCAGGTTTGACAGTAGCCGGAAAACCAATCGCAACCGTGGCTGATGAAGCTCCTTTTAAATTCTTGGGCAAAAGGATCACCAGCAGAGGAAAGGAGCATCCTACTGATGATATTGTCCAACTTTTCGAAGAGAGCCTCCGCCAAACTGACAATCTTCCCCTCCTGGGTACACAAAAGGCATGGATTTACGATAACTACCTGACATCAAAACTTTCATGGCCATTTCTCGTCTACGACTTCACAAAGCAAAACCTGACTAAATTAGACTCGTATGTGACCAGATTCCTGAAATCATGGTTTGGACTGGCCCACCCGGCTGACTCGTCAACGTTATACAGATCTCACAATAACTTTGGACTGAACATTAAGAAACCGTCGATATTTTATCAAAAGGCGAGAATAGCCAAACGATGTATACTCAAAGACTCCAATGATAGCGCTATTCAAGCCTTACCCAACACATCACTATCAGATGAACTGGAATCGAGACTCGACTTCTACAAATCATTCCAAGTTGGTACACGCACCAATAGATCTGGATTGGGCATAGAAACAGCAAAGTCTGATAAAGAAATACTGAAAGGTTTTGCTCAGGAGGACATGGAACAAGGCTTCAAACTTCACGCCTTAAACCTAGAAATGCAGAATGATTGGCTAACAGTGGGTGACTTCTGCATCCCTCCTGCATTGAAGTGGAAATCCATAATATACAACTGGTCCCCTGAGCTGCTTAAGTTCTACTTAAATGCATTCCAGCTTACTCTCCCCGACCCGAGTAACCTAGTTAGATGGGGGAAATCTACAAATAAACTATGCCCGTCATGTAAGGAGTTCGTAGGCACGGCCAAACATTTGTTATGCGGATGCAAAATACTACTTGAGCGAGGCCAGTATTCCTACCGTCATGATAAAGTCCTCCAAATCATCAGAGAGGCCATCAACCTGTCAATTGCACGGACCAGGAAAGGGCAAACCAGTAGCGGCTTCCAGAAGGTCAACTTTGTGAAACCTGGAGCCAATAAGCTGCCCAAAGATAGGACTAAACCTTCTTCAATTTTGGGAGCAGCAAAGGATTGGGAATTGTTGATGGACACACATGAGAAGCATTACCAAATGCCTTCGGAAATCTGTACCACAGCATTAAGACCGGATATACTCATATTCTCAAAAGCGACAAAGCATGTAGTACTTGTTGAACTTACAGTTCCATGGGAAAGTAACATACCGAAGGACCACAACATCAAACTTAACAAGTACTGCAACTTAGTAGACCGGATTGTGAGAAACGGATTCAAGACTGATCTCTTCGCTGTGGAAGTCGGAGCAAGAGGACTACCAGCGAAGTCGCTCTACAGTCTCTTCAAGAATCTAGGGCTCCCAAGATCGACGCTAAGCTCATATATGGAGAGAGCTTCGAAAACGTCACTGGAAGCATCCTACAGAATATGGATAGGTAGAGAGAGGGAGGTCGAGAGCGGGACTGGTGGTTTCCCCGCGTCCTAGTCAACGCAGACTAGCTGACGAGGGCTTGAAGCGAGCCGAAACGTGAAGCATGCGCGGGAAATTTAGAGTGGCCACTCGCTAGTCCCGGCCTCGATTAATACCCTCCTCTACTGCCGATGGGCCCGGATGTGTTCGGTGAAGCCATCGTAAGCTTAGATCCACACCTTCCTTCCCTTCCCTAGCCCCTTACTAGGTGGTAGGCTCAAATTGTAGTCGACTGGGTTGGTACCACCGTACTGGATGTAAGATGGCATAGCAGCCTCGGCTGTGTTCTCCTCTAGTCCAGTATAGCCAGCAATCCAGGGAAGTCTCCGGTATGGCACCTACCTTCTCGGGGGTGATATTGGCTGGTCGGAGCATGCCCTTTGTCCCCTCCGACTCAGCCACCCATTATTTTTTATAACAAAACAGCTTTACTCACGGTTTGTTCCGAGCTATGTTGCTCGACGTTTCGGGCCAAGCGTATGGCCCATCCTCATGAGCACTCTGCCTGGTGCGACGGTTGGCAGAGAACTGTCAGATCTCCGTCCGTCGTTGACGAAGATTGTAGCGGTGGCCAGTGCGGGTAGTTTCCGTAGACGAGGGTTCAGGTGCGTTCCGGATCTCGGCGGAGAGACATAAGGCGCTGACGGTGTCCACTTCCGACTGGTCGTGTCCGTCGTGTCTTCTTCTCTTGAGCGGCGCTATGCGGTGCTTGAGGATGGGCCATACGCTTGGCCCGAAATGACGAGCAACATAGCTCGGAACAAACCGTGAGTAAAGCTGTTTTGTTATAAAAAATAATGTCTAACAACCACGGTAATTTAAAAACCCATATCAGCCACCCATACCGGATAACATAAAAAAATGTATATATATATAATAATAAGTACTTGCTTTTAACATTATTCTGCTCCCCCTTCTGTCGCACGGTCTTCATCCAGGCGTGGTCTACGTCGTGCAGCCCCGAGATGATGTAGATGTGGGGGCTCTGTCGGCGTACCTGCAGCCACACCGGGGACACCAGCGAGAACTTTCTCGCCCACCGCTTGGCCACATCGTAGCCACGGTTGTTCCACTGTCCAGACACATTTCGTTAGAAGTGATTTCTTCAAGTCAACCTAATTTAATGTAAGTGAATTTATTTATTCAACAGCAATAATAGGTACTAAATAGACAATTAACTAAAAACTATAATATATAAAAAATCTCGTATAAACTGTCTCCGAAATGACCGCGAAGGGTACTTAAAACACTCGCTGCATTTCCACGCTGAATAGCAAAAGGGCTATCAGTTGCCTGAGGAATGTTTCACCTAGTTTAATTGTTTCAACTCAAGCGACAACTAAATTATGTGAGTGGGGAAATATTCTACAGATCTATATCTACAATTTTAAATAGTTGTCTCTTGGGAATAAGACAATAACAAGTGGCAACTTGTAGGACTTTACAGTTTATTACTGTAGGGCTGAGATAGTAGGGGCAGGTTTCCATTACGTACACCTCGTAAAAAAAAAATACAGGCACATAAAGGACCACAAAATAATGCTATTAGAAAAGATTTAGCCTGCGGAAATCAAAATTGGGGCAAAAAATAAAATTTCCCGAAAAACTTTCATACAAAATAAAAAAAAAAGTTTTTTTAAGGCACCAAAACATTGGTTTAGAATATAAATGTATGTAAAAACAAGGGAAGTGGTATGGGTGAAGGTTTTTGTGGTTAAAAAAAAATAACCAGGTTTAATTTATAGAAGTGCGTCGCGGCGACGAATGTTGAGGCGGCGCATGTCGTTTTTGAAATGAAATGAAATGAAAATATACTATATTGCACAAAAAGTGACAAAAGGCGGACTTAAAGCCTAAGGGCATTATCTGCCAGTCATACCTGGACTTGTGAGTAGGGTAGATGGGTAGTGCGGAAAATGGAATGAGAGATTTTTTTTAAGAGTATAAAAATAAACAATAAAACATAGATAATAGTAATAAATAACATACAACTAAATACATTCGTGACATACATACATACATACAAGTTCAAAAGTACATACATATACGCAATATAAACAAATACAAATAAATACATACATACATACCTAATGCAGTTTCTAAACAAGCGATAACACACATGGAGACATTATGGGTTTGAAAACATATGTTCCCTCAAACGGGATTTGAAAATGTTGTGGGAAGCGGAAGTACGGAGAGTGGCAGCGAGTTGGTTCCAGAGACGAGCTGATTCAACAGCAAAAGAATGGGTATAGAAAGAACTGGAATGAATCGGGATACAAAGAAGGTTACCATCCATGGACCTCAAAGAAGCACCATGACTCGAAAGAAATTGGAATTTCGAACGGAGATATTCTGGAGCACGGGGATCGAACAAAACTGAATATAGAAGGGAAAGAATGTGAGTTTTCCTACGCGCTCATAGGCCACTTCAACTTGGTGCGGTATTCAGTTATGTATATTTAAGTATATTTTCAAAGAAAAGAAGTCTAAATAACCCAAAATTATTTACAATAAAAAACATTTAGGAATATGAATAGGTATCAATTGCAGACGGATGCTTCAAACCTGTTGCATGTGCAATGACTTGCATGTGTTAGGGAATAAAATTTACAATTCACTCGTAAAACTGCATTCTCTGCAATTAAAATTCAGAAAAAAGTTCGATTTCAAGTTCTAAGCCATTACACTTTCACAACGCACGAACGTCCACCGATTTGCATGACCGATTCTGAATAACCTTTCCATATTGAAAACCTGAAGAAATATCTTATTTTCAAATGTATTTAAACAATAATCAATCCTATCGCAATCATTTTAAGATGCACTTCTGATTAATAGTGTAAATCTTTTTGCGTCATTTTAATTCCGATAAAGGAGAATGCGCTGAAATTATGAAATTAGCGGAAAATAAATGCTGTCACATACAGGATCCCAGTTAGTTGGAATGCACCAACTTCTTTCTCTTTCCGAGTTTGAACACCAGTTGATCTGTGGTATGGATTCCCTAGTAGCTTGTCAGCCTCTTGGTAGCTCAGCGGTGCGGTCGGTCGACCAGTCACGGTCAGAACTTGGATGGGTGACGGTTCGACCGTTGTAGCTGACCGTGGTCCGTATTCCACGTAAAACTGTAGGACCCTTCCCTTCTCACCTTAAAATTTATCCCATTTTAATTTATTCAATTTATTCAATCATTATCCAAAATTAATTTTACATACAAAATATTTTTTTTTTTTTTAGGCACCGAAACATTGGTTTTGAATATAAATGTATGTAAAAACAAGGGAAGTGGTATGGGTGAATGTTTTGATTGTTTTAAAAAAATTAACCCTAACCTAATGTTGAGGCAGCGCATGACGTTTTTGCATAAATTCCTATTCAAAATAAATGTTTTGGTGGATTTAAAAAAAAAAAACAAAAAATCTAAAATTTATTTTGTATGGACCAATACAGCCTGATGATGATGATTTTGTATGAAAAATTTTCTTTTCAAAATTTTTTTTCTCCGGAACTATGCATTTCCGGCAAAACCATATTTTTGGTAATAGTTCCTTAGACCCTCACCTACCAGTCCCAGCTACCAGCAATTTTCTAATTAGCAGGCCTTATACTACAGCGCACCCTAAAAATTAGATCTTTAGAATCGTAAAAGCCTAAACTCCACGCCTATCATACCAGCTAGGTGAAAGAAAGGTGTACGTAATGGAAACCCCAGCCAGATAGTATAATATACATCCAACTGTCACGCGCATTGTCTTGTAGTGAAATAATTATAGTTATAGTAAACATAACACCACGAATTACCGGTGTGACATAGCCCAGGACAGTGTTGTTGAAGTTTCTGGCTGAGGTGTCCTGGTGGTAGGTGAGATGGTACTTCAGCACGTCCTTTGCCAGAGGCGCCTCCGCCACAAGTCCGCGCTCCGCAGCGCCGGTACGACGCGGGCCCGACTGTGGTTTGGTCGCCTTCGCTTGTTTCTTGTCACTCGGAGACAGCGTACCGCTCACGCATACCACCAATAGGCACAACAACAAAACCTCACCACCAACACTCGACCGCATTATGATTTATTCTGTAGTGAAAACAATTCTTAGTTTTTCGACTGAGGTAAAAAGACCGGCGAAGTTGTTGATATCGAACGATCGATCAATAATCGGCAGTTGACCGGCCGGCACCCGATACTTCAGCTGTCGTCTGTCATACATAAACATAACTGACGTTCTTTCTTGCCCGACCAACATGACAGTGGCATTGACAGATGTAATCACACTATCGATGCTTCCTTCATCGCACAGGAGAGTTTTGACGCAGTGGACAAACTGCACTATGGGAGTTTTCAACGAAACTTAACAAAAACGACATGCGCCGCCTCAACATTAGGTTAGGGTTAGAATTCTGTAATTTAACCCCGGTTATTTTTTTTAAACCGCCATAATCTCTGTACTCGCATAGTGCAGTTTGTCCACTGAGCCAAAACTCTCTCCTGCGATGAAGGACTCGTCACTATCTAGCTTACTGAAAATAACAATTTGAATTTTTGTTATAACCTGTATTGTCGCCCTTTATTCTCAAATAAACGATGAAATATCGAATATAACAGCATTAATTTATTGGGAACGTTAAGTTTTGCTGTTTGAGGTTGATTTGTTCTGCGCTTTCAATAAATATTTTCGATCAACCCAATATGTTTTTTTTTTTTAGATTAATTCGTTTCCTCCCGAAACAGGCAAAACTCATTAGAGTATACAGCCAATTCTGTTGTAGCTTTTAACGTCTGTTGTATAAGTTCTCGCACCGCGAGAACCACAAAAATATATATTTTTAATTACAACGACGACGCGACAAACTTCCGCCGTCCGCCATCTTTTTCATACTTTCAACCCAATATGTTTTTGTTTTAGAAGCGGGAACAGACTACAAAGTAATGTTTCCGAGACTATCATACGGCACCGTATAGAGAAAACGAAGCCGTCAAAATGCTTTAAAATATGTGAGTCTTGTCTTTGCAGGGTGTGGGGAGAGGAAGGCGATGATGCAAAAGTCGTCACTGCGCGCAGCGCAGCAACTAAACTGTGCTCGCCGTCTGAGAACAAATAAACAGCGTACAAACTTTTGCTGCTACAACGCAGTGTCAGTCACTTAAAATGAACAAGTTGCTCGATAGTCTAGACTCGATTAACTAGAATCGAATTAGTGAATCCGCGACATAAAGAAAAAAAACCAAGAAAAAAGGCGCATGATTTGAATTTTTGTGGGTTTGAAGAGCGCCAGCGACAACATTCAACCTCTTTCAAAGCTCTTTGGTTTGAAAATTCTTATGGATATTATTCTAGCAGCAAGTTCGGAATTCGTTTTACAGTTTTCATTCAGATTAAGGTACTGGCGCCCCTACATAGGTACAACTGTTGGTTGGGTCCATTACAACTTAGCCTGCTGCTCCAACAAGTACAACTTGTAAAAATGGACTCACATCAAGAAACTGAAAGGTACATAATGTAGCCACTCACCCGGGGTACATAATTATGTAGTATGTACTCAGATGGAAAGATCTACGTATATACTTGAATTGAACTGCTTGAAACTAGGTAGGATTTTTAGTAAGTTACTGCCTCGTAATTATAGGTTTAGACAATATACTAACTAAGGCACTAACTAAGATCACATTTAATTTCGCGCGTTTCTCTTATTTCTAACATTTTCTATATTCCACAATGCTATCCAATGATCTGGATGTAATATTATATTATCGACACCATATCGCCCTCAACCGGTTGCGCACGCGCGGACGCTGCTGTCGCGAATGTTTGCCAGTGAAAGAAGAAAGTCACACAGCTCCGTCAACCAACTCCGTGTCGATTCGCTTCGTCCGTCAGTACTACAGGCGCGCGCGGGCTAGAAACATGATTCCTAAACTCGTTTCTGTGTTCGCTACGATCTTCCTCGCGTACTACTCTTTAGGTAAATAATCTCAATATTATAGCAATTATTTAAGAAGTGGCGTGCGAAGCGACTATTCCGTTTCCGAGTGATTTGACTCGGACGAATTGTGTTTTTACGATTCCTCGAGACTTTCACTCTTATAAACGCATTTTACGATTTCAAATAGTTTTTACGGTAATCATGGCAGTGTTATGTAAAAAAGCGCGTTTGCGTTTTCTATATTTAGTCGGGAAAAACTAAGTTTTGAAAATGTTGGTAGCAATACTTACGACATTTTTTTTTATGGACACTGACACGGTTGGCTACATCACCTAAAACATCCAGGTGCCATGTCAGTGCTTACCTTCGATCGTGCCGGCTACACTGAACTGGACGGAAAACACAAACTATTTACATAGCCGTTTCGACCGACGTTGCATTCAGTGCGGTGGTACCAACCCGGGCGGGTTGAACCCTACCACCGAGTAAGGTAAGAAGGGAAGGGACCTACAGTTTTACGTGGAATCCGAACCACGGGCAGCCTCCAACGCGTCGCCCTAGTTCTTGTTTTGGGCATACGCCATTTATCAAATTTTACAGGAAACGGTTTTTTCTGTTTTAAAAATAAAACATTAATCCTTTTTGTATCAAAATTTTACAGTATGTAGAAGAAAGTCCCCTATAGTGGATAGCACTCTTTTTTTATTTATATACACTTAAAAAAATTAATTAAAATTACTAACATTGGGATATGCCACAAAGTTGCAAAAAGTCCGTTAACTTTGATGGATATGCCCCAAGACAACGTGGATATGGCATTTCATGAGTAGCATTCTCTCAGTTCTTGTTTTTGGCACGTCCCAGTTTACACACACAGCATGTTTTAGTTTTTATTAGGCCTAAAGAATTTTTTACAAATTGTCTGAGTGAGATTGGTAGTATTCATGCATCGATCATGAAAGATTCAATAACATTATGTAGGCATGTACTACTTCTTACACGTATTCAAATTAACGTATTCATAAACTTTAAACATAGGTATATAAACTTACATCTTATTTTTAAATGTAATATGATATTGAAGCTACACCGCGCAAAGTAGGTATATAATATTATTATTTTTTTAAATGTAATCTGATATGGAAGCTATACCGCGCATTCAATTTGAATTTGATACACATCCTGACGACGAAAAAATGCAGCCTGTATAACAGCCAGCTGTTTTAGGTTAGTTTAATAAATTGTAGAAAAATCTTATTTACGTCACGTATCTTCTTCTAAGTGGGTTGCCTCCTGGTTCAGGAGTCAACTTCGATGTCCATGATGTCGATTTTCAGACGAAAATCAGCAAAAACCTTTGCAAACTATTCAAAAATACGAATGAAAAACGGTTCGCGTTGTAAATTCCACTGACAATGATAGACAATATGGCGTCTACTGAGATGACGTAAGCAAAATCCCTGCGCTCTGATTGGCGGGAACATGGATATGCCCAAATTAAGAATTCAATAAATATTAATTCGGTAAATTTTTGGATATGCCAAACTTAAGAACTAAACGTTTTCTTCACATGTTGGATATGGATTCTGAAAAAAGTACTTTACGGTTTACAAAATAAGATCTTTTTTTGTCTATCGGATGCGTAATTTTTTTTTAAATGTTTCTACATTCATAACTCAATTTCGTCAAAAATGGTCTATACCCAAAACAAGAACTAGAGCGACGAACGGTCGAGCGGTCAATGTAAAGAAGCTGCTTGTATGACACACGAAACAACGAAAATGTCGTCTACCTATCATTTGTTAGTATCAATTTAAAATTTAGAGTTTCATATAAATTGGAATTATATACTTAAACAATATTAAATATTTGTAAATTTTAACAATAGTGGCACTTTTGGTACAATAACATTCCATGGTTTACAACTATTTGCATTAAAAGTTCTCTTCAAATGCACTTATGTTCTTGCGTAAAAGAGAAAATCCATAAAAAGTTCGAAGTTAGCCGCGAAAAGTGATATCTCTAACACGAAAATATGTTTTTTTATTTGGAACCAAGTGCTTGTGGATATATAGATACTAATTTTTAAGATGTAGGTGTCTCACTCCCTATAATAAATAAAATGGTATAATTACATTATTTTCAGAAGTGAGTGGGAAGGAGGTAGTGAAACGAAGTTTACGTGACATTAAGTGCTTTGAGGATGGCAGATTTTACAGGTAATATTAACGTGTTTCATAATAATTACTCTAATTATTCACATGTTAACCTTTCTATAGGAAAACCGGTTTCTGCATTGTTTTCTCTCCATTAACCATATCAAATCAAATCAAATCAAGTGTTTATTTCTCAATGCACATTAATTACAAACAATGTTATATACATACAACTTATATCTAATTTGTGATTTGAGAAAGAGGTTTAAGCGCAGCTTGTGGCAGTGCCACACTCTTGCAGTGCCGCTGATTTTAAGCCTATCCTAGTAAGAATATAGTGACAGGAAGAACCATATTAAAATAAATATCCACCAGAGGTGATGTATTTATGTCTTTTTGGGATAAGATTATTTCGTGAAACAGACTACGTATGTAGAATTTGTTTTTTATAATATAATTATTAATTTTTTTTTATAATAATTTACTTTTAATATTTATATAATTTTACCTCGACAATTTTAAACAGATCACTGTGCGTTTTTTATTCGTAAAAAATAAAGAGAAGATTTTTCCAAATCTATTCTCATATAATATTTAAAGCCGTTTCAAGTCAGTTTCAGATTGATAATAGGTACTTGCTTCACATTTGGTTTTTTTTTTATGGAAACTGACACGGTTGGCTACATCACCTGCTGCTGTTGGCTACACAACATCCGTGATGTCAGCCCATAACACCGGATGAACTTGGTGCCACGTCAGTGCTTCCCTTCGGTCGTGCCGGCTACACTGAACTGGACGAAAAACACAAACTATTTACATAGCCGCTTCGACCGACCTTTCATTCAGTGCGGTGGTACCAACCCGGGCGGGTTAAACCCTACCACCTAGTAATATAAGAAGGGATTCATATCCCTTTGTCGCCTTTTACGACATACACGAGGAGAGATGCAGTGGGGCTATTCTTTTAAAGTGCCGGCCCCACACGGTACAATGGAATGTCAAGAATACAATTTGGATATGTCAAGAATAACATTTTATCGGTCCATTCCATTAGTCGACAAGATTAGATTAGACCGCCCCAATAAAACTAGCCAATAGCCACTCCTGAAACAGCGCAAGCGTCAATCGACTTTCTTTATTCGAGCTCTAAAGTTTAGGTATCTTCTTCAGAGATACTGTCCAGAGCCACAATCCCAACTTTTTGTTCCACAAAAAAAAATATTTTGGTAGACAATGTATGTTCTAGAAAACACGTCATAGTACACGCTTAATGCTTTCGCAGGAGCTGAACCATGGACCGCCATTAAAGCTGCTTCGTAATTATCAAATAATGACAGTTGGCTAGCGTCACAAATTGACTGTCGCTATTACGCGAAAGTGTTCTCCGTCATTATTTATTCGTGGTCTAATACCGACCGTTACATCTCTCGTATAACTGGACATATGTACTTATTTTTGCGCCTTTTTTACACACATAAGTATCGCCTGTATATTGCTAAAAAACAACCAATAAAATATTTTGTCGCACACCAGATTTGGTCAATTAACACAAATGTAAAATGGTCAATAATATTTATTTATTTATTTATTATGCTTTATTGTTTTATATAATAAATATTAAAAATTTTGGACTTATTGCCTAAGGCAATCTCTGCCTGTCAACCAGGCTATTGAAAAATTGTATATGGGTATTACTGAATAAAACACTTTAAAACTCTTGAGTACCTGTATACAAGTTCCTTCATTGAGGCAACAATACGTACTTAAAACAAAGAGACATCTTGTACGCCTAACTAACTATAATACGACACACGTATAAGAACATAGATAAAACTAACCACATACATAATGTATAATATAATGTTTCTATGTTTCATAGGTGTTTCCAAAATCATGGAGGCGTGTCCATGATTTTTTCTATCGAACGAAATTTTTTTTTTTTTATGGAAACTGACGCGGTTGGCTACATCACCTACAACGTCCGTGATGTCAGCCCAAAACACTGGGTGAACTAGGTGCCATGTCAGTGCTTCCCCCTTTGATCGTGCCGGCTACACTGAACTGGTCGGAAAACACAAACTATTTACATAGCCGTTTAGACCGACGTTTCATTCAGTGCGGTGGTACCAACCCGGGCGGGTTAAACCCTACCACCAAGTAAGATTAGGAGGGAAGGGACCTACAGTTTTACGAGGAATCCGAACCTCGGTCAGCCTCCAACGGTCAGCGGTCACCCATCCAAGTACTGACCGCACCCAGCGTTGCTTAACATTCAATAGCGACAGTTGACTGTCTGCACCACTGAGCTATCGAGGCTGACAGTTAATCAAATCTTGTTTTCAAAAAGCTAACGATCTGCCCTGATAGACGAAGCTCTACATATATTAAAACTGAATACGTCACGTGAGTAATTTGATTGTGCATCTCTCAGAATGAGCGGAATTTTGCGAGGTTGCGAATGCCATGCCGGCCTAACAGGTGCCTATTCACGCCCCTCTTGAAAGACCCGAGACTGTAGTTGGGGGGAAATATATGGCCAGGTAGAGCGTCCCTTCTCCAATCTAAAATCAAAAGAATCTTCAGCGCATCGATTACTTTACGAATTTTGCAAAAACAATACATATATTATTTATTCATCGCTCCACGGTTAAGGAAACGTTGTCAGAAAATCTACAATTGAGTCCAACTGTGTACCCTGTGGGGCCGGTACTTGAAAAGAATAGCCCCACTGCATCTCTCCCCGTGTATTTTTTTTATGTAATCCGGTATGGGTGGCTTAGTCGGAGGGGCCAAAGCGCATGCTCCGACCAGCCAATATCACCTCCGAGAAGGTACGTGCCATACCGGATACTTCCCTGGATTGCTGGCTATACTGGACTAGAGGAGAACACAACCGAGGCTGCTATGCGGCCATCTTACATCCAGTACGGTGGTACCAACCCAGTCGGCTACAATTTGAGCCTACCACCTAGTAAGGGGCAAGGGAAGGGACCTACAGTTTTACACCGGTTCCGAACGGTGAAGCAGCAGGTGTAGGTATGCACGTAATTTTTTTCGTCAGAAAAAACTCATGGTACACGCCGACCGGATTCGAACCGAGGACCTCTCGCATGAGAAGCCTATGCCCAAACCACTCGGCCGCCGTATGTCGTAAAAGGCGACTAAGGTATATGACTCCCTTCTTATATTACTAGGTGGTAGGGTTTAACCCGCCCGGGTTGCTACCACCGCACTGAATGAAAGGTCGGTCGAAACGGCTATGTAAATAGTTTGTGTATTCCGTCCAGTTCAGTGTAGCCGGCACGACCGAAGGGAAGCACTGACGTGGCACCAAGTTCACCCGGTGTTATGGGCTGACATCACGGATGTTGTAGGTGATGGAGCCAACCATGTCAGTTTACATAAAAAAAAAATCTGCATAACCACAGAATAGTGTTGTTTTGTTTTTACCCTAAATCGTTTTTTTACCCGGCACAATTCAAAGCTCGTCGCCCATTGCGTGCGCAAGGAAGTGCATAGTTGAATGTCAATGGCGTGCTGGGCTGGAGCGAGTGGAAGCGAAAGTGCAGCGCGTGCGCAGGTGACTGGCCGCTCGATTCGCCAGGAAAATAAACAGGTAGTAAACAACACGAAGCGAAATGTCGAACGAGTACGAATGTGAACTTCTGCATCGGTAGTTGAAAACTTTCATATCAAAAGTTTAATTTATTAAATAGTCTAGATAGAAACCTACCTAGACCTATTTAGAAATATGAAATGTTGGCCACTCTAAAATGAAGTGAAATGAAAATATACTTTATTGTACACCAATATAAAAAAGGGTTACAAAAGGCGAGTTTAATGCCTTGCGGCATTCTTTACGAACTAACATTTGGGATTTGGAAAACACGTACGGGCGGACAATGCAGTAGTAAGGAGTTGGACAGTAGTATGAAATATAAAATACACAACTTACATAGCCAAATTGTACAAAGATACATACAACCAATATATGTACATTATTACATAGGTATATACAATAAGAAAAATAAATATTGTAATATATACCTACATCAACTCTACTATACATACATACTTGTACACATATTTTACATATATTTCAACTAGATTAAAGATACAAGGGCATCGATGAGAGTTTATATTGATTTTACCTACTCATTGTCATGAGGTATCAGAAATCTTTTGTGGATACGTTCTTAAACATGTGAATAGTAGACTAACGTTCATCAAATGAGGCCAGTCCTAGGATAGTTCACTTACCAAGTTAACCCATGGTGGCATGCCTATTGAATTGAGCTCAAAAAGGTTCTAAATAGGCTAAAATGGGTATCGGAAGCCTACCGACACCTCCCGCAACTGTCAAGAATGTGTAGGCCACATAAGGTCTATTTAGTATATTTCTGAACCAATAGATATTTATCACGAAGCCTAATGATGCTTGGGCTGATAAACACTGGCTGGGATTCTACAAAGAAAGATGGCTCCCAAGCAAGACAACTATCACCGAAAGTTTATTAGTCTATTAGTTAGTTACATAAATCGTTATGATACAGTTATCGAACCATCATCTTTTTTTTATCGCTTTAATCTTAATGACTTATCTACATTACATGGCAAAACCGACAAATTATATAGCCAATACATGACCAACCTTAATACCTAATCAAAATAAATGACATTAGGTTTTTTTTAAATAAAGAACGTTAATGTTTTGCGTTATTAAAACCATGAAATTCGCATTACCGTTGTCTTCGTTGTACTCATACAAAAGACATAAACGCCAAAGAAACCCAATACCACACTCTAACCAACTACGTTCGTTATACGAAGTTCCGTGTGTATGGCAACTGTCTAATACGAAAAGTAGATGCTCTATATCTGTGTTATAAATTGTGTGTGTGTATAAGGTTCTACATTATATACATATCAGCCGGATTCTATTCACACTTTTTAAATAAACTCAGATATAATATAAGTAACACTTACACCAACTAACCAATACGGTTTAATGTCATATATGTTAATTACATTATTGATATTAGATAATAAACGAAGAATTAATATTAAAAACTTAACTATCTTAAAAATTTATTATAATAAAATAAACTATAGTTATATATAATACAACTATTACAATTATACAAATGATGAAAAAGGAGGGTTGCACCGGTTGAGCGTCGGGGGTGCGGTGGGAGCGCTATGAAAGAAGGTAAATCTTCTCCCCGTTCTGCCAACTCCCCTGTCGTACCCAGGACACTTTCACAATTGCTTCTCTGAATCTCCACCGCAACACGTTGTGTGAAGAAAGCACCGGCGCGACGGTCATCACTTATCGACAAGGAGATTAGCCAAAACCTTGCCGAAAGATTTTGTGTCAGGGCCTGACACAAAATCTGTCAGGTCAGGCGACCGCACGCGGAGTGTTTCCACGGCGAACGCTAGAAATTCAAAGTGGCCCACAAGGCCTGAGTACTTTCCTTTACCAATACGTTTATGGTTTCAGAAACCCAGATCGTCTTTCCAAAAAGGTGTGGACCAATAACGAGTGCGCCAAATACTATCTCTGCTTGGACGGGGAGGTGTTCGAGTTCAAATGCTCTGTCGGTCTGCTGTTCGACGTCAGCAGACAGATCTGCGACTTCAAGCTGAATGTGCACAACTGCGATCTCACAGCGGGTAAGTCTCATATCTCAGAATAGTTCTGTATCGACTGATATAAATCAGAAACGCATAACGCACACAAACACCATACTCTCTTATGGTGACGCGTTTAAAACGAGAAATGCAATTAGAAAAAAGTTATTAAGGCGCAAATAAGACTCAAAAGGTCAACTTTAAATGAAATTGTTGAGTAAAGATAAAAAATTTGTAAAAAATATATGTTATGTATTGGTCTTTAATTAACAAACATAGCTAAACAAAATATTGTACTACTTTGGAAAGGTGTTAAATACCTAAATCTCCGAAAGTACGAAAATTGTACTTTTAAGTTAAATTCTCTTGAGAAGCATAAATTGTATTAATACAAGACCCTCATAGAAATATAAAAATATTTTTCCCTACAATCGTAGCTAAAAAAATTTTTTTTTTTCTGGACGTGAAATTTAATATATAGTGTGATTTTTGCGCAAACGTTCATCGTCGGCGCGACCTATCAGCCACCGCACGAATAGAGTGAATCTCGCACCTATTTACATCTACATACGGTTCGTGTTTCAATCATCAGTGCTCGGGTAGCATGGTCTGAGTCTTGTTTCCGCCTTAATACTGGACGCTCCAGTCTAGAAATAGGTACCTACGACAATATTCTAGTTTTTCCATCTCCCGAGCTGTTTTTATGTATTGGTAGTGTATCATAAATGTACCTAGACGTACATCATAATATTAAATCATCATAAAACGAGACTACTATCCATCACTGAATGTCGCCCTGCTGGGATCGGGATCGTACCTTTGGATCGTACTATATCGAAGGTAGAAAAAATTTCAAAGAAGGACGAAAAAATCTTACTTAACGCTTCCGAAAAGGCATCCTTCGACCACATTCACATCACGACGAATCAGCTCCTGACACCGTTGACTTGAAGTCATTAGGTCGGCCGGGGGAGTGTGTAGCAAGTTCTCTCTATTCTAATAAAATTGTACTTGTTGGTGCTCTGACAGAGGTAGTGATCCCAAAACCTCTGCTGAACTGGGCGGACTGTAAGGAAGGGCAGCTGGGGTGTGCAGACGGCACCTGCTTGCCGGATGAGTACTTCTGCGATGGCTCTACAGATTGTCCGGATTCATCTGACGAGGTAGCTATTTTCATCGGTTCTCTTTTAGTCAATTAGTCCGTCCACCCTTTTTAAATAACTGACGAGATCGCTCCTTCTTCCTTATCCTTATGTGATGGCGGAACATTTGTTGTCTTATTTTAGTCCAGTCTATAATTCACGGCTCTTTCAATAGGTAGTTATGAATGAACTCAAATAGTTCTTATCACTTATTGTTAGTTCACAATTATTGTTTATTATTTCATCCATAGTTAGGTAACCTACGCTTGGACATGGCGAAAATCTGTCAGCTCTAATTCAATGCGAAGAAGAACTGACAAAGAAACTTCGCAAGTCACAATGTTTTGTTTGTATCTTATAAGTATTATAGTTACTTACAAATAATCAACTCATACTACCGCTCACAAGAACAAAAATTATTAACTGCATAAAAGTGAATACATAAAAATCTCACCACTCTGCCTATTTACATTACCTATATCTGGTGTATAGTTCCATCGTCAATTTTGTCACTTAAATATTATATCAAGTCAAATCAATAATAACAGTTAGGTACCTAGTATAAGTTTATTACAAAGAAATGTAATAAATTTATGACCTACACGTCTTGCTTTAGTCCACAGAACTACTCTTCTTCCTAAGTAATAGTATGAGGTGTGCTTGCCGTTCAGGGTTGGTGCGATGCGAACCACGACCCGAATGCGGCGGCACCCTGCGACCTGTCCACCTGCAAGCTCCCTGACTGTTTCTGCTCCAAGGACGGCACTGTCATACCTGGAAGACTAGAAGCCAACCAGGTACCAAACTTCATGAATCCTTATTCATTCAAATCGAATCAAATGCATTATAATTTTTTCGTCTAAACATTAATTTAACAAATTATGGAGCTAGGCAGCGGTATAATTGTCTAGACACGGGTTTTTTTTATGTATACTGACACGGTTGGCTACATCACCTACAACATCCGTGATGTCTGCCCATAACACCGGGAAAACTTGGTGCCACGTCAGTGCTTCCCTTTGGTTTTCTGGATCCGTGGCCGAATTATAGGCGTAGTCGTCTTTATTGCTCAAGATTAGTCATTGGCGCCTATATATCGGCTAGTCCTGAGCAACGAAGTTAGTTTGGTTTTAGTTAATTTAGATTTTATTAATTTGAACCATTGATTTTATAGGGGGAGTCATGATTTGAGCCAAAGTTTAGAGCAGCGTCACGTGAAGAACCTTATTACTTACTGTTTTGCTGTGCACCTCTCTGAACAACTTAAGTGTTCCGAGGGTTTTGTCAGGAATGATTCGGCATCAAAATAAGCAACTTTTCAAAAATCCCGTCGTGCTGATGTCAGGGGTCCGAACTAGGCACATTCGTAGAACAGGTATTCGGTATCAAAATAAACAACTTTTCAACCCCTAAATTTCCTTCATGTTGATGTCGGCGTACCCTGAAAACCGGATAAAATTGGGCACACTTTAAGTTCTTTCTTGCGTTCAATCCAAACAATATTCCATAAGAAATATTGAATGACCGAGTCAGGATCATTTAATCGCTAATTTGCCTTCGAATTCCCGAAACTCTGATCCATGTAGACGCTAAAACATTTCTGCTAACGTGCCATACACAGGTTCCGCAAATGATCATCCTCACGTTCGACGACGCCATCAATTTCGAGAACTGGGACATCTACACCAAGCAGCTGTTCACCCCGGAGCGGAAGAACCCGAACGGGTGTCCCATACGCTCGACGTTCTTCGTCTCGCACCAGTACACCAATTACATGCAGGTCCAGAAGATGTGGAACGACGGACATGAGATCGCAGTTCATTCTATTACGTGAGTTAACCTCTATGTTCTTTTCTTCTTCTTCTTCTTCTCTTTTCTGCGTCAGTTTGTTTGTTACTTTTAAACACACTATTTAACCATCTTCACTTTCTGTGTAATCGATAGTTAACGTGATGGCCTTAGAGATTAGACTTAAAATGTTAGTGACGAGCCGGGAAAACAAGTAAATAACTCTGTTATCTATATACAGGTTGTTTGATGACTATAGGTCATAAAGCAAACCAGGTACACTCCTGAGCCTATTTGGAGCAAAAAAGTTACATGACATTTTGTTCTACGGTGAACTTTTTTTCCCCCATACCTACTAAACTAAATAAATTTATTTAGTTTAGTACTTATGGGGGAAAAAAAATTCACAGTAGAACAAAATGTCATGTAACTTTTTTGCTCCAAATAGGCTCAGGAGTACCTGGTTTGCTCTATGCCCTATAGTCATCACATCAAACACCCTGTATATATATAGGCTGATTCGGCATGAATACCAAAATTGTATCTGGAGCTAAAATGAACAACTGCTTTTGCAATTTTTTGAAAATCTAAAATAAAACTATTCATAATTCCCCTATATTTTTGGAATTTACTGCCACAAACATTTGTCAAGATCACCGTTTTTTTTTTTTGTAGACTTAGAAAAAAATCATAATGGCAAAGTTGAAAAATATTGTTAAAATTTTAGCTCCAGATTCACCCACAATTTGGTAGTCATTGCCTGTCAATGGCTGCAAATACTAATGCCTGAAGTCGTTAATAGGATTAGGTAGTTAATTTGAGAAAGTTCCAATATCGGCTAACAAACATAAACTTGTTTCAAGTCAACATAATGGACTTGGCGATTTCAAATCTCGTAACCAAGCATCAAAGCGCGAAGCCGACAGGTGACCACCGTTCTTGTGCAAGTTACAACATCACATGTGACTACTATTCGCAGAAGTAACATAATGACTTCCTTGTTCCAGTCACAGGGGACCGGAAGAGTGGTGGTCCAACAACGCCACCATCGAAGAGTGGTTTGACGAGATGGTCGGGCAGGCCAACATCATCAACCGTTTCGCTAATGTTCGTATGGAGGATCTCAGGTAAAGATAAATTTTTTGTATATTATCTATACAAGTTTTACCCAATTTAAGAACTAAATAGCCATTTACGTTTGGCTCTCCATGGTGGTGTGCTGGGCTGCTGGCCTCTACATTGATGTAAGGGTAGTGAAAGTTGGGCATGGCAGAAGAAGCGTGAAAGCAGGATAAATACTTTGTCAGCCTCGATAGCTCAGTGGTGCAGACAGTCGATTGTTAAGCAACGCTGGGCCGGTCGGTACTTGGATGGGTGACCGCTCGACCGTTGGAGGCTGACCGTGGTTCGGATTCCACGTAAAACTGTAGGTCCCTTCCATTCTTACCTTACTAGGTGGTAGGGTTCAACCCGCCCGGATTGGTACCACCGCACTGAATGAAACGTCGGTCGAAACGTCTATGTAAATAGTTTGTGTTTTCCGTCCAGTTCAGTGTAGTAGCCGGCACGACCGAAGGGAAGCACTGACATGGCACCTAGTTCACCCGGTGTTATGGGCTAACATCACGGATGTTGTAGCACAGATTACCTAATAGTTACTTCGTAACTATATGTCGTATGTTGTAGGTCATGTAGCCAACCGTGTCAGTTTCCATAAAAAAAATTACTGTGGAAATGCGCGCGTTGAAGAGTATGGGTGGAGTTACAATGAAAGATAAATTGAGAAATAGTGTAGTGCACGAGAGCGTTGTGGAGTTGTGGTCTGAAAGAAGATATTAGTGACGAGGATTGAGAAAGGAATGCTTCGGTGGTTCGGTCATGTCGGAATAATGGATGATAGGAGACTTAACGAAAGAGATTTATGAAGCAAATGTGATTGGAAGAGTCAGGAAGGGTTGCCCTAGACGCACGTACCTAGACCAGATAGGGCATGTGATCAAAAAGAGTCAAGTGCGTAAGCCAACGAGCATGTATGAAGAACATTAGGAGAGTGGAAGAGGCGGCAAAGTTGTGTCAGGATCGTGGCATGTTTAGATCCGTTGTCTCTGCCTACCCCACTGGGTAACAGTTGTGACGCAGCGTATGTATGTAAGCCTGAAATTACCTAGATGCAGAGTTGTAAATTTCGAAATGTCTTGCTGATTCATCGTCGTAGGTGTAATCGAAATGGATAAAATAACAATTTGACAAGCTCAAGAATAATGTATTATGGATTGTAATAAATAATGTTTACCATGTGAATGCTCAATAAACAATATACAATATCTCTACACATTATAAAATCCAACGTGCCAGACGTATGTGTGTTATGTTCGCTTATAACTCGTGAACGGGTCAACCGATTTGCATGTGGTTTTATGTAGTTTGGCGTAATATCTCCTGGTGTTTATTATAGGCCTAACGCGAGCGAAGCCGCGGGCACAACTAATTTATCTGTAGACCAAAGATAGTTCGTAACAGATAAATATTTACCCTAATTTGGTCAGAGTAAATTCCATGTTAATATATTTTTAATTAGAAAAATGCAAATAGAAAATCATTGGAAAAAATACATCCCGACCAGGATTCGAACCTGGGTCTCTGGCTTGAGCCGCCAACGCGATAACCAACTACACCACCGGGCCGTTACGTATTGTCTCCAAATTTTCGATCTATTGCACCTTCATCGTGTCGCATAATTTTTTGCGAACAGTCAACTTGGACGGTTCCACATTGAACCTTATGCCACATTGAACCATGTTAATAGTTAAGATGCTAAATAAGTGTTCACCACTTTGGCTGCAGAGGTATGCGAGTACCGTTCCTGCGCGTGGGCTGGAACCGCCAGTTCCTGATGATGAAGGAGTTCGGCTTCGTGTATGACGCTTCCATGGTGGCTCCCTTATCCGACCCACCGCTGTGGCCCTACACGCTGGACCACAAGATTCCGCACAAGTGCATGGGTAAACAGTCTTCTATAATACCTAAGGCTATACTTGAACGATGGGATTTTTTTAGGTTTCCGTATCCCCTACGGAAGCCTATTACTAAGCCTACGCCGTCTGTCTATCTATCCGTCCGTCCGTCCGTCCGTCTGTCTGTCTGTCCGAGGGCTGTATCTCTTGAACCGTAATAGGTAGCCCGTTAAAATTTTCACAGAATATGTGTTATTATGGCGGATATAACAACAAATAATAAAAAATAGAAAAAGGAAAAAATTAAGGGGGGTTCCCATCCCATACAAGAAACATATTTTTTTTTCAGTGTGTTTTTTTTTGTGGTGCGGAAACCTCGGTGCGCGAGCCCGACTCGCACTTGGGCGGTTTTTTTATTAAACCCGAAAACCAAAACAAAAACGAAGAAAACAAGGAAAGTAGTCTTAAAGCGCAGAAGAAAATACCATAGTCTGGGTCCCTGTCCATTCGAATCCTTCTACAAGCGCGACTACAGCATTGTCGTTGTTCCCTTCAGTTTTTGTAGTCTGTTTTATTTTTTATTCAATCTTTTTTAGTTCTAAGCCCTTTCAGTGTGGTATAATTTTTAAATCGCCTTTTCCACAACGATTTGATGGAGTTTGAAGAAACAAAATATTCAAAGGTAGACAATAATATGGTAACCAGTGACCGTAATTTTGAATTTTCCGAAAAAATGGTGGTGCAGATCTTTCCTCCACAGAAACGGTAAATTCTGAAACCTCTACCTGCACATATCTCGGCCCATATATTTCCCCCGAAGTACAGTCTAGGGTCCTTCAAAAGGGGAGGAATAGGCACCCGTCAGACCGGCATGGCATTCGCAACCCCCGCATACGACCGAATGTCCATGGGCGTCGTTAGACACCTTATAGGTGGCTGGGGGGGTCACATGTCGCTCTTTCTATAAAAAAAAAAGTTTTATTCAAAATTTTAATAAAAGTTCTAGCACCTCGTGTCAGTTTCCATAAAAAAACGTGTTTTTTTTTTATTGTACGTAGATTTAGGATTTCATTGCTACTGTAAGGGTTTGGGTAAGTTGTATTTTTTTTCTTTGGTAAGAATTATTTCGTATTGGGTTTGGCTTAAAACCAGCGACTTCCATGTAGCTCGTTAGCTATGGAGTCACATGCTGTACCACATCCTTTTCCTATCGTGGTGGTGGGTGTAATACATATTACTTACATATTTTTATATTCCTAATTATTTTATTTTAATCAAAATATTTATCACTGTTCTGCCTCCTGACTGTAACATTAATAAACGTTTTTTACTTACATAGGTACTTTACTCTCACATATACATATAGATATTTATTATAAAAATCGTGTGAACACGTAGCTCTGCAGAGTACAGAAGATGTCATGTGACATAATGTGTCTGGAGCTATGAAGATGTACACTTTTTAATTGAAGTAAAAATGCATTGTGCTACGTTACACATTCTGATACATATCTCATAATTAGTCCACGTAAGAAACGGTGCAATGTGAAATCCACTATGTGTTGAGTGTTTACCAATAAATTATGTAGTGCAAGTATGCCATTGTGATGTTATATTTATATTAGTCACTGCAGCAGCAGTTGGTCGGGTCCGCTGATGGTCCGAAATTACGTACATTGTTGAGAAAGTTGTAATTGTAGGTGATCCGTCTGTATGTTAGTAACTATTAATAATGTATTCTGTGGTATAGTGTAGGTAAGACTTTAAAAAAAAAACATACAGACGAATTGAGAACCTCCTCCTTTTTTGGAAGTCGGTTAAAAAAATGTAAAGTACATTAGCAGTTAATTTCGAACCAAAGTCCTCATTAAAATTAATGTTGATCATTGTACGATTAAATACAGCAATTTAAAACTAAGGCGGCCAACTTTATGAAACGTCAATGCGGGACATTCTTGGGGATAGGGGGTGTGGTGTGAGTGTGAAGGACTGAGGGTGTGTCGGAGCCGGAGCACTAACTGAAGTTATCTTTTATTTTTAAAATCATACATACATACATATCACACACGCTGAATCCCGACAATCAGGGTAAGCAGAGTAATCGGTGTTGTGCTGCAAGAAATCTGGTAAATTACAGCACAACACCGACCACCACGTTTCGCAAAGTATTCGAACAAGATTCAATCGATCAAGCAGCAAGTAAGGCACGAAGACCCACCCGCTGCATGACTCGGTGGAAGTACCGTGCCAAGGTGAGAGGTGGCGAGCCTGTCGCCCTTTAGCACGGAATCTTGTCCTTATCCCTTAGTCGCCTTTTACGACATGCATGGGGAGAGATGCAGTGGGGTTATTCTTTTTAAGCACCGGCCCCACATGGTACAATTTTCAAATCATATTTCTCTATTCTGGGTTTTGGAAATGCGAATGTCTTAAGTATTCACAACTGCCCATATTAAATTTTACAACAAGCATTGCATGTACCGTTTCAACTTGAAGTCAAAGAGAAGTGAATTGTGAAAAGTGAAAATGATCGAATGTAGGTAATTAGACCAATGTCCAATCAAATTTGGTCACAGGGCGGGCGGCACAAGGTGTCATGCCAATAGTTTTCTTTAGTCATGCTGGGCGCCTCTGCTCTCATACTAACGTAATCGAATGTTTGCTTCAAAACAGGCATCAGGCATAAACATTTTATTTTGTATCGTCTTTTCTACTCAACATCACTGTCTGTGTAGGAACAATTTTATTAATATAAGGTTGCCTAAGAAATAATTTTATTAAATTAACTTATTATTAAAATTGTTCCTACAAATACTGAGTAGAAGAGATAATACAATAAGTAAATAAATATATAAGTAAAATTTTTTAATGCTATGCCAAATGGCTATTTCTTCTGAGGAAGCCGAGAGGTACAGCATTATCTTAAATTAATTCTATCCGACGGTTTCAGGAAACAATCAAAACTGCCCCTCGCGCAGTTACCCCGGTATCTGGGAGATGGTAATGAACCAGCTGTCATCCAATGAGTATTCTTGCGCCATGGTCGACTCCTGCCCCCCGCACCTCTCCGGAGATGACGTCTACACGATGTTCCGCGATAACTTCAAGCGACATTACACAAGCAACCGCGCGCCGTTCGGACTGTACTTTCACACTAGTTGGTTCAAGAATTCAGAGTACTTGGCCGCTTTCAAGGTAATAAATCTGAACTTGTCTGTAGATATTAATTCAAGGTGATATAACTTTTTTTAGGAGATTAGTTGAACATGATAAATCAACTTAACTTTTCTCTAGGATATTAATTCAAAGTGATAAATCTGTTAACTTTTCTGTAGACAATAGGATATTAATTTTAAAGTGATAAATCCCTCCACTTTTCTGTAGAATATTACTTCTAGGTGATAAATCTCTTAAAGAGTAATTGTGGAGCTCAAATGAAAAACTTTGGCTATGTGATTTTTTCAAAATAAATAACACACTTTTTTGCAATCAACACTTGATTACAAAAAAAATTCTGGAGGTAAATTCCAAAAATGTATGATAATCATAGATTTTATTTAAGCTCGAGCATCAGCCCTTACAATGTTGGTAGTCACTACTGAATTTAATCACCTGTATAATATTTACAGCAAACTAAGTAAAATCTGGCCATTAGACATATTACAATATTTTCAGAAATTCCTCGACCAAATACAAAAAATACCAGATGTATACTTCGTGACAAATCACCAAGCCATCGAGTGGATGAAACATCCCACTGCCACCGGTCAGCTGGGCCAGTTCGAGCCGTGGCAGTGCAAGCAGAAACACCTGGAGCCCGCAGAAGTTGCCTGCAGCCTCCCCAACACATGCAAGCTACAATCACGCGTGCTCCAACAAGACAGATACATGATGACCTGCAACGAGTGTCCTAAGACTTATCCGTGGATTAGAAATGAATTTGGATTTGACTGATGAGTATTGTTCTTTGGGCAAGAAATCATTTTGCAATGCACGATTTATTATTGTTTTGTGCAGTAAATGTTTATTATGGGTTTTACTATGAAATGAGAATATAATGAATGAATAATTTTATGAATACCGACTGAAATGTTATAAAATGTTCTGCATGTAAAATTATAAATAATTTTGTTAAATATAACTATTTTACTGCTACCACGAATATATCGAGGGCATAGTGTGTTAATCATACTGTCAGTATTTGAATCAGTATTGCAGACCATTGTTTCTTTGTAAAAAATTATTTTATATATTAAAAAAGTAACCACTTCTATATTTATTGTAATTATAATTATTTAAATATTTCGTATTTCTAAGTTGTTATTAGTAATTTAAGGTAAACAAAAAATACCCATGTTAAATTAAAACTGTTTAATATTTGTGGTTGTTCTCTATTTAATTTTTATGTTATAGAAGAAAATGCAATGTTTTTAAAAACATTTATTTTACATAGAAATAGATGTACATCCAAATGGACTGACCGTATAATATAAATTATTCACACACTTAAAATGTACACACAGGTTGTTAAGGAATTACCTAAATAAAACGAACATAACTATACCTCATTAAAAAATTTTTAACACTTGATTGAGAATTTCGCAGAGTTGGGCCGGGTGGTTTTACAAACTCACCGATGTGAGTATGAGAAATAATCAATTTCAACCAATCAGAAAGCAATAGGTTTTGGTTGAAATCGGCGAGCATTTGTGTAAGTTAGCATGCTAGTTTTTCCAGGTAGACCCACAGAACAGCAAGTAGAAAAATGAACCGAAGCTGTTAGCATACAATTTTAAAATCTAGTCTGTGGCAGTAAGAAAATATGAATACCTAATATAAATACATGATATTCGCAGCTCCCGTAAATAATTGAATGTCCGTGGGCGCCGTCGCACTACACCTCTGCGTTGGTCTAGTGCACCATGTCGTGCTTCCCATTAAAAAAAACTATAAAGCTGGGAACACATAATATGAATCAATGCGACGTATCGAATCACCACCGCATAAAGTAAAAGGAATATTGAAGAATTCAGGAGGAATGTTTCAGATTGCAGACCAGTGGCCTAGTGTTTTATGGTACTCACTATACGCCTATGACATTATGGAATTTGCCATATTTCCAAAACACTTGTCCATACACTAGATTTATAAATATTTTTACTCTGGAATGACACAGATCTCAAAGAGTGATTTTTCAATATTCAGTTTACTTTCTATTAAATAAATTAATGTTATGTTTTACATAATATGTTCTTCTAGAAGTAAGACGATCCAGCCAGTATCTGAGCCTTAAGAAAACTGAATGCCAGCATATCACCAGTGGTGCTCCCCGCTCCTTGTATTACTTCGTGTAAATAAAGAACTGGCACAAGTGGCTGTGCCGAATTTCTGTCCGATGATCAGACAGCCAATCACGCCACTCCTTTCAAAACAACACACTGCGAGGCGCCAGCTATAAGGCGACCAAAAGGTTGTAATTTTTTTACACACTTTTTGAAGACACCAAGTTTTTATTTCAATCATGTCCTTAACAGCCTGTTCTTTGCAATACTTAACACTAACTTAGCCTTCCTGTGCTATGAAGGGGTTGGGTATAGCCTCCATACCATCCATGGGGCAGATGAGAACGACAGAGGTGCCTCGACACACCACCAGCCCGAGCGGACGCGTGTCCTCCACCAGCTTGTACGGGTCATCCGGATCTGAAAACAACGTTCACTTCTTTCAGTATTGCCCAGGCGATTCACTAAACAAAATAAAATTACTGAACTGCTACTTAGGTACCTACTACTTCTTATATGAAGGAATTACTTACACTTTCTCTTACATGAATTATTTCAAAATAAAAATGTCACTCAAACTTCTACACTGTAGAAAAGTGTTACGCAAATACAAATATTGGTTTACCAGTTATTGGCTGGTTTGATAGAAAAATTGCTGCAAGTAAGTATATCTTGTACTCTAGAGTAGGTATTATGAATATTGCAAAACCCAAAAATGTTACCTAATTTCATCAACAAGTAGGTAAACAACTTTATCTATGACTGAAAGTTATCTTACTTCTTTAAGTGACAAACTTACAATTAGCGCCAAATATGATACATAGCAAAATACCAAACCTCTGAGGAATTCTGTAGTGTTGTCCAGCACGAGATTCAGGAGCGGGTCGTAGCCTTTCAATACACCGGCCGCCTCGCGCCCGCCCGCAAACTTCACTCGAATGCTCTTCTCTAAGTATTTGCTTAGGTCCAAGATCGACTCCTTGCGCCGCTTCTCCTTGCCGTCCGCTGCAGCATTCTGCTGGTTCTGAAGATAAATACATCAACCGCCACGTTTAGCAAAGTATTAGGACAAGATAATTTTCAATCAGCAGGTAAGGCATAAAGACCCACATACTGCCTGTCTCGCAGGAAGGACTGTGCCAAGAGTTGGCTAGCCTGTCACACTTTAGCACGGCATCTTATCCTTATTCCTAAGTCGCTTTTCACAACAAACATGGGGATATATATCAATACTGATTATAAATCTGTAAGGGATGGTCATGGAGTAAGATACTTTGTCTTATGAGATATTGCGTTTTTAGACTCTGTGTGTTGTATGTATTTTTAGAAATCTTCTCTGTATGTATGTATGTTGCTCCATAACTATTAAACCGATCATTCAAGTTCGCTCAAACGTGACACAGGATAGGCTAAATAAAATTTAGTTTCGGTTACGATAAGATGTGGCTCTCATACAAACCGTATTGTTCCGCGCGCCGAAAAAATCGTACGGTAGAGGGCTTACTTACTTTCTTCTTTTTAAATACGAATTTCACGCGAGCGAAGGCGCGGGAAAAAGCTAGTTCTTCTATATTATATACTATACTTCACTCAACTAAACAACACAAAAATAAAATGTCGTTCACACTGATTATTAAACATGATTATAATGTTGGAAGCGAACAGGTTAACCTGTTCGCTTCCAACATTATAATCATGTTTATTCGAATAGTATTGCACAACCAGACAATAAACGTGGCGATAACTTCGATGAATGTTACCTTAGCTTTATCGGTAGTATTTTCTTTCGTAGCCATCGTAGGTAAAATGCTCGCCTTGCTAAATTTTGATTGGAAACGTATTTCCGTAGACTCACAGCGTTTTGAAAAACAAATTACCGGAATGTTTGACAGAAAGCTGACGTTTACTCTCAAATTAATTTGAGGTTATGTTGCGTTCCTGAGACCATGTAAGCGGCGATAATATATTTTTTTTTTTGGCGATCATGCTTTTAGTTTAGCCATAGTCACGTCCTTAAGTCAATAGTAGTTGCATCAACAAGATATAAAAAAAACATACAGCAGTATAACATAAAAGCAGAAAAATTTATGAAGTTAACTTAACGCGCGCGCATACTTACGAACCAAGCTAACAATGACTAGCTTGCGTGCATGAAAATAGTAAAAGAACTTATAACTAAACACAATAGTACTATAACAACTAAAAAAAAATTTATATGCAATATTCATCATCATTCCCATTTACAATTTTATAATCTTTCCCCCCCGTACAGGCGCGGCCTTATTTATTATGCAATAAAAGGGGGCGGGTACTTTTCATGGCAGGCAACACTAACATTCTGCTAACTGTCATTTTTGTTGACGTGACTCCCACAGATTACCAATGGCGACTCCGTGATGATTGTTGCTTGTATTTTGGTTGTATTCTTCGTCGAAAACTAAATACCTACCAAATTTAGCTACATTTTTTATTATTTTCCGTATTTTTCTAATTCATGACGTGTTACTGCTGTCGTATTGTATTAGAAATACTTGACCCGGGCGCGACCCCCAGTAGTTGAGGCGGGGGTCGGATGCGGTCCCGATGCGCTCATCCGTGAGTTTTATTCTATCGCACGGCGGCGGCGAGGCGACGATGTCGCACCCAGACTATCCGCAGCAGGCGCAGCACCATGCGTGCCTACTCGTGTTGGTGCGCGGCGTCGGCGGCGTCCTGAAGAACTTCAACAAGCTGTGGGAGCGCATACAGCGGGTCAACAACATCAAAGTCACTGGTGAGTTTACCATTCAATCCTGTGCTCCTCCAATAGTATAATTATTAAATAAACAAAGCCTAAACAGTCAACCCTTTAATCTGTCCTTGAATTTAAAAGTCGAAACCGTGTGGGGCCGGTACTTTAAAAGAATAGCCCCACTGCATCTCTCTCTCTTCTTATATTACTAGGCGGTAGGGTTTAACCCTGGGTTGGTACCACCGGACTGAATGAAAGGTCGGTCGAAACGGCTATATAAATAGTTTTTGTTTTCCGTCCAGTTCAGTGTATCCGGCACGACCGAAGGTGCCACTGACGTGGCACCAAGTTCATCCGGTGTTATGGGCTGGCATCACGGATGTTGTAAATGATGTAGCCAACCGTGTCAGTTTCCATGAAAAAAAATAATAAATAAAAATTGTTTTACACAGTTTTCCCTCTCTTCCGCGAATGAGTACCTAACATGATAAGTTCCCATACACTGAATATCGGGTTGTAGCACCATTCTGCCAGTCACCCTATTATTTCGTTGTCACGCTTGTACAGTCGATAATAGTATATATAGATAATGATGCAAGTAAAAACACTTTTAAGTTTCTCTGTAGAGTTTCTCTACTATTTGTTTTATCAAACAATTGGTAATGGTTTTCAGATTCATCGGGGCAAGTGCGAGACATTTGGGTGAGATATGTGCGAGACTATCCTGTTGAAAACAACGATTGGGGAGATTTTCAAACACACCGGTGGGTACATATTTATTCATCTGCCTGCTCGCTTGTAGGCTTAGGATGTTTTCATTATATATACTTCATCTTCAGAGAGAAGTTATATGTGAGATCAATTACAGTATTTATGACAACTATTACTGATCGTCGCTCGGGAAGGAGTGGACTGTATTTGCTCTTCTGGTTCAGGTGAGACGCCCAGTCACTCGGTCGAAGATACGCGGTGCGGGAAACAACGATGTGAACAAATGAAACGCCGGTGCTCAGTACAATAACGGGACGGCCCGTTACTGGAGCAACACGGACGAAGCGACAGGTTTACCAGAGCGAGACAACGCGGCGGCGCGGAGAGAGAGGGACGGCATTACGGCGGCACTTGCTAGCCGATAGTCGACCGCGTCGGCGGGAAAGCTCTTCTGCATTGCCGCCGTCTTCCCGATGTGCTCCGCTTGTAGGAGGTCCTCTCTCTCTCGCTGTTCGAATTGTACTGCCGAGCCAACGGAATAGCGCCCATTTTTATTTACTTTTCTGCCCGCTCGACGGTCGCGGGGGCGCGCGTCCGGTTTTGCGGGCGAGCAGAACAATGGGCGCCCGGCTCGGCCGCCGCCGCTAATCCCTTCGTCTCGCTACCTGTCGCTCTCGTCTCGAGTTACTTCAGTAAAAAGCCGTCCAATAATATTATTTATTTAACTAAAACTTATATCTAACCTACGTACAAATAACTAAATCTAGTGTATATTCGCTAAGATAATAACTAAACTTACAGACTAACTAGTCTACAGTTTTTGTAAAATGTATATTTATTTATATATATAACTTATTTCTAACTTATATTAGCTTAATCGTAAGGCCTAAACTAACTTAAAAATCCTATTCTACAAACTACGACGGCCGCTTCCTCTCTACTCTAAGCCCTACGCTAAGACGCGCGCGTCGTGCTCTCGTGCGCTGGCTGCGGGGCTGTCATGGTCCGTAACAACAACAATACTTCATCTTCAGAGAGAAGTTATTTGTGAGACCAATTACAGTATTTTTGACAACAATACTTCATCTTCAGAGAGAAGATATTTGTGAGACCAATTACAGTATTTTTAACAACAATACTTCATCTTCAGAGAGAAGATATTTTGTGAGATCAATTACAGTATTTTTAACAACAATACTTCATCTTCAGAGAGAAGATATTTGTGAGACCAATTACAGTATTTTTTACAACAATTTAATCAGAATGGCACTGAAGCAGCATCCTCAGTCACTACTCCACTTTATTTACTATATACTCAAGGTCTACATGCATCCACAAGGTTACATGAAGTTACCAAGAGTGACTGGTTTGCAAGGAGAGAACCGCCGCTTCAAAACAACAACATGGTAAAATCAAACCAATTTGTATACGTGATACCAACCCGAAACTGTTGCTGAGATAAAAAATCCTTTGTTTGCTTTCAGACGTCTCATCGGACTGATAACTCTGAGCAAGTTCGCCAACCAAGTGGAGTTGAACGAAGTTTGTCGCGTGCACGAGTCGCTCAAGGTGAAGTATTCCAACACGCTGTACGACTCGCGCGCGCTCATGTTCGGACCTATCAACAATATGTACCGGCCCGAGCAAGAACACGATATATTCGAGGACCAGAAGAACGCGCAGGAGGACGCAACAGGCGGGAGCGAAAAGTGAGTAACCTTCTTAATATTATTAATTTTATTAATTGTATGCAAAATGCCCCTGCACCTGCCACATGGATATCGAGCTTAAATATGCAGAAGAATGTATATATAAATATATAAAGTCATTGGCGTCAAATTCTTGATCTCAGGGTCCGAGGTTCGAAGTTCTAAGAAGCCGACATGCACCAATTAGTTTTGTCCTGACTGAAAAATTTACGTGCATGCCTAGAACTGCTGCATCGCCTTTCGGAACTGGTGAAAAACTGTAGTCGCTAGTCCCGACCTCGATTAACACCCTCCTCTACTGCCGATGGGCCCGGATATGTTCGGTGAAGCCATCGCAAGCTTAGTTCCACACCTTCCTTCATGGAATAGGCACTGGACAATTCCGTCAGTCCTTGTACAGAGTACTATATAAAATATGATCACTGCATGAGAATTTATTAAATTGGAAAGGTCAGATAGTTTCAATGTAATTATTGGTTGTGTAATTTGAACTAATTTAGGGGAACATTGCAGAACAAAACATCTTCTGCCCATCCATATACCTACCTAATATGAAAATATTTTAAATAAATTATTAATTTGTAACATTGTAATTACTGTTGTGTATGTGCTCACAACGTACACAAACTGAAATTGACACACACTAATATTTAGTGCTTGTAACAACCAACAATACATCTGTCAGGTTTCCTCAACAATATAAAATAAGAAAATTCTTAATTTCAGAGCATCACTGCCCAGCGAAGCAGGTGAAAGCGTGTCCTCCACCGACAGCTACCAGCCATCTTCCACCTCCAGCATTTCCCACCCTCTCCAGGAGGAGAGATTCACCACTCCATCCAACTTCAAGACGCACGCCATGTTCTGCGGAGAGAACGACCCCGTGCCCGATCTGGAACAACACGTCGCCGATCTCATCAACTCCCTCTTCTGGGTTGTCGAGTCTAAAAGACTGGAACGATCCAGGGAGAAACTGGAAAAGGTCTCCCTAATCTTGGCACCTTTTGAAAAGAAAGACTTTGTGGGCCTTGATATGGAATCGAGGAATAATAAAAAACGGTGCATGGGACGTGTCACCAAAAATCTAGCAGATCTGACATTACAAGCGGGACTTGTGTCGGACTGCTTAAATTTATATCAGTCTGCTGCAGAGATATTAAAGTCTGTAAACGATTGGCTATGGCTCGGGGCGGCCTACGAAGGGTTGTGCGCCGCATCCGCCATTCTTCTTTACCCTAATTTGAGAAATCCAACGCCTCTGCAGCGAAATGCGAGTCTGCAGGAAAGCTCGCCGAATAAGCTAAGACCACTCTCGATTTGCCAGCAGACAAATGATATATTCCGTCGGTACAACATCACGTCGTCCCCACTACGGTCTTCCAAAACCGCGAGCCCCGTGAACCCACCCAGCGAACACACACCCACGTCGTCCGACAGCGTCGATACTTCATCCAGACAATCGGAAACGGACAACGCTGATACTGAATCGATTGCATCGTCGAGCGACATCGACTATCAAAGTCAGAAATGTTTTCTCGCTGCGGACTTACCGTCGATACCGAGGCAGCCTTCGTCGCATATTAACAGTCAGTTTATACTCTCCAGTGAAGAAATAGCGGAGAGATATCGAAAGGCCATTATTCACTACAGCAAGTATCAAAATGCCGGGATAATTGAGACAGAAGCGTGCTTCAAAGCGGCGCGGATCAGTGTGGAGCAGAATAACAGTCTCCATGCTTCCAGCTTCCTGCAGAATGTTATATTCATCAATCTGACTCTTAGCGAGCAGGAGAAGATTCAGAGGTTTGACACTCTTGCGGAACTGTATCAAGAGATTGGTACGTACCAACAATACTTACTTGCTTTTTGTAATTTGAATCCATGTGATGCATTAGTAAAGGAATGAAGCTGTACCTGAGAATTTACGATGATTATGGTCAAACATTTTCCATGAATTGCATACTTTGGATATTACATTTGACTTTTTTCAGATAAAGAAATATAGAAAGAAAGTAATATATTTCTTCACCATCAGATGGCAATACAACACAAGTGGTTTGCATCTACAAACAGATTGGTTTGTAGATGCGAACCAATCTGTTCAGTAGGTCTTTGGTCTACCGAATCAGTACGCTCTGGAATGCTCTCCCTATCTATTTATTTCCCTCCAAGTGCAGTGTCAGGTCTTTCAACAGGGTTGTAAATAGACACCAGTCAGGCCGGAATCACGTTCGCAACCCCCGCAAACGGAATGTCCAAGGGCACAGTTAGAACTTATCAATGAGTGGAACAGTGGCCCATGTCACGCCTCCTATAAACAAAACTCAAGCTTTGGCTAAAAGGTTACCAAATACATAATCAAAATTGTTTGAAGGATTATATAGCTCGACCAATGTCACCAACATTGTCGCTGTCAAAATCTAGATATAATATTTAAAATACATATATACATACCACATGCTGTGTCCCGTCAATAGGGGTAAGCAGAGTAATCGGTGTTGTACTGCAAGTACTCTTGTAAATTACAGCACCACCACCTTTAGCAATGTATCAGGCAGGACAAGATAACTATCAAGCAGCAAGTAAGGCAAGACGACCCACCTGCTGCACGACTCGGTGGAAGGACTGTGCCTAGGTGAGAGGTGGGCTACCCTGTCGCCCTTTAGCACGGCACCTTGTCCTTATCCCATAGTCGCCTTTTATGACAAAAAAAAATTCAACACGTGGGTGCAGGTTTCCTACGTAAGGCAGCGTTCTGCCAGCGGCTGGCAGCGACGCGGCAGGTCAGCCCCAGCAACCCTCACCCGGACTGGCAGCGCTGCTACTACCTCATGCTGCACAGCTTCCCCGGACACAAGCTCAGCCTGGACCCCAACCATGTGGTGCAGCATCAGATCGGTATGCACTCTCATCTCTGTTGGTGCACTACCTACGCACCAGTACTGGTGATGTGTACTGGACCGAACATTCTAGTAAAGTTCTTGTACTGCACCGACTGAATTTTCACAATACACGTAGGTACTTGAAAGGTAAGTAGTGGGTACTCCTTATTTATGTGACTCATCGGTGGAAAGGCTAAAGGGTTTAAGAACCAAAAAGTGTATTTTCCGCTAGAACCATTTTTTGTCTCCACAAATTAATAAGTCTGTCAATCACTTCATCATCACTTCCATAAACAAAAATTATGTCGAAGTGATTGGCGGCAACTTTTGAGTGATTGCTGCTCAGAATAATAGCCTATTAAACATTTTACATTTGTAATGTTAGCTGTCAACTCTTGCGTGGAAAAAATTATCAAAAGCACGCATGGAAGAGCCTTATTACAAAAATTGTATTAAAATTGTGTTGTAAAGAATCCGCGCAATGTGGAATGGTGTAAAGTGAGGTATTACTGTGCTGCAGGTTGGCCGGCGCTACAGATCCAGCTGCTACAAGAGGTGGTGTCGGCGGCGCGGCGCATGGGCCACCCGGCGCTCGCCACGCGACACATGACCTTCCTGCTGCAGACCATGTGGCCACATCTCACGCCGCTCGAGAGGAGAGATCTCGCTATACAGCTGCAGGTAGTTTTGTTATTGCTCATTTAACAATAAAAAAAATGTCTCATTAAAATTTAATAAAGTTTAACGCGTATTATAAGGCTTTGTGGGCCCCTATTCCCTAGGACGCGGTTGATTTTCAGCATTATTGGTTAGCTTATTGAAAAATAACTAATGAAGATATTGGTATAATTTTTTTTTAACACTTTGACTGCCGCGCCGGTCACCGGTGACCGGACCCTGCCCTGTATTGAGGCGCCACGTAGGTCACCGGTGACCTCAAGGCAGACCTGTTTTCGAAACGAATTTTTGCGCCGTAGGACACAGTTATCGTACATTTCTCACTGGTGGGTGACCGGAGCGGCGCCGTAGAACATTTCTTCCACGTGGTTTTCGACTGCCTATGAAATTGTGAAAAATATTAGGTAAAATGTAAGGGATGAGAACAAAAAAAAGTATGATCTTCTGACCAGGACTACTATAAAGTTTATTAAGTAATTAAAAGGCAACATTAAACACAAAAATACGAAAGGAAACTTATAAATAACGATGACACTTATTAAAACCAAGTAAGCAGTAAGCAGGTTCACCGGGACATTCTTTACAGTATGTTGCTACTTTCTTTGTCTTATTTTTGGCCTCTTTTGGACCATACGTTTTTGCGCAGTCTTTTTAGCACTCTACACAAAAACGTCTGGTGTTGCGGACTTTAACCTCTTATTTTAGCAATTTATGGGTGACCAGAGGTGTGACCTCTCCGGCGCCCTCGTAACGAATACTATTTTTTTCTCATCACAGCGCCGTGTAGGTCACCGGTGACCTTGTGAGGTTTTTTGGAAATATCTACGGAACCCTTCTACGTATTGAACTCTAAATAGTATATTATTCTATATTTCGGCTTAGTACATCTATTTTCACCAAAAAGTTTTAATGTAATTATTCATGTTTACTCTATGGCAGTCAACGTGTTAACAATAGGCAAATCTTTGTATTTTAGGATAATGAATAAAACAATAATTTTTATATTCTTATTTATTTACCATAAACGATTCAAAAATGTAGGTTTTACAAAACAAATTGTACGCACCTCGCGGCGCACTGAGTAGCGGCGCTCGAGAGGCGTCCCCCTGCCTCTCCCGCGCACCTCTTATAGATGAATTATGTGTATCTAGAACACTCAACTACACTATACACGAAACGCGGATCATGAACAGTGCTCGTGTGTGATTTTAGAATGAACAGTGCAAAATCTGATGACGAGTCGCATTCGTGATCCGCGAGCTAGAGAAAACATACCATCACGAACGCTGTCTGTGATCCGCTGTTAACATGTTAAGCCCAGGACAAACGGTCAATGAAGTGTCACCATCATTACAAAGTAATATTATTAAAGAGTGCCCAAGAATGTTGTCTAAATATTTAAAAAAATTTCATGAGTGTTGATAAAAGATGTATAAGCTTTCGCTGCCTGTCTCAAATAACACCCAAACAGACGTAACATTACTCCTGTTTCCCGAAGGAGTAAGCAGATACAACGAACATCCAAGTGCCACTGTCCTTACTCTTGGACGTCTCTCCCTCATAATGTATCACATGCAGGTACAGATAAAATTAAAAATCATATCGGCAGGCGCTATCGGCCCAGTGCGAAGGCGGTCCGGTCCCTCTCGTCCTCGAGACGGGAGAAGTCATCCCGCCGGCAAACCTGACCCACCTGCCGCAGTGCCTTGGGTTCTCGGTGCGTCCGCTGCCTCCGGCCAGGACCCCCCACGAGCTGAAGTCCAAGCCCCAGCACGGCCCATTTATATTCACGCCGATACACTTCGGCAGCCTCGAGCGGAAGACGAAGAAGAATGAGGGGAAAATGGGTAGGTTTGGGTATTGTATTGTACCATGTGGGGCCGGTACTTTAAAAGAATAGCGCCACTGCATCTCTCCCCGTGTATATCGTAAAAGGCGACTAAGAGATATGACTCCCTTCTTATATTACTAGGCGGTAGGGTTTAACCCGCCCGGGTTGGTACCACCGCACTTAATGAAAGGTCGGTCGAAACTGCTATGTAAATAGTTTGTGTTTACCGTCCAGTTCAGTGTAGCCGGCACGACCGAAGGGAAGCACTGACGTGGCACCAAGTTCACCCGGTGTTATGGGCTGACATCACGGATGTTGTAGGTGATGTGACTAAACGTGTCGGTTTCCAAAAAAAAAAAAAAAATTTGGGTTGTGTAACTATTATAATAGTATCCACAAATATGAAGGGTGTGTTAGTGTGTCTGTTGTAACTTTGAGGGATCCTTCCAGAAACCAAATTGAACAACTTCACTGTCTTCAGTTTTACCGAAATCTCAAAATGGTTTTTTATTTTTCAATGGTACGGACGGTAAAGTTCTCAAAGTTATGAAAGCAATTTGTGATCACTCCATTGATGGATTCAGTCCAGTCTGACAGTCAGCCCACATTGGGAATATGGCCTATGTGTCTGTACATAGAAATGTACAGTGTGGGGCCTGTACTTAAAAGGAATAGCCCTAGTGCATCTCTCCCCGTGCATGTTGTAAGAGGCGACTAAGGGATAAGGACAAGGTGCCGTGCTAAAGGGCAACAGGCTAGCCACATCTCACCTTGGCGCGGTCTTCCACCGAGCCTGCAGCAGTTGTGCCTTACTTGCTGCTTTATATTTATCTTGTCCTAATACATTACTAAACGTGGTGGTGGGTGTTGTGCTGTAATTTACAAAAGTACTTGCAGCACAACACCGATTACTCTGCTTTCCCCGATTGTCGGGTTACAGTGTGTAGTATGTATGTATAGAAATGTAATAGAATAATATTTAATTCTGGGTAATGTGCAATTATAATTTCAGATTACTTATGGGTAGAAGACGACATTTGCGAAGTCCAAATGAAGCTCAACAATCCTCTGCCGTTCGAGCTGAAAGTGTCCAACATGCGCCTTCTAGCATCCGGCATCGTATTCGAATCCATACCGGAGACAATAATACTTCCCCCCGACACTCCCACAACCGTCAACTTGCACGGAACACCTAAGGAAGTCGGCGAATTACATATTCTCGGCTATTCCACGCATACGCTCGGCGTTAAGTCCAATTGTAGGCTTAAAAATATGCCGATGCCGCATAAATTTGCACCGTTGTATACAGTCGAAGTTATTCCGAGTCTGCCGACAATAACTATAGACACGACTGTGCTGCCCTCGGGGAATGTGAGCAGCTTGCAACCGGCTGAGTCGGCCGTGAGTTGTACGAGCATATCGTTGTACAACGGGGAAAGCACCGAGTGCACCATGAAGATTACTAACACGAGCGGAGTGCCCATTGAGTATTTGGATTTAACTGTTCAGGTTTGTATTGTTGTTTAATTTAAAAAAAAAAATATTATGTAATCTGGTATGGGTGGCTGAGTCAGAGGGGCCAAAGCACATGCTTTGACTAGCCAATATCACCTCCGAGAAGGTAGGTGCCATACCGGAGACTTCCCTGGATTGCTAGCTATACTGGACTAGAGGAGAACACAACTGAGGCTGCTATGCGGCCATCTTACATTCAGTACGGTGGTACCAAACCAGTCGACTACAATTAGAGCCTACCACCTAGTAGGGGGCAAGGGAAGGGACCTACAGTTTTAATCCAGTTTTAATGAACCTTCGGGCTTGTCTTGGCAATTGTTGTTTATTGTTTGATTAGCAATCATATTCTACTAGAGCCTACTCGTGAATTTATCACATTTTTTCCAGAATTGTCCAAGTTCACTTATCACTTCTTTTACTGGTGAAGCCTTCATAAAGACCTTAGCTTGTCAAGCCTTGTGAGCAAACCAAATTTAATTTTGATTTGAACGTTGGGGAAATTGTTTTTCCTTAATTATCGTATTTTTGTTGATATCAATCGTGAAATGGCTTCATTAGTCAAAGCCACGGGGGGTATGCTATTTACGAGTATGTTGATAAGTTAATAAATAACTCTTGTCAACAATAATATTTCTCCAGTGTGCAAATGATCATTCATCAACAAACAGCAACCTTTGCAATGACTTAGTTTTCATTTCATTCATAATCGTACTTCTATAGGTGCCTACAATGTTACTATATACATATGGGTATGTTACTATATACATAAGGTGTTCGGCGCATCGACCGACAAATTTTTTTTGTAGGTAACTGGGGTCATTTGCAACGTTTTGACCCATGATACCTTTTGTCAGATGTCACGTGGTATTGAGATACGATTTTTTTTTCTTTATTTTTGAAAATTACCAAAATCTCAGCTCTAAACCCTTGTAACTGTTTTGTTTATGATTTTATCAGCACGAAATAAAATTTATAAAGTTTACGATGTATCCTTGTTCTAGAAAAAATATTATTTGATAAAGTTAATACCTTGAAAAGGTCTTATGACCTCCCAAAGTCCCGAGAATGAGTAAAAATACGACAGAATCTTAATTTCTTAATTCATTTAAAAAAAAACTGACAGCAACTGATAGCTTCATTTTCTTTTAAAAAGTTTGCTAGTTTACGCCCTTTCCAACGGTATACCACATGTCATACAAATAATTCACTATGTCGCCAAAATTAGGCACAGAGACAGAACAGAACGACAAAATTAGGGATAATTTGCAAGAGTGCCCGCCCGACCGGTACATGTTCTAAATTTGAAAATGCTCCCGAAAACGCTCTCAATACGGGTAGCGACTACCGATTAGTGCCCGTGATGTCGTTCTGTTCTGTCTCTGTCCCTAATTTTGGCCACATAGTGAATGATTTGTATGACATGTGGTATATCGTTGGAAAGGGCGTAAACTAGCGAACTTTTTAAAAGAAAATGAAGTACTCAATTGCTGTGAGTTTTTTTTTTTAATGAATTAAGAAATTAAGATTCTATCACATTTTTACTCGTCCTCGGGACTTTAGGAGGTCATAAAACCTTTTCATGGTATTAACTTCATCAAATAAGGAAGAAGGTGTGGATCTAAGCTTACGATGGCTTCATCGAACATATCCGGGCCCATCGTCAGTAGAGGAGGGTATCAATCGAGGCCGGGACTAGCGAGTGGCCACTCTAAATTTCCCGCGCATGCTTCACGTTTCGGCTCGCATCAAGCCCTCGTCAGCTAGTCTGCGTTGACTAGGACGCGGGGAAACCACCAGTCCCGCTCTCGACCTCCCTCTCTCTACCTATCCATATTCTGTAGGATGCTTCCAGTGACGTTTTCGAAGCTCTCTCCATATATGAGCTTAGCGTCGATCTTGGGAGCCCTAGATTCTTGAAGAGACTGTAGAGCGACTTCGCTGGTAGTCCTCTTGCTCCGACTTCCACAGCGAAGAGATCAGTCTTGAATCCGTTTCTCACAATCCGGTCTACTAAGTTGCAGTACTTGTTAAGCTTGATGTTGTGGTCCTTCGGTATGTTACTTTCCCATGGAACTGTAAGTTCAACAAGTACTACATGCTTTTTTTATAGAACAAGGATATATCGTAAAATTAAATAAATTATATTTCGGGCTGATACAATCATAAACAAAAAAGTTACACGGGTTTATAGCTAGGATTTTGATAATTTTCAAAAATAAAGAAAAAAAATCATATCTCGATACCACGTGGCATCTCACCAAAGGTATCAAAGGTCAAAACGTTGCAAATGACCACACTTACCTACGAAAAAAATTTGTCGGTCGATGAGCCGAACACCCTGTATATTATATTTTATTACTGCTGATTTACCTTAATTTGTTAGGTTTTTATCATTTAATTTTACGAAATTAGGTTATGCAGGTGGTAGGGTGAAACCCATCCGTATTTACAAACTACCACCATACTGTGTGAAGGTCACTCTAACTAAACAGTGTAAAATAGTTTGTATTTTCCATACAGTTCAGTGTAACAGAATAGGAACCAATATAAAACCATTATTATAAAACAACACTCCACTTTTATCCATTCCATTTGCAGTCAAACATGGACAGCAATCTGCAATCCAAAGTGTTCCAGTGGTCGTCTGAAGACATCCAATCTCAGTTACCTATACCGCCCAACGAAACGGCAACTATCGTGCTGAAACTCTACGGAGAAGCAGAATTCTTGGACTTAGGAGGCGTCGGTGGTGACAATCTGTTCCCCAATAGTCTGACGTCCAATTACCCGTCCCGTGTTGGCTCACCCACGCCAAATCACGCGCTTAATTCACTACCACACACTCAGAGCTCCAACGCTCACACTTCCCTCAATAGCAGTCTGCAGCCGCATAAACAACTGTCGGGGAGTTTCAGGTAAGTAAATTTGCCACATAGCTTGTATGTAGCTTTATCTGTACGTACAATGAACCGCTTATGGTTCCAGTGCGGAGAGCAGCAGGTCTATCGGGAACTCTTAGGTCTAATTCACCCGAAAACTCGCCAATTACAACCAATAGCCGTGCCGAGTGCATTCCCTAATGCTTTTGATTGGTTGAATTCGAGCTAGATTTTGGGTGAGTGAGCATTTGATTGGTTCCCGGTACATACGCTCGCCTCAAGAAGAAAATCAAATTTTGCCATCTTTTTGTTGGTTTGTCTGCTGGTTTATTAATTAATAATTAGGAATGACTCAACCAATTTACATACTGTTTCCAATAAGGCAACCTGTCATATCTCTGAATGCAAATAGGCTATACAAACTAATTGTATAGAGAGGCTGAGTGGTAGGGCCCCAAGTGATACTAAGAGTAGTAGTAAAACACTTTTTGTTCAATGTCGGAGTCATATCAGAGGCACATCTATAAGTGGGACCACTGAGTTGAGATAAAGAAAGTAAACAAACTGACCTTCACAGAGTTGCGTTAAGACTGTAAGCGATTTGTATCTATGTCTTTTTCTCTCGTACACAATCATGTTAGAAATCTTTGTGGCTAGGTGTTTTATAGTAATAAAAAGCGGCCGATGCACGAGTTCATGACATTTGGGTCAACATTTTGTGAATTTAAGTTTATTCTTACTCGAAATACGCTCGAAGTTGCTTTTGTTTCTGTGTTTTGTTCGGTTTGTGGTTATACTTTCGTTATAATTTTTTTTATGTATTTTCATTATTTTTTATTGTTTTGTTATAGTTAGTTTTGTTGTGAATCTGTTATTGTGAGTGGTGATCAAAGTTTACGGATGATCATATTTATGGAGCCACATCATGGTGGCTCCAGACAATCTTTGAAAGATATTAATTCAACCATCAAAAACATTGTCGAAGTCATTAGCAGCGGTTAAGAGTCTCTCAGAATCGGACTACCTATTACGGTTCAAGAGATACAGCCTTCGGACAAACGGACAGACAGACAGACGGCGTAGGCCTAGTAATAGGGTCCCGTACCGGATACGGAACCCTAACTATACAAGTGCGCTCATAAATTTAAAAACAGAATACGGGCACCAGCTATCAGCTGTCAGTGTTTAAAATAAATAAATAGTGATTATAAATAATCCTAGACAGCTGAAATTGGTTGCAGATCGACAACATCCCACGCAACTTCGTGGTCTGCTCCGATATCGGTGATGCCGCCGTCGCGAGGTCGCCAGGTGGAATCCACAGTGAGTGACGTTTACCGCCAAATCATTCCTGCACTAAATCAACTGTCAATCATTAGGCGGTAGGGTTAATAAACCGGTAAATTGGTACCATGGAATTGAATGAAAGTTCATCCAAAAGGCTACAAAAATAGTCAGTGGTTTTCCATTCAGTTCCGTTTAGCCGGCACAACCCAAAGATAGCACTGATGTATCTTACGGTGTGACCAATAAGAGTCGATTTTCCCGCCTTCAGTGTCTTCAAAACCTTGTACGACAAGACAAAGACAAAGGGGCGTGAAAAGGCTCCTGTCAGGCCGGCATGGCATTCGCAATCCCCGTGCATCACAGAATGTCCATGGGCATCGTTAGACACCTACCTGTAGGTGAAACGAAGCCACATGTCGCGCTATCAATAAAAAAAAAACAAGACTACTGATTAGGCTTATTAAAACTGGCTATTGCCTCTCTTACTACTCTTAACTTTATAGCCATAAAGTGCTTTTTGTGTTACTGATTAGAATGTTTGTGTCTTTGAAGTCACATGGTCACATTTAATTCGGCATATTTCAGTTTGACGATGCAGCCTTTGAGTTGTGTCTTCTGTACTGCTACTGCCATGGCACCTAGGTCAACAGAAACAATGTGTAACGGTGATGTGCCGGTTATATATATTACCTTATTCCATTGAACTCCATAGCCGCATAGTTTGTGTCATTTTCCTACTAATAATAAATCTTAATACTCTCGTGTAGGTAGGCAGTGGCAAACATATTGTAAATGCAGACTAACTGGACGTAAAGAAAAAGTATTCAGGTAAGTTTCTTGACAGTTCTTCGCTGTTATAATCGAACTGGCTAAATGCTAAATGTTCAATATTAAAATATGATTAATCCGAGTGCAGTGTACTGTGTATGGATGATGAATAAAGAATGAGATTGTTGTTTATTGTTTATTGAGACTTCATAAAGGTAGTAAAACTGCCCTCGAACTTGTCATAAATTGTTTCGTCCGTCTATCCGTTTCGATTACACCCACGAAGAAGTTCCGGCAAGAAACACGTAAAATTTTATGAGTATTTTATTGACTACCCACATAATATACACTACAATATATATCGGAGATACAGCTTGAGAGCAAGATTAACCATGTTACTGAGAGTCCTGACTACAATAAGTAATTAAGTCTTAACACTTTTATTCACGTACCTAATACGGGCAGACGTTGTCGTGTCAAGACGCGGATCACGTACGCAGTACGGGACTGACTTTCATATCGGCGTGAGGGGGTTTCACTTTGAGACAGTATTTGGACGTTCATTTAAAAATATAAATAAATAATGTTAATATGTTTTTTATTTTTATTCTCAAAATATCTAAAACCATCCTATAAATGAAAAAATAATTATGCATTATTTTTTTATAAATCTTACAATATCGCCAAAAATGGCCGGCGCACCAGAGAAGGCGCGCTTTAAAACGCTTGGCTGTTAAAGTGTTAAGTAAAGTAATTAAGTGTATCAGCTGTAAAGATCCTTTGTCATGATACGGGTGTGGCTGGCAACTAGCTTCGGCCTTACCACTTGTATACGGGCGTGGCCCGGAACGTGTTAACGGGAGTGACTTCGTTCATCATCAGATCCTGGTGCGGTACTCCGGAGGGCGGGGTCTGGAGACGCACTGCCGTCAGTCCACCATGCAGCTCAGCCTCGAACTGTTGCCGAGTGTCTCCATAACGCATTGGGACGTGCTGCCTGCTGAAATGTGAGTCTTACTTTCCTTTTGCCGGTACAGTAAACCTTCACTTTGCTGCAACTACATACAGACATACCGCACGCTGTATCCCGACAATCGGTGTGAGCAGAGTAATCGGTGTTATACTGCAAGGACTCTGGTAAATTACAGCACAATATCGACCACCACGTTTAGCAAAGTATCCGGACAAATAACTATCAAGCAGCAAGTAAGGCACAAATGCCCACCTGCTGCATGACTCGGTGGAAAGACCGTGACAAGGTGAGAGGTGGCTAGCCTGTCGCCCGTTAGCACGGCAGCTTGTCCTTATCCTTTAGTCTGCCTTTTACGGCATGCATGGGGAGAGATGCAGTGGGACCACTCACATGATGCCTTAACCCCGCCCCTCGCCTTCACCCTAATCTGACTCTTTTGTTTCGTTGGACGCATATTAACACAGACAAGCTGACGAGGGCTTGACGGGAGTAGAAACGAGCAAGAACGAAAGTGTACGAGATTGGTCAATCGCTGGTCTCATTCTTCATGGAAAACTTCTCCTAAACGAAATGGGCCCGAATGTGTTTCGGTGAGGTCATGAGATCTACACCTACATGTGATGTGATGTATATTTTGTAATGTGATAGGAGACTAGAGCTAACGTGAGTGAAGGAATCGGGAAGGGTCACCTTAGGCCATATCAGGCATGTGCTCAAAAAGGGTCAAATACGTGCGTAGCACCCTTAACCCACAAGCAAGTATGGAGAATGTGATGAGAGTGGAAGGGGCGGCAGTTAGTGTGTCAGGATCGTGGCGCGTGGAGATACGTTGTCTCTGTCTACCCCAGTGGGGCACAGGCATTTATGTTGTGTATATAGGTTAAAATAAATAAAAATAAACAAAAAAGTAAATGGCGAGTGTAATTTCAGCCCGAGCCAGCTGTACTTAGTGTTGGACGTAACGAATCTGACGACGCACGAGATGGACTTCTACTACGCACCCAGCAAGCACATCCTCATCGAGAGCGGGGAGTCGTGCCGCGTGCCGGCGCCGCTGCCGCGCTGCCCGTTCAACGCTCAGCTCGCTCATAAGGACCACGGTGAGACCGGTGGACTAGCAACTTTCATCTCTCTAAAGGTTGACTCAAAGAAATCAATACTATAGTCTTTAAAATATAGGACAGGTTAAGATAATGAAAGGAACACTATTTGAGGCACAGCTGTCATTCTAATCGATGCGACTGACTTATCGTGTCTTTAAGATGAGCTTTACCACTGTTACACATTATCATATTGTTTTCGATTATGCGGTATATATACGCAAGAGATGTCGAACCTACCCGCATTGGCCAAAGTCATTGCTACAATCTACGTCAGCGGCGACCAGCAGTCGACATTTGTATCAAATGATTTGACTGGACGACGTGTCGGCTGTCCTCAGGTCGTCGCAGTTCTGCGAGCCCTGAGGATGTCTCCAGAGCGAGGGACGAAACGTTGACTTACTTGTTAAGTCTGTGTTGGCGGGAAGTGTCTATTCGTAGGTATACCTGCATGCAGGTATACCTACGAATAGCCCTGTTCGATCGGGAATGTCTATTCGTAGGTAAACCGGCATGCAGGTATGCAAACTGCACTATGGGAGTTTTCAACGAAACGTAACAGAAACGACATGCGCCGCCTCAACATTAGGTTAGGGTTAAATTATAGAAGATGCGTCGCCGCGACGCATCTTCTGTAATTTAACACTGGTTATTTTTTTTTAAACCAACTCGCATTCCAGTTCGTACCTACGAATACCTCATACCTGCGAATAGCACTGTCCCGCCTGGTAGGTCTATTCGTAGGAAATCAAATAGGAAACTCCCAGTTCTTAGTTAATAATCTCTGTTTGGCATACCTACGAGTTCTTAGTTAATAACATAGAGTAATATTGTTATATGTTAATAATCTCTGTTTTGCGTACCTACGAATAGCTCTGCCCGTGTTGGCGCAGTCGGCACTTAAGGTGTGTTAATGATATTGCAGACGGCGCTGAAGTAAAGTCAATGTCGACTGGCAGCTCCGGCAGCAGCTTAGAGCTCATGTGCTCGGAGCACATCACTAACAACGTGGACCTGCGCTGGCACCTCACGCAGGCCGACATCAGAGGCAGGGCAACTGTCAAGGGCATCACACTGTCGCAGGGCATGATGGATATTGTGAGGATGTCGCCGCTCAATTGGGGTGAGCTTTTGACAACTGAAGAAGAGGAGGAGGCCAGTATCATCCAGTATTCTGGAACTCCCGGGAAGCCCCTAGGCTAGATGACAGTTTTATAGCCTCTTACCAGATTCGTCATATCTCGGGCTATCTTGCTACACCAAAGAGCCGTGGGAAGGGTCGCGTCCAAGGTGGTGCGAGGGTGCCCGTCCTGGCCTGTTCGATCCGGGGTGATTACTTCACGCCACAGGCATTATAGAAATATCACGGATCGTGGTAAGACAGACTGATGGGATTGTGCCTGAGATGGAAATACTAAGTAAAAAATGTTTTATGTGGGAAACGAGAATTGTGAGGATACAAGCAACCGAAAAGCTGACTCCTAGAAATGTTTCACCAGATTGAAAGAGGAGCGTCCTGCATCCATTAGTATTGTACAAATTATCAAATTTTCGTAGAAATAATAATATTGTCATGTAAATTAAAAAAACACTACCTAAAGTAGAAATATCATTGGCCGAAGTACACACTACCGGTCTATTGCATCTATTTGTACCAGATGAGCGCCATCTCTTTGAGATTCACAGTAATCAGTAGTAACTCCATCCTCCAACACGAAAATTGCATTAAGGCATCTTATGTTTCACCTTTCAGAAGTGAGCCTTAACTCGCAATGCATAAAGCCACAAGAAGAATACAACTGTAGCGCAGGCGAATGCCTTTCTCTCGGCGTCGCGGTCTCCAATCACCTGAGCCGGCCACTGCACAAGCTGTGTCTGTCCGTCCAGTTCTACCAGGACTACAACAACGGAGTTATGAACTATAGACTGGACAATAGAGTCGCTACCGCTGGCGCTAACAAGTAAGCCTCAACATATCAAGTTCATATCACAAGTTGTACACTTATTTTTTATTACTGTGGAGTATTTATCTCAGTGTGTTTTTTTTATTGATAACTGTGACTGGAATCATAAAATCCAAATAAAAAATCTATGTCTCTTACATTAATAAAAATTTGCTTTTTATCTATTATTATATCTAACGTCTGGAATATCATAATATGCTATAATAACATCTCACTATCATGTGAATAACGGACACCGATAGTACACCCCAATAGTGTAAATAGTGCCCTACAGAACGGAGCCCTGTCCCTGGAACTGGGCTGCACGCTGCCTCTCCCTTTTATAAACTTCCACATATTAATGTTACCATTACATCTTCCAGAATAGTGCTGCCAGTCCTCGCCGAGTCAGCGCGAGCGTACCACGAATGCACCGTCGTGTTCCTAACACCCGGTGAATACAAGATCGACATCCAGTGCTCAACCAGTGAGCCGGCTCTCCACGACACAGGAGAAGACGTCCTGTCGGTCGCCAGTCGGTGCGCCAGCGAGATCAGTCACACTTGGAGATTCATACCCCCCGTCGCTATCAGCGTCGCGGATTGAAAATATTTCGCTTGAAAAGGCTGTTGTTTTAAGTATTTTATATAATGAGGGACTTATGTAACTTATTTATGGAAAATATGTAATGTACATAATATAGAAGGTGTCTATGTGTTCTCGTTCAGATAAAAGCACCGCATGTGCAGACCAGTGGCGGCTTTGACCTATAAATCTTAGTGAGGCGACTAAAAAATCCACCTACATTGCTATTACTTTATGATAAATTGAAAAACCTAAACCTAATTTTTTTGGCCCTAACAATACTTAACCAAAAACTACTATCGAATCGCGCACCGAGGGTACCGTATCGCCATGTCACGGCTAGCGCCACTAGATGAATTTCATAACACGCCACGCCATCTAGATGGCGTGTTATGAAATACTTCATATTAGTTAGTCACGATTAGAAAATGATTCATCATCTATTTGGTAGATGGCGCGCGCGCATACACTTTTTGAACCCAAAAAGTGTATGCGCGCGCGCCATCTATGGGAACCCCCGTGAGTTTTTTACTTTTTCTTATTTTCATTATTTTTTGTTATATCGGCCATAATAACACATTTTCTGTGAACATTTCAACGGGCTACCAAATTACGGTTCAAGAGATACAGGCCTCGGACAGACGGACGGACAGACAAGCGGCGGGTGGCCGAGTGGTTTGGGCATTGGCTTCAAATGCGAGAGGTGCGAGGTTCGAATCCGGTCGGCGTGTAACAATGAGTTTTTTCTGACGAAAAAATTTACGTGTATGCTTACTTTACACCTGCTGCTGCCGCATAGCAGCCTCGGCTGTGTTCTCCTCTAGTCTAGTATAGCCAGCAATCCAGGGAAGTCTCCGGTATGGCACCTACCTTCTCGGAGGTGATATTAGCTGGTCGGAGCATGCGCTTTGGCCCCTCCGGCTCAGCCACCCATACCGGATTACATAAAAAAAAAGACAGACGGACGGACGGACGGACAGACAGACAGACAGACAGATGGCGTAGGCTTAGTAATAGGGTCCCATCCCATACCGGATACGGAACCCTAAAAAAAAAAAAAGAATTCGCAAAAGTGAGATTCGAACCAACGTCACTAGATTGAATAGCGAAGCATATACCATTGAGCTATGAAACTTACCGTAACTAGTGCGAATTTTGCCATCATTTTAATCACGGAGGTAAAACAAACCGACTTATAGAAAACGTGATCGCCCCATCTCGCTCTGCATTCTTTTAATTGGATATAGATGTCTCGTCCGGCGCCATTTATCAGAGCCTCAGCTGCTCCCTACATCCAAAGCCTCCAAGGTCAACCTGTTGTCTTTACGCTTGGTGAAGCGATATCAAAATAAGCGATTCGTCGCCGCACCGGACCGGGGTGAGTCACCATATGCCATGCCGTACGTGACACGTCACACGTCACGTCTGTGTGTGTGTGCGTGCTGTGTTGGTGGTGTTGATGCACTATTTCGTCGCGCGCGTCGCACCACCAGCCGCCTCCGCCTCCTCCGCGCCGCCGCGCTAATATTGTGATCAGTTCGGATCGGATATACTTGACTTTTTTAAGTTTTCTTTCTTGATATTTTGAAATGTTTTTTTTTTCTTTACTTTCAAGATAATTAAGTGAGGCGGTGCTTCACTTGCTTCACCTGGGGAACCGCCACTGGTGCAGACATACTACTGAAGCTATGACATAGATGTAATTAGGTCTCCTGTTTCCCTGAAATTGATCAGTATATGAGAGTTTGAAAAAATATTGAAATATAGAAAGACAAGCTAAATATGAATGGGGATTACAACTTTTTTCTACTATGTACAGCAATTATACAAGGCCCAAAGAGGTTAGAATCACACTGACAGTTGGATACAGGTCACACCCTGCTCGAAACTAGTGTTATATCTTCCATTTAAATGTAAAATTATTTACTTGCCTATGTGTTCTATAGCTATGGTTCTAAGACAACATGTATTATAAATGGTCTCAATGCAATTTTAAAAATAAAATATTTATCACAGTTCACCGCTCACACGTCACGCCCCGCACGACTTCCGACTGTGTCAAACGTCGGAGATATTCGCGACAGTGATCCATTACGCAAGGAGAGAACAAAATATTTTTCTAAACAAAATATATGAACAGCTATAGCAAATTTGGTTTGTTGTTTGTTTATTTATCTCTTGGCAGTTCACTGCGCTTAGATTTATCGATTATCTATCATATCACAGCGAACAAGAACTGGTAAGAACTTCACACACACACACACACACACACCACACGCTCTATCCCGACAATCAGGGTAAGCAGAGTAATCGGTGTTGTGCTGCAAGTACTCTGGTAAATTACAGCACAGCACCGACCACCACGTTCAGCAAAGTATTCGGACAAGATAACTATCAAGCAGCAAGTAAGGCACCAATGCCCACCTGCTGCATGACTCGGTGGAAAGACCGTGCCAATTTGAGAGGTGGCTATCCTGTCGCCCGTTAGCACGGCACCTTGTCCTTATCCCTTAGTCGCCTTTTACAACATGCACGGGGAGAGATGCAGTGGGGCTATTCTTTTTAAGTACTGGCATTATATTCTTTGGTACAGGCGGCCCCATACAGTACTTCTGAACTTTACAAGTCTACTTTACAAAAATGTTTAACCTAAACATGCATGTGCCCTCCATCTCTAAATTACTCCTTTACTCCTCACATCATCCAAAGGCTGCATTCTACGGTATAAAGTAGTATTATATTCTTTGGGCTGCATATTGCAAAATTTATGAGAGATGCTGTAAGACAAAGTGCACAGATAAATAAAAGACAAAGTGATGATTGTAAAATAATGGTTGTAATCAAAGAGGTTGAATGTAATACATATATTGTTGTAATGGTTACAACATTTCCTACAAGGGGTTTTCAAAAGGGGCGTGAAAAAGGCTCCTGTCAGGCCGGCATGGCATTCGGAATCCCCATGCATCACAGAATGTCCATGGGCATCGTTAGACACCTACTTATAGGTGAAACGAATCGATGCCACTGTCGCGCTATCGATAAAAAAAGGAAATGTAAAATTCTTCGGTTAGGTACGTGACATGGTCAGGCAGGACTACTGCCCTGATCCTCCGTTGACAGACTCGTATGTTCTCGAAATCTCGACTCTCGATCTCGAGTCAAGCATCCATGACTCACATTACGCGTAAAGTCGCAAACCAAGGAAAGCCAATTTTTTTTTTGCCAAAATCTTTGGCAGACCAGTAATATTATATAGGAAAACGATGGCGGATGAACAAGTTTGTTTGCCGCGTCGTCGTCGTCGTCGTAAATAAAAAGTATATATTTTTCGCTTCTTGCCCGTAGTCCGGTTCAGATGTCCGGTCAACCGGACTACGAAAAAAAAAATTCCGTGGTTATACAACAATTGACCAGTGTACTGTACTATGGAAAAAAAAAAATTTCGTAGTCCGGTTGACCGGACAACCGAACCGCACCCTTATTACGATAATGGTGCTGATGTTGCGACTGGTGTTGATGTTGCGACTGCGACGGACAAAATTGGTATTACGTTATTGCGACCGGTCCCGCGGACCGACATCAAAGGTTGGTTGTTGGTTCAGGTAAGGTGCCAAATTTTGAAAGAAACTTGTAAAATGTTACTACGAATGGTAAAAGTATATATTAAAATCAATAATAAATAACGTATGTTACTTTTAACATGCCAAATATAGGAACATAAAGCAATGATAATTAATACAAGCGATTGAACAAATTATTTATTGTGTTACGGATTGCTTAGGAAAGGCGTTTCTGCCTGCACGGCGCGGCGGTCTGTCGGGCGGTGTATGTATACATACTGATATATACACATAAAGATATGATGGCGGCCGCTTTCATGCTATCTCACTCATATCGTGTGCTTGAATTCAATGCAGGAGGTTGTGGGTTGTAATCGTGAGTGTGGTATGCTACAAAGTTATTTCTGATATAAAAATATTTTGTCTCGAAAAAAACATTTCTGTTACAAAAGTTATTTAGCTTCACATACAGAATAACCTCCGAAGGCGTATTATATTCTTTGAGTGGGCATTTGCAACACCGTATATTGTCACTTGTATTATAATTTCTATGACGCAGAAGACCAAAATGTGTTATCAACTAAAACTTCAAAATTTTTTGTTATTCCTATTACAATATAGATAATTCTATATAGATGATAAATATGGGCGTCGTCGGCTCAACAATCCATGCTGACGGCGCCAAGTGTCTCGCGTACCAATAATTAAAAAGGAGGGAGGGAGGGAGGGACGGAGGGAGGGAGGGAGGGATGGAGGGATGGAGGGAGGGAGGGAGGGAGGGAGGGAGGGGGAGAGAGAGAGAGAGAGAGAGAGAGAGAGAGAGAGAGAGAGATATTTTCTTTATTATTCCTATTATATATTCTATAATATATATGATATAAATTCAAGACCAAGTTAAAATTATATACATTTAATAAATACTATTAAAATACAAAATTTACTACAACAACATAATTCAAACAATATAAATAAACATACGTTACATTTTGTACCGTGTGGGGTCGGTACTTAAAAAGAATAGCCCCACTGCATCTCTCCCCGTCGCATGTCGTAAAAGTCGACTAAGGGATAAGAAAATTCGTCAGCCTCGGTAGCTCAGTGGCGCGGTTGGTTAGTCAACTGTTATTAAGCAACACTGAGCGCGGTCAGTGATTGGATGGGTGACTGCTCGACCGTTAGAGGCTGACCGTGGTTCGGATTCCACGTTAAACTGTAGGTCCCTTCCCTTCTTACCTTACTAGGTGGTAGGGTTTATCCCGGCCGGGTTGGTACCACCGCACTGAACGAAACGTCGGTCGAAACGGCTATGTAAATAGTTCGTGTTTTCCGTCCAGTTTAGTGTAGCCGACATGAAATGAAGGGAAGCACTGACATGGCACCTAGTTCACCCTGTGTTATGGGCTGACATCACGGATGTTGTAGGTGATGTAGCCAACCGTGTCAGGTTCCATAAAAAAAAAAAAAAAAAAAAAATACGTTACTTATTTTACCCACTATAAATAAACCTATACGATGTCACCACCAAAAACACAGAAAAGATCGTCGCTCCTTAGCCGTGAATGGTGCTATGATGCTGCTCAGGAGGAGCATCACGGATGACAGCTCGCGGGCTGCGGTCGGTCGCAAGTTTGACAGTTGTGCGACTGCAAATGCGATCGTAATTCCAATATGCAGTAAAATGTATGACACATCTGCGGACTGATACCGCAATACCAGTTGCACGGACTGGTTGCATTCCAAAATCGCATAAAACAGTCGCCGAACTGTCAGATTTGGAGCTACGGACAGCTACGGACCGGTCCGGCGGACCGGTTGCATTATCGTAATAAGGGTGCCGGACTACGGGCAAGAAGCGATATTTTTGAGATTCTCGCAATATGAAAACAAAGTGATAAGAAAACAACAGACATTCGATTATAAGTACAACAGAAAAGGCTGTATAATTTAATTAGTTTTGCCTGTCCCGAAAAGGGACGAATAAGTATAATAAAAAAAAAAGTGCAAAAAAGATGGCGGACGACGGAAGTTTGTCGCGTCGTCGTTGTAATTAAAAAAATATATTTTTGTGGTTCTCGCGGTGCGAGAACTTATACAACAGACGTTGAAAGCTACGACAGAAATGGCTCTATACTCTAATGAGTTTTGCCTGTTTCGGGAGGAGATAAATTAATATAAAAAAAAAAGTATAATAAAAAAAAATTCTTTGCCAAAAAGAAAGAGACGATTGCCAAAAAAAATTGGTTGTCTTGTCTGTAAAGTTGGTTTACGGACGATAGTTTTTTTAAAAACTAATCATATTATCAATATAAACTTTTAATTTATGCCATCTAAGTACATATCAAAGCGCATACTACAACGTTTACCTTCAAGTAAACTAGGTACCGCTGAAGTATTTCATTTCCTATATTGACGCTAGATGTCGCTCCAAAAGACTCAACGCCATAAAAATCTTCACCACTGGTGACCAAATTCGCTTCGTAGTACCTGAACGATTTAGCCGGATAGTTAAGAGGTCTGGTCGGTCAAACAATAGTGGTAGCAGGGACCGCGGGTTCGAGGCTCGCAAAAGACGGACAAATATATTTTGTATTTCCTACTCTCCTTATATGCCTCTCTATCGCTTGTTACGCGCTCTCGCTTGCACACACAACTTCAGATGGAACGTGACACTTTTTCGTGTATGCAGCCGGTGTTCATCAATTTATAAGACGTGACGTCATCGCGTCAAAAAAACAAGGAATTATTTAAAACAATAATTTTTGGTCCTGCCTGTGGTCGGAAGTCGGAAGTCGGAACGCGGACGGACCGACGGACGGAACAAGCAAGCCATAAATCCCTAAGGGGAAGGCTACACGCTCAATAAATACTGTGATCCATCAGTAAATACCTCATATCGTGGTATTTGTTTACTGATAGTTTTTGCTAGTGTTTTGACGGATCGCTCAATAAATACTGTGATCCATCAGTAAATACCACAGTATTTATTGAGCGTGTAGCCTTCCCGGCTTCCCCTAAGAAAAGATCCCATACCATAAATCGTATTATATTCTTTGCCATAAATAGTCTGTCTGTGCCGTGCGGCGTGCGTGCCACACACAATGAGTCGTTATTCGTACAGCGAAGGTCGGCCGCCCTCATCATCACTCAAATAGCAGGAAAGTGGTATGGGTGAATGTTTTAGTGGTTTAAAAAAACCGTCCAAGCGCGAGTCGGACTCGCGAACCGAGGTTTCCGCACCACCAAAAAAAACATTGAAAAAAACACGTTTCTAGTATGGGAACCCCCTTAATTTTTTGTTTTTTCTATTTTTTATTATTTCTTGTTATATCCGCCATAATAACACATATTCTGTGAAAATTTCAACGGGCTACCTATTATTACGGTATACAGCCCTCGGACAGACGGACGGACGGACGGATGGACGGACACCTTTAACTATCATTTATTGATTTACGTTTTGTTTATAGACGTCCAGAGATACCAGCCTTCCGGCTACAAAGTAGGGGGGGACGGACGGACAGACGGACAGACAGACGACGTAGGCTTAGTAATAGGCTTCCTTCCGTACGGGATACGGAAACCTAAAAACCAAACGTCTTGTTGTGTGCCACAGGCACAGACAGAAACGTACAAATATTCAATTTTTTTTTTTTTAATATTTATTCGCCTCCTCCCGAAACAGGCAAAACTCATTAGAGTATACAGCCAATTCTGTTGTAGCTTTTAACGTCTGTAGTATAAGTTCTCGCACCGCGAGAACCACAAAAATATATATTTTTAATTACAACGACGACGCGACAAACTTCCGCCGTCCGCCATCGTACAAATATTCTCTTTGACAGACGAGAGTGAGTGAGTGAGTACCACAGAGCATCAAATACCTACCGCCCGGGCGCGCGCATTTCATGCTCTGTGGTGAGTACATTGTGGGGTGGGGTGGTTAAAAAAAAAATCTCTTTGTTGTGTTGTGGGCAAAGAGAAGAGTAAAAAGCCAAGCGCGACGCGAGCGCGAAATACTCTTTGAAAGGAATATTTTACTACAAGCAAAGCAAGAATAGTCGTTGCTCATCATCGTAAGTAAAGCTCGCATCGCACTATCAAGAAAAGTTCAATGAATCGTAAAATTTACGATATTTAATATGGTGTTATCGTGTAGCGTACTCGGATGCAAAACCGACGAAGTACACAAGTTGCCCAAAATCTTGCTACATTCGTGAGTATTACTGTCAGATGCAACATTTGCCTTCTATTTATTTCACTTATTTTCTCCCGCGGTTTTAAAAAACAACCTACAAAACATAATTTCCAAACATAACCTCAAATCCAGCGGTTCCCTAATAGAGGGTGTCAAGGGTAGAGATATTCCTGGACAGGTGGGTAGATTGCCCACCTGTCCAGGAATGACCCGGACAGTCATGAAGTTGATGTAAAAAATGTCCAGAAACACCAACATGTCATGATATTCATGCAGCATTGAGCACAACTTTCTATACACCCTACAACACAAAATATTCTGTGAAATTGTAATTGAGCGAATTTAGGTATATTTGTTTTGTGGTGGAGGTAGGTATGTTGGTTTTTGGCGATTTTAGGTGTGTGGTTGATACTGTTTCATGGTGTAAGATTATATATAACCAACGTGTACTTGTTTTATTTTGAAAGAAAAAACCTTTATTCAGCTAAATAAAAATAAATTTGTTCAGCAGATACGGCATGATGCAAAAATTTATATTAGGTAATTATTTTAATTCTGCCCCCTTTCATGCCTTATTTTCAACTCAAATGTTCAGGAATTGGATATTGTGTGGGGCAGGTACGTTAAAAGAATAGCCCCACTGCATCTCTCCCCATGTGTGTCGTAAAAGGTGACTGAGGGATAAGGACAAGATGCCGCGCTAAAGGGCGACAGGTTCGCCACCTCTCACCTTGGCACGATGCTTCCACCGAGTCATGCAGCAGGTGGGTCTTCGTACCTCACTTGCTGCTTGATCTATTGAATCTTGTTCAAATACTTTGCGAAACGTAGTGTTCGGTGCTGTGCTGTAATTTACCAGAACTCTTGCAGCGCAACACTGACTGCTCTGCTAACCCCGATTCTTGGGATTCAGCGTGTGTGATATGTATGTATGTATGTTCAGGAATGAATCAATGAAAAGGTACCCTAGGTAAGAGTGGGCGCTCTTACGAGCCATGTTTACCTCTAGAATCAAAAGAGAAACGGGCGCACTTACCTAATTCGTGAAAATAGTTTTCAGTTGATTGATTACTTACCCATTTTGTGTTGTATTGTGATTTTTACAAATTTAACAGGTTTCCGCAAGACGAAGAAACCAGCAAGAAATGGTGTGCTAAGTTGGGGAGACTTAATTACAAGCCGACTGCTGCGAGCAGGATATGCTCTTTGCACTTTGCCGACCACTGCTACAGATCTGGAACGACGCTGAGGGATTCCGCAGTGCCCACTAAATTCTTCCATGATTGGCACACGGCCGTAGTGAGTAAAATAAGCAAATCTGAATTTAGGTCTACTACAATCTACAAATAGTAATTTCGTAAAAGGTATCGAAACAAGTCCTACCTCAGTAACAATTGGGTCTAAAATGTTGAAATCATGTGCAATAGATCTACCATATTATTATATGTGATTAATGATTATATTATAATAACAAATGAGAAAATTCAGATTTTATTTCTGAGATTAGTGCATGGAACTGATTTTATTTTATTACTGAATCATAAATTTCTTAACATTATTACAGATGGCATTTAATGTGAAACAAAAGAAGGTTGTGAAAACTGACGTAGAATTCTTGTCCGATATCAACAAGGAGCTTTCGAAATTGGAAAAACCGTCACAATTCAGGCAGCCCCTTGGCGATGACAAAAACGACTTTGTTGTTAGCAAGACTTCCCCAGAAACCCTTAAATTATGGGGAATAATCAACAAGCAGGTGTATCTTATCAACAAATTGATGTCTGACACTAGAGACGATAATTCCCATAAGAAACAACTTGAAGACTTGAAAGCCACTCAAAAGGAGCTGGAGAGAAAATTGGAAACATACAAATATGTTACGAAATGTCTGCAAGAGAAGCAAACCACACTGGAGGAGCAGATTGAAATATTGTCTGCTGTGGAGTCGAGATAGAACTGCCTAAATGTTATTAATGACATTGATGATCGAGTAATCAATAACCACTTATGTTTACATTATTATAAGTTTTTAACTACATTCATTGGGGACTGTAGTGTAGTGGATCGAAATAATTTCTTTATTAAAAGTTTTTTTTCGCAAGATGTTATATGATGTTAGAAAAAGGGTGCGATTCAGGTTTATACTTTCTGAGAAATGAAATATAACTTAGCATCACCTATAGTCTATTCCAGATAGGCGTGATGCAAAGCACCGTCTCACTCGGTGTACTGCGTTTAACAGACAAAGAGAGAACTCAAGTGGATGGCAACCCTTTCACCAAATCACGTTCAAATATTCGAAATGCCCCGTTAGCGCACAGGCGGCCTGTTTTACACGCACGCATTACAGCGGCTTGCCTTTTTCCACTCGTTCACAGAATTTCAAAGCGCGTTTTTGGAATTTATTTATTTATTTATATATTTTTATGAAGAAGCTTTCTATACAAAATAATAATAAGAAAAAAAAGGAAAACTAAATTATTTGGCTAAAATGTTTCCTAAAATAAATATTTCAGGCAATACAATTGTCATATACTCAAGAAAAATAAAACTCAAGAAAAAATTCTTGATCATAGTTTTTTCAGTTGAAGACAACGGCCAGGGTTTTCGTTTATGAATGTTTGGAGTCGACGGAGACGACGACGGATCACTCATAGTGTTAAGTTGGTAATTACTAAAACACCGATCACAAAATTATACAAAACTTCGTAATGTCGAAAATAACTCGCACACAATAGATTTCGTAAATACGTTCGTACCGAACAAAGTCCGAGTCACGAATAAAACAAAGCGCACGTGGGGAACCGACCGGATTACCGACGCCATCAGGAAGAATGTGCTAATCACAAGCAAGCCTTTTGTTCTCGAAAAAGTGGAGGGGTGCATGGTGCATCGCGCTTAACTGGAATAGAGTATAGCGTTATACTCAGCCTTAAAGTATTTATTTAATAAGAAATCAATTTGTTTAATTTTGAAATAGTTACAAATAAAGCTATTCCTTTCATGAACCTACATATTTAACGTCTATTATTTCCATCATGCCACATTTATATATTTTACTCTCACTGTAGTTCAGATTCCTTGTGAACTTGTTTGTGTTAAAGTGTACAATGAATTTTGTAATTGAAACAAATAATTTTAATACCATAAACACTTTTAATTTCATTGCCTATTTTCTATCACAGTAGGTATAAAATTATGATTATTTTACTATTATAAATAAGTAGGTGTCTCATGCATGAATGTTGAGTAAACATAAAATCTCCGAACAGGAATTCAGGGTTGCTAGGGTTTGTTCAAGTGGATCAATAAACGATTTGATACATGATAGTTAATAAATTACATGTCATATATTAGCCGTAGAAATTCTCACGTTCTCTCTCTTCTATTCTGCACGCTGAATGACACTGGGGCCCCTGAGTACTTGCGGGATCGATTCCAATTTCTCTGTGCACATGGACTTCCTCTGAGATCAACCGATTCTCGAGCACTCGCCATCCCTTCTCACTCCTCCACTTCCTACTCTGACTCGTTCACCGTGAATGCAGCACGCATGTGGAACTCGCTACCCCTCGATATTCGTCTATCCTCGTCAGTATTTGTGTTTAAAAAGCGTGTTCTGACGCACTTTTTGGAACTTCAGAACTATTAACTAGCTCTTGAAGGTCTATCCTAAATATTGGTCAAATACTTTTTTAAAGTCGGATGAGTATTTTCGGAGATAACCTTCTACATCCAAGCTTACAAACGTTATTCATTAGTGTTCATGTAGATAAATGTTTTAGAGTCTATTGTTACCTCCCCTGTATATGTTATTTATAAGTATGTATGTTTATATATCATATATATTGTATATATTTATATATATATATGTATGTTTCTCCATTTATTTGTATTTGTGTTTTATTATCTGTTTAATTATATGTCTATATTTTATCATCCATCATTCATTTATTTCTTCTCTGCCACTCCACACTTTTTCATAATAACCCAAAGGTTGGCTGGGGGAGAACGCCTACGGTGTTAAGCTGTACCTTTTGCAAAAAACATTTAAAGTGCAATAAATATATTTTGATTTGATTTGATATTACACCAGAAAAATATTTGAATTTTGAACCTAGGCATTTGCCATTATTTAATAAGAAATAAGAGTGAAACATAATATACTTAAATAAATAAAACAAATACAAATGTTACGCAATTTAGTTACCTTTTACTTTAAATGTTTTTTAATTTCCTACAGAAATACATAATATTGTTATGTTTCTAGATTGTTATACGACATATCTCGGTGCATTGTTACGTCACTGAATATAACTAGTAGGTCCGTGGATCGGAGACCTTTACAAACTTTAAACTAGACGAAAATCTATTGTGTAGTGTGCGAGGCCTGCATTTGTGTGAGTGCGACTAATAGTCCAGCTAGCCCCATACAGATGAGTTTATTTGAAGAGCTATTGGAACAATTAGATCTGAAACTAACAGTTCATTAAAAGACCATGTTTGTGATAGATATAACCAAACCAGAAACCCAGTTAATTCCGTTACAATATTGAACATTTTGCTATATTGCAATATTCACAATTCACAATTGTAATAAATTATTTATTGCAAAACATACTATTCCTATAGTAAGTAATATAAACTAAATTAATATTTATTAAATCTAAACTAAATCCTCCTAATATTAGAAACCCAAATGTTTGTGAGGATGGATGGATGGATGGATGTATGGACCTTTGTTCCTCTTTCACGCTAAAACTACTGAACGGATTTTGATGAACCTTTACAGTAATGTGCTTATACATCAGAATACCACATAGGCTATAATTTATAAAGATTGTGTAAATTGGCCAAAATATAATAAATATCAAGTAAGTCAAAAAAAATACTGCCATCTGAGAGCTATCTCGCCGTGAGCTGCATAAACCGTTAGAGTTACACGAAGATACTGTATGGAGGGATTGTTTCTCTTATGTATAAGTAATTTGGACAAATAGTTTAAAAGTTACGACGATGAGAATGCGTTGAGAGAAGCGCTGCGCTTCTCTCAATATCATGGCGTCCAGTGCTGGGGCGGGGCGAGGCGAATATGTATGTATGTACGTTTCTCCATAAAATTTAAGCCGATCATCTAAATTCGATTAAAATTAGTACACGCACATTTAGCTATATACGAGACACAGGATAGGCTAAATAAAATTCAGTTCCGGTTACGCTAAGATGTGGAGTATTTTACTTAGGTATTAAAGTATTTGATTTATTTTAAGTGCAAACCTATGTAAAAGAGTTGTTACGAGTTGATATTAGCGGATAGTTACTTACTGAAGTATCTTATTTGAGTATCGATAACTTTTGTCTGCAGTTTCGCTCGCATGAAATTCGTATTTCGAAAGAAGAAAGTAAGTAACTTAGGCCGATTCCGAAGGGCGAATTGGGTTTAGATAAACAATAAACTTTCTCAAGTAACAAACTAAGGGCGGGGCCAAAGGCCGAGCTGCATTCAGATAAACGATAAACCTTCTCGAAGAAAGTACTCGTAAATAAGGGTTCGTGCGGCCGAACGCCGAGCTGACTTCGCGGAAACGATATATAGATGAAAGCAAGGAGAAGGTTTATCGTTTACCTGCTTTACGGAGGTCGACCTTCGGCCTCTCCCTTAGGTCTTTAACTCATTACTTTTATCCAGAAATAATATTGTTAACCTGAACGTAGCTCGGCCTTCGGCCTAGGCTTTAGTTACTTACTTTCTTCGAGAAAGTTTACTGTTTACCTGAACCCAGTTCGGCCTCGCCTTCGGGGCTTGACCTTCGGAGTCGTCTTTAGTTATCGGGAAAAAATATTGATTACCTGAACGCAGCTCCGTCAGCATTCCACTGCATTATATTTATTTTATTTGTGATATTAACCATTTATTATCAAAGAGTTTTCAGTGAACACGTTTATCATATACTTTATGGCTTCCTGTACTAGTATTTCTATAATAAAATTAATGGTATCTTTTCTTTCCAGCTCTGTCAATTATTTAGTATAATTTCTGTGTAGCCCAGGTGTGCTTAAGATCAAGAACGGCGGTTGCTTGATCACACAACTGAGGTACTGAGGCTGACAGCTGGCAATATATTTAGATACGTGTATAACATTTTATATCCTACAGAAATAAACGATAAACCTTCTCGAAGAAAGAATATAGATAAACGACAGAAATAAACAATAAACCTTCTCGACGTTTATGAAACGTTGAGCCACATAGCTCGGAGTGAAACCGTGAGTAAAGCTGTTTGATTTAAAATAATGTCTAACAACCACGGTAATTTAAAAACCCATATATCCTACAGAAATAGTTTGAATTATCGACATGATTCGAAATTTGTGGAGAAATTATACTCGCACTAAAATCACCATCGAGAAATAGTCCCTGAACATATTTATTTGGCAAGGTTTCTCATACAAAATATAGTTCAATAATTATTCAGTCTCTTTTCTATGATTTCCCTTAGTTTTAATTTCTTCCTCGACTTGTCGCCCAGCGGCCGTCCCAGCGGGACCAGCTCCATCTGTTGCAAGCGCTTCCTAAACTTCTGGTAGAACTCCAGCACACTCGGGTCGGCCCACACGTGTCGAGCGTCAAAGTCCAGCACACGGAGAGTGTCCAGACTCTGAGCTCTACTTAAAGCTACGTACGCTTGGCCCGCTTCAAATATTTTTGACAGCGACATTTCCACACAATCCAATGTCAACCCTTGCGATTTGTGTATCGAGAAAGCCCATGCCAAATTCAGGGGAATCTGCCTGCGACAAAGCAATGTGCCGCTGGCCGTTTTGACGTACCATCTCTCCATCTTAGCCGTATATTCCTTTTTGCTTTTAAATCGTACAACCGGCAAACCTTCATCGAACTTTACGATCACACCGCGTGCACCATTCACCAGACCAGCGTTCACATTAATGTTCTTTAACAGCATGACTTGAGCACCTACTTTCAATACCAATTTGGAGGGCGCCACGGTCTGCATGTCGAGTTGCTTGGAGGCGTTGTCACTGTCTTGAGATGAAAACAGTTTTCCTTCTCCGTCCAACTCTTGCAGTTTTGAATTATTGATGATTTTAGAATCGTTCGTGTGCGAACACAGACGGGTCGCGAGGATGCCGTCGCTCTCGATCTTCTGGACTGCCGTTGAGAGTAAACGGTCGCTGATCTCCGGCGTGACACGCCCGATTCTGATGCTGTTGAGAATCGACACAAATTCGGGATCCTTTTGCCGATGAACGATCTTTAGCTCGAAACATAAATCAATGCACTTGTCCCACGATGGCGACTGGAAGCAGAACCTTTTCTTGCTTTCCTTAGATTTGTCAACGACAGGCGGAAGCTGTAGAAAGTCTCCGCACAGGATGAGCTGGATACCCCCAAATGGTTTGTCGCTCTTTCGTACATTCCGCGCCACATGTTCAATCTTTTCGAAAAATTCTCCATCGACCATGGACACCTCGTCGATGATAAGGTGCTTGCATTTCCTCCACTTCTGTGCGACGAGAGGAGATTTGATCGCTCGTTCGCAGCAATTCTGAATAGAACTGTGGCCGTCGCCGATGCCAGCAAATGCATGTAGTGTTGTGCCACCTGAAATAATATATAACAATAAACAATTTCAAAACTTTATTTTTAAATGCCGCTCCAGAGAAGATGCTGAATAGTGTATCAGATCAAGTATATTTGTGGACAGTTTTGTCCATTTGATGCCAAGGTGGTGACGGTGACAACTAAAACTTTTGTGACTGCGAAGGTCACACCATTACACCGAGGTCTGGCCAGAAAAATGTGGCATGCAGTCCGCCATATCCCTTTGTGTTCATCTGATTGCAAAATTAATATATATATGTTATACACATATTTATTTTTATAGAAAGTGCGACATGTGGCTTCGAGCTATCTATGAGGTGTCTAACTACGCCCCTGGTGGAAATTCAGTCGCAATATGACCTAATGTCCACCATGGCATACGACCGTCGCATGCGGGGGCGCATGCCATGCCGGCCTAACAGGTGCCTATCTACGGATCTCTTTTTTTTTATTTTTATGGAAACTGACACGGTTGGCTACATCACCTACAACGTCCGTGATGCCAGCCCATAACACCGGGTGAACTAGATGCCATGTCAGTGCTTCCCCCTTTGATCTCTTGAAGGACACAAGACTGTACTATATAAGTACAGTGTTTACGCACCAATGTGGCAAGCTGCTACACCAGTAGAGGCAGTAGACGTGGTGACGTCGGGCGGGAGGGCCGCTATAATCTTGCGCAACAGGAAGCTCTTCCCTGTCCCCGCGGAGCCCGTGAAGAACACATTCTTCCCAATCAGACAAGCCTCCAACACTCGGTTCTGCTCCGGATTTAAGGACGACGCAGCTGTTAATGGTGATGGAGAATAAAGTTTTTTGGCAGTCGGGCCTTTCCCACCCTCCTGCGGCTTTCTCTTCCTACTAGGCGGCGACGGTGTCGTTGTAGTCGACTTGGGAATAGAATTTTTTGCCTTCTGCAAGTCGTTCACTGTCACCGGACTTATCTCCTCGAAGGACTTTGTTTTGCCACCTAGAAGATGCGCGCGCAGGCCCTTTGCCGGAGTCTTAGTCGTATCCTTCTCTCCGGTCATTTTGACGAAGATTGTCCTCAAGAACGATACGAGATTGGTCGGGGGCGCGTTTGATATAAACAGAGTGCAGTGAGCCTCTTGAAACTTGATACTGGCCTTGCCCTCAGCCATGAACTTCTTGAAGACGTTTATCGCTTTTAACTGAAGCCGCACAGGCGCGCCCTTATCGCCAGATATTTCCAGGTACATCTCGCGGAGCTCGTTCCTGATGAGGCGCAGCGAAGCCGACCGGTATTTCACCTTCCTGCTGATCGAGCCCTGCGGCGTCATCCACTCCACAGAAAGCGCGCATGACAAGAAGCTCTCACCTGCTCCTGAATCCATCGTAATATAACTGGGATTCGTGTCAATAATTTAACGCAAACGCACGCATGATAAATAACTGCCAACCACCGCCGCCGGCCGAAAAACTCGAAAACTCGAAGTTGTGGTTGTTGTTATTTTCGCCAGGCAGGCAAAGATCATTTGACCATACAGCCAATTCACAATTTTCTTCATAGGTATTGTTATATTTTTCCAATTCTAACTCGAAGTTGGTTGTGTTGTTTGTTGTGTTGTAATTTTTCTCTAAGGTAATGTATCTCTTCGAGATAGGCAAAGGTGGAACACCATACAGCCTTGTCTGTTATTCTTTATTTCGTTCGTTTGTGTAATTTTTTTTTTATTTAAAAATTTTACTGCTCTGTGTGCCATGTCCCCTGGAGCCAATTTTTTGAATAAATTTTTTAAATTTTTTTTTATCTTTCTATCTTCATATTTATATTTTATCTACAGAGATTTTAATAAAATTCTGTAAAGTTTTATAAAAGTGTATGTTTGACAAAAGATCTTCAAGTTTTGTCATCGATCATCACTATTTTGGTTGGTCATCAGAAAAATATATTTCATAGCAGTGTTGCCAACACCTCCTTCACGATAAGAGCTAAATGAGTTCGAAAGTATACCGTATGGCTCCAAGCAGTATGGATATAATGGGAACTCCAAGGGTTAAAATGAATAGTGGATAGCCCCACTTCATCTCTCCCCGAGCATTTCGTAAAAGGCGATTAAGGTATAAAGGCGAGATGCCGTGCTAAATGGCGACAGACTATCCACCTCTCACCTTAGCAGGGTTCTTCCACCGAGTCATCATCATCATGCAGCAGGGTTTTCGTGCTTACTTGCTGCTTGATAATTATTTTGTTCTAATACTTTGCTAAACATGGTGGTCGGTGTTGTGTTGTGATGTAGTTCTTGCAGCACAACACCGATTACTCTGCTTACCCCGATTGTCGGGATACAATACAACGTGTACTAGTTCGAAAATACAACTAAAAATAATGGCGACACTGATTCGCAGCGCAGTTCGCTGATACCGACGAGTGTTGCCAACTTAGCTACTATGTAGTTAGATCTAGCTGTTTCTTGGTGTCAGTCAGCTACAACTCAATAAAAGTTGTAGCTACATTTTTTAGCTACTTTTTCAACTACTTTTAAACTTGCATCAGATACTCCATCAGGAAGAGTGGTAAATGCCGTTATAACAGTATTTTGCCAAAAGAAGTGCTTCAAAATATGGATACCGTTGAAAAATACACCAAATCTAAGAAAGAAACTGAGCCAGATGTACTTCAACAACCCCCAACCATCGACGTCGTCCTCTTCGGATATTGTTTCTTTATTATAAAAAAATTTACTTTGACTTTTAAATGCTTTTGTATTTTATTTATTATTTAATTCCATAAAATGAAAAATAAATGTATTATTCAGGCTCTTTGTCCCGATTATAGATTTCAAAATTTCAAAATTTATGGATTTAAACATTGAAAATGATTTTCATATTTCGCCATCTTATTGATTACCTACTTAGAAAAAAAGCTACCCTCTAGCTACTTTAGGGGATCTCCAAATCGGGCAATCTAGCTACTTTTGGCAAAATGTCTAGCTACTTGGTAAAGGTAGCAGTTGGCAACACTCGACCTAATGTAAAGGGGCCCATACATGGGGCGATATCTTGTTTCGATCGATCGTCAAGAAAATCGAACGATGTGATTGAACGATTCTCAGTTCTCAGTGTCTGTGCGGACACAAAGCGTATAGCACGTACGCGGGGTGCGCGATGGAGTCGCGCATTGTCGCTTATATGCTATAAAAAATTCTTGCAACAACAAAGAAAGGAAGACTAGGAGAGAATGGACTAAGAGATGGCTTCTGAAAAGACATCAATATTATCACATCAATCTTCTCGAGAAATTACGTTTTCATCCTAAAGATTGGCATAACTACCTTAGGATGTCAGAGGAAACATATTCAGAGCTCTTGAAAAAGATATCTTCCAGAATAATAAAAAAGATACCAATATAAGATAAGCTATGACTCCTCACGAACGTCGCATCCGATCGCGCCACACACGTGCGATAGGTAGATCGAACGATGATCGCATACGATATTTTCGGGGTTGCCTGTTGCTATCTTCGATCGATCGTTCGACTACAAAATTGGATGCGATATTGCCACACACGTACAATCCATCGTTCGATTTTAACATCGAACGACGACGGATCGTTACGATAATCGCCCCATGTATGGGGCCCTTTAGTATTTGCCTCTGATTGGTGAAGATCTGACTGCTAAGACGGAGGTTACACGCTAGGTTTGGCATCAGTTCAGTCCGTGACCTTGGTCACGAGTAGTCATGTGGGTTATCAACAATTTTTGGCAACCGTGATCTAACCGATATCTGTCTTCAATACCGATATTGATATCCGTTGCCAAATATCGGTATCAAAAACTCTTGATTCCTAGTAAAAAAAAAAAAAAAAAGTTTTTTTTTTTTTTTATGGAACCTGACACGGTTGGCTACATCACCTACAACATCCGTGATGTCAGCCCATAACACAGGGTGAACTAGGTGCCATGTCAGTGCTTCCCTTCATTTCATGTCGGCTACACTAAACTGGACGGAAAACACGAACTATTTACATAGCTTACATTACATAGCATTACATTTTTGTTGGCCATTATGATGCCTTTCTTTTTAACATTTTAAAAGTAAAGTTCTGTCTTTACATAATTTATTTTAACACTAATCAATTTTTTTTTATACACTATGTTCACGCACTATGTCATTGTTTATTAACGAAAAACCTACACACTAAGAAAGAAGAGTTGTACCTACACACTTAAATACACAGTAAAGTATAAACAAAATTTCTGTCCTGAACTACGTAACTCAACTCAACGTTCTGCGTGTCCGGCGTGCCTGCGCGGCGCGACGCCGGAACGCACCGTGTGGCATACATCACTATTCACAAATCACAGTCACATTCACATCACAGCGCAGCACGTACGCACCGATACTATGGATATCTCTCCGCGCAGCGGCACCGCTCGGGCAGCGGCGCCGCGCGCCGCACCGGCCGCCACCGAAACCGTAACGCACCGTCCGTCACCGTCCGTACCGCACCGAGTGTATCGGTAATCTGTGGTGGCTGGCTAGTGGCTACTGGCTCGATCGGCCGGCACTAAAACTGAAACTGACTGGATTGGCACAACTGGTTGTTCTGATATCTAAATAACTGACAACTGTTCTAGTTGTCAGTTGTCACCCGCGCCGTTAGATATTTCGTAAATATCTAAGATCTTCGTAGATTTCCAACCCAAATACGACCTTATTGGTTCTACCATAAAGGTAATTTTTCCATGAAAAGATTTATTTGGTGAAACTAAAAGGAATCGCACGTGCTCTTTCTTGCATTTGGGGACTTACTTAAAGAGAGAGGGAAGGCATAATAGTTGTCGGATATCAGTTGTCTGTCAGCCTGCCTGGCATACGCTGTTCGTTCGCTCGCTCGCTACCTACCTATACTTTGGTTGGTTGGTTGGTTGGTTGGTTGGTAGCCGATAGCCGATAGCCGATGTTTGCTATGACAACACCGATGCGATACGTTAGAGGCGTGGCAACGGTTTTCAGCTACGTTTCGCTGTAGCGGACACATGAGTAGTCACGAGCACGATCAGATTGACGCCAGACTGACGGCAGACGTCTGCCATCAGTCTATCAAAATATTTTAAAATCCATCATTCCAATCCATCCATCCATCAAAGTACATAGATTAAACGGTCAGTCTGGAGTCTGGTCTCTGGACCATGGTTTAACCAGACTGATGGACTGAACTGATGCCAAACCTAGCGTGTAACTCCGTAGAATCGGATATTCCTTTTGGTCGTCTTTAGTAATATAATATTTTTTTATAGTCATTCTCATTGACGAAGTTATATTTACCTACTTCCGGAAATATGTTTTTTATGTAATCCGATATGGGTGGCTGAGTCGGAGGAGGAGCCAAAGCACATGCTCCGACCAATATTATATCACCTCCGAGAAGGTAGGTGCCATACCGGAAACTTCCCTGGATAGCTGGTTATACTGGAACTGGACTAAGAAGAACACAACCGAGGTTGCTATGTGGCCGTCTTACGTCCAGTACGGTGCGGTGGTACCAACCAAGGGGGCAAGGGAAGGAAGGAACCTACAGTTTTACACCGGTCCGAACGGTGAAGCAGCAGGTGTAGGAAAAAAAAAACTCATCGGTACACGCCGACCGGATTCGAACCTCGGACCTCTCTCATGAGAAGCCGATGGCCAAACCACTCGCCTACCCGCCGCTTCTTATGTGGTGAAAAAACCGGCCAAGTGCGAGTCGAACTCGCGCACCGAGGGTTCCGTATCACCATGTCATGGCTAGCGCCACTCACGCCAACTAGATGGCGTGTTATGAAATGCTTCATATTAGTTAAATGTCATGATTAGTTAAAATGCTTCATAATCTATTCGGTAGATGGCGCGCGCGCATACACTTTTTGGTTTCTTTTATCGGAACCCCCGTGATTTTTTTACTTTTTCTTATTTTTATTATTTGTTGTTATATCGGCCATAATAAATAACACATAAGTATTCTGCGAAAATTTGAACGGGCTACCTATTACGGTTCAAGAGATACAGCCCTCGGACAGACAGAAGGACGGACGGACAGACGGACGGACGGACAGACAGACAGACAGACGGCGTAGGCTTAGTAATAGCACAGCATATATATGGCTAAAGCAGTATGGAAACTAGGCCTATTTGTTAAAATAAGTACCTACGCTCCATTGGAGCGTTAGGGATGTCAATCAATTTTTTTGTAAAATTGTAAAATTATTATTCATTAAAACATTTATTTAGGTTCTGTAATGTAATCATCAAATAATCAATATAATCAATCATCAATAATAAGTTCAAAACGTGGTTGCTATAAATATGAATTGATACAACTTTTCTCGACTTTTGTCAACTTTTATTAACTTTTGTAAATTGTTTACAACTTTTGTCAGCTCTTGTCAACCATTGTAAATGTTTGTCAACTTTTCTCATCTTTTGCCAATTTCAGTCATCTTTTGTCAACTTTTATCGACTGTTGTCAAGTCTTGTCAATGTTTGTCAACCTTGGTAAACTTTCCTCAACATTTGTCATCTTTTGTCAACTTTCATCGACTGTTGTCAACTCTTGTCAACCTTGGTCAACTTTTGTCAACTTTCGTCAACATTTGTCATCTTTTGTCATCTTTTGTCAACTTTTATCGACTGTTGTCAACTCTTGTCAATCTTTGTTAACCTTGGTAAACTTTTGTCAACTTTCGTCAACATTTGTCGACTTTTGTCATCTTTTGTCAACGTTTGTCAACTTTTTTCTATTTTTCTCGATTTTTGTGAAATTATAGCCACTTTCGTCATCTTTTATCAACTTTTCTCATCTTTTATCAACTTTTCTCATCTTTTGCCAACTTCTTTCACCTTTTGTCAACTTTTATCGACTGTTGTCAACTCTTGTCAAGTTTTGTAAACTTTTGAGAACTTTTATCAACTCTCGGTAACTATGTCAACTCTTGTCAACTTTTGTCAACTTTTGTCAAAATTTGTCAACTTTTGTCAACTTTCGTCAACTTTTGTGAACTTTCGTCAACGTTTGTCTACTTTTATGGCTTTTGTCGACTTTTGTTAACTTATAGCCACTTTCGTCATCTTTTGTAAATTTTTGCCAACTTCTATCAGATTTTGTAAAATTTTAACGACTGTTGTCAACTTTCGGAAATTTTTGTCAACTTTTGCCAACTTCTGTCACTTTTATGAACTTAGGCCAGCTTCCGTCAACTTTTGTCAACTTTCGTCATCTTTTGTCAACTTTTACTAACATCTGTCAACTTTTAACCACTATTGTCAACTTTTGCCAAGTTCTGTCACTTTTATAAACTTTTGTCAGCTTTCGTGAACTTTTGTCAACTCTTGTCAAAGTTTGTTAACTTTCGTCAACTAGTGTTAATTAATGTCAAAAAAGTATTGTCAACTTTTTTCATATTTTGTAAACGTTTGTCAACTTATGTCAGCTGTTTGTCAACTTTCGTCAACTTTTCCCATCTTTTGTCCAGTTTGTCAACTTTCGTTAACTCTTGTCAACTTTAGTCAACTTATGTAAACTCTTGTCAACTTTTCTCAACTCCTTGTTAACGAAAGCTGACAAAAGTTCATAAAAGTTACAAAAGTTGACATCAAAGGTTAAAATATGATAAAAGCTGAGAGAAGTTTGCAAAAGTTGACAAAAGATGACGAAAGTGGCTATAAGTTCACAAAAGTCGAGAAAAGTGTACAAAAGTTGACAAACGTTGACAAAAGATGACAAAATGTTGACGAAAGTTGACCAAGGTTGACAAACATTGACAAGAGTTGATAACAGTCGATAAAAGGTGACAGAAGTGGGCAAAGATAAGAAAAGTTGACAAGAGTTGACATAAGTTACCGAGAGTTGGCAAAAGTTCTCAAAAGTTTACAAAACTTGACAACAGTCGATAAAAGTTGACAAAAGGTGACAGAAGTTGGCAAAAGATGAGAAAAGTTGACAAAAGTTGACAAGAGTTGACATAAGTTACCGACAGTTGACAAAAGTTCTCAAAAGTTTACAAACTTGACAAGAGTTGACAACAGTCGATAAAAGTTGACAAAAGGTGACAGAAGTTGGCAAAAGATAAGAAAAGTTAACAAAAGTTGACAAGAGTTGACATAAGTTACCGAGAGTTGGCAAAAGTTCTCAAAAGTTTACAAAACTTGACAAGAGTTGACAGCAGTCGATTAAAGTTGACAAAAGGTGACAGAAGTTGGCAAAAGATGAGAAAAGTTGACAAAAGTTGACAAGAGTTGACATAAGTTACCGAGAGTTGACAAAAGTTCTCAAAAGTTTACAAAACTTGACAAGAGTTGACAACAGTCGATAAAAGTTGACAAAAGGTGACAGAAATTAGCAAAAGATGAGAAAAGTTGACAAAAGTTGACAAGAGTTCACATAAGTTACCGAGAGTTGACAAAAGTTCTCAAAAGTTTACAAACTTGACAAGAGTTGACAACAGTCGATAAAAGTTGACAAAAGATGACAGAAGTTGGCAAAAGATAAGAAAAGTTAACAAAAGTTGACAAGAGTTGACATAAGTTACCGAGAGTTGACAAAAGTTCTCAAAAGTTTACAAAACTTGACAAGAGTTTGACAAGAGTTGACATAAGTTACCGAGAGTTGACAAAAGTTCTCAAAAGTTTACAAAACTTGACAAGAGTTGACAACAGTCGATAAAAGTTGACAAAAGGTGACAGAAGTTGGCAAAAGATAAGAAAAGTTGACAAGAGTTGACAACAGTCGATAAAAGTTGACAAAATGTGACAGAAGTTGGCAAAAGATGAGAAAAGTTTACAAAAGTTGTCAACATTTGTCAAAAGTTAATATAAAGTGACAATAGTCGAAAAACGTTTGTAAACATTTTTTTGCATTCTAAAAGATCGCGGACTGTCCGTGGTGCATGCAACAAAAACAAACACGACCACTAGGACGCGGCACCCGCGACTGATTGTTTGCGACATTCGCTTCGGGGCCTTGTTGAGGCGTGCGTGTGTGTGAGTGCGTCGTTTCGATCGTTTTGTACGTAGTTTCCATACTGCTTTAGCCATATATATGCTGTGGTAATAGGGTCCCGTACCGGTTACGGAACCCTAAAAACCAAAATATGTCTAGTGTGCCACCCACATTTTTTTCTTTCATATTTTTCAAGTAGGTACAGTGCTGACGACCATTTTGTCCATGTTAATAGATTGAAACTGTACCTACCTAACACATGAGTAATTATAATTAGGTAATATATATAATAGTTAATTATATTATATATTTTATGTTCCTTTAGGCTTTTACCGCTATTACACATTACCTATATAATTTTTTCCGCATTTTAACCGAAAAATTTCCATAGTTATATTTTGTTAAATAGGTAAGTTTTGTTTTAGGTTAGTTTTATAGTTTTAATTTTCTCTGTAAGTTCTTTGTGCTATAAATGTTTATGTTCTCTTTTAGTTCTTTTTGATAAACGTTACGTAGGTAGGTACCACAGAGCACGGAACGCCCCCCGCCCGCGCCCCCTTCGGGGCGCGGTCGGTGGCGGTAGGGGGCGGGCGGGGGCCGTAGGGGGCGCGGGCGGGGGGCGTTCCGTGCTCTGTGATAGGTACCTACCTAGATGCTGAATAGACGTAACCTTTGTGGCGGGGCGCGGGGGCGGCAAAGTGGTGATCGTCTCAACACAACAAACGTCGCTTAGTTTTCAATATACCTAAGTATTACCACTAACTACCTCGCAATAATTATTTTTCCAAAAATAAGTCTCCTCGTTACGGCAGGTGATGAAGGTTTTATCGCACACTTCCGTCCGCCGACACGGCTGAAAAGCGCTTTCGGAGTTCATGACACGCCGACTCCGCGCCGCGTCGCCATAAAGGATAAGTAGGTATTTAAAGTAAAAGCGTAGGTCAGTGGTGCCCAAACGGTCGATCGCGAGAGGCTTTTAGGTCGATCGCTGAAAATTACATGTAGAGCAAAAAGTTACTTGTAGAAATATCAAAGAATCCATAATACGTGGTGTAATATTTCAATATTGTAGTATTTCACTATTTCATAGTGTAATAAATAATAATTCATAATATTTTCTGGGTGGTGGTGTTGTCTTGCGCAGGGACCGCAATTAAAGGATATTACATCCTTTCAAGGCTTCCATTTGAGCAAGATTGGATCAATTTTATTAATTAAATTAATAAATTACAACCAATACTTACAGTTTCATTTATAAAATTATTTTAATTGTAATTAAGAAACAATACGTAGGCGTACGGTTTATTTACAATATAATAATAATAAAAGATACTTGGGGAAACCGAGGGTTTTGTTTGGGGAAACCGAGGGTTTTGTCTGTGCAATACAAGACGAAGTTGTCAAGACCAACAATTACAGGAGATTCATTATGAAGGATGGCACCATTGACATCTGCCGCGCCTGCCACAAACCTGGCGAATCCCTCAGACATGTAATCTCCGGTTGTTCGCAACTTGCCAACTCCGAGTATTTGCACAGGCACAACCTAGTAGCCAGGATCATCCATCAGCAACTTGCTTTGAAGTTCAACCTTGTCGGCTCGGAGGTGCCTTACTACAAGTATAACCCACAGCCAGTTCTCGAAAATGCTCACATCACGCTCTACTGGGACCGGTCGATTATCATATCACTGATAGGACTATTATGGCTAATAGACCTGACATAGTCATAATCGACCGGGAGGCGCGGCGCGCAGCGCTCGTCGACATCACGGTGCTGCATGACGAGAACCTTGTGAAGGCAGAAAAAGACAAGATGTTAAAATACATCGATCTGTCTCATGAGGTTACCGACATGTGGCCCGTGGACTCGACGATCGTTGTGCCCATAGTCGTGTCTGCGCATGGGCTGATAGCGAAGAGCCTCGACCATCATCTCAAGAGGCTCTCGCTAGAGCCACTTGCTTGGATCAAGGGTCAGATGCAGAAGGCGGTCTTGCTCGACACCGCTCGAATTGTCCGGAGGTTTCTCTCTCTCGGGTCCGACCATCGGTAGCCTGGGTTCGCCCCGCCGCCGGTGGTGGAAATTCCATTTTGTTATTTTGTATTAATTTTAGATTTAGGTTTTATTTGTAAAATTAATATAAAAAAAGAAAAAATGTGTAAATAAACGAATAAAAGATACTATACACTTTGAATAAATTATTATAAATAGTAGATATAACAAAAAATTACTATAAATTATTGAACAATGAAATTTGGAACAAGTTTCGATCTCACAACCTAAATTTTTTGTAGGTAAATCTTCATAGAAAAAGTATGGGCGCCACTGGCGTCGATACTTATCCAGCATGTTTCGGCTTTTGAAGTTGAACGGATGAACTAAGGAAAGTCTATTCCAAATCAACAAAGTGAGACGGGCGGACCGTTTTCTTCGTTGGTTGAGATTGTGGCCGACTCGTTCGAATTGACGTAAAACTTAGGTGTTTTCCTTTACCTTACCTACTCTACTAGGTGGTAGGGTTAAAGTGTTAAACCCGTTCGAAATTGACACCACCGCACTGGATGAAGGTCGGTCGAAACGACTATGAAAATAATTCGTATTTTCCGTCCAGTTCGTTGTAGCCGGTACAAACAAAAGGATTACTGACATGGCACTTATGAAGTTGATCACCAAAGTGTGATGGACCGACATCATTATTAGAATACAATACATACCACACGCTTTAACCCGATAATCTGGGTAAGCGGCAATCTGCGAATTAATCGGTGTTGTGCTGCAAGTACTCTTGTATATTACAGCACAACACCGACCACCCCGTTTAGCAATTTATTAGGACAAGATAACTATCAAGCAGCAAGTAAGGCATGAAGTCTTCATTGAAAACCCACCTGCTGCATGACTCGGTGGAAGGACCGTACCAAAGTGAGAGGTGGCTATTCTGTCGTCCTTTAGCACGGCACCTATCATTTATCAAGGCAATCTATAAATTTTTAAATTATTTGCTGGGCTGCATTGAATTTCTATTGGTAGTTAGGTAACAGTCTTTTATACATCGATGCTTTTATATGTTTAACCATAGATATCGATGTGTTTAACAGTTAGTCCCAGCCCAGCAGACTTGCGTGTCGTAATTTGTAGATCGGTAGATGGTGTTGGATGGAAACTAAATAAATTTTACATAATATGCAAGTACGTATGTCAATAGCAGATCTATCAATTTGATTTGCTTGGCTTCAAACATTTGGAAGCAATCGGAAGCGCCTCCGCCGCGCCGCCTCTCCGCCGCGCCGCCGCGCCGCCATTGCAAATGGTGCAAAATATATTGTCCAGTAGAATTTAGCACACACAAGTAGATTGCTTTGCTTAGACATAGTATGTTATATTCAACGCAATTAAAACTGAGTATTGTATTGTATTGTATATATTTATTGCACTCAAATAGAATATGGGCAAGAGGTAACACTTAATGCCTCTAGGCATTTTCTAACAGGATACCTTTGGGGTATGATAACTGCTAGGTGAGTGGCGGAAAGAGAAGTTTAAATATTATGATATGACAGATGTACGGGAATACAAAAGATAGATAAACTTAAATATGAATAGTTAAATACTATACCTATATACCAGATACACTAAATATACTTAGTTTTTACATATTAAATATATTTACTAACTCTGAACATGGGAGACATAGTTTTGGAACAGAAAAATAAAGTTAACAAAAAGTGCTTCTTTAAAATAATTTTGAATGTGTGAATGGAAGAAGAGAGACGGAGATCGACAGGGAGCTGATTCCACAGAAGAGCTGCATGTATCGTGAATAAGTCCGAATATGATGATGATGTAGTAGAATGGGAAGGAATAGTCATAGTAGTTATTTAAGTTATATAAAAAATCAAATCAAATCAAAATATATTTATTGCACTTGAAATTTTTTTGCAAAAGGTACAGCTTAACACCGTAGGCGTTCTCCCCCAGCCAACCTTTGGGTTATTATGAAAAAGTGTGGAGTGGCAGAGAAGAAATAAATGAATGATGGATGATAAAATATAGACATATAATTTAAACAGATAATAAAACACAAATACAAATAAATGGAGAAACATACATATATATATATAAATATATACAATATATATGATATATAAACATACATACTTATAAATAACATATACAGGGGAGGTAACAATAGACTCTAAAACATTTATCTACATGAACACTAATGAATAAAGTTTGTAAGCTTGGATGTAGGAGGTTATCTCCGAAAATACTCATCCGACTTTATTTGACCAATATTTAGAATAGACCTTCAAGAGCTAGTTAATAATTCTGAAGTTCCAAAAAGTGCGTCAGAACACGCTTTTTAAACACAAATACTGACGAGGATAGACGAATATCGAGGGGTAGCGAGTTCCACATGCGTGCTGCATTCACGGTGAACGAGTCAGAGTAGGAAGTGGAGGAGTGAGAGAGAAGGGATGGCGAGTGCTCGAGAATCGGTTGATCTCAGAGGAAGTCCATGTGCACAGAGAAATTATGGAATCGATCCCGCAAGTACTCAGGGGCCCCAATGTCATTCAGCGTGCAGAATAGAAGAGAGAGAACGTGAGAATTTCTACGGCGCCGAATGTCGAGCCATTGTAGACGAACGCGATATTCGGAGATATGATCATACTTGCGCAGTCCGTAGATGTACCGAATGCACAGGTTGAGAAGACGGTCGAGTTTGTTAAGCAAATCCTCGTTGATGTCGAGATAACATACATCTGCATAGTCAATTATAGGAATGAGAAGAGTTTGCGCTAGCGTGATTTTAGTTGCAGTAGGAATGAAATTTTGTAGGCGCTTCAGAGCATGAAAGCTAGCAAACACCTTGCGACTAACCTCACTAACCTGCCCATTCCAGGTCAGCGATTCGTCAAGTTGCAGACCAAGATTTTTGACAGTTTTGCTATATGGAATGACTATTTCATTGAAAACCAGTGGTGGTAGTGCACTACGATCTAGTTTGGTTAATAATTTGGTTGTACCCATAATGATGGCTTGTGACTTATTGGGGTTGACCAGTAAACCATGACAAACAGCCCAGTCTAGGACAGTGTCAAGGTCAATATTCATAAGTCCCACTGCTGTCCCAATATTTTCAGGAGAAAAGTGCCGATACAGTTGGAGATCGTCTGCATAAAGATGGTATTGACACATGAGCAACACCACAATAGTATTGATGAAGACGGAGAATAATAAGGGTGAAAGAACGCCACCTTGTGGGACGCCGGCTGTGATATCACACCAGTCAGAGCAGACATTGTCTGCTCCATAGAGAAATAACGTATAGCTCAATGGTCTGCTCGTACTCGCTGCCGACGGCCACGCAGATACGATGAAAACCAACCGATCACCGACTGTGAAATATTGAAGGAATTAAGAATAGCTAAGAAAATGAAGCTAGGTTTCTTATACCCGGTTCTTCCTTATAGATTGCATTGCTGAACGGGACATGCCAAAAAAATTATAACGAACCATATCAATCAATCATCATCAATTCAATATAAAAAATATATTATATATTATTATATTATAATATTTGTATGATATTAAAACTAAATTGAAGATTTTTAGAAATCTTCTATGTTCCTCCATAACTCTTAAACCGATCATCCGAATTCGATGAAACTTAGTACAACAACAAAACATTTAACTATACGGGACACAGGATAGGCTTCTAAAATAAAATTCAGTTCCGGTTACGCTAAGATGTGGTTAATACCTAAACCGAACTGTTTCGCTCGTCGAAATAAAGGTACGGTAGCGGGCTTACTTACTTTCTTCTTTTTAAATAAGAATTTCAAGCGAGCGAAGCCGCGGGCAAAAGCTAGTACTAAATATGTATGTCTCAATGAAATATGGTGTGTTAATGTTATGTGTTATTTATGGCGAAATAAATATCTGAATCTAATTCTTCAAGGTTTAACTGGCTGTCCGTCGTGTGAAAAAGGGATCGAGTGAACTTTCTGAGTGAAAAATTTAATGAAATTAATAATGAAAATGAAAATGTAGGTACCTACCTAATTTATTGTTCACCATTACGTAAAAGGGTAACAATAGGTGTGTTTAATGCCTTGTCGCATTCTTTATAAACTACCTTTGGGTTGTGGAAAACGCGTAGAGACAGACAATGCAGTACTATAGGTAGGTACTGTGCTAAAACGCTTCGCCCCATTGACTTTCTAAAATTCACCGAACGAGACGTACCTAACGCACCTAACATAGGATGTCGACGATAAAATTACCAAAAACCTATTTGGAAATTGAATATCGCATACCTTCTTACTATTAATTACATTAATAATAAATATTTTATTGTTTCTGGTGTGTGTGACTGAGTTCGTAGGTACATGTAGGTAGGTATTAGATTGACGTTCCGAAAACAATTAAAACCCGAGACAAAACCCTTCAGTCTGGTGGCCAGATGTCGCTCTCGGAAGTGTGGTCCATCCATGTCCGAACAATTTATTGCCTTGTTAAAAAAATACAAAAACCCAAAATAGGTACCTACATCAATAGGTTCATTCATAGCCGTTTAGAACCAATGAGTTTCTTCCTTGAGTTCGCTTTGTTGAATGAAATCAGCGATAGGTAGGTATTAATATGTTATTATCGCATTGACCTAATCGCTGATGGAATCTTAATAATCATACTGGCATCGTACTTACTTACTAAATCGAATTTAAATTTGTATTGAATTCGTTCAGCCGTTTGGGCAGAGATTTGTTTAGGGCACAACCATAATATATATGTAAGTAAGTAGGTACATATTCATAATGTATGCCTATTATACTTTGTTTACTTGCACCGCGGGCAAAAAAAATTGTTTTAGACTAGGTACCTATCTCATGCTTTCCGTGGTCTAATATATTATTTTCCTTATTAATTATAGCTATACGATGCCCTGGAGTTTTCTTATATATTCGTTTTAAAGACGGCTCCAAATATAATATTATGCGGTCCCATACTCTACCTTTTTTGACGACGAGACGTAGGTAGCCGCGCGCGACCGCCCGAGCAAGCTTATTTCTTATTCTTCCCGAACCTGAGCAGCTGGTTTCCACGCTACTCTTCTGTAGACGACAACATCTCTACAACTGAATCCCGGACATTAAAAGATCATCAGCGACAATACTGCTCTACAAGATCAAAACGAAAATGATAGCGACGAAGATGAAGAGTACCAGTTCCAACCATCAGTGCTGCACAACTAGGCGATAATATCTTTATTCGATTGATTCCAGCGATGAGGCTCCTAACAAATTAGACTTCATAGAAAACTCTGTATTGCGTGAGTCTGCGAAAAACCTGCGACAACAGAAGATTGATTAATTTCTTTTAACACGTAACGATTGCGAAGATTGATTTCTGTCAGAAATACAATAAACCATTTTAAAATTTCCCGACGATTTTTGCGCACTATTATATCTGAATACCTATGTACATAAATACCTATTTAAGAGCAACTTATTCATACTTGTAAAAAAATTGGTTGTCTGTAAAGTCGGTTTACGGACGATAGTTTTACGTGATGATGACGCTTGGGTCGATTGTGCCTCTCTATCGCTTGTTACGCGCTCTCGCTTGCACACACAGGCTCAGATGGAACGTGACACTTTTTCGTGGCAGCCGGTGTTCATCAATTTATAAGACGTGACGTCATCACGTCAAAAGGCTATAAAGTAAAAAAATACTAGGTTTATATAAAAATACCTATTATTTTTATTATCTTTTCTAATATTATTCTAATACATATTTTTATTTTATTTAGAGTTCAACTAGTAAAAGCAGGAAGGTACAGTACACACACACACACACACACCACACACCGTATCCCGACAATCGGGGTAAGCAGAGTAATCGGTGTTGTGTTACAAGTATTCGGGTAAATTACAGCACAACACCGACCACCACGTTTAGCAACGTACCTCAATATATATATATATATATACGTACCTCATTATATTCAGACAATATAACTCAGAGCAGGCAGCAAGTAAGGCATGAAGGCCCTCCTGCTGCATGAGTCGCTGGAAACCCCGTGCCAAGGTGAGAGGCGGCTAACCTGTCGCCCTTATGCACGGCATCTTGCCCTTATCCCTTACGACATGCACAGACAGACATAGATGCAGTGGGGCAATTTTTATTAAGTACCATGTGGGTTCGGTACTTAAAAAGAATAGCCCCATTGCATCTCTCCCCGTGCATGTCGAAAAAGGCGACTAAGGGATAAGGACAAGATGCCATGCTAAAGGGCGACAGGCTCGCCACCTCTCACCTTGGCACGGTACTTCCACCGAGTCATGCAGCAGGTGGGTCTTCGTGCCTTACTTGCTGCTCGATCGATTTAATCTTGTTCGAGTGCTTTGCGGAACGTGGTGGTCGGTGTTGTGCTGTAATTTGCCAGAGTGCTTGCAGCGCAACACCGATTGCTCTGCTTACCCCGATTGTCGGGATTCAGCGTGTGTGATATGTATGTACCGGCCCCACACACTAGGTAGGTATAAAATATTTTTGCTATTCGTATAGTTATGTAGATTACTAACTTATTTGTGTCGAATTTTATTGTTAACATACCTACCTACTCAACCCCTATCTCGTTCATTAGCTATTTGAATAGACTTGTTTATTTTTAGGTATATAGGTCTACCTACTCATTTACATAATAAAACATAAACCTATGGGTAGGTAAATACTTACACGACACCCATAGGCGCCGACTACGTGGGTGCTCGGGGGCTCGAGCACCCACGAGCGGTGAGTAGTGGGTGCGGAGCACCCACGACGATAGATATAAAACTGATCAGTAATAGGATTAGAGCTACGATAAAAGTGCCTTATTTACTTACAAGCCTTTGAGCGGCCACATTTACACATTCGCACTAGTGGCGCGGCGAATAGCGAACGTTATAGTACTCCTATATTATTCTATACCATGCAATAGAATATAGGAGCACTACATGTGTAGGTACATCGTGCGAATGTGTAAATGCGGCAAATGCAAAACATTGTGCGAACGTTTTGCGAATCCATGCTGCCAGGTGCCGGGAGAATTAATGAAAAATTAGAGAAGCATATGTCCAGCAGTGGACGGCAAAACTTGGATGATTATTATTCAATAAAAAAAAAATTGCATGAGCACCCACGAGGATTTCTAAAAGTCGGCGCCCCTGACGACACCAACAACCCAACCTAACTATGACTTTTGTCACAGATTATAAGTTACTTCGTTTTCGTCCCAATATTTCTACACGGACCCAGTCAACATTTTTTGGCCTTCATTAGGCGCGTTAAAAAAATATACAATACAAACTAGGCGCAAACTGTCGGGCCATCTGTACAGTTTGAAACAAAACATTTTGTGGGAGAATATTAAAATGGACAATACTGGCTAGAGAGATGAAGATATTCAGCCCCGTCCCCCTCTCCGCATCACGCTTCAGCCCCCCTCCGCAGCCCGCCACCGTTTTTGAGCGAATACCTACTGAAAGGAATCCTGGGAACTGTAGTCGAAATCGAGACGACTCTGATTCGATCTTGAAACCAATTCGTAAATAATATTTCTGAATTCGCATTTGACATGATCTCATCCTCAACAAAAATTTAATAATTAAGAATGACTAGCTCTCCTGATATAACTACTACGTTACGTACCTACGACCCAACAGAATGTTCATCATGTCATGTGAAAGAAGTAAAAATATCCCAAAACCTACTTTGCACAATGTTTCAATTCAACGCAGGCCACTGTTGTATAGTGTGTGTAGCCTGTTTTTATTCGATCGTCAGTGTAGGTAGGTATCACGCACAATTCGCGATGACGTAAAGACCCTTAATAAAACCAATAAAATTAATAATAATTTTTCATAACACCGCGACGCCCGGCAGGAATATTGAGCGGAGGGACAAAATGGTGCAATCGGTTCGGTTCAGGCTACAGCAAAATTCACCTCGCCTCGTGAAATCACACTAAATATGGCGTCAGGCAGGATCGAGTCGATTTACACAGTACTTTGCAGGGTGCACCCGCGGAGGCTGCGTGAAGAAAGGAAGGCACACATGTGTCGCATCTGCTTCTTGTCGGCAGCGGCGGCGGAGGCGCTCCGGCCGGTGACGCGAGCGAGCCCGACCCTGGGAGGTGTGGCCAACGAGGCCCGTCCGTATTCATAGACAATACCGCTAGGTATCTCATTCATTAGTTGAGTTCTAAAGCCCATTTTATTCTTTTTATTAACAGACTTCTTCAAAAAAAGGAGGTTATCAATTCGACCCGTACGTATGTAATATCGTTGGAATAGCACAATATTGGTATATGTTAGTTTATGTGGGCTTCTAAACAGGTGTGCCAAATTTCATAAGTGTATGTATGTTTGTATAAATACAAACATGTATACATATACATACATTGTACATATACATACAAATATGTTTGTCCACGATTTCTCGGAAACTAGCAATCGAATTGCCATAATTCTTTTTTATTGGATTAAGTATCTTCCAACTCAGGGAATAGTGCAAGTTTCATCAATATCGGTTCAGTAGTTTTCATGATATTGACTGTTAAGTGTGTACCAATCACTGGAAAAACACGTCGGTTTAACGCCCAATTCTACGCAGAACTTGTTATGTGATAATAACTAAAAAAAAGTGTGAAATAAAAAATGGTTTTTAAAAACATTGAACCGACTTCTAAATACAACTAGAACTTAAAAAGTGTTAAATAATATTTTGATTCATATTCGAACCTTTGAATTGAATGAAGGCGGCACAAAAGCACACCTGAAAATTGATAGATGGACCCCTTTTGTGCTTTTGTACCGCCTTCAACTCAAGGGTCCGAATATGAATTAAAATATTATTTAATTTTTTAGTTCTAGTTCTTTTTTGAAGTCGGTTCAATGTTTTTTATATATTTTGCGATAAGTCCACTTTTTGTGCTCCTACTGTCTGTCTGTACCTACTGCGTCGATTATTATCATGCATTTTTTTACTTGTTGTAATGTTGATGCATAAACAGTTTAAATTCTATTCTATCTAAACAGTCGATGAAACCGACCGTCGCTTCATTCAGTGGAGGAAAACCGTGCGAGGAAAATGTTATACATAGATAGTCATGTTGGTAACTTTTGCCCACGGCCTCGCGCTTCGCGTGACTTTTTTCTCACAGCTCAGGCCGCCGATGACGTAGCATTATAATTTATGGCCTATGACGTAAGAAGTAGAAGTAAGGCCGGAGAAGTAACAGTGAAATCCGTATGTAAATCGATAAAGTGGTTCTTGAGTTATGAGGATATTCGTATATTAACGTCTGAAAGTACGGTTACGTACAATTTTTTTTTAAAGAAACTGACACGTTGCCTTAGGCTACATCACCTACAACATCCATGATGTCAGCCCATAACACCTCGGTGAAATAGGTGTCATGTCGGTGCTTCTCTTTGGTCGTGCCTGCTACACTGAAATGGACGGAAAACACGAACTTAACTTTTACATAGCCTTTTCAACCGACTTTTCATTCAGTGCGGTGGTATCAATCCGGGCGGCGCGGCGGGTTAAATAAACCCCACCACCTATAGTAAGGTAAGAAGGAGGAAGTAAGCTAAGAACAATTTGTACCATACAACTTCCAAGGATTTTCTTAAGTTTGCATTACGTTATTTATTAGTAGTATCTCACAAAGACGTGCGAGTTCGTACGACAGGGACGACGCTCTACAACCGGATTGTCTCTTTCTAAAGCTCGACGCGCATTATTTTGCCACCGGGAACAGTATAGGAAAGGAATGTAGTATTCGCTCTCCCACGTCTATACATTCAGCCCCACCCAGCTCTACCGCCTCCCCCTCCCCTGCGCGTCCCCCCAGCCCAACCCCCAGCCCGATCCGCCTCTGCGCCGCCGCCGCGCCGCCCCTCCGCGCCGCGCCGCTCGCCTCGGTGTGTAAAATGACGTATTTCCCGCTGAAATGCGCCCACGCAGCTGCGAAGGACTCCCCAGTTGCTTTACGACCGCTCTCGCAAGATTTCCAAGACATTTTATTATTTATTACGACCGCCGATCCTACGCTTTGAAGCTAATCTTTACTTTTATTATCCTATAGTTCGGAAACAATGGTCATTAGAAGGGACTATGCTAGTGATGCGCGCACGTGTGCGGGTTAGCAAGTTTGGTATGTAGGTACTTAAATATTTTGCGTGGGAACGAACTGGCGGGGAGGCGGCGGAAACGTTGCCTAACGGGAGACGTGGTTAAGTCCATTATCTATCTCTCACCTTTCCCCAAACAAAGGCGAGTTGTGTCACGAAATCATTCAGACGTGCTAATCTGCCCCTGTATACAGGATGCTTCAGGATAGGCATGAGAAACTTCAGGAAAGAAAGTACTAATTTATTAGAAGAAAGAAATCCTATCACTCAAATCGAAATTCCGCATTTTTTTTTCATACAAATATTTATAATTGTAATAAAAACTGGACAGTGTGGTAACTAGAGTAGGTATATATAGAGTATGGGGGATTTGGCAACAGACAGTGCTGTCTAGTTCTAGGGAGTGCAATGACCTAGTCCAGTCCCCTTATCCTTTTGATGTCATTCAAATTTAAGTGTTTCGAATTTACCTACATGCAGTTTAAATTCTACTAGTTAAGTATGTACATAAGTTAGTCATTTTATTTTTATTTATCAAAATATGGACCCCTTTCGAACCCTGAAGTTACGAAACCCTATCCTGAAACATCCTATATAACTGAGTGAGATTATAGCCTGTCTCATCTGGTCGTAATCTATATACATACCGACCACACGCTGTATCCCGACAATCGGGGTAAGCAGAGTAATCGGTGTTGTGCTGCTAGGACTGTTGTAAATTACAGCACAACACCGACCACCCCACAACGTCTGTATTAAGACAAGATAGGTAATTAAACTATTAAGCAGCAAGTAAGGCACGAAGATCCACCTGCTGCATGACTCGGTGGAAGGACCATGCCAATTATAAACGCTGTTGCTTACCATAAAAAACCGGCCAAGTGCGAGTCGGATTCGCGTACCGAGGTTTCCGCACCACAAAAAAAAAACATTGAAACAAAATACGTTTCTTGTATGGGAGCCCCCCTTAATTTTTTACTTTTTCTATTTTTTATTATTTGTTGTTATACCTATTCGCCATAATAATAACACATATTCTGTGAAAATTTCAACCGGCTACCTATTACGTTTCAAGAGATACAGCCCTCGGCGGACAGACGGACGGACAGACAGACAGACGGCGCGGCGCGGCGTAGGCTTAGTAATAGGCTTCCGTACGGGATAAGAAAACCTAAAAAAACCTGATTATCTAAAATACCTACAATGCACCGTGACAAATAATGTCGAACTTTCTGTTTCAAGGGATTGGGCTCTATAGAGCCAGTTTCATCTGTACCTCAGAGCAACGAATACCTCGTTGCCTCAGAGAGATGAAATCGGTACCAATAATAAGGTATGTGACTCGTTCGTGCCACAGATTAAGTAAATAACATGTAAATAAATAATAGTCTCGTGCGTCGCTCTGTCGATCCGTCTGTCACATGCAAGTGTTTCTTTCAGGTACCTCTACCTCTCCGGGGAGCGCTGCCTCTCCGAACTCCGAAGTATATTCACCGCCCCCCAAGAATAAATTCGATTTTCACTCCATCATTTTCATACAGCATGCGCACGAGTCGAACTAAAAAGTAAGTAAAAACTATTTAAAAAAATATAAAAACCGCCTTCAAAAATGTATGAAATAAAAAAATAAAAATGGAACCCTAGAGTTGAAGGCGGTCGGTTATTTTTGCTTGCTTTAGCACCACCGCCTTCAACTCTAGGGTTCGATTTTTTTTTTTATTTCATACATTTTTTGAAGGCGGTTTTTATATTTTTTTAAATAGTTTTTTATTTCACATTTTTTTTAGTAATTTTTATTAAATTTATTTTATTAAAAAGTGACGATTACCTTAATTTTTAAAATCTTTTTTTTTTCACAACGTTAGTTCAACTACAATTTCACATTATTCACAAACCTGTCTCTAACAACAGTAATCTACACATAATTTTTTTTTTAATTAAGGTAATCGTCACTTATTATTGTAGTGACTTTGTACACATTATGTTAATTTTGAATATGTTACAATTGTTACACCACTACAATTTTTGGTCCGGAGAATTGTGATAGATATGTATAGGTAGTTTCTAAAAGGGCATGGGCAAATTTCCGGTAGTACTTTTTTAACCCCCGACGAAAAAAACGGAGGGGTGTTATAAGTTTGACGTGTGTGTGTGTGTGTGTGTGTGTGTGTGTGTCTGTCTGTGGCATCGTAGCTCCCAAACGGATGGACCGATTTGGATGCGGTTTTTTTTATTAGGAAGCCTGTTTAATCGGGATGGTTCTTAGCTATGTTTGTAATCAAGTAATTAAGTAATTAAGTAATAAAAAAAATTATTATCTTCAAAAGTGGACCGATTTGCATGCGGTTTTTTTTAAAAAGCTTGAAATAAAAGTTAAATTACAAATTTAAAAAACCCCCGACTCTTAAAAAGTCAAAAATAATTTCCGTTTACTTACTTAAAGGAGTCGGGGGACCGCTAAGTAAATTAAATATAAAGACTCAAAAGTTGCGCGGGAATTTACTTAGCGGTCTACCGACTCCTTTAAGTAAGTAAACGGAAATTATTTTTGACTTTTTAAGAGTCGGGGGTTTTTTAAATTTGTAATTTAATTTTCACAGTGATTTTTCAAAAATTAATCAGTTTTAATGTAAATTAAACTAAAATTCACTGAAAGGGCTATAGCAACAGTACAGTCTAGGAATAAACCTAAAAACTATTCATTACGTACTAGCTACATGTCTCCTATACTTCCATACCAAATTTTATTCGATTTTGTGGAATAGATATCCAACTAGAGCGGTTAATGTGACTAAAATAGAGAAATTAAAAAAAAATTATAAAATCATAACTTCTAAACTATAGATTTTCGGGGAACTAATGTTTTCTTAAATAAGTCAACATGATATCCTCCATCTAAAAAAAAATTTTGGACCACTGTACTATAACTGAGAGATGTGTAGAAATGGAGGGGTAGCTGAAGCTACCCCTCCATTTCTACACATAAAGATCTGACTATCACCACACATACATGTTTGACCCACATCACATTCCGTCCGACCCGAGTAGCTAGGTAGGTAGGTAGGTAACTCATTTAGAAGAAATGAGTTTATCTATTCATCAAGGCGAGCTTTCCCTCGCTGGCTTTCAGATTTATTTTATTGCAGTGCAATAAAACCGACCAGACATCATAAAAATTGGCTCGGCTTATGAATTTTTTCGATAAAAAGAGGAAGGTTTTAATTTAGTACTCTCCGCTAGATAATATAGCGTTCCTGGAAACATCTTTTGTGGAAATGCAGGTGTTCAAAAGAATATGGGAGGTAGGTGCCTATACTTACCTATCTTCTTTGATTGATAATGATAATACACTTATTTATTACATTTATTCGTTGTTATTCGTTGCAGAAAGTTTCGGGTCCTTCAAGAGGGGCGTGAATGGGCACCTGTCAGGCCGGCATGGCATTCGCAACCCCCGCATACCGAATACCGAATGTCCGTGGGCGTCGTTAGACACCATATGGGTGGCTCAGAGCCATATGTCGCGCTATCAATAAAAAAAAAAGAAAATAGGTATCGTAAATCTATACCAGCTGAACTGTTGACAATTTTATGATTTCTTTGTATCATATTTATTCCACATAATTATTCCAAACTCGTTAGCAGCAGGAGCTTCCACATTTTGAGATTTTGTGTTTCAACCCCCGACGCAAAAGTAGGGGTGTTATTTATAAGTTTGACGCCTCCGTCTGTCTCTCTGTGTGTCTGTCTGTGGCATGGTAGCTCCCAAACGGATGGACCGATTTGGGTGCGGTTTTTTTATTAGAAATCTGGTTAACCCGGGATGCTTCTTTGCTATGTTAGTAATCAAGTAGGTAGGTGGATGAACCTCCATCCGCCATCTAGATGGCGTGTTAGGAAATTCTGTCATTATTAGTTAAAATGCTTCATAATCGATTCAGTAGATGGCGCGCGCGTATACACTTTTTGGTATCTTCTATGGGAACCCCCGTGATTTTTTTACTTTTTCTTATTTTTATTATTTGTTGTTATATCGGCCATAATGTAATAAATAATATAAGTAACACATATTCTGTGAAAATTTCAACGGGCTACCTACCTATTACGGTTCATGAGATTCGATACAGCCCTCGGACAGACGGACGGACGGACAGACAGACGGACGGACAGACAGACAGACAGACGGTGTAGGTTTAGTAATAGGGTCCCGTACCGGATACGGAATCCTAAAAAAAGGTAGCCGGTTGAAATTTTCACAGAATATGTATTATTATGGCGGATATGCCAACAAAATAATAAATAAAAGCAAAAATAAAAATAAAATTAGTGGCTTCCCATACAAGAAACGTGCTAAGAATCGATTAGTACATATTCACGCTATTAAATAGATGGCGCCACAGGTACTTTATACTATCTAAAGTGTAGACAGATACATAATAGACGGATATGGTTTTTTCACAGCTATGGTATAGCGGATCTACGGAACCCGCCGTGCGTGAATGAAACTCGCACTTGGCCGATTTTTTTCTATCCTTTTGTTTTTTTATAATTTCCATTTAAATGTTGGTTTCGCTCTACGCATCATCATGTCACGGGAGGTCCTACCAGAAATTGAATCTATTTTTATCTTCCCCCATAATCATAGAGAGAAGAACATCGTTGAGGCTAGATAGGTAGGTAGGTACTATACCTTGTTATTTTTGAGACGTAAGTATAATTAATTAGTCAATCACCAACATCCAACATCAAGGTTGACTGTAAGAAATCTCTGTAAGGGATAAGTCCGCCTTTGCGCCTTGTGTAAATTTTCCAATGTATTTTTACTGTTTAATGTTTACTGGAGCAATAAAGAATTTTCTATCTATCTATCTAACATCCCTCTACATGTTATTATATAATACCTACTACAACGTCTGCCGTCTGTGTGTATGTATGTATGTTCGCTTATAATATAACTCAAGAACGTCTCAACATATTCGCTTGAAGTTTTTTTCTATGTAATGCGACATATCTCCGCTAGGTTGTAGGCTATATAGCATCACGGCATTAGTCATATGAGCCGAGCAGTTCGGTCGGAAGTGAATGCAGTTGGAAAAAAAATCGACCAATTCCTTTACCGCTCGCGGAGCCGTGGTGTGGCTACAACTACCTTATAGTACCTTGTACTTAGTACATAATATAAAATCCAAACGTGAGCAGTGGTTCTAAATTATTGTAACAGTATAATCAATCCATACTTTATATTCTCTAAAATAAAAGGTTTTCATTCATCATAACAACGGCGAGATAGAATTGAATGAAATTGTGAACACCTGCATAATTTTGTGTAGATAATACCTTTAACGAGGATGGGTTAATTTTTATATAGCTCCGCTCGCGTTATAGTAGGGCTCCTATGCAATATAAAATGTCCGCGTGTTTTTCGTACAAAACCAAGTAACTAAAAGCCTAAAAAAGGTGAAGCTGCGTACGACACAGTTCTATTTGTAGCTAAGGAGAAGTTATTTCAGGGTTCCGAACATTATTGGCTTTAAATGCATTTAAATTATTGTCGTTTGTTTATCTATAAAATCTACCAAGAACATTTGGTCTTGAAATCTACTATCGTTTGGTATCGTGTGGGGTCGGCACTTAATAAGAATACCCCCACTCCATCTCTCCCCGTGCATGTCGTAAAAGGCGACTAAGGGATGAGGGCAAGATACCGTGCATAAGGGCGACAGGATAGCCACCTCTCACCTTAGCACGGTCCTTCCACCGAGCGAGTTATGTAGCAGGTGGATCTTCGTGCCTTACTTGCTGCTTGAGTGGCTTGATAGGTAGTTGCCTTGTCCTAATACCTACTTTGCTAAATGTGGTGGTCGGAGTTGTGCTGTAATTTACAAGAGTAGCATAAAAACCGACTACTCTGCTGACCCCGATTGTCGGGATACAGCGTGATGGTATGTATAAAATCTTCTTATTAGATTTTGATTTCTTATTTATTATTATTACTTGTTCGAGCTAGTCACGTTTCACGTATAGTACAAGTAGATGAAGCTCGTCTGCTGCACTGCAGTATAAAATTACGTCTTGGCTCAGTCGATAATTCCAATACTGACATAATGGGTATACATCACGAGTCAGTAGTATACATACTCGACACATAAACATCCAAGATGATGGAAATGATACCAAAACCAATACTGCGCCAGGGAAATATTGCGGTCTCTGTCGCACCTGCGCGATGCAGAGCGCCTGCGCCGGAGACCGATGAGGCGCCACCGCCGCGCCGGCGCATCTCTCCACCCACGCACCGCCCCCTCCCCGCCGCTCCCTCCGGAGCCACACCGCCTCCTGTAATGCCGCATTATTATGATGGGAATGTTTATTTTTTGTATCTTGTCAATGAAGGGAAATGAAAAGGGGCGGGGAGTCTCCCAGTTTGGCGGCGCGGGCGGGCGGGCGCTCGGGCAGCGGAGCGCGGGGAAGCGGCGACACGCCGTCAGTCGCCGACGACGTCTCGACACCTCCGCATGCGAGCAAATTTTCATTGTTGCGTCTGCGCAAGTTGAAGACAACAACGCGAACATGAGCATGGTGGAGGAGGAGAGCGACGACCCGGCCGTGCTGTTCATCAAGAGCGAGAAGTGCGAGTTCGACGCGGAGGAGGACGAAATGCTGTCTCATGGCTTCTTCTCCGGATGCGTCGGCGGCGCGCGCTACCTCGACGTCGAGGTGAAGAGGCAGACGGCGGGCGCGCCAGACGCGCACGCCTACTGCCCCTCGCCCCCCGCACACCTCATGGACCTCTCCAACAACTCCAACTTCTCCGAGGACTACCGCTCGCCGCGCCCGCACTACCACCAGCAGCCTTACCATCACGCGCCGGCGCCGACGCCGCTCGGCCAGAACCACGCGCCACACTTCGTCGACACGTCGAACCTGCAGTACGACTCCCGCTACGGGGGTGCGGAGCTCCCGCCCCGCATCAGGAGCGAGTTCTACTTCGAGGACTCCAACTCGCAAGGTCCGGGCCGGCGACCCGGCTACTGCGACTCGGGCGACTACCCCGAGAGGAAGGTGGGCGGCCGCGACGGCGGCGCCGGAGCGGAGAAGTGCGAGCAGTACGGCGACGAGAACGGCGAGGAGTACGGCAAGACGCGCGGCAGGAAGCGGCCGGCCAAGGTGTGCCGCCGGAAGGCGCAGTCGTTCGAGGAGATGCAGGTGCAGCGCGTCATGGCGAACGTGAGAGAGCGGCAGCGGACTCAGAGCCTCAACGAGGCGTTCGCGAGCCTGCGGAACATCATTCCCACCCTGCCGAGCGACAAGCTCTCCAAGATCCAGACGCTGCAGCTGGCGACGCAGTACATCGAGTTCTTGTACCAGGTGCTGTCCGACCCGACGGCGGCCGGCTCCGGAGGGGGCGCCGGCGGCGAGGGCGGCGGCGGCGCCGAGGCACCCAGCGACCACGGCAAGTACCTGGCCCAGGACAAGCTGAGCTACGCCTTCTCCGTGTGGAGGATGGAGGGAGAGTGGACCAGCAGCGGGCAAAACTGATGATGAGACAAAAGTGATGTGCTTGCGCTTTTGGTGATTTTATGCGGTGTCATAAATTTGTTTAAAAATACTGTCACATGTTGCGACACTCGTGTGGCGTGGACCAGTGAAGTGAGGAATTTGAACGTTCGTTTTGAATGAGGAATGTCTCACGAATATAGGTACTTAGTTAGTTTACAATAACGTTATTTACTAATTTTGAAACCAAAAACGAGGACCAAAAGATTAAAAGATTTTAAAATTAGAACCAAAAATTGTTGAGAATGTGATTTAGTTAGATCTTTATTTTGTAAGGATAAGTATACCTATTTGTGATAATATGATGGAATGACATAAATATAAATGTTGTTGTGCAGGGTTGTTAGAAGATCCGGTGTATTATTTTATAATAAATAACTTTAATAAAAACGTGGATTATTGCAAATTCGTTACAATTTTTACAATCATACTGATAAATATTAGATTTATTGTAAAAAACCGATGTCAAGTTTAAATTCCATTTTTCGTGGGTGTCGCGGTCATTACAAATTTCTAGTGCCTAACTAATCCCGGTTGAGCGTAGGATTGTTATAAAAATTCTAAATTAAACCTACTAATACTAACAAATTTATTGACCAATGTATCATTGTTAAAATTTAAATGAATGTTTGCAATAATTCGGGTTTTTACAACGCCCTGCGACACACAATATTGTTTAGATGTGGGCCTAATTTTGCCACAAATTTTAGTAGATACCTAGTTACGTAGAATTTTTTCCAAAGTTGTTTCCAAATGCTCTAAGTAAATGTAGGTATACGTTTCTAGAATTGTGAGTGAAGTCGTAAATGTGCGATGTTTTTCAAAAATAAATATATATATAACTAGCCTTACTAACTCTTTGCGGAATGTCAAATTAAGTACCTACCTATTTAAAAAAATATACCTAGCTCTCTATGAAATGTAGACATGCCGTAATGTCTCTTTTAGTTTGTAGGTACCTACGTAGGTTGCTCTGCCGACGAGACGCGTCGGACGGCTCGGAACTTTGTAAATGCCGAAGTTAAAAAAAACCTACTTATTTTGGTTCAGCGTCTAAAACGCATAATTTGCTACTAGATAGGTACGTAAAACTGAAATAATGTGACTCCACCACTCGGTGAAACTGGCTAGTGTAAAAAATTTTAGAGTAGGACTAAAAGTAGGAATAGAAGTGAATGAAACGGGTGCAGTTGGGTATAGGTATTGTTATTTTGTTTGTTCCATTTTATATTTGTGTTTATACTTTATACCTATTAAAATAAGTACCTACTAAACATTACAAAGTGTTTTAATTTTAAAAGTTTATAGTTTTGGACTATATACAAAATTAAGAAGTATGGGTGCCGAGTAGCATCCATTTAGAAAAGCGATACAATATTACAAGCTTACACTACAAGGTACCTACCTTTTTTTATGGAAACTGACACGGTTGGCTACATTACCTATAACATTCGGGATGTGATGATGTCAGCCCACAACACCGGGTGAACTAGGTGCTATATCAGTGCTTCCCTTCATTTCACTATTTATATAGCCGTTTCGAGCGACGGACTTTTCATTCAGTGCGGTGGTATCAACCCTGGCAGGATTAGAGGCGGCGCAAGGCGCGGGCGACGACGTAGGCGACCGCCCAGGGCCTCGCGGCTCGAGGGGCCTCGCGCCTCGAAAGTTCATGCAGCTTCGATTCATGAAAAATATTCAGCTAGATCTATTAAAAGAGACCCCGAGTAATTATAAAGCCTTTATCAAACACAAGATGGGAACGCAGGACAGAGGCACTGGCAGTGAAGGCGTATTATTGCAATTTGATTATGTTTACTTTTATCGACGATAGGTATGCTGACATCAATGTTTCATTTGATCAGTATACCGGAAGTCCATTTCAACAGTGAAAATCCATAAAATCCATGGCACCAGAGAGGGCCTCGCAAAATATATCTTGCCCATATCAAATTTAGGTCTTGCCCCGCCACTGGGCGGGATAAACCCTACCACCTAGTAAAGTAAGAAGGGAAGGGACCTACAGTTTTACGTGGAATCCGAACCACACGGTCAGCTTCCAACAACGGTCGAGCTGTCACCAATCCAAGTACTGACGCGCCCAGGTGTGCTTAACAACAGTGGACCGACCGCACCACTGAGCTACCGTGGCTGACAACCTCTTGCAACGGAATATTTTTTTTGCACACCTTGTGGTGCTGGTTCCAATACAATCTAGTAGTTAAAGTAAAAAAAACCTATAAAGCACAAAATAAAATAATAAATAAAAAACCCTTTATTTCAACTTCTTATAAAATAATTAAAATAAGTTTAGGTTTTCGATTTGTTTTCAAAAAGCTTCGTCGTGAAATTATAATATCATTCGTCATTGATTGGTTGATTGATAAGCAAGTAGGTACATACCTACTTAAGTACTTATGCATTTTCGTTACAATTCGCGCGACAAGCTTTATAGAAACAAATCGAAAACCTAAACTTATTTTATTCGTATTAGTAGGTAGGTACCTAGGTACCTAACCTACATATCTTAAATAAAGCTTGTTTTGGTTTCTTATTTAATATTTGTTTAGGCATGCATTGCATCAGTCACCGCACCGAACTAATGCAGTTAAGTTCCATAGAATTGTGTGAAATTCAGTGAAAAAACGACCCTTTCCACCATTATCCGCGAGAGTGCATCGATATCTTGAAGAATGCCACTTCAACAGAGAAGACTCCTACAAGCTGTCTCCGGTATCGAATCCCGGTCCCGCACCCCTGAAGAGTGGCAGGTCTGGCAGTGTGTACCAGCAACAGCGAGCGGGCTGCTCCTCGGCGGCGGAGGTGCACGCAGCACAAGCCGAATTGCTGCCTACCCTCAGCTGTATCCATAATCACAATCTTCTCAGCCGCTCGCGCTTGGCAGGCAGTGTTCTGTCAACCGTGGGGCCAGCCCAGTCGCAGCCAGGCTCTCGACCACGATGCACTGCACGCACACTGCACGCGTCAGTCCGAAACGTCGGCCAAAGTGACCGCGAATGCCAGCCATGGTAAGCCAAATTTAATCATTAAGTTACATTAATCAATCATAGTTATGAGATTCCTGATGGTTTCCCGCCACATACCTAAGTAGGTAGGTATGTTATTGTTCTTGTTGGTTTTTGGGGTTGGCTGGCCTGCCAATTAGTTCCTCTTGGTTATGGAACTTGCTGCAAAAGCCCTTGATCTTCAGCTAGGTAGGTATCAAAATGGTAGGTAACAACATTAACATTTTCGGACGTTCGAACGCACGCGGGGATTAACATCAAAATATGGCGTTCGTCGCATTTGATGTGTTCGTTCTTGGAGTGTAGAGCCCGGACGCTAACTAAAAAGCTCGTGAAGCAGCAAGTTCTAACTCGAAGAGCTTCGCTTCGCCTCGGAGATCGCAGATCAAAGGGAGGAGGGGGCGGGAGGCGGATTCTTCGGCCGGCGGGGCGCTGACTCTTGATATTGTGATGGACTTTTCTCACTGGAATTGATTTATCATTAAAACTAACACTTTCCACCCCCCCCCCCCCCCCCCCCCCCTGACCCCCCTCAAAACTTTTAATTAAGTTCTTGTAGAAAATAGTTATCAACATACCTACATAACATACATACTAAATCATGGCTTTTTAACTCTTAGTGATTGAAGATTCATACATTCTAGGTATTATGTTTGAACGGTTTTAAGACCGGCTGCCTCTTTTTAGGGTTCCATACGGAAGCCATTACAACTGTCTGCCCGTCCGTCCGTCCGAGGGCTGTACCTTTTGAACCGCGATAAGTAACACACAGTTGAAATGTTCACAGAATAGGTATGTTATTTATTATGGTGGATACACCAACAAAGTACATTTGTGTATTCAAAAAAGCAAAAAGTACAAAATTATAAAATACAAATATTATAATATATGGAAGAGCGCCATCTACCGAAATGTAGTTAAAACTTACATTTAAAATGAACTGTCACCGGTAGATGGCGTGCGGAATACGAAGAACTCAATATATCAATGCAAAATAAGTCACCCAGGCAGGCAGGGGGGAGTACACCATTGAAAAGAAAATTGGTGGATTTGGTGCTTTTTTCGTGTTCCTTTATGATCTTTATGAACACATAAACATGAAGATATAATTCCATACTCGCAAGTCCGTGCCCCATACCGTGAGTTGGTATTTTCTTACCATTTACAACAAAAACTTTGTCACCTACTATTATTCTTTAGCTTCAAAATATGTTTGGACTTATGGATAAGTTGTTTGTGCTAGCATTGGGACAGGGAAGGTGTTAAGAACTCTCTTTTTTTTTAGTGGAATCTGCATGGTTGGTTTCCTACATCACCTACTACACCCGCGATGTCAGTGCATAACACCTTGGTGAACCAGGTGCCATGTCAGTGCTTCCTTTTTCGGTTGTGCCGGCTAAACTGAATTATTTTCGTAGCCTCTCCGACCAGCCTCCATTCGTTGTGGTGGTATCAACTCGGACTGGTTAAGCCCTACCACCTAGCTAGTAAGTTAAGGGAAGGGATCTAGCCGTTACACGAAGTGTAACCTGAACCACAGCCAATCTCACCGGTCGAATATAGGTAGACACATTGCATTTTAAGGGTTCCATACTTCCATATTAATTATTTTTGCCTAATTTCTACCACTGCTTTCCTCAAAATATAGGTAAACATGAAGTGCGTATAGAGTGAAAAATAAGGAAGAAATTAAAAAAACGCAAATTCTATAGTTCATATCGTAATTTATTTCAATATCTATCTATAGCATAGAATAATTATTACAGTTATTCATAAAAATATCAACAGTTCCAGAACGGCTGATTGCGGACTAGACGATAACGGCACAGGGACGGTAATGTCACAACCACATCACCCCAGCAACAATGTTATATGAACAGATTTTGGACTGGCCGGCGAGTATCTTACCGCTGTCACGGTATTTCATATATTTTGTCTCACTGCTGGCGTTCTGTGTTCATGACGTTACCTTGCCGTTATAATTTAGTAGCCAATATCTTCACAGTGGAAATATTTGTTTACGGCTTTACTCACGGTTTTTGTATCGCGTTGCCGCGACGTTTCGACTCAAACATTCGAGCCATTATCAAGCGAGCTCCTGTGTCCGGCGGCGGTCAACGAGGAACTAGTCAGTTTGACATGTTCCGCCGTTGACGGAGATTGTAGCTTTTTTTTTTTTTTTTTTTTTATGGGGAGCACGACAAATGGCGCGCGCCAGACTAACGCAGAGGTGTAGTCCGACGGCGCCCACGGGCATTCGAATATTTACGGGGGCTGCGAATACCTTGTCGGCCGGCTAGGTGCACCTTCACATTATGTTTGAAGGACCCCAGACTGTACATTAGAGGAAAGGATGCAGGTGGGAGTGAATTCCACATGTTAGCAACCCTGTAAATAAAGGATTTACAGGATCGATTTGTCCTAAGTGGGGGAATATCGACAGTGTGTGGATGCATTCCCAACCTGTTGCGGGTGGAACGATGGTAGAATGGGGATGGAGGGATCGCATCGTGCAGCTCCTTGGAACACTCTCCGTGGTACAGGCGATAGAACACACACAAAGATCCAACGTCCCTGCGGAGTTGTAAGGTCTCTAAGTTTCGGGATACCTCGGGGTCGTTAACGAGGCGGACAGCGCGACGCTGAATCGAGTCTAAGGAGCCGAGCAGGTATTTTGCGGATCCGTCCCACAGATGCGAACAGTACTCCACGCATGAGCGAATCTGCGAAGCTGTGGGTAGTTTGAAGATGTTGGCTTTGAGCTGCGTTCCGGAGGTCCGCTGACAGACAAAAGGCACTAGTAGTGTCCTTATTGTCGGTGCTTAATGTTTTTGTCCTCAGCGGTGCTAGCACCGGATTCCACGACGGTGACAACTTAAACGCATCTTCCGTGTTGAAGTTGGCATGCTTGGCGATTTCTATGGACTCTCGAACAAGCCGAGGGATGTGTCGGGTTTCAGTCGAGATTACCTCAACCTGATCGAACCTGATCCAATGGTTTATGCCAGAGTTCATATGTTCGCAGACTGCTGACTTCGTGGAATCTTGATTGCTAGCTTGGTGCTAGCACCGCTGAGGACAAAAACATTAAGCACCGACAATAAGGACACTACTAGTGCCTTTTGTCTGTCAGCGGACCTCCGGAACGCAGCTCAAAGCCAACATCTTCAAACTACCCACAGCACAGTGTCAAATATGACCATAAAATCGGACACGTCCTTTTTATTCCAGAAATTTATAGATTTAGTTATTTAAAATGCTAGAGTAAAACTCCCCCGCCTCTGCGACTTTTAGTTTAGGAGAAATAAATTTTTGAAAATTACACTTTTTTAGTTTCGAAAAAACGAAAAATAATTCTACAATTAAAACTAAGCTACTTATTTAAATTTCACTCAGCCTTATCAAAGACCCTTTCGAATATCCACATTTGAAAAGTTATTCGAGGCTGTGAAAGTTTACAGAAATCGAATTATATATTTTTTTAATTTTTTTAATTTTATTTTTTTTCTCCTAGATCCCGTAGTAGTAGGCGGAGATATTTATACCGAAAATAGTTCACTATTTCCTCTGTCCGTTAAAAAAAAACCGACGCCTAATTCCATGGGATTAAGAAGTTATGCTCATTTTAGTGCAATTATCAAGTTTCGGGCAATAGGGTTGGCACTTTACAAAATCTTTTATTTTTCCGCAAAATGATGATATGGTCCCAGCAGTGGATGTATATGGACTGGTCAGTTAGTCAGTCAGTGTGTATGTGTTCACTGCTGGACATATGCCTCCCCAATTTTAAACATAGTAGCCGACATGAAATGAAGGGAAACACTGACATGGCATGCATACCTAGTTCTCCCGGTGTTATGGGCTGACATTACGGATGCTGTAGTGTAGGTGATTTAGCGAGCCGTGTCAGTTTCCATAAAAAAAAAAAACAAAAAAAAAAACAAAAACCAAAACCAAAACAAGCTAATTATTATTAAAAGAAATCACGAAACAATACAATAAAATTAATCAAATGTCAAAAATAAATAAATAAAAAATGGGAAAATTTTTATTCATTCTAGTAACAACCCTAGCCCATAGCGAATAACTCCTGTAACTTCTTAATCCCATGGAATTAGGCGTCGGTTTTTTTTTTAACGGACAGAGGAAACAGTGAACTATTTTCGGTATAAATATCTCCGCCTACTACTATGGGATCTAGGAGAAAAAAAATAAAATAAAAAAAATAAAAAATAAATATAATTCGATTTCTGTAAACTTTCACAGCCTCGAATAACTTTTCAAATGTGGATATTCGAAAGGGTCTTTGATAAGGCTGAGTGAAATTTAAATAAGTAGCTTAGTTTTAATTGTAGAATTATTTTTCGTTTTTCCGAAACTAAAAAAGTGTAATTTTCAAAAAATTATTTCTCCTAAACTAAAAGTCGCAGAGGCGGGGGAGTTTTACTCTAGCATTTTAAATAACTAAATCTATTAATTTCTGGAATAAAAAGAACGTGTCCGATTTTAAGGTCATATTTGACACTGTGCACAGCTACAATCTCCGTCAACGGCGGAACATGTCAAACTGACTAGTTCCTCGTTGACCGCCGCCGGACACAGGAGCTCGCTTGATAATGGCTCGAATGTTTGAGTCGAAACGTCGCGGCAACGCGATACAAAAACCGTGAGTAAAGCCGTAAACAAATATTTCCACTATGAATGTTAACCACGGTAATCTTAAATCTTCACAGTGTTTTCACATCGCTATGCAACCTTAGAGCTGTTAGGTACTTCCTGCTGGTATTACTATTTTGGCATACCTAAATTTAAGTGAGACAAAGGTATGGCAATGGTGAGTATGGTGTGCAGTCAGTTCAAACGCCAAAAGGAAAACAGATCAAATTGCGCATTCCCACTTAATAATTTTACACTAAAAAATTATTTTGATTCTGTAGTGACAACGACAAAAGAGTTTATGTGATATATCATAATAATATACCTCACTCACATGCAAAATTTAAGATCCATTAACTGAAATTTCAATTAATTTGACTCTGTATTACAAATTCATACATTTGAGTTGTGATATATCTTGATGCTACAATCTTCAATATTGAAATGTTTCGTGTAAAATGTAATTTGAGTTGAAAATATACACATAAATATATTCAAATACCATTCACTATAATAAATAACAATCTATAGCAAACTTGAAAGTAAAACGTATAATACCTATACTTTTGCAAATAGTTAAAGTAGTACATTCGAGTACCCAGAATTTGCCTTTAAAATAATTAAATTTAATCCCTTAACCCCTGTGTACAGTCATCACATCACATCCCATTCCCAAGCTAGTGAATTGTTAGGAAAGTATATGTCGCATGCAAAATCATATTATTAGAGAAATAATATCAAAATGTTTTCTTATAGCAGAGTTTATAATAAATGCTGTATTGTGCCTCTGTCGGAGGACAAAAGCGACAACGGTGTAATGTGTGTCGTACATGTCCGCTCTCCCGCGAGTGTGCGACCCGCTTTGGTGGCAGCGCACAGGGATGCGGAGGTGAAGTCGGTCCGTGAACCAATTTCACCATCGTCCCCCTCTCACTCACAGATACAGTCACTTACACGATTCATTCATCCGTGTCGCCGCCCCTAATGCTGATCACTAGATCAAACTAAATTGTTCATTAGTGTGCCAAGAATTAAAAAAAAAACGGATACATTAGTATTTAGTGACCCCACAGCGAGATCCGCAGATTCAGGCGAGGGTCAGCATTTTTAACCAAATCCTGTAACTTTTTTAAAATTTCTATTGGAGACATACATATAGTTCAATATTTTTATTACAATTCAACTGAGTGATAGTGTTGTGTATAGTTACATTATTATTGTAATTTTTTTTTTCTAAACAAAATTCAAATCATTAAACAAATTGTCAATACTAAAGGTCTGTAAGATGTTAGCAGCGTTTCCTCTTTGGATGACAAGGCTCACCTGCTGGATAAAATAATTTTTTTTTTTTTTTTTTTAAACTTCTCTATTTTATTCCCCTATCCCTTTGTTGGGATATCCAAATGTTTTGTGTCGATTTTCTTTTATTGTCACGAACGGTTTGTGACCACTGTCACAATTCCATTAAATGGATAAAATAATAATATATATATATATTATTACATATATAAGTACATATATATATATATATATATATATAGGTACTTATAGTATGCAATGAGTTCTGTAGTTGGATAGTGTAAAAATGTACGTGATATTTTGGTGCATACTCGGTGACATAGCGTTCTGATTTAACTCTGTTATCTATCATATTATGAATGTTATGCATGAATGAAACCACTGGCAAATAATAACCAAGGATCACTTATTTAATTTTCTCATAAGTCAGATAATGAAAAAATATTTTGGGATATTAGGTATAGTTTAGTTTAGTTACATGTATTTTTTTCAATTCAAATTATTCCTTAGATACCTACTTAATAAAAATATTCAGGTAATATAAAGTCAATCTTGCCAATGATATCCAGTCCTAAAGTGAAGAAGTAATTTACTACAAACAGAATATGCAATCATGTCTAAAGTGACAATTTACCCTACTCTTCAAAATGAAAAAGTTCTTTTGACTGTTATTTTACATATATTTTGGTACGTAGGTAGGTTGTCAACACTAAGGCCCACTTGCACCAACACAAATTTAATATATAAACCAGTTTAACTCGTTAAGCTAGCACCCGTTGACTGTGGGAACCGGTTTAAATATGGTTTAAATCCATAACTCGCTACTTAACTTTAAACTCGTGTTGGTGCAAGTGGGCCTTAGTTTAACATTTCAATTCAATACTCCTCTTTAGTAAACATCTGGCTAAAATAAATATTTCCACGTGCACACACTTAACCATTGTTATGTACCTAGCATTGAGCTAACTTATCTTATAAAGTCTTAAACGGAGTTAGGACCGGTCGCAGGTAACGCGTTGATCTCCTTCTGTAGTCGGATCTGTTCGTTGATGGTGCGCCAAGCGTCGTCCTTCTCCTTCTTCGTGATTGGTCGCTTCTTTTGTTTCGCCACATTAATCTTCTTATATACATCCAAGCACTCGGCGTCCACCTGTTGCAGCTGCTTGCGGAGGCTGGAGCGAGTCATCTCCTGCTTGCAGAGCCCGATGAGGTGGCGCATGTTCCGGCAGTTCTCCTTCCGCACCACCGTCAGCTCCGCCTGCGCCTTTTTAATTTCGGCGAGGATCTCATCGTCGGCCGGACTGGTCAGTGGAGGCAGGTCGTCCGGTTCCAGGATGCCCTGCTCCACGAGCTCCTTCCTCAGGCACTTCTCGAGCGTGAGAGAGTTGCGGTAGGAGTTCTTGGTGGCCGACCACGGCTTCACCTTTATGTCGGGCACCTCGTACGGCAGAGCGTTCTCCTCCATCAGCGCGGACACGAGACGCTGCGTCAACGCGCCCGTAATCGTGCTCTCGCCCGTCTTCTCGCTCTTCTTGCGAGACGAGTCTGGGGACACGCCTGACTTCTTGCCGATGTTCTGGTCGTCAGAAGTGTGTTCGTCGGCCCACACCTCCGAGTAGTGGCGGCCGAGCGGCGGAATAGGCGGCAGCGACGTGTTGCTGCTGGTGGCTAGCAACGACTCCAGAAACTTTACGTCGTCCAACGTCACCGCGGCCGCGTACGGCTCTACTGATGACCAAAATTTGTAAGGAATGTTGTTCTTGGGCAGAGCGAACTGCGACATCTCCAGCTTCACAGAGTTGTCGGCGCCGATGAGGTTGTCGTTGGAGAATGTGCTGTGCGAGGCGGTCGACTGTGAATTCTGAAAGCTTTTGAACTTGGGCACCTTCGGGTTTGACATTCTCGTGTGATCCTTGGGCTTGATCGTCCGGTCATCTTGGAATTTCCGTTTGACGGGGTACTGCAGCCGCTTGCCTGCAGCCTTGCCACGTTTCTCACGCTTGGATTCGATCACATCGATTCCGTCCATTTCGGACTGAAAGCGGCGCACGCGCAGTGCGGCGTCGCACAGGAGATGTTCCAGCTCCGACTGAAGCGCGTCCAGCTCATCCATGGCGATCGGCTCGTCCGTGGAGCGCGCCGCTACCGCCGCATAGCGCGGCAGGACCGTGGCCGTGTCTGATACACGCGTGAATGGGATTGTAGCTGCCGAAAGGCCGACGTCGGGGCGGAGTTTCCCCAGCGATGCGGCGCCGGGCGGACGTGTCGGCTTACCGTGCCCGTGCGCTGCCGGGCTAGACGGCTTGCCGCCCTCTAACGGCATCGCTGCCTTGCTGGCCACTCGCGTCTTGCTGCTGTGGTGCATACGCTTTCCCATCATTTTGAAGCCAACTTCTCCAACACAACGGCGGCACGCAGTTCAAATTTCCCGCGCTCTTCGCATCTGCATCAGAAGTTTACACACACACACTCACAAAACAACACCCAAGTTCACCCATACGCGCGCCTGCGCAGTGCGTGCGAGATCAAGTCAGCTGATTTCAACGCTTCGGTGTTTGCTAACGTATAACGTGCAGCAATAATCTTCTACAAAGGGCCTACTCTTGACGGTCAAGAATCAAAAAAGACGAAACTAATGATTATTGGAAAGCTTCACTTTATCACCACAAAACAAAACTTGATGACAGAAATACAAAATGGCGTTTATTATTTTTAATGCGTCATACCAAACTAGAAGTTGAATACTAGTTAGATTTTGTCTATGACATTCATTTGGTTTGGAGACAGACACCTTGTAAAATTGTTGCCGCTCGTAGATGTTTTACTCTGCTGCGCAGAAGTCGAATTTTAGGTCGGATGGTGAATTTTACTTGAACCATGGACGAAAAATATTTTCATCCATGCTTGAACGATAAAGTTGTGGGGCAAGTTGGCAAAAGCGTTTGCAATCGGTTTTACCAAAACGCTGGCCAACGTGTAGACGGGGGCGATTGCCGCTTTGGTGTGCTTGGGTACGAACCACAGAGCACGAAATTACCCCCGCCCGCGCCCCCTCCTAGATGCGCCCTAAGCAATAATATTTGAAACCCAATAACTGGACGCAGTGCTACTAGCGTTTCGTATGTGTGTGTGTGTGTTAGTATCGACACTACACACAAAGAGGAGCAAGCTTGGCACACGCACAAAACAAATGCACACGCACAACACACATATGAAAGTCATAGGCCACGCCTACAGGCTTCAACGCCGTTGCAGGGAAATCGCGCTCAGGGCACCTCTAGGAGGGCGCGCGGGCGGGGGGCGTTCCGTGCTCTGTGGTACGAACGAACGAGGTGATAGTATTTTTTTAGACCTAGTATTTATGCCGTTAATACGTACAGAAAGGTACTGTGGTGGCTAGATATATGTAGTCCTGCGATGAAGGACTCATAGACAGAAGTGCCATAATTATTTTAAAGACGATTTTTTACTACCACGTCTCAACTTATGGCCCTTTTACACGTGTTTAGCACTCGCGCGAGTACTTGCGCTTAGTACTAAAATCGACATGTGTAAACAGTCGATTTAGTACTAAAGCAAGTAAATTTGCGAGTAAAATTGCGAGTAGATTGAATAGGAAGCCGTTCTATTTACTAAACGCGAGTGGGTTCCCTCACCACTCTTGCTACTCACTCTCCGCATCACTCGGCCCGTGTAAACGACCTGCTTAGTGTTTAGTAGTAGAGCGGCGAGTATCTACTAAACTCGTTCGTTTATAGTGGGGAATGGGGATGTTAATGCGACCCACCTTGCAAATCTTCAACAAAGGATGCCACTTGGCACAGGTGTACCTAGGGGTGTTCTGAGCTGATTTAGCCCTGGAGCCACGAGGAGGTGCAGGGGGGCAGGGGAGGGGGGGGGGGGAGGGGTAAAAAGCATCCGCCATCCCTCACTCCGAGCTTGATATCTGCACACATTAAGCAACTTGACCAAGTTTGGTAGCGTTTTCGTGTAATTCGAGGACGGGGAATCACTTTGTGGAACAAAATTTGCACTCATTATTATAACAAAATTGAGTTCTAAGCAAAAATAAAAAAAAATAGTTTTAATTTTTTTTTAAATCTTAGCTCACGGCTATACTATAATGTATATTGTTTTAGTAAAAAAATATTTTTGAATAGCCCTGTTATTCTAGAGTATGCAGGTATAAACTTTATTACTATACTTAACTTATAAATGCGTAGAAATTTTTTTTCTGTCGCGCGGCGGTACTGCGCATTAAGAGCGGTACTAGCAGCTGTATTAGTTGTATATGACTTTAAGTACTACTGTACTACTTCGTATAGCTGTGAGCTAAGATTAAAAAAAAAATTAAAATATTTTTTAAAATTTTTGCTTAGAACTCCATTCTTTTATATGGACGAGTGCAAATTTTGTTCCACAAAGTGATTCCCCGTCCTCGAATTATACGAAAACGCCACCAAACTTGATCAAGTTGCTTAATGTATGCAGATATCAAGGTCGGAGTGAGGGGCGGCGGATGCATTTTTACCCCCCCTCCCCTGCCCCCCTGCACGGTGGCTCCTCATGGCTCCAGGGCTAAATCAGCTCAGAACACCCCTAGGTACACCTGTGCTAAGCGGCATCCTTTGTTGGAGATTTGCAAGGTTCCCATGAAAATTTTGCATTAACATCCCCACTATTTACATGCGTATAAACATGTATACAGTCACTATGCGTTTAGTAGTTTAGTTGTTTAGTACTAAACACAAGTACTCGCGCGAGAGATAAACCCGTGTAACAGGGCCATTAGGTTGCCGAATTGAAAAATATCGCTTAATAAATTGGAAAACACGAACTATATACATAGCCGTTTCGTTCAGAGCGGTGGTATCAACCCGGCCGGGATAAACCCTACCACCTAGTAAGGTATGAAGAGAAGGGACCTACAGTTTAATGTGGAATCGGAACCACGGTCAGCCTCCAACGGTCGAGTGGTCACCCATCCAAGTACTGACCGCGTCCAGGGTTGCTTAACAACAGTCGACCGACTGTATCACTGAGCTACCGAAGCTGACCATAATATCATAGTAAAAGAAGACGAGTAAGATAACTGGAGCCCATTTTTAAAATAACTACCTACGCTGCGCCGAGCCACCAGGGATGTCACAACTCGCAACACTAACACAATTGACAGGCAGTGAGCCCATCATGGTGGAAATGCAATTCTTTAAAATTATTATGTACATTTATGTATTTTTTATTTATAGACCAAGAGCCAGCTCCCAAAATTTTACTCTAACAGAATGTAATATGAGTTGTCATAGATTTATTATATACTGGCGTTAAGGTATATTTTCGAAAGCTGTATTTTCGATAGACAGTGAACGATGTTATTTTATAGATATCAATAAATAGTGGTGAAAAAAAAAACCTGCGAAGTTTTTTTTTTATTGAAACTGACACGGCTGGCTACACATCAGCTACATACAACATCCGTGATGTCAACCCATAACACCGGGTGAACTAGGTGCCAGGTGCCATGTCATCTTCCCTCCATTTCATGTCGGCTACACTAAACTGGACGGAAAACACGAATTATTTACATAGCCGTTTCGACCGACGACGTTTCATTCAGCGCGGTGGTACCTTTCAGGGTAAGTTTCTTGCTAGACCACTCAATAAACATATCCGAAAATTAAAACTATTAGAGTGTACTGAAATCATGGTTTATTCTATTCCTTCAAAATAAGACAACAATATTTAAGCAAGAAAGCAAGAAAACTTCGCTAGCAGTCATGAAAGTGTCCGCGGTAGGAGCTGTAGCCATTTATAGAAGACAAAACCGCGCGAAATTGCGTTGTGCTTGTGCGTGATATCTCTAACTAACAAGTCTGAACAAGTCGGCAACCGCGGGCCCGCGCACGGCGCAGCCTTCGCGTGCGCCGCGCGGCCGCGCCCGATGCCGGGGTTCGCGAATGGTTTTTTTCAGCTAGTATAATGCGCGGGGCGGATCTTGGCGTGTCGCCGCCGCAGCGGTTCGTCGGTGTTCTCCCTCGCACCCGCACCGTACTTGTATAGTTTATTCGCGTGGCGGGTCGCCCGCTGCGGCGACGACACGCCGAGATCCGTCCCGGGCACTATACCTACCTATTAATAACTAATTAAATACTAATAGGTACTTTGCTCTGACGTTACCGAGCCAGGTCTCAAGTCAATTCCTTCGCTTAGTACCTACTCGTATTAATAACTTACATAATTTAACTACATACTTTAATAATATTTTTTATGTTACTTACCTTTCGATGGGAGCAGGTAATGAGAATAATGTTAACTCGCGGTTTGAGCCTGATCTATTCATGCAGCCATACACACTGCAGAAACGCGGAGCCATTATGTTAGTGCAATAAAATAAAATTCGAATAATAATACTTTCTATCGGGAAGCGGCAGGCGGCAGGCAGCGGCCGTCACGTGGTGTGCGTCACCGAGCGCGGGGGCGGGGCGACCATCACTGACTACGCGCGAGAGACAGTGAGAATGCATGTAGTGGTTGTGTACAGACAGCGTGCGCAGGCGCGCGCTTGTGTGAGTGCGAAATCGGCGCGTTTGTATGAAGACGGCTAACTTGTGTGGTTTAACTATGATAATATTTATAAGGTGTCAGACAGCGTGTATGTGTGCACTATACGCCTCTCCAATTTTTCTCTAGTCCTCCCGGTCTTCAGCGGTACGGAACCACCGCTTTCCGGTTAAGTATAACGTATAGAGTTTAATAGTTAATTTAATTAAAATTATTTATAAAAATTTAATTTAAATTAAATTTTAATTAAAATTATTTATAAAAATTTAATTTAAATTAAATTAATTATTTTATTGGAGGGATAAAAAAAATTTTAAAATATGCGTGATTTACGTTAAAATGGCGGCCGTTTAAATTTGAAAAAAAAAATATGCTCCATAAGATACCTACGTGAACATGCGCCGTTGAATAAAGTGACCGAGCTCTACAGTTCTTCCATAGATTATTGACTTTTGCTTGGCTTTAAGAAAAAAATACACACACATGAAAGAACATATCTGCCTCCTATTTTGGAACTTTATACTAATTAAATTAAATACATAGTCAGTAATCACATGGATTATTATATAAATATTCGGAAAAAAATATGATTTAGACTTAGGACGTTCTATAGGATGTTTTCAGTCTATAGGATGTTCAGAGGGTTCATTCCGCCGGTTGCTTGTCCAGTAACCGAGTGGGTGGATACGGGTTGCGGCCCCGGACACCTCCAGCTACTATTGTCACACTCCCAGTACCTATCCGTGACAATAGCATCCTTTCTTCCTTTTATCCACACCTAGTCCGCTACTATCCCGTCTCATTTCCACTTCCCTTACCTGCCCCTTTTACGCCAATCCAAGGTTGCCGTGCCGAAGGATGCGTGGCTAGAGGCGAGTCTAGTCTCGAGCGTGCCAAATAAAATCCTGGGGTTTGGCGCCCCCAGGCTCTAATATAGCCTTACCCTGGCAAGCGGGGCTCTGCTAGGGTCGACAGTTTACTTCCCTAGCTACTCGTGGGACGAAAAATGGAAGTAAACATCTTAAATCCAAAAAATGACGGCGATGCAGCTCGCCACTCGTCACGTCGCGTTTCACGAGGGGGCGGAAAGTGGGCAACGGAAAGCCGCTTTGCCACATTGAATGTTTGTGGAGGAATGAAAGATAAGGAGGATGAAGTGTATGAGATGATGAATGCGAGGCAGATTGATGTGCTGGCTGTGAGCGAGACCAAGAGGAAGGGGATGGACAGGTCCACGCACGATACTTTTACAGCCCTGTGGTCTGGTGTACCACAGAATGAAAGGGCTTGCCAAGGTGTAGGAGTTGTCCTCTCTGAACGAATGGCTCAATGCATGATTGATTACGAGTGTGTGAGCCCAAGACTCCTGTGGGTCCGACTGAAGGTGGGTTTGGTCCGCTTGTACGTATTGGTGGTGTATGCCCCGGACATGTCCAAGCCCTTCAAGGACCGCGAGGAGTTCTGGGAGAGTGTGAGAGAAATACTTAATGCATGTGAGGGGAATGAGAGAGTGTTATTGATGGGAGACTTTAATGGATGGGTTGGCGTGAAAAGGGATGGCTATGAGTCTGTACTTGGAAAGTTTGGTGACGAAAGAAAAAACGAGAATGGTGTTAGTTTGCTCGAGGTGTGCCTGGAAAAGAATCTTTTTGTGACAAACACTATGTTTGACCACAAAAAGATTCATATGTATACTTGGCAGAGACAGGAAGAAAGAAGTATGATAGATTTTGTGATAGTTGACGAAAGATTAAGAGGCAATGTTGTAGACACAAGGGTTCATCGTGGAGCCAATGTTGGGACAGACCACTTCCTGGTGGTATGCCGAATCAGGGGTCTGTTCAAGCGTTGGCGACACCGAAACCATGTGGAAACAACGGCGCTAGAAAGAATAAAAGTAGAAAGATTACAGGATACGGATGTTGAAGGTGAATATCACAAAAAATTGAGCGAAAGGTTGAGTGAAGATTTCTGTAGAAACGTTGAGTATGAAATGGAATATGTATGGGAGAAAATGAAAAGTGGAATGATCGAGACAGCTACTGAGATATGTGGCGTCGCAAAGAGAAAGAATGGAAGGAAATCCAATAAATCTTGGTGGAATGATGATGTAAAACGTGTAGTGGATGAGAAGAAGAAAGCATGGCTTGATCTGTTAGCGAGTAAGGCTGACAGAAGAGTGAACGCAGGAAATAATGTAGTAGAGGTACGAAAACAAAGGTATGTTGAGGCTAAAATGAAAGTGAAAGAATGTGTTGAAAGAAGTAAAAGCAAAGAGAAAGAAAAGAATGACAGGAGATTCTCTGACAACTTCCGGACTAATATAAAACTGTTTTGGAAAATGGTAAAAACAGTCCGGAAGAAATCAGAGACATGTAAAATAACGGATATCAGGGACAATGAGGGATGTGTATTAAAGGATGAAAAGAAAATTTTAGAACGATGGAAGGATTATTTTGAAAGACTTTTTGAACCTGAAGGTGTGGAGACACAGCCTGAAGCTGGAGCTGTCAGCGACACGCCTAGTATGGATGATGATAGCGAGATTAGTGTGGATGAGATTCAGAAAGCATTGAAAGGCATGAAATTAGGTAAAGCAGCGGGATATGATAGAGTGTCGGTCGAAATGCTGAGGGGCGGTGGTTGGGTGGTTGCAGACCTGTTGCACCGGCTCTTTAATATGTGCTGGCGACACGGCCGAGTACCAGATGATTGGTGCAAAGCTGTGATCGTCCCGCTGTATAAAGGAAAAGGTTCGCAGCAGGAATGCAAAAACTACCGGGGCATAAGCCTTCTCAGCATTGTCGGCAAACTGTACGCAAAAGTACTGATTGAAAGGGTGTTGAAAATTACGGAAGAAAAAATCTGGGATGTACAAGCGGGATTTAGGAAGGGTATGGGATGCACGGATCAGGTCTTTTCCCTACGGTGCATAGCCGAAAAATATCTGGCGAAAAACCAGAAGGTCTTTTGCGCGTTCGTAGATCTGGAGAAGGCCTATGACAAAGTGATGAGGAATGAGTTGTGGGCAGTGTTGTCCGAGTATGGAGTGGACAGTCACTTGGTGCAAGCGCTGAAATCTATCTATGAGGGTTCTAGGGCTTGCGTCAGGATAAGCGGGGCATACACCGACTGGTTTGACATCTCTAGAGGGGTCAGACAGGGGTGTGTGGCGTCACCCTGGCTGTTCAATCTATTCATGGACAGCTGCTTGGCTGATCTGAAAGAATATGATTGTGGATTAAGAATGGATGAGTTAGTTGTGAAATGCCTCTTGTACGCCGACGATCAAGTGATACTTGCATCGTCGGTGGGCGAGTTGCAGGACATGGTAACTGTTAAGGTTGAAGCATTTAAAAGGAAGGGAATGAAAGTGAATGTAAACAAGACGAAAGTTATGGTACTGGAGAGGAATGAAATAGTGTCCGAATGCGATGTCAGGATTGGGAATGAGAGACTGGAGCAAGTGAACGAATTCGTATATCTGGGGAATATGTTCACGCGTGATGGAAAATGTGAAGGAGATGTAGAAAAGAGAGTGAAAGCCGGCAACCAAGTGAATGGGGCGTTGCACGCTATTATGAGCAACCAAAGCATGTCAACTAGGGCACGTTTGGCTGTCCATGGTGGAGTGCTGGCCCCTACACTTATGTACGGGAGTGAAAGTTGGGCATGGCAGACGAAGCATGAAAGCAGGATTAATGCTGTGGAAATGCGCGCGTTGAGGAGTATGTGCGGAGTTACAATGAAAGATAGATTGAGAAATAGTGTAGTGCGAGAGCGCTGTGGGTTGAAAGAAGATATAGTGACAAGGATTGAGAAAGGGATGCTTCGGTGGTTCGGTCATGTTGGAAGAATGGATGATAGGAGACTAACGAAAGAAATTTATGAAGCAAATGTGAGTGGAAGAGTCGGGAAGGGTCGCCCTAGACGCACGTACCTGGACCAGATCGGGCATGTGCTCAAAAAGGGGCAAGTGCTTAGTACCCGTAACCGACGAGCATGCATGAAGAACATTATGGGAGTGGAAGAGGCGGCAGAGGTGTGTCAGGATCGTGGCACGTGGAGATCCGTTGTCTCTGCCTACCCCACCGGGAAACAGGCGTGACGCTATGTATGTATGTATGTATAATTGTCTATGCGATAATAAATTTTGTTCAAATAATCAATGCCTGATGTGTTAGCGACAATTTAATAATAGTATCTGGCAGCACATGAGCATTGAGCGGTGTGAACAACGGCGTGAAGTTCTGTTCGGAAAGAAAATGGTGGCGGTCGATTTCAAGCAACTCAACTGAAGCTAGCGTTCGAGTACTTGCTGCTGTCAAAATATTCTGTGCCTGATCTCACACAATACGAATGAAAACAAACAGAGAGCGGGAGCGGACGGCTGTGCTGGCAAACTGCCGGCTACGGTGGCAGGCACGATTGAAGCATGGAGCCATGGGTTTTGCGTAATGTCTTCGTTGCAATAAGATAGCTGAGGTCGGTGAGTTGGTTGCGATGGGCCCGAGTGGCTTGGTATGTCCCTTATGCTGCGGAGAGGAGTTCCCCTGCCGTGCTTCGCTTCGACAGCACATCGTCGAGGCGTCGCACAACCTGCGCTGCCCGGCGTGTCAGCGAGCCGTGCCGTCTTTGTCCGAGCTCGTCCAACACCTTGACACGGAGCAATGCTCTGACCTTTCTCGTATGACGGACGAGGTAAACGAGGCTCCAGCTCTTGAGCAAGCTGGTAATTATAAAATAATACAAAAGTTATAAATTTGTAGAATTTTTCTCACGAGAAGTAAGATTCTCAAACAAATACATATCCGTTTAGATAACCCTAAACACAGGTTTTTATTTGTCACGCAACGTGCCCATGCAACGATTTTTACTTGTCACCCAGAGCGCTCATACAAACCTGCGGATGTGAAATTGCACGAAGCTATGCGACAGAAATTTCCATTGCTTTCATATAAATACCCATTCTTGGGGTTAGAATGTGATAAATAGTGACTAGCGACCATTTTTTGAACAACTACTCGAGTTCGTATTTTTTCGTCTGATTGATATCGGTTTTATATTATATTTTGTTTATACTTACCACTTTAAGACATACTTAACCCTTTCGTCGCCGGGACCGCTAGGGCCCAGTCATGCGCCCAGGCCAAGGCTTTACGAAACTTCCACCGTACTACTACTACAATTAAACCTATTTTTGAAAGCACTTTTCGAAATCACATATGTGTGCGCCTGGCCTCACAAAATGACTATAGGTGCATACAAATATGTGCCACTGGCGCCGAAAGGGTTAATGTAATTTTTTTTCAGTTATGCAGTATTTATCTTATGGTAAGATAGTTTACATTTGTCAACGTCCGTGGGTTCAGGATCAGGGTTCGTGAACTGCGACGATCCGGGGGACATCCGACAAGTCGGTTGTGACTAAAGAAAATTTTAGCGATGAGAGGGTACTTCAGCAGAAGCAGGTGGGTTAAACGCCGTCGCAGTTCGTTAGTCCTGACGATGTCTCTGGAGTGAGAGACGAAACGTCGACACAAACATTCGTAAAAGAAGAGCACCTGACTGACTGAGAATATTAAATATATAGAACTGCCAAGCGACACGTACCATACAAGAGCTATGTCAAATACATAACTACTGATGAATGTCGGCTCGCAGACAGATTGGAGTAATAAAAAAATCCGTTAAGTACGAGTTTTACTCGCACACGGAAGTTTCCGTATCTATCCGCTATCAATAATATCCGCCTATCTTTTGTCTTTCAGCAATGCAATGTATGAAAGCCTGTGGCGCCATCTATTATTCAGTAGCGTGACTAATCGATTTTATTGCACGTTTATTGTATGGGAGCCCTCCTTAATTTTTAACATTGTCCTTAACTTTTTTACTTTTCTTAATTTTTATTATTTGTTACTTTAGCGGCCATAATAACACATTCTGTGAAAATTTGAACGGGCTACCTATTACGGTTCAAGAGATACAGCCCTCGGACAGACAGACGGACAGACAGACGGCGGAGGCTTAGTAATAGGCTTCCGTACAGGATACGGAAACCTAAAAACAAAAACAGTTTTAAATATTGCTTATCAAAAATTATGTACATGCTACCGTACTAGGCGGATCTGCACTGCAGCCGAGCGGTGCGTCACGGTGAATCAAAATATTCTTTGTGAGAAATTGTATGAAGTGAACCGCACGGCGTGGCGGTGCCGCCGTGCGGCGCGGCCAAACCACCAACATCAAATATGAACAATGTTGTGCCGCGCACTAGCGTTACAGCATCGTATACTCGCAATCTGTTTCTAAATAATTAATTTCCAAATAATACTAATGATGCCTCATAAATACTTATTCCAACAGATGAAATGGCGCACATACCAATGGCGTTAGTCGACGACAAGCATGAATTGAAGAGCTTATTGAAAATAGAATCGACCCAGGTGCAAGGTCGACCGAATCAGTTAGCCTCTACGACGGAGGAGCTTAACTCACTGAACACTATCGAGGGCAGTGAGAGCCATCTATTGATAGTCGGCGGTGAATCCACAAGTCTACTAGCTAACCAGAACATAATTACCACTCAGAACGAAGATGGAACTATATCCTTTACACCTGTCGAACCTGGTATTAATTTTGTATTATTTTCATTAGATTATTTATTATTTATGTATGACTTATTTAGAGTACATTTTATTTAAATTTGCATATGTTGCTTTAATGTTTGTGAACACTTTGCATAGATACTTTTGTTATCGATTTACGACAGCTACTAACTTCTAAACTAGGAGCCAATCAGAAAGAGAAACTGTTAAATTTTTGTGTTCTCACATTTTTTTTAGTCAATTAACTGTTGGTGTTAAAGCATATTTTGTGAAGTTAGTAATTGGTGTACATGGGCTATTTCAACACGACTTACGAGTGTAATGGTTTGTGGTGCAGAAGAGTTGGAGTGCGCGGAGGAAGAGAGGCTGTCTCCGGGCGAGGAGGAGCTGGAGGGTGAGGTCTACAGCTGCAACACCTGCGGAGTGTCCTTCACCTCTGTGCTTCAGCACATTCAGAGGTACCACAGCGAGCAGGACGTTGTCGTCGAGGTAACTCCATGTTTTTCTTGTATTTTTCCTGTGTTTTTCACAGAACACGTGAAGGCAAACTGCAATGGCCGCCTTCACAATCTCGGATTACGTCTTTTCCAACAGTTATTTGTCAGTTAAAGTGACATTTCTCATACATTTGAAAGGAGTTAACTGCCAACTAACCCCCCCTCTCCCCCAAATATTATTAGTCGGGTTGTAGTACTAATTGAGTATATATCAGGATATTATTAACTAAACCTTAAATACATTATCACTACATTTGTTAACCTATTAGTTTACTTTCGAAATTGGCACACATCGCAATAGACCATTTTGTTAGTGTCAAAATAAATGCACAATAATGGTGCATGAACGCAGGTAGCAGGAGCTGAGGGGGAGGCGCCAGAGGAGGTGCAGGTGGCAGTGGGCGGCGGCAAGCGCGTCATCACCTCCACCGGGGACATTGTGGAGACTCACACGCATGTCAACAGCCAGAGAGGTAACTAAGATCAGCGGCAATAGGTCTAATTGCTTTACAGAGAGTTTCAAAAGCAAGCAAAAATTTTTTTCTTCACTGTTGTTTTGCTGACTTCTGATTTTTTTTTTTAATTCATTATTTTTGGAAAAATTTCTTGTGACACATGGATAGATTTTTGTTAAGAACCTAAATCCTAAAATATATAAGTAATTAAGTAGTGGCCATATCTCCTCCTCCAACAATTGCCGATGGCTCGCTCTAGCACTGCCGAAGTAATTGTGGATGCTTGGTTTATCAGAGGGTGAGGTGCCATCGTACGTGATGGAGGAGGAGGTTGTGGACAAGTCCGGACGCGCCTACACGCGCCGCTTGGTCAAGATTGACAAGTTCTGGAATGATGACCAGTCCGTTGTAGGTGAGGCTTTCGCTTGTCGGACTATTGAAGTTTGACACGCGTGAAATTGTTTGAATATTAAAAAAATTGGTTGAAACACGTTCCCTGACAAATTAATATCTACCCCTTGGAGATAATTCAGAGGGGACAAATTTGGTAATTTACAAAATAAATTGTACTGGTCAAATTGAGAATTTGTGAAGTTTGCTAGTAATTATTTTCTAATCTAATATTAGACAGGGTGTTGTAACGGCTAGTACATTAATTTCGCCAGCGCAATCCTCATGTTTTCCCGAGACAAAAAAAGAAATTTTTTTTTTCTAAAGTGTTTAGTTTTCGAGATATTAATTTTTTAAGTTTATGTTTTCGTCAAGTGTAATTTGACATTGGGAAGGAGGGTGCTGGCGCGTGAACGGTCGGGTCGGAAACCTCACGCCGCACCGCCCCCGCGCATCTCCTCGCTGCGCGCACTCATCCCTGCTCGCTCACTCACCGCGCGCCTTTCATTCCCACATTCGTGCGGAACATTAGATCCCTTTTACACTAAATAAATCAATTAGTTTGTATGAAAACTGTAACTTTTTATTTGAAGAGAATTCAGAAAAAAATTATTTGACTTTTTTGTTTCTATTGATCCCAATAATCATTTTCTAAATTTTATTTAGTGGCGGTTACAACACCCTGTATAATAAGCTAAAGTATTCTTAGGGTGCATTATAGGTTTTTTTTTTGTTAATTTAACCATTTATTTCTTCCTTCGCGGAATAGTAAACTGAAATGACCAGGTCAAATGTTGATTACTTTCAGTCACATCAAGCAAGGTTAAAGAGACTTTAGAATTTGATGCAGAGGAGGGACACTCAGTGAGGATATTTAGCTGCCGGAGATGTAACATGAAGTCATCGGAGATAGAAGACCTACGTAGTCACAATTGTAAGCCAGCAGGTCTCTATAGAATATTTAGCTATACATATATATGTTCGTACCGTGTGGGGCCGGTACTTTAAAAGAATAGCCCCACTGCATCTCTCCCCGTGTATGTCGTAAAAGGCGACTAAGGGATATGACTCCCTTCTTATATTACTAGGTGGTAGGGTTTAACCCGCCCGGGTTGGTACCACCGCACTGAATGAAAGGTCGGTCGAAGCGGCTATGTAAATACTTTGTGTTTTCCGTCCAGTTCAGTGTAGCCGGCACGACCGAAGGGAAGCACTGACGTGGCACTAAGTTCACCCGGTGTTATGGGCAGACATCACGGATGTTGTAGGTTATGTAGCCAACCGTGTCAATTTCCATAAAAAAAATTAAAAAATACTTATACTACTCTATGAAATGATTCTGTAGCTGGGATTGAAGTGATTTCATTCTGGAATTTTATAATTTTCATATATTTTAAGTTTATAAAAAAAAAAAAAAATAATGAACGAAAATAAACAATGGTCAAATCTGAGTATATATATTTTTATTCTTAACCGATCTGGCGTCGGACTCCGCTCAACTTCCGAATCCGTCAAACGTCACAGTTTTTTCACAGACAAAATTATTATTTATTTCTTTATTATCACGTTTTCTATTCCTTTATACATATTCATATTAATTTATTATATTATCATTACCATTAGGCAAGGAAAAAAAAATGTTTTTAAAAAAATAATTATGCACACCTTTAGCAAATCTAGCATGGTTGTAAATGTTACAAAACAAAGGTGTGTTTTGATTCCAAATTGTGAGTTGAACATTGCACTTCACATATATAGAGGTTAAGTTTTATTTTCGATTTCACACACTCACGAATGGATAAAACCAAGTCTCGAAAACAACTGAAGAGTCCGTACATTTTTTTCTCAAGGCTGGCGCCAAAGTTAATCAGATCAAGTAGAGTATATCTTCACCTTAATTTAGAAGTATAATATAGAAGAATAACATTATAGAAGTATAATATTCAAAGTGCGTGATATCAATGCCGAAAGTCAGACGCTCTGCCGTTCCAAAGTTGGAACGCAACATTTCGGTCATCTAGCCATTCCAATTTTGAAATGGCGACACGTGAGCCTTATTCTCATACTTTTTCAATATTTACAGGTGTATACCAATGCTCGCAATGTCCAGTTACATACACAAATCCAAAGTCTCTTTGCGCTCATATGAAGGTGCACAAGATAGGGACAACCAAATTAACTGCGCAGCTCGATGTGTTTGGTAAGCGTATTGCTGCTTATCAACAATTTTTATCAAAAATTTGCAAAGAGGATTGAAAGCATGACCATTTTAGATGAAGACCATTTATGTAACACATTATGTTCGTGTTACAGAAACGAAAACGGAAACGGAGTTAATGTCATTCAAATGTTTGGTGTGTGACACCGTGTTCCCATCCAACAAGTCCCTACGATTGCACAGACGCATGCACGAACCTGTCAAGTGAGTATTAATTTTTACATTGTGGCGGTTTTACAAACGGCTAGGTGCTGGGTGCAGACACTACAATGGACTGCTTATGGTTCCACCCAGCGCAGAGAACTCGCATCCAGAACCCACTGAACGGAGGTAGTGTGTCATCCACAGGATACAAGGAACAGTGCTGACCTCGCGATTTATTTATCTGTATAATGTGCCAGAATACGTCGAAGGAAACAGTCATGTTGGAGACATGTGACAAGGTTGCAGAGGGAGTGAGAACAAAGGAATTGTTTTTTTTTTCATTCAATTCTGGACTTAGTATCAGCAGAAAACGCAGAAGAGCAAGCAAGCCCCTTGCCCCTTATTAGGTGGTAGGCTCAAATTGTAGCCGACTGGGTTGGTACCACCCCACTGAATGTAAGATGGCCGCATAGCAGCCTCCGCTGTGTTCTCCTCTAGACCAGTATAGCCAGCAATCCAGGGAAGTCTCCAGTATGGCACCTACCTTCTCGGAGGTGATATTGGCTGGTCGGATCATGCCCTTTGGCCCCTCCGACTCAGCCATCCATACCGGATTACATAAAAAAAAGGAGCATAACCGCTGAAGAAAATATAATTGGAGAGAAGCGTGCAGTACCGCAGCGAGTTATACAACAGCAAGTTGCTGGGCTAACTGACGATGCGTTGATGCTGCAGGTCCCGCCCGATGGAGGGTCCCGTGGAGTACAGCAGTGTGGAGCAGGGCACGGGCGAGGGCGACTCGGGCGACACGTACCACTGCGAGGTGTGCGACAAGTGGATCCACGTGGGCTACCGCGAGATCCACAACAACTACCACCACAGCAGCGTGCAGTACCACTGCGAGATATGCAACCGCAAGTTCCTCTCCCAGGACTACCTCATGATGCACATGAATGTGCATAGTACTGAGAAGGTGAGTTTTTTTTTATGGCATCTGACTCGGTTGGCTACATCACCTACAACATCCGTGATGTCAGCCCATAACACCGGGTGAACTAGGTGCCATGTCAGTGCTTCCCTTCGGTCGTGTCGGCTACACTGAACTGGACGGAAAACACAAACTATTTACATAGCCGCTTAGACCGACGTTTCATTCAGTGCGGTGGTACCAACCCGGGCGGGTTGAACCCTACCACCTAGTAAGGTAAGAAGGGTAGGGACCTACAGTTTTACGTGGAATCCGAAACACGATCAGCCTCCAACGGTCGAGCGGTCACCCATCCAAGTACTGACCGGCCCAGCGTTGCTTAACAATCAATAGCGACAGTCGACTGTCTGCACCACTGAGCTATCAAGGCTGACAAAAAGTGCACTGCCAATCTCTCAATACCTATCTAAACATTATTTGGGCTATTTTTGAGAAATATCTGTCATGCCAGCCGGCTTTGTTAAAAAGTACTTTTGCATTTTGCTTTGAACTTCTGATGTGTATACAATATGCATATAAGCAGGGAAATTTTTTAAATTAGTAATAATGTTTTTTATATTCAGACTAGTGTGGCGAAGTCTGACAAGGTGCTGCCTTACTCCTGCCTCTACTGCAAGCGGCAGTTCGCTCGGCCTCACGAGAAGGTCAAACACGAAAGGATACATACCGGTCAGTTATTTTAACATTTATGAAATAAGCCAATTGGTATATCGAGCATCATTTTAACTGTGTTGAGAATTGTGGTACTGTATCACTTTACTTCTGTGTTTATATCTAGAAATATATATAAGGTATTTCAAAATTAGTTCACAGAACCCCCCCTGGTTCTGTATCATATAGGGAGTAAAACCTATTTAAATTTTTTTGGACCTTGGGCTTTTTTTTTATGTAAAGATTTTTTTTATGTATTTAAATAAAAAAATAGGTGGTTGATTTTTATAGCCTAATCGATTCAGTTTCATAACAGTAACAAAAAAGTCTTCATGACCATTATGATTGATTTTTTTTACCAACTTACACGTGTTAGTGTACGTTGGTAAAAAAAATGAAATTCTTTCTATTCCATATTAATAAAACTAAAATTGTGGTTTTTCACAATTTCTGAAAGAAAGAGATCTACGTGTTGAAGGACTTTTTTCTTCCTGGCATGAAACTGAAATGATTAATAAAAATTTTTTTTTTACATTTTACACATTGATTTTATAGGGGGAGTCAGATGTACCGTCAGCGATGTTTTAAAGGTAACATGAAATTAGTCTTCAATTATGTCCTAAGATAGCGCCAGGAGTATCGAATTTGAATTAAATAATTATTATATTTTTAAATCTGCTAATTATAGAACGATGCTAAGTGGGAACAGCATAGTTAAATTTAAAGATTATTTTATATTAAGTAGAAATTTCGAAATAGTGTATTTTAAGGTTTTCATAATTTTTCCAATAAATATTTTCATGTTTTGTCAGTCAGTGAGCTTGGCGGATAAAATGTATAATTTCGTCGCTTCTGCATCATAGATGTCAGACCAAAGTTAAGTTGTCCTATTTGTCTATAGATGGCATGCCTATTTCTTATTATATTTTTAGTTGCCAAATACCCACCAACCAAACCTGCGTGCAATTCAAATACGTGCGTGCGGTTAGGATAAAGTGGAGATACCTTCTTTCAAATTATATTTTTTTATGTCACCACCTTTGAAAACGGAAACAAACACGATGGATTCCCAAAATAATTATTTTATAATAATATATTTTTATTGTTTTAATATATTAGATGGAAATTTGAAAAGCTAGAATAAATTCAACAAAATACCAGAACCCCTAAACATTATTTTTATTTATAGATTTCTTTTTGTGTTTTCTTTGTTTTTGACGTGAATTTGATGAAACGTCTTTAGCCTGCTGCGGAATGTATTTTACAAAAAGTTGCGTCACGAAAATGATTTGGTTTCATAAGGGGCACTATCACTTGAGGCACTGCCATAGGCCCCGCTTAGTGTCCCTTATGAAACCAAATCACGAAAATTATGTACTTTTGGCGACTTAGATCTCAAAAACTATAACAGTTACAGGAAGGTGAGGCATATCGTCTTAAAGGTAGTTCTTCCGACTTGCTAAGACGACATACCCGAGAGTCGCATATCAAGCCCTTCTATATATGGCACTTTGAAAAAAGGCTTCGAAAATCAATAAATGCTTATAACTCCTGAACTACTGGTCAGATCGACTTGCAATTTGTTTCTTTTCGTAGAAAAAAATTGCTCTTTTCGAAATAGTTGTTTTTTTTTCAAAATCGGTTCAGCAGTTTCAGAATAAAAAAGGAAAAAGTGTTTGAAAGAGGGCATATCTCGGAAACTACTGATCCACGACTACTCATCCGCTGGAGGAAATGATAGGCCTCGATAGGATTTATTTTTTCGAAAACTACTGCTCCCAAACTACTCGTGTGGTGGGACAAGCAAGGATAGGTATCGATGAGATCTTCATCAAATTCACGAATCTGCGGCCGTGTGTCCGACACAGCCCACTCGCTTTTTTTTATTGAAAGCGCGACATGTGACCCCGAGCCACCCAAAAGTTGTCTAACGACGCCGATGGACATTCGGTCGTATGTGGGGGTTGCGAATGCCATGCCGGCCCGACAGGTGCCTTTTCACGCCCCTCTTTAAGGGCCCGAGACTGTACTTGGGGGGAAATATATAGGCAGGAGAGCCTGCGTGTAGGGATGCAATCCTTTTTAACAAATTGCTGTTTTCAAACCATTTCCCTTTTAAAAGCTGATATTTGGCAGAGCCATCCCACAGGTGCGAGCAGTACTCCAAGCAAGACCTGATCTGCGATTTGTGCAAAAGGACTTTACGTCCATAAAAAAAAAAAAACGTGCACAAGAAAACTTGATTCTTTCTTGGTTGTTGTTTGTTTGCTTCTTACAGATTTTGAATGTAATATTTACTTGCTTTTATGACAAAGTGGTTCAAAAAAATTAACTTTAAAGGGAGGAATACGAAAATATGAAAAACTGGTCTCGTTTAAATAGTTAGTGAGAAATTATTATTTAGGTTGACCGCAAAATTAAGTTTGTTTGTAATATATTTATGTATCACAAAATTAATCTTGAGATGAACTTAATTTACATTGTGTGTGTGGCTTTGAAGTGGGATACCTAGCGCTCTCGCTTGCGCACACAGGTTTAGATGGAACGTTACACTTCTTCGTGCGTGCAGCCGGTGTTCATCAATTTATAAGACGTGACATCATCACGTCAAAAAAAGCCACCTCCATAGTTTTTAGCCGTTGCGGCAATTTATCGATCGACGCGCGACGTTCGCTTGTTTTGGAACACGCAAATGTTTGCGTGGAGCGTGCAGGCAAGCGATACGGGTTACTGCGCGTGGAAAAAGGATGACACAATATCGCTGCGATCTCTTGAGACGGTCGGTTCTGTATTCACGCGATACGCACACTACCATAATCGCGGTGTCTCGTTTTAGTAATAGTTGAAGTATGAAGTACGGAGTCCAGGCACCGAATTAAAAAAAGTTGAGTCCAGGCAATGACGTATCATGTATAGTCCAGGGCTATTTTTTCCATCTACGATGCTGCTGGTGGTGTTATACCAAAGAGATTAAAAGAGGGTGGGTTTAACAACGACAAGCTCTTTGGGGTTTAATGTATTTGTGTTATACTTTACAGAATATATAAGTCAATGATATTTTATGTATTATATTTATATAAAATAGTAGATTTTACCGACGAGGGCGAATAAAATAAAAAAATAAATAAAAAAAATAGTAAATCTGATTTAAATGCAAAATTGATAATAAACCATCGCTTCTCTTATATTCTCTATCTTTTTCTCCCTTCCTTCCTCGCCCATCTCTCACTCACCTCTCTCCCTGTCTTCTCTCCTCGATCCCGCCTTCCTCCCCTCCTTCCCCTCACCCTTCACGGACCCCCTCTTTGCCACCTTCCCTTTCGCCCATTCCCTCCCTCTCCCTACTTCCCTTCCTCCCCTCATGCCGCCCCTCCTTTCCATCACCCTCCCATTCCATTCCTCCCCTACTACCCCTCATCCTGTCCGCAAGCCCCTCTTACCCCGCCCCTTCCCCCTTCCAACCTCTCACTCGCTCGATCTCCATTCCTCCTCGTTCCCTCTACTACCTCCCTCCCCCACACCTACCCTCATTCACTAACCCTTCCTCCCTCCATACCTCTCCTCCTCTTCTTCTTTTTTTTATGGAAACTGACATGGTTGGATACATCACCTACAACATCCGTGATGTCGGACATGTCGTGCCGGCTATACTGAACTGGACGGAAAAAAACGAAAAAAATAACTATTTACATAGCCGTTTCGACATACGTTTTATTCAGTGCGGTGGTACCAACCCTAGTAAGGTAAGAAGGGAAGAGTGCTACAGTTTTACGTGGAATCCGAACCAAGGTCAGCCTCCAATGGTCGAGCGGTCACCCATCCAAGTGTTGACCGCGCCCAGGGTTGCCTGCACCACTGAGCTACCGAGGCTGACAAACGTACCTCCCACCCACTCCCCCTTCTTTTCTCTCCCCCTTCCTCTTCCTGACCATTATTTATTATTTCTTACCAAAAGCAGTAACTATTGAGTAATCTGTGCCAAAAGCCTAGATACAAAGACATTAACTTAATCTCTTTGCCTAGATATTAAATTTTCATATCCTTACCTTGAGAAATCATGGATTCCCCATACAAAAACGTTCACCCCTATTTCACCCCTTATTTTTAGGTTTCCGTATCCCTGTACGGAAGCCTATTACTAAGCCTCCGCAGTCTGTCTGTCCGTCCGTGCGTCTGTCTGTCCGAGGGCTGTATCTCTTGAACCGTAATAGGTAGCCCGTTGAAATTTTCACAGAATGTGTTACTATGGCGGATATAACAACAAATAAGCGGAGCTAGGTACAACCAAAGAGTTTGTAAACTCTTTGGACCGGAGTAAAACCGCAAACAGGAAATTACAATCTTACACGTTCAACGCCACATGAAAAATCCAGTATTTCCGTTTGGGCCACGGGGCTCACCGCTCACCGGTGAGCCTTTCCTTACTGAACCATTCAGGTCATGGGGGTCACCGGTGAGCCGCGTGAGAGGTCCTACGTAAACGCTTTCTACAAGCCACAGAGCGCAGCTACAAAGCCAATATGGAAGTGAGCCGCGTGGCCTTGTAGTCGAAGCGGACGGCGTGGTTTTCAAATCCAATAGAAACTTGTAGTTTTTTATTAAGTTTATTGTAACGATGCTAGGGCTGCTCTTAACGATAAGGTAGAAAATAATATTTTTATTAATAGAATTAATAAAACCAGAAAATAATAAGAAAATATTCGTCAAAATAAAAATGAACATAAAATTTTCTTCATTACCAAATAAGATGACATTATTTATTACGAAAATAATTTATGAAATTGAACAAAAGAAAATATTTATAAAATTTAAAACATCCTCAATTGTCGACGCAGCCGGACAGGGATTGATCGCTGCGTCCGCGGCGTGCGCGCAAGGGATGGGCCGCGGCGTGACCCCGCGGCCCCAGCCAACAGAAAATTACAAATCCTTCATAGGAGGCCACACGATCCACCCGTGAGCCTTTTGCTATATCTCGAAAATTTGACGTTAAAAGTCGCAAATTTTTATTTTCCTTACAAATTACCGCATTTTATAAACTTTGTGATGAAAATCTCAAGTTGATGAAAATTACGGATATAATGAGTTTTGCTTGGCCCGAACGGAAAATTACGCTAGGCCCACCGGTGGGTCGTATGGCGTTCAACGTTTAATTGTGGGCTGATTTTGAAAATTCTTTTTTTGTTTGGTAGGTCATACTTCAGAGGTGCTCCCATTTAAATTTTATCGAAATTGATTCAGCGGTTTATGAAAAATCAACAAAATACTATAGGTGTGTGGTTACCTTCAGCAAAACTTTTGTGATGTGGACTTTTTCAGCAATTTGCAGTTTGACACATGGCGAATAATTCTGTACCACTTCAACCGATTTCGATTATTCGATTTGGATTATTGTTTTTTATGTAATATTACTAAAAAAAATGAAATAAAAACTGTTTTAAAAAATATAAAACCGACTTAAAAAAAAAATAAACTAGAACTAAAAAGTATTAAACTTCGATCATAAAAAATATTAAGATTCCGCATGTCAGGGCGATTCGTGCCCCACCAAAAATACGTGCAATTCAAATATTACGTGCATCGCCCGCTCATTCTGCCATCGACCGCCAGCGCGAGAGCACTTGCTTCAGCGTCTTCAATATTACACAAATGCCGGCTTCAGGCCTCTGCGTAGTATACGAGAGCATCTGGCATTATATTTCAAGAGTGAAAATCCCTTCAAATACAATGTTTTATAAGAAAAAGTAAAAATTTTCACTTCATACATTTAATGTGTATGGATTAAGTGGAGATGGCTTCTTTAAAATTAAATTTTTTTACGTCACCACCTTTGAAAACGGTAACACTGGATTCCCAAAAGAATTCTTTTATAATATATATATTTTACTATATTAGATGGCAATTTGAAAAGCTACAATAAAATCAACAAAATACCAGAACCCTTACATGATTTTTATTTACAGATTTTTGCTTGTGTTTTCTTTGTGTTTTTTTTTTATTGAAAGCGCGACCTGTGGCGCCGAGGCACCCATGAGATGTCTAAGGACGCCCATGGACATTTGGTCGTATGCGGGGGTTGCGAATGCCATGCCGGCCCGACAGGTGCCTGTTCATGCCCCTCTTGAAGGACCCGAGACTGTACTTGGGAGGAAATATATAGAGAGGAGAACGTCCCAGAGTTTACCGGTTCTATAGAGGAAAAATCTGCAGAAGAGGTTGGTACGCATCCACGGTAAGTCCAGCGTGTGGGAATGCAATCCTTTTTAACAAATTCCTCTTTTCAAACAATTTCACTTTTAAAAGCTGATATTTGGCAGAGCCATCCCACAGGTGCAAGCAGTACTCCAAGCATGACCTGATCTGCGATTTGTGCAAAAGGACTTAGGTGCACAAGAAATTTACGTGTTTCTTTCTTGGTTGGTTCTTTTTTGATTCTTACAGATTTTGAATAACATATTTATTTGCTTTATGAAACGTATATGACAAAGTGGTTCAAAAAAGTTAACATCAAAGGGAGGAATACGAAAATATTAAAACTGTTCTCGTTTAAATAGTTAGTGAGAAATTATTATTTAGGTTGACTGCAAAATTAAGTTTGTTTGTAATATATTTATGTATCAAAAAGGTGATGAGTGGAGGTGAGAAATGTTTTTCTTATTATAACCAGTTTGGTGGTTCAAAAAAAATTATCAAGGTTAATTTATAAAAGATGCGTCACTACGCTCCGCATCTTCTATAAATTAACCGTAACCTAATAGGGACCATGTCGAGGCAGCCCGTGTCGTTTGTGCATACATGTCTATTCAAAATCAATGTTTTTGTAGTTAAAAAAAGTAAAGTTTTAATTTTGCATGAAAGATTAAAAATTAAAAGTTGTATGGAAACCTGTTTCTTCTTTTAAGTAAACTAAATAAACTACGCGTCCGGCAAAACATTATTTCACTAAAATTTATTTTTTAACTTCAGTCTACACAATAAGCTTACTAGCAATTTGCTAGCAAACTTCCCCACTTCAAAGCCACGCCCCCGTCGTATTTGTGCGGAACCCTCGGTTTGTGGGTTGGTCAACTTGGTCTGTGTTTTTAATGTTAGTAACATATTGGCTTTATTTCTAGTAGACACTTCACACTATTAAAGCAAAAATTTTGATATTCCTGTCATTATTGTCATTTTGAGAAAGAAAGACAGGAGATGAACGAATGATTTAATAATCTTAATTTAAGCACGTCTGTCAAATTTTAGGTGATTTTAGTTGCAAGTGATATAAGACACGTCTAAAGTCGACATAAATTGACAAATCCGTTTGAAATTTTTATAAAATAATTCACTCATCGTCCATAGGTTTTCTTTCACAAATAAATGTAAATCGTAAAACTGTAGGTCCCTTCCCTCCTAATCTTACTTGGTGGTAGGGTTTAACCCGCCCGGGTTGGTACCACCGCACTGAATGAAACGTCGGTTGAAACGGCTATGTAAATAGTTTGTGTTTTCCGACCAGTTCAGTGTAGCCGGCACGATCAAAGGGGAAAGCACTGACATGGCACCTAGTTCACCCGGTGTTATGGGCTGACATCACGGACGTTGTAGGTGATGTAGCCAACCGTGTCAGTTTCCATAAAAAAAAATAAACGAAAAAAATTGCAATAAATGTTTTTAATAAATAATTTAATAATAAGAAGTAAAAAGCCACCTCCATAGTTTTGAGCCGATGAAGCAAGCGGCAATTTATCGATCGACTACGTGCGACATTCGCTTGTTTTGGAACACGTAAATGTTTGCGTGGAGCGTGCAGGCAAGCGATACGGGATTACTGCGCGTGGAAAAAGGATGACACAATATCACTGCGATCTCTTGAGATGGTCGGTCCTGTATTACGCGATACGCACACTACCATAACCACGGTGTCTCGTTTTAGTAATAATTGAAGTATGAAGTGCGGAGTCCAGAACTATTTTTTCTGTCTACGGTATTAAATAGGTACCTAATATTTTGAAATTTTCTCTGTCATTGTATTGAAATACATGAATCGATATTGTCATTCATATTCGGACCCTTGTTTCATGAATATTCTAAATTTGAAATCTTTTCCGACCGGCCAGATGCGCTTAATATATTATAATACGAGTACGAGTACCATCGAGCTGGTCTGATGATGGAGACGGAAGGTGGCCATAGGAACTCCTAAACTACACATGATAAACCCATCGTGTTTGGGCTCGTTGCATTTGTCTTCACGAGCAATTTACTTTAGACCTAGGAGATTCTCAATTCGACGGTATGTTTTCTTTTTTTGGATGTTTGTTACGCGATTACTCCGTCAATTATTGTGGGCCGATTTTGAAAATTCTTTTTTTCGTTTGAAAGGGGATAACCATGAGGTGGTTCCATTTTAATTTGGTCGAGATCAGATTGGAAAGCGAGGCGGAATCGCGAGGCCGAAGGTCGAGCGATTCCGCCGAATACATTAATAGCAAAAAAATTACAAAAAAAAACTGTGAAATAAAAAACTATTTAAAAAAATATACAAAAAAGGCCTTCAAAAATGTATGAAATAAAAAAAAATCAAACCCTAGAGTTGAAGGCGGTGCTAAAGCAAGCAAAAATGATACATGAAAGAAAACATGCGTGGATGATATCCTTTGTGATTTGTGTAGCCTTCTTTAGCGCCGCCGCCTTCAACTCTAGGGTTCGATTTTTTTTAATTTCATAAATTTTTTAAGGCAGTTTTCATATTTTTTTTTACATACAATGCTGACATTATTAGAATGAAGAGTGACGAGTATTTGTTTAACTGTTCAACTAAATAAATACGATCTATCCACAGAGCACGGAATACCGCACGCGCGCGCGCGGGGGTATTCCGTGCTCTGTGGATCTATCTATTAAAAGCGCACAAACAGGAAATTACAATCATAATAATATTTTGTTCCGTATACCAAATTATTTTCAAAACATTTTTTTATTTTATTTAATTTGATAAGAAGTTTTAGTTTAATTGTAAATTGTCATATTTTTATTATTCAAATATATTTACCTAATAAAAATTTTGGAATTCACATAAATAATGTTCTTTATAAATATAAATGAAAGCGCCATCTTTTGTCTAGTAGCAGTAATTCTACAGCCTAGTGACAATTAAAGGTACCTACATACATGTTGTATTTCAACTAGATAGCGCCCTTAGTATAGAAGTATTAACAAACATTAACGCCACCTGTTTGTTTTACGACAACATCAAGAAAAATTATTAACGCCCCCTGTTGGTTTTACGATTTACAACGTTACCAAATTTTTTATATGGAGTGGTCTATCTGTCCCGACAGGGTTATAAAATCAATGATTTAATATAAATAAAACATAAAAAAAAATTTTTTTTGTAAAAAAAAAATTCTTTGTTCTTCAAAAGTGATCTATTTCCGATACAGAACCCCCCCCCCCCTTAGCGTACTATGAACTAATTTTGAAAGACCTTATACGGGTGTCCAAAGTGTGGTGTGGAATATCGAAGGATCGTGATATGTATCGTGTGTAAAGTGCAGTGATGAAAGAATTTTTTTTTAATCTCAATTATTTCCAATTTTGCCATTTTCTAACAAAGTAAATGCATACGATAGTGTGAGCGCGCTCTATGCTTGTGCACGGCCGCGTAGGGCTATGCGAGGGACGCGGCGCGAGGCGCGCGGTTCGCGATCGCGAGGCGTGAGATGCGCGGACGCGGGGCGCGCGCGGCGCTGATCGGACGAGCGAGAATCATAGATTTCATAAGACGTAGCATACCTACCTACTACACTGCTATTAGGCATGTAGGTGTATGTATGTATGTAGCCAGTAAAAAGTAAATGATTATCTGCATACCTCAAATGATGTGAAGGTTTTCTACGTGATCTCCTTGCAGCTCGATGCATTATGACGAGACCCGGGCGATGCAGTAGCGGGTCTAGATTGCCATGTTCCCGTAAACAGTACAATGCACGCACAATCACTTCAGCCAGCAGAAAAATTTATTTTGTATGGGAATTTGTTTTTTTTCTCCGAAACTACGCATTTCCGGCAAACAATTCTTTCACTATAATTCATCTTTTAACTCGGCCTACACAATAAGCATACCAGCAATGTTCGATCTTACCGTCGCTAATCTAATACTCAGCCGAAATCTTTCACGATAAATGCGTTTGAAGCCCATTTCCGTTTGCTGCTCCATACGCGAGCAACATATCCACATACTCGTTTAACACATAAAACTGATCGCAGATGGAACAATAACAAAAAAAAAAAAAAAAACATACTCGTTATTCGTGAATGGAACATTTAACAAACACTTTAACCTGTGGTAGGTACGTATTGTTAAACACGAGCGCGAAACTTTCACTAATTCAATTTACGAATCGAATTACCAAAAATACGTCAACATGGTCGGCCGCCCTTGACATACTGACAGACTGACACACATTGATCTTCCGCGCCGCGTGACTGGCTGGACTGATGCGCAATGCAGGTCGGTCGCCCGCAGGCAGCGCGGCGCGCCGCCCGCCGCGCCGCGTCTCCTCTGATGGCAGCGCGCGATGCCGCCGCCGCCGCCGCCCGCCGCGCACGCGTCTCCTTTGATGGCAGCGTGCGATGCCGACACGGGGCGGCGCGGGGGCGCAACAGCGTGGTGCGGTGCGGTGCTATAGCGAACATTCCACCCGTTCGGCGCGCCCGCCGTGCCGCCCCGCCTCCTCCGCACCGCCGCGGTCTGGTCACTTAGAGTGCGCATAGATTGACTAAATTGAAAACTTTGAAAATTCATATCTCGAAAACTAGTATGGATAGGACCATTTTTCTTTTTTATAATGTGTTTATTAGATGATATACAATAGCTCATTTCGATATTCCTGAACAGACCCTGGACATCCTGTATATGTACCGTGTGGGGCCGGTACTTAAAAAGAATAGCCCCACTGCATCTCTCCCCATGCATGTCGTGAAAGGCGACTAAGGGATATGGACAAGATGCCGTGCTAAAGGGCGACAGGCTGGCTACCTCTCACCTTGGCACGGTTCTTCCACCGAGTCATGCAGCAGGTGGGTTCGTGCCTTACTTGCTGCTTGATCGATTGAATCTTGTTAGAATACTTTGGGAAACGTGGTGGTCGGTGTTGTGCTGTAATTTACCAGAGTTCTTGCAGCACAACACTGATTACTCTGCTTACCCCGATTGTAGGGATTCAGCGTGTGTGATATTTTAATTTTTTGCACTAAGTACATCGTTACTACAACAAATAGCCACAGGCCTGCAGTACATGTTGAAATGCTTTTTATTTTCGGTCTTGCACATAAAATAAAAAATCCTGCTGAAGAAACATTATCTTAGCAGTTGCTCTGTTGTGGAATAAGGTGTTATGTATGTATTTTATGTTATTTTTATTATTATATACTGTATCTATGTACTGATATGTATATTTATATATATTTATAAGCATGTATTTATTTGTTTATGTTATGTATATTTGTATAAGTGAATGCATGATTATAAAAACCCACCTCAGACCACTTTTTCCGAAATCCTGTTTATGATGGATTTATTTTCTCTATAGCAAGACACATCGTTTGAGCGTAAAAACACACCTGTCATACAAGTATCCCACAGAAATAATAGCACGAATATTTCGCTAAGCGTAAAAACCCCCCTTATCCTGGATAAGGTGGGTTTTTACAACCAAACATGTGGTAGCACCTGAAACTGTCAGCTATCAAAATTTGAGTTTTTAACGTCAATTTGAACAGCTGACGGACACTAATGATTATTATACTGGCCAAAGTGTCTTAAAAAGACTGTTGCAAAAAAGAAAAATAATTAAAATAAAAAAAACACAGAATGTGTTACTGCCAATAATGCCAGAAGAGCTTTTCTGTGTTCTGTAGCCACAATTTGAAAAAGAAAAAAAAATCTTCCATTCGTATATCACGCACGAGGGTCAAATTATGCGTATGGACCAAGGCACCTAATGCAAAGAAAATGGAAGACCTGAAAAAATTCATTCAGTTTGTGCCGGAAGATGAAAAAGTGAAGTTGTGGGAGAAAATATTGCAATGGCCTGAAACTGAAAATGTCGAAGATGAAGAATTAGATTAATTTTTCCTAAATGCTATGAAAATAAATATTATTAAATGTTCGTACAAATGGGACTTTGATTGTAAAAACACACATCGTACAAGATGACTGTAAAAACCCACCTTATCCCCAAATTTAAAAATATTCTAAAATATAAACTAAGAATTATTTATATATGCAATTTTGACCATACCATTTATTTAATATCCTTTAACATAACAGTAAAATAAAAAAAAATTATACAGTACTTTTTTTTCACACCAGACAGTTTTTACTGATTTTCTGAAACTTTAGCATTTGGTCTGAGGTGGGTTTTTACAATCATGCATTCAAGTATGTTTTATGTATATATTACTTTCCTGTCCAAATGTTTGCACTACCCTTGCCATATTTCTTCTTCACTTACTCTCATCACCCAAAGGTTGACTGGAAGAAATCACTTAAAGTGATAAGTCCGCCTTTGCATGCTACTGTTCTCTTGTTTCTGTGCGAATTATTGTTAACTTCTATTGCTCTTCTGTATGTCATCTTCTGTCTTGTGTATCTCTGTGTTTTTGTGTGTGCAATAAAGAATTTATATTCTATAAATAATGAGACAATATGTTGATATGGTCAGGTGAGAAACCGCACACGTGCGAGATCTGTGGGAAGGCGTTCCGCGTGTCGTACTGCCTCACCCTGCACATGCGCACGCACACAGGCGCCCGGCCCTACGAGTGTCAGCACTGCGGCAAGAGGTATCACCCCGTATACACAGAAATATCAACAGTCAGTCAGTCAGCGTGTAAGCGTCCACTGCTGGACATACGCCTCTCCAATTTTTCTCCAGTCCTCCCGGCCTTCAGCGGTACGGAACCACTGCTTTCCGCCGACGTACTTGATGTCTTCGTCCCACCTGGCGGGTGGTCTTCCCACACTCCGTTTTCCTGTCCACGGCCGCCAGTGTAGGACACGGTTACTCCAGCGGTCGTCGTCTCTTCGGCTGACGTGCCCAGCCTATTGCCACTTGAGCTTAGCCACCCGGTATCCAATATCAACAGTATCCTAGAACTATTTTATACAGTTACTAGCTGTGCCCGCAGCTCCGCCCGCTCTTATATTTGACTTTTCTGCTAAGCTCTTGCGATGAAAAGTAGCATATAATTGATGGGAAGAACCAAGCTATCCGTAGCACAAACTGTATTAAAATCGGTTCAGTGGTTCTCAAGTTATAAGCGGACAGACATACATACATACAGAAAGCAGATGTTGGATTTTATTAAAGGTAAGGATTACCCCCGGACACTAAGACATGCGACAGTTTAACAAAATACATTGATTGAAACTTGGATTGTGTTACCAAATTCAACCACACGGAACATACAATCAAGATAAACACTTTAAAATATATGGAGATGCACCAAATAACACAATTGCTTTTTTGCCTCTAATTGAAGATTCTACTATAGAAGTCATTCAAAATCTTGCATCTCTAATAAGTAATTATCAAAGTTCCCGGGGATCTCATCTTTCTCGTCTTTCCTATCTCGTGCTATAACCGTTTATGGTTTGATTTGACATACACATTGGTTTCAGGTTCAAAGCACACAGCGTATACAACCACCACCTGCTGACACACTCGGAGGTGCGAGCGTACAAGTGTCCGTACTGCCCCAAGGCGTTCAAGACATCCGTGCAGCTCGCCGGGCACAAGAACTCGCACACCAAGCCGTTTGCCTGCACGCACTGCAACAGGTGAGGGACGCGGTCAGTTGGGAGGTTGTACCTGAGGTGATCAGAGCATTACAATACTGATGATGGGGGGAGAGGTTTGTGCTAATGACATTGATTAGTGACAAAATCATCACCATAATACTCACACTATTACGGTGATCATGTTGATGACGGCAATGGTAATGTAAAGACAATTCTTCGATAATGACGATTACGTAAATGGAAATGTTACTGTTATGCATTTGACATGTGTTAGGTCACGTCGCCTGTTACATTGACAATGTCAGCCTATTAGACCATGTGTTGTAGGGCTAGCTCTCAGCACTAAGCCTACTTAAGCAGTCCATGGTGCGTCCATTCGACCATGATGATGATAATTACGATATGCTACAATTTTATTTTATGTCTCCTTTTGTTTTGCTGACTCATCTGTCTCTGTTGAGACATTCAATGTCAGTTTTTGACTGTTGGAATCTGGTAGTGAGTGCTTGACTGCTGTGCATCCACTGACGCATCCCCATTGTCTTTCAGTCCTCCTGTAGTTCCTGGGGCATGATTACTTAAGTCTTCTCGGTTCATTGTATGTCATCATTAAGTCTACAATGACATTGATGACTTTAATGTGATGATGACAGACTTGAATAACGTTGATGATGAGATGATCCTATGACAGTAATCATGTTGATAGCCATGTGATGATTTTTTTTTCTCTGATGTAGCCATCTGTTATATGAGCTACTATAAGAAGATTATGTGATGTTAAATATGACGTTTAAGCTAGCTAGGCCATCCATTAACGGCTCACCCCTTTAGCTGCTAGTGCCAGCCTTCGTTTCAGTGCCGGTTTAGTCGAGGATCTCTGTGGCCAGTATATTTGGATGATTTTCAGCCTCCCCTTGTATCTGGTGCAATTTGACTGGATCTCTGCTTTTATGCTGGACACTTCAAAATGCTCGTGAAAGTCCTCCTTTGATGTTGATGACCCATTTGTGCAGGCCCTTCGCATCACTATACGCGGTGCGCGTGCACACGGAGACTCACCGCCGACAGAACAACCTCAAGTTCTCGTGCAAGTTGTGTGGGGCGAGCTACGCGCGCGCCTTCGCGCTCAAGGATCACGTGAAAAGCGCACACGACACCGTGCCTGACTCTGTTGAGGTGTGTTTATTAATTTTTGCGAGTGTGGGACGATAGCTAAATAAAGTAAAAGCTGAATAAAAAATCTAATAAATCCTATTTAATCTAAGGTTGTTCAACAGCTTTTAAACATTTTAGACGCATTAATCTAGGCTGCCTAAAATAAATAAACAAATGCCATTGGACCACTACTTGATGACTACTTATGTACAGAATGTCGCCAATGTTGAAATATTTTTGACAATGTTAAATTATTTCAGTTTTTACTTCGTGACTAAATGTCGGCAGGAATTTTCGTTGATTCTTTTTTACATTTGGTTATGAAGAGCCGATGGAATAGAAAATGGGATGATGGATGGTTGAGTGATAAACTATTGAATAAATACTGAAAATCAACATTTCAAATTTATGACTATGTATCATTTATTACTGCAACACAGATCCAGATTAAAATTATAATTTATTTCCAGTATAACTCGCCTGAGGCAGCATACGAGGCCGACCCAGCTCTTGCCATTATGCCGAAAAAAGAAGACAATTTTGAGGTAAAACACTTTTCTGGCTGTATGAATGAAATTACCAAATTCATAAGAGTAGTCAGCATATCTCTCAACAAAATTGTTGTATCGTTAGATTTTTGTTATTTCTCACTTTGACCACAAATCATATTCGCTTATTAATTATTTTTTGTAATATTTAGAGTTTTCATGTAATCTAGACGGTTTCGTTGTACTCACGAAATTATTAAAATGAATGAAAAAGTGTAAGAAAGCTGTCTGTAATAACAAAACCAAAAACAATTGGGAGAGTGAGATGTGTAGTTTGAATTTTCCGTCCGTGCCTTATTCTAATTATATGATATATTTCACATAAATGGTGATACTAGACTGTTTTGTGTAACATTTCCAGTTTGCTGGGTTGATGTACTACATCCTGGTTTTATCACAGAGTTTTGTGTGAGTTTTTGGTTTTTTTTTTCAGGTGGAGGAGTTAGCGCATTCATCGATCGAATCAGAAATAGCCATGATGTAGTGAACTTAGTTAGAATTCTATGTAAAATTATACAAATTATGTCCTGTCTTTGAATAATTACAATACTTATCAGTCGCTATCTAACTTTGGCGGTGAGAGTATTTTTCAATACCCACACACACACATATATTGCGGACTGTTGCTAAGCTGTCTAGCCCGTTGATACGACGTTTGAAGACACCCAGGTTAAAGGATTCGGGAAACACACTCGCCTGGAGATATACAAACAGAATCATTTTACTTCCACAATTTAAAATATCACGCGAGTAAAGTTAGTTAGCGAGATGTGTATTTTAATAGAAATACCTACAATAATAATTGTATTATATTTTTATTATACCTAATATAATTATTATATTTACTTTACTGTATATATACTATATGCTGTATGACGTCTAGCTATGAAACTCAATATATCCAACTCAAGATTGTTGTTTTGTTATATAGTTTTGGTACCATATTCAATAAATAGTTGGTAAAACGTAACTAGAACCCTAGAATAAAATATAAATGATTTGTTAATATTATTTATTTATTTATTATTTTTCTAATACCTTTCTTGAACCTTTTGCTTACTGTATTATAATTATAACAAAACAAAAAAATGTAAATTTAATTTAAAAAATAAAAAAATAACAAAGCACAGAAATATAAACATATTTCTGCTAGTACCTATTAGACCTTAACGTCATGATCATAGCACAGCAGCCGGCGGGCGACACATAAATGTATGAAAATATATGAACCTCGCGCATTGGCTGGCAACGGTAACATCTTGCCGTCAAGCTATTTATGTATTTATTGAAAGTGCGACATGTAGCGCCGAGCCACCCATAAGGTGTCTAACGACGCCCATGGACATTCATAGATTTTTGTCACTGCAGGCGCCATGCTGTCGTTGTGACATTACCACCGCCGTGCCGTTATCGCAGCATCATCGTCTAATGCGCAAGCCCATTAACAGTGTTTATTCTAGTAGATAACAATTCTTTGTGATGCTAAATTAAATTTTATTATTTAAGTAATCATTTCATCTTTGTTTTATTTACCTTCATTTAAGTATGTGAAATAGCAAGATATTGATACCATTGAGGTTGGCAGTGGTTCGGATTCCACATAAAACTGTAGGTTCCAATTAAACCAAATGCAAGAATGCCAAACTCAAAGGAGACACTTTCAACGCCAGAAAGAAGTATATATAATTAATTTTATTAACCCGTTGGGATTGATACCGCACTGTATGAAAGTCGGACGAAACGGCTATGAAAATTGTTTGTTTTCCGTCAAGTTCGGTATAGCCCGCACAACCAAAGGGAAGCACTGACACGGCACCTAGTTCACCACGGTGTGATGCCAGGATCAGGAGGATTCTACCCTATCGGGTCATGCAGCAGGTGGGTCTTCGCGCCTTACTTGCCGCTGGATAGGTTGTCCTAATACTTGCTCAATGTGGTGGTCGGTGTTGTGCTGCAGAGACTCCTTGCACTCGGGATAGATAAAGCGTGTGGTATGTAATGTACTTTAGAATGTAATTAGTCATTTACCGGTCTTCCCCCATTTGGGATAAGATCAACTTGGTTTTCTTATTGTGTTTTACTTTTATTTATTTTTTTTTCTACCGGAACAAAATAAGTTAGTAACGAAAAATATGCATAATTATGACAAGAGTAAAGCAATAAAAACACAAATAAACTGAGCATTTAATATTTATAGGAAATATATCAAATTGATAATACAGTTCACAAAAAAAAAAAACAAAACAAATTTTGACAAAAAGGACACGAACCGAGATCGAAAAAATAAAAATCCTACACTCTTATACCACTGAACCAACAAATTACATAAACGACCAAACGAATATCGCATTCAGTTGGTTCCATAGACCCCCGTATATTATTTCTCTATGGTTGGTTCGCTTTCGAGCCGTGTCAATGTCAACCCGAATGTTTACTTCCGAAAGGAATGAGGAGGCGCAGGATCAGCCAGAGCTGTCAGGTGTCAAACCCCCCTACCGCGCGCGCAGCGAACCGCAGTTTCGTTGACGTAAATTGCCCTGCCATTCAGTAATTTGTGATTTGTATTGCATTGCGTCAGTCGGCAGGCGGAGCGGCGGCCATTTTGTCGGCTTGCGAAGTCACGCGTGCAGAGGGATCAGCGAAGTGAATTTTTCGGCGGGGTTTTAAATTCACTGACTAGCTGTCAGTGAACCAACCTCCCTTGTACTTTTACGATTTTTATTGTACTCGTGCTGTATGTACGTACTCCGTTGTGTTTTACGGTCTGCGCTGTGTGTGTTGTGCTTCTCTGTTTGTGATTTACATAAAATTTTTGGCATCGGTCGAATCGAAGGCATAAATGATTTCGTGCCCTCTATGTTGTGGCGAGGAATTCGCCGATGCAAAGGCGCTAACAGCACATCTGTCGGCAGCGTACAAACGATTGCGATGCCCGATGTGCGACATACACTTCGACAACTTGATGGTTATGATCAAGCACTTGGAGCGCGGCTGCAGTATCGTCGCCGTGAAAAGTTCAGGTTAGTTTTCGGAACGTACAAAATAGGTACAATAAGTTTCAAATATAATTTCTGTAAAAATGTTAAAATTACGTCGTGAAATTTTATTCAATAACTATTTTCAGGCAGCGATGCAGAAAAAGCTCAGAATGCTATAGCTGACTCTCAAGAGCTTGATGACGATGTGAGTTCAATATTCTTTCTAACAACCCATGAGGCTCATGGCACCAAGTTCACCCGCTGTTATGGGCTGACATCACGGATGTTGTAGGCAGTGGCGGTTCCCCAGGTGAAGCAAGTGAGGCGCCGCCTCACGCCGCCTCACTTAATTATCTTGAAGGTAAAGAAAAAAAAATCAACATGGATGTTTATTTAATGCTAGACTTTGGGCATGTCCTGTCCTCGAAATGAAAACTGCAATACAACATTAATGAAATGCTATTATGTAGGTGGTGCCTCACTAAAATTCATTGGCCAGAGCCGCCACTGGTTTTAGGTGATGTAGCCAACCGTGTCAGTTTCCATTAAAAAAAAAACTGCACGGTTCTCTAAATTGTTCCTGTGCCTAAAAACTGTAAAGGTGTGGAACGGGAACCCAGGGAATATCTTTCCCCACTCCTACAATCCACGGATCTTCAAATCCCGGTTTCAATTATGCCAACCCCATAGTAACTTTACGATACATGTTAATTCTCAGTCTGAAAAACCTAATCACTTCTCCAAATTGCTCAGAGTTTGGTCTAGTTAAACACTCATGAATTAAAAAAAAAACAGTTTAACCCCTGGTATGCGTTGTCACGGATCAGTGCCAACCCTGTCCACTGCGCAGGCACTGATCAGAGCCAGAGTGACTTGGGTCGCTTTTAGAGCAAATCAAATATTTATTACGAAGGGATAAGGTCTTTTATTGTATGAAATAGGTCCTTAATGAAATAATGAACCATAAACAACTTTCACATGTTGACCTTGAAGCTGTCAAACAGTCAACGGCTCATTTCAAATTGGGACTGTGCGTAACAACAAGGACTGTGTGAGTGATTTAGTTATATTTACAAGTCAATTACTATTGGAAATAATATCAGTGGAGTGTTGATATATTTAACTGTGCGGAATAATAAATAAAACTAAGATTGGATGATATTTATTGAACAAACTTTCATGTTTAGGAACAGGTAATTTTTAGGTCGGACATCTGTGTTCAAGGGCCTGTGGAATATAAATAAACCATGTTTTTTCATTAGAAAACAATGTACAAGAATCATTACTTATTTGGCTTTCAAGAGCAGTGATTAGTTTGGTGAGTGCCTAACAATTTTGTGAAGATTTTCAACAATTTCGAAGACACGCCGCGCGTGCGCCACCTCGCGAAATTGGCGCAGACGACGGGTGCATTTTGCGCGCCTACTCCCGCATACGAGAGGCTAAGTCTATCAGTTTTGAGAGAGTTCTGCAGCCTCTATCGCAGCTCTTTGTTCCTGGCACAGTCCACGAATATGTGGAATTGATCTTCTATTTTATTACACGCAGTGCAGTTGAGAGAGCAAATTTCTTCATTAAATATCTTGACACTATTCAATAGACTGTCTCCGGAACGAAGTCTTAAGTTATAGCATCATGTCTGGAGAGACGGGTCGTGCAGAACCAAGGAACTCATGGTGACTCACTTTGTATAGTTCTGTACCACCAACCCCTAGGTTGAATTGAGTTGGAAGACATACTGTAAAATGAACTTTTTTGTATTGAATGTCGACGGAGGTGCTCACCAACCCTGAATGTGTTAAGGAGGTTTGTAATGAATTAATTGATTTTGTAGGCTGCTGCCTTTATCGACGAGAGTGACAACGATGATGTTAAAGAGCAGAAACAAGGTACGCCGTGTTCCAAACTATTTTTATAATTTTGTGGCAATTACTTAGTAACTTCAAAGACTTTTTGGCTAATAACCATTGTCGCGCCATTGCGTTGTTGGTCTTAGACCCGACTGTCATATTATGCATACTAGCTTTGGCCTGCGGCTTCGCTCGCGTGAAATTCGTATTTAAATAGAAGAAAGTAAGTAAGCCCGCTACCGTACCTTTATTCGGCGCGAGGAACAATTGAATTTGTATGAGAGCCACATCTTAGCGTAACTGGAACTGAATTTAGTCTATCCTGTGTCCCGTATAGTTAAATGTGCTTGTACTAAGTTTCATAGAATTAGGATGATCGGTTTAAGACTTATGGAGGAACATACATACATACATACAGAAATGATTTCTAAAAGTTGTCAATTTAGTTTTAGTATCACATATAAAGTCTACAAATGCAATATCTCTTAAAACAAAGTAACTTACTCCATAACTATCCCTTACAGATTTATTATTAGTAGTATATTAGTAGTATATAGTATAGTATAGTATTGATGATGATTGATAAAATGCTTGAGAGACTAGCATCCCTCATTCCCTCCTTCCCATTCTTTCCTATCTCCACAACACTCGTCGGAGAGAGGCTTAGCACTGTTTTTTATATTGGGCTTTTGAGAAGCCACCATTTCTCAAAATCGTTTCTTCATCGCACTGGGTGTGGAACGGCCTTCCGGCGAGTGTGTTTCCTGAATCCTATTACCTGGAGGTCTTCTAACATCGTATTAACAGGCTGGACAGTCTAGTAACAGTCCTGAAAATCTGCTGGCATATACCATATACATATACTGAGCGTAGTCTCGCGTTAATTTGAGTCTCTTGACTGCACCATTGGTTCCTCGGCACAGCCACCCATGCTGGTTTCATAAAAACAAACTTGTAATTTAATATAATATAAAATTGTATATAGTGTGCATTGTAATTTTTCAGATATAACTGACATCACAGAGACAATATCTGAAGATCAGTATTTGGATAAGAACGGTCAAGTTTACCGTCGGCGCGTCGTGAAGATCTCTCACCTCTGGTCTGAGCAGGAAGAAGAGGACTCAGGAGAAGTCAGCAGACCACTCAGTCAGTAACTAATTCCTATTTCATATATTTTACTTCATTTATTATGTTGTCTACTTGTTATTTTTAGGATTCTGTTCCTCAAAAGGAAAAAGGAAACCGTTATAGGATCACTTTGTTGTCCATCTGTCAAGACTCTTTTTTTTCTGAAGAATGGATAGAGGTATGAATTTGAAATTAATTCCAAATACTAAGGTAAAAAGTTCAAGCTTCTAAGTCACACAATCAAAATATTGTGTGGACTTTGAATTTGATACTTGCAAACTCACTCATCAAAACCTATGCTTACCATTGGTACTTCCCGTTAACCTATAATAATGAAATTTGGGAAGAAGCAAGGTCTCACAGGACAAGTAAAGGAAAAATCCGAAAACCATATAGTTACAAAATAATTTTTTTTTCGCTCTCGTAAAAACAATCATACATACAAGCGTCAAACTTGGTGTGATTTTAGTGCAAACTAAAGTAAAGCAACAAATAATATGTTGTGTGATAGTACGGAACCCTCAGTGTGCGAGTCCGACTCGCACGTGGTGGGTTTATTTTATTTATAAACAAACTAGAACAGCTTTCTAGCTTTCAGGTGAAAAAGCTCGGCCTATTGATCATCAAAATGCCCTGGGAGTGTAGTGCCAAATTCTTTTTTTGCCAATTTACTCACAAAGCCTTTCATTCATTCAGCTGGGCAAAGTTAACCTTTCTATTCAGCGGGGCAAAGTTAGCCTTTCTATTCAGCTGGGCAAAGTTAGCCTTTCTATATAACGGGGCAAAGTGAGCCTTTCTATTCAGCGGGGCAAAGTTAGCCTTTCTATTTAACAGGGCAAAGTGAGCCTTTCTATTCAGCGGGGCAAAGTTAGCCTTTCTATTCAGCGGGGCAAAGTGAGCCTTTCTATTCAGCGGGGCAAAGTGAGCCTTTCTATTCAGCGGGGCAAAGTTAGCCATTCTGTTCAGCAGGGAAAAGTTATCCTTTCTATTTAGCGGGGCAAAGTGGGCCTTTCTATTCAGCGGGGCAAAGTGAGCCTTTCTGTTCAGCGGGGCAAAATGAGCCTTTCTGTTCAGCAGGGAAAAATTATCCTTTCTATTTAGCGGGGCAAAGTGAGCCTTTCTATTCAGCGGGGCAAAGTGAGCCTTTCTGTTCAGCAGGGAAAAGTTATCCTTTCTATTTAGCGGGGCAAAGTGAGCCTTTCTATTCAGCGGGGCAAAGTGAGCCTTTCTGTTCAGCAGGGAAAAGTTATCCTTTCTATTTAGCGGGGCAAAGTGAGCCTTTCTATTCAGCGGGGCAAAATGAGCCTTTCTGTTCAGCAGGGAAAAGTTATCCTTTTTATTTAGCGGGGCAAAGTGAACCTTTCTATTCAGCGGGGCAAAGTGAGCCTTTCTATTCAGCGGGGCAAAGTTAGCCTTTCTGTTCAGCAGGGAAAAGTTATCCTTTCTATTTAGCGGGGCAAATCCTTGCACCTATTCTTGGGATGATGAAAGTCGTTCCAATGGAAGAATTATTCACACATTTTCAGTATGTTAATATTTTTGAATAAATGTTTAATAGTTGAAAAAAAAAATGTTCTTTTTGTGTTTACGACTGGTGTTTGATGTTGTTGCAGAGTCAACAGGTGGCAAGAGCGGGCGCGCGGAGTGTCCGCTGTGCGGGAAGGCGGTGAGGGGGGATCACTCGCTGCGGCTGCACCTGGAGGTGGTGCACAGCGGGCGCACGCACGCGTGCTGCTACTGCACGCAGGTCTTCGAGTCGGAGCTCGCGCTCAAGGAGCACGTCGCCGAGCGGCACAGCATGCCCTACTCCTGCGTCTACTGCAACAAGTCACTAGCTTTTATTATTCATAAACATACATCGGAATCCGCGGGGCACGAATGATTCAAGGTTGCTTAGTGATGGGACAATGTATCCACAAATATCGAAAATCGATCGTTATTTTAGAATAATATGAAATAATGTCGATTATTAAAACTAAGAGTATTTCTATAGAAAATAAGATATAATAAACAAATGTTGTATTTACTTTGTAGGTAGGTACAATACAAATTTTATTTTTTATTTTTTATTGTTTATTGTACCTGACACGGTTGGCTACATCACCTACAACATCCGTGATGTTAGCCCATAACACAGGGTGAACTAGGTGCCATGTCAGTGCTTCCCTTCATTTCATGTCGGCTACACTAAACTGGACGGAAAACACGAACTATTTACATAGCCGTTTCGACCAACGTTTCGTTCAGTGCGGTGGTACCAACCCGGCCGGGATAAGCCCTACCACCTAGTAAGGTAAGAAGGGAAGGGACCTACAGTTTACAAATCTGTTCAAACCACAATATTAGTTTTATTAGTATGGAATAGAAAGAATTTGATTTTTTTTACCAACTTACACGTGTTACATCATAATGATATTGAAGACTTTTTTGGTACTGTTATGAAACTGAATCGATTGGGCTATAAAAATCAACCACCTATTTTTTTATTTAAACACATAAAAAAATATTTTACATAAAAAAAAGGCCAAGGTCCAAAAAAATAGGTCTTACAAAATTAGTTCATAGTAAGCTAAGGGGGGGTTCTGTATCGGAAATAGATCACTTTTGAAGAAAAAAGAATATTTTTTCACAAAAATTTTTTTTTTTAATGTTAAATGTAAAAAAAAATTTTCTTAATCGTTTCGGTTTCGTGCTAGGAACAAAAAAGTCTTCCAACACGTATATCTCTTTCTTTCAGAAATTGTGAAAAACCACAATTTTAGTTTTATTAGTATGGAATGGAAAGAATTTAATTTTTTTATCCAACTTACACGTGTTACATCATAATGGTCATGAAGACTTTTTTGTTACTGTTATGAAACTGAATCGATTAGGTTATAAAAATCAACCACCTATTTTTTTATTTAAATACACCTACATAAAAAAATTTTTTACTTAAAAAAAGCCCAAGGTCCATAAATTTTTATATAGGTTTTATTCCCTATATGATACAGAACCCCCCCTTAGCGTACTATGAACTAATTTTGAAAGACCTTATATAAATATGTATTATATTTACTTAATCGTTAACATAAAGTATACATGTTTATATAAGTACTGTAGGTATATAAGTATTCAGGTCTGAAATATGACATGAATAAAATACAATAAACAAATAAATATGAGTATCGATAACAGTGTCGATTGTTTATTGATCGCCGTAGTCAATCCCTAACAAGGTCGTATTCGTGCCCCGCGGATTCCGATGTCTGTTCATAAATTATCACTTGGGACCAGTGGCGGCGCATGAACTTAATTTGATGTGGGCAAGATACATTTTGCGAGGCCCTCTCAATTTTGCCAATACTCAATACATTCAACAACATTATCAAATCGCAATAATACAAGCCACTGTATTATTGCAATATCCACTGCCTCTGTCCTGCTTTACCATCTTGTGTCGGATAAAGGCTTTATAGTAAGGTTTAGTTTGCCTTTGATTAAGTCTAAACATGTTTACTCAAGAGTCTCTTTTAATAGATCTAGCTGAATATTTTTGATGAATCAAAGCTGCATGAACTTTCGAGGCGCGAGGCCCCTCGGGCCGCGAGGCCGTGGGCGGTGGCCCACGTCGCCCACGCCAGTGGTGGCTGCTTGGGACCTATGCAAAGAAAACTTATAGAACGTAATTTAAAATATTTCATGCACACCAATAATAATAATACGTTGATGTATTGCGTTGATGTTGTCGGCACGCAGGAAAGTGTTAGAACTAAGCTTGCGATCTTCACAGAAAACATCCGGGCCCATTGGCAGTAGAGGAGGGTGTCAATCGAGGTCAGGACTACCGAGTGGCCAGTATGTGTAGTTCTCCAGCATGCGTTTCTTTTTGGCTCGCGGCAAGCCCTCTTCAGCTAGCCTGCGATGACTAGGACACAGAGATCCACCAGTTCCGCTCTTCTCTCAAGTCTCTACCTATGAATATTCTGTGGGATGCCTCCAGTGATGCTTTCGAAGTTCTCTCCATATATGAGCTTAGCGTCGATCTTGGCGAGATTCTTGAAGAGGCTGTAGAGCGACTATTTTGTGTGGTTGTCTTTGTTCGAATTGTAAACACTGGTTTAACAGCATACTGACACTCCAAAAACATTGAGCACACCATAAAATTTGCCGGGCACAGCAGAGGAACAGGTTAAAAAAAAAATTACAATGGTTCAGTTCAATGACCTACCGTAGCCTAAACCTACCCTTACGATCTTCATATTTATAGAAAGAGACAGGTCTTCACCAGTGCCTTCGTGACACTGAGATGTGTGAGAGGTCAAATCCGGGTCGTTCACTGGAAATGCACCCAAGAATAAGAATGTTATTGTGAAATTTTCAAACGATATTTTCATTTTGCCCGCAGACCCTTCAACAACCTGGCGATGGCGAAGAAGCACGTGCAGTGCCACAAGGTCACCAAGAAGCCGGCGTTCCAGTGCGAGCTGTGCTCGGAGACGGCGCATACCAACGCCGAAATTAAGCGCCACTACCGTGAGGTGCATCTCAAAGAGCTGCAGCCCCGTGACGCTGTACGTGCTATACTCCATACTCGACCTCCATACATACGACCTTCCTACCTGATGCAATAAAGACGTTAGGGATGCAAAGCGAGGTCTGACCGCCAATAAAATATTCCTGCCTTATGACCATACATCGGAATCCGCGGGGCACGAATGATTCAAGGTTGTTTAGTGATGGGACAATGTATCCACAAATATCGAAAATCTATCGTTATCAATACTAATAATAAATCTGTAAGGGATGGTCATGGAGTAAGTTGCTTTGTTTTAGGAAATATTGAGTTTGTAGCCTCTATGTATGATACTAAAGCTAAATTGACGATTTTTAGAAATCTTTTCTGTATGTATGTATGTATGTTCCTCCATAACTCTTAAAGCCATCATCCGAATTTGATGAAACTTAGTACAAGCCCATTTTACTATACGGGACACAGGATAGGCTAACTAAAATTCACTTCCGGCTACGCTAAGATGTGGCTCCCATACAAATCGAATCGAAATAAAAGCGGCGCGGCGCGGCGACGGCGGTTTATGGCGGCTAGCTGCCGGGGCTGGCGGCGGGGGGGCGGAGGCGCGGGGTGCGGTCTGGCGGAGCGCGGTGTGTGTATGCCACGTGGTGTATGCATTGTCTCGAGCCAGAGTATCTTATTTAATTCGATTCATAATATTATGTAGGTTTACTTCGTTAGGTAGGTATCTATTTGATAAATTTTAGGTGCAAACCTATGTAAAGTGTTGTTGCAAGTCGATGTTAGCGGATATTTACTTAATGGAGTTCCTATTTGATTTAAGTTATTTTGATCGTATGTTTATTATATTGTACGTAGTGTAGTATGCGCGCACTATTAGCGAAAAGATTCTTATTTTTACCCGACTACGGCGAAGCGAAAAGGAGAGTTATGTGTTTGACCGGTATGTATGTATGTATGTATGTATGCATGTATGTATGTATGTATGTATGTATGTATATATGTATGTATGTATGTATCACATGTATCATATCATAACTTCGAAACTACTTATCATAATTTGACAAATGAGGTATCGTTGGATGCGTCTTGACGCTGGATAGAGGCTATGTGACGTCCCATAAAATTGTATATGGCGCCCTATAAAGGACATAAAGTCATGACCTAATTTTTTTTAATGATGCCATGTTGGGGATCAAAATCTTAATTAACACATTTGAAATATTTATATATTGTTAGCTGTTGCTTTCGGATTTGCTTGCATGCATCCGATAATTGGGAATAATTTCTAAAATCAGGCCTCACTCCGAACCTACCCAAAATACATCCTACTAATATTATAAACGCGAAAGTTTGTGAATGAGTTGCGTTCAGGAAGACAATAAACCTACTCAAAGAAAGTAAGTAACTAATGGCGAGGCCGAAGGCCGAGCTGCGTTCGGGAAGACTATAAACCTTCTCGAAGAAAGTAAGTAACATAAGGCGAGGCCGAAGGCCGAGCTTCGTTCAGGAAGACCTTCTCAAAGAAAGCAAGTAACAAAGGGCGAGGCCGAAGGCCGAGCTGCGTTCAGGAAGAGGATAAACCTTCTCGAAGACAGAAAGTAACTATGGGCGAGACCGAAGGCCGAGATGTGTTCAGGAAGAAGAACATTTAGAAGAAGAACATTTTCGAAGAAAGTAAGTAAAAAAGAAGTTACTTTCTTCTAGAAGATTTATGGCCTTCCTGAACGCAGCACGGCCTTCGGACTCGCTCTCTGGTACTTACATTCTTCGAAAAGGTTATCCTCTTCCTGAACGCAGCTCGGCCTTCGGCCTCGCCCTTTGTTACTTACTTTCTTAAAGATGGTTTATCCTCTTCCTGAACGCAGCTCGGCCTTCGGCCTCGCCCATAGTTACTTACTGTCTTCGAAAAGGTTTATCGTCTTCCTGAACGCAGCTCGGCCTTCGGCCTCGCCCTCTGTTACTTACTTTCTCCGAGAAGGTTTATGGTCTTCCTGAACGGAGCTCGGCCTTCGGCCTCGCCCTCTGTTACTTTCTTCGGAAAGGTTATCCTCTTCCTGAACGCAGCTCGGCCTTCGGCCTCGCCCATAGTTACTTACTGTCTTCGAGAAAGTTTATCGTCTTCCTGAACGCAGCTCGGCCTTCGGCCTCGCCCTTTGTTACTTACTTTCTTCGAGAAGTTTTATGGTATTCCTGAACGAAGCTCGGCCTTCGGCCTCGCCCTCTGTTACTTACTTTCTTTGAAAAGGTTATCCTCTTCCTGAACGCAGCTCGGCCTTCGGCCTCGCCCATAGTTACTTACTGTCTTCGAGAAGGTTTATCGTTTTCCTGAACGCAGCTCGGCCTTCGGCCTCGCCCTCTGTTGCTTACTTTCTTCGAAAAGGTTACCCTACTCCTGAACGCAGCTCGGCCTTCGGCCTCGCCCATAGTTACTTACTGTCTTCGAGAAGGTTTATGGTTTTCCTGAACGCAGCTCGGCCTTCGGCCTCGCCCTCTGTTACTTACTTTCATCGAAAAGGTTACCCTCATCCTGAACGCAACTCGACCTTCGGCCTCGCCCATAGTTACTTACTGTCTTCGAGAAGGTTTATCGTCTTCCTGAACGCAACTCCGCCTTCGGCCTCAAAATGTTACTCACTTTCTTCGAGACGGTTTATCGTTTACCTGAATTCAGCTCGCCCTTAGTTACTAGCCTGAACCCAGCTCGCCCATAGTTCTTCCTTTGAAATACGAATTTCACGCGAGCGAAGCCGCGGGCAAAAGCTAGTTTTAGAATAATATGGAATAATGTCGATTATTAAAACTAAGAGTATTTCTATAGAAAATAAAATATAATAAACAAATGTTGTATTTACTTTGTAGGTACAATACAAATCTGTTCAAACCACAATATTAGTTTTATTAGTATGGAATAGAAAGAATTTGATTTTTTTTACCAACTTACACGTGTTACATCATAATGATATTGAAGACTTTTTTGTTACTGTTATGAAACTGAATCGATTAGGCTATAAAAATAAACCACCTATTTTTTTATTTAAACACTTAAAAAAATATTTTACATAAAAAAAGGCCAAGGTCCAAAAAAATTGGTCTTACAAAATTACTTCATAGTACGCTAAAGGGTGGTTCTGTATCGGAAATAGATCACTTTTGAAGAACAAAGAACTTTTTTTTTACAAAAATTTTTTTTTTTATGTTAAAGGTAAAAAAAAAAATTTTTCTTAATCGTTTCGGTTTCATGCCAGGAACAAAAAAGTCTTCCAATACGTATATCTCTTTCTTTCAGAAATTGTGAAAAACCACAATTTTAGTTTTATCAGTATGGATTAGAAGGAATTAAATTTTTTTTACCAACTTACACGTGTTACATCATAATGGTCACGAAGACTTTTTTGTTACTGTTATGAAACTGAATCGATTAGGTTATAAAAATCAACCACCTATTTTTTTATTTAAATATCTACATAAAAAAATTTTTTACTTAAAAAAAAGCCCAAGGTCCAAAAAATTTTATATAGGTTTTACTCCCTATATGATACAGAACCCCCCCTTAGCGTACTATGAACTAATTTTGAAAGACCTTATATAAATATGTATTATATTTACACAGAGTTGTTAACATAAAGTATACATGTTTATATAAGTACTGTATATAAGTATATAAGTATTCAGGTCTGAAATATTACATGAATAAAATACAATAAACAAATAAATATGAACGATATACAAATAAGTATCGATAACAGTGTCGATTGTTTATTGATCGCCGTAGTCAATCCCTAACAAGGTCGTATTCCTGCCCCGCGGATTCCGATGTCTGCTTATGACAGGCAAAGTAGATATATGGCACTCTATTTCAAATTATGCAGACAGATATTTTTGTCTGGTGGTCATATAATTTCATTGGGTATTTACATCGCCTGCAGGTGTCGCCTGCTTTTATCACTATACTCGCTGCACAAATAGAATAGAAAAAAGAAGGGAAGGTGTGGATCTAAGCTTGCGATGGCTTCACCGAACATATCCGGGCCCATCGGCAGTAGAGGAGGGTATTAATCGAGGTTGGGACTAGCGAGTGGTCACTCTAAATTTCCCGCGCATGCTTCACGTTTCGGCTCGCATCAAGCCCTCGTCAGCTAGTCTGCGTTGACTAGGACGCAGGGAAACCACCAGTCCCGGTCTCGACCTCCCTCTCTCTACCTATCCATATTCTGTAGGATGCTTCCAGTGATGTTTTCGAAGCTCTCTCCATATATGAGCTTAGCGTCGATCTTGGCAGCCCTAGATTCTTGAAGAGACTGTAGAGCGACTTCGCTGGTAGTCCTCTTGCTCCGACTTCCACAGCGAAGAGATCAGTCTTGAATCCGTTTCCCACAATCCGGTCTACTAAGTTGCAGTACTTGTTAAGTTTGATGTTGTGGTCCTTCGGTATGTTACTTTCCCATGGAACTGTAAGTTCAACAAGTACTACATGTTTTGTCGCTTTGGAGAATATGAGTATATCCGGTCTTAATGCTGTGGTACAGATTTCCGAAGGCATTTGGTAATGCTTCTCATGTGTGTCCATCAACAATTCCCAATCCTTTGCTGCTCCCAATATTGAAGAAGGTTTAGTCCTATCTTTGGGCAGCTTATTGGCTCCAGGTTTCACAAAGTTGACCTTCTGGAAGCCGTTACTGGTTTGCCCTTTCCTGGTCCATGCAATTGACAGGTTGATGGCCTCTCTGATGATTTGGAGGACTTTATCATGACGGTAGGAATACTGGCCTCGCTCAAGTAGTATTTTGCATCCGCATAACAAATATTTCGCCGTGCCTACGAACTCCTTACATGACGGGCATAGTCTATTTGTAGGTTTCCCCCATCTAACTAGGTTACTCGGGTCGGGGAGAGTAAGTTGGAATGCATTTAAGTAGAACTTAAGCAGCTCAAGGGACCAGTTGTATATTATGGATTTCCACTTCAATGCAGGAGGGATGCAGAAGTCGCCCACTGTTAGCCAATCATTCTGCATTTCTAGGTTTAAGGCGTGAGGTTTGAAGCCTTGTTCCATGTCCTCCTGAGCAAAACCTTTCAGTATTTCTTTATCAGACTTTGCTGTTTCTATGCCCAGTCCAGATCTATTGGTGCGTGTACCAACTTGGAATGATTTGTAGAAGTCGAGTCTCGATTCCAGTTCATCTGATAGTGATGTGTTGGGTAAGGCTTGAATAGCGCTATCATTGGAGTCTTTGAGTATACATCGTTTGGCTATTCTCGCCTTTTGATAAAATATCGACGGTTTCTTAATGTTCAATCCAAAGTTATTGTGAGATCTGTACAGCGTTGACGAGTCAGCCGGGTGAGCCAGTCCAAACCATGACTTCAGGAATCTGGTCACATAAGAGTCTAATTTAGTCAGGTTTTGCTTTGTGAAGTCGTAGACGAGAAATGGCCATGAAAGTTTTGATGTCAGGTAGTTATCGTAAATCCATGCCTTTTGTGTACCCAGGAGGGGAAGGTTGTCAGTTTGGCGGAGGCTCTCTTCGAAAATTTGGACAATATCATCAGTAGGATGCTCCTTTCCTCTGCTGGTGATCCTTTTGCCCAAGAATTTAAAAAGGGGCTTCATCAGCCACGGTTGCAATTGGTTTTCCGGCTACTGTTAGACCTGGATTGCTCGAGGTAAACTTTGAACCTATCCTGGTTAAGCTCAAACAGTAGCACTTCGCTTGTTTTATCTTCATCCCTTTGGTCCATTCACAATAGTCATCTACCACCTTAAGAAGCGCCTGATTTTGCTTTGGATTGCGGGTTAACAGCGTAATATCATCCGCAAATGCCAGGATGGCCGCCATATATGTGTCTCCATATTTGAACCTGTATCCCCATTTCTTTTACGACAAGCGTATCAATTAGAATGTTGATAACAATGTTAAATGTGACAGGAGAGAGGCAGCAACCCTGGAAAAGTCCTATGCCGTAACGAATTTCCGGTGTCTTCTCCGTTTCGCCTTTTACTTGTATTACAAAGGAAAGTTTTTTGTAGTAGGAGGCTATTATATTACAGATCAGAGGTGGCCCATTATACCACTCTAGCGCCTTTAATAGTAACTCATGGCGCACCGAACCGAAGGCGTTTTCAAAGTCTAACTACGTGGCAGTTAATTGTCTCTCATTCTTCCTTGCATCTCTAAGACATTCAGTCAGCAAAGAATTATGTTCGAGGCACCCTGCAACTCTTGGGAGAAATGCTTTCTGGTACTTCTTCGGTAAGTAGTCGTTGGTACACATGTGTTTGAGTAGTCTGGCCTGTATAGTGGAGAAGAATATTTTCGAAATTGTGTTCGTAAGGGCTATAGGTCTAATATCCTTGGGATCAGTAACTTCTTTCTTTTTAGGTAGACGAACAAACACGGCTTTACCTAGACAGTCTGGCACTTCTCTGTTCGTCCAAATTCTTTTGTAGATGTTCAACATGTGTTTCCGCAATGATGGACATTTTTTGTATATGATGTATGGTATGCCATCGGGCCCCGGGGCGGAACTATTTGGTTTCCTTTTTACGTGCCATTCCAGCTCTTCCATCGTCGGTGAATCAGCATCAAATGCTAGAGCAGGTTCTTTGGGTTTTGGAGCTGGTGGATAACCTAATCATTTTCAACGAATCTGACCTATTCTACTAAGATATTTGTTACTATTTTTAGCTTGCAGGGGGGTAACGTTCGCATTTGTGACACAAGCTGAAGAACCTCAAGTGACGTGTGCCTCCTGGGTGGTGGCAAATGAACAACAAATGGTCTGCAGCCGCCCTAGTCTTGTGGCTTCACTGAGGACATATCGTCGCCTAAGTATCAACACCGCGGAAGTCATTTTTAAACAGAAAAAACATTTTAATGTCATTGGATAGAGGATTCAAAGACGCGTCTTCTAATTGGTTGCTCAAATGCGTAACGACCAATCAAATGCCGTAGAGGGCTAAGAATGTACAGCGCGGGAGTCACCCGCTTCGGATTGTTTTGGCAAACACAGCGTATGTTATCAGTCCACCATAGTGTTCGCCGCGCGAAAATAAATTTGTCATTTACTTTTCTTTCAAGGGATTTGGAATATTACTTTAATAACCTGTGATCATTTAAAATAAAGATGCTTGAAAAACTTGCGAAATAATAGGTTTTTTGTTGTTCCTGTAAAATGGCCAAAAATTACTTCCGCGGTGTTGATACTTAGGCGACGATATGCTGGCCTGGGGGGGCTGGGGATCAAGGGGATTTGCACGAAGGTGCCCGACCAAGAGGGACTAGTTTGCAGGCTTATAGCCAACCCCAAAACTAAACAACAACAACAAAAGCAACAACACTATTGATTGCAGCCGACGCCAATAGCGCCGTACAAGAAGGGCTCCATGTCAAACCCAAAACTAAACAACAACAACACTATTGGTTGCAGCCGACGCCAATAGCGCCATACAAGAAGGGCTCGATGTGGTACGAGTGGCGCGGCTACACGTACCACCAGACGCACACGACACGCTCGGGCGTGCAGGTGATGCGCTGCTGGGTGGACGGCTGCTGGGCGGAGGTGCGCGTGCCGGTCATCGGCACCGTCGCGTCCCAGGGCGAGCACACGCACGAGCCGTACACGTGGCTGCGCGAGCGGTCAGTACACGCACCCTCGAGTAGAACTTGAATCTATCATTTATATTCATGTGGATTTTTTTTAATGTTATCTGGTATGGTTGGCTGAGTCGGCAAAGCACATGCTCCGACCAGCCAATATCACCTCCGAGAAGGTAGGTGCCATACCGGAGACTTCCCGGGATTGCTGACTATACTGGACTAGAGGAGAACACAACCGAGGCTGCTATGCGGCCATCTTACATCGAGTACGGTGGTAACAACCCAGTCGGTTACAATTTGAGCCTACCACCTAGTAAGGGGCAAGAGAAGGGACCAACAGTTTTACACCGGTTCCGAACGGTGAAGCAGCAGTTGTAGGTATGCACGTAAATTTTTTTCGTCAGAAAAAACTCATTGGTACACGCCGACCGGATTCGAACCTCGGACCTCTCGCATGAGAAGCCGATACCGAAACCATTCGGCAACCCGCTGCTTAATAAATGCAGGCTCTACTCTGGATCATAATCACTATAGCAAATTTAAGCTAAGTAGGTCACTCTTCTACTGAAAGTTGTATTTTTCAATGTTTTTATGCATAATTCCGGGAGACAGGACATTTTCGAAAGATGAAGTTCGAATCAGAGAGACTTCCGGAATACCGTGAGGTTTGGCAAGCGCATATCGTCAGACGCACACGACGCGATCGGGAGTGCATGTGATACGCTGCTGGTTTCACTATAATATATGTATTATGGAATTTATGGGAGTTTGTGTATAACGGTAACGTGTGGGGCCAGTACTTTAAAAGAATAGCCCCACTGCATCTCTCCCCGTGTATGTCGTAAAAGACGACTAAGGGATATTACTCCCTTCTTATATTACTAGGTGGTAGGGTTTAACCCGCTCGGATTGGTACCACCGCACTGAATGAAAGGTCGGTCGAAACGGCTATGTAAATAGTTTGTGTTTTCCGTCCAGTTCAGTGAAGCCGGCACGACCCAAGGGAAGCACTGACGTGGCACCAAGTTCATCCGGTATTATGGGCTGACATCACGGATGTTGTAGGTGACGTAGCCAACCATGTAAGTTTCCATAAAAAAAATTTACAACATATAATTCCTCTTTATAACATTATGTTATTCGCCTTGATTGTGCAGAAATGAGCTCTACAACACGCTGCGTCGTCGTTGTATGACAGAGACAACGCCCATACGCATCATCTACGATGAAGAGGCACTCAGGTACCAACACTTACAGGATGATAGTACTTTCCCTATTCAGAAACTGTACATATATACATAACGTCACTTCTATTTACTAATGGGTTAGACAGAGACAATGGATCTCCATGTGCCACGATTCTGACGCCTCTTCGGCACTTATAATGTTCTTCATACATTCTCGTTGTGCCATGTCAGTGCTTTCCTTTGGTCGTGCCAGCTAAACTGAACTGGACTGAAAACACGAACTATTTAGATAGCTGTTTCAACTGACCTTTCATTCAGTGCGTTGGTACCAACCAGGGCAAGTTTAACCCTACCACCTGATATAAGATAAGAAGGGAAAGGACCTACAGTTTTACGTGGAATCCAAACCACGGTCAGCCTCTAACGGTCAAGCGGCACCCATCCATCCACTGACCGTGCCCAAATGTGTTTATGATCCGACCGACAGTCAATCGACTGCACCACTGAGCTATCGGACGCAGGTTACTACACACTTGACCCTTTTGGAGCACACACCCGATCTGACCTAGGTATTGGTGTCTAGGGAGATCCTTCCCAACCCTTCCACATATATATAACCTCCATTAATCAGAATATTGTAACTTAAAAACGTGTTATTTATGTTTCACCATACACAATTTTATCAGAGGTACTTGTGTGCAGCTGCTATGCCATTATAGATTCCCTTTGGGTGCGATGAAACTCTACTGTGGCGACCTCTAGCCATAGAATGAAACATCGATAACCGCTTACAATGCTTCGCACTGCAGAGAAGGAAGGTGTGGATCTAAGCTTGCGATGGCTTCACCGAACATATCCGGGCCCATCGGCAGTAGAGGAGGGTGTTAATCGAGGTCGGGACTAGCGAGTGGCCACTCTAAATTTCCCGCGCATGCTTCACGTTTCGGCTCGCATCAAGCCCTCGTCAGCTAGTCTGCGTTGACTAGGACGCGGGGAATTAAATTTCATACCAAAGCCGTAAGATAACACTAAGGACTGTAATGACAGATCAGACACTTCCCTACAACACTTTCACACAATTCTTTCAAGCTATGCTTGAACTTACTATGCTGGAGCAATTAGCAACACGGAAAGTATCGAGCGGTAGCCCACGTCATCAGCAAAGCAACAGGGCAGACTTTTCTCCGCACTTTTACCATCATTCTCCACACTTTTACCATTATCCTCCACACTCCAGCTCCCTGAAAACGATGAGGATGGTCTGCCCAGAGGGAAATTTTTACAGTTTATATGTAACAGCTGGTTTTCTCTGCAGGTTCCCAGAAGGCGCCAAGAACTTGGTGTTCCCCGAAGCTACCATGCGCTCGTGGCAGAGAACGCTCATACGGAGATTGGACGACCCCACGCTAGAGGTACTGATTCCAATTCAAATTTGGATGATTTTGATGACAAACTTTATGATCAATTTTTGTATAACCCAGACTTCCACCTAAAATTATTGTGTTAAACAATTGCATTTACTAATACAAAATGTTGCTTTCTCTGAATTGTCATTCGCCCCGATATCCCGGACCTTACATTTATGTGTGTGTTCAGATCACTCTGGAGAATCAGCCTGAAGAGTGGGAAGACACGAACGACTCACAGGTCTTGATCCTGCCTCACACCAATGACGAGGTACATTCTCTTTTCAATTATGAGCCGATCACCTAGTAAAGCTCTACAGTTTTACACCCATTCTGAATGATGAAGCAGCAAGTGTAGGGTGGGTACGCATGTAAATTGGTTAATCAGAAAAACTGGTTGGTGCATGTCGACTGGATTCGAACCACGTTCCATTAAGAGTCTAACCCCAAACTGCTCCAACTATATAAATGCCGTATAAAATATGCTGTAATAAATAACCGCATAAATGTTTTGACAGAATTCTAAGATCATTCTATGTTTAAGTTTAATAATTATTGTTATACAAGTAACTCTTTCAATGGAATAAAAAGGATGTTGAGTTTTTTACTTTGTTATTTCAGCTGGAGATGAGCAGCGGCCGCAAGAGGAAAAAAATAATTGAAAACGGAGAGATGTAACTTTGATATAAGCTAGCTATATTTAGAAGTTTTATTATATTTGTATACTTTTTTGCGGACATATTGCAGAGTGAAACCAGCCAACATTATACACAACGCTTTAGCACTTTGTAAGCACAGAGGTTTTGTAAGGTCTGCAACCACCGTGGTTGGCCTATGGCCTTCATGCAGAACATAGGCTGGCTGGGGTGGCTGGAGATCAACGGGTTTTGCATGAAGGTTTCCGACCAAGCGGGACTAGTTTGCAGGCTTATGGCTTAGGCAACCTCAAAAACAAACAACAACAACAACAAGAGGATGTACGTGTCAGAAGTAGTTTGTGCACGATAAATCCGAAAACTTCAAGTGGCTCAACTGGAATTCGAACCTCATCATACCCATAGTTGGTACTTTCGCACGTTGGCATCAAATACCTACCGCGCGCGCCCCCTACTAGAGACGCCCTAAGCGATAATATTTGAAACCCAAAAACTACACGCAGTGCTGCTAGCGCTTCGTATGTGTGTGTGTGTGCTAGTATCGACACTACACCCAAAGAGGAGCAAGTTAGGCACACGCACAAAATAAATGCACACGCACAACACACATATGTAAGTCATAGGGCACGCCCACAGGCTTCAACGGCGTTGTAGAGAAATCGCGCTCAGGGCGCCTCTAGGAGGGGCGCGCGCATTTGATGCTCTGTGGTTGGTACCTTAACAACTAAGTCATCCGCCACTTTTTAACAAGATTTTAAATTGTAATTTTAAAAGGTTAAGTCTTATCTGTATATATTAAAGTTCAAGATTTTTTTAATACAATAATGAAAACTAGTATTGTTTACTTATTCATTTGGACTGAATTCACAATAGATGTCATTCGAGTCACTTTTCTGCATTTGGTTTGGCACCTCATCTATTTAAACATGCACCTATGCGTGAGGATTCCGTCAGCACAAGAATCTTTCTTTGTGTGCGTGTCTGTACGAGTTGTTGCAAGCGAAAGCCCATTCAAGACAGTTTCGCATTGTTTTCCGATCGCACCGCTAACAGTTGTACCGACAGCATATCATGATTGAGTCAAGTAAACTTAAGCGGAGTCAGGCCTTATATAATTTAAGGTTTTTTCGGTACACATAATAGAAGTGTTTTGCCTGAACATGGATTGTCGCCGAGGTTGCGTCGGCTGTTACATTTCAATTAATGACACCGTTTCATATGGTCACAAACACTGATCTCAGAACTCCTGAAATAACATCAAGCTAATTTGTTTTGAATGCCCATTAGTAACACTTCAAATTGGTACATGCAGGAATAATTGATCCGATGATTTTGTCTAGCCCGCTTGCGTATACAGCACTATACTCCTTACACATTCCTAATCTAATACTCATGCCCCATGTCAGGCAGTGGGTTCTCAGATATAATTAAACTTCTCCAACGGCTTAAAAGTATTTTATTTAGTGGTACTACAACAAATTCATCCCTGAAATATCCAAGACAAAAGAATTGCATATATTATATGAGAACATCTTGTATAAGAGACTTGTATAAGAGACACGCAAAATGCCCGCAATTTAGTGGACTAAAGCGCGGAGAACAAGTCCGAACAACAAGACAAAATCTTCTAACTGTATTGTCCATAGACGTGTATTGTCAGATCCGATGGGTTACCAAAATCCCAATATCGACAACAAGTGCTGAGCCTCTGCTCGAGTGTTGCGGAGATAGGGTAGGATGGATGAGTTCCTCAGAGTAGCGCCCATAATAAAATTAGACTAAGCGAACTCACAAAGGTTTGTTACTCAATATGTAGGCCAAGAGGACAAAGTCCATATGTTAAAATATATAACTCATATTACCATCTCGCAATACTAGAAGCAACACCAAACTGGATGTGTAGTCCAACTACTCTTTAGTTTATATTGGTCGCCCATTTGGACTACAACCACCAGCGGCTAATGTACGACCAGCTAGTAGTCTTGGACTTGGACTACGAGATCACTCAAAATTTCTGCCATTCAAGAGAGGAAGATATCTGTGAGTCTCGGATCACCAAGACACGTGGCTCGGCGCTGTCTCAAGTCCAATGATGCAAGCAGATATTGGGATTACCTTCCCAGATGTGGCTAGTAGATGTGTGTGTAACCTTGTCATTATGTAATGTGCGTACGTGTTTCTGGGAATATACAGAATATGGACCCCATTGAGAGGTCAAAATCAATAACACTTTTCGTTCGTAATCATTTATTTCTCTTAACCAATAATATTCACCAATTGTTTTGCCTATTTTTTTTTTTAGAATTGTATCTAATAAGAGATTCTGAACGACGACTCGCATCGGCTGGAGAGAACGATCTTCTGATTATTTAAAATATTGCCTAAGAACTTATAAAACTAAAATGCATTTTTCCACTTATTATGTAATAATAAAGTTACTTAACACTGCAAAATGATAATATTTATATACAGGACTAATCAATTATCGAGAATCTTATATAGTGTTTATTTTCTTCTAAAATATCCTAAGTCGCTCGCAGCGAGCTCCTCCAAAGTAATGTTGTACGAAACTTGAATAGAACTGAGGAACACCTAAAGTGAGCGGGTGGGAGGGGGAGGGGGGTGCGGTGCGCGGGGCAGGCTGCGAGCGACCGCCGACGTACGTCGAGCTTGGTGTATCCGTGTCTTACTGTAATATTATGCAACTGAATGGTTACGCTCACACACGCACACTCACTCGCGGTCGCGACGCCGCTCGCGTCACTTTTGGCAGTTTGGAGCGAGAGGGGCGGCGGCCGCCACTACGCTACTATCAGTAAATGGAAGTATGTAAGTATCCTATCAGTGGGCACTGTCGTATAGGTGGAGGTATGTTGAGTCACACGTGTCTCGTCCGCTCGCTCCACATATAGCTAAACCTCACTCGCACACGCTCGCTCCCTACGCTCGAGTTTTCTAATCGGACACCTTTATATACACGACACAAACACACACATATTTTACAATAGCGATTAAAGTGGGTCCTATAATAAGAAAACAGTCACTTAAAAAATCTTAGAGTAATGTGCATAGTGCCAAAATAATCCACTGGCCTGTGTTGGAAGGAAAGTCTGGAAAATATTGCAGCGAAGTTCCGCACGTGCCCGCTCGCATTTCAATAAACGAACGCAGGCAGTCATAGACCTAATCTTAACCTTAAATAATCAGTAAACAAATTATAATTACATTACAAAATATAATATTAATCACAATTTTAAAGTCAACTGAAATGGGTAAATTTAAAATCAATAAAATGCGATTTTATTAATAAAATATTTTAACAGATTAATTTGTATTATGCTCGACCTTTGCAGCCACCACACTCTATAAATGAAGGTAAAAACATTTGATCTAACACGCGCAGCCATAAAGCAAGTCTTTCAAGTGAAGTTATGTTGATTTTCCACTTGTGATTGTTATTTGGTTTGATATCGGTCGTCACAACGTTACAACAACTCGTACAACATTACTTGACGTCAGCCGAAGAGACGACGACCGTTGGAGTAACCGTGTCCTACACTGGCGGCCGTGGACAGGAAAACGGAGTTTAGGAAGACCACCCGCCAGGTGGGACGACGACATCAAGTACGTCGGCGGAAAGCAGTGGTTCCGTACCGCTGAAGGCCGGGAGGACTGGAGGAAAATTGGAGAGGAGTATGTCCAGCAGTGGACGATTACACGCTGACTGACTGACTGACTGACTTGATATCGGTGTAACTGTCAAAGTGAACCAACTGTTAAGTTCCTTGACTAGCTGCACTCAGGTTATATTCGCTTTGGCTGCACTCACATCATTTTGAGGGAACTAGATATGTGTTTACTACCTTTACAGAGTGCGGTGGCTAAAATTGATTTACATATTTATGCTGCTAGACACAACAGCCCAGCACCTTTGTGCAGCTTACAATTAAGTTGAGGTGAACACACACATTCACAACAAGGGAGATGTGTCGCCGTTATGAATGTATGTGTTCACCTAAACTTATACATATGAAAGCTATATACCTCCCCATATTATGTCTGCACTTTGACTTTGCAAACGGACGGGTTAGATGTCGTATAAGTTACAGCAGTTCAGCGTCTGCAGACAGCCGAATATTTTATTAAAATATTGTAATCAGAAATATACATAGAGTTAGTAATGAATTCCTACATCAGTCACAAAATAAGTGCATAAACTTATCGTAAAATATAAAATAGCCTTTAAACACACGCACTCAACACATCCAAATCATATTGGCGTTAAGCAATGGAGTAAAATTGATTAATTTCAATAATCCAAAGTAACATTAAGTGGATTGGTTGGTATCACCCGTCCAACCTAACTTTTCAATAATTTGGTTCTATCGCCTCTATCGCTACCAGTTACAATATCTGTTTTAATTTTCTTTGTAAGAGATCATGAGTACATTACAATGTTTGTATTGTAAAGTTAGTCACAGAATAATATTTACTTATGATCAGAAGTCAATGCAGCGAGAGCATTGACCGTGTAACCGGACTTTACAATCACATTTTACTAGACAATAACTTCTGTGTCATTAGTAGATAATATATTTGAGCTGGCCAGTCAAAGAAACAAGCTTATGTATGAAACAACATAGTTTCCACGTACATATTGATAATGAGGGATGGTATCTGTGCTGTGGTCACGTCGTGATGCTGTGATAATGTGTGCGTGAAGCGAGGCAGCCCATATTGAGTCTGCCTAGGCGCGGTGACACGTCCTATTGTATGAATACATGTTCATTTTTAAACTCGCACGTTTTAGTTCACATCTCTTGCACAACATATTATTTGATAAAGTTTAAACATAAAAAAATCGTCACGGAAGACTGCCTCATACTATTCAAACGATATCTAAGAAAACTATTGGAAGTTATTTTGGTTTTCCCAACAATAATACTACAACTACTGCTTTATGCAGCATTTCATAGAATATTGTATAGGTAAATATAATATTGTATAGGTATTAGATAGTTTTCATAGGTACCGGTCACGGAGGTTTTCCATATTCAACACTATTTCATCTCTGATACTGCAATACCGCACACCCCATTTTCCCGATGAAAAATATTCAAAACAAAATAGACTTTATTGTACCCTAGTTTAAAAAAAGATCAAAAAAGGCCGGTTTAAATGCCTTATGGCATTCTTTTACAAACTAACCATTAATATAATTTATTACATTCTATTCTAATGTGCTGGTGTTAGGTTCATGTGTAAAATTTCATAATTGTAACTTACGCGATATTGCAGTACCATACTATTCATGTAAAGTTTGGGTGTACCGTCTGCGCTTAACACTGACGGGGGTGCGTATTTATTCATCTTCATCCATCCATCACATAAAGCATTGTTTATGGAAAGTAACATGGTGAGCTACATCACTGTGGTGACGTCTCACTCAGCCGTATCGAGGAGTGTCGCCTCACGTCAAAGTAAAGGTGAAGCGCGTCTGTCTACGTGGTGAATGTATGTGCGGCGGAGGCGGCGGGGAGGGTGTGCGGCGAGGGCGAGGGCGGCTGGCGGGGCGTGTGTTAGGGCGCGCGGTAGAGCAGGTAGGCGGTGAGCGCGGGGGGGAGCGCGATGCGGCCGGCGGCGGCGCGCAGCCGCGTGCGCCCCACGCGCTGCCGGATCACGCGCCGGCACAGCTCCATCAGCGGCAGCGGCTCCGCTGCAACACCACACAATTACATCAGCTATATACATACTAGGACAAACCATCCAACTAGGGAAGCAAAACTTTGACAAGGAGGCCAACAGAAGGATTCAGCTAGGCTGGGCGGCATTTAGGAAACTCCGCCACATCTTTTCGTCCTCCATCCCACAGTCATTGAAGACGAAGGTTTTCAATCAGTGCGTTCTGCCAGTAATGACGTACGGAGCGGTGCCTTGGGAGAGGCCTATGTCCAGCAGTGGACCGATACAGGCTGATGATGATATACATATACATAGCAGGGATCTGACCTAGCGCGTGGAGACTAACAAACAGTTCCGCTTAGTGTGAGAGCTTGAATTCTTGGAGTAGCTCTGCGAGCGAGCGAGTAATTTCCACAACAAGTATTAACGCATAGTGAATTTGTTTATAATATGTATGTCTTATTTTTTTTATATGGTAACTGACACCGTTGGCTAAATCCCGTACAACACCTGTGACGTCATCCCATAACACCTCGGTGAACTAGGTGCCACGTCCGTGCCGGCTAGTCCGGCTACACTGAACTGGACGGAAAATACGAACTACATATTTACAATAGCCTTTTCTATGTCTGTAAGTCAGGAGAATGATTTCCTAAGATTAGAGCAATTTGCAGACTCATCTGCTTAGGTATACTATGACTACTATGAATGCACACTCTCCAGTGTCTGCTGTGCCGAATGCACAATGGACTGTTTATGCGTACAACGTATGTGTCCGAACGCACATTGGATAGTCTCAATGCGGAGAATGAGCTAGATTGAGATTTGTACTGCCTCGTATTATCACTGATACTTAAAATACTGATACACTGATATAAACTTAAAATGCTACAAACATGTTGACTTGAGATTCTGACTGCATACAAATTTTGAATTTTGACAGGGTACAACCTGTACCTTAATTTATACTGCTGACGCATGCTTAATATTAATTTGACTAATTGATACATTATGTATCAAATTTATTTAGCACGCATACTAAAATATTATTTTGACTAATTGATACATTAAATATCAAATAAGAAAACAATTATTTATTAGATATAAAATGAATACAAAATTAAAATGCTAAATAAACTACTTACATAACTATATATCAAATGTATTTATTTATTTTAACTTTTTTTGACATTGTAACACAATGTGGTATAAATATTTGCAATTGACATGACTTTATACGATACTAGCTGAGCCCGCGGCTCCGCTCGCGTGAAATTCGTATTCCAAAGAAGAATGTAAGTAACTAAGGGCGAGGCCGAAGGCCGAGCTGCGTTCAGGTAATCGATAAACCTTCTTAAAGAAAGTAACTAACTAAGGGCGAGGCCGAAGGCCGAGCTGCTTTCAGGTAAACGATAAACCTTTCTCAAATAAAGGAAGTAAGTAAGGGCGAGGCCGAAGGCCGAGCTGCGTTCAGGAAGACGACAAACCTTCTGGAAGAAAGGAAGGAACTAAGTGCGAGGCCGAAGGCCGAGCTGCGTTCAGGTAAACCAAAAACCCTCTTCCGCCTTCGGGCCTCGCCCTTAAAGACTTCCTTTCTTCGATAGAATATAATATCGTTTACTCAATCTATTTATTTCATATAAATAAAAAAGTAATATTAATAACTAAAGAATTAAACCTACCTAACAAACTTTAAAATAACTATCAAAACGGGCATTTTCAAATGTTCTTAGAGCACTTGCGGCATTACCCCACTGGATGGCAAGGCTTACCCTTTGAATGAAGTACATAAGCCCTTGATGACGGGACACCAGTTGCGTCAACCAGCTCAAGCCTCTTTTGGCTTCACTGCTCCACGGACCGAGGGTTTCAACCGCAAACGCAACAAATTCGAAATCTTGAATTATATTTCTATATTTGCTGCGTTGGAGGCTCTCCGCCCCAGCCTCGGCCGCGCCAGCCGCTATGTCCTAACGTGACTTGGAGCCAATGTGAGAACCAAAGTGGCGTCCCACATCAAAGAACTACCCTTAGTCCATGGCACTAAGGTCTCTAGCATCGGGCCTCTTGCCATCCAGCCGGGAATAACCGCGAGGTTCTAGGATGCACGGTATATTTGCCGTTAGAAGCGTGGACTTTTAAAATTTAAATTAAATTAACTCAATCTTAATGTTAATTAACTTTATTCGAGATGGTTTAGCTTCTTCCTGAACGCAGCTCGGCCTTCGGCCTCGCCCTTAGTTACTTGCTTTCTTCGAGATGGTTTATCATTTGTCAGAACGTAGCTCGGCCTTCGGCCTCGCCTTAGTTGCTTACTTTCTTCAAGATGGTTTAGCTTCTTCCTGAACGCAGCTCGGCCTTCGGCCTCGCCCTTAGTTACTTGCTTTCTTCGAGATGGTTTTTCAATTATCCGAACGTAGCTCGGCCTTCGGCCTCGCCTTAGTTACTTACTTTCTTCAAGATGGTTTAGCTTCTTCCTGAACGCAGCTCGGCCTGCGGCCTCGCCCATAGTTACTTACTTTCTTCGAGAAGGTTTATGGTCTTCCAGAATAGAGCTCGGCCTTCGGCCTCGCCCTTAGTTACTTATTTTCTTCAAGAATGTTTTTCTTCTTCCTGAAATCAGCTCCGCCTTTCGCCTCGCCCTTAGTTACTTTCATCGAGAAAGAATATCGTTTACGTGAGCGCAGATCCGCCTTCGGGCCCGCCTTCAGTTACTTACTTTCTTTTTTTTAAATACGAATTTCACGCGAGCGAAGCCGCGGGCAACAGATATATAAATTTTATTGCACCAATGACAGCGACATAACTTCGACTTTCAATTATTATTTTTATTTATCAAACAATTTGTCACCGGCCAGCTCACGTCGAGATGACAGTTCTCCGTTGCCAACATGACATTTAAAATTGTTTTTACCTTTACTTTGGACTACGTGATTTTAAACGCGCAATAATGTTTATAATTGTTAATTTTTTTTTATTTTTGTTAATTTTTTTTACGTATTATGTTAACCCGGCATATAAACTGCCACTATACAAAGTTTCGTCTAATTCCGTTCAGTGGTTTTTGCGTGATGCGCGTACAGACAAACAAACAAACAAACAAACAAAAATTTTAAAAACTGTTCTAACATGTTCAGTATCTCATTTTAAGCCACCCTGGTTAGTTTTTTTCCGAATACATTCAATGTACAGACTTTCTTACCTCTACGATTTTATTATATGTATAGATGTATCAACAATATCTGACAAAGGCTCTATTTTTTACACCTGATTTTATTTATACTTTTACTTTTGATTTTATGTGGTCAGAATTATCTAGCTTAAATTATAGTTATTCTAGCTCGCAAACTCTATCTGTAAGCGGTGTCTATTGTGTAGCTAGTCACAATGTATTGTGATCGAAGACGTTAAAAAAATACCCTGCGTAGTTTCTTGTCGGCTCTTCTTTGTGGGTGTAATCGAACCTGATTGTACAAAACTACCATAGGACGATGAATAAAGAATATTCAGAACAAGAACGTCAGTGGAAAGAAAAGAACAAGGTATGTGTACCATGTAGGGTCGGTACTTAAAAAGAATAGCCCCACTGCATCTCTCCCCGTCGGATGTCGTAAAAGTAGACTGAGGGATTAGGAAATTCGTCAACCTCGGTAGCTCAGTGGTGGGGGGCGGTCAGTCGACTGTTGTTAAGCAATGCTGAGCGCGGTCAGTACCAAGTCTTGGATGGGTGACCGCTCGACCGTTAGAGGCTGACCGTGGTTCGGATTCCACGTTAAACTGTAGGTCCCTTCCCTTCTTACTTTACTAGGTGGTAGGGTTTATCCCGGCCGGGTTGGTATCACCGCACTGAGCGAAACGTCAGTCGAAACGGCCATGTAAATAGTTCGTGTTTTCCGTCCAGTTCAGTGTAGCCGGCGCGAAATGAAGGAAAGCACTGACGTGGCACCTAGTTCACCCGGTGTTATGGGCTGACATCACGGATGTTGTAGGTGATGTAGCCAACAGTGTCAGTTTCCATAAAAAAAAAATTGGTTGTCTGTAAAGGTGGTTTACGAACGATAGTTTTACGTGATGACGTGAATAATCGTAGTACATAGAGCAAAGATCAGCAATTCTATTTCCAGTAGAAAGATTAATCATCTTGTGACTGGCCATCAATAAACTTCTGTTGTCTGATCTTGACAGTTTTACTTCTTAAGACGTTTCCATGGTAACTTTGACTATACCGATTGTGCCTCTCTATCGCTTGTTACGCGTTGGTTACGCGCTCTCGCGTGCACACACAGGCTCAGATGGAACGTGACACTTTCGTGTGTGCAGCCGGTGTTCATCAATTTATAAGACGTGACGTTATCACGTCAAAAAATAAAAAAAATATGTACTCACGATCGAGCCCGCCGACGTACTTGATGGTGATCTCGGCGTGTCCCCACACGGCCGACACGATGGGGTAGAGGGTCTTGCCGCGCAGGCCGCGCGCCGCCACGCCCAGGTAGCGGCCGTCCGCGCAGAACGCGAGCGTGCCCTCGTCCATGTCCAGCACGACGAGCAGCCGGTCCGGCACGAGGAACTGCTCGTCCGCGCGCAGCAGCGCCGGGTACGTCGTACCGCTCGCGCCGCTCCCCTTCGCGTTGTGGTACACCTGCAACGCGACCCACACACTTCCTTACTACAACCTGCACTATAATTAAGCTATAGTATCTGCGCTCCAGTCTGACAATACCGGTCATTCACCCCTTCCTCTCAGCACGCACACATGCGCAGAGAGGCGTGTGTACCTCATAACATAGTACGAACGGTCAGGCGGCCGCCCGGCTACCACAATAAGCTTAGCGACAGTAATTTCGCTCGTTACGCAGAACATAGGGAAGTATCGCTTCCGCCAGAGGCGGACTTTCCTTAAGGCCGACTAGGCCCGGGCCTCGGGCGGCCAGATATTAGGGGCGGCCAATCTGCGCCTGCTGCTGGAAGCAGTGACCGCAGATACAGAATAGAAAGTGGGAGCGCGGCGGCGGAGACGACGCACTATTTACGCGGACAAAATAATTTAGCTATGACGTTCAATATTGCCACAAAACTTATAAAAAATACTTTTGCTTTACGTAAAATAAACCGAGAATTGGTTGAGCGAGCCCACAGAGCATGAAATACGCGCGCCCGCCCCTACTAGAGGCGCCGTGAGCGCGATTTCTCTACAACGGCGTTGAAGCCTGTGGGCGTGGCCTATGACTTACATATGTGTGTTGTGCGTGTGCATTTGTTTTGTGCGTGTGCCTAACTTGCTCCTCTTTGTGTGTAGTGTCGATACTAGCACACACACACACATACGAAGCGCTAGCAGCTCAGCGTACGGTTATTGGGTTTCAAATATCATCGCTTAGGGCGCCTCTAGTAGGGGGCGCGGGCGGTAGGTATTTGATGCTCTGTGAGCGAGCCGAACGCAATACTGATTTTCGCGAGGATTTTCGTACAACTTCACATTTGTATCTATGCTGTAAACTTGAAAGGGTTGGCTGCATTGAATTGGGGCGGCTGGTACTAAACGAGCTAGGGCGGCTAAGGGTGCTAGTCCGCCTCTGGCTTCCGCAAATACGAGTACATTGGTGGGAAGGGGTGAGTGACCGGTATTGTCAGACTGGAGCGCAGATACTATAGCTTTGTTGTTGAGTCGATCGTTCAGGTTACCATGTGTGTTCACATGGGTAATTCGTGATATTTTAGCTGATAACTCAGACCATAGCGCAAATTGGAAATTCCTATGGGTGGCTGAGTTGGAGGGGCCAAAGCGCATGCTTCGACCAGCTAATAATACCTCCGAGAAGGTAGGTGCCATACCGGAGACTTCCCTGGATTGCTGGCTATACTGGACTAGAGGAGAACACAACCGAGGTTGCTATGCGGCCATCTTACATCCAGTACGGTGGTACCAACCCAGTCGGCTACAATTTGAGCCTACCACCTAGTGAGGGGAAAGGGAAGGGACCTACAGTTTTACACCGATTCCGAACGGTGAAGCAGCAGGTGTAGGTATGCACGTAATTTTTTTCGTCAGAAAAAACTCATTGGTACACGCCGACGGGATTCGAACCGCGGACCTCTCGCATGAGAAGCAGATGCCCAAACCACTCGGCCACCCGCCACATAATATACATCCGAACCGACATCGGACATACCGAATCTTCATCATCATCATCATTAATTTTTGACAGTCGGGATTACTGTCCTGAAAATGTAGGTGGGAAAAGGACAATATGGAAAAGAGGAACAGATCCAATCTAACGAAACGACAAGATGTCTTGTTAGCAGTAGTGAGGCGACAAGAGACACGAACCTTATTGCGGCCGAGGTCCCAGCCCCAGCTCTGGTCGGTGGCGCCGACGAGGCTCTGGTAGCCGACCGAGTGTAGCGGCGCGTGCGCGGTGGCGACGCCGACGACCGCGTGCGTGCCGCGCTGCCGCGCCGGCCACACCACCTCCCAGCAGTGCAGCCCGCGCGCGTACCCCACGCGCCCGCGGATACAGTCCGTACTCTGCGCCACCGGGTGCCGGTGGAACGTCAGCGCGTCCTCTTCTTTCACGAATATGTTTAGTGATCTGGAACGCGACCAGGGAGCCGTTATCTTATATCAATAGATGATCGGTTGGTTGTTATAGGTAGGTACCTACTGCTGCGCCTGCTGTCTAGTAAAATGAAGGTAATTTTGCAATTCCCTTGGGTTCCTTCTATCCCAGGCAACCTTTAACCCTTCACCAAAGGCACCAGGCGATCCGCCATAATGGTTTATTGGAGAGCTAGGAAATAGTGCCTATGTTAGATTCACAGTGTGTGGTGATAGATATGAATAGCCTGTACGAGTAGGTACCTGTCGTCGGGGTTCCACGCGTGCTTGAGCTGCGTGTCGGGATGCGCCGCGGGCGCGTCCAGCAAGGCGTCGAGGCGCGCGGGCCGCGCCGGCTCGGGCGCCAGCTCGCGCGCCACCACGGCCTTGAACGGCGCCGCGCACTCGCGCGACACCGACTTCACACCGCCGGAGAGCTTTTGGCCCATGTTCATGCCCCTGCACCGGATGCGGGCGCGCTTCGTCGGCAGCGCCTTGAGGCCGCCGCGCCGCGCGTCCGCCGCGCCCTCCGCGCCGCCGCCGCCCGTGCCGCCCCCGCCCCCGCCGCCGCCGCCGCTCCTCAGTGAGCGCAGCCCGCTCTTGTACCTGCGACAACAACGCAAACATACACCATCATCCACCGCATCCAGATAGAGTAGAGCATCTCCAGCGAACAAGAGTCACTCCGGTCGAGAAGATCAGCGATCAACAAACCCTCGGAACAAACAGCGACACTTAATTAGCTGAGTGTTACAGACACAAAGATTTCCTCAAGGGTTTTCTGAAAACTAGAAGCAGGGAGGTAGAGGCAGAGCATACTTAGGCAAGACTGGAGACATTCAATCCGCAAAAGCTTCGCGCAAATTAAAACATGTCATTAAACTTCCTTCGACAAACAACAACCGGATTGTTTTCAGCTGCTCAGCCCTTAATGAAATATTTCTCATAATCGGTTTTAACGTGTGCAATCAAGTTCCGGAGGAATGTGTATACGAGACCTCGTCGTCGGTCTCATGCAAATAGTTTCGGGCGGCGGATGCGTCTGCTGCGTGCGCGCGAGGTGCTGCCGCGAGGTTGATGTAATTATCCAAGTGGCACATTGGCATTGAAGCCTCTCCGCTCTACGCACGTGGGCCGCGCGCGCGACGAGACCGCTCGGATGCGTCGACGGCCGGCCATCTTATGTAACTCGGCGCGGTGCTCACGCGACCGCCGCGCGCCGGATTCTCCGCTGCGCGCGCGGTGAGCGTCTAACCGTGAAAGTCGCCACTCAAAAGCCAAGGTTAAGCGGCTACCGCACTGCACACGCAGCGCACGCGCACACACACTCCTCCGTTGCTAATTTGTCCACCGATTGAGTAAAACGGCATTGCTGACAATTTATCTGCAGGTAACGCTGTCTCTAGATAATGAGACGCAGAGCCAAGGTTGCGCAGTCCTTTTGCTTTTGTCCTGGATGCAAATCGGTTAAACGCGTCATACCTGCGCCGCCGCCGCGCCGGGGCGGCGCACACATGAAAACTTGAGCTAATAGAGGTTTCGTTCGATATCGACGAGTCCGTGATCAGTGTAGCCGTGAGCCATGATTCATCATCATGCTTTATTCGTGGTAACTACTTAAACTATTTAGGTACCTAGTTACGATGAAAACTTTTTCCACGTTCAATAACGAATAATCCAAAGTCAATGTATGCCGCGGGCAGATTTTCTGCGTACACGTTTGGAGTGCAAGGTCAGTTGCCTTTTCCGGCGCGTGCGCCAGTGCGCGGTGTGGTCGCGCACTCGCAACAAAAGCAGGAAGTGAAAGGCGAGTGAGTGAACGCGTCCAGACAGTCGCGCGCCGCCGCGGAGGACACACCTCCTCATTCCTTGTTCCTCGCCCCTCCCTCGCCGGCGTCGACGGCACGCACGACGTCCTCGCCCGACGCACCACGCCACGCATAATGTAAAACAGGAAACGAGCGAGCATTGCGGCGCGGGCGGGCGGGGAGGAGGCGCGGCGTGCGGCTGCAGGAAGACACGAAATCGCTCATGCAAATGATTACAGTTTTGACAGAATTTGATTTATTGAGCGGAGAGACGAAAGTAAATGGAATTTTAGTAAATTATTCATAGGTGTTTGTCACCGTGAAAGTGTGTAGCTCACACACAACTCGCATGTACGCTAGCATGATCTTAACCAAAAACTTCACAACAGTTCAAATAATCACGCCCCATAATAATAAATCGACAGAACCATCAGTTTATTATTTGTCTTTAATTTATTTGTTAATTTCATTTTGTGCAATAAATATATTTTTCTTTTGATTATAATAATAATGAACTGTAAGTTCCGACAATGAAATATTATAAAAAATACAAGCGGTGACCAATGTCGCCAGCGGCGCGGCGACGGAACCTCCTCAGTAATCACCTGTCATTATGGGAGTCGATCTAGTTTCCGGAAGATTCCAATGCCCAGCCGAGGTGAATGAATGGACTCTGTCAACGAGACGGACGACAATGAACCGCCTCGTAGGTGAACGCGCCTCATTGATGTAATCTCATCTTCATCTCACACGTACTACGTAAGCGTGTGGCGCAGAGAGCGGTCATTAGTTAGTTACACTTTGGCAGAGTGCGCGCCACAGATGACGAGCTGGGCACGCGATGCGATGGCGCGCGCGACAGACAACGTCTTTCGAGCGGACAGTTTGCGTTTCTGTATTGCATACGAGTGAGAGTATGAATCCTTACCTTTAATAAAATCCAACGTCTGTTTTCTGTCTGTCCGCTTATAACTCGAGAACCACTGAACCGATTTTAATTAAAAAAAATCTACGCTTAGCTTCATTCTTCCCATCAACTATAGGCTACTTACTATCACGCTAAATGGCTTATGAGGTTAGCAGAGAAGTCAAATATGAGAGCGGGCGGAGCCGCGGGCACAGCTAGTATTCTTCCGCAGAATTCTTCAGTGGTGCGCCAGCACTCAGGACGGTGGCGATCGCTCTTGGCCTTGGAGAGGCGTGTAGGTGCCATTCAAAGTATTCTTAATCCCTATATGCCTGACTCGGGTTCAGCAGATATGCGAGTCACTAGTCTTTTATTTACCCCTATTTTTTTCTGACAACATCTTGCTATCCTTATTTATTTTCTTATTGTCTAAACTGTAACTTTTCTGTCTACAGTTTGTTTCTGATGGTTTCCTGCTCTTTCAGTTCTGCCAGCGTGGATTTTCGGCACTGTAAATTCTAGATTTGTCTAGATATCTCGTACGATTTACCGGCTTATATTCTCTCGTAGCACACTTTTATGAACATATTTCAGCTATGTAGCTTATTTATAACCTAGGTTCTATATGTAAGAAAATATCACAGATTTAAGGTCGGCGTTATTTACTGGAGTCCCAAGAAAAATACAACACATTTTCTTTATTTTCGTGTGATATTGGCTCGATTCAGACGGAACGAAAATCAGGATTACTAAATTACATTATGAGAAATCGATACGCTCCGAGTTTGTTCTGAGATAGGCAGGTAATTTGATATTTTACTAAAAATAGAGAGGTACCGAAGTTTGGCGACGTCGGCGACAGGGGGGGGGGGGGGGGGGGGGGGGGGGTAGTGGGCGGGCACCCTGGAGTCTGGAGGTGACAAGTCTAATGGATGCCGAAGGTTCTCGTCCAACTAAACAACGGCTTTGCCACTGGTTTCGCAGTCTCTGTTAAATAAATAATCTACATCGACGTTGAGGCCTATTTCTTATTTGGAAATTGGAATCAAGTTTATCTGAAGGAAATATGTATTGTATGTAAACAAGTATGTATTTGTACATAGATGTGCCCTTGATTTGTCTGATAAGATGATTGGCAAATGTAATTCCAGACATGATTTAGAGCCATCGCTAATTGGGAACTTGATCATGGGATCATAGTCTTCTTATATATTTTTTAGAGATTCCTTCCAAGATAGAAACAGGGCCTTGAAACAGGGTAAAACCGAGGGTAAAACTAAAAAACTCAATGTCACTCAGGCTCAATTTGGATGTTACACCAGTAGGGATGGTTGCAAAGGAGCTTTCGCTTATAGCGTTGCGTTGCGTGCGTAGGCGAGTGAGACTCCTCTCCGCCGCCATGTCGCGTCGTCTCGTCGATGCAACACGCGAGGCTGCCTCGGTGTGATGAAGAACCCGAAAGTATAGAACTGCTATTGTATCAAATTCGCCCTGAACACAATTTGGATGAGATCGTTCATAATAAGTGTGTTAAAATAGAATAGACACATTCGCTGAATAGAAATACTTTATTGCAAACCAAATAACAAAACAACAATGCAAGAAGAAAAACACACAGAGAACAATATAATCAATCATACACAAAAAGACATAAAACGTGCCTTTGGCAGATCGCTTATTGTGGACATCAATCAGCCCAACATTGAATCAACACGTGGTTAAAGAAGTTCAATTTATTTCATTTTCGCTCCGCGCACTCATACGCGAACCCGTTTGGCTCCTCTCAGGATTGTTAGATTCTCGTGATTTTTGCTTTAAATTATAGCGAGGAGCTCTCTCTCTATGAGTAAAGGTTGTTTCACATTCTTAGATTTAACTTGTGCGACATTTTTCGAATTTAGTCTCGCCGTAGTAGTCCCGAATTAAAATTTTGAACATTCACAGCTCAAACCGAGGCTCAAACAATAAAATTATGATCTGAAACGGACTAGTGGCATTTCGTTCGATAGTCCATTTCAACTTCAACACCTATAAGATGGTAGTTTTGATATTTCAGTATGTGTTAAAATCTCCGAGATTTTTCAACTTTTGAAAACCGACTCACAGCCGAAATGCGAAAAAATATCGAAAATTTGATGACTCATCACATCTTAAACTATAAATAATACTTTAATTTAACACACGTCCGATACTTGCGCATCCTTCTTCTATAGTAAGGAATTTCAAACATACTCCCCGCCATTATACTTTCTCAGATATAGAAATTCTCCCGGAACACGTTTTCATTACGCGCAAGTTCCAGTGAATACCTCACCACTATTTAACGTGCGCGTAACGTAAGACATGTCATTTGATAACATGTCAATAGGAGCTTAGCGCGCAAGGGTAGACTTATCACTGGTAGTGATTTCTCCCAGTCCACCTTCATGTGTTGATAAAGCGTGTCAGAGTTGTGTAATGTATCTTTGTCCACACACCACACACACTGATGGTTTCACGGTTCACCTGATCGACGAGTTGATGCGTCTTCTTCTCCTTTAGAATGCTCCGCAGTGCGGCGGCACACGTGTGGCATATGTTCGTCTCCTCGGGTTTTGGGATGCGGAGAAAGCTGCGGGCGCGGCAGAAGGTTGGCTTGTGCAACCACCGCCAGCCGCCTCCGAGGCTGACCCCAAAACTACGAGTTTCTTTTCGCTTCAGCCGACACAAAGGATGGCCCGCTGTCGCCCGCTGCCAACGTGCACGCTTATGTGAACAAGCGTGGCTGACTTTTACGTTAAACTTTTAAATCTCGAAGAACGAATACGATATCGATATGTTCACCAATCTCGTCAGTTCATTGCGAAATAAGTACTATAGCGGTTTCAAGTCAATGTTTTGTAAAAGTTAGAGATTTCCGAGTGAGCGAAATGTAAGTTTTTACAGTAGTTTAACCAAAACTCTTACCTACCTCGAACCAATATCACAACACCCCTCGCATTAAGGTGTTCAAGTATGTCACTAGACTAGACATTTGTTGACGTGCGGCATTACTTGCATTAGATAACGTTATCTTTATCGCTATCGGCTCTGTAGAGTTCGTTGTCCCACCGACTCGTGGGAAACGAGCGAATTGCTTCGATCCTCGATCTAGATAAGGATAGGAGCAGCCAATTTTAGCCATATTTTGCCATTATGATACGTTTCAATAAGCCATTTCCGGTGGCAATTCCCACACTAAGTATTTCGTTTTGAGATTATATAAGTGTTGACCTACTTAGCTGATGTAGCGTTATAAAATCATCAGTAGCCATGTATATACTGCACTCCTCTATGCTGTCGGCCTGAACGAACGAAAAAATCTAGTTCACAAATTGGGCGGCAAGTGCAGAAAAACTGGTGGCACTCATTGGCAGGGCGCGTCCAACCTTGGCTCGCTTGCAACAGCTCGACTCTGTGTCAAGGAAAAGGCGTTCGTTGCGCGGATTTCCCTGCACCCGCTGAACTACAGCGTTTTCCACTTGCCTACGCCTACATCCACATACGGTATACGTCACCACGCTACACGTACGAATACATGTGTAGATACACTATACTCAAGGGTAGTCAGCCACTTTCGGGTAGGGCTTACGTAACGTAACACTGTAGGAAATAGGTAATGCTTGAAGTTTTCGCGGAAGCGTTGCATTCTTACACGTATCGCCCGTTTGCGGCTAAACTCACTGAAGTAAGTATACGTTAGTTTCGAACAAATTTCGTCAGACGATCTTTATTTACTTTTGCTCGTAAATAATCAGAACACAAGTTTCGTTGGCGTTTCGCCGTTTTTAGGGTTCCGTATCCGGTACGGGACTCTATTACTAAGCCTACGCCGTCTATCTGTCTGTCTGTCCGAGGTCTGTATCTCTTGAACCGTAATAGCTAGCCCGTTGAAATTTTCACAGAATATGTGTTATTATTATGGCCGATATAATAACAAATAATAAAAATAAGAAAATAGTAAAAAATTCACGGGGGTCCCCATAGAAGAAACCAAAACGTGTATGCGCGCGTGCCATCTACCGAATAGAGCGTGAAACATTTTAACAAAATCATGACATTTAACTAATATGGAGCATTTCATAACACGCCATAGATGGCGTGAGTGGCGCTAACCATGACATCGCGATACGGAACCCTCGGTGCGCGAGTTCGACTCGCACTTGGCGGGTTTTTACTTTTTGCAAGATTTAGGGCGAGTCTATTAAGATAACAGATTGCTCAACGAGCCGACCTCAGGACACACTCGTTACATACAAATAAGGCGATTGTCAAAAGCGACCGCCCATTTCCATGCCGTTTGCACGACTCCGCGCAGCCGGCTGGCTAGAGCAATTAGCTTACATGAACCAAGTACTCTCGTCAGCCTTGACTGCAATGCGCGCGCGCTGCATTAGCGTGTCAAGGGAGTCGGTGGCTGCTTTCACTGCTCCGCGCGCAGCGACGTGCGCGACCCGTGCGCCCACCCACTGCTGGTGCACTGCACTATTCCTAGGCACTGTACAGTACAGGGAGTGGAACAACCTATTCTTCATTTTGACCATAGAAAAACCAAAACGGAGCTGCCGGTAAGCTGCCTTGAAAGAACCACTGTCCGTCTATTCCTTCGGAAAGGATCAGACTAAGCAGCCAATAGTGCCTTGCTCATGGGCCAACATCCATAAAAATGAAGCTGCCGGTAGTAGCGCCTTGAAAGATCCACTGTCCGTCTATTTCTTCGGAAGGGATCAGACTAAGCGGCCAATAGTGCCTTGCTCATGAGCAACATCCATAAAAATGGCGGCGGAAATCCTACACATACCTAAAGGTAGAATGCGGTGGTGGCGGTGGCGCGCGGGGGCAGCGATGATAACTCACGCACGAGCCGCGCGACCTCGCCTCGTTCTCGAGCTGTCATCGAGCGAAACAAAGAAGCGAACAGTTTCGCCGAGCCGAGGAGACAAAGAGAAGCAATCTCCTAAGTGGTATGGGCGGAGAGCCCACAATGTCGCGCGCCGGCCCGCTTCTTATCTTCCAGGAACAAAGCGTCGTCGCGGCGATAAGAATCCCGATGTCGCCATCTTCCTTTGCGCTGCGGGCGCGGCCCTTCAATGAACCCGCTTTCGTTAATAAATACCTTTAAACGAATTGTCTTTGTAACCTAGGAACTAATTCCCCGCACCACCGCGTCGGAGTACTGCCAGATTATACGACACCATTAGTCAATGTGGATGCTTTCAAGATATCAGGAAGATCGGTCGGTCGGGTGTCTGTACGCTTGTATTTGTACATAATGTGGAGCGTTTGACAGTTGGAAAAAGCTAAATAACTATCGTAACGAGAAGGAAACCAAAAGCAATACTCGCAGATAGCTAAGCAGTCTGCTGGAACCGTCCCAATCCCATGTAATCCGCGCCGCTAATATCGTTGCGAGAAATACCTCGAAATGTCGGAGCGAAGAAAGGCGCAGGGCCGAGCCGGGGCTGGCGGGGGCGGAGGCGGCGGAACCTCCTGAAGGGCGTTCTTGGGCTTGAATAATACATGAGGTCCTATACTATACAAGTGTGGAGTACGGCGAGCGTCTAACGAATCTGAGCAGGGCGCCCGCCCCCACCGCCGCCGTCTCTGGGCTCTTCGTAATAGATTGAGACTACTGATTTTCTGTTACGCCCTCCTGCCTCCTTCGTCTGTAGAATCCTGTATCCCTAAGACATACGTATCTACTTATGTTTTCAAAAGAAGTATTTCATTGCTGAATTCGTGCCGAGATGGTGACTGGCGTTTCAATTCACGAAGCCAGGATTGGGGCGCATCGCATAGTTTTGTATGTTAAACGCGTTCACTCAGTATAATCGCGACGTCTGTGGGTATATGGCGGAATTGACGGCTTAGTTAGACGATGGTAGTGGTATGAGCGGTATGAGCAGCATGCGTCAGCAGCGGCAAGGCGGCGTCGGTTGGGTCGCGGTCGTGAGTGGACGCCAGTGCTGCGGCGTGAAACAACTAGCTAAGCACTTCCGCCACACCTCGCGCGGCGGTCGTCGCCGCAGCGGCTCCCAGCGACCGACCGCGACGCGCAAACATGTCAGTTACGTCCATTACGTCACCCAACACTTCACAGCAGACATTTGCAAACAAACAACATGTCGAACGTATCATTCTTGTCGATCCAAATAATTTCGTGCAAACACACATAGCAGTGATAATTAGGATCAGATTATTACATCTGCAGATATCCCATAGGTGTTTATCTTTATCCAAGCAATTTTTTTAGGTATAGATATTTATAGAATTTTCAGTGCAAGTAAATACTATTTTGAATTTCTAACTATGTATTATTTTACAAGTAAGTAATTATAATACCATGAACTTACAAGTATATAATAAACTATAGACGCACGGACAACAATGTATCTGGCACGGTCATCCTAAATAATAGCTATGGGAGCAAATTGTAGCTAGCACCTTTCGGAAGTGTTATTGGAAGGTGGGTGGTTGTAAGGGCAGCCCTTGCGTCCAACCAGGGACAGGGACTGGTTACGGTACCGCGGGGCAAGAGACGCGGGGGGGGGGGGGGGGGCGGTGGTGCGGTGTGGCCGAGTAGAGAACCGGTTCTCCGTCTGCCCCCACTGGCCCACCTTTGCCTCAACAATGAGAGAGTCAAAGACCCCGCGCGTCCCTCATCTCGCCAATACCACAGGCGGCGGGGCGGCGGCTGCGGCTCCGCTGCGCTGTTGGAATGTTGTAAGACTTAACTCGTCCGCTGTTTCCGACTATTTTAGCTCGAAGGGAACCCTCGTAGTACCACCACTGTCACAGTAGTGGCGCATGGCAGTGAGAAGCCGAGAGAAGTAAGCTCGAAAACAACAACCAGGCTCAATGCCATCGACAATTTCCTAGGACGAACGGGTTTAACTGTAATTTAGAATTACTTCAATGCTTAAAAATAAAATAAATATACGACAAATGAGGTAAATGCAGTACAAGTTCTCCGGACATACCAACCTTGTTAAATTCTGCAGATGACGAATACATGATATTTTATTGATGTGAAAGCGAATAATTTTAAGTCCAATAGTATATTTATTCAATATTTTCGAATATAAGCAAAACGACACCCCATCCGGACAACTAAACTCCATAATAAAATATACTATCACATCTTAGCGTGACGTAACCGAAAGTGAATTTTATTTAGCCAATACTGTGTCACGTACAGCTAAGAAAAGATTTTTAAAAAGCGTCAATTTAGTTTTAGTGTCATAAATACATAGAGTCCACAAACACAATATGTCATAAAACAAAGTAACTTACTCCATGACCATCACTTACATAATGTATATAATATTATTATTAGTATTGATATCAGTAGGCGCTTTTACAATATAATAGGTACTGAACGTTTATACTTAGAAGTTAGTACACGAACTAGTTAGTAATTAATTTCCAGAAAAATAATAGACAAAATCCCGAAATCCGTACATTTTTCTCCGGAAATTGAGGCATATAATTTTGAGATCTGGTTCGAGAGCCAGCTCGTAATGCCAAAATGTAATCTACCATAATTTAAGCTTAGCATACTAGTTTATCCATCATCCATCGGGGAGCTTCGGATTAGTAATAATAACGATCGACTTTAATATATGGCACAGCGAGTGCGTATCTAAATCGCTAGTTTAGCAGGGCGCGAAGGGTCGTTGACCCCCTAGTCTCCCACTACTTGCCAGCACCCATGGTTAAAAGCAGGGAGGGGTTACGCCGGCAGGACGTGAGTCACAGGCGGGGTTTACCAGCTGTTGTCTGTGCCGAACAAAAAGCAGCCAAGTGCGCGTTTTGTCTGCGCATACAGAACCCGTAGCTACTCGTTTGTCACCGTGCCGTGCCTATAGTTAGGACTGGACTGGAGGACTATATGCGTTAGGCATTATCCCACGATTAGCCGGACGACTGGTGAAAGAAAAATCCGATTGTTCAACGTGGATACATTTCTTTGACAGCCCGTTTCTGTGCAGACCCGAGGGTGGCTTTTCCCCAGTCGCCTGGTTCCTAATTTAGTTAAGACACTTTAGGGCTCAGCTTATGTATAGGCACAAACACATCAGCTACCTACATACTTCAAGGTAGAAGAGGTGAACGTAGGTAGTGAGTGTCCTTATGGTCTTTAGTGCACACTTGCGCTTAAGACCATAAGGACAATACTACGCGCACTGAAAATGACAATTTACCCATCAAAAATCCATACAACCAAGTTACAAACCCGCGAGATTGCATTATGAGTACAAAGGCTGACTGACAACATGTCTGTCTCCGGAACCCTAAAATCTAAAGCTCGCCCCTCGCTCGCAAGATGAAAGAGTCGATTGAGCTGCCGCGACCAAATTGTTCTGGGCCGCGAGCGGAGCGGGAGCTACTGGCTGCGTGTGTTGCTGCTGTCATTCGAGAAGGGGTATACAAACACATATACACAAGTGAGCAAATCCTGAGGCCGACCAAGTGTATTGTCATAGCACGAGTCATAGTCATGAAATTAATTCAGTATGGTATAATTAATGGGCAACCAATTCATAGAATAATGAATGATGCAAAATAATTGCAGTCAACAAATCTTAGAGTACTCGGTATATTATGTTAGGATGCGGTTGTACCCGTACCTACTAAGCTTTTGAAAGTTTGCCCTCACTGTTCTACCTCGTATGCTTATGGTAATTCATAAAATAAACGGTCAAGGTCAAGGTTAAGGCTCACGGACATCTTCAAAAGTTGCCACTTGCAAGTAACATACTGCGAGTATCAAGTTGCACTTGCATCTGGCCTGCAGGCAAAGAACAGAATGGGATGGAAGCTACTTGAATATGGAAAGTCGATTTAAGGCGAGTGCGAAAACGCGACGGTAGCGCATTGGAGTGGTCCGCAATGAACGTCCTTCACCCTGAAGCGGCTAGGGCTACGTGCGCTAGCCAAGTGTCACTTGTGCAGCGAGCTCCAGGCTTATTAATAGATGGTTTCCAACAATACTGAGCGACGACTGCGGTTCGATGACACTTGCCCGGCCGCCGCACTTGGCGGGCCGATGCAGTGCTCTCCTTGTAACGGCTGACTCACGACCTTCTAACACTAGCTGACGTAGCACCGAGTCTTCTAAACGTTTGATTTTCCAATTGATGTGGTTGTACGACTGAACTATTGTATCCAAGAGGGTAACTGGGACGGACCGAAGTTGGTTGTTCAGGCAATTAATTCCACTGGGTAGTAAACCACCGCTTACGCGGACAAATGTTCCCGGTGCGAGAACTTCATCCGCCAGGAGTCCGTTGAGACACCTTCGCAGTACAGTGTCGGCAACAATCCTCAGATATGCTCAGACATTGGCGTGCTTCGGACGAGATTGGTACAAAAAGCAAAGGGTCGTCGAACGTCGGTCGATGTGCATTAACCTCACCGGTAAGGACTCTGGCGTCGCAATAACTCGCGAGACTGCACACCTCGGCGATGCGGTCCGGCCGTGGTGGTCAAGAGCCTTTCAAGGCCAGGCCGGGGCGGCGGTGGCGGCGCACGGGGAGAGGGGTAGCAGCTGGTCGGCCCACATCTGCACCATTCCACTATTGCCCTACCGCCTGCATTAAGTATCTCCATATAACCGCACGGCGTGTACGTATGTGTGCGCGCGCAGGCCGAGAGCGACGCATCGCTGCCCCCTGGAGGATGCGAGATGCACGACCGCCGGCTACCCGACGACGTATTGTGAGGCGGTTTCGTTTTCATTTTGTCGGGAGGCTGCGCCTTGCATCTCTGTTGTTCGACGCGCCTACACACACCTATGTAGGCATCGATGCATTGTAAATATGTAGGTACGTACGTACGTACATACACCCCATGTGCATCCGCGGGCATAGCTCTACCCCGCGCCTCGCTCGGGCGTGTTTTGATCGTGTCAGTTTTATGATGTTCCCAGGAAACTCGTTCCACTTAGAACTCATTGACTGCCACGAAGTGGTTTATATCAGGTCAGACAATTTATGCTATGCTATACGGTCATGTCAGGTATTATCATATTTGCGGTAGGCACGTCGAGCTCGCCGATGTTGTACATTACATAATAACATTACATATCCGAGGTCATAACATTAAACAATACCTAGTCCAGTGATATGCGTGTTGCGGAAAACAAACAGAGATGGAAGCCAGTGGATAGAACGCATATTAAAATGCTTTGGTCTAAATACCTACATAGAAAATAAAGCAGAAATATATGGCTCAGTATTGTATTAGTGTGATGAATGGAAAATATCTTCCTTCCTTCCTTGGCAACTTCCCATCGACCAGGAAAACTCAATAACGTCAAGGAATATGTTTGGAGACCAAGATTTAAATCTTTCTTTGGGGCTCACTCAATAGGTTTTACTGAAGTATGTGAGGGTATTTAGCGATGTGTTAAATTACATGATGTAAGGTTATTATAAGTTTTCGACCATATAAAGTTATCGCAGGAAATCGTGACTGCTTAATTTCGCCCAGATTACGCATGTTTGGGTCGCTGCTTATTATTTCGCAACGCAAACATCAGTCAAGGTCGCCACGCTAATAGTTACGTGGTACTTACTTGAAGCATTAGCTTTTATAAGAATTCATTTATTATTTATTACAAAATGCACAGGTTTTTACTAGTTTTGTTTCCGCTGGCCGCTGTTTTTGTTGCTGCAGCGGCGCGGAGGTGGTGGCGGCCGGCGCTTATAAGATTATTGTCACAAACAATGTTCATTGACCTAGAATCACATTTTACCCTCTAGGCAAGAACAGGTGGCCTTGACATTAGTTAGAATTTTCTGATTGCCAAAGCGACCTCTTAACCTGGTTTGCATATTTTTTAAATTGTTTGTGAATTCATTCGCATTTCTGATCAATGTTTAGTAAATCATCAATCCTCACATCTCTACATCCTCAATATAAAATATAATGCTCAATACAGTACTAGTTGCGCAACACGGCGTTACATAAGCCCGTGAACGAGGTAAATGGATTGAGCCCATGTGTCATACCTTGTGTGAACTTTGTATACCTACTGTATTCCTGAACCTTTAAAGGATTTTCCTGGAGGCGACAAGCCGGGAGGGTTGGCAGCCGGGGGGTGGGTGGGGGTCGCGGTGGAGGGGTGAGACGCTCACTCACCGCAGGTCGAGGATCCGCGGTCCCTTTGTTCTTCTGTCTGCCGGCGACATGGCGGCGCGTGCGGCACCTTCGTTCACCGGCGAGGCCGAGCTATCGTCACCATCTCCTCGCTCAATCGCGCACCATCACCGACCACTGTCTCACACGCACGCACACACTCTCACCTCACACACGGGGCACTCTGTCGCGTGTCGCGGAGCAGGCAGCGTCACAGGCGCGTGCACCGCGGCCACTACCACCGACAGCACTGACTACACAACACTGAGCGAGCGTGCGCGAGGAGCGAACTACCTGTTTCCGTCGGACGCGGACGCATCGCGCGGCGCGGCCGAGGCAGGTACACGACCGACTCGGCTCCGGGGCGCTCCGCTGTCCCTCGCCTCGCCCTCCCACCGATCCGCACCGTGCGTCCGTGTGGCCAAAACAAACCCGCGCGCGCGCCTGTCTCATCCCTCTCTGCGTCCGACGATTCCAGCCCCTGGCTGTATGGGGGCGATGATGCTAACAATAATAATCCTTTAAGTATACCTTTAAATATACATCGCATCAAACAAACATACATACATACATAACATATAATAACATTCAGTGTACTACGACGTAGACGCATGAAAAACCCCAAGTGATGAAACAAGGTTTAATGTGGTTCCGTTCCGTATCAACTTGCAGGGCGACACGCACAGGTTGGTTGGGAGCCCCTGTATTAGAGGATTTCTATTAGCCATCTTTGATGCACTGCACTATACTATACACATGCAACGTTTCGAACCAAAAAAAATTATACATCGGGAAATAATCGTCCGATCGAGTAACTCTTCGCACTTGCTTCGCACATAGCTATATCGGACATCACGATCATTTTTATCATCAAGGATCCCAATCACCTTGTCCTCCCCTGGACATCACGATCATTTTTATCATCAAGGATCCCAATCACCTTGTCCTCCCCTAACAGTTCCTTGTTTTACAACAGAGCCAACCTGATAAACAGCAATCCGCAAGAAACATAGGCAATCGTAGTATTTACATTGATTAACGAGTATTTATAGAAGGTCACCCGCCGACATCGGAAACAATAAATCTATTAAATGTTTCAGGAAATATTGCGCTGCTGATTATATATAACGACATTTTCATTATAGAAGGCTATAGGAAAGCTGTTATTGTGTGTCTAAATTGAATTTCACTTCGATACCAGTCCTTCTGCAAGACTGGACTTCAAATTCGCAAGTACCATTTTGCATGTAGGGAAGTATGGAATGGAAGTAAGGCAAAACTACGCTTTCAAAACACTCATTGCGCGAAGGCCGACCTTATTAAATATTGTCTTGTACTTTATAATTGAAACATAATAATTGATTTTAGTCGGATTTCCTAGTGGTTAATGTTGTTCGTGGAGCGGAAGCGTGCAATTATTTGAAGAGTGCGTAAGTTTTCTCGTGAAAGTATAGTTTCGTTTAACACACATTTGAGTTTTAAATGACTCATGCTGTACAGTCAATATTAATACTGGAAATATATATGTGGAACCTTCTCATAAACTGGTCCGTTCGCTTTGTAGTGTTCACCGAAGCTTGGAGAATTATACTGAGTGCGGCAAGGTGCTACAGAGCCGACTCTACCATCGGAGTATTCACATGTAAATGAGTCCGAATGCTTTGAACACACACGTGTCGAAACGGCTTCAAAACTCAATATGAGTAAGAAATTTCACTTTGATTGTGCGAGCTTAGACTTTCTAGGCGGGAGAAGCATCTTTTAAGTAATTAGGAAAGGCACATAAAGCTACTCTACATTCCAATATGTGAAGAAAGTTCTGTGGAGCACGCATTTTGGTACCGTCTTCACAACAGGAAACAAAAAAATATACGGAATCAATAAAGTTTACGTTTTCAATGCGTTTATTGGGACTAGTCACGCGAATACTCTACCAATTGGAAAGGGTTTTAGAAGTTTGTACGTTGTCGTTTTCGGAATGAGTATGTGCGTTTAAAATTAGTAGCTCTACTTCTGGGTACGGATTCGTCACGCAGGTGTTTGTATTTTTTTTCGCCTGAGGGTAATCCTGAATTTTTAAACGGATCAACGTTTGCTTTGAGGTCATTATTTCAGACAGTTTTTGCCGACACGCATCCTCGTTCGCATGTCCGCAAGGGTGAAAAGTGTCAGTGTTACAGGTCATTACCACAAGCATGACGAGTAGGCACCCGCCCCCGCCGCGCCGCCCGCCGTCCACAATCGCTTTCTTGTTGGATTATCTACCAGCAAATTAGCGTTAGTGTAAATGCACGCACGTTTACCACGTCGCTATCGTTATCGTATATAATTAATTGTATTATATCAAGGCAAGTATTTGAATAAAATCAAAATTTTGGGTCCCGTACCGTAAAAGGTACGAAAAGGTATAAACGGAACTCTTATAAGGTCACTCCCGTGTCCGCCCGTCTGTCCCATAGGTTTTCTCTCTTCTAACTAAGTCTAAGTAACTTAGAAACTTAAAATATGCCATAATTATAGATCTTGATGACGCAATAACTGAATAAAAAGTAATTTTAGACGAATTAATATGGGGGGTCAGTTTGGTAGGTACAAAAAAAGAACAAGTTTAAATTAACATATCGTGTGGGGTATCATTTGAAAGAGCTAACTGTGAGGATTTTAAAAATATTTGTTATAATACTTTTATAATTATTGTAAGTTCCGTCTTAATGATATAGCCAAAATGTTTAAAACATTACGGTTCTCCTAGGTTTCTGAAACTAACATTTAGATTTTAATAGGGTTAGTTGATAAATCTGCAGGTTTTTTCGACAATGTAATAGTTGCGTTGCGGCAAAAAAAAAAAGATGTTTATATTTTAAATACAAGAAGCAATGGTTTGCCTGACAGTCAAAACATTGCTGTTTTTATTTTTATTTAGGCGTTTCGTTATTTGCCAAAATACTATTATTTAGGTGAACACATAACACAAAAAATATATTGTGTGGCGGTACGGAACCCTCGGCGCGAGTCCGACTCGCATTTGGCGGTTTTTTTTTTGTTTAAAAACACAATAAACGATGTTTGCAAACAAAAGAGGGTTCAATAGTGTAAAGTTTAAAATTTAATGTTACCGCTGTTCTGTTAGAAACAAGTCGGCGTTTGGGCAGGGATGAACAACAGAACCGGTTATGTTGAGTTGGCGTAAAGGAAACACATTCCCAACTATTCCGGAAAATCTATTTCTGCTTCCTACGGAACCCTAAAAGCATAACAACACCCTGATCGATATGTCAAAATATGAGAATAGCTACTCGCAATTCAAAATTATACATAGAGCTTTCAGAGCAGCTTCGCTAACTAAACGAGTCGGTAACAAAAGATGTCGTTATTTCCTTCTCACTTTCAAAATTCTCCAAGAAATAATAACATGTACGTGAAAGCGCGACCATCATCGTACAAAACTACACGACCTTTGTTTGCATTGTGGACTTCCAAAATAAATGGCTGGATAGTCGATTCCCACTGCCATCTCGTAGCTAGACACGTGTTGATAAACGTTATATAGGACTATATCACTCGCGTGAAGTTGATGTCTGCCCCTTTGAACCGCTCCGGATGTGCGAGCTGACATCAGTATGACAACGTTCTAAGTGAATTTTTTTTAACTTTTTTGACAACCGTACAACGGGCACCGGATTTCTACCTGTGGCTCGACAAAAACTGAGCGAGCCACCTGCGCAGTCGGTGTATTACACCCCGATGACACTAGCTAGACGGCCCGTTCACCTGGCCTGTGCCATTGTGTAGGGCGGGAGGGATGTGTGTGACCATATTTATCGAAACTTCAATAGTATCGATAACAACGATTGCAAATTATCGATATCGTTGAAAGCGACGACGATGAATCGGTATATCGATATTGGTCAATCAAAATATAGATATAAATTAATTCGATATTAATACAAGACGAGAACCGCACTACCCTTGTTTAGTCGAGAATCGAGTAATATTATAGTTAAGTTGGAAAGAGCTAGGCAACATTAACCGGTCAATCGAGTGTGGCGTCTGACGACTTGTACATGATATCTCGCATGATATAAATGAACTTTTAATATTGCTGTGTTTATATTATTGATACATATTTCAGTGGATACCTATGTACACGTAATTAAAAGTTAAGGAGATGGTTAATAATCTTGGTAGACTTATGTGGTAGAGTGCGGAGTTTCAAAGATAAAATATGACTTACAATTTAAAATGATTTTATGAAATATTTTAGACGCATTTGCGTCACGAACAACCTGAATACAATATTTCTAAGATTTTTATTTTTTGTATACGATGAATTATTTTGTTTGTAAGGATGGAAGTTATCTCAGGGATGTTCGTATTTCTATTGCCTCTCTTCCGTTCCGCCGCGCCTCGCGCCCTCCGCACCTTTGAAATACTAAGGGATGCGGGCGTATTCCCTATGGCGTACTAAACCGACAGACGGCATAGTTTTTTGCTTTCCCGGCAACACTTTATTTAGACTATAATCCAAAATGGCGGAAATAGGCAAAAGTAAAAACCGGCCAAGTGCGAGTCGGACGCGAGCACCTAGGTTTCCGCACCATAAAAAAAAACTAAAAAAAAAAACGATTCTTGTATGGGAACCCCCCTTAATTTCGGACCTTTTCTATATTTTATTATTCGTTGTTATATTCACCATAATAACACATATTCAGTGAAAATTTCAACCCGCTAACTATTACGGTTCCAAAGATACAGCAGTAGGACAAACAGACAGACGGCGTAGGCTTAGTAATAGGCTTCCGTACGGGATACGGACACCTAAAAAGATAGAATAATACTGTTTCGTAGATAATACTATTCATATAGAAGCAGTAATCGTTACTTTAGAATTGAACGATGAGGAAGTAGGTTATTTCGATCAAAACGTATTTAACGTTAACTGTTGTGCATAATTCGTAATAATGAGTGTTATCTCTGCACATTTTATTTGTGCGATTTTTAAAATTTAAAATAAAATACCCTAGGCAGAGGCGGAGGCAGAACCAACTAAAAATCTAGAAAGCAGTACAAATACCTACAAGATGCACATGGGAAATAAAAGTGTGTTTACACCATAAACACTCCCTTCCTATTTATTTACTCAAAAGTACATACTGGGGGTTTTCAAAACGGGCTTGAAAAGGCTCCCGCAGGCCGGCACGGCATTGCAATCCCCTTGCATCACGGAATGTCCATCGGCATCGTTAGACACCTACTCGTAGATGAAAAGATGACACATGTCGGGCTCTTAAAAAAAACCAATCGTTTATGTGACCAAGCAGCTTGGTCGAGGTACGGTGAACATGACCGTCCAAAACATCTTAAGATGTTCAAGGATGCGCTTTGCAAATTAGAATACATAACGTCATAGCTTATTCATGGCTAAGCACTCACTGCAATTTTATTGTTCTCTGTAAAATAATTTGAGGATGTGCCTTATTATTATGATCTACCTATCTATAGTTTTGTATAATTGGACGAAGAACTTCGGACTGCAGATAGTTTTGACGACGGCCAAGTTAATGTTTCGTGAATACTATTTAGAGCGTGCTACAGGCTACAGGCAACATAGTATGAAATGAGAGCACCGGGAGCCGTTTAAGCAGAAGTAATACAAAGAAAGTGGAGGATAATTTCTGATTGGTCGATGTTAAGAGGAAGTAATAATCAGTTAAGTACCTATAATAATTTCCGAGCTTAATCTCGCACTATGGAATAGAGGAAAGTGAAACTAAAAATACATTTAGCTTATTCGTTTTAAACTTCAGTAAAAACAATTACGAACGTACATACACAAACTCATACATATTCTGCCAAATTAATCCTCATTTTGGCTTCGACGTAGTCGGGTAGTTAAGCGCAGTCAAAGATATTCTGGAAAATATAAAGCCAAAGAATTATAAAGGAATGAAGTGGCATCAACTCGTCGAGTAGGCAAAAGTAATGGTCAGGGCGAAATAAAACTAAAAGTAACAAAACTTTTAATTAAAATTGAAACCATAAAACAAACAAACAAACACGAAATTTTCGCATACGCGACACAAACTAACTGTATTCAATGTATGATACTCGTAATATTAGTTCTATCCTTCGGATTTTTCTGCATCGACCAATAAGCGAACGCCTCCAATATTCACTCGGTTGATTCTGTTCAAAGTCGCGGGGGCCGCGACCCCAGGCTGTGGCCCCGCGGATGCTCTATTCACCGGCGGGCGAGGGGCGGGAGCTGTTGCAGGGGCACGCGGGGCTGTAGCATAGACGAGGGGTTGCCGCCGGGTTGAATGCACTGCGCTAACCTTTATGCCGCATGCAACACGCTAAATTAAGGGATTTTTTTGCAGAATGTCTAGCTTGTTAATGCTGTAATAATAACTGTGCTATCAGATTGAGCACAAGACTACATTTTCCTTGAAAGAAAAACGATCTTTTTTAATTAATTAATATAACCTATGTCAATTTTGGAAGAAGTACATAATGGGCCAAGTAATTCATTTGTAAAACCTAATTGCAATCACATAAAAATGTTCCGAGAGGTTCAGTGGAAATATCTTCACATAGAACCTTGTCACGCGCGGGCATGCTCGACGCTTGTATTGTTTATTGGGCCGCACGGAAAGCCAGTGAGATCGACAAAGTTGTACGTAGATTCTTATTTACTTACCACTTTTAGAGCGAATTGTCTCCGAGACTCGAGCACTCGCTAGCACAAACATACAAAGATTATGCAAAGAGAAGAACCATTTAACAGTCTAGACTACATTATGAGTTTGTTATTTTACGAGGTTCTTACGATTGTTTTCCCGTACCTATTTATTTAAATACAGAATGTTGTACACATTCATTTTACACACGCAAACATATGAGTACATACCCGGGGCCCGGCCAGCTTAATAAATTCCCGTTCCCGATGCATAATGTAGAGTTCATTACCTGAAACAAGATTGAAATAAACGTCTTAAGTACAAATCCAATCCAAGCGAACGAGAACGGCGAATAAAGTTTTATTTCGTGGGAAGGCGAAGGTCGTAACACACGCGATACTGTCGTTTGGGAGCTGCTATCACGGAACACTGATTTGTATGAATTTTCTGAAATCTAGCTGCCACAAATTTTTGTTTAAGTTTTGTGCAATTCGACTTACGAGACCAGCAAGGCTATTCTCTATTAGCAATTCATCGCTACTAGCAACTTCTCATGACCCGTCTCACTCGCCCCGAAGAGCTTCTCAATTCGTCTATTGAGACAGAGCTGCGGCTACTGCTATTTTTGCTAAAATTGCTAATAGAGAATAGGCAGGCTGCATATAATTTAACAGTGCCAAATATTTAGTTAGAAATGAGCCCGACTCAGCCCGAGTATTCCAGTGTGAAGTTATAATCTTAAAAACCGCGAAAAATGCGCGAAGGCGCAAGTGTAGGTACTCTTACTACCTTTGACATTGTGACAGTGTCGTATGTTGAAGTGATAGCTCTCAGTTGAGTGTGAAGCCAAAAGTATCTTTTTTTTATGTAAACCAACATGGGTGGCTATGTCGAGAGACCAATGGTACAGTCAACAGAGCCAAAAAACCCTCTCCTCGCGAAACCACGCTCAGTGAGGCGCCAAGCCAGCAGATTTGCGGACTGTTGCTAGGCTGTCTAGCCCGTTGATACGACGTTTGAAGGAAGACACCCAGGTTAAAGGATTCGGGAAACACACTCGCCGGGAGACAGTTCCACACCCTAGCGGTGCGACAAAGAAACGATTTTGAGAACCGATGGGTTCTCAAAAGCCCGACGTCAACAACAAAAGGGTGCTCAGTTTCTCTGCGGCGAGTGCTGCGAAGATAGGTTGGATGGCAAGGAATGAGGGAAGCAAGTTCCTCCGAGCAGCGTCCATGATAGTAGAACAGACTGAGTGACCCTACAAATCGTCTATGACTGAGAGACTCCAGATCATCAGTCAGTTTCGGGTGTCCCACCAGACGGACGGCTCGGCGTTGTATTGAATCCAAGGACGCCAACAGATAAGTATTGGGGGCTGCCTTCCCAAATTTGGCTACAGTATTCCATCACCGGCCTAATCTGTGATTTGTACAATATGAGTAGTTGTGCCGGTGAGAAGAACCTCCTATTTCGGTATAGGTCCCCAGTTTTTTTGATGCGGTTTTAGCTCTTTATATTTTATATTTCCAACGACAGCAGTTTTAGCAGACAAGTGAGGATCAGCTCGTCGAGCTATCCGAGCACATCTGTGTCTGCAATCGGCAGCAGCTAGTCGCCTCTGCGCCGCCGCCGGTGGCGTGTCGCGCGCAGGAAGAGGAAGACTCGTGACGCAACGCGGCGCGACAACGCACACGCGAGGTCGCTGCTGCAAAAAACGTCGGCTGTCGACACCGCCGATTCACCGTTGCCGTTGTCGCATCCATGGCACTGACATGGCACCCAGTTCTCAGAAGAGAATTCTGCCATGAGCTGACATCACGGATGTGAAGCCAACCATGTCAGCTGCCATATAAAAAAATTAACTTAAATGGCAGTGATTCATCGCGGAAGAATGTGAAGATCACCCGCCAGGTGGGACGACGACATAAAATACGCAGGAGGCAATCGGTGGTTCCGTGCCGCTGAAAGCCGGTAGGACTGGAGGAAGATTGGGGTGGTGTATTTCTTTGACCGATAAAATCCGTAACGACGTGATACGTCAAAGAACTAAGGTAGTCGACATTGCTAAGAAAATAAGCAAGCTGAAGTGGCAGTGGGCTGGGCACATATGTCGTAGACCCGACAACCGATGGGGTAGACGGGTGCTCGAATGGAGGCCACGTACAAGCAAACGTAGCGTGGGAAGCCCCCCGGCTAGGTGGACAGATGACCTAAAAAGGTAGCCGGGAGTGGATGGATGAGAAGAGCGGAAGACCGCGTGTGGTGGCGAGAGAGGCCTATGTCCAGCAGTGGACCGATACAGACTGATGATGATGATGATTTACATCAGTGGACACATAAACGCTCACTGACTGACTGACACCGCGGCCGCTGTTGCATCCAGGAGCGCACAAATCGTGTAGAAGAAGTGATGGCACCTAGTACTGACAGGAACAAGTTGTCATGGGCTGACATCGTGGATGCAGCAGATGTAGCCAAACGTGTTAGGTGTTTCATATAAATCTCTCAAATGGCACTTGATTTACCGCAGATGTTTTGGCGTCAACGTGCGCACAACTCATAGAAAAGAACTGATATGGCACCGACAGAAAAATGCTGTCGTGATCTGACTTCAGGAGCGTAGAGGTGATATTCAACAATATCAGGTTTTACAGATAATTCTTGAGAAAAGCAGTGAGCCGGCCACATCACATTGCCGGAGGGGACGACGACCGTTGGTGAGAAGGTGCAAGACAGGAATGGACATGGAAACTTCGAGTGAGTTGGTACCAGTGGCGGCTGGTGACTTCAGTGACCGGTAGTGCGCTAAGTACCTACCTACTTAAATACCAAATTACCCAACACATTCCCCTCATGTTATTTTAAGATCGGGACTTTCGATTTTTTTAAATGCCTGCGTTTAATAATTATGTACGTACCTAGTATGAATATTCTCAAGACACTCAATGAGTTGTAAAAAACAAGAAAAGAAATCCAAACAACTTTTTTACTCTGCTTACCCCCATTTTCGGGATACGGCGTGTGGTGTGTATGTATGTATGTATGTATGTATGTATGTATGTATGTTCTATAAAAGTTGTCATATTAGGTTAGGTTGGGATTGATTAAGTTAGGTTAGGTTAGGTTTTTTTAACTAATTTTAGTACCTTTATGAACACATCCATAGACCACAACACTACTGCAGCTTTAAAAAAGTTAAATTACAAATTTAAAAAACCCCCGACTCTTAAAAAGTCAAAAATAATTTCCGTTTACTTACTTAAAGGAGTCGGTGGACCGCTAAGTAAATTCCCGCGCAACTCTTGAGTCTTTATATTTAATTTACTTAGCGGTCCCCCGACTCCTTTAAGTAAGTAAACGGAAATTATTTTTGACTTTTTAAGAGTCGGGGGTTTTTTAAATTTGTAATTTAACTTTTATTTCAAGCTTTTTAAAAAAAACCGTATGCAAATTGGTCCACTTTTTAAGAGAATTATTTTTTTTATTACTTAATTACTTTATTACTTGATTACAAACATAGCTAAGAACCATCCCGATTAAACAAGCTTCCTAATAAAAAAAACCGCATCCAAATCGGTCCACCCGTTTGGGAGCTACGATGCCACAGACAGACACACACACACACACACACACACGTCAAACTTATAACACCCCTCCGTTTTTTCGTCGGGGGTTAAAAAGAAAACAGTAGTAATGCCCCAAAAATACTAAAAAAAATATATATAAAAAAAAAAGCATTTGAAAAGTAGGAATTGAACCCGGGATCACCTGATTGTAAAGCCTACCTTTAACCAACGCTTAGGCAAATATCGGCACCACTTAATTCACAGTATCACACAGAAAACACAAAACCTAACCATATCCCATTTTAAATATTCGCGCGCTAACGGGTATGTGACATCACATGACAGCGCGCTGACTCTAGCTAGACAGACGGAGTCGTGCAAAACGAATCGCTCGCGACGCGACGCGTCGCACGCGCGGCTATTCACGATATAGCGTCCTTGTTTGGCGCTCGTGCGCCGCACGCAGAACTCCATTTCGGCCCATACTGTTTCTATGAAGTATCTTTTGTCTCACGCGCCAGCGGTGTTTTGCCGATCTCCATACATTCAGCATGGGAGACCCGCGTGCGCTCTCCGATTCCGCACGGGGCGCGCGTTTACTCGCAAAAAAGTGTCTTGTGATCTATAAAATAAGGTCGAATTCACATTCGTATTTATTTGGAGTACGACCTTTATGGTTTTAATGTAGGTATATTGTAAGATATTATTTATTTTGAGTGAAGTGAAGACTTCTCGTGGTATGGTAGTGCGGCGCACGAGCGCACTTTAGGACCAGCCGCCAGTGGTTGGTACAACTATGTGAAAGATAGATCGAGACTGGATGCAAATGGCTGAGTGAGTGCCGAATAAAATAGAGAACATCTGGAGAGGCTTATTACCCAAGAGTGGACTACTCAGATATGAAAAGGAAGAAGATTAGAGTAAAGTAGACTACATTTCAATGTTGCGTGCAAAGTTGAACGTTGATATATGTGACAGGCTACTTTCGATTGTATCCACTGCAAAGTGGCGTGCAGTACGCGGCAGTGAATAATGCACGTCGAGCTTTAGAAAGAGACAATCCGGTTGTAGAGCATCGTCCCTGTCGCACGAACTCGCACGTCTCTGTGCGACACATGGATAAACCAGGTGCGACAGGGTCGACTCCCTACAACCGGGTTGTCTCTTAGCCGTCAGGAGTAGCCGTCAGGAGTCCTGACGGCTAAGAGACTCCTGACTCAGGACATTATTAACTGGCGCGTACTGTACTTCAGTGACCACTGTTTCAGCATAATATTATGTAATTCAGTTAAGGCAGGGGCGTTTTGATTGCAGGTTTGAGATATATGAAAAGAAAGGCGAGTAGAAACTGGATGCAGCAGGTTGAATGCTGAACAAAATAGACGAAATTCGGGAGGAACCGGAAGCGAGCTAAACAATGAAGTTTGATGGTAAAGCAAATTTTTTTGTTATTTGGAGAATTTAAAGCAAATAACCAACGAACGAGACAAATCTATTGCAGAGACAACATGTTAATAAATAGTAGTGCAATTGCAAGGCTCTTTACACCTGATCCACTTAATTAAGTCCTTGCAGTCAGAACTTCAAAAACAAAACAACAACAAAAACTAAAATCTGTTTTTGATCTTGCTCTCAAGCTGTATTTTCAATCGTCGCGTCTGTAGGCGGTGTTATTTTGTGGATAGTTACTAAATGCTTGTAAAAATCATTATGGAAAAAAACTCCTTCTTCGTGGGTGTAATCGAATCGGATAGAACAAATTGTAACAAATTCGAGTACAGTCATGCTGTATAATGAATGCTTAATAAACAATATACAACAACAATACAACAATTGATTAAATTAAAAACAGAAAGAGAACATAAAATTAAATAAACAAAAAGAACTTACAGTAACTGGAACATTAAACTAAACTAACTTAAATTTAATTTAACTGGGTGCCATGTTAAATTTAGTTGTATTAAATATACGAATAACTATTACGATGATTTTAGGTGGAATTAATGAATGGGAAAAATATGCAGGCAAATGAAAAGACATGAATCTGGTAGGTATTACCCGAGATCTCTAAATACACATGCTACCTCGCATGCTACAAGTTGACGTGTTATTTAGAGTAAGTAACCAGCAGTGGAATAGTTTACAGGCTATACATCTATACATGACTATAAGCAAACATACATGCTACAAGGAAAAGCCTCTATAACGGCGAAGGTTATGCGAAGAGCAAACAGGCAAATACACACACGCACTCCGATAGATTTTATGTATATTAAATTTTTTTCAATCATACGGAGTAAGGAAACTGAATGCATGAATAAAATTCTACGCTTACAGCGTTTCTATCACTAAAAACAATAATGTCTCGTCAAAATGCCGCAAATTTGTCGATATTCAAAAGCCAATTAAGATTGAAAATGAGTGAGCTCGTCACATGGAGTCGATTATGTCGGACGTCGGACCGGTGCATATTAAAATCGACGGGCAACCGTTAACAAATAGGTGGTGGATTGCGTTGTGTACAAAGGTAGGCAGCATATGGTCAATTAAAGTAATGTAGTGATTACTTATTAAACTGATAGCAATGCATATTCATTAGCGATGTAGCCGGGGGAACGGTAGTCAGCTGCTGCCTATAGCGAGGGGCGTGGTGGGCGGCGCGTGGGGCGTGGGCACTGCGTCGCGTCCGTTTCTGGCCCGCGCGCGCTACCTAACTTGCCTACCTCATCCGTACTTAGTAACACATTTTGCAATTACGAAAGCCATCCCAACCGAGGTCCGGAAAATGCTAATAAGCTCGTTGCTGATCCTGGGAAATATCCTAATTATAACAATTGCTAAAATCAGCAATATTGCAGAGGCTACGATAACAACCGGATAAGTACGTGCTAAAAAGAGCAATATCAACAAACAAATCGAAGCGTACGACACACAAAGGTGACGACAATATACCTATAGGTATAATATACGTAACGAAAAATAAAAATGTTATAAAACCCGACTACGAAAAACGAAGGAAATAACAAGGAGATCTTAATGAGCATTAGAAAATGCTGTATTCGGGTAATATCTATTCGAACCCTCAATTCCTCATACACGCCCGCGGTCCGACTACAGCATTTTCTAATGCTCTTTGATCAACTCTCCTTGCTATTTCCCGCGCTGTTCCTTCGTTTTTCGTCTTCAAGTCTTTCGTAGTCTAGTTTTACAAAATTATAATTTAATTTTGGATTTATGCAATTCATTTTAGTTCTAAACCATTAATAATTTGTTGTTACATCCGCCAAACTAACACATATTATGCGAAAATTTCAACCGGCTAGCTATTACGGTATGATACAGTCATCGGACATACGGACGGACGGACGGGCGGACAGATGTTGTATGCTTACTAATAGGCGGGACATGGAAACTAAAAACGAACACACATACATGCTACATACATACATATATACGCATCGAAATAAATATATACGCTGATAAAATCGCAAAAATCACCCTCCTTTTGGCTTCGCTGTAGTCGGGTAAAAATACAATATGTGAATGACTGACTACACACGTATGAATAACGCAAACAACGACCGACTTCGCGAGACGACAGCTTACGAGTATACACACTTTTGAAATGAAATACTTATTGGTCGTTAATGCTAACCATAAACAGCGAGGGCTTGTGATTGGACAATTACATTTATGATTTATCGGGTGCTGCTGTCGTCGTTGAGAGCATTATACTTACTACATCGCAACCGTTAATTCTAGGTACTTGGCATACAACAACAATCATTATCATTTAATATGAAACAATATGATAATCTATAACATAATATTATATTATGAGCTGAGCGCGAAAATGCCTAGAAATGTGAAAATAAGATGCAAATGCGTTAAGCTTAGGCAGTAAGGCATAGAACAGGAAAATTGTCCCATGTGGGGTCGGTACTTTAAAGAATAGCCCCACTGCATCTCTCCCCTATATGTCGTAAAAGGCGACTAAGGGATATGACTCCCTTCTTATATTACTAGGTGGTAGGGTTTAACCCGCCCGGTTTGGTACCACCGCACTGAATGAAAGGTCGGTCGAAACGGCTATGTAAATAGTTTCCGTTTTTCGTTCAGTTCAGTGTAGCCGGCACGACGAAAGGGAAGCACTGACGTAGCACCAAGTCCACCCGGTGTTATGGGCTGACATCACAGATGTTGTAAATGATGTAGCCATCCGTGTCAGTTTCCATAAAAAAAAATCTCCATCCTACCCATGTGCCTAGAATTTGCAGTCGCGTAGTAGTAAGTAATAATTTATTGATATCGGCTGCCGGGGAGGCACCTTAGAAGCATGTGGTCACTCAACTGTACTACAACCACCGCGGCGGCGCGGCGGCGGCACCGGGTGCACTGAGCTACTCGACTTGCATCACGTTTTCATTGTTATGCACGTGACATTTACTTACAAGATTTTTATTAGGTACCATACCAACTTTCCGGTTTGCTTTTATGTATGAAATTGATATTTAAATGTTTGATTGATTGGTAAGTAATGGGATTTTAATGCTGCAAAGGTTACGTGATTTTTCTAAACTTTTTGTTTAGAAATGTTGCGTTTTTTTTATAGATAGAAAATACTTTATTGCCCCAAGAAACATTCAGCAGTAATAAGCATATTAGAAAATGTACATAAGGTGCAAAGGCGGACTTACAGAGATTTCTTACAGTTTACGTTTGGATGTTCGAGATTTTATTAATATAGGGGAATGTAAGTATGTAGTAGCAAAAGAGTTGAGCGTGAGAATTGAAGATAAAATAAAATAAATAATAACTTATTATTAATACAGGCTAGTTAAAAAAGGCATACTTGCGTAATATACAGGGTGTCCCAGAAACCGACGATAATCCTTTGACAGAAGATAGGGCTGCTAATAACCGCTCAGAATATCTAATTTTACGTTCAGTAAAAATGGCTTAGTTTTTGAGATATTGTCATTTTTGTAAAAATCTAAAATTTTCTCCCTTAGCTCATTTTTTTAAATGCCACAAGTACAAATGTAAGATTTTCTTAAATCTAGTTTTTGTCAAATATTCCTGAAAAGTAAGGCTTTCACACGGTATAATTTATTTTTTCATGTTTAATCCTGTTTAGCTGAAAAACGACTTAAGAGCCACATGTTAAAAAAATTTCAGCCTCATCCCTTGAGTTTGGCCCTTCGCGGTGAAAAAAAAAGTTACTACACTAAAGTGGCATTATGCAACAAAAATACGCTCATCTAATGTAGTTTTTAAAATGTTACATCACTTACCGATTTGCCCAACAATTTATGAGATATTGTTATTTAACTGCAAAAGGACCTCGGAATTTGATAACTGTTCTACCAAGTACGAATTGGAATAAAATAAACACTTGAAGTAAATTGGTATTTATTAACCTGTTAAAGTAGATGTTCAAATTGTTTACCACCTACACAAATGCTAGCTCGACATCTTCTCACAAATGACCGGTTGATGCGTCGAGCAAGTACTCGATGCAAGTGCAGATACGTCCACCTATTCTATGTAGTTTGTGTTTTCCGTCCAGTTGAGTGTAGCCGGCACGACCGAAGGGAAGCACTGACGTGGCACCAAGTTCACCTGGTGTTATTGGCTGACATCACGGGTTGTAGGTGATGTAGGCAACCATGTCAGTTTACATTTAAAAAAAACCTGAGCTAGGTACTGCCGTAATTCTTTCTTTTAGCTCTATCAAGTTTTCCACCGGTTTTCAGTAAACTTTTTCTTTTAAATAGCCCAAATAATAAAAATCTAACGGATTTAAATCCGGTGATCTAGACGTCCTGTCTATCTGTGGGGATGCAAGTGGCTAGGAGGCCACAAGACGTCCGTTGAATTGTAGAAACTTTAAACGGGCGAATTATCTTGAGTTTCTGCAACAGGAGCTTCAGAGCCTTTTAGAAGATGTACCATTGGCCATACGGAGGTGGTTGCAAAATGATGGCTGCGCAAAAATTACGCACTTCTCTAGCGTTATGGGCTGGCCCATTACGCTAGAGAAGTGCGTAATTTTTTAGACCAAGCATATCCCCACAGATGGATCGGACGTCTAGGTCACCGGATTTAAATCCGTTAGACTTTTATTATTGAGGCTATTCAAAAGAAAAAGTTTACGGGAAACCGGTGGAAACTTCATAGAGCTCAAAGAAAGAATTACGGCAGTAGCTCAGGTTTTTTTTATGTAAACTGACATGGTTGGCTACATCACCTACAACATCCGTGATGTCAGCCCATAACACCGGGTGAACTTGGTGCCACGTCAGTGCTTCCCTTCGGTCGTGCCGACTATAGTCAAGTGGACGAAAAACACAAACTATTTACATAGCATAGGTGGCCGTATCTGCACTTGCATCGAGTACTTACTACCGACGCATCAACCGGGCATTTGTGAGAAGATGTCGAGCTAGCATTTGTGCAGGTTGTAAACTATTTGAACATCTACTTTAACAGGATGATAAAGACCAATTACTTCAAGTGTTTATTTTATACCAATTCGTAGTTGGTAGAACAGTTATCAAATTCCGAGGTCTTTTTGCAGTTAAATAACAATATCTCATAAATTATTGGGCAAATCGGTAAGTGATGTACCATTTTAAAAACTACATTAGATGGGCGTATTTTTGTTGCATAATGCCACTTTAGTGTAGTTATTTTTTTTTTCACCGCGAAGTGCCAAACTCAAGGGATGAGGCTTAAAAATTTTTAACATGTGGCTCTTAAGTCGTTTTTCAGCTAAACAGGATTAAACATGAAATAATAAATTATACCGTGTAAAAGCTTTACTTTTCAGGAATATTTGATAAAAACTAGATTTAAGAAAATCTTACATTTGTACTTGTGGCATTTAAAAAAATGAGCTGAGGGAGAAAATTTTGGATTTTTACAAAAATGACAATATCTCAAAAACTAAGCCATTTTTACTAAACCTAAAATTATATATTCTGAGAGGTAATTAGCAGCCCTATCTCCTGTTAAAGGATTATCGTCGGTTTCTGGGACACCCACTAAATATAAATTATATATTGCCATACATATTATTTAGTAAATATATAATAAAATATAATAGTATACAAATAACACTAGGTATCTTATTATATTTGTATTGTTATTAATTCCGTTTATACGTTTTTTAGCAGATTTTAATATTCATTACGGTATGCCACTAGCAATAAATTGATTCTCACCATGGATTGTAAGATGGCTTGTGACCACAGAACAAAGATCGGCTGCTTGCTAAAACTTGAAAGCTCTCGGCTGCGACTGCGCGAGAGTGGGTCCCAGCTCTGCGTGCGGACAGGAGGCAAGACTTTGGAGGCACGTGGTCGCTGAACCGAGGGACCGGCCGGGCGGCGCCGGGGCTACATTCTCTTCTCACACACGCTACACTCACCTATATGAGGTCAGACACGATCGAGCGGGACCACCACCACCACCACCACGGACCATCCAGTATAGTATAACTGTTTGCGAAAACTAGTCGATCGAACACTTATTCTATTTGATATTGGTGCTGTAGAAGGAGAGCAAAGATTGAGTGTGTCTTCCTGTGTTTAGATATAGTGTCTTATCTAGGCTTGCCAGATTTGATGTTAGCCTTCCCGGGACATATCTACTATTGCAGTCCTTCATAAATATGGTGGAGAAAGAAAAGCGCCACTGCATCTCTCCCCGTGCATGTCTTAAAAGGCGACTAAGGGATAAAGACAAGATGCCGGTGTTGTGCTGTAATTTAAGAGTACTTGCAGCACAACACCGATTACTCTGCTTACCCAGATTGTCGGGATTCAGCGTGTGGTGTGTATGTATGTATGTATGTAAAGAAAAGATGAATATTTTTCTGATATAATTTTTACGGCGAACTTTTAGCGATTGTTTTAAAGCGAACAACTTTAGTAAGCAACACTTCACTAAAATGAAATAGGGAAATTTCTAATTTAAACGCTTTATCAGCATCTGGACTCTTCCCGGGACAAAATTACCCTTCGCCCGGGACACGGGACATTGGAGCCTTGCCCGGGACAATCCCGGAAATTCCGGGCACCTGGCAAGCCTAGTCTTATCGCGTCGTGTCGTGTGTGCACAGGGAGCAGTGCGTAACCTGAAAAAGTGGTTCTGTTACGATTCAAAATTTATTTTTAATAGCGTTAGTCAAGTCAGTCAGCGTGTATGCGTCCACTGCTGGATATATACCTCTGCAGTCCTCCCGGCCTTCAGCGGTACGGAACCACTACTGCTTTCTGCGTTGGCGACTGGCGTTAGCCTCATTTGAAAAACACATCTTGCTGCATTGCTGCGTCGTCGTCGGTGTGAAATGATTTTCTGAACATTTCATGGCCGTTAGTAACAAATTAATACGCTTCTAGTAATTACCACCTCACGCCGCCGTTACTGCTTCAGCGCAATTCATACTCTAGTGCAAGTATCAGTTTACGTGCTCGAACAAAGACTAGCACTCACGAGGGTCATTGCCACCGACAGTGCTGGAGGAAAGATGGAGGCGCGCCTCCGTCTGCGGATAATATTATGTATCGACCCGTCTGCCTGCCGTGCCGGAGTGCCGCGCCGGGGTGCCGGGGTGCCGGGGGGGTGCCGAGGTGCCATGCCGTCCACGCCTACCGCAATCGCCCATTATTGAGAAGTGTTTTCACCACGCTTCGCCGCGGCTAAACACCTATTGCTTTTTGCGGACAGTGGTTAGGGTCTGAAGCAACGTGTTACTAGTAGTGTTGCAGGTTCAAATTTTAGCAGTGGTTCAAATTGCAGCGGCGGGTGGCCGAGTGGTTTGGGCATCGGCTTCTCATGCGAGAGGTCCTCGGTTCGAATCCGGTCGGCGTGTACCAATGAGTTTTTTCTGACGAAAAAATTTACGTGCATACCTACACCTGATGCTTCACCGTTCGGAACCGGTGTAAAACTGTAGGTCCCTTCCCTTGGCCCTTACTAGGTGGTAGGCTCAAATTGTAGCCGACTGGGTTGGTACCACCTTACTGGATGTAAGATGGCCGCATAGCAGCCTCGGTTGTGTTCTCCTCTAGTCCAGTATAGCCAGCAATCCAGGGAAGTCTCCGGTATGGCACCTACATTCTCGGAGGTGATATTGGCTGGTCGGAGCATGCGCTTTGGCCCCTCCGACTCAGCCACCCATACCGGATTACATAAAAAAAATGAAATAAAAAAAAAACAAAATAATCATTCCATGTCTTTGCGCGGGAGTGAAATTTCAAAAGGAGCGCCAAGTCACTATAGAAGCCAGACGAAATACCGCTTACAGAGCAATATTTCAACGAGTTCATTAAAACCTACTTTGCGTGTTATTTAATGCACAACACTAACCCATGTGGTGAGCTTGCAACGATATGTTTTAGTAATTTTACCTTTCAGCTGCTGAATATGAAAATGATAAATTACTGGGTCTCTGTGCCAAAATTTCTTAAAATGTATATTCTTAATGGTAACAGAAATGTGTATGTCACCATTGGGTTAAGAACAAATTACTCAAGTATATGCATCTATAATAATTATATAAACAAAATAAAATAGATTTTTAATTTACTTTACTGTACTGTAATTTAATTTACTTTACTGAAAGGTAATAAATAATTTCAACAGCAGATTCCCCAGACTGCAATACATCTAACAAACAACCCATTACGTGTTTGAAAACCTTACTGAAATGACCTCGCCCTTTCAAACTTTAAATATTTTAAGCTCCCTCGCAGCCCGCTTCACAGCGAAATCAATAAAAGCTATATTCAGCTTTCAATGGCGGTGCATTATCTAAATCAAATATGTTTTTACGTTTCATGTAAAATTCAAATTTGTAAAAAATAAAACCCAGTGCGGAAATGTGATCTTTTTGAGAAACCAAGCATTTTTGACATGCATTTCCATCCCGTTATACTCATTGAATCCCAGGAATGGCCACCACTTCCTTTACAAATAACGCAGAAATTTTACAGTAAAAAGTGGACCGATGTTCATGCGGAGTCGGGGGACCGCTAAGTAAATAAAATATAAAAACTCAGAGCTGCGCGGGAATTTACTTAGCGGTCTCCCGACTCCTTTAAGTAAGTAAACGGAAATTATTTTTGACTTTTTAAGGGTCGGGGTTTTTTTTAATTTGTAATTGAAGTTTTATTTCAAGCTTTTTTAAAAAACCCGCATGAAAATCGGTCCACTTTTTAAGAGCGTGTCGTGCAAAATGACAGGCGACGGTGCTGCCACTCAAGTAAATAATATATATCTCTTAAAGAAAGCTATAACTGGAAAAAACAAGCCATGAAGCTGTAGTTGATTTTGATTATGATATTCTAAGATACTGAAAACAGTTTTATATTGCTCAGTTTATGCACAATCATTATAACGGATAACGGTGGCCATCGAAATCCGTTATAATGATTGTGTATAAACTGAGCAATATAAAACTGTTTTCAGTATCTCAGAATATCATAATCAAAATCAACTACAGCTTCATGGCTTGTTTTTTCCAGTTATGGCTTTGTTTAAGAGATATATATTATTTACTTGAGTGGCAGCACCGTCGCCTGTCATTTTGCACGGAACGCTCTTAAGATAATTATTTTTTTTATTACTAAATTATTTGATTACTTGATTACAAACATAGCTATCCGATTAAACAAGCTTCCTAATAAAAAACCGCATCCAAATCGGTCCATCCGTTTGGGAGCTACGATGTCACAGACAGACACACACACACACACACACACTCACACATGTCAAACTTATAACACCCCTCCGTTTTTTTTTCGTCGGGGGTTAAAATTATAAAAATCACGATCGCTAGACAAACAGTTATAGGTAACTCATCCACCGCATTTGTCCTCAATTAATTATAATGCAACTAATTATGCCAGTTGCTATCAGCTGCGTCCTTGCGTACGCTGTATCGGCTGACCTGTTACTAAGTTCTTCCGCGTCCCTCGCGGAAGCGACCGGCGCGGTGCGGGCGGCGGAGTTGTATTCAAAACAGGAAAATCTGCATTGAAACAACTGCATTTTCGAATGCATTAGAGTAAATGCAATGTTTAATCAGAATCACATATGAATAAAAAATTTTAAACCCCCCGACCCTTAAAAATTCAATAATAATTTTAGCTTACTTACTTAAAGGAGTCGTAGGACCGCTAAGTAAAATGCCCGCGCAGCTCTGAGTTTTATATTTTATTTACTTAGCGGTCCCCACTTCTTATTATAATTATTATATCCTAAGCGGAAATTATAATTGACTTTTAAGGGTGGGGGGTTTTTTAAATTTGTAATTAAACTTTTATTTTAAGCTTTTTAAAAAAAACCGCATGCAAATCGGTCCACTTTTTAAGATAATATTTTTTTTTTATTACTTAATTAGGTACCTACTTGATTACAAACATAGCTAACAACCATCCCGATTAAACCAGCTTTCTAATAAAAAACTGCATCCAAATCGGTCCATCCGTTTAGGAGCTACGATGCCACAGACAGACACACCCATACACACGTTAAACTTATAACAGCCTGCTTTTTTGTCGGAGGTTAAAACGGGAAGACAGAAACATACATTTTGAACAAAGGCGCAGACGATGAAATCGCGGCCGCCCAGCTGACATACCTACTGCGAAGCTCTTGTTACATAGCTGCTCGTGTCTTCAGACTGTACTATGCAGTGAATGTGATTCACATTCACATTGCATCGAAGAGAGCTGCATATAGACATAACTAATAGAATTTATTATTACTGTATAGATACCTACGAAACCAAGATTTTTTTTTGTACTTTCTACAAATAATGGTCGAAAACATACGACAACAACGAATTTAAATTTATGCAAAATCCTAATATGAGATAGCACTCCCAAATAAAAAAATATTAGTCCAGAAAATTGCAACCAATTTTCCATTTCAGTAAATGTTTTAATAACTGCACAAATAACAAAGCCATAACTAATCCAATGATTTCAAAATATTTAATTTATTGAACGGTCGTGTCGCATTCTCTCTGCTTAGATAGCGATCCTTTCAGAGTTTCCGCCTGATATTGCAAAGCGATTGTAATCAAAGTAATTTATTGATTCTAATAACAAAAATCTGAAAAGACAGTCGCAATACTGCGTTCAATAATATTAAATTATCTTATTATTATGTCGTTATTACATTATCGTCATTAACCGGACAGAACACATGCATAGGGAACTAGGTGCATATTGTGTAATAAGTAATATGTAATGTAGTTCCAGCAAGAGCATGGTGTCATGTAATGGAATGGGCCGCCGATATTGTCATGTTACATGATGTTGTCATCATGAAAACATAACTAGCGGTGTAGGCCCAGCACGCTCTGCGAATATTATTCGTTCGGTTTTTTGTGCAAATTCTGTAACATATGGAAATTATATGAACGTACGCGCCCTGCGGTTTAGTTTCCGCGCAGATAAAAATCCGCCGCCTGGTCTGCAGCAACTGTGATGCGGTGCAGATTTTATTCAGCGCGGGGAAGAACAAGCGGTCAAGCGAGTCGAACTCGTGTGAAGAGGGTTCCGTATCATTCAATTTTCCGTGAGAACTTTAAAACTTTGATTTTCGATTAGGTTTTCCTGTAAACTATAAGAGAGGCCCTATATTCCGTATTTTATTTTTTATTTTAGATTCAGTAGTTTCGGAGATAAGGGAGCGGGAGGTGCTCGAATTTGGTATTCTATTGTGATTATATGTCGGCTACAATGAACTGGACGGAAAACACGAACTATTTGCATAGCCGTTTCGACCGACGTTTCGTTCAGTGCGGTGGTACCAACCCGGCCGGGATAAACCCTACCACCTAGTAAGGTAAGAAGGGAAGGGACCCACAGTTTAACGTGGAATCCGAACCACGATCAGCCTCTAAGCAACGGTCGAGCAGTCACCCATCCAAGTACTGACCGCGCTCAGAGTTGCTTAAAAATAAGCTGTGGCAGACGGACAGACAGACAGACACGAGACTGATCCAATAAGGGTTCAGTTTTTTTATCAAATCAAGTACCTAAAAATCGCCTGGATAATTTCCGCAGTGCGTGCTAGCCGTTACTTTGTTTTTCAAATCAAGGTAGTAGCAGCCTGTTATCATCTGCGCGAAACAAGCTGCCGTTTCTCTTTCGTTGCTTATTACAAACATTTACGTTATTAAAACAAGAGAGGTTATTTTTCCAAAAACCCATTTCAGAGGAAAATGTATAACAAGAGATAATTTGACATAAAATAGTAGAAAAGGAATGTACACGTTTTCTCCGCTGTCGCCCTAGAGCGGAGCGAGCCAGAAACAACTTTATTAGACGGCGCTGAGTGTGGTTACCATCCGTTCTGCTTGTTCAGGATACGTCTCTTTTTACAAAACTTCTCCGGGAGCGTCCTGGGAGATTGGTAATGTGTCCGGTGCATACATTGGCCTAGGTACAACAAGGGAGTCTTCGCTCCATTGTTTACGAATAGAAGCACAACACGAAGCAACATTGCAAAAGGCAAAAGCAAAAACAAAGCAAAAGGGCACACTAACTAAACTCTCTTACCTAAGAAAAGCTACACTTCAAGAAAGTTTGATGCTATCAGCTGTAATTGGTGAAAAATATGTCAAAGTATAAGGAAGGTTGTACCGTGTCGGGCCAGTACTTAAAAATAATAGCCCCACTGCATCACTTCCCGTGCATGTCGTAAAAGGTGACTAATGGATAAGGACGAGATGCCATGATAAAGGGCGACAGGATAGCCACCTCTCACCTTGGCGCGGTTCTTTCACTGATTCATGCAGCAGGTGGGTCTTCGTGCCTTACTTGATGCTTGCAAAGAGTTTGTATTACGTCGCTGCGCTCCTTTATAGAGCGACCCTATGGGCACACGGCTACGAGAAAGAATGAAGCCCGCTGCGCGGTGTAGTGCGGGCAGGGGAACGACGTTCGGCTCTTACTCGGGCATGCGCGAACGGAAAGCGTCCAAGCGTAGAAACAATGTATCTCTTATTTTGCAAAATTTAATTTGTATTGTAAGTGAGGTTGTAGGTACCTTAATATATTGAATTCTTACGGTGCTTACTTTTATTACTTTATCCTATTACTTCAAGTGAGCTAAACTTGTATGTATATATTTGATTCTCGGAAACGGCTCTAACGATTTCGACGAAATTTAATTGTATTTAGATAATGTTACTTTTTCAAGTTTATTCATCTACATAGATAGGTGTAGACACCGAGCAAAGCTCGATCGCTCAGGTACTTGCCATTATGAAAGATTCGTATTTACGACAAATGAGTGAAAAAAAAAAACATAACATAACAAAAGTTTTTTAAATAAAAATTTATGAATTTTTAAAATGCAACATTCGAACGAAAACATGATTGAGGTCTTTATTTGGAATTATTTAACTAAACCTCACACAAAAAGTTGCGGATTATGAGTTATCTATCACTACTACATTACTATACTACTATGTAAATAGGCTATGTAACGGCTATGTAAATAGTTTGTGTTTTCCGACCAGTTCAGTGTAGCCGGCACGATCAAAGGGGGAAGCACTGACATGGCACCTAGTTCACCCGGTGTTATGGGCTGACATCACGGACGTTGCAGGTGATGTAGCCAACCGAGTCAGATTCCATAAAAAAAAAAAAAAATACTAGGAAAACGCAAAGATGATGGTGTTCGTAAAATGCTCCAAAAATTCAAGTTTATATTGAATATCACTCGTTTAGGACTTTAAAAATAAATGTACAGATAAAGGCTTTAAAATTCCATGCATTCTTTTTCTTCTCTTTTGTAAAGGGGGATTTTTTTTCTTCTGATAACCTTGTAGTTCAGGCAATAAAGGAGGTGTAGAGTGCATGAGCAGGGTCAAATGTGATTTCTTCAGAAACCTGTTCGGGGTGCTTAGGGAGTAAACATACTAAAAGTCCTGGCGTCTACGAGGTGAGCCGGAGGGGGCGGGGCCCAAATAAGGTCCTGCCTTTGGGTTTTTCGCTACGATCTCGAAAACGGTGCCCCGTAGAGAAAAATTGTCTTATACCGAATGAAAGCTCATAAAATTGTCTACAACTTCTATCCTATTCACTTTTTTCAAATTCCGAATCGTTTTCGAGCTACACGCTTAGGAAAAGTGAAAATTTCCGAAAAATTGGTTTTTACCTCATATTTCTCATAAAAAATTCCATCATATCGTCTAAACTATTCACCTGAGAAAGATATTGTGAAAAAAGAAGTTATAGAGAATTCAATTCCCTTCAATTGTGTACATACATATGCTAATTTATCTCCAGCCGGTCAACAGTTGGACCAATTTTAAGATTTTTTGTAAAATTTCATCATTTTCAGAAAAAGTTGTTTCGATCATTCCTGAGCCACAACTATCGTTTGTTACACCTATGTATCATCTAATAATATGTCACACTTGAAAGCGGGTTAAATGCAGTAAATGGAATTCCTGTCACTTGAAAAAATGGAAAATTGTATTTTATAGATGATAAATAAAAGTTTGTTATAAGGTAAGTAATTTTATCTTATTTTAATAATTCATTGTTTTACTTCCAAGAAGTTTTCATACTTTTTGGACGTGAGAGCACTGGTAAGGGTTCTTCGTCCATGGCATCTTCATCCTCAGTGGTGGGTGGTTCTTGATGAAGGGCCTCTGCGTGTTGTTTACCTGCGCTCTCAGTCGGTGGGAGCGAGCTAATTTCAGGCTTTATATTAGCCACTGACCTCATAAACGACTGGAAGATGTACTGGTTGAGGGAGGTCTGTCTTGCTGGTGCCCCATACCATTTGAGGAAGCACATCTTCCCAGCCTGTTCAACCTCGCCGTGAGTGAAGGCGGGGTTGCAAAAGATCAGTGCCGCTTCCTTGATGAGTTCCGACTTCAAGTACAATTTTAAGAAGCCCACTTTACTTCTCCTGAAAGTTGCGGATGTTGTGTCGCAGCCGGTAGATGAATGAAAGAACAGGATGTGTTCAAATCTACGCTGCTGCATCTCTTGGGTGGACAGTACAATTTTTTTTTGTTTTTCCTCGGCCGGGTTTCAGTAGCAGGATGTCTTGGGTGGAAGGAGTGTGCACCAGCAAGACAGACCTCTCTCAACCAGTACCGTCCAGTCGTTTATGAGGTCAGTGGCTAGTATATAGCCTGAAATTAGTTCGCGCCCACCATCTGAGAGCGCAGCTAAACAGCACGCAAAGGCCCTTCATCAAGAACCACCCACCACTGAGGATGAAGATGCCATGGAGGAAGAACCCTTACCAGTGCCCTCACGTCCAAAGAGGATGAAACGTCTTGGAAATAAAACAATGATTTATTAAAATAAAATAAAATTACTTACCTTATATATAACAAACTTTTATTTATCATCTTTATAATATAATTGTCCATTTCTTCCAGTGACATGAATTCAATTTACTGCATTTAACCCGCTTTCAAGTGTGACATATTATTAGATGGTACATAGACTATGTACCATCTAATAATTTTTTATTTTTTTATGGAACCTGACACGGTTGGCTACATCACCTACAACATCCGTGATGTCAGCCCATAACACAGGGTGAACTAGGTGCCATAATATGGTGTAACAAACGATAGTTGTGGCTCAGGAATGACCAAAACAACGTTTTCTGAAAATGATGAAATTTTACAAAAAATTTCCCGCTCTAATTTCCCGCTCGCCTCGTAGACGCCAAGACTTTTAGTATGTTTACTCCCTAAGCACCCCGAACAGGTTTCTGAAGAAATCTCTTTTGACCCTGCTCACGCACTCTACACCTCCTTTTGGGCCATTCGTTGAGTGGACTATTGGTATTGCTTGATCTTTGAGTTTTCTATATCCATCTGGTGCAATATTAAAGTAGTCTTCTTTAAAATGTCGAGAACAAATACGGCTGTAAGTGTTTCCTTTTCTTTTTATTGCGGCCTCCCACAGTTTTATTTTTTCAGGATTTTTGGTAAACCTTAAAACCAAAGGTACCTAATTGAAAATTACCTAATTGCCATCTTTCACTAAACAAAATTACTCGGAAACCAGTATACATACTAAATAGTCCATATTTGGGCGCTTTTTTTATGGAATCTGACACAGTTGGCTACCTACGTCACCTACAACATCCGTGATGTCAGCCCATAACACCAGGTGAGCTAGGTGCCATGTCGGTGCTTCCCTTCATTTCATGTCGGCTACACTGAACTGGTCGGAAAACACGAACTATTTACATAGCCGTTTCGACCGACGTTTCGTCAGAGCAGTGGTATCAACCCGGCCGGGATAAACCCTACCACCTAGTAAGGTATGAAGAGAAGGGGCCTACAGGTTAACGTGGAATCCGAACCACGGTCAGCTCCAACGTTCGAGCGGTCACTCATCCAGTACTGACCGCGCTCAGGGTTGCTTAAGAACGAAGTATGCGTGATTTACGTTAAGCTCATTCCATTCGTTTCGAAATGGCGGCCATTTTTTGAAAAAATAAAATGCTTCATAAGATACCTACCTGAACATGCGTCGTTTAATAAAGTAACCGAGCTCTAAAGTCCTTCCATAGAGTATTGACTTTTATTTGGTTTAAAAAAAAATACACGAAAGATCATATCTGCCTCCTATATTGGAACTTTATCATTAATACCTACTAATAATAAATCTGTAAGGGATGGCCATGGAGTAAGTTACTTTGTTTTATGAGATATTGCGTTTGTAGATTCTATGTATGATACTAAAACTAAATTGACGATTTTTAGAACTATTTTCTGTATGTATGTAACTATGTATATTCCACCATAGCTCTTAAACCGATCATCCGAATTCGATGAAACTTAGTACAAGCACATTTATCTATACGAGACATAGGATAGGCTAAATAAAATTCAGTTCCGGTTACGCTATAATGTGGCTATCATACAAACCGAAAAGGTACGGGGGCGGGCTTAATTACTTTCTTCTTTTTAAATTCGAGTTTCACGCGAGCGAAGCCGCAGGCAAAAGAGTACTACTTAAATTAAATACGTAATCACATGGATTATTTATTATATAAATATTCGGGAAAAAATATGATTTAGACTTAGCACGTTCTATAGGAAATCCGCCACCGCCGTCGCTCCCGGTTAAAATATCACCAAAATACCAATTCCCTGTGGAATCTTAGACCATTCACGATTCTAGTCTCCTTCTTTAAGTCAGATTTGCAAATTAAAACGCAACAGTTGACCATTTTGGCTGAATTTTAGGAATAAAACTAAGAAATTGATCCCTCTGCATCGCGCGACGGAGCACGGCCGATGACTGCCGATCGGACCCGAACGCGGTTCGTGGCGCTCACCAACGAAGCTTCACCTCACCAACGCTCACATTCTCTCTATAAAGGAGCGCAGCGACGAAATACAAACTCTTTGGATGCTTGATAGTTAACAGCTTGTCCGAATGCTTTGCTGGACGCTGTGGCCGGTGTTGTGCTGTATTTACCAGAGTCCTTGCAGCACAACACCGATTAGAAAGAAAGAAAGAATTTATTTTTATTTTCTCTTAATTAATCCGTAATAAATAACAACCAGTACCAATAAACGAAAAAGATAAAAATGGACAGGCGCAGCCTTTGCCACTACACACTCACTCGTCTCGGAGCTGGGAGTGTGCGGCGCTGAATTTAAGCCTGCTCCACGCTTTTATTAATCTGATTACTCTGCTTACCCCGATTGTCAGGATATAACGTGTGGTGTGTATGCAGGACAAGGAAGTATGGAGATAGGTATCGTGGTTATAATTCCTGATATCAAATGTTATATCTCCAGAATAACTCTGGAAAATTCTTATTATTTTTAAGACCCTTGACATACTGCATCTCTCCCTGTGTATGTCGTAAAAGGCGTGTATGTCGACTAAGGGATATAACTCCCTTCTTATATTACTAGGTGGTAGGGTTTAACCCGCCCGGGTTGGTACCACCGCACTGAATGAAAGGTCGGTCGAAACGGCTATGTAAATAGTTTGTGTTTTCCGTCCAGTTCAGTGTAGCCGGCACGGCCGAAGGGAAGCACTGACGTGGCACCAAGTTCACCCGGTGTTATGGGCTGACATCAAGGATGTTGTAGGTGATGAAGCCAACCGTGTCAGTTTCCATAAAAAAAAAAAAAACTTGGCTACATCCCACCCTAAATTCCTAAACTGGTGCCTTCCAGTATTACCCGAGTTCTAGTCAGGTTAGACTAAACTGGATAGACAACGTGAATGATCTGATGCTTGACTTGAAGTATTTCGTTCTAGTTTATGTAATGGGACATGGTAACCCTACACTGGAGCAGTTTGCAGACACGTAGCCCTCAGATGACGTTCTCACGTAGTCTCCACAAGCTAGCGGGGAAAATGGCACGAATTTTATTCTGCGGATTACTGCTTGAGAAACTATTTTTATGGCACTGCGAGCTGAGACTGGATGCTACGATCTTTTTGTTTTCGACAAAGCAAAGATCGAGGGAGCAATTTGCGTTGATAACGCACTGACAGAACGCAATATATAAGAATGTAATGACGTGACATGAAATTGTTGTAGATTTGGTTGGGGTTTGTCTTAGTCGCCACAATTTCCTCCCAAGTACAATCTGGGGTTATTCAAAAGGGGCGTGAGAAGGCTCCTGTCAGGCCGGCATGACACTCGCAATCCCCGTGCATCACAAAATATCCATGGGCATCCTTAGATCTATAGGTGTAACCATGCCACATGTCGCAATTTTCATAAATAAATGAGCGGGGGTTATTTTTATTCTATTTTTAATGGAAACCTCTTAGTCTGTACAAAATCTTTTCGTGCTTTGTGTTGTTGTTCGCTGAATTGAAAGAAAAATTATTTACGCGGTAAATTCGGATTCCTATTGTATTTCTTATACCTACCTTGTTTCGCGAATATTCGATAAACGTTTTTTGGTCAATAAAAATATTTTTGTCGAGATATTAGGATATACTATTAACATACATTGAGTTGAAACCACGATGAATTTGGAAATACTGAAAGTTTTAAAACGTACATAGGTACATATTAAATACATTTCATAAACTGAATACATACAGTGTAATTGAATATTGTATTGTATACATTGCATATAGGAGACTAAAGGTTTGTGCACACGGGCGGCTGGCGACGATTACTAAATAAGCTCCAAGGATATCGGCTCTGTCTCACTCACCTCACCTCACCGGAGTCGACGCGGGCGGGCGGCCGGGGCGCGCCGCACAGCCGCTGCTCCTTCCAAGTTTTCTCGTAAGAAATTGAAACGCCTATTAGGAAACCGGACTCTAGTCATTGCAAGATATTTTTAACTAAAGGAAAACTATGCGTGTATTGCCAATTCATCGTTGGGTCGTACTATTATTTCACATATTTAAAATAGCAAATAAAATCAACAACTTCATTAAAAGCGACAAAAGCGATAAAATAAATTTCTCAAAATAAATATTGGTTGGTATTTTATTCAACCTTCGCTGGCAGCGCAATCATCTAATTAATACAGTTACACGTAAACGTTGCTTTGCTATTATGCATAGAAATATTCCTACTTATATAAGGTATCAGTGATGATGATCAGGTGATATGATTTTTTTATGAGTTGTATAAATTTGTGCCGACTAAGCTATAAATATGGTGGAAAAGTCAGTCAGTCAGTGGTGTCTGTTCGTCAGTCAGTCGTATCCAGTCCTTTGGTTTCGTCATCAACTAGTACCTAACATCTAGAATGTGCGTTTTTTATAATTTGGGTGTAACTTCTGCTCCATATGATTCGTTTATATGACTAGCAGTGCCCGCGGCTCCGCCAGCTCTCATATTTCACTTCACCTCATAAGCTATTTAGCGTGACAGTAAGTAGCCTATAATTGATGGGAAGAATCAAGCTATCCGTAGAATTTTGTTTTATTAAAATCGGTTCAGTGGTTCTCGAGTTATAAGCGGACAGACAGACACTCAGACAGTAAGCAGACGTTGGATTTTATTATAGGTAAAGGAAGGAAGGAAGGATGGATCATGTCTAGTAGAGCTACAACGAGATCACGCAACCGAATCGTAATTTTACAAACGCGATAATAAAATTGTTGCAAAAGATGTCGATCAGTTTTGAGCGTTTGACCGAACGAAAATTAAAACGATTGCATCGGTCGTTCTTTTCGGTCGGTTAAAAATATCGGAACGTGTGTGTGTGTTGGTCTGTTGTCTGTCATCTTGTTACTTACTGGGACAATGTGTCGCCAGTGGTTACCAGCGACAACTGAGTCATCGTATCAGATCGTATCTATGCATGGGCATGGGCACCTAAGCCTACATATACTTATATTACTTGTATGTTGAGTTGCGATCGAATAGAGTGTGATCCATGAGACAAGGCGATCCGCAAAGTTAAAAATGTCGGCAAACTAGTTTGCTTATATGCGAGGTTACTCACGTCACCGGGCGTTAGAAGAAACTTGAATCCAACAACCTTTAATACTATTATTTTACTAAAATCCTACGTTTTATTCCACCAATACTTCTCTTAGTCAGAAGTTAAGTTAATAGGTACTTATTTATACTTTCTTGAATATCAGAAGTCACATGCAGCTGGGTTAGAAGTTGAAACTTTCATAGTGTTTTAAGCTATCTAACTAACGAAATTCAGCACACGTACCTGAATCGGCGGTCATACAAGTGGCACTGTACAATGTGTATGGTCGCTTTTGTCAAGCGGTGACCATAACTCGAAAAACTTAGCGTACATTCGCGCGCACAATACGGCCACAGTTCGCACTTCACTCATACCGTACCGGGCGGTCACGGTACGTCCCGTTTAGAATTTGTTAGATAGATTTACTTGAGCGGCGTCAGCGAGGGACGAGTGTTGGCGCGCTTGTGACAGTGTGTGCGCTATTTCGACACGTCCGATTCGTTAAACTGTGCCGCAGCGGACGGAGCGGCAGCGGCGACGCGGCGGGCGAGGCAACATGCAGTACAACAGCCCGACCTTAAAACAGTATGAGCCGACGAGACAAACCAACCCAGAGCTCATCCAAACAAACCTTCACATAGAATCGAAACATCGATTTGAACATTACATTGCTGAAGAAGAAAAAGTTATATTCTAAAAAAACAATAAAAATACTTGAATGTCTTACGGCACAGAGTTAAGAGGAATACTTCAGAGTTTATGGACGCATTATAGGAATGATATGATAACCAATGACTAAAGTTATGGCAATCAAACACTGCTAGAGTATGACGCATCTGATATGATGGATGAGCCATCAGAGGTTTTCTGTTCTGCTTGCCGCAATGGTTTCGGACAGGGTTTCGGGCGCTGGTATCTACCCAGTTCTAGTGTAGATATATACATAGGTACATATCAAGTACCAATCTAAAGTGCATGTGCAATAAACTTATTGCACATGCACTTTAGACGTACTTGTAATGAATGACGTACTTGTACGTCATTCAGAATAAGATATTTCAGTGCGAAAAAAAAAGCTGAACGCCGACCGCAACACTTTCCTCAAGCATTTTATATGCCGGTCGCAAGATTCTTTGCGGCTGGTGAGAAAATTACCGTTGCTATGGCACCGATAGGTCTGGAAACGTGCCACCTCTCACATACCTATCACTTACCTAATGCTACCTGTATATTCAGCTCAAATGAAAGAAGCCTCACCGAATGAGCGATTTCAAACTCTATAGCCTAGTACGCAAGGTTTATCAAAAGAGGACTTTTTCACGGTCATTACTATGACTGATGGTGCGTTTGTGATGGGCTCTTTCTCTCCCAGACGACGTAGGTAGGCACTAAGGCCGACCTCTTGGCCTTTAGCAGTTTGCCGACGACGACGACGCCCGACGTGCGCTCAAGGCAGACACAATTTGCATCCATCTTCACGTTGCGCCACACGCTCGTCGGCTGTGTCAATATGCTGAAGGAAAAATGCGGACAACCTTCTAGCGGCAGCGCATGTGCGAGCATACAAAAATTTCGGCCAAGTGCACGCCGCCGCAGGGTTGGCCGCGGCTCCATCTCTCTTCTTTAATTCATTTATTAATACTTCATACTACACAGATACGTAAAGTACTCGTATGGATTTTTAAACGTAAGTACTCGTATTACTGTCCGTAAACCGTAGCTACAAAAAACCTAGACATTATTCGTTCGATGGTGTTGATGATGTTGAAATTGTTCAAGGTGATGTCCTGAATGCGTCCTAAATATTTTTGAAACTTTTACATAGGGAACACTCTTAATTGCCAGACAACACTGTTGATGAACTACCTACCTATACAGTTTGCGAATTTCGAATGAAGAAATAAATAACTGTTATGAATACAATGGATGAAAGGTCAATACCCAGAAGTTCAGACACCGTTTTAACAGCGTTGCGGTATACCTGAAACAAAACAAAAATATTGTTAATTCAAGGATACAAAGGTATATTTTGTCACGTTTGGCACGTAACGCCTTGAACATAGAATGGAATATTATGTATATTGCCAATGATAAGTATCGCAATATAACACTTGAGGTTTGCATTACGAGTGAGTCCCCAACAACATAGCAAATATCGAAGCAATCTTGACACGAGAGAGTAGAAGGCTCTCATAAGAAATACAATACGTTATTCACAGAGTAATGGACCCAGAGGAATTTCACAATGCTCGTAATTTCGCGGAGATCCTCTTTATGGATGATATTGCTCCGCCTGGAGTGCGGAGCTTAAGACTGCTGGGATTTAGCGGGTATTTACAATAAAACGTGTGGGTATTTAATTTGTAAGCACGCTCGAGGGCTCCTGGCTGCTCGCTCGTTAATCGTCGATGAAAATGTGGATAAGTGGGTCGTGTGGTATCAGCGTGCAGTAATCGGGCTTACCGGGGCTGTCGGCGGGCGTGAGTGCGGCACACATAAATAATTATTATTTTCTCCGCGTCTCACGCGAGTGCGACACGCACGTGGTAAGAAACTCTACGAACCCAAACGTTTCCAGACCTCATGATTGATTATATCTCGCAACCAAATAAAGCGAATTTGCTAGTAGTACATACCCCTGCTAAATGCCACCACGTCACCAAGTATCTCAATGATCGAGTGTCAAGGTTCATTGATCGACTTAGGGGAGCTCGAAGATGCTACTGGCTCATTCATCAAATCTCATTCAAGACTTTATAGTTAGATCATGTCATGACCATCAAAGTTTATTAAGGCGCCGTAAGTCGCTCATTGTTAAACAAAAATCGTAAAATTTGTCAACGTTATTATGAAACAAACAACAAACGAACAGAATTTTTAAAATTCATTCTTTATTTCTATGTTCAGAAAAAAAAATCCCAAAAACTGCTTTACACAAAAATCTTTCACTTCCATGATTTTCAGTATTTTGAGTGAGAACTCTGAATTGATCATATTTTTGCAAAAAAACAGCTAGAACTTAAAGTGTTAAATAATATTTTGATTCATATTCGGAATTTCGGACCCTGGAGTTGAAGGCGGTGCAAAAGCCCAAAAGGGGTCCATCCATCTATCAATTTTTAGGTGTGCTTTTGTACCGCCTTAAATTCAAGGGTCCGAATATGAATTAAAACATTTTTTAAAACACTTTTAAGAACTAGTTGTTTTTTGGAAGCCGGTTCAATGTTTTTTAAAACAGTTTTTTATTTCACTCTTTTCAGTTATACTCATCACACAACAAGTTCGGCGATAAACCGACGACGTATTTTTCCAGTGATTGCTACACACTTAACAGTCCATATCTTGAAAACAGCTGAATAGATTTTGATGAAACTTACACTATTCAATAAGTTGGAAGAATATGTATTCAATAAAACTAGAATAGGTACGAAAATAATTATGGCCATTCGATTTCTAGTTTCTGAGAAAAATGGTGGACAAACATACATACATACATACAAACATACATAAACGATTGATAACCTCCTTTTTTTTTAAGTCGGTTAATAATTGAAAAGAGATTTTTCAACTGACTTCCAAAAAGGAGGAGGTTCTCAATTCGCGTGTAGGTATGTTTTTTTGTGCATGTTACCTGATTTTTTATTTAATGTATAAAATCTCTTCCTCGCGTAGGAGCTGTGCGTCTAGTGTCTACGTAGGTACGTATTTCGGTATTTCTATATTAATGGTCTATGTCCTATGATGATAAGTAATTGTTTTTTATTGAAACGGCAACATGTGGCGCCGTGGTGCCGAGGTTCAGACCCATAAGGTGTCTAACGACGCCCATGGGCATTCAGTAATTTATAATTCTAGATAACGTTGCCTTAATGTCGGAATTTGTAGCTAATATCGATTTTCGATCATCTTAATGGGAGAAGTTTATTTCGATGCGTGATTCGTGCAGTCAATTAACGTCAAAGTGAACTAAAATTTTAATATAATTGAAATTCAAAGGCGTCACAACTTATTATCGCCAAGCAGCAGCTTGGCCTTTATTATTACAGAATGTTTGTCATGGTTCCAATTTTTTTTTATGTAAACCAACATGTGTGGCTGTGTCGAGGGACCAATATGGTACAGTCGACATAGCCAAAAACCCCTCTCCTCGCGAAACCACGCTCAGTGAGGCACCATGCCAGCCGATTTGCGGACTGTTGCTAGGCTGTCTAGCCCGTTGATACGACGACGTTTGAACAAACCCAGGTTAAAGGATTCAGGAAGCACACTCGCCGGGAGACATTTCCACACCGTAGCGGTGCGACAAAGAAATAGATTTTGAGAACCGATGGGTTCTCAAAAGCCCAATGTCAACAACAAAAGGGTGCTCAGTTACTCTGCGGAGAGTGCTGCGAAGATAGGTTGGATGGCAAGGAATAAGGGAAGCAAGTTCCTCCGAGCAGCGTCCATGATAGTACCTGTAGAATAGACTGAGTGACCCTACAAATCGCCTGTGACTGAGAGACCAGTCCAGATCATTAGTCAGTTTCGGGTCTCCCACCAGACGGACGGCACGGCGAGGTATTGAATCCAAGGACGCCAACAGATACTGGGGGCTGCCTTTCCAAATGTGGCTACATTATTCCATCATTCTTACATTAGATTCGCAATATAGGTACAATGACTTACATTCGAATATCAGTTTCGGTTTTTAGACAGTTGTTCCGACATCTACGTATTTTATGAGAGCAAAAAACATTTGAAACCTGAAAAATTATTTGTAGTATTTACTTATAGGAACTTCACTTGGCTTTCTTGTAGTGTAATTCCATTAATACAATAATAACACATTCTCGTATAACGTATAACGTCGATAAATGAAATGTAGGCAGATCCCGTTTACAGTATGAGTAGGAAGTAGCCAGGTACATTGGCACAGCGCTCAGCCACCTGTGACTAGTGCAAACAAACTATCCGTGACGTGATCGCACTATTCTTGCATACTTTGCCGGGTAGCTACATATATCATCTTAAGGCTTTCGAAAGCTTAAAAGATTGCCAAGATGCCTGTATATGTCTGGATTTCCGGAAAATGATCGACAAATACAAAAACTACAATGTCCATCTCCTAAATCGTGCTTGACTCAATCCCAAATAGTATTTCACGACATTATGATCTGGGCTCAGTTTATCAAGGCAAAACCAATTAATCTAAAGTACGTATGTAGATACGTTTAATTAACTAAAATCAGCGCAGCAGTTTTTTCAGAAGCAAAACATGCCCCACCCAAGCAAGTACCTATAGTCTCGGGTCCTTCAAGAGAGACGTGAATAAGCACCTGTCAGGCAGACATGGCATTTGCAGCCCCCGGATACGATCGAATGTCTACGGGGGTCTTTATGATTGGCTAGGCGCCCTACGTCGCGCTTTCTATAAAAAAAAAAAAAGAACCGCCGAGTGCCCACTTAAAACGTCTGTTCTGAATCAACTGTTTTACCTTGCTTGCTTCCGGAAGCGTTAAGTAAGTATACATTTACCGATTTTTCCACACGCATTTTGTGGGAACCGCAACGGTTTCTCCAACTCTATATACTCGTAACTCCAACCAACATGAGAAGCTCACTCATATTTCCTTCACATCGTTACGTTTCTACGATTTGCGAACTACCGCTCGATTCACAACTCCTCCGCCAAGGTTACCAGGAAGATAAGGCGTACTTTTAAACGCGGATACAATTTCATATTTCGAACGGAGTCGTGTAGGCGAGGAGGCACGTTCCGATTTCAAGGACAAGACGACGCATAAGTTTAACGGCCTATAGTTACGAAATCATCAAGATTCGTCGGCGATAACGAATAGCTCGGTGTCGGCGATAGATGTCGTAATCAAAGCAGCATGCGTGCGTCGTCGTCTCTCAGTGACTCGACATACAGGCTAGGTGGCTCGCGAGTCGCGGTCGTCTTGTAGTGAAGTGAGCGTGTAAAGTCCGCGACGACGTCCGTCATCGAACTCGGTACGATGGTAGATGTAACCGCAGGTTCTGCGACGTCGTCGGCGTCGCCGACAAGGTTAATAGTCATGAATACGACTACGTAGACGATTTGCAACCACAAACGGTGAAGGTGGTCAACCGACGGCTGAGGTAAGATCTACTACGTAATACGTATCAACAAAGTGTGCGCTCATTCAAACGAAGCAGAACCGCACACGCAAATAGTATCGCTGGAGATGTAAGAGCTAGTTTGAATTTACATAGGTCGTGCGAAATTCTCTCCATTAAAAATGCGATAGATAAAAATAGCAATACTGCTGAAAAACCCATGAGAGGTGCGTTCGTCTGATTCACAACATTGAAAGGGCAACATTGCAGGCGGGAGGCGGACGGGGCAATCAGGGTAGGCAGAGCAGACTAAGAGGCGCAGGCATCTCGACTGACGACGACGGTGTCTGTTGAGGGTAGTTCGCAGTTGGCGGCCGCTGCGCGCGCAGCACGATCGATATCCCCGCTCCTCGCGGCGCCCGCACGCACCCCGCGCCGCTCGCCAGATTCGAGTGCCCATTTTTTTGCGGTTCTCCATCGGCGCGCTGCACTTAGCTTGGGGTGGGCTCACACAGGGGCGAGGAGATTAAAACGAATTTCTATAGCGACGCTACTGAAAGGCGGCTTTGAAGATACGCTCGCCGTCATTCAGTGAGCTCGCAGAGAATTAGAAACATCTTTCGACGTTTTCAATGACTCGTTCGTCTCTTTATCTTGCTGAGAAAGTTGAATAGGTCTCACCACATTTTTAAAAGAATCAAAGAAACAACGTGTACCTGTAATTACAGTGCCAGACGTAATCAGGTACATTATTCTGGCTTTAAATGACGATAAATAAATAAATAAATGATAGTTGTACCTATAACGTTCTGGTCTGGATGATGTATATCGGTAAGCTATGTTGTTATGTAAACATGTCGAAGATAAGGGGTAATTTAAACATTATTTATGAGTAATTGCTACTACATCATGTACGGTTGACACAGTCAATGGCGGCCAGTTCTAGGTACCCAGGCCCTTGATTATACTCGTATCAAACATCTTATCAACAAATGCAATTTTTTCGGTTTGCTATTAATGAAATGTAGGTAGGTATATTCGTGCCGTCGGGATGTAATGTAGGTGATGGAATTTCTTCAGTAACTGAGTAACTTCGATAGGTACTACATTCCAAACTTTCTAGTATTACGTGTTGAGTATGAAATTACTAAATAGATCTATTGATTAAGGCTGCATATAAGGTAATTCCGCTCTTTCGGAGAGATGCACAATTAAATTTGTATTTGCACAAATTAATTTTAGGTAAATTTTAGATAGTTTTAAGGGCATGTCCCCGTGCATGTCGTAAAAGGCGACTAAGGGTGGACAAGATGCCGTGCTAAAGGGCGACAGGCTCGCCACCTCTCACCTTGGCACGGTACTTCCACCGAGTCATGCAGCAGGTGGGTCTTCGTGCCTTACTTGCTGCTTGATCGATTTAATCTTGTTCGAATACTTTGCGAAACGTGGTGGTCGGTGTTGTGCTGCAATTTACCAGAGTTCTTGCAGCACAACACCGATTACTCTGCTTACCCCGATTGTCGGGATTCAGCGTGTGTGATATGTATGTATGTAGTTTTAAGGGTTTTCTTTTGTTCCTGCTTGTTTTTCCAAAATAATAAAAAAAAAATCCCAATAGCATTTCATTATTACATACTCATTACTCATTTCTACATTAAATTTACATGTATTAATGTTTATTTTCATAAAAAATCTAAAAGTAATACTAATAACGAAAGAATTAAAACCTACATAACAAACATTAAAATAACTATCAAAAGGGGCGCTTTCAAATGTTTCTAGAACACCTGCGGCAATACCCCGCTGGATATTAAATAAAATAATATAATATAATATTAAATATCCAATACTATAGGTACACTGCCAGCCAGTACATACATAACATACCTAAGTAACTATAAACATTATATACATGTTACACTACACGTACTAGTTTAGTTTGTATTAATTATTAAGTTGATAACACGCCATGGGGTTGTAGAACCGAGCCATCACGCACCACGAACAGCATCTTGTCCTTAAATATAATTAATAATTAGTCGGGATGGTAATTGCAATAAGCCGATACTACTATTTAACTATTACTTACAATATTTTCTTCTAATCGATCCCCCTCGGTCATGTCATGTCATTTGTAGACTAAATCCACAAATTAGACTGGTTTCTGCAGTAACGTCGACCGCCATCTTGATTTTAAGGGGGAATTTGTTTTGGAAATAGGTCACCCATTTTCAACTTTTGACTGAAAATAGTAAGTAATCAATCACTATGGTTACTTCTAGGAAGTTTGCTTCTCTACAACTTTGGTCATTCGTTATCATTAACTACATATTTTCACTACGATCGATATTTTCCGACTTACCTAAATCTGAAAATGAATTTAACAGCGACATCGACATGTTTCGTTCATTGTGGCTATCGGCTAGTATGGAGGGTAGAGTTAGAGTGGACTGTCTGCAGTGGGTGGGATTATAGAAAGTAGCGGGAAGCGTCCCGAGTTTCTCCTGCAGGTAGACGGCACACAAAGCGCTAGGTGAAAGTAGCGCCTTTCTAAACCTTCCTCGTGGAGCAACATTCGAATTAGGGACTCGCCTCTTCACGGGCTTTGTGTCCCCTTTCTCTTTTATTGTTTTTGGAATTTTAGTTGAACCAGCTGAGTCGAATCCAAGTCTAGAAATGTTACGACTTAGCTAAATCTTACGGTTCAAAGTAAATTTTCAGTTCCAACTTCGCATCATTTGCATTATTAGTTATTACCTACTCAATGTGTATGATTGAAAAAGAAAGCGCACAAGTGCGATTCGCACTCGCTCACCGAGGGTTCTGTACCACCACGTAATTGGCCGGTTTTTTATTATTGTTGTTTTCCTTCAGAGTTTTCACTATAAATAATCACCAACAAATTTAACTTGACACCTGTACCCGTTCCCGAGAAAAAGGATGTTGAAAAGAAAAAAAATGTATGTGATACTGATGTAAACTACAAATTTACGATTTTCTGATTTTTTCCTTTATTGTGCTGTGAGACCTTGCTTTCTGCCAAATTTCATGTCATGGTAATCTGTGGACTCCTCATGGAAAGTTTTTAATTTGATTTGAGTGAGTTTGCAAATGTCAAAATATGACATAAGTAAATGGCCTATCTTTTGGTTGCGTTGACTTAAAAGCTTGAATTGACCTCCACCACCAAGGGACCATACACTAGTATTTGATACCTATTAATTCCAACTTGATATCTCTACTCGTTCCTGAGAAATATGGTCGTGGCAGACAGACAGACGGATGGACGGACAACAAAGTATTCCTAAAAGGGTTCCGTTTTTTTCATTTTGAGGTATGGAATCCTAAAAAAATTGAGCATAGATAGCAAAGAGGCGTTGATAAAATTTGTCTATGAATACGATTGAGTACGCTCGCCCGAGTAAGATTGGAGAATGACTCCGCAAGAGATGAGCGCAAGAAACAATGTGAGTACTCTCTCTGTATACATACAGTCATACACAACATAAGATTCAGAAGTGAACAAACATACAAATTATACATAAATATACTGCGCATTATATCATGTTCCGAGTGAAGTTATTTCAGTGTTGCCACATTCCTAGTCTGTTTACGTCCGCGTCGTCCCAGCAGCTAGCGGCCGGCCAATGCACACGTGTCGTCTCAGTTAAATATAACCGTCGGCAGAGAGGAGGTTCAACGTACGGCTGCTGAGCGTGAGCGTGCCGGAGATGGGATGCGACGTGAACCACCGCGCCGGTGGAATCAGAGCACGACACTTTGCTCCGTGCGTCGCCAGTTAGCCTACATTTACTAGGCCGCTCGATCAATTTGATGTGAGTGTGTATGGATACCGGAAAGATAAAAATGACAGAATATAAATGCTCGAATTGTTTTGCCTGCTACATTCATGGTCTAACTCACCAATAATCACAAAACACCATATTTCTGTAGGAACTTAGTGCCATTGTTTTATGCAACTTCGAACTGATAATAGGAACACAGCCGTTTGGTTGGACCGACCTTCATTCAGTGCTGACCTGCCACCTAGTAATAAGGAAATTAACTTACAGTTTTCTATGGAATCCTAACCCATAGGCCATAGAGAAACTGATATTCTTGATAGGTTTAAATACGAGTAATGTCGATTATTTGAAGTTTCTATGGTATGGGTTTTGATGAAATTGACAGAATATGCCATGAAAAATAGCTAAAACATCGTACCTATTGTAAATGACAAAGCGGACGTGTGTAAGCACTTATATGAAGTACACGCGCAACTCCGCCAATGCCTGATGCATGGGCGAGGTACGGACGGTAAAAAAGATACATTCTAAAGGTCGATTCAATTAGGTAATAAATAAACCTGATCACTGACAACACGCGATGTGTCTAGCTAGTTAAACAAGCAAATACACTAACCGATACATGCTGGCATGGATATTGGATGAATCAGCATGCTGGCGACAACATTGTTTAGAAGACGACGAAATCACACTCAGCTTAGTCTGAGACAAGAAAGTCACAGTCACAAGTGACTGAATTTTGACGACTTTCGAATGAACGACGATGAGTAGACTAGTTAGCACGATAGAGCACGTGGTTGTAACTTATCCAGAATTGAATCTGCTTAGCAAACGATGTGTTCGTGTCCGACCGAAGCGCGAAGCAAAGACAAAGAGCATTCGGGTGGCCTTGAAGCGCGCGGCGGTTGACGAACGCGGAAGTATCGGCGTCGGAATCGGATCGACTCTCGACTGCTGACTTCGACCGATACTTCATCGTCGAAAATTCCATCCGTTCCTCATCCATGAATCTCGAATGATAGGATAGCAATATGAACTAAAGTTGTAAAGAAACAGAAAAAAAAATCAAGGTCACGAAAATGCATAGGGATCGAATTAAGACCTCTTGATTAGAATTCGGTTGAAATGCAAAGATCGAAGGCGCTCTAGACAAATTGGGAAGATCTAACTAAATAGATTAATATCGCTGATTTATATAAATAAACAAGGATATCGCCGGTTGGGTCCAAATAATTGAGCAATGTGGAATGGAAGGTGTTCATAATAAATGATACAACAAAAGTGGACATGCAAGGTCAGACGATGACTTCAATGGTCGTTAATAGACTCCTACGCCCGCAATCTGCGCTCGTGTGAACCGAGCTCGAGTCGCCGTGGAGGCTCACGGTCAAATATTGTGTTTTGAAAACCTTCTCACGCGACTTCATGGAAGGCTCCAGTGATTAGGCATTCAAACTGCAAACAAACCCTGCGGCGTCACTTTCGAAAGGCAGCGCTGCAAAATAGGGCCTTCAGAATACTTCCGATTATGTTTGTTTGCTTCAAACGTGAGTTTCTTATTGAGTAACGTGTGTTTCTTTGTGTTTTCGTGTGTGCAATAAGTGGTTATTGTACACAGCAAATGTCGCTGCGGCAGCATGAAGATAGATCACATTAGTCCAGTCACCATGGTAGTTACCACTGGGCAAGGAGCAGATGTAAAGGAAGATAATGAATAAACGTTGCAGACATGAGCAACATTTGAAGTTCTGCGACAGTGAATGCTTTGGCCGTGAATAATAATAATGACATTCTCGACAGTTTGAAACTGGTTGAAGATTTAGAAGACAGATTATATTTATAGGAAAAGCGCGATGTATCTGAATGATTCAAATTTAGAATTCTAAACGTGTTAGTGCAAGAACAACGGCTGCCAAAGGAAGTGTTGTAGTTATACCTAGGTCTGTGATAATTATTTTAAATATATAACTTATTTAGTTATTTATTTATTACCCACAGGCGAACTTTATTGTCATATTGTGTATGATCAAATATTTGGTCTTGAAGGTGTACTCGGAAAGCGAAAAGTTTTTATATTTTAAAGTAAAAACATTCCCTCAAGCTATTGAATGAAGTTTGTTTTCCAAAACTTCTGCATGGACACATCGACAGTTTCCCAGTGAGCAAAAACAAACGTCTCGCTCGGCAAATCGGAGCGAGTTCCGAATTCGACAAAATACTCCTTTGTTAGATAGTTTCGAACAGAAATGGTTGACAAAGTGCAGCTATTCACAACGAAGCCGAGCCGGCGAACAAGTTTTTCTTCAGGCGTAGGTATCTCAACTCAACATCAAGTCATTGTTTGTGTGGCTTCCTTCCTCGTTCGTGCTGTAACGGTGCTTTTTTCCGACTGCAGAACTGCTGCGACATTTTACAATACAGATCTCTATCAGTCAAACCATATAATATTTTTCATCCTTACAGTAAATAGTTAGTTTCTAAATTCATTGCACCTTGTATAAAACAGCAGATGTGCCGCAAAGAGAAGTGCAAAATTAGTTCTAACTATACATGTACGTAAACGACGAACGAAACTAATCGTTATGGCGAAAGCTTTGAAGCAGATTTTGCGAACTAATACTGCACAGTATCGTAACTGTTGGATCGGTACAAACCGGTCAAATAGCCACCAAACGATCCCCCGGAATTGTTATCTACTAACAACGTTCCGACCGTTGGCATTCCAATATGCGCTGAGGTTCGTTAGAGCGTTTTGGCGACAAAACGAAATATATTAATATTTTCCAAACTAGCAATTTCGATGTGATTTTGTTGGTACAAGCCAGAGTTTGCTATCTGCACAACGCAGATAATAACGATTTTCAGTGTTTTCGCAACATCGTTACTTCAAAGTTTTATTTTGTCCAAATATATATAATATTTCATGATTTGTTTTGGTATTGGAGCCAAGTTAATAAGAAATTTTTGTTGGGAGGCTTTTTGGAGCCATGTAAATCGATATATTTTGTAGTGAGGCACACTGGAGGCATATTATAGAGATATTTTGTTTTGAGGCTCATTGGAGCCAGTTTATCGGGATATTTTTGGCGCCTGATAAAATTAACTTTCATGTTATGAACCTATCTGTAAACAAACACTCGTACTATAATACTGAGGCTCTTAATATAATTTGAAAAGTCAAACTTTCAGTATGAAACAGGATCAAGCGTATCATTATAATTTAGATCCAATGATTGACTGGATTAAATCTACATACATACCACACGTTATATCCCGACAATCGGAGTAGTCGGTGTTGTGCCGCAAGTATTCTTATAAATTACAACACCGACCACCACGTTTAGCAAAGTATTAAGACAAGATAACTATCAAGCAGCAAGTAAGGCACGAAGACCCACCTTACTGGAAGAAATCTCTGTAATAAGTTCGCCCTTGAACCTCGTGTAAACTGTTCTGTTGTGCTTGTTTATGTAAAATGTTTTCGGAGCAATAAAGTATTTATTTTTATCTATCTAACTGATTGCTAGATCTGCATAACAAACAGGTGTAGATACTAACTTACTAGGTATATTAAGTGTTATTCACACAGGTAAGTAAACGCCTGGTACTGCAATAAATAAAATAACTGAACATTTTCCTCGTACGTAGGTATCACACGCACGGCTGATGTTATTAAACTAATATAAACAAACGGCTTGACTAGTGATGTGACGTAAATGCTGATCAAGCACGACATTGCACCGATCGCCATTTCTGCCGAGTTGTTCGGTCTGTCTTCGCTTCGTGTATGCTTTAAGCAAAGAGATTTGAATGATAGGTAGGTAGTTTGAATGTCTTTCGCTGTAATAAACATCATCATCTCTATCATAGCTTGCTCGTTCGATAGGAGTAATACAAACACTTTTTGGGTATACCCATCAGTCTTATTTTAGTCGATGATATTTAGCTATTCGCGAATGTGGATATGTTCAAATATAACGCAGTATTGATAATTCGCTTTTTTATTTTGTTTGAACATTTCATTTCACAGATGATAATTACAGTAATGTCGGCGGGATAAGATGATGTGAATGAAATCTCGATGGCTTGATCATTGGAAAGCGAGCACAGATTTCAGCTGGAGATTATGGAAAATGTGTATGTTCGAGCATCGCCGACCGGATAAGTTGGGTGGGCCCTTATTCCGCGGCTGGGCCAACTTCGCCGAGAAACTGCAAACTGAAAAACTGTTACGATTTTGTCGTGCTCATGTCTCTTGAAGACTTAACTGTCCTCTCACCTTGTCCTCTATCTGGCGTACGAGTGTGAAGGTACCGAGCGATGCACAAGTCTCAGTGGCTAGCGATGCTATATTTATATTATGTATATATTCGATACAGCTACGTTTGAATGAATCCCTAACAAAATTGTCCACGAATGTAATCGTACTATTGATATTGAAATCATGTTAGGACAGGAACACGCATGTTCTAAGCGATTTTTATTTGAACCTCAAATAGGATTGGTAAACTAGACAAAAATAACAGCCCAAAAATGGAATGGGAAATGGAATCCCACCCAACTCAAGACTAGCAGAACATGCTCGTTAGGAGATTGCATTTTAAACTAAGATTCGAAAACTGGAGACGCGAGTACTCGCCTCAGTTTCAGCACGCGTCCTCAGTTTCAGTACTTATGCAGGCAGAGAACTGTGCAATGCAGGGAGCGAGTAGTTCGGGTAAGTACTCGTGTACTCGTAGTTGGCATGTGTTTACACGCAACGACACTCTGTACAGTGAACCCAACAAAGATAAAACATGAAAGACGCCGCGCCGTGTGTGTTCGCGGAAAGACGACCGCGACGTTTGTCTTGTGAGGCGGTGCAGCGAAGCTCTCGTGAGCCATTTATTTAGAAATTTCATTCCATTTATCTAGCATCTAACCCAGAACGTTATTTTCATTGTCGTCGTTACGATCATCGAAAGTTCAGAAAGTTCCTAAGTACTTCAGCGTTTCTTTCGTCTCAGATCGAAACGATGACGCCGTTGTTCGAACAGAGTATATGTAGACGTACAGGTCCCGGCACCAAATAATGCGTGTCGAGCTTTAGAAAGAGACAATCCGGTTGTAGAGCGTCGTCCCTGTCGCACAGAGACGACGCTCTACAGCCGGATGATCTCTTTCTAAAGCTCGACACGCATTGTTTACTGCCGGGAACAGTAACTTCACGACGTGTAAGACATGACTACGTTTTAAAACGTCAAGTGCGTCACACTGTTTCTATAACAGCTCGTAATTCTGATATACTGGAGATATTGCGGAGAGCAGACAGATAACCTCTCGTTCCCGACGTCGAGCGAGGTTACTGCGTGCTAATTTTGGAAATCTGACACCATTCGAGGTAGAGGCTGGATTCTCGGTGGCTTTTTCGCGCGGGTGAAGAGTTAATGTATGCTTCTTCATCATTGGGCCGTACCAGGTGGTCGGAGCATGCTAATCGATGCAATAAAGAGATGAATGCGAAGAAATATGAAAGAAGGGTTATTGTAATGTAACACAATCAAATCAAATCAATGAAGAAGTATGGAACTTATGTCTGGCGTTTTTATCGTGGATTCAGAAATGGGTAATTTCATTGGTTCAAGTCAAACATGGTTATTTTCCAAGGACTACAAGCTGCTCAGTAGGAGAAAGGTAGGAGAAAAAGATAAGCAGACACAGTCTGAAGAAATGTAAATACATATTAAAGTTTCAACATTCGTTTAACGAGGCGAGGATCGCTACGCGGGTGGTGTGGGAAGTCAAATATAGGAGCCTATTACCGATACCACAGCAGACGAGCAGACAGGCACGTGCGAGTACAGACTTACAGAGACGCACAACACTAACTAATCGCTTTGTGTACAGATATACCTACAATAATGTATGCGCAAGCGGCTGCGCCCTCCCGCGCAGCTGACAGTCACATACATAAAATATGTATTACATAACATAATAAAACCCAACCGTAGAAAATAAGATAAAAGGGACTGGTCTTGTAGTTTACCCCTTGTATTTCCATGTAAGTAAGTTTTCGGATTAACAGTAGGTATGATAAAGACTTACATAAGTCTTTATCATACCTCATTTCATTACATTACATTATTACATTACTTACGTACTAGAAGTTTCTAAATTCTGACAAAGTCTTTAAGCTTCTAGTTAAGCTAGTAAGTTGTAGTAAGTGCTACCGGAGCAGCTCTAAAACTACGGAGAGTTTTCACGGGTAAAGGAAATTCGCCTCACTCGGATTTCATGTTTGTCTGTCTGTGCCAAACTTCCGTTTCCTAAATTCCACTAGCGCTCGTAGGGCATATAATTTTACATTCTGTCTCCAGCGTTATCCACTTGGGAAGTTTTCTTGGATCACTTACAATAGTTTTGTTTGGTTATTTGCCGCGGTCGAAGTGCACAATTTAATTAGTCTTGATAACGTTTCCACTACGAACTCGGAAATCATAGATCAATATTTTTCCAAGTCGTTAACTGGTCGATAACGTGATCTACTAGTCGGCTAAGTGCATAACCAATTATTTACAATCCATCAGGGTTTTCTAGAAACGTTTATTTATTGCATCACAGCGTTATAAAATTTATGAAGAGAAAAATTTGTGTAATTTTTTATGATCCTCTTCTATCAATCAGTGCTATATTGCTGAGCTATGTAATACTATCTCGCAACACAACAACTTATACTGTGTGCATTTCTTAGATACATTTCATACTTTTAAAAAGTATGTGCAAATATTTTGACACTCTTTGTGCGTCCTAAATAAACACCAAGCGGAGAGCCAGCGAGTGTTTGTCAAGATCCTACCTTAGGAGCCCACGATGTCAATTATTACACCGATGGATTATACTACTGTCATAGAATACAATAATCTACTGTGGCAACTAAACTAATGACTACATCATACGTAAAGGATCGTTTGGAAGAATTGTAAGATTATGGTCAATAAGAACCTTATTACAAACCTAGTAAGGTCGAGAGCTGCGGGCATTCCCACCGCAACGATCCACCACGGTGGCAGCGGCGGCGTGAACATCCGCTGCTGCAGTACAGCACAGCATTCAGTCTGACTGCAGGTGCAAGCGTACCCCTCAGTTCTTAAGTAGGTAGCTAGCCCACCTCAGCGACATTCACCTACTACACACCGTGTCATCGTTTACAAACATCACAAGTTACAACTTTTATCACTGACGACGGTGTCACAGTGTCACGGCTTACTCCAACGCAATCTCGTTGACCTACATGCGATTTTTGTTTTCGCGCAAAATTAGAGTTCGTCTGTGAGAAGACGCGAGCTTCGAGGACTTTGAGTAAAAGTTGCAACTTTACAACACAATTACGACGGAGGAAATGGCGTCATCGACACCACGACGCGAATTGCAAATATAAGTTTTATTGTTGACGAAGAACGTTCTCGAAATGCCATCAAGATAGAACAATAAACTATGCAATAGAAGCTGTTTAGTCGCCTGAAGGTTGGCGCGCAGCAGGTGAGTCGTCAGGCAATGATTTAATTGTCAGAGACGATAGCGGTTTCATCTACTGCAAAACTCGTGTCAAGGAAGAATCCCATTACGATAGCGATGTCATTACGTTTGCTTGTTATCAGAAAATGTTAATAAAATCTACAAAACATTTATAGTTGATTCGAATTTATTGCGAGAGTGAGCGATGTGTACAAATTGTGTTCGAATAAAAAGGGTGGGTAGAGCAATGAATGAATCCGAAAGGGTCGATAATCTTATTTCGTTACGAAATCGCTGCGCCTCGCCCGCCCCCTCGGTCTTTCGGCCGAAGGGTAGAAACTAAAAGATTATTAAATTACCGGTCGCCTACATCGAGTTATCGTTAGGAGCTACCGAATGCGTTCTCGTTAGACATGTTCGTAGTAAATTGTTTCTTGGTCGTGGAGTCGGTACCATAACCTCGTCGCGCACTATCGATTTGTATTCTGTGTGAATGTTTGAGTTTTCCAGCGAGCGCAGCGCGTGAAGGTTATTTGGGAAGCGGGTGGGCGACGCGATCGGTACGTCCGGCCCGCGCGTCGCTCTGATTGCAACTAGCGAGCGCAAAGCGACTAGCGAGCGAACGAGGCAAGTAGTAGAGACTCGCTACGAGTACGTATCGAGAGCACGCTTTCGCAGCCTCTTCCTCCGCGGCACAACCGCGCCTCTCCCGCCCCTCTGCGCCGCCTCCAGAGCTCCTCCGAGAGGAGAGGAACCCTCCCGAGCAACCCTCCCCTGATAAGACGAGACGTCTACGAGACGACCCCCGCGTTCCCGACGGTCGGTGCCTGGATCCATTACTAACTTCGCTCGCTGATAGGAATAAACGGCTTCTCTCTAAGAACTCCGACAGAGGCGACACGGAGGGAGGGAGTTGTGAACTGAATAGACATAGTGCCTACCTATTTAGTTAGAGTAGGTACTATTGTAATGTATTATACTCTTCTGTGGTGCAGAACTCATTGCCGTGTCTTCGTCATTCATAAGAGCAGTTCAGCATTACCAGATTACATGTTTCCTCTTGGTTTCCTCCGCGTTATTTTTGGTTTCTTAAAACTGTGTACTTACAATAACGATTATAATATAACACCGCGTTCCTCGTTAGGCTTTGATATATTTCAGGTATTCATGTGCACATTATAACATTTTCACCGAAGAAATGAACTGATCGCACCATTTAATCCACGTCATCTCTCAATCAAGAACGTAAACGAAACAGGTAATTCCATAATATAAATAAATAATAGACCAAATGGCAGTGACGGGTTTTATGTGAGTGGTACCACGAATACGCATAAACATATTTTGGCCCCCGCCCCCCCTCGGTCTTTGCTACGTGAGCCAGCCTGTGCTCTTCACGCCATAGCATAGCAGACTGCATGGGTGGTTCCCACGGTAATGTAGCCACCCCAGCAGTGATGTCTCAGAATGTTTTCATTCAGCTGTTTATTATGCACTCGACTTCACCTTTGCATTGAATGAACTCCAGCTCCCTGACATGTTAATCGTATTATGAATAGCGTTTCACCACTAGGCTGAAAACCACTGCACTGCATAAGTCAAATACTAAAATAAATAGTTCAAAAAGCCACGACAGAGAGATGTCGATCGACATGAAATGAAGGGAAGCACTGACATGGCACCTAGTTCACCCGGTGTTATGGGCTGACATCACGGATGTTGTAGGTGATGTAGCCAATCGTGCACGTTTAAAAAAAAAGATACACACACATTGGCGGGTTATATATAATATAGCCTCTAGCTAGGTAATCAGAAAGTGCACAGTGGCGGCAAGCAGCAAAGAGCAAAACACAACACAACACCCGCCGCCGACTCCGGTGACGTTATTATCTGACAAATACGTGACGTGTTGTTGGAGCGTATCGTGCGTGACCCCTACCGGTCCTGAGGGCTATCGCGACCTGTTAGTCTCATTTAGTAAGATAAGACCTGAGTCCTGACACAGACGTATACTGCTTACTACTGGCTCTTGTAAAATACACTACTTTACTAGGTGGTAGGGTTTATCCCGGCCGGGTTGGTACCACCGCACTGAACGAAACGTCGGTCGTAACGGCTATGTAAATAGTTCGTGTTTTCATTCCAGTTTAGTGTAGCCGACATGAAATGAAGGGAAGCACTGACATGGCACCTAGTTCACCCTGTGTTATGGGCTGACATCACGGATGTTGTAGGTGATGTAGCCAACCGTGTCAGGTTCCATAAAAAAAATATATATACCTATGTAAGTATGTATGTCACCTTGATGCCACCAGAGATGAGTCTTGGAGCGGGACTACAAGCGTCAAGGGTACAAGACGTCCGGGGAGAATTGGGCAATAGGAAAATAGTCACCAAGGCGGGTAATTCTAAACTTCACTTACGGAACTTCACGCAAAGCTAGATGAAGGCAGGTTGTGCTGGCTGCGTCCTATTTTTGCGCAAGCAATTGTACGCTGATTATAAAGACACAAGATAGAGCGCATACAGGTTCACTTTCAGAAGAGCTGCTATCCCATCCTATAAGTAGCTGCAAAGAGATACTATTTCAAGTTCGTGAATTATTTAGAGGCGCGCCCACGATCATCAGCAAAGGGCGATCCGTATCGATGGTACAATAATAGTCCTGCGTGTTCGGAATTTGGTCTGAACATAAACAAAGAATACATTTATCATAACTCGTTATTACGTTAAATTGTGATAATCGGACTTATGAATTTGTGCAGTCACAGATGGGATGAGATCCAGGGCAGACTCGAGTGGTCGCGTGCATGTTGTTGTTGGTCGGGTCGAGTCTACCGGGCGGTGGTGGCGCGGGCGGAGCCCAGGCGACGACGTACCCGCCCAGCTCTTCCAAGGTTTTTTAACAAAAACTAATGCTCTATCGCGTGCTCAGTGCGGGCAGTAAGGTCAATGGTACTTATTGCACGGATAAAATTTAACGATTTCTGGTCGTGGGCGTTGCTAGACAACGCCCGATCCGTCGTCGTTAGATTCTGCATTTGCAGTGCATGCTGAAGTAGCCTTATTAGCAAAACTGTCGCCATAATCATTTCTAAAAACCGTCTCACTCGCGACCACAATGTAGGTTACAGCGTCTATAGTGTAGTGAGACAGAGCAGCGATTATGCGATTGCGATTACTAATGGAATAGCCCTCGTAAGAGGTTCTGAAGTTCACGAATATTTTTGGGAAATTTGAGAAATGTTTTTAGGATGTGTCTTATGCAGGTTTAATCAAACATAGGTTAGGTACCCTAACACACGTGGTGGTCTCCTGTGCCACATTTCGAATCATCAGAATGTATCAATGCGCGAGATCAGGGGCGGAACGTTCTTTAATTGTAGGAAACGTTCTTTAATTGTAGGAAACGGACAAATTTAGGAAGATGAAGGACCATAAAAAGTAGGTAAGAAAGATGCTTCCTCGAGGTCCCTCACCAATACAGTGGTAGTAGTGGCGTTACAGCATCACATTTTGTTTGTCGGTCGGCAAGACACTCTAATGTTTGGGGCTGGTGCAACTGGTTTCTCTCTTGAAGGTTTCTTTCCATAGAGTACATCTAAGCGAGATATCACGTCGTGGTTTTTAGTACAGCCACAGAGCAAAATAGTGTGTAGCGATGGTTAATTTAATTAATTAAATTTAAGATTAAAAGAAGCCATCGAAAACAATGACTTCAAAGTTTTGAAATATCGAACCAAACAAACCAGTAAATGGTATTTATGGTAAGGTTGTAATGGTAATACCTGAAACGGATGAGTTCAGTCAGACTGCAGACGCCGCCGTTGTCTAAACGGGAAGTCTGACCTTTGGGCGCAGTTCGCGGAAACGCACATTATACATGTAACACGGGGATTAAAATTATACACTCATTCACTGACTAATGAGGAAATACAAACGGTTTTGTTTTGCAAATTGAATAAGTAGATAATATTAGACCACGGTCGATGTAAAACACATTATTCCAATGAACACACCCTACTCAGTAACTTTGCCGATTGATTGGCTGAGTTTAAGGTCACGTATGGCTCCGACTACTGAGGTGTTAATGGAGGTGAACGGTGTGCACGTAAGAAGGACGTTCTCTTCAACCGCCGACATTTTGTTCCACACCATTAGTTTGATGACAGCCTGCGTCTCAAAATATGTATTTAAACTGAAAAGTTCCGCACAAATAATTATGTAACATGCGCTAAAGTATGTAGGTAGGTAGGTAGGTAGGTAGGTAGGTACTATCTTGTCTACCAGAAACACGTTAAGACTAGAATCAATGACTAGATTCAATTAGGCAAAATGACAGGCGACGGTGCTGCCGCTCAAGTAAATAATATATATCTCTTAAACAAAACCATAACTGGAAAAAACAAGCCATGAAGCTGTAGTTGATTTTGATTCTGATATTCTAAGATACTGAAAACAGTTTTGTATTGCTCTGATTATCCATAAACATAATAACGGATTGCGGTGGCCATCAAATCCGTTATTATGATTGTGCATAAACTGAGCTATACAAAACTGTTTTCAGTATCTTAGAATATCAGAATCAAAATCAACTACAGCTTCATGGCTTGTTTTTTCCAGTTATGGTTTTGTTTTAGAGATATATATTATTTACTTGAGCGGCAGCACCGTCGCCTGTCATTTTGCACGGAACGCACGAATAATGTTAGGTGTATCACGGATTCAAATGACCACAAGGACGTATTTTTTTTAACTAATGTACGCTGCACACATGATAGGCTGAAGGAGTCAGAATTATGCGGGTGAATTTAGTTAATTATTTTTAAACAATATCGTAATCTACACAACTTTCTAAATACTCTTCCAAGATACTTAACTCGCATTTATAATGCAACGAATATTGAGTTTTATCAGAATCCAAACTTTTAGCGCTTCGGCTATTAGAGGATTTCGTTCTGATAAATCCAACAAGTTTTAAGTATTTAATTCCACTTGGACATGTTTAATCCCATTAAGAACTTTTGAGCTTCTGGATTGTTGGATCTGTTAAGTGTTAAGTCTGTCCTAATTTCACTTAGGTACTTACTTACCTTTATTTTTAAATCGACTATATTTCTGTTTTAAATTGTTGTGTTTATATTTGGTAGGACGTGCGCATGTGTCTACTCCATAGTGAAGTGAATTACTGCAACAGATGTACGAGCGAGACTATCTGCTTGCTGCGCCCGCGGTTGATCCCACTTGTATTTTCTGCGACTTCTTTCCGATCGATCACTTCAGTGTTCTGAGACCTTATTGTTTTTATAGAGAAAAAAATAGAGGCTTATTTCAAATAATGTGATCTTATAGAACCGCAACTGCACCTAAATAGGTCAGCCGTTTTTTTTTGTTTACTCGTTACATGGAGACAGACAGATTCCTTCCGTTTTATAATAGTAGAGAACAGTGGCACAAATCATTGGATTCGATTCGACCAAACCTGTACGATATCAGTCGAAAAACACTATGTGCCACGTTTGGTTCGAGAATCCATTGAAATGCAAATTTAAACAGAAAATACAGCATGGTACTCTCTTCGTCGTGGACTCCTCTGCTGGCGAAGCATGACTCGGATAGAAACCAGCATCAAGCTTTGGCAGCCATAGACACAGTGAGCTACGGGTGCACCGACCTTTTCCAGCAAGAGATGTCGAACCTATCCGCATCGGCCGAAGTACCCTCGCATCGCTACAATCTACGTCAGCGGCGACCGGCAGTTGACATCTGACTGACTGGACGACGTGTCGGGTGTCCTCCAGGTCGTCGCAGTACCGCGTGTCCTGAGGATGTCCCCAGAGTGTGGGACGAAACGTCGACAAACAAAAGTAAAATTTCTATAATGTGTAATAGCGGTAAAAGCCTAAACGAACATATAGTAGAGAAGTAAACATTTTGATCACCACACGACAGGTATAATTGTAAATAACCACTCTCTCGGGTTGTACCACCTATTTATGAAACAACGTTACGATACATGTAGGCACACACACGATATACACTGATGTGACTATGTGAACGGACAGATACACCTGCTGTATTTTAGGCTCGTAGCTACATACAATGGATTAGCGGAGGCTGTAGACGTGGAGTAGCGTTTAATTTGTAAATTATACAACGCCCACTAACAGTGATTATTATTTATAATTGCTCGTTAATAATATTCACATTGAGTCATTCATTCGACCTAGCATTCATGCAATCACCTCTAAACCTAATGGCGGCTGCATACTTCTTGCGAACCATATTACTTACTACTACCAAGGAGGCATCAATTCAATATATTTTTAACAAATTAATTATTAATTATTATTTTACTAAAACTTCATCGGGGGAAGGAAAGGCAGAAACGTTCATTTTCAATTCTTAGATTAAAAGTTTATCGACATCGAAACGTTTTAGCGCTTTTAAAAACCTTTTTATCTTTCCATCGTCTATGTGTTTTTTATTTATTTCAGTAATATTAGTACGTAAAAAGATAATTTTTACTTTCTGAATAATTGTAAAAGAATCAGAGTACAGTCAATAAACGTTGGGTAGCTGCTGCGTCTGTAAGTGGACCCAAAAATTTTGCTTAATTTTTACAAAGTTTTTGCTTCTGTTCCCCTTTGTTCCTCTCTATGAACGAGAGCAACCAAGTGCGGGCGGCCGCAGATCGGATGCACAGGTTCCTCAGTGTGCTTTCCTTTACTACAGCTACCTTTACAAACTAATTGTTGAACAACCCCAGAGCTGTTTGCAACCCCAGAGCTGTCGTGTCGATGCCGGTCTGGCATCGACTTGGGGGTTTCCTGTAAACTTTTCAACAGAAAATGACGTGTAAGAGGAAAACCAATTTCCAATGACTACGCCAGTTTGTTACTTGCGAATTACAACAGCGAATTGAGGAAATAATGAGAAGTCATGGACTTCGATGACGCGTCTCTGCTACCGACCGGATGCAGATAAAAAAAATCTCGCAGATTTATTCTACGGTTGGCAGCTTCCTAAACCTTCTTTTTAAGTGTTCCGTAGTCAACGGCTCTGGCAGAGGTCCTCATAAAATCGGCCAGTTGTCTGTCCACCCGTCTGTCTGTCACACGCATCGTCCGAGATGATTACTCTGGAACGTAAAGCTCAATAAATCTAAAAAAAAAAAAAATTAAAATAATAAAATAATCAATTTAGTTCTTATATTATTAAAAAATATTCAGAAGTTTATTTTTCAAACGGTGATTGAGAAAATAGGACTCTAATGGACTGCGGTTCCGCGCCGCGTGCTAGGCACAGTGCGATCGCGCGATCACTAAATGCGCGCTCTCGAAACGAAATATCTATTCGTGCAAGAAGGAAATAGCTACGGAACCCTCTGTATGCGGACATCGTTCGTACTAGACCTTTATAACATCTATCCTTATAACCAGATGTAAGGTAAGGCCCGCCTGGGTTGGTGTTATGGGTGTACTGATTATGCCGGATTTGATTATTTGTTGTTTTACTTAGAGTTTGCACTATAATCAAATCACATTAAGTTTGACGCTTATATGTATTATAGTTTTAACGATATAGAGCAAAAAAACGTTGAAAAAAGACTTTTCATGTATTGATAGAGGGACCCCCCTCAATTTCTTACTTTTAGCTTTTACCTTTTTTTATATTTGTTCGCATATAGCCGCCATAATAGCACATAACTATTCTTTAAAAAATTCAACCGGCTATCTATTACGGTTCAAAGATAGGGTCCCGTATGGAAACGGAATCCTAAAAATAATTATTTATCTTCCGGCACGGCAGTGGCCCCGAAAATGTGCCACCAGTAACATTGCGCGGTTTTCCTTTGAAAACCGTTACCAAGTTCAAGTATCTGAAGGACGACGAAGACATGGAGCGCCTGCGAAGAGTAAGTAATTGCCATGAAGATAAACATGCTCGCTAGAAGGTTCGCGCGGTGCTCGAAGGAGGACAAGTCACACTGTTCAAGGCCTTACTGTCAGGTGTTGTACACCGGGTGACCGGGCGCCGGGGCTGTGTAACTCTAACTACACACAGCGAGCATTTAGCTCGTAGGCAGAGGTACACTACGCCTATTATAGGAGTATCCACTATGGTCCAGACAGTGGAGACAGAGTAATCATTATAGCAATTTTTGCGATAACCCCCAATAAGCAACAATCCTGAACAATACTGAATTCAGGCTGAAAAGATCAAGTAGGTCAGGCTCGGTCGGTTGTAAGAGAATATACAATAAAAGTTCAGTGGTGTGTTTCCAAAAATCTTTATTCCACTGACGACGTATTTGGAAAACATGTCAGCAGGTGAAAATAGCGATTCTGCGCCTCCGCCGCCGCGCCGTGGGAAATATAATTAGTACACGAGTAATAGTTGGTATGAATGATGTGATGACTGAGGCAGCTAGAGACTATTTTCAGTAGTGGCTGTCGAGAGAGGTTGAACGAACGCGGTTGGTCGGTTCAAGGTCGCTAGAGAACGTCTTGTCCTGGACTGAACCTAGTCGGTTCAGGGTCGGCCGGCGCGGTGGCGGTGGCGCCGCCGGCGGAGGTTGGCAGTACGGACTACGGACCATCGACCACGCGCCGTGGCCAGGCTAGACTACTCAACCAACACGATTGACTGGTGAAATTGATAGCGGACCATAGTGGATACTCCTCAGCGTTTGTTTCGATTATACAAGTTGTCCTAGATCGACCGCATATTACCACAACACGCTGTTCTTTAGCTCATACATAAGTTACAAAAATGGTTACCTTATAAAATATTATATATTTTTAAACGGTTTTATTTAGCTTGACTCCGTATAGGTATTTGTTTATGTGTTTGTATCTTTTTTTTAAACTAAACTGTGAAAACTATAATAAGGAACGTTTTCAGGATTTCATGTGGCAAAGTGCGGTGCCAAGAGCCTCTGACGTGCATTGACAATTAATTCAATCAGCACAAATTTTTTTTACAGTTTTCTTCTCAACTTTTAAAGAATGAAATATTATCCTGATAGCTAGCTAGCTTCTTTTTGCATACGATTGATTCATAATATACATACTATATGTATACATATAACAATGATATACTGTATTCCGATTCCGATAGCCCAATCCAATAAGAGCAATAATCACGCTGACTACGACTCCCTCCACGGAGCGGGCTCGGAATGTCGGCGCGTGTTTTTTGTCGATTTCGATCAGTGCGAGCGACGACGTCGACTCGAGACAAAGCCAGGTAGACGAGTCCACGCAGCCGTCGCAGACACGTGGGGCTAGCGGCTATAGTACTGCGTCCAAAAAAATAACTGCCAGAAATTAGACAATAGTCTAACATCCCAGCGTGTCGTCGTCGTCATCGTAGTCGCTGGGACATTTATCGCCTCGCTGGGCCAGTGAGGGCATTCACCCCTTCCTACCGATGTACTCGAATTTGCGGAAGCGATACTTCCCTATGATCGTATATCGTTCGAAATTAGTGTCGCTAGCGTATTGTGGTAGCCGCCAGCCAAGTTGCCATCGAGGTGGCAAAAAAATTTACTGAAATATTTTTTTTTATATTAAATTTTTCTTAATAATGGTTTCTTAGGGAACGTTTTTCAGAATCTCAGGGTATATTCATCTTTTAAAGTAATGCTGGTATTTTTTACATCCTATATTTTTAATGAAACAACAAATTAGGCACTTCACTAACTTAATTAAAAATGTTCGGACTTTTTGGAACTAGACTCAGAGCTGTCGGTCACATTAATAATAAACTTATCTACTATGTTGTCGATTTTTGGTGATCGATGCCACTCATGTTCAATTGTTGTTCTTTCCGGTTTCTTGCCGGTTCATTTTCGAGGGTGTAATCGAACCGGATAGAACAAATTGTGACAAGGTCGAGTGTAGTCTTATGCCAAAAAATGCTCAATAAACAATAAACTTCTTCGACTCTCTCTAGTTTGGGTTTGACACCTGAAAGCCTTTGCGGCCAAGGAGAATACCTACGGGAGACGCAACGCTACTGCGTTTGTATCGGAGCACGGCTAGCCAAAAATCCCTACTACTACGAAAATCGAAATCGCAATTTAATCTTTTATGACGTGACTTGTCTATCTCCGTTACCCATATCGCGCCCCGCGATATGGAGAGAGACAGAGCGAGCAAGGCGTGCGACAGGTTTGTTATCGCTGGCTTGGCTCGGGTATCTGGTAGTAAGAGCCGACCGTCCGACCAATCGGAAGCCTTGCTTGACGGCAACTTGACGGGATCACTACGAATGCCAGTCTGACGGACAATGATGGTGCGGTACATCTGTGAATTTTGAAATTGTTATTTGTAATATTATTTCAAATAGTTTTTACTGAACGAATATTATTGTTTGAATCCAAAAAGAATATTGAAAAATTAAACAAGACTGTTGTTTTAATATTTTTGAAAAGTTGTACTAATAATCAGTGATAGGAATAAGTAGGGCTTATTTACCTAAATTTCGAGGAACAGAGTAAAAGATTGGAGACTTCCTTAAGACAATATCTTTTTCCGGTTTAATAATATTCATGGTGTTTTAATTTCGCGATTTGGAAAAAGTGGCCACCATTTTGAACTTTTTAGTTACTGGACCGATTGCTTTCAAAATCGATATCTGGGTGTCTGTGTGGGCTCTGAATACGAATCCGTTGTAAAATAAAAAAAAAGTGGCCTCCATTTTGAACTTTTTAGTTACTGGACCGATTGCTTTCAAAATCGATATCTGGGTGTATGTGTGGGCTCTGAATACGAATCTGTAGTAAACATTAAAAAAAAGTGGCCGCCATTTTGAACTTTTTAGTTACTGGACCGATTGCTTTCAAAATCGATATCTGGGTGTCTGTGTGGGCTCTGAATACGAATCCGTTGTCAAAATTTAAAAAAAGTGGCCGCCATTTTGAACTTTTTAGTTACTGGACCGATTGCTTTCAAAATCGATATCTGGTTGTATGTTGCACCAGATAAATACTCAAATGTACAACGTTAGCTTAAAATCACTAGATATGCATTATATAGATTTAAATTCTTTTGACACACAGTGCTATAATAGCGTAGGCAACATTAATTCTAAAGGACTGAACAATATATGCATGGGAATAATCAGTAAAAATGGTGTACACAAACATTATAACCCGAACTTGTGTTATTTGACTGGTCCGCATATTTCTAAATGTAATAATAGTGTAAATAACACAGAGGACGAGGAAAATTCTATGTTCTATTCTTTTTGTCAACCAATGACAGACCTACCTCATCAGTAGTAATAACATCTAGTCAGTACATAAGCCCGGCTGTTGCAAACACTATAAGTCAAGATAATGTAAATAACGTGCAGGTAGGCATAGAATCGTTCTTTAAAATATTTCATCAAAATGTACGTAGCCTCCGCAATAAGATAAATTTAATTCAAGTAGACGTTCATAATGACCAACCCGAGGTAATTGTTTGTTCAGAATCCTGGCTTCATTGTAATGAAGTTCCGAATATAACGCTTCACGGATATAAAGTATCAAATAGTTTTTCCCGCCAAAAGAATATTCATGGCGGAGTAATAATATTTACTCGTAATGATGTAAAATTTAAGAAAAGGTCGGAAGTTCATGAAATGACCCAGGAATTCCATCTAGATTGCACGGCCATAGAAATTCCAAAATTAAATTTAATTATTATTGGTTTATATAGAACTGACAATGGTGACTTTAGAATTTTCCTTAAATCAATTGACACTATATTAAATCATTTTGCAAACGACAATAAGAACATAATTTTGGCTGGCGACTGGAACATTGATTTTTTGACAATTAATTCAAAATGTAGCAAAATAACCGACTTGTTAAAAACATATAACATGTACAATTTGGTGACTTTCCCGACTCGAACTTGTGATGGGTCAGAATCGTCTATTGATGCCATAGCCTCTAACTTGTCCCCAAGATCGATCGCAGTGTCCGCACGTGTCACTGCAATCAGTGATCACGACGGCCAGCTCGCCTGTCTTAGGGAGAGCTCTCTGCAGGCCGGTCGCGTACCTCCTGCCTCTGTACAGCGGAGGCTTCGTACACCCGGCAGAGTGAGCCAGTATTGCGAAGCGATCGAATTATATGACTGGAGTAAAATAGTATGTAACAGTAATTATTCAATTGAAGTTAAGTTTGAAAAGTTTATAAATGTATTAACCTATTATATAAATATGTATTTTCCCATGAAAATGTCAAAAAGTAGAAATAAGAAAAACGAATACTGGATGAATGACGACATATTATCACTAAAGGCAAAACTCTGTCACACATTTGAAATGAAAAAACAATTCCCTGATAGCGACGTTTTAAAAAAATGTATTGAGAAGTACAAGACAGCTATAGATATAATGTCTTGGCAAAGTCGTAGAGATTGCATCGAGTCAAGGATTATGAATAGTAATAATCCTAAAAAAGAGATATGGCGAGTGATTAAAGATGTAACCAACAGAGGGCAGTGCAGGGAAGATGGTATTCATAAGCTTATAACCTCAGATGGAGATGATGTTCCTATTGAAAACATTCCTGAATGTATGAACATGCACTTCCTGAATATCGGAAGTAAGCTAACAGCCCTGAATCCAGCTTCTCCAAGCAAAGCATTGTCCCTAATGGTAGACATTCCCAGTCTTGATGCCGACCAAACCTTTTGCCTACCCTATGTCACACCTGAAAAAATTTCAAAATTAATACGTGACAAATTATCTAAAAAAAGCAGTCTTGATATTTTTGAGTTATCGGGAGAGTTGATTGCCAAATGTTCAAATAGTTTGTCTCCATACATATCAGTATTGGTTAACCAAATGTTTGAAGAGGGTACCTATCCTAATGTACTAAAACAGACCCGTGTATGTCCCATTTATAAAGGAGCCGGCGAAAGAGCTGACCCAAATAACTATAGACCTATAAGTTTAGTGCCAGCACTATCTAAAATCATAGAATCTGTTATATCTGACTCTGTAATTAAGCATCTTGAGGATAATAAACTTCTTTCTCCCAACCAATACGCATACCGTAAAGATCACTCCACAAAATCAGCTGGCATGAAGCTGGTAGGAGAGATAATAAAAGGTATAGACAAGAGGAACAAGGTTGCAGGTATATTCTGCGACTTGTCGAAAGCATTCGATGTCGTAGACCACAACCTCCTCTTGCACAAATTGGAAAAATATGGTGTAAGTGATAAACCACATGAATTGCTAAAGTCATTTTTAACAGATCGAAGACAGGTCACTGAGGTCACTTTAAAAGGAAACAAAAAAAGTTCCGAGCCAGGTAAAATTAAAATGGGTATTCCACAGGGTTCTGCATTAGGTAATACATTATTTTTAGTATTTATTAATGACTTAGCCTTGATTAAAATAGATGGTGTTTTAATACTTTTTGCCGATGACACTAGTATAATAGTCTTTGCTGAATCCATGCATGAACTGGAAATAAAATTAAATATAGTAGTAGGAAAAATATCGGAATGGTTTGCTGCGAACGGACTGATACTAAATACATCGAAGACCAACTATATGGTATTTTCCGGACGAAACTGTGGTCCCCGTGAGCTCTCTATTTCGAATTCATCCGGCTCCATTGGCTCCCAGTCATGTATACGATTTTTAGGGTTCTATATTGACCCAACTCTAAGTTGGAAAAGTCACATAGACAAACTAAGTGACAAGATGGCTAGAGGTATTTACGCACTAAGAGAGTTACGCCGCTTGATCAGTCCGGAGGCTTTGAGACAGTCTTACTATGCGTACGTACACTCATTACTGTCGTATGGTGTAATCCTGTGGGGTAACTCAACCGATGCTGAAAGAGTGCTAATACTGCAAAAACGAGCGATAAGGGTATTAGCCAGTGTACCGCGAACAACATCTTGTAGAGACTTTTTCAAATCCTTTGGTATATTAACGGTGTGCTCTCTATATATATATGAAGTAGTGGTATATGTACGCAAAAACATGAATTCTTTTGAGTCAAATGGCGCAAGTCATAATTATAACACACGTAACTCAGAGCGTTTAAAATCTGTTGCGCATAAATCGGCGATGGCTGAAAAAGACCCTGACGTGATTGGACCCAAATTGTACGAAAATGTTCCTGATACAATAAAATCAATAAATAGTGACAATGTGTTCCAGAGTCAGCTGAAAATATTTCTCTTAGACAATCCATTTTATAAGTTAAGTGAATTTTTTTCATACTGTAAATAAAAATTCTGCTGACTTTGATAATTCAAATTGTTTATATGCATAAACACAAATTTTATTAATAACTTGACTGAACCCTATGTTCTTTGTTTTGTATTTTATTATCTTTTTTAATGAGTATATTTTTGACTTAGTATTTTTAATTTTTTGCTTAGATATAGTATGTTATATTTAACATAATGAAAACTTAGTATGTAAGCTATATTTAAAAAAAGCTCTGTAAGGTTTCTTACCCGATTCTTCCTTATAGATTGCACTACTGAACGGGACATCATAAAAAATGATGACGAACCATACTGAATATGCATATGTCTCAATGTAATATTGTTATTGTTGTGTGTTCTTTATGGCGAAATAAATATCTGAATCTGAATCTATGTGTGGGCTCTGAATACGAATCTGTAGTAAAAAATGAAAAAAAAGTGGCCCCCATTTTGAACTTTTTAGTTACTGGACCGATTGCTTTCAAAATCGATATCTAGGTGTCTGTGTGGGCTCTGAATACGAATCCGTTGTCAAAATTTAAAAAAAGTGGCCGCCATTTTGAAGTTATTAGTTACTGGGCCGATTGCTTTCAAAATCGATATCTGGGTGTCTGTGTGGGCTCTGAATACGAATCCGTTGTCAAAATTTAAAAAAAGTGACCGCCATTTTGAACTTTTTAGTTAATGGACCGATTGCTTTTAAAATTGATATTTGTTTGTCTGTGTGGGCTCTGAATACGAATCCGTTGTCAAAATCTAAAAAAAGTGGCCGCCATTTTGAACTTTTTAGTTACTGGACTGATTGCTTTCAAAACCCATATCTACATGTCTGTGTGGGCTCTGAATAACAATATGTAGTTAACATAAAAAATATGATATCGATTTTGAAAGCAATCGGTCCAGTAACTAAAAAGTTCAAAATGGCGGCCACTTTTTTTAAATTTTGACAACGGCTTCGTATTTAGAGCCCACACCGACACCCAGATATCGATTTTGAAAGCAATCGGTCCAGTAACTAAAAAGTTCAAAATGGCGGCCACTTTTTTTAAATTTTGACTACAGATTAGTATTCAGAGCCCACACAGACACCCAGATATCGATTTTGAAAGCAATCGGTCCAGTAGCTAAAAAGTTCAAAATGGCGGCCACTTTTTTTTATTTTTACTACAGATTCGTATTCAGAGCCCCCACATACACCCAGATAACGATTTTGAAAGCAATCGGTCCAGTAACTAAAAAGTTCAAAATGGCAGCCACTTTTCTTTAATTTTGATTACAGATTCGTATTCAGAGCCCACACAGACATCCAGATATCGATTTTGAAAGTAATCGGTCCAGTAACTAAAAAGTTCAAAATGGCGGTCACTTTTTTAAATTTTGACAACGGATTCGTATTCAGAGCCTACATAAACACCCAGATATCGATTTTGAAAGCAATCGGTCCAGTAACTAAAAAGTTCAAAATGGCGGCCACTTTTTTTTTATTTTGACTACAGATTCGTATTCAGAGCCCACACAGACACCCAGATATCGATTTTGAAAGCAATCGGTCCAGTAACTAAAATGTTCAAAATGGCGGCCACTTTTTTTTATTTTGACTACAGATTCGTATTCAGAGCCCACACAGACACCCAGATATCGATTTTGAAAGTAATCGGTCCAGTAACTAAAAAGTTCAAAATGGCGGTCACTTTTTTTAAATTTTGACAACGGATTCGTATTCAGAGCCTACATAGACACCCAGATATCGATTTTGAAAGCAATCGGTCCAGTAACTAAAAATTTCAAAATGGCGGCTACTTTTTTTAAATTTGACTACAGATTCGTATTCACTGACACCCAGATGTCGATTTTGAAAGCAATCTGTCCAGTTACTAAAAAGTTCAAAATGGCGGCCACTTTTTTTAAATCGCGAAATTATAACACCATGAATAGGTATTATTAAACCGGAAAAAAATATTGTCGTAAGGAAGTCTCCAATTTTTTACTCTGTTTCTCGAAGTTTAGGTAAATAAGTCCTACCTATTCCTATCACTGATAATAATAATACTTATTATAATAATACATAATATACAATATATTAGTTTTGTATAGGTATATTTGTTTTATAATTATAAAAAATAGAAAACGTAATATTAAAGAAATAATAACAATACATATTATAAATTGAATTCATCCATGTCATTGCCATAAAAAAACTAACAACACCCATATACAATAATTGATTTCAAATTTCTTTCCAGTCTGTCAAATTTGCCTATCATGTGTACGCGCCCAGTATGGCGCGCAGTCGTGCTCCTAGCTCGCGGAATTTTTGTATTTTACACGCTTTAAGCATTGTATTATCATTAAAATGACCTAATTATGAAAGGTTACGCCATCTTTTGTCATTCCTGATGATCTTGAGCTCTTTCGACACGCACGAACTGCACAAATCGCCATTTTGCGTAGTGCACATATACGTGTTCTTCGTTCCCAAGTCGCGAGCGCACTGACGGTCGATCCCGCAGCAGCGCTATATATTAGTGCAAATGCTCTAACACGCGGCTAATTTTCCTATATATTAGCGCTCGACGGTTGCCACTCCCGTAGGTATGCTCGGTGTTTGCGGCTCCTGCGGCTCCTTTCGGAAACACGACTCGGCTCGATACGAAACGTAACAAAAACGACATGCACCGCCTCAACATTAGGTTAGGGTTAATATAGAGATGATGCTATTAACCCTGGTTGGACACGGTTGGCTACATCACCTACAACATCCGTGATGTCAGCCCATAACACAGGGTGAACTAGGTGCCATGTCAGTGCTTCCCTTCATTTCATGTCGGCTACACTAAACTGGACGGAAAACACGAACTATTTACATAGCCGTTTCGACCGACGTTTCGTTCAGTGCGGTGGTACCAACCCGGCCGGGATAAACCCTACCACCTAGTAAGGTAAGAAGGGAAGGGACCTACAGTTTAACGTGGAATCCGAACCACGGTCAGCCTCCAACGGTCGAGCGGTCACCCATCCAAACACTGACCGCGCTCAGCGTTGCTTAATAACAGTTGACTAACCAACCGCGCCACTGAGCTACCGAGGATGACGAATTTTCTTATCCCTTAGTCGACTTTTACGACATGCATTTTAAACCACCAAAACATCACTCATACCACACTTTCCTTCGAGCCGAAGTCTGGCCGAAAGGAGCTAAAGGAGCCGTAGGAGCCAGGAAGTCTTTCAGGTGGCGGACCGCCCTAGTTTACCAACTCAAAGGCGGAACCAAACAATCTACCTGGAGCGTCGTCGCTCAGAAGGCAATGCTCGCTATCAGCACACTAGGAAGGACGCTTAGACCATAGCTAGACGCACGTACCCAGACCATGAACTATCGGGCATGTGCTCCGGTAATTAAGCACCCGAAACCGAGGATCATGTGTGAAAAACATAAAGCAAAACGCGTTAGAGTTGTGACAGGATTGTCCCTAGCCATTAGGAAACAGGCTATATGTATGGTTAGGCTATAAACAGCACATAAACAGGTATGCGGTATTATATTTTCGTAATTAAATGAATGCTGGTCGCGGTACTAGGGCGCCCACTCGTTCACTATACGCATACACCTAAGTAACTGCTATATCAACGGGCGATATAGTTGGATTCGGCCGTGGTGAACGTTGTGGTTTTGCTGAGCTGAGCGAACAATGCCTTCGAATTTCAAAATCAGCTAAATATGAACCTAGGGAATTCTGCCAATAAACGAGGAGATTTCGTCGAAAGCTCTTGTCCAATCACCATAAAGAGATTATTTATGGATTTCACGGCTGATTCTGATGACGTGATTCCAATTTTGAAAATATCCGCGTTTCACTTCAGCGATCTACCGTTGCACAGTGACCTAACTAACTTTTTCTGTTTCCTATTGATAGACGGTTAAGATCCATCCAGGCGTACCTAACTATGGCCTATGACTTAAATTTGTTTGTGCCTGAAAATAAGAGAAGATGTACAGAAAAAGAAGTAAACCATAATGGTTAGTTTCCAGAGATAACGCAGAAACAGTACACACTTCACAACATAGGCATTCTGGGTTTTAAATAGTTTCGAATGTCATGATGAGAAGATTACTCATCTAGTCATCTATCAAGCCTCTCACTGCGGTTACACATAGTTTTTGACCTTAAACTTTGGCAAGTGATCACATTGTTGCCACGAGGTTATTCACAGTAGAAACATCTAGATACTCGTAGGTAGGCACCGGAATTAGAAATATTCATGGTACCTACCTAGATATATTTACTTCGAAGATATGCTCCAATCCAATGTCGTGACTAAATACATAATCCAAATAATCAAGTAATTAATAGAATTTGTATAATATCGTCGAGCAAGTGAAGTCGTTATAAAATGGCGTGCTCAATGATAAAATAACAAAATTTGTCACAAGTACAGTCTCGGGTCCTTCAAGAGGGTCCTGAATAGGCAGGCACGTGTCAGGCCGGCATGGCATACGCAACCCCCGCATACGATCGAATGTCCATGGGCGTCGTTAGACACGTTATAGGTGGCCCAGCACCATATGTCGAACTTTCAACAAAAAAATGTATACAGATTACATAGTGATTTTATTATTAAATAGGTACCTGCAGCCGCGATCAGTACTTTGCTAAAAAAACACAAAATTAGAAAGCAAAAATTATATCCTGTGCTTAGAAAAATTATGGAAAGTATGTGGTGTACATAATATTTCCCTAATGCGCTACAGCTACAGCTATTCACAAAATCGCACGATTTGTTGTGGAAACACCTACCTATTATCTTTCTCAACACGCGTATTACGAGCAGTCTGATGAAAACTGATAAGTGGCATTTGTAGATGACGAAGTACGCAATGTGATGTTGGGTCCTTTGAATTCTTTGTTAATGACGTTCTATTTCGCGAAAGGAAGTCTGTTCGTGCGTGAGGCAACATTTTTATAAGTATCTATCTATAGTCCGCCAAGCCGGGCGCACGCAGGAGCAAGCAGCTGGATTTAGGACAGGATGTAGCACGGATGTAGTAGTGATTGCGTCGACGCAGGCGACGACGATCTGTCGCTTGAACGACATCTTGTTGGCACACCTAGTCCAGGCACACGGTAAAGAAATACACTCGAACCTTGCCACTCGTACCAGTGTATAGTGTGGGGTCGGTACTTAAAAAGAATAGCCCCACTGCATCTCTCCCCGTGCACGTCGTAAAAGGCGACGAAGGGACAAGGACAAGATGCCGTGCATAAGGGCGACAGGCTAGCCACCTTGGCACGGTCCTTCCACCGAGTCGTGTAGCACGTTGGTCTTCGTGCCTTACTTGCTGCTTGTAGTTGTCTCGTCCTAATATTTTGTTATGCCGGCACTTCACTTGGCTTAGCGTATTCGTGATTGTGGCAAAAATTTCCATTTCGTCTCCCTTTAATGGCTTGTTTAGAGCGAGATAAAACTAAAATGTTTGCCACAATCACGAACACGCTAAGCCAAGTGAAGTGCCGGCATTAAAGGTGGTCGGTGTTGTGCTGTAATTTACACTAGAGCACTTGCAGCACAACACCGATTACTCTGCTTACCACGATTATCCGGATACAGCGTGTGGTATGTACTTGCCACTCACTACACCAAAGGAGAAAACTAGAACGGCACCTACTTCCAACAGGAACATAATATTTAATATTAATTAATCAAGGCGACGAACGAGCACGCTTGTGATAAATATGTACATAGATTGTTTTATTTAATTACTAGCTGTTGCCCGCGGCTTCGCTCGCGTGAAATTCGTATTTCAAAGAAGAATCTAAGTAACTAAGGGCGAGGCCGAAACGCGTAAACGATAAATCTTCTCAAATAAAGTAAGCAACTAACGGCGAGGACGAAGGCCCAGCTGCATCCTGGAAGACAATAAACCTTCACGAAGAAAGTAAGTAACTAAGGGCGAGGCCGAAGGCCGAGCTGCGTTCAGGAAGACGATAAACCTTCTCGAAGAAAGTAAGTAACTAAGGGCGAGGCCGAAGGCCGAGCTGCGTTCAGGTAAACCAAAAACCCTCTTCTGCCTTCGGGCCTCGCCTTAAATGACTTCCTTTCTTCGGTAGCATATAATATCGTTTACTCCATCTATTTATTTAATAAAATATATAAAAAAGTAATATTAATAACTAAATAATTAAAACCTACCTAACAAACATTAAAATAACTATCATAAAAGGGGCGTTTTCAAATGTTCCTAGAACACTTGCGGCATTACCCCGCTGGATGGCAAAGCTTACCGTTTGAATGAAGTAGGCCCTTGATTGCGGGACACCAGTTGCGTCCACCAGCAGAGACCCAAGCCTCTTCAAGAAGCTTTTGGCTTCAATGACTGCTCCACGGACCGAGGGTTTCAACCGCAAACGCAACAAATTCGAAATCTTGAATTATATATCTATAATATTTATTGCGTTTGAGGCTGTCCGCCCACGCCTCGGCCGCGCCGGCCAGTCTTGAAGATGCCCGAACGTGACTTGGAGCCAATGTGAGAACACAAATGGCGTCCCACATCAAAGACCTACTCTTGGCCCATGGAACAAAAGTGATACCATCGGGCCTCTTGCCATCCAGCCGGGAATAACCGCAAGGTTTTAGGATGCACGGTTTTAGGTTTGCCGTTAGAAGCGTGGACTTTATAATAAAATTTAAATTAATTTAACTCAATCTTAATATCGCTTAGTTACCTACTTTATTCGAGATGGTTTAGCTTCATCCAGAACGCAGCTCGGCCTTCGGCCTAGCCCTTAGTTACTTGTTTTCTTCGAGATGGTTTAGCTTCTTCCCGAATGCAGCTCGGCCTTCGGCCTCGCCCTTATTTACTTGCTTTCTTCAAGATGGTTTATTATTTATCAGAATGTAGCTCGGCCTTCGGCCTCGCCTTAGTTACTCACTTTCTTAAAGATGGTTTAGCTTTTTCCTGAACGCAGCTCGGCCCTCGGCCTCGCCGTTAGTTACTTCCTTTCTTCGAGATGGTTTATTATTTATCAGGACGAAGCTCGGCCTTCGGCCTCGCCTTAGTTACTTACTTTCTTCAATATGGTTTAGCTTCTTCCTGAACGCAGCTCGGCCTTCGGCCTCGCCCTTAGTTAATTGCTTTCTTCGATATGGTTTATTATTTATCAGAATGTAGCTCGGCCTTCGGCCTCGCCTTAGTTACTTACTTTCTTCAAGATGGTTCAGCTTCTTCCTGAACACAGCTCGGCCTTCGGCCTCGCCCTAGTTACTCGCTTTCTCCGAGATGGTTTATTATTTATCAGAACGTAGCTCGGCCTTCGGCCTCGCCTTAGTTACTTACTTTCTTTAAGATGGTTTAGCTTCTTCCTGAACGCAGCTCGGCCTGCGGCCTGCCCATAGTTACTTACTTCATTCAAGAAAAAATTTTTTTTTTTTCCTGAACTCAGCTCCCACTTCCGCCTCGCCCTTAGTTACTTTCATCGAGAAAGAATATCGTTTACGTGAGCGCAGATCCGCCTTCGGCTCCGCCTTTAGTTACTTTCTTTTTTTTTTAATACGAATTTCACGCGAGCGAAGCCGCGGGCAACAGAAATAAAAATGGCACCAATGACAGCGACATAAGTTCGACTTAAATTTTTTTAATTTTTTATTTATCAAACATTTGTTTGATAAATAAAAAATTAAAAAAATTTAAGTTAAGGTTTGAAGGGTTGAACCCCCCCCCCCCCCCCCCCACCCGAAACAAAAAACAATTATTATAGTAAACGTGACCTGGGCAGGCTAGGCACCGCAGACCGCAGAGGCTATCACGAAAACAAATTTCTCTACTGAACACCCCCCTAACCAAAGTTGAGGTGTGCCTGATGGCAGGCAAGCATGAGGACGTGTGTGTGACTGCACAAATGTATTTGAGATGTATCTGCACTGTTGCTGTAGGTAGACTGTGTGTTTTCGCTTCAGCTCAGTGTAGTAGAAGCACTCAGTTGGCACCTAGTTCAGACTGGAATAAGGTCTGATGGGCAGACATCACGGGTGTAGCACAGCAGGTGAGGTAGAAAGACTGTACTCAACGTTGATTGGACGGTGGATGAGCACGGAGGTATGCAGACTGGTTTCGTGACAGCCCAAGAGTTGACGTCTGGCTGTCCACCACACACTAATGTACATAGTTGCGCGTTCGAGCGGCTCGTAAAGTTTTATACTCAACCGGTTGTGGTGTACAAAAGCAGGTGTAATAATGAGCTGTGATTAGGGTTGCCAGCCCCCATTTTAAGAAAATAAATATGTATGTATTTTTTTCACTTCAGCATTGCTTACATTAGAATCAAGATAGGAGATGAGAAAATAAAACAGGATTGGATCAAGCTTATGTTGAATCTTGTAAATTTTGTACTTCAGTTGACTTTAATGAAATGACATTAAGGACAAAGGATGAAAGGACAGCATTTTGTCAATAAAACTCTCAAAATAAAAATCTTCAGAAATAGTTAAAATTTTGATTTTTTTATTATAACGAACCGGCATGGCTGGCTAGCTGTGTCCAACGCGCCACGGTAAGTCGAATGAAGACAGCTAGACACAGCCAATAACACCACTCCTCGTGAAACCACACTCAGTGTGGCTCCATGCCAGCTATCAGCCGGACGGAAAGGTCGGAAACGTCATCAGGTAATTTGTTTACACGCCTTTTGAAGACACGCAGGTTGTAGGAGTCAGGAAACACCACAGAGCACGAAATACCGCGCGCCGCGCCTCCTAGAGACACCCTGAGCGCGATTTCCCTACAACGGCGTTGAAGCCTGTAGGCGTGGCCTATGACTTACATATATGTGTGTTGTGCGTGTACATTTGTTTTGTGCGTGTGCCTAACTTGCTCATTATTGTGTGTAGTGTCGATACTAACACACACACACATACGAAGCGCTAGTAGCACTGCGTCCAGTTATTGGGTTTCAAATATTATCGCTTAGGGCGTTTCTAGGAGGGGGCGCGCGCGGGGGGTATTCCGTGCTCTGTGGGAAACACGCTCACAGACCGGAACAATTTTCGCAGAATTTATATTGTCGATTTAGTAATATAGGACAAGACTTATTACTGGGGCTAAAATGGGGATGTCCTTTAAAATAGAGGACATCTGGCAACCCTAGCTGAGATGCACACATATAGATATATGAACTGTAGCTTACTACATTCAACGGTCTCTCGGTAAATTGTGCACATAATGCTATGTGAAATTGTACAACAATTTTTGTAAGTATATGAACCTGTAATATGTATGTAATGAATGAATTAATTTATTTGTATGTTAAATGGTTGTATAAGTTATTATCTTTAGGTATAATTAATATAATAATTTTTATTTTTTCATTTAAATTCGAACCTCACCACTCGCATCACCACAATCCCAGGCATGACTGGTAGAGAATCTGATTCCCAAAATACGCGAGGGATTCGTCACGTACTCACTCAGTCAACGTACGACTATCGCGCTCACGCATGGGATGTTAGCGCTGTGTGCCTAATTCTCAAAGGGCGATTCGAGTTTTTAATTAGTTACTTCAGGCGCAGCCAATTTCTCCCCCGAGGAGGCGCCAGCCCGGCTTGAAGGCGGACTAAGATCCCTGGGGAAAGGCTTATTAACCCGCGATTTGAAGATCCGTGGATTGTAGGAGTTGGGAAAGATATCTATTCCCCGGAAGCTTATTCCACACCTTTGCGGTGCGACACAAGAACGATTTAGATAATCGACTACAAAGGGGTGTACCTAGGTATTAGTGTACCTACTTATAAATAAAATGAGTGTCACTTTTGTGAATTGCTTAGTGCGGGGCTCATATATCTAGTTGTGTAGTTGATCGATGCCACAGCAAGCTGGATTTAATGCTCCTATTGTCACTACCACCTATTAAGTTAAGAGAAGGGGTTTACATTTCTAAATGGCGTCCATGCGGTGGAAATGAGTATTTATGAAATAATAAATTATCTTAACACAAGCTTGGAAAGAGAGACCGTGTGCGGTCGGTACTTGCAAATAATAGCCCCACTGCATCCCTCCCATGCATGTCGTAAATGCGACTAAGGGATAAGGACAATATGACGGTTAAATGGTAGCAGGATAGCCACCTTTCACCTTGGAACGGTCCTTCCATCGAGTCATGCAGCAGATGGATCTTCTGGTGGTGGATGGTGTCTTACTTGCTGCTTGATTTGATAGTTATCTTGCCCGAATAGTTTTTTTTTATGGAAACTTACACGGTTGGCTACATCACCTACAACATCCGTGATGTCAGCCCATAACACCGGGTGAACTAGGTGCCATGTCAGTGCTTCCCTTCGGTCGTGGTTTGCTAAACGTGGTGGTTTGGATTGTTCTGTAATGCCGGCACTTCACTTGGCTTAGCGTATTCGTGATTGTGGCAAACATTTTAGGTTTATCTCGCTCTAAACAAGCCATTAAAGGGAGACGAAACGGAAATTTTTGCCACAATCACGAATACGCTAAGCCAAGTTCCGGCATAAGAATTTATGTGTGGCGCACGCAGCAAGGAGTGACGAGTGAGCCAACTCACTGCCTATCGCAAACTAGGCAAGAATTTTACCGTTTGTCCAACCTGCCTATTCTCTATTAGCGATTATCGCAAAAAAATAGCGGTAGCCGCAACTGTCTCACTAGACGCATTGAGAAGCCCATTGGAGCGAGTGAGACGGGTCATGAGAAATTGGTAGTAGCGATGAATTGCTAATAGAGAATAGTCCCGCAGGTGTAGGCCGGCATGGCATTCGCAATCCCCGTGCATCATAGAATGTCCATGAGTATCGTTAGACACCTTTGTAGGTGTAACGACGCCACAAATCGGTCGGTACCATCGCACTGAGCGAAACGTCGGTCGAAACGGCTATGTAAATAGTTCAGGTTTTCCGTCTAGTTCAGTGTAGCCGACATGAAATGAAGGAAAGCCCAACACGGCACCTAGTTCACCCGTTGTTATGGGCTGGCATCACGGATGATGCAGCCAACCGTGTCAGTTTCCATAAAAAAAACCGTACCTACCTACCTACCGATCGGTTCTGCAAGATCTTTACTCTCCAGAACCTGTAAATTCTCGAACGATTGCCCTACCCAGTGGCGGCTGGTGACAACAGTGACCGGTAGTGCGCTAAGTACCTACCTACATACTTAAATACCAAATTTCCCAACACATTCCCGTCATGTTATTTTAAGATCGGGACTTCCGAATTTTTTAAACGCCTGCGTTTTATTATGGACGTACCTAGTATGAATATTCTCAAGACTTATGCATGATGTTGATGTTGCAAAAAACAAGAAAAAAATCCAAACAAGTTTTTTAACTCATTTTTAGTACCTTTATGAAAACACCCATAGACCACAACACTAACTGCAGCTTTCAAAAAGAAAACAGTAGTAATGTCCCAAAAATACTTCAAAAAAAATATATAAAAATAAAAGCATTTGAAAAGTAGGAGTTGAACCGGGGATCACCTGATTGGAAATCCTTACCTTTAACCAACGCTTAGGCAAATATCGGCACCACTTAATTCCAGTATCACGTGACAGAAAGCACAAAACCTAACCATATCCCATTTTAAATATTCGCGCGCTAATGGGTATGTGACATCACATGACAGCGCGCTGACTCTAGGCAGACGGACTCGTGCAAAACGAATCGCTCGCGTCGTGTCGCACGCGCGGCTATTCACGATAAAGCGTCCTTGTTTGGCGCTCGTGCGCCGCACGCAGAACTCCATTTCGGCCCATACTGTTTCTATGAAGTATCTTTTGTCTCACGCGGCAGCAGTGTTTTGCCGATCCACATACATTCAGTGTGGGAGAACCGCGTGCGTTACTCGATTCCGCACGGGGCGCGCGTTTAAACGCAAAAAAGTACCTTATGATCTATAAAATAAGGTCGAATTCACATTCGTATTTATTTGGAGTACGATCATTATGGTTTTAATGTAGGTATGTTGTAAGATATTATTTATTTTGAGTGAAGTGAGGACTTCTCGTGGTATGGTAGTGCGGCGCACGAGCGCACTTTAGGACCAGCCGCCAGTGGCCCTACCCATATATTCCCTCCTAAGTACAGTCTCGGTAACTTTAAGATGAGCGTGAATGGGCACCTGTCAGACCGCCATTGTATTCGTAACCCCCGCATACGATTAAATGTCTATTAGCGTCGTTAGACATCATATGGTTGGCTCGGCGCCACATGTCGCGCTTTCAAGAAAAAAAGGTCAACATTTCAGGTTACATATACAGTATGCCTGCAACCCGTCACCAATTCACATAAGCAATTGATACCTAAAGATACCTAAAGAGTGTTTTACAAAACTGAAATTACAAAATATAGGTAGATACGTCGTCTGTGTCGGCCTTGGCGGTAGCTCGGTACGGTAGCGCCTCGGTAGCGCGATTCATCGGCGTTCAATATCGATGTTAAAAGCACACGTGGGCACGGTCGGACTTTGGATGGGTGACAGTCCGACCGTTCAGGCTGGTCGTGGTTCGGATTCCACGTAAAATTGAAGCTTCCTTCCCTTACCTTACTAAGTGCCATACCACTTAGTAAGGTAAGGGAAAGAACCCGACAACCCGTCCGAATTGATACCACCGCTCACACTAAACGAAAGGTAGGTCGAAATGGCTTTAAAAATGTTACCTACGTATTTCCCGTACAATTCAGTGTAGCCGAAACGATCAAAGGGTAGCACCGACATGACAGCTAGTACGCTAAGGTGTGATAGGCTCATCGATGGATAGGCTGACATTTTTTTTATGCAAAGCGCGACATGTGGCATCGTTTCACCTACATGTAGGCGTCAAACTATGCCCATGGACATTCTGTTATTGCGAATGCCATGCGGGCCTGACAGGTGCGTTTTTACACCACTTTTGAAAAACCCCAGGCCGTAGGTATTTGGGAGGAAATAGATGGGCAGAGAGTGCGTTCCACATTTGATATCACGGTTGGATAGTATAAGACGTAGGTGTATGAAATGAAATGAAAATATACTTTATTGCACAAAAAGTGACAAAAGGCGGACTTAAAAGCCTAAAAGCTACGGGCCGACCCGTCTATCTGATGTAAATTATTGTGTGCGCGGACGAAGAATATTGTATGCATTGTGTTTGCCAACAGTAGGTACATCCTTTTCAATTCTTTGCAACGGCCAATTCACACCGGTGCGCGGTGCAAGTAGGTACTAGAGCGTCACGTGTCGCGCAGACAGCTAAGCTCACAACCAGATACCGATAGAGCATTTAGCAGAAGTAACGGGCGAGACGAGCTCCGCATCTCTGCGGTTCCCACGTGAACGGAACCGTCGACGCGTCTCTTCGCGTCGTCGCGTCGGCGGCGGAGTTACGCTGCGCCGACCCTACTTCAACACAGCATGTCGCTTGGGTGCGTATATAGTATACTATAAGCAAGAACGTTAGAAGAGGTTGGGACGTCCGACTGTCCAATGCTTTTTTTTAATTTTTATTTTTATGGAAACTGGCACGATTGCCTACATCACCTACATGAATTAATAATACATTAATTAATGAATACATGCTTATATGAGAACCAGAGTCGCCGAGCTCCGTGGTTAGCGGAGGGGACGGCGCTCGCTTTGATTGGGTGGTAACGAATGTTATTGGTACGTTTATACTAATATCGTGTTACGCTGGCGCGGGGAAGGTCCGAACCGCCGTCCCTACCTCTTCTAACGTTCTTCACTATAACTTAGCAACATAATATAACAACATACACAGTAGAGGACCCGGCAGAAAATAATGCGTGTCGAGCTTTAGAAAGAGACAAGCCGGTTGTAGAGCGTCGTCCCTGTCGCACAGCGACGTGCGAGTCCGTGCGCGCGCTTCTTTCCTACTTTGCTTGGTACTTAGGGTCGTGTTTTTTTATAGAAAGCGCGACATGTGGCGCCGAGCCACCAATAAGGTGACTAACGACGCCCACGGACATTCGGTCGTCGGGGGTTTGCGAATGTCATGCCGGACTGGTGCCTATTCACGCCTCTCTTGAAGGACCCGAGACTATACTTGGGGGAAATATGTGGGCAGGGAGAGCGTTTCAGAGTTTACCGGTTCTGCGGAGGACAGATCTGCAGAACCGATTGGTACCTACGTATCCGCGGTAAATCCTTAATCCAGCTTATAGGGATGCAATGCAATCCCTGCCCTGTGCGCGTTGCGCGGAGGTGGAAAGTGGGTCTAGGAAGGTTGTGTAGACAATTCTCACACTCAAATCTTTTGCTACTACCTAGGTACCTAATTACATTTCAATATATTAATCGACTCTCAGACATCCAAAGGTTGACTGAAAGAAATCTCTGTTAGGCATAAGTTCTCATTTGCACCTTATATTGCACCTTGTACCTTATTTCTGTAAAATATTTTTGGATTAATAAAGTAGGTAGGTACCTACTTTCTATCTAAAATCTAGCTAGAACTAACAAGGTAGGTAATTTAGGATCCTGAAAAATAATGATTAGCAGTAAGGCAGCAATGCAGGGGCAGACGATAATATTCAATTTCGCAACTAGGTACAACTTTTAATTTTAACCTCTTTCAGTTCATGTGACCCTCATTTATTTATTTTTTACTGTAATAAATAACTGTATTTCATCAGTTGGGGGGCTACGAGTCCCATGAATTACGACTTGGTTTTTATGACTGGTTGTAGGTACCTACCACCGACTAGTGGGGTCACGAACCCACAAGATAAAGATAATGTACAACTCACTGGTGGGTCAAATTAGTGGTACCACGAGTCACACACCTAATTTAGTACATGGAAAGGAAGGTGTGTGTGTTGTGTGTGTGTGTGTGCAGCGCACGCTTACGCACACATTGATAGTTAGTATGGGCAAATCTCACCATATTACCGTGTCGCGGACACACATCCTTCGCATCTATGCTACTCTCCTTCAAATATCTTTGCTTTTCTCGTATGTTTACGAGATTCAGCGTTCTCTGTGTGAGATATGTATGAGAGAGCATTTTGTGTTAGATATGTATGAGAGAGCATTTTGGACATTTTAGGTACACTAAACCTGTCATGTCAGCCCATAACACCTTGATGATCTAGGTGCCATATCAGTATCACTGTTTCAGTTTGGTCGTGCGTGCCAGCTACACTGAACTGGATGGAAACACGAACTATTTACATAGCCGCTTCGACCGACCATCCATTCAGTGCGATGGCACCAATCCGGTCAGGTTAAACCCTACCACCCAAGTAAGAAATCTGAACCACGGTCAGACTCAACGGTCGAATGGTAGCCGTCCAAGTTCTGACCGCTCACGTCCGCATGTCGGTCCATTGCACTACCGAAAACCTACCGCGAAGTTTCTACGGGCGCGGCGCGGCCGTGTAGTAAGTAACGCAAGTAGGTAGGTACCTACGCGAATATATTATATGAATATCCTTATAACTCGAGAACCACTTTATCGATTTACATACGGTCTTCACTGTTACATTCTGTCACTTCCCAAGATGGCTTCAGGCTATAAATTATAACACTACGTCATCGGTGGCCTGAGCTGTAAGCAAAGTCACGCGAAGCGAAGTCGCGGGCAAAACCTAGTTATAAATAAGACCAGAATCTCAACTAGGGTTGCAGGTTTTTTTTTTATGGAAACTGACACGGTTGGCTACATACATCACCTACAACATCCGTATGTCAGCCCATAACACCGTATTAACTAGGTGCCACGTCAGTGCCTCCCCTCGGTCGTGCCGGCTACACTGAACTGAACGGAAAACATAGCCGTTTCGACCGACCTTTCATTCAGGCGGCGGTGGTACCAACACGAGCGTGTTAAAACCTACCACCTAGTAATATAAGAAGGGAGTCATATCCCTCAGTCGCCTTTTACGACATACACGGGGAGAGATGCAGTGGGGCTATTCTTTTAAAGTACCGGCCCCACACGGTACCACAGGTATAGGTATCAACGCTGACTACAGGCTGACTACTTCATTGGTTCTACGGAGTACAACCTTGTCAAACGCGCGAGGGCTCGAGGATGCTTCGAGTGTTTATTGGGGTTGCATAGTACGGTGTTGAGTATGACAAAGTTCTAAGGATGTACTCGCAGGACAACTTACTAATAAGATATTAGTTTGGTAATAATAAAATAATTATTGTTTCTAAAGGCAAATTTAAAACTTGATTTTAATTAGTTTAGTTTTAAAGAGTTGAGAAAACAGGTTTTTCATTAAGTAAAAACTACATAAAGTAAAGTTTTATCATATAAACTGTCGACATGATTGAATTTTGCATATAAAGATAGCAAATATGGCTCGTTATGCCTTTGTTTGTGGTGTAGCTTCAGAAAAAAGTTCGAAAAGTCACATTTCCCAGTGGCGAGTCGTCGATACCCCACGAGTGGCGGCGACAACCCCCTTCCGAGCGCATGCGCCTTGCTACCCTTGCTCATTGGCGAACACCGCGGGCGTCCGCCGTGCTACCGAACCCCAAACTATAACCAACTCCAGCCTCTAGCAAGGGAACAAATAAATACGGCGATGGGAGACCCTTTTCTATAGCGTAGTATTGTGGCAGCGCAAGTAGGCACACACAGCACAGTATCTCCGAGCAGGCCACAAAATAAATATAAATAAAAAAAGAAATAAAATAAAACAAACACGGTCTGTCTGTACCTACTTGCTACCGAACCGAAATCTACCCGCTACAGCGGTAGTAAGCAGAAATAGGAGTTACCTACCCACAGCTTAAATCCTCTAAAAAGATGGATTCATGGCCAGGCTTGCAGGCGAGACGAATGTAAATAGAACGCTTCGATTTTCTTGTAGCAGGAAAAATGTTACCTTCGTTTTCTAGACTCCACGGTGCCGCCCTCGTGTAGCGCGTATCACAACCCGCGGCCGCGGCGCATGTCGCACTAAATAGTCGCTGCAGACGCGTGCTTCCGCATGGGACCACCAGGCGACCGGTGCTAACGGGCCACAACGCAACGAACACAGACTCGGCCGACACAGCGCGAGACGCGACACTCCTCTCACAGTACACAGCACACGCGAAACGGTAGCAGCGGGCCAAGCGCGCGCATGCGCCGATGTTTTTCACTGTTTTGTTGCGTTGTTGCAGTTGACTGGTGCTGCCACTGCAAATATGCAATATCCCCATTTATTATTATAGCTAGCTAGTGTAACTTGGCAAGACGAAAGTAAAAAAATAAATAAATTACAACAACTAAAAATATAATAAATTAAGAAGACATAAATAATGCAAATAACTACATAGGTACTTTGCCCCCAAATGTTTGTGGATGGAACGGAATATCCATTAGAATTTGTTGTTGGCTTTGTCAAGCAAACTACCAAGTTGCATTGACATTCTGCATACTTTTTTCTATAAGTAAGTAAAATTACTTTTTATTACGTTTTATAATTATTATTAGCTCACTTGAACATTTAAGTGCACGCAAAAATAACGCTACAAAGTGTGAAAGTAATCTGAAATCAGGGGGTAAAATAAATTTCCCTAACAAAAAGTATTTATCTCACAATCTGGCAGCATTGCGAAAGCAAACTTTTATGCTTACAGCGACATCTATATGAAATCTAATCGCAATTAAATAATTTATTTAATTTACATTCATAGATGGCGCTTTTGAATTTGATGCTGCCATCTATAGGAAAGTTTGAAAGTAACATTCAGTGAGTTCGTCTCAAACTGTATTTTGTACAACAGTCGACCAAAAGAGGGCGGATGCACGGAAATAATATTATTTTATGCCACTAGATGGCATACCTGATGATCAAAATGGTATCAAACAAAACATTAGAACGCCAAGTCGGACGAAACATCAGCTATTGCACCTTTTTAACTTATTTATTACTTACTAGATGGCGCGTAGAAACAAGTAGAAACAAATCCATATCCATACTATATTACTATATATACTATACTATATAATACTATATACTATATATATATATATATATTATATATTTATATTTTATATTATTTTATATTAATATTATAAATTCGAAAGTAACTATGTTGTCTGTCTGTCTCTCTGTCTGTCTGTCTGTTACCTTTTCACGTCTAAACCGCTGAACAGATTTCGATAAAATTTTGTATGGAGATGAATTGCATCCTGAGGAAGAACATAGACTACCTTTTGTCTCAAAAAACTACCCTTAACGGGGTGAAATAGGGGATGAAAGATTGTATGGGGAACCCATCATTTCTCAAGTTAGGGATATGAAAATTCATATTTAGGCTTTTGGCATAAAATAAAGAATTACTTGTTTCAGTGTTTTTGCTAAATCAACCCTTAAATTAAAATAGGGGATGATTTCAAAATTATATTTTAGGATTTTAAATTATTTTAAATAATTGTATCCATACTGGGGGTGGCTTTGAAGAAGGGGGTTGAGGTAGGGGGGAGGGGTCCGCGGGGAGAGGAGAAGGGAGGATAATTTAATTTCTATCTTCTTTTCTCTATCTCTACTTCTTATAAAAGGAAACGTCTGTTTGCATGTATGTATCTATGTTTGAGGTAAACTCGGAACCACTTAAAAGATTTTGATGCGGTTTACACCAATGTAGTAGTTATTCAGGCTCACTATAGGCTATATAGTCAGTCAGTCAGTCAGTCAGCCTGTAAGCGTCCACTGCTGGACATACGCCTCTCAAATTTTCCTCCAGTCCTCCCGTCCCTCAGCGGAACGGAACCACTGCTTTCCGCCGACGTGCTTGATGTCGTCGTCCCACCTGGCGGGTGGTCTTCTCACACTCCGTTTTCCTGTCCACGGTCGCCAGTGTAGGACATAGTTACTCCAACGGTTGTCGTCTCTTCGGCTGACGTGCCCAGTCCATTGCCACTTGAGCGTAGCCACCCGGTATCCAATATCGACTACTTTAGTGCGATAGGCTATATACCATAAAGTTAAATAGCCACACACAGCCAAAACTACTAAGTCTAGAAAGCTGAAATTTGGAACATAGGTTTATTTCATAACGTAAGCATCCGTTAAGGATTTTTGGAAATTACAACTTTAAGGGGGGGAAATGGGGACGACGACTTTGCATGAGTCTTTGTTATTTGAAGTTAGAAACATGAAAATTTGAATTACAGCTGCTGAGAATAAATCACTGAAGACGTGTTTCAGGGTTCTTCGTTTTCAAATTTTAAAGGGGGGGTTCCAGTGGCCTCGCCCTTAGTTACGTACTTTCTTCGAGAAGGTTTACTGTATTCCAGAATGCAGCTTAGCCTGAAGCCTCGCCTTTAGCTACTTAATTTATTTAAGAAGATTTATCGTTTACCTAAACGCAGCTCGGCCTTCGGCCTCGCCCATAGTTACTTACATTGATCGAGAAGGTTTATCCCCTTCCTGAACGCAGATCGGCCTTTGGCCTCACCCATAGTTTGTACTTACTTTCACCGAGATGGTTTATAGCCTTCGGCCTCACCCTCAGTTACTTACTTTCTTCGAGAAGGTTTATAGCCTTCGGCCTCACCCTCAGTTACTTACTTTCTTCGAGAAGGTTTATGGTCTTCGTGAACGCAGCTCGGCCTTCGGCCTCGCCCTCAGTTACTTACTTTCTTCGAGAAGGTTTATGGTCTTCGGCCTCACCCTCAGTTACTTACTTTCTTCGAGAAGGTTTATGGTCTTCGTGAACGCAGCTCGGCCTTCGGCCTCGCCTCAGTTACTTACTTTCTTCGAGAAGGTTTATGGTCTTCCTGAACGTAGCTCGGCCTTCGGCCTCGCCCTTAATTACTTACTTTCTTAGATAAGGATTATCGTCTTCCTGAACGCAGCTCGGCCTTCGGCCTCGCCCTTTGTTACTTACTTTCTTTGAGAAGGTTGATAGTCTTTCTGAACGCAGCTCGGCCTTCGGCCTCGCCCTTAGTTACTCACTTTCTTCGAGAAGGTTTCATGGTCTTCCTGAACGCAGCTCGGCCTTCGGCCTTGCCCTTACTTAATTACTTTCTTTGAGAAGGTTTATGGTCTTTCTGAACGTAGCTCGGCCTTCGGACTCGCTCTCAGTTGCTTACTGTCTTCGAGAAGGTTTATGGTCTTCCTGAACGCAGCTCGGCCTTCGGCCTCGCCCTTAGTTACTTACTTTCTTTGAGAAGGTTTATAGTCTTTCTGAACGCCGCCGGTCGGCATTCTGCCTCGCCCTCAGTTACTTACTTTTTCGAGAAGGTTTATCGTCTTCCTGAACGCAGCTCGGCTTTCGGCCTCGCCCTCAGTTACTTACTTTCTTTGAGAAGGTTTGTAGTCTTCCTGAACGCAGCTCGGCCTTCGGCCTCGCCCTCAGTTGCTTACTTTCTTCGAGAAGGTTTATGGTCGTCCTGAACGTGGTTCGGCTTTCGGCCTCGCCCTTAATTACTTACTTTCTTAGATAAGGTTTATCGTCTTCCTGAACGCAGCTCGGCCCTCGGCCTCGCCCTTTGTTACTTACTTTCTTTGAGAAGGTGTATAGTCTTTCTGAACGCAGCTCGGCCTTCGGCCTTGCCCTTAGTTACTTACTTTCTTCGAGAAGGTTCATGGTCTTCCTGAACGCAGCTCGGCCTTCGGCATCGCCCTTAGTTATTTACTTTCTTTGAGAAGGTTTATAGTCTCTCTGAACGCCGCCGGTCGGCATTCTGCCTCGCCCTCAGTTACTTACTTTTTCGAGAAGGTTTATCGTCATTCTGAACGCAGCTCGGCCTTCGGCCTCGCCCTTAATTACTTACTTTCTTAGAGATGGTTTATCGTCTTCCTGAAAGCAGCTCGGCCTTCGGCCTCGCCCTCAGTTACTTACTTTCTTCGAGAAGGTTTATTTTCTTTCTAGAATACAGATCAGCCTGAAGCCTCGCCATTAGTTACTTACTTTATTTGAGAAGGTTTATCGTTTACCTTAACGCAGCTTGCCTTCGGCCTCGCCCTTAATTACTTACTTTCTTAGAGATGGTTTATCAACTTCCTGAACGCAGCTCGGCCTTCGGTCTCGCCCAAAGATACTTACTGTCTTCTTTGAAATACGAATTTCACGCGAGCGGAGCCGCGGGCTCAGCTAGTTATTTATATAGGTGCAAGTAAACTTTATTTCGCATTCTAGAAAAATATTAGTAGATTGATTGGTTATAGAAAAGAGAAAGAAAGAATACGTTTATTAAAAAAATTAGACTTAGTAAAATTATGCTGCAGGAAATTACAGCACAACAGTCAACACTGACCACCACGTTTAGAAATGTACTAGGACAAGGTCAGCCTCGGTAGCTCAGTGGTGTGGTCAGTCGACTGTCGCTCGGATCATAAACACCCCTGGGCGCGGTCAGGGGATGGATGGGGTAACCGCTCGACCACACATTAAATAATAGTGCTCGACCGTTGGAGGCTGAGCGTGATACGGATTCCACGTAAAACTGTAGGTCCCTTCCCTTCATAGCGTGGGTTTATCCCGCCCGGGTTGATACAACCGCACTGAATGAAAGGTCGGTTGAAACGGCTATTTAAATAGTTCGTGTTTTCCGTCCAGTTCAGCGTAGCCGGCACGCCCGAAGGGAAGCACTGACATGACACCTAGTTCACCAAGGTGTTATGGGCTGCCATCGCGGATGTAGTAGGTGATGTAGCCAACGGATGTAGCCAACCGTGTCAGTTTCCATAAAAAAAGGTAACTATCAGGCAGCAAGAAGGCACGAGGAGTCGAGGACCGTGCCAAGGTGAGAGGTGGCTATCCTGTCACCATTTATAACGGCACCTCGTCCTTATCCAATAGTTGCCTTTTACGACATGCACGGGGAGATAGTGGGGCTATTCTTTTTAAGTAACGGCCCCACATAAAAGAAAAAAAAAATTTTAGTGAAAGGGAGCAGAGGCTCGATCATGCATGACATAAGTTCTTTATCCGTGATGGTACGAACGAAAAAGAATGTACGGGAAAAGATGCAAGCGCCAATGCGAGCGATTTAGGCACTACACATACTCTTGTAATTATTTCGCATGACATTATGTACATGTAAAAAATACACGAAGCGCCGCTGACTGAACACAGATTTCTTTCATCTTCCGACTTCAAAAGCGGAGAACACCAACGAAGCACCGACCGGCTCTGTGTGACTGAAGTGAGCGAGATTACGTACGAGACACTCTAGTGTCACGCCGCCTTGGTGATTACAGCGTGAAATTAGTTTACTATGGCTGCGCAGACGGAGGATGGGACACGTTCGGCGTTACATCCCGTTTCAGTGTGATTGATGTAACTTTGAGAATTTTTTTGCGATCAGAATGAACCACAGCCACCGAGGAATGAGTTGACACACCTACTTATTTTTTTATTTTTATTTTCGATGTCGTACATTTTTATTTATGATAAAAAAAATACTGAATAGAAAATGTGTACCTATGTACATACCGCACGCTGGATATCCCGACAATCGGTGTAAGCAGAGTAACCGGTGTTGTGCTGCAATAGGACTCTGGTAAATTACACCACAACACCGAGCATAACGTTTAGCAAAGTATTCGGAGTTTGAAAGATAACCTATCAAGTATAGCAAGTAAGGCACGAAAACCCACTTGCTGCGTGATCCGTTGGAAGAGCGGGTAACCTAACCTGTCGTCATCATGTCGCCTTTTACGACATGCGCGGGGAAAGATGCAGTGGGGCTATTATTTTTAAGTACCTACCGGCCCCACAAGATACTGTAGGTACTAGGTATATGTACCTAAGTAGCTACATGTAGGATTTTTATGGTTTCACGTTAATTTTACGCAAATATTAATAGTTTCGTGCATGTTTCGTGTGTAAAATATAGCCAATAATAATATATTAAATATGCCAAATATAGTTTGGCATTGTTGGCTGCATTGCATAGGCCTACAGCCATGATGTCGACCTTGGTGAACTAGGTGCCAAATCAGTGATTATTCTTGGTCGCGTTGGCTACACCGAACAACGGAAAACAACGGCTAGGTACTTATTTTTGCTGTACTTAATTGATTCAGTGCGATCGTATATTTCGTTTGTCTGAATATCCGTTTATCCGGTCAAGACGTCGTCGTAGACCTAATAACCAAAGAGTTTGTATTTCGTCGCTCTAATAACCAGTATACATACGACCAATGCACTATTCATTATTTTATAATTTACCCCGTGGTAAAAACCACCTCCTTTTATCTCAAATTCAACAGTTATTTTTCGGTTGCAGTGACATTGTGACATTTATCATACAATGAACAGGAGATAACCAGCGGTGCATCGTAGTCAAAGGTGGCGAAAACGGCCGTAGATCACAAAATATAAAGCTGGACATATCCTAATCAATAAATAAATCGAAGTTTGTACGGGCGAATAATATGAATATCCTTATAGCTCGAAAACCACTTTATAGATTTATATACGGTTTTCACTCTTACATTCTGTTACTTCTCAATATGTTTTTATGAAATAAATCATAACGCTACGTCATCGGCGGCCGGAGCTTTGAGCAAAAAGTCACGCCGAACGAAGCCGCCGGCAAAAGTTAGTATTTAATAATCCTTATCCTGCTGAATAATGTAAAATGTATATATACAAGCACCGAAAATTGAATCACCCCAGTCCTTGTATCTGCAGACCTGAAATAATGTCAAAGGAGAGCTGAATTTATTTTTATGAAAGAATTTCGCAAGAGAGCCTATTAGTAGGTACGTGGAGGGACTCAGAACCTTTTGTGAGGCGAAACCTTTTCGAATAGGTGTTTCTGTCTTGGTGATCTTTGATGTTCGGTGATAGAAAATTGTTGAATTTCACATTATTAATATGCAGAGGTCGACATTGTGCATGAAATTGAACAAATTAAAACACTCCTGTAAGCAAACACCACATACTATGTGAGTTTATTAAACGTTATTTAATATGTAAATATATGTATAAGTTTATTTAACTATTTATGTAGTCCCTACTAGATTTTGACCGCGACTTCGCTTTTCGTGTTTTGGGTTTTACCTTTTTGCTCATAGCTCAGGCCGCTAATGTCGTAGCGTTATAATTTATAGCATGCTACTATCTTGAGAAGTGACAAAATGTAACAGTGAAAACCGTATGTAAATCGATAAAGTGGTTATCGAGTTATACGAATATTCATATATTGACGTATGTTACATGGCCGCCGGTCGCCCGTAGAAACTTCGCTTATTTATATGGATTATTTTGTAGTGATATTGTCTTATAGTCTTCGCCTAAATATTATAACACCCTCCCCCACATCTCAACGTTAGCTACGATAGAAAGCCCAAGTAGAGTTAATTTTGCTTGTTGTTCCTCTAAAAATGTGCGATCAATCAGGAATATTTCATTTATTTCACTCACTCTTGAGTTTAATTAAAGCGCGTCCATTATACTGAATACTGAATATGCATTTTGTGTTGTTTCAATGAAGTATTATTTATTATCAATTTGTGTTATTTTTTATACAATATTTTTATACGAGTTCCTCATGTCAAAATATGAAAAAAATATAAATGTATTGTGAACCATAATTTTCAGAATACATTAATATTCAAAAATAAATTAATACCTAATCCAACCTCTCGGAACTTAAATCTAGTACGGCATTAAATGCTATCCCGTTTTTTTTTTCATGCTCCGAAGACGTACTGCAGTAAATAGGAGTGGGTGGAGGCCTTCGCGGGCGGTGCGCGTGGGGGCGGTGCGGGGGCAGAGAGGGGGGGGGGGGGGGGGGGGGGCAGATAATGAAGTGCTGCTGCGGGAAGCGACACAGCCTGCACCGTGCATGTGCACACCCTAGAAGCGTCGTGGTCACACATCGCATGTTTTTCACCTTGTTACCAACATTTCCGTTCCAACAGGGTTCCGTATCGCCATGTCATGACCAGTGCCACTCACGCCATGTATGGCGTGTTATGAAATGCTTGATAATCTATTCGGTACATGGCGCACGCGCATACACTTTTTGGTTTCTTCTATGGGAACCCCGTGAACTTTGTACTTTTTCCTATTTTTATTATTTGTTGTTATATCGGACATAATAACACATCTTCTGTGAAAATTTCAATGGGCTACCTATTACGGGTCAAGAGATACAGCCCGAGAGACGAACGGACGGACGGGCGGACAGACACACAGACAGACAGACAAACGGCATAGGCTTAGTAATAGGGTCCCGTACAGGATACGGAACCCTAACAAGGTGCGAAAGAGATTTACGATGATATTATTGTAATTTCTAAGAATGCCTATTCTAGGAATGTTTTAATTATGTTTTTTTTTATGTAAACCAACATGTCTGTGTCATGGCTGTGTCGAAGGACCAATGCAATGGTACAGTCGACAGAGCCAAAAACTCCTCTCCTCGCGAAACCACGGCCAGTGAAGCGCCATGCCATGCCAGCAGATTTGCGGACTGTTGCCTCGACTGTTGCTAGGCTGTCTAGCCCGTTGATACGACGTTTGAACACTCAGGTTAAAGGTTTCGAGAAAAACACTCCCTGGGAGACAGTTCCACACCCTAGCGGTGCGACAAAGAAACGATTTTGAGAACCGATGGGTTCTCAAAATCGTAAAATGTTAATACTTTGTTATATTCCAAGTGACACGTAGATTCAACATTTTTTCAAAATAATAACATTAAAAGTTTCGCAAAACATGTAAAATTCGAATTAGACCTATATTTCCGAAAGTCCTTACCTTTAATAAAATCCAACGTCTGCTTTCTGTCTGTCTGTCTGTCAGTCTATAACTCGAGAACCACTGAAGCGATTTTAATAAAAAAAATCTACGGATAGCTTGGTTCTTCCCATCAATTATAGGCTACTGAGCCGCGGGCACAGCTAACTATACAATAAAAAATCCATATCATGAATAATTTTTTTCAAGATTACTGAAAAACTATAATGAACAGAACATTTTGCAAAAAAGTACGCAACATATTTATTTATCGCTATAATAATAATAATATAATATAATAATAATAATAATTCGGGAACGAAGATTTTCCCCCGAACGCCGCCGCCGCGCGCGTGAAAATAATAAAATGTCTCGAAACTCGATGAGCGAGTGCAACTTTTATGGACAGGGCTATTCGTAGGTTATTCGTAGGTTATACAGAGATTATTAACAAAGAACTCGTAGGTATGCCAAACAGAGATTATTAACTAAGAACTGAGAGGGTCCTATTTGATTCCCTGCGAATAGACCTACCAGGCGGGACAGTGCTATTCGCAGGTATGAGGTTAGAGCGTCTTCCAATTCCAATTCCAATTCTTGCTTGTCCTATTTGAATCTATCTGTCAAAGTGAATGTTTTGGTGGTTTAAAAAAAATTACCAGGGTTATTTACAGAAGATGCATCGCGTATTCTATAATTTAACCCTAACGTAATGTTGAGGCGGCGCATGTCGTTTTTGTATCATGCAGGTATACCTACGAATAGATAGACACTTCCAACTTTTACTGATTACCTAGGTCGAGGAGGCGAACTTTTCGTTCACCTCCTCGACAAGTTGTAAGTTAACTTAGACTACTCTTCAGTTAAGTTAGACTAGTAAACGAGTTAGGATATCCTGTAAGGTTTTTAAATAAATACTAAAATAAAATACGATAAAATAAACAATTTGAAGCCCTCTCTGGGTATATATCAGCCGGGCCCGCAGGCTGTGTTAACACGCTTCCTGCGGCTGCAGGTTTTGCACGTTTCAGAGGCTTCGGGGAGCAGAGGTTGGGAAAGTTGTTTGGTGTTTCCTGTAGGAATATGTGTCGCAACTCACGAAGATAAGTGGGGTTACGATGAGAATAGGATTCTGAACGGAAGTGACTGAAACTAAATTAGAACTGTCAAATGTTTGCTTACCTACATCTCTCCCCGTGTATGTGTACCGTGTGGGGCCGGTACTTTAAAAGAATAGCCCCGCACTGCATCTCTCCCCGTGTACGTCGTAAAACGCGACTAAGGGATATGACTCCCTTCTTATATTACTAGGTGGTAGGGTTTATCCCGCCCGGGATGGTACTACCGCACTGAATGAAAGGTCGGTCGAAACGGCTATGTAAATAGTTTGTGTTTTCCGTCCAGTTCAGTGTAGCCGACGTGAAATTAAGGGAAGCACTGACATGGCACCTAGTTCACCCGGTGTTATGGGCTGACAGCACGGATGTAGGTAGGTTAGTATTTTTGTGTTATTTTCAGAAATGTTCATAAATACATACATCTCGATTCTCTTGAAAAACATTACCAAAATCTCACACAGCCGGAATCGGCACCTTCCTAATCGTGCATCAAATATTTCAGGACTATAAGCCAGCACGATCCTGTGAGCCAATAAAGGCTCACGATTCAAGAGCCTGAACACAATGAACTAATTTGCGGAGGTACTGTGACCTGAATCGCTCGGGGGCGGCGGAGGCGGGGGCGGGGGTGGTGTGGGAGGCTGCACGGCCGGGGGTGCAGGGGCGAGGGGCGAGGTCGGTGAGACGAATCGATGCGTCACCATGACAACCGCGACGTCTGCCCAGACCCATACTGTCTCTTTCTATCTCGTTCTAGATATGATACCATTCATAACCACACCAAAACGACCCATCCGCCGCTTCATACACAAACTAAATTAAACACTACTGATATATCAATAAGGTTGATTTTAGAAACAAATTCTAAAATGACTTCAGACAGAGTTTACTAAAGACAGAAAGATGTATACGTAGGTATAGGTATATTATGTAAGAAGTCAACTACCTGAGGTGGTTCGTATAAGGATCACAAGAGCCTTTCTCGAGGGTTGCTGATTGCGACCTTAGAACAATGTATTTTGAAATACCTTTAGCTGTGAGGACGTGGGAGGTCTCATTGGGGCGTATAGCAGACCAAACACAACCTTCAAACACAAATACGAAGTATCTGTGCTCACGTCGTGCATACGTACATAGGTGAGTGATAACTACAGCATTTATTTTAGGTTTTAACAAAGGAGCTCAGCTCATAACACCTTGGTGAACTAGGTGCCAGCCATGTCAGTGCTTCCCTTCGGTCGTGCCGGCTACACTGAACTGGACTGAAACTACTAACTATTTCCATGGCCGTTTCGATTGATATTTCATTCAGTGCGGTGGTACCAACCCGGGCGGCGGGATAAACCCTACCACCTAGTAAGGTAAGAAAGGGAAGGGCCCTACAGTTTTACGTGGAATACGAACCCGTTCAGCCTCCAACGGTCGAGCGGTCACCCATCCTAGTACTGAGCGCGCCCAGGTCTGCTTATTATTATCACGATCGACAGTCAACCGACCGCATCACTGAGCTACCGAGGCTGACAAAGGCTTTTTACATAATATCTAAATTAAATCTGTACGTAATAAATTATTTTGATATTATTTAAAAAGACTCTTTCCTTTACATAATAACTAAATTAAATCTTTACATAATAAATTATTTAGATATTATGTAAAAAGGCCCTTTCCTTTGCATAATATCTAAATTAAACCTTTATATATTAAATTATTTAGATATTATGTAAAAAGGCTCTTTATTTACATAATATTTAAATTAAATCTTTACATAGTACATTATTTAGATATTATGTCAAAAGGCTCTTTTATTTACATAATAACTAAAAAATGGTCAGGCAGGTAAGCGACAGTAGTGCCTGCTACCTAACTGTAATTGTGCTTATATGCCTTCAGTACCCGCCAGGCCTCAGGACACGCTACCTCGGACTCCGAGGGAAGAGGCCTAATGACTAGCGTCACTAACAAAAGAACACGCGACAACACGACAACCTCATTTTTATGTAAATGACGGCACAGAATATGATTAGTCGACGGGCACCACCCCCCGTGATAATCATATTTACTGCCCTCTACGTTGTTGTACTGATGACAACAGAAACTGACATGTGTCGGGTTTTGGCATATGTCAAGGAAGGAGTGATGTGTGGTGTAGCGACATCTATACGAATCTCTAGATACCTAATTGAGCTGTGATTCACAGAGAAAGTAATCACCTCGTGATTGTCAACACCGGTGACGGTGACGGGTGCTCACCCGTCACCAACGAATAAATAAAACAAAGAATGAGCACAAAATAAATTATTTTCCAAGCAATATTCACTAGCTAGGTGGTGAAATTGGGCATAACTGAAATCAGAATCAAAAATTCAGCAAACAAATTAAAACAATGAAAGAAGTATTTTTCTACTGTGCGCTGCGGTTCAAGATCAATATGATCTGTTTCCTTAGCTTTTTAGTAGTTTGCATAGAACTATAATACCTATCCGTTAACATACCACACGCTGTATCCCGAAAATCGGGGTAAACAGAGTAATCGGTGTTGTGCTGCAAGGACTCTGTTAAATTACAGCACAACACCGAAGTACGGACAAACCACAACACGAAGAGCCACCTACTGCCTGACTCTATAGAAGGACTAGCCGCGGCTAGCCTATCGCCCTTTAGCACGGCCTCTTGTCTTTATCCCTTAGTCGCTTTTTACGAAATGCACGGAGAGAGATGCAGTGGGGCTATTCTTTTTAAGTACCGGCCCCACACGGTAACTTGACATAATACTAGTAAGCTAGTCGTCGTCGACAGACTTCAAACCACCCTTTTCCCACCCCATCTGCCCCCTCAAGAGCCGCAGTCTTCGCCCCCTCCGCTTACTCCATTACCCCCTCGCTTGAGCGCCCCCCCCCCCCCCACCCCTCGAGCCCCTCCTCGGTCCCTCCCCAGTCCCTCCAGCGACAGCAGCGAGGACTCAGAGACTCACTTTGCGACGTCCGAAGTACATCGTTGAATGGGCGAGTTCATACTGAGACTTTTGCTGGGCTAAAATAAAATCTTTACTTACTTATATATATTTTTTTGTACACTTGTTGTCTTTGCTATAAACAAATATTCTGTCAGTTGGATGACGCGTGGACAGGCTTCCATTGAGGAATAGCCCTTAATTGTTGGGCTGTATCACAGCCTGTTTGTAAGTCGATCTTTATTAATCTGCAGTTTTTGATGTATAAACATCTTGGATGGGTGACCGCTCGACCGTTGGAGGCTGACGTGGTTCGGATTCCACGTAAAACTGTAGGTCCCTTCCCTTCTTACCATACCAGGTGGTAGGGTTTATCCCGCCCGGGTTGGTACCACCGCACTGAATGAAACGGCTATGTAAATAGTTCGTGTTTTCCGTCCAGTTCAGTGTAGCCGACATGAAATGAAGGGAAGCACTGACATGGCACCTAGTTAGTTTACCCGGTGTTATGGGCTGACATCACGGATGTCGTAGGTGATGTAATGTGTCAGTTTCCATAAAAAAAAACTGATTTTTGGGGCTTGAGTGAATTCAAGATTAGATCACCCGTAACGCGTCACGCCGCACGCGTCACCGGCGTTATGTTTATGTGACACATGCGAGTCGAGTAATGTTTACACATTAACCATTAATCGTGGCCACTCCACTCGATTCGACTTTTTTAGGCTTCCGTATCCATACGGAAGCCTAATACTAGGCCTACAATGTCTATCTGTCCGTCCGTCCATCCGTCCGTCCATCCGTCCTGGGGCTGTATCTTTTGAACCGTAATAGGTAGCCGGTTGAAATTTTTACAGAATATATGTGTTATTATGTCGGACATGCCAAAAAAAAGGTAAAAAAATAAGGGGAGGTCCCCATACAAAAAACGTTCTTACAATCAATTATATTTACGTTACTATATAATAGATGGCGCGACGGACATTTTTGTATGGCAGTACCAAAAGATAGAGGATATGGTTTGACAGGTATGCTACAGCGGATCTACGGAATCCTCTGTGCGTGAGTAAAACTCGCGCTTGACCGATATTTTATATAACCTGACACTCTTGACTACATCAATCACCTGCTAAACTCGTATGATTGCCGTTGGTCGCCAATTAAACCATGTTTCTGTGGAAAATACAAACCACGCCAGCAAGTTTGTTGAAATAAAAACCCCCAACAGCTTGCTACCTTTTCCGTGATTCTTAGTAGGGAACACATACAACACAGATGATATCAGTGACATTTCTTCCTACTAAAATCATTTTGGTGGCTGACCGTGTTTCCACGTGAATATTCGTGAATTCCACGTAAAACTGTACCTAGGCACCTCCCCTTCTTTTAACTCGGTACTACCGCCCTGAATCGAAGGTCGGTCGAAAAGGCTATGTAAAAAGTTCGTGTTTTCCGTCGATTTCAGTGTAGCCGGCACGACTGAAGGGAAGCCCTGACATGACACCTAGTTCTTCAAGGTATTATGGGCTGACATCACGTGTGTTGTATGTGATGTAGCCAACTGCGTCAGTTTCCATAAAAACAAAAAATCGCAATTTTATTAAAGCCTCCTCGATGTGAGCAGCTTATGAACAGATCCTTACCTTCCCGCGCGCCGCGTGGTGTGGGGAGTATATTCCTCACACGAGCTCGCCTCTGCCCTCCCCCCTTTCCGACCGCCACCCCACCCCGCCTCCGCCGCCTCCGCCCGCCCCCCAGTGCGGCTTCGTCTTGCGGCTGGGCGCGTTAATTGCATGCCTTTTGCTTTGCTCCGCATGTCACTAGATAACAAGCAAACTTTGCTCTGCATACACGCACGCATATCCAATTAGATGGAGCTTCGTTGCGGGAGCTGTGCTGCTGTTTTACCGAGAAATTTGCTAATTATACTTGGGGATTCCTGCAAAAATCCCTTTCGTAGCTCTTTCCAGCGGCGCGGCGTCACTCGCGCGAAATATTGCACCCTCGTATCCAGGAATAGGTAACATTGGTAAAATAAATTTTTAAAATGTTACTGTCACCAAATGGGCCCAGATGTAAAAACCGGCCAAGTGCGAGTCGGACTAGCGCATCGAGGTGTCCGCAATGAAAAAAAAATTAAATTTAAAAAATTACTTTCTTCTATGGGGACCATCCTTAATTTGTTACTTTTTCTATTTTTATGCCCGCCTTAAAACGCATATTCTTTGAAATTTCAACCGGCTAGCTATTACGGTTCCAAAGATACAGCCATCGGATGAACGGACGGACAGACAGGCAGACAGACAGACAGACGGTGTATGCTTGGTACTAGGCTTCCGTATGGGCTACGGGTCGTAAAATTAGCAAATAGATGAATGAAAGATCTTTTTTTTATTTTCTCTTAAATATACCTACATAAACAAAACACTGTTATCAAATCTAGTGAATGAATTTACTAGAATCAGCACTCATTTTAAAAGGCATTTGATCAAAAAGAATATTCTATAGGCATCTCTCTAGGTATATGTATATGTGTGAAGGTCGTATAACATATATAATACGTTATATACCTAATATATGAGTGGCTATAGTATAGTATATATATAATATATAGTACAGTACAGACGTCTCGCTCGACTTCGTGTCCCACTTAATGTGCTCTGAAGAAATTGTCGCACGGTCACGAAGGTGGGCGTCACCTGCCGCCCCCCGCCCCGCCGCCGCCACCCCACCCCCGCCCCCGCCCCGCCCCCGCCCCCGCCCCGGGGCCGGCTGTCCGCGCAGCTGCCTCTTCAACTTTCACAAGGTAGAGACGGGAGTCAAGACCAAAATACAGGGACAGCTTGTACTGACTAAGGCTGAAGGCGACTAAGGGATATGTATGACTCCCTTCTTATATTACTAAGTGGTAGGGTTTAACTCGCCCGGGTTGGTACCACCGCACTGAATGAAAGGTCCGTCGAAACGGCTATGTAAATAGTTTGTGTTTTCCGTCCAGTTCAGTGTAGCCGGCACGACCGAAGGGAAGCACTGACGTGGCACCTAGCTTACCCGGTGTTACGGGCTGACATTAGGGATGTTGTAGGTGTTGTAGCCAACCGTGTCAGTTTCCATAAAAAAAAACTGACTGGAAGAGAAAGTTTGAAATATTTATTAAGTTAGAAAGCTTACACTGAAAATTTGTATGTGATCGTGATGGAAGCGAAGATCAAAATAAATTGTCTGTTTTTACTTAATACTAAGTATAGTTGGAAACTCTAGTGAATTACAGCACAACGCCGACCACCAGGTTTATTAAGACAAGACCTAGGACCTACTGCATGAGGGTGAAAGAAGCTTGCCAGGGGGTGGTAGGTGGCTATCCTGTGGCGCCTTAGAACGGCAACGACTGGGTTGGTACCACCGTAATGGATGAAAGATGGCCGCATAGCAGCCTCGGCTGTGTTCTCCTCTAGTCCAGTATAGCCAGTAATCCAGGGAAGTCTCCGGTGTTGCACCTACCTTCTCGGAGGTGATATTGGCTGGTCGGAGCATGCGCTTTGGCCCCTCCGACTCAGCCACCCATACCGGATCACATAAAAAAAAATCTTGCCCCCACCATTAGTCGCCTTTTAAGACATGCACGGGGAGAGATGCAGTGAGACTTTTCTTTTCAAGTAACGGGCCACACACTGTACACCAAACATTTCGTAACCGAATGATAGTCACACCAAAATGCCACACCAGTGTGACTAAGGATAAATAAAATTAACCATAGTCACACCGGTGTGGCATTTTGGTGTGACTATCGTTCGGTTGGGAATATTTTATCCAATTTCATGTTTTATTTTAAACTAGCTGAGCCCGCGGCTCCGCTCGCGTGAAATTCGTATTCCAAAGAAGAATGTAAGTAACTAAGGGCGAGGCCGAAGGCCGAGCTTCGTTCAGGTAATCGATAAACCTTCTTAAAGAAAGTAACTAACTAAGGGCGAGGCCGAAGGCCGAGCTGCTTTCAGGTAAACGATAAACCTTTCTCAAATAAAGGAAATAAGTAAGGGCGAGGCCGAAGGCCGAGCTGCGTTCAGGAAGACGATAAACCTTCTGGAAGAAAGGAAGGAAGTAAGTGCGAGGCCGAAGGCCGAGCTGCGTTCAGGTAAACCAAAAACCCTCTTCCGCCTTCGGGCCTCGCCCTTAAAGACTTCCTTTATTCGATAGAATATAATATCGTTTACTCAATCTATTTATTTCATATAAATAAAAAAGTAATACTAATAACTGAAGAATTAAACCTACCTAACAAACATTAAAATAACTATCAAAACGGGCATTTTCAAATGTTCTTAGATCACTTGCGGCATTACCCCGCTGGATGGCAAGGCTTACCCTTTGAATGAAGTACATAAGCCCTTGATGGCGGGACACCAGTTGCGTCAACCAGCTCAAGCCTCTTTAGGCTTCACTGCTCCACGGACCGAGGGTTTCAACCGCAAACGCAACAAATTCGAAATCTTGAATTATATTTCTATATTTGCTGCGTTTGAGGCTCTCCGCCCCAGCCTCGGCCGTGCCAGCCGCTCTTGAAGATGTCCTAACGTGACTTGGAGCCAATGTGAGAACAAAAGTGGCGTCCCACATCAAAGAACTACCCTTAGTCCATGGCACTAAGGTGATAGCATCGGGCCTCTTGCCATCCAGCCGGGAATAACCGCGAGGTTCTAGGATGCACGGTATATTTGCCGTTAGAAGCGTGGACTTTATAATAAAATTTAAATTAAATTAACTCAATCTTAATATTAATTAACTTTATTCGAGATGTTTTAGCTTCTTCCTGAACGCAGCTCGGCCTTCGGCCTCGCCCTTAGTTACTTGCTTTCTTCGAGATGGTTTATCATTTGTCAGAACGTAGCTCGGCCTTCGGCCTCGCCTTAGTTGCTTACTTTCTTCAAGATGGTTTAGCTTCTTCCTGAATGCAGCACGGCCTTCGGCCTCGCCCTTAGTTACTTGCTTTCTTCGAGATGGTTTTTCAATTATCCGAACGTAGCTCGGCCTTCGGCCTCGCCTTAGTTACTTACTTTCTTCAAGATGGTTTAGCTTCTTCCTGAACGCAGTTCGGCCTGCGGCCTCGCCCATAGTTACTTACTTTCTTCGAGAAGGTTTATGGTCTTCCAGAATAGAGCTCGGCCTTCGGCCTCGTCCTTAGTTACTTACTTTCTTCAAGAATGTTTTTCTTCTTCCTGAACTCAGCTCCGCCTTCCGCCTCGCCCTTAGTTACTTTCATCGAGAAAGATTAATTTCACGCGAGCGAAGCCGCGGGCAACAGATATACAAATTTTATTGCACCAATGACAGCGACATAACTTCGACTTTCAATTATTATTTTTATTTATCAAACAATTTGTCACCGGCCAGCTCACGTCGAGATGACAGTTCTCCGTTGTCAACATGACATTTAAAATTGTTTTTTACCTTTACTTTGGATTACGTGATTTTTATTATATTTTTTAATTATTATGTTCATCCGGGATATACACTGTCACTATAAAAATTTCGTCAAATTCCGTTCAGTGGTTTTTGCGAGATGCGCGTACAAATAGACATTTTTGCATTTACGATTTTATGATATGTATAGAAAGAATAGATATGTATAGACTATTGTGTTCAAGTTATAAAAAAGAAGAACTGTCATTTTCGTTGTATCTACTTATTTTTTAATTTCGAATGAATATTTTATTCTAATTGTATTTGCTGCCAGTTCTCAAGATATAATTATATACTTTGGACTACGTGATTTTAAACGCGCAATAATGTTTATAATTGTTTTTTTTTTATTTTTGTTAATTTTTTTTACGTATTATGTTAACCCGGCATATAAACTGCCACTATACAAAGTTTCGTCTAATTCCGTTCAGTGGTTTTTGCGTGATGCGCGTACAGACAAACAAACAAACAAACAAACAAACAAACAAACAAACAAAAATTTTAAAAACTGTTCTAACATGTTCAGTATCTCATTTTAAGCCACCCTGGTTAGTTTTTTTCCGAATACATTCAATGTACAGACTTTCTTACCTCTACGATTTTATTATATGTATAGATCAAACAGCTTTTCTCACGGTTTCACTCCGAGCTATGTGGCTCGAAGTTTCGGACCAAGCGTATGGCCCATCTTCATGGAGCACTCTGCCTTGTGTGACGGTTGGCAGAGAGCCGTTCTCTGCCAACCGTCGCACAAGGCAGAGTGCTCATGAAGAAACCGTGAGTAAAGCTGTTTGATTTAAAATAATGTCTAACAACCACGGTAATTTAAAAACCAATTTCAGGTTGTCCGTCGCGATGATGGCGACCGCATAGAACGTGATAGTGAGCCACGCGCGGTGTAAAGGTGCCCGAGTTTGTCGTTTGTCGTCGCGGTCAGCAGAGGTCGCCGCACCCACCGCGCCGCCTCCGCCGCTCCGCACCGCGCCGCCGCCACCACCGCCGCGGGCGCCATCTTGCGATTGTCTCGCTTGAGACGTGTCGCGTTACCACACAAAGCCTTATGTAGCACGTGTAAATATATAAACGAGGTAAGGTGACATGAGACTTGAGAAAAATATCTCAAGTGCCGAGAAATCTTTGCACAAAGCAAAACAATTTCTTTGAACTCTGGATGTGCGGTGTAATATGGGTGCGAATGAATGAATTAATGTTTTTCAAATCAGTTTTTAAGGACTGAATGTCAAAGGCCATGACTTAGCTTTGTGGGTTTAAATTATAAATGGGTCCCTGGTCGACGGTTTCGCTTAGACACGCTTTTTATTAGTGCTTATACAGCGTGTTTCAGGATAGGGTTTCGTAACTTCAGGGTTCGAAAGGGTTCCATATTTGAAGACTAATCGCTCTGAAACTTTTTCCCAGATTCGATCATATTATAGTATTTTTTGGTGAAAATAGTCTCATCGAGATTTGGTGGACGATCACGTCCGCCTTTTTTAAATAAATATAAAATGAATAACTTACATGCTTAACTAGTAGAAATGAACTGTATGTAGGTAAATTCCAAACACTTAAATTTTAATGACATCAAAAGAAAAAGGAGACTGGAGTAGGTCATTGCACTGCACTCCCTAGACCTAGACAGCACATATATTCGGTGGCACTAGTGCCAAATCTCCCCATCACTGTTCACCGAGTTTTTAATACAATTTAAATTTTTTGAATGAAAAAAAAAACGGAATTCCGATTTGAGTGATAAGGATTTTTTTCTTCTAATAATGAGTACCTACTTTCTATTCCTGAAGTTTCTCAAGCCTATCCTGAATGAAACACCCGTATATATTTTTTAATTCATAAAACGATACATGGTCGTATATGAACTTTCCCAGGTAGCATGTCGCATGATATAAATCTAATGTCTAATGTTTACTTATTTAATGATACAGAGCAAGAAACCACGCCCCGCTCTTAGGGCGGCCGGCTGGGTGAAGAGTTGAAGACTGGACGGCCACCGATCGCTGTCCTGTAATTTTATTAATAAATTTTCTTGTTTTATTATACGAAAAACACACACATCTTTTGGTGGTTATGCTCACATACAATTTTGAGGATATTTGGAAGATATGACAGACATAAAGTTTTTTGTATTCACGAAATTAGAAAGATCTTTTAAATTATGAAATCTTTTAAAATCTATCTCGGGAATTATGTACTTTATGGGTATGACGGATAAAAGGCCTTTCAAGCGTATAACCTCTATAATATTCATATTTCATAACAACCTATAACCTCTGTACGTACATATAGATATAGGTACTAATAGCGAGGGAACGTTGCCTCTATACCTAATTGCCCAGACTATGGAAGAGTATTTTTATTGGTACCTACTTTATATTTTACTTTTTATTAAGTTTTATCTTAGTGTTATACGATTTGCATAAAAAAATATTATTACCGTTTATTATATTATTATATATCCAATTAATTACACATTCTTTTACATTAATTTGACATAATCTACAAAGTCTATATAAACATAAAAAAAATTATTTAAAAAATCTGTTCAGTGCGAGTTTCACTCGCGCACGGAGGTTTCCGTATCTATCCGCTATTATCCCCCTATGTACAAAAATCGTATCCAACCAAGTAAATAACAACGGTAACCAAGGAAATAACCGTTATAATATTTAGAATGGACATAGGCTATGCGAGCGAAGCCGCGGGAAAAGCTAGTTATTATATATATTTATTCACATTAAAAATTTTTAGTAATGTACATATTTATGTACATTCTATATAATTATAACAAATATATACAAAATTAATAAAAACACACAATAACAAAAACCGGCCGCGGCGCGGCGGCTGCGGAGGTGGCGACGCCGACGGCGGAGGGTGTAGGCCGTGGCTGTGGAGCTCTCCTAGACGACACGGAGGCAAGCTAAAAAAAAAAAAATTGCATATTTTTTCTAAATTAATTTTCTTCATTTATAGACAAGACATTTCCATATACATACGATAAGTAAATCGAAAAGTATTTAGATTCCATTTTCATATATTTGCTCCTTATGAGAACAAAAAAAAAACTAAATGAGAAATACGTAAAACGTAGCACTTACTTATACTCAATTTGTGCAATTCTACCGCTTACATTCGTATTGGCCTTCAGACTATCGATTCAATCTAATTAAAAAAACAGCAGTTATTTCGCAACTGGATGCTACTAAATTTCAGATTACGTGTCCATCATCAAAAGTTCTTCCAAACTTTTCCCAAGAAAGGTCACTCAAGTTAGTCACTAGGCGCTCTCCAGACAGAAGCCGTGTCAGACGCTGTCGTCGCGGAAAAGCCTTCCTCGTGCCTCCCTCGGCGGGGGCGGGGTGGCGACACGGCGGCCGCTAGCGGTCTAGTCCACGTGAACAGTTCTGCGTTAGCCGCCCACGTGTACTCACCGCTCTGCGGTTTTAAATAGCGATTCAGGTGGTCCGTCTTTACCCGACCGAACGAATGCTCGTTCCCTTTTCCGCCAGTCAGCGTTCGTGTACCGAACTCTATCGCGTAGCACCCTCAACTTACCGAAACTTGAAAGCACCAAGGCAGACGAGCAGTCCGACAGAACTTGAGTACATTTTACATTTATGTAAAATCGTCACAAAAGATTCGTCGCGACGATATATTTTTGTTTATTTTCTTGTAAGTTTTCAACAAAGTACGAAAGTGCCGCGTCGAAACTATTGCGATAAATTTTCGTAAATGTAAAAACGGCTTCGGTGTCCCCGGACGGAAGGCCCCGCGGTCCGAGTCACTCTACTCCTTGGGACCCCTCCCTCTACTCCGCCTTCGCCCACCCCCTTCCGCTGCCCCTCGCGCTCCCCCTGGCGGCCGCGCGCTTTCTTCCGTCAACTGTCAGTGCGACCGCTAGGTGACAGTTCATTCCGCGAGTAATATTTTTGTAATAAAACGCGCGGATTCTTAGTAGAGTGGACGTGTCGGTTCGACGTTGGGACATCGTGGCTTGGGACTTGGTGACAGGTGGGGCAAGGTGACGGGTGGGGTGGGAGTGGCACGAGAGGGAGGATGCGGTCGAAGCCGGTGGCGAGGCGGCTTCATGCGCCCGGTGAGTTTGTCTTTCTTGAATATTTTAGAGGAAACTTTTTCTTTTTCTCTCGCGTATTCTATTCCACCTAAGTATTTTGCTGTCTACGTAGTATGCAAATAGCTAGCTATAGACTATAGAACGAGAAAGAGAGAGTAATAAATTAATATTTATTACATCGATTGACCTATGAGACAGTTCGTTGTGCAACAAGTTCGCCTTCTGCGCTACAGAAGACTGTAAAACAGGTAAAATATAGAGATTGTTTACTAATATTGATACGCCTTAGATTAGAGCATAGGTATTTTATAATAAAAATAAGATTTTATTCTTAGCATAGGCACCTAGGTACAACAAATACATGGGCATAGAGACGTCTGTAAATTTTATTTATGAAATAAACTTTAAAAGTACAGTGTGGGGCCGGTACATAAATATAGGTAATAGCCCCACTGCCTCTCTCCCCGTGCATGTCGTAAAAGGCGACTAAGGGATGAGGACAACAGACCGTGCTGCGTTAGCCACCTCTCACCTTGGCACGTTCTTCGACCGAGTAATGCAGCAGGTGGGGTCTTCGTGCATTACCTACTTGCCGCCTAAAAGTCATCTTGTCCAAATAATTTGCAAAGCGGGGTGATCGCTGTTAGGCCGTAATTTACCAGAGTTCATGCAGCACAACGCCGATTACTCTGATTACTCCCATTATCGGGCTATACCGTGTGGTGTGAGTTTAACATTTTCATAATTCCGCATAGAAGAACACATGGCAAGAACACTTTCCCAAAGGCTCCATCTATTTTCCCCTGAAACAAACTCTACGCTACCTTATCACACCTCTACCCTCTGCAACCAACGTCAACCTGAAAGATGCGCAGTAGTTGACAGATAGCGCGGTGATGCGCCGCGTTCTGTTGTGTGATTGGTCGGTCGCTATCCCCACCCACGCATTCGTCTGACAAGATACCCGCGCGGAACATCCCACAGATAGTGTGCGCGCGTCTGAAACTAAACCTTACGCCCGTGCATTTGGGTCGATATTTGATAGTACGGGTGGTTCAGAGGGATGGGTGTAAGGATGCCGATGTCATTGGATGCGTCCGTGAGTACTTTCTATATACTGCAGCGACTCATCCTGGGGGGTGTAAATGGGAAAGTATATAGGAAGAGAGTTTCTTTGGGAAAACTGTACTTATATAAAATGTTGTGATTATTGAATGTTATTGTTTGGTGAATTTCAAGTTGGTTACAGAAAAAAGAAAGTTTAAAGAATAAAGACATTTATTTCTGGATAGTATGAACAGATCATTAGAGAAATTATCTTTTTTATACTGTGTGTGGACGGTACTTTACTGTGTGAGGTGACTTAAAAAGAATAGAACCACTGCGTCTCTCCCCGTGCATGTCGTAAAAGGCGACTAAGGGATAAGGACGACATGCTGTGCTAAAGGGAGACAGGCTAGCCCCTTCTCACCTCGGCACGTTCCTTCCACCCAGTCGTGCAGCAGGTGCCTTACTTTGTGCCTTACTTGCTGCTGGATTGTTATCTTGTGCGAATACTTTGCTAAACGTGGTGGCGTATGTTCTGCTGCCATATTTCAGAGTTATTGCAGCACAACGCCAATTACTCTGCTTACCCGGAATGTCGGGATACAGCGTGTGTGGTATGTATGCATGTAATACTTGAGTAACATAAAGATATTTCTGATGATACAATTTATCCTACCATGTTAGCTAGGAACAGAAAATAGGAAGGTATAATTATTTTATAATTAAATTTCAGAAGGAAGAAGTTATGTACATACATACAAGAAGTAAGAGAGCAATGTGAGTAAAATATGTAGAGTTTGACAAACAAAGCATGCTAGTAAGCAAATATGTAACATTTATTTTGTTAGGTTAGGTTAGAAAAAAAATTAAACTTAGTTACATACTTGTTTAACAATTTATTGATAAAATAAATAAATTCATTCCAGATTCTATTCGAATTGCAGCCCTGAACCTAACTCCTTATAGAAAATTACATTTTGTTTTTCACTTCGCTGAAAGAAAACCCCGCACAACCTTAAAAATGAATCTGTGTTATTGTATTCGAAGTAACTTGTGAAGAAATTGATACAAATTATTTAATCCGGTATGGGTGGCTGAGTCGGAGGTGCCAAAGCGCATGCTCCGACCAGCCAATATCACCTCCGAGAAGGTAGGTGCCATACCGGAGACTTCCCAGGTTTGCTGGCTATACTGGACTAGAGGAGAACACGGCCGAGGCTGCTATGCGGCCATCTTACATCCAGTACGGTGGTACCAACCCAGTCGGCTACAATTTGAGCCTACCACCTAGTAAGGGGCAAGGGAAGGGACCTATAGTTTTACACCGGTTCCGAACGGTGAAGCAGCAGGTGTAGGTATGCACGTAAATTTTTTCGTCAGAAAAAACTCATTGGTACACGCCGACCGGATTCGAACCTCGAACCTCTCGCATGAGAAGCCGATGCCCAAACCACTCGGCCACCCGCCGCTGCACAAATATTTTACATGAAAAATAACACAATACAGACAGGTATATGAGACGCAAAGGCGGACTTATCCTATGAAGAAACTTCTTCCAGCCGTTTTAATTTGATAATTACGTTCCGAATTGTCAGAAACAACTTGTCTACACTTCAGTCAGCTGAAACTCAGGTGATCGCTCGTAAGGTGAAGTTCTTTAACATTTCCTTCTCAAAATAGCCGACAGCATTCAATATTGTGAACGGGCCGCCGCCGACGCCATTACAGAATTTATGTCTTCTTGGGAATAGCAACCATTAAACGCTCCAACCCATCTACATGTAGACAACTAGGTGAGGACAACACCATAGAATATTTAATCGTGAGCTCTACTAGAAGTGCAGAATTGTGTCATTTTTATTAGGCTTCTGTACACCGTACCTCGCCCCGTACGGAAACCTATTACCAAGCGTACGTCGTCGTCCGTCTATCTGTCCGTACGATGGCTGTATCCGTTCTAGGCTGTATCTTTGCATCCGTAATATCTAGGCAGCCGCTTTATTTTATTTTTATAATTTTTACAGAATATGTGTTATTTATTATCGACGAAATAACAATATATATTAAATAAAAACACAAAAGTAAAAATTTCAGCGGTGTTATCTTATCATATCATACAATTAGTTTTTCTTGTGGTACGAAAACCTCAGTGCCCGAGTTCGACTCGAGAAGTTATCGAAGGATAAATAAAAAATAAATAAAAATTGTAAAAATGCGTGCCCCTTCGACCCCTTTGACCCCTCCGATCCCTAAATAATCAAATTAAAAAAAATTTAATGTACGAATTGAAAAATAAATAAAATACCTTTTAAAAAACAAGCTTTTACAAAAAAAAATTACAAGAATGAAAAAAAAAATTATACGTTTTCGATTGGTTTTCAAAAAGCTTCGTCGCGAAAACAATATTAATTTTATTGGACAGTGAGTAATTATGTGATAAGCAAGTACCTACCTACTTGCCGAAGTGTGTATTTTCTTTAAAATTTGCGCGACAAGCTTTTTGAAAATAAATAGGATACTTAAAAGGTTTTTTTTCTCATTTAAGTGCATTTTTTATAAAAGCTTTTTTTTTCAAAGGTTTTTTTATTGAATAATTTTTTTTTATTTTTAGGTCGTAAATTTGACCTATTATACGAATTTAAGTGTATGTACGTTAGGACGAAAGAAATATGACTGTAAGCTGGTTACAGTTTGTAATCAAACTAGAAAAATATATCTATAGAGCGAATAGGTACTCAATATACCTGAAATGAAGGGAAGCACTGACAACATGGGACCTATTTCACCCGGTGTTATGGGCTGACATCACGGATGTTTTAGGTGATGTAGCCGACCGTGTCAGTTTCCATAAAAAAAAAAACAAAAAAAAAATACATACATAAATAGCGTCACGCCTGTTTCCCGGTGGGGTAGGCAGAGACAACGGATCTCCACGTGCCACGATCTTGACACACCTCTGCCGCTTCCTCCACTCCCATAATGTTCTTCATGCATGCTCGTCGGTTACGGGTACTACGCACTTGCCTCTTTTTGAGCACATGCCCGATCTGGTCCAGGTACGTGCGTCTAGGGCGACCCTTCCCGACTCTTCCACTCACATTTGCTTCATAAATTTCTTTCGTTAGTCTCCTATCATCCATTCTTCCAACATGACCGAACCACCGAAGCATCCCTTTCTCAATCCTTGTCACTATATCTTCTTTCAGCCCACAGCGCTCTCGCACTACACTATTTCTCAATCTATCTTTCATTGTAACTCCACACATACTCCTCTTCGCGCGCATTTCCACAGCAAAAAAAATAATCTACCTACTTAATAAAACTTCTTAGCACTGACTGACAGACAATGCACAGCCTATGCCGGTGGGTCTAGCTAGACGCATGAAATATTGCATAGGAATTTAAAGAATTCCTAATCATTATCAATATCAATATCAATCAATCATCATCATCATCAATACTAATAATAAATCTGTAAGGGATGGTGATGGAGTAAGTTACTTTGTTTTAGGAAATATTGAGTTTGTAGCCTCTATGTATGATACTAAAGCTAAATTGACGATTTTTAGAAATCTTTTCTGTATGTATGTATGTATGTATGTATGTATGTTCCTCCATAACTCTTAAAGCCATCATCCGAATTTGATGAAACTTACTACAATCCCATTTTACTATACGGGACACAGGATAGGCTTACTAAAATTCACTTCCGGCTACGCTAAGATGTGGCTCCCATACAAATCGAATTGTTCCAATCGCCGAAATAAAGAGCGGCGCGGTGCGGCGGGGGTTAGTGGCGCGGGATGCGGTCTGGCGGAGCGCGGTGTGTGTATGCATTGTCTTGAGCAGACTTTCTTATTTAATTCGATTCATAATATTATGTAGGTTGACTTCGTTAGGTATCTATTTGATTAATTTTAGGTGCAAACCTATCGGCTGCTCCAGAGTGAAACACTGTATTAACCAAATGCTAAATGAATTGAATATATTTTATTTATTCGCGAGAAAAACATTACAAACACTAAAGATACTAATAACAAAATAATTAAAACCTAACTAACAAATGTATAACATTGATAAAATTAACCTAATTAATAAATAAAGAAAAACTAAATACTTACATTCAAGATTACTGTAAGTAAGAAGCTAAATTGTCCAGGAGAGCGAAAATAGTGGAAAATAGAAATATAACAATTTCTGTTCTATTTAAAGGAAAAGTAAATATGCAGTTAATTTAAAAAAAAATACATTTTTGTAGTGATATGTACCATATGTTTTTATTGTTATAACTAGCTTTTGCCCGCGGCTTCGCTCGCGTGAAATTCGTATTTCAAAGAAAGAAAGTAAGTAACTAAGGGCGAGCTGGGTTCAGGTAAACGATAAACCGTCTCGAAGAAAGTGAGTAACTTTTTGAGGCCGAAGGCGGAGTTGCGTTCAGGAAGACGATAAACCTTCTCGAAGACAGTAACTATGGGCGAGGCCGAAGGCCGAGCTGCGTTCAAGAAGAGGATAAACCATCTTTAAGAAAGTAAGTAACAAAGGGCAAGGCCGAAGGCCGAGCTGCGTTCAGGAAAACGATAAACCTTCTCGAAGACAGTAAGTAACTATGGGCGAGGCCGAAGGCCGAGCTGCGTTCAGGAAGAGGATAACCTTTTCGAAGAAAGTAAGTAACAGAGGGCGAGGCCGAAGGCCTAGCTGCGTTCAGGAAGACGATAAACCTTTTCGAAGACAGTAACTATGGGCGAGGCCGAAGGCCGAGCTGCGTTCAAGAAGAGGATAAACCATCTTTAAGAAAGTAAGTAACAAAGGGCAAGGCCGAAGGCCGAGCTGCGTTCAGGAAAACGATAAACCTTCTCGAAGACAGTAAGTAACTATGGGCGAGGCCGAAGGCCGAGCTGCGTTCAGGAAGAGGATAACCTTTTCGAAGAAAGTAAGTAACAGAGGGCGAGGCCGAAGGCCGAGCTGCGTTCAGGAAGACGAAAAATTCTCGAAGACAGTAAGTAACTATGGGCATAGGCGAGGCCGAAGGCCGAGATGTGTTCAGGAAGAGGATAAACCTTTTCGAAGAAAGTAAGTAACAAAGCAGTTACTTTCTTCGAGAAGATTTATGGTCTTCCTGAACGCAGCTCGGCCTTCGGACTCGCCCTCTGTTACTTACTGTCTTCGAAAAGGTTATCCTCTTCCTGAACGCAGCTCGGCCATCGGCCTCGCCCATAGTTACTTACTGTCTTCGAGAAGGTTTATCGTTTTCCTGAACGCAGCTCGGCCTTCGGCCTCGCTCTCTGTTACTTACTTTCTTCGAAAAGTTTACCCTCATCCTGAACGCAGCTCGGCCTTCGGCCTCGCCCATAGTTACTTACTTTCTTCGAAAAGGTTATCCTCTTTCTGAACGCAGCTCGGCCTTCGGCCTCGCCCTTTGTTACTTACTTTCTTAAAGATGGTTTATCCTCTTCCTGAACGCAGCTCGGCCTTCGGCTTCGCCCATAGTTACTTACTGTCTTCGAGAAGGTTTATCGTCTTCCTGAACGCAACTCCGCCTTCGGCCTCAAAAAGTTACTGACTTTCTTCGAGACGGTTTATCGTTTACCTGAACCCAGCTCGCCCTTAGTTACTTCCTTTCTACCCACCTACCCGTATCTTTGTCCCTTACCCCTCCTCCTCCTATTCGCCTTCGCCAAACCCGCCATACTCTCGCAGAACATCCCTTTGTAGTCGACAGAAGAGTTCTTCGAACTGCACGATTCTCTAAATCGTTCTTGTGCCGCACTGCAAAGGTGTGGAACGGGCTCCCAGGGAATATCTTTCCCCACTCTTACAATCCTCGGATCTTCAAATCGCGGGTTAATAGCCTTTCCACAGCAACATTAGTCCACCTCCAAGCCGGACTGGCACCTCCTCGGCGGTGAAATTGGCTGCGCCTGAGGCTTCGACTTCGGGCAGAGTCACCCAGTTCGGAAGCAATAAAAAAAGGAGTCTACAATATAGGTGCCTACCAACCCGTCACTTTTTCAAGGAGTCTACAATATAGGTGCCTTCCTATACCGTCACTTTGTCAAGGAGTCTACAATAGGTGCCTACCTATCTACCCGTCACTTTGTCAAGGAGTCTGCAATATAGGCCTACCTATCCGTCATTTTGTTCCGAAGGAAAACACTGCGCCGAAACCGTACACCAGCAACAAAGTACAAAAAAAAAAGTTGTTCACGAAGTTGACTGGTAATGTAATTCTGCATTAAGTTCGTTTATGCACTTTAAAGGAAAGTTTTCATAAAACAAATCTTAGCGCTGACTAGACTGCTAGCCTGCTGACTAAGAGTGTTATCGCTGTCAAGCCACGATAGCGGAGCCGTAGCGAAGTGGAATCACAATAAAACTGCGGAGCTCTCGGCGGAATCCATAATCTTATTTTTGTACCGCACCGTGGAGCGTGAATTTCGCAATTACGACTGGACACGGCTGCGCGTTGGCGGAGCGAAAACACATCTTAGGATCTGCACGCCAAGTGTCACATTTCAACGAGGACACCTTTCTCGAGATCCACGTCTCGGCGGTGGGAAGTGCGAAAATGAACTTTACTGCATACAATTTACGAAAGACTTTTGCGCAGTGAGACGTTGAGATGAGAAGAGTAAACAATGCGCGAGGTTGTGCAGATGAAAATGGACCCTGGAAAGAGGGGAAAGAGGGCGGAAGATCGTCTGGTGATTCTCCGTGCGCGATATCCATTGTGTTCCCTCCTATAATTTTATCGAAGCTGATTTACGATCGATTGTTCGGCGGGCGGACACTCGGTCACTCGACTCTGCGTGTACGTTCACAAAGAATATGATAACACGGTAGAAGTGGCGTGCGTAGCTTAACTTATAGTACTTACTAGATGCAGGGGCGAAGTAAGACGAGAATTTACAAATTATAATATCACTAGTTTTTCCGCGGATTTGCTCACGTGACTTTGGGATAAAAACAAATTGTATTCACTAAGTCCACAGCCCAAATGTTGTATCCTTATGACATTAAAGTATTCTTTTGTTGTTTTCTTTCTTACTAATAAATAAATAAATTGTCAATCTTTAACTTCATAGGCTAGGCTTAAAACCAGTACAATGTTCAACTTTGTTACATATGTTACATTGTAAAACTGGGCCTATACCTTTTTCAGGCATACTGGATGAAAGCATGCTATTTATTATGTACCTAGTGACAAAACAAAATTGCATGTCCGAAATAAATGGATATTTATTTATTTATTTTTTGTCCCTCGGTGTTATTATTAATATCAACACATCTGACGAAGGCTCATTGACGCTGAACGTATATGAAAACCAAGAAAATACAATGTTTATAGGTATATTTATTATTGACTAGCTCTTGCCCGTGGCTTCACTCGCATAGCCTGTGTCCACCTGAAGGTCTATTCTAAATATTGGGCAAATAATTTTAAAATTTGATGAGTATTTTCGTAGATTACCTTCTACATCTAATCGTACGAACTTACAAACTTTACCTCTTTATAATATAAGTGTACATTGATGCAGTTTAATGTAAAATCTATTTCAATCAAGCAATCAAATACACTTTATTGGACACCATGAAACATGGCGAATACCAATAAACGGCGAGCTTAATGCAATGTCACATTCTTTACAAACTAACCTTTGGGATCTGGAGACGCGCATGGGGCGGACAATGTAGTGTAAAAGTTATGTGTGAAGCATAAAAGTTATTAAATAAATGGACGCAAATTTCCACCATTAATATCACTGATTTCCACTGACATTTAGTATTTAACCTCTCTTCTATATAATTTCTCATCTATGTACAGTCGTTTTTCAAAAGCGAAGATACGCCCTGTCTGTAGGACCTTGTCTCACCCACAATTTGGTTGTACGCTTCAATAATCACTACACGCGGCTTGAACGAGCGTGTGACATGGTTGGATATGTACTCGTATGTCCACTTTCAGCTGTGACCACAGCAGAGAGAATCACGCCAATCTACTAGAAATGGCTAATGAATGAGTCAAACCGAGCCGACATTTTCTCATCTCACCTCTGTAGGCCCAAATGGGCAACACACACAAAGAGCTTAAAATTTGATTGGTATGGATTGAAGTTGATTAGGAAGTAAAGTTTGTAGAACATTATTATAAAACGGTATCATTTTATTTTTATAGTTTTGTGTTTTTTATTTTTATTTATTTCTCTGTGGGACCAACGTGTACGATGATGATCAGTGTCTCGCTGGAGTAATTTACCATTTAGTTTAGTTTGGTTTCATTTATTTCATTCTTAATCTTTATTTCTCATTAATGAATGAATTATTAAAAAAAAACAAGAGTTTTGTTTCTATGGACATCTGGCATCTACAATTCTACACCTACGAGCAGGTGTCAAACGAGGCACATGGGCATTTTTGAATAGATGATAGATTCAACTGATCAATCTACTTAGGTAAATGATGATCGACTGAGAAGTTGACGTTAAGTTGAGAGAGTTGGAAAAACCACAAAATTACAGGCAGGCCTCTTACTAAGGTGTTCAATATTCATTCATGCTCTTTCCGTCCAGGTCTATTTTTCTTTTTTCCATGTATCCGATCGTACGAAGCGAGGTTGTGGGTACAATACGTACGTTTACTATGTATAAACCGGTATATACTATATATATATATATATAGTTATATATCTCCGTGCGTGCCTTTAGGTGGTCGTAACTCTTACCTGCAGATGTCGGAGAGGGTCCCGCGAAGGCAATTTGGGACTTCAGAGCTTTTCCTTTGTCACACGCGGACGCATTCAGAAAGCTTTTGTCCGGACCCGTGTGTTGGGAATATGACCTAATGGACTTCCTGAAAACTAGTGGTCATTTATTTAGAGATCGAGGTGGGAATGGAAATTTCTTACTTAGAATTAGAACATATCAATCGAAACATTTTTAGTCATATTATTTTGGACACTTACCCAACCAACAGGTAAAATGCAATGGAATCCAGAGTTTGACAGAATTCGGATCGTACGTGTATGTATGACAGTATTGGGTGTATTATGGAGGGATGACTGTAAACTATCAAATCGTATGGTTGAAAATAATAAAATAAAATACATTTATTTTACTTATTTTCAGACGGATTCTAGATTTAGACGCAAGAAAATAATTACCTAACATGTCATTAGATACTTTTTATTTAATTATTCTATTGTGAGGAAAATTAATGTGCGTGCTTTGTTCCTTGTAATGTATGGTCATTGTATAAAAAAGAAATGAAATAAAATTAAACGAAATTAAAATATTATTTATTGTACAACACAAAAAGTGGCAAAAAGTGGGCTCAAAGTCTAAAGACGTTCTCTACCAGTCATGCCTGGGATCGTGGGTAAAGTTGATGGGAAGTGCGAAGTTAACGGGGACAAAATATTTATGAAAGAAGAAGAGAAAGAAGAAAATATAATATGAATATTTAATTAAATAACACAAAAATATATTCATACATCGATTTGTATATGCAGTTTCTGTGCAAACAACAACACACACGGAGACTGAGTTGTAGTTTTGAGCTTGTGACAAGATTATGTATGCGCCCGTGCCATAGCTACTGAAGATAAATGTTTTCATAAAACAACTGATGTTTACTTCTGTAATTCTTCCGGTTCATTGATTTCCTTTTCAATACGCCATTTCAATGAGCAATAGAAACACGGAGCAGGCCGGCCTATGCTTTGCAATCAATAGGTCATAGACCATGGAAATCTATATTCAGAAAAAACATTGTCAAACATTGCATGTGTTTTGCCTTGTTACCAGCATTTGGCAGGCATGCATGCACTCCATTGGCATTTTTTCATCAAAAGTTTTTGAATTTGAATTTGAATTAGAAGAAGAAAGAAGAAAGAAAGAAATAATTTATTTATTCGTCACAATTTCAGTAAAAGATAGCGAAGCTGATTTGTAGGGGCTCCACTAGTCTTTGCAATTACCAGGTTAGAAACAAACAAAAAACAAACACGATAATGATAATATGAATGAGGCTAACAGAAACAGAGGTTACAACTTCATAACGTGTATGTGTGTATGTGTGTGAGGGTGTGTTTGTTTTAAGTACTATCCGAGGACGTGCACCTGAATACACAAGGCACATACGAGGACATTTTCAAACCGAGGACTTTTTCCTGGGTCCTCGGATTGAATGGTCACCATTGTCGTATTCTCCGTGCGATTCTGAACCTTTCTGTCTAAGAAATACGGAAATCGGAAACGGTCCTCGATTTGGTCGCCATAATTTTAGTCAGAGTGTGAAAATTTGTGACCACCAGGGCGGCGCCACCGTCGTATTTTACACACTTCGATTTACACTCAAGTCCACTTTCTTAACCAATCCGAGGACCCATGTGTGAAGTTCACACATGGGTCCTCGGTTTTGACACGTTTTGCTGAGTATCTATTGTTTTTTTTTTCTAAACAAATTTTCAAAAATTCAAAAGCGGCGGGTGGCCGAGTGGTTTGGGCATCGGCTTCTCATGCGGCAGCGGTCGGCGGCGGAGGTCGGCGGTTCGAATCCGGTCGGCGTGTACCAATGAGTTTCTGACGAAAAAATTTACGTGCATACCTACACCTGCTGCTTCACCGTTCGGAACCAGTGTAAAACTGTAGGTCCCTTCCCTTGCCCCTTACTAGGTGGTAGGCTCAAATTGTAGCCGACTGGGTTGGTACCACCGTACTGGATGTAAGATGGCCGCATAGCAGCCTCGGCTGTGTTCTCCTCTAGTCCAGTAAAACCAGCAATCTAGGGAAGTCTCCGGTATGGCACCTACCTTCTCGATGGTGATATTGACTGGTCGGAGCATGCGCTTTGGCCCCTCCGACTCAGCCACCCATACCGGATTACATAAAAAAAAAACAACATTAGATAATTTACCAAGTTTGGCCCAACCCATCAATATGAAACCACTATTAATATTTTTGTTATGCCTTATAAATAATAATGAATTTTAGAACGAAAACAATGGGAATTAAAACTTATTGAAAAATATTAATCATTCTAATAATCAGATAGCTAATATTATTATCATTAGCAATATTTGAGAGCTGGACATGATTGTGCGAATATTACACCTGCTGTGGTGATATTAGCCCAACACACAACTATGCCGAAGGAACCCTAGGTGCCATTTCAGAACCTTCCTTTATCTGAGCACGGCTGTATTGAACTAGAAGATGGAAAACACATCGATGGAAAAACACGTACATTTGCAGCTTCAAACATATTTTATTGAATGCAGTGGTACTGTAATAACAACCGGGATGTCGGGCGAAGCGACTGACGACCGACTGACTGTGATGGGAGCACGATTTGTTATATTCCTCTACCGGCGTTCTTCCCTTCCCCTTCACCTTCCCCTTCCCCCGGTCCTCGTTTTGTACAGAAGAAATCAGAATAAAATGTCCCCTGTTTGATAGTAGAAAATTCAACACAAGGTCCTCGCATAATACAACGTTTCAGGAATTGGTGTGCTATTAGGTCCTCGAAATGGCATGGCTGGACAGGTCGCGAAGGTCCTCGTTTAGCCTAACACAAAGTCCTCGAATGGACGTCGCCAGACAGGTTTGCGAGTGTATATTGTGTCCTCGCTTTGTTTGTCACAATTCAAGTTAGAAAGAGTAGGAGATATCGAAACACTAAGCGCTTGAGCGTTTCCAGGAATAAATTTGGCGCACATCTGTCTTGTCGAGGTCATCGTACGACTTCGTATAGTCCAGATACGGAGAGGTCCTCGGTCTGAATGAGTAAAACGGGGGTCCTCGCATGGTACTTAAAACAAACAAGGGTGTGTGTGCGGGTGTGCGTAAGTGTGTAAGAGTGTACATGTGATTGTACGATGTGTGAGTATGATAAGGTGTGGGTGTCTGTGTACTATAATATATATCCGAGACGTTGAGGGAGACGAGACGTCGCATGCAGAACGCAAGAAGCGAAGAAGAATAATGTGCCCTCATCATAGTATTTACTTTAGTATAGAGAAAAATAATTTTTTATAAATATTTTGTATAATTTTACACGTTAGTAAATACCATGCTAAAGGGCGACAGGCAAGCCATCTCTCAACTTGGCACCGTCCTTCCACAGAGTCATGCAGCAGGTGGGTTTTGGTGCCTTACTTGCTGCTTGATAGTTTTCTTGTCTAATACTTTGCTATACGTCGATATTGTGCTGTAATTTATAGGAGTACTTGCAGCACAATGCCGATTACTCTGCTTACCCTGATTGTCGGGATACAGCGTGTGGTATGTATATATGTATGTAGGTACGTTAGTAAACAAGTGTGACAGAGATAGGTACATTTAGTAATTTCGCCTTTGTGAACTTTTATTTCGTCTCCTCGACAAGGTGATGGCAGTTCTCGGTATATTATTCCTTGGTCATATACCATTAAAATTTGTCGCAAGCAAGCCACAGAACATATTGTATCGTTACCGTGTCGACGAAAGCGACCATCTAACAAAGACCGATTATCGCAATCATGGTAAGCACTAAACACACCGAAGTTGAGTTCTTAATGGGCCAGTTTATTTCATGGCTTTCTTTTAAACATTTATTAATGCTATTATGAAAATACACGCACCGCGAATTTATGCCTCGAACGTGAGTTTATAGTCATGAGGATGTAAGTTAAGGCAAATTTTTGTGTGACCTTATCAAAGGTAAATTTGTTTTCTACACAGTTGTTTTCTACAGTAATGTGACGATAAAACCAAGAAGCCATATTGAGGACAAGAGCACTGTGGCTTTTGAAATTGCTTTTAGTATAATATGTTTGAATATTTTCCCACCATTGATATGCACGGTATTTTCATAGCGAACAGGTCACACGAATTATGAAACCACAAAAGTTTATCATTAGACAAATAATCATCATGGGATCAAGATTTGACAAATTTTTTCATTCACATAAAAATGTATTGCTTATAGCTTTTGCCCGCGGCTTCACTCGCGTGAAATTCGTATTAAAAAAGAAGAAAATAAGTGAGCTCACTACAATACCTTTATTTCGGCGCGCGGAACAATTCGGTTTGTATGAGAGCCACATCTTAGCGTAACCGAAACTGAATTGTATTTAGTCTATCCTGTGTCCCGTATCGTAAAATGTACTTGTAGGTACTAAGATTCATCAAATTCGGTTGATAGGTTTAAGAGTTATGGAGGAACATACATACATACATACATACATACAGAAAAATCGTCAATTTAGTTTTAGTATCATACATACGTAGAGTCTACAAACGCAGTATCTCATAAAAAAAAGTAACTTACTTCATGACCATCCCTTACAGATTTATTATTAGTATTGATGATTGATATAAATATTGCATCTACTCATTACTACATTCATAATATTTACATACATAAAGGAAAAGCAGGATAAGGGAAGTTGGTGCCGCCGTAGATGCGCGACTGAGGTACGGCGCGGGTTACGGGGGTAAGGCGACGACGGCAACGGCTGGCGCCTCCCGCCAGACGTGTGCACCAACCAACACCAACATCCAATTTCCCTTCTCTGCGTTAGGTTATTGTTGTTTGGACTCGTTTAGTATAAATCGTAGTAGTGTATGGGTGACCGCTCAACCGTTGGAGGCTGAACGTAGTTCGGATTCCACGTAAAACTGTAGGTACCTTCCCTTTTGCATTAATAGGTGGTAGGATTTAGCCCGACCGGGTTGGTACCACCGCACTGAATGAAAGGTAGGCTAAAACAGTTATGGAAAAAGGTCGTGTTTTCCTTCCAGTTCAGTGTAGCCGTAGTGTGTATTTTCCGAATCCTTTAACCTGGGTGTCATCAAACGTCGTTTAACAGGCTGGACAGCCTAGCAACAGTCCGAAAATGTGTTGGCATGGCGCCTCTCCGAGCGTGGTTTCTCTAGGAGAGGTGTTTTTGGCTCTGTCAACTGCACCATTGATCACTCGGCACAACCACCCATGTTGAATTAAAAAACAACTTCATTGAGGGCCTTTTACGCGTCCTACGGCCTTACTGCGAGTTCTACCAGCCGAGTTCCCTCACGAAGCGGCATACTGCTTCTGGATCTTGGCTCGCCTGCCGAAGTGTAGTTGGGTCCCCACAGCTCCACTGACCTTAAGTCTGACACCTCCTCGCACTCCAGCAGCTCGTGGGTGGCCGTCCTGCGTCAGGTGTACTGTGTTATAATGTTTCTCAAACAATGAGTCTTCACAACTGTAAACACCACAGTCAGCCATTCTTTTCCTTCAACTTGGCTGAGCCTGATGCACGCTGTAAGTTGGCGTTGCTGCAGTGCTACTACGCTATAAAATGATTGGTCATAGATGCGGAACGATCCCATTATGTCGATATCAGTCACCACACGATAATGTGAACCACCTGGCTAACATAGCCTATCTCCTACAATACGTTTATACAACCTTGGCACTGGTAGGTGCTGAAAAACTTTTTGAGTATGGCTTAAAACGTTTATACCTATTATGTTAATCTTAATGTATTTTTATCCGCCGCCGACTCAGAAGGAAGAGTGTTATAAGTTTGTGTATGTATCTGCGTATCTGTGTGTCTGTGTGTGGCATCGTAGCTCTTAAACGGATGGGCCGATTTGGATGCGTTTTATTTTATTAGAAAGCTGGTTTAACCGGGTTGGTTCTTAGTTAGTAATTAAGTAATAAAGCAATTATGAAGTAATAAAAAAAATACTTCTCACGGATGGACCGATTTGGATGAGATTTAAAAAAAAAAGCTTGATATAAAAGTTAAATTACAAATAAAAAAAATCTATATCAATACAAATAATAAAATTTAAAAACTCAGAGCTCCACGGGTATTCACTTAGCGTTATTATTGACTTTTTAAAGGGTCGGGGGTTCTTAAAATTTGTAATTTAACTTTTTACCGTTAAATGTGAGTCTCTAAGATTCAAATGAAACAGAAATATTAAAACATAACTGTACATAGTATGTAAATAGGTAATGTAGCGTATAGGCTATTGAATAAAACTCTAAAATTCTGAGATAGGTACATACCTATCTTCATGATGGCATTAGTTGAAATTAAATATTTACTTCTACGTGAATAAATGAAATAGGAAATTAGGGTAGGTACTTTAGTTGTACTTTACCTTGAATTTACCTGATTTAGCTAGACGAAGGCGTGAGTTTGACAGTTCAAATCGAATGTCACAGAATATGACATTTTTTCCAATTGATTGTTTCTTTGTCACTCTCAAGCTTGCACTCAAGTAAAACACTAGACAAATTGCTTCGAAAGTTTAGCATTTCCAAGAAAGCTAACATTATTTCCTTAGAATTCTTGTAATTCTATATTATTAACCGACTTCCAAAAAAGGAGGAGGTTCTCAATTCGACTGTATGTTTTTTTAAATTTTTTTTTGTATGATTGTTACGCGATTTCTCCGTCAATTGAAGGCCGATTTAGAAAATTCATTTTTTTTTTGTTTGAATGGGGATAACCCTGAGGTTTTTTTTTATAGAAACTGACACGGTTGGCTACATCACCTACAACGTCCGTGATGTCAGCCCATAACACCGGGTGAACTAAGTGCCATGTCAGTGCTTCCCCCTTTGCTCGTGCTGACTACACTGAACTGGTCGGAAAACACAAACTATTTACATAGCGGTTTCGACCGACGTTTCATTCAGTGCGGTGGTACCAACCCGGGCGGGTTAAACCCTACCACCAAGTAAGATTAGGAGGGAAGGGACCTACAGTTTTACGAGGAATCCGAACCTCGGTCAGCCTCCAACGGTCAGCGGTCACCCATCCAAGTACTGACCGCACCCAGCGTTGCTTAACATTCAATAGCGACAGTTGACTGTCTGCACCACTGAGCTATCAAGGCTGACGTGGTCCTATTTTAATTGGGTCAAGATCGGATTGGAATGCGAGGCGGAATCGCGAGGCCGAAGGCCGAGCGATTCCGCCGAGTACATTAATAGCAAAAAATTACTAAAAAAAACTGTGAAATAAAAAAAAAAGTATTAAAAAACATAAAACCGACTTCCTAAAAAAAGTAGAACTAAAAATTATTTAAAATAAAAATATAAAAACCGCCTTCAAAAATATATGAAATAAAAACATAAAAAAAAAACGAACCCTAGAGTTGAAGGCGGTGCTAAAGCAAGCAAAAATGATGCATGAAAGAAAACATGAGTGGATGGTATCCTTTGTGATTTGTGTAGCCTTTTTAGCACCGCCTTCAACTCTAGGGTTCGTTTTTTTTAGGTTTTTATTCCATATATTTTTGAAGGCGGTTTTTATATTTTTATTTTAAATAGTTTTTTAGTTCTACTTTTTTTAGGAAGTCGGTTTTATGTTTTTTAATTTCAAATAAATACATACATCTATTAAAACTTAAATCAATGGCTTTGTACTAAATGTTTTTTTAATACATGTTATTTAGTTTCAACTATAGAAACTACATAGTGACTATTGAAATCTGAAATTCTAAATAATTTATAATTCTATGAACCATAAAATTTTTGCTAAAAGATATTTCATCAAAAGCACAGAGGACAAAGTCTGTGTAAAAAGTCCAGCGAAAACAATTCAAATCTTCATAAAACGTCAAAAATGTTTCAAATAAAAAACACTGTCAGCTTTCCAAGATTTACCTCGGTAAATAACAGCGTTATCTTAGAACGTTAGTTGGCGTGCTAGCACCCATTACACTGATAGCGTTTCTTATGATAAACGCGCTACGTAAAACCTCGAGGTTTTATTTGAATAGACGTTTTCTCTTACTGCTCTTCCAATTTACTTTGGTACGTCTCCAAGTAATGCATAGATATTTTTCTTTCAAGTGTGGCTAGGGTGGTTATGCTTATGAGTATTTTATGTTTAAAAATCGGTCAAGTGCGAGTTTTATTCGCGCACGGAGTGTTCCGTAGCTTCCTGTCGAAAAGCCATAGGTATTCGTCTATACTGATTGTGTTTTTCTGTAATGCAAAATATACATACCTGTGGTGCCATCTATTATTTAGTAGCGGGAATATGTACTAATCGATTCTTAGCACGTTTCTTGTATGCTTTAATTTTTTAATTAAAGCAAATTAAAGTAAATTTAATTTTTTTTTTTTTGCTTATTTATTATTTGTTGGCACATCCGCCATAATAATTAATAACACATACCTATTCTGTGAAAATTTCAACCGGCTACCTATTACCATAATATTGCATCGCTATGTTTCTAATTTCGTTTCGAGTTTGATGTTTTTGTGTCAAGAATACGACTGGTGTAATGGTTCGGATTACTTCAGATTCAGATTCAGATATTTATTTCGCCATAAAGAACACACAACAATAACAATATTTCATTGAGACATATGCATATTCAGTATGGTTCGTCATCATTTTTTATGATGTCCCGTTCAGTAGTGCAATCTATAAGGAAGAACCGGGTAAGAAACCTTACAGAGCTTTTTTTAAATATAACTTACATACTAAGTTTTCATTATGTTAAATATAACATACTATATCTAAGCAAAAAATTAAAAATACTAAGTCAAAAATATACTCATTAAAAAAGATAATAAAATACAAAACAAAGAACATAGGGTTCAGTCAAGTTATTAATAAAATTTGTGTTTAAAATTTGTGTTTCGGATGCCCATAGTAAACCAGCAGTTTTCCTTAGATGCTAGATGCTAGGATAAAACCGACACGGATTCGTACTTCCACAGCTCAGTTCCTCAGTAAATTAAAGTCGGCCTAAGTGGCCACGGAAATCTTTAGTCAATATTTTTCGTTCAGTTCGGCCGGTGGCGTAGTATACATTTTATTTCTTTCAAGCACTGTCGATGGATCTATATGAGAAGAGCGGAAGACCGCGTGTGATGCCTTGGGAGAGAGAGGCCTCTGTCTAGCAGTAGACCGATACAGGTTGATGATGATGATGATGATGATGAAGCACTCACTGTCGTGGCACTTCGTTGCGACAGCAAGATGATGTAAAAAAGATTATCTACTTACCAGGTAATGTAAAAAAGTAAAGTACAAGTACGAGTTGGAATCGCGCACCGAGATTTCCGCACAAAAAAAACAACTAGTTTATTGTATGGGGACACGCACTTAATTTTTACTTTTTTATTATTCATTATTCATTGTTATATCTGCCATAATTATAGATATAGAGATAGATATAGATATTACGGTTCCAAAGATACAGCATTAGGAGAGACAGACCCGCCATACTCTCGCGGAACACCCCCTTGTAGTCGACAGAAGTGTTCTTTAAACTGCAAGATTCTCTAAATCGTTCTTGTATCGCACTGCGAAGGTGTGGAACGGGCTTCCGGAGAATATTTTTTCACACTCCTACAATCCACGGATCTTCAAATCGCGGGTTAATAGCCTTTCCCCAGCGACATTAGTCCGCCTCCAAGCCGGACTGATACCTCCTCGGGGGTGAAATTGGCTGAGCCTGAGGTTTAGACCTCGCGTACAGTCATCGGGCAAAAAGACAGACAGACAGACGGCGTAGGTTTAGTAATAGGCTTCCGTACGGAGTACGAAGGAAACCTAAAACGAAGGATCGTCAACGCAACTTGGAGGAAGTGCACAGAAGGTGCGTTCGGTTAAGGGTGGCTACTGGCTAAGGGGTGGACAGTGTGGCTTAGATCGTATCGACGTAATTAGGTGAGCGCTGTGGGTTGTTTAAGGGCCTGATTTAATTGTCTTTTGCGGAGTTAGATGCCGGAGTAGATTGTGTTTGGCCGAGCGTAAAATATGATTGATCGCGCTTCTCATTAGGAGAAACAAGTCGGATAGAAATAATTACGGGTTTTCTTTAATTAATTATTTATAATAACACTTTTTTCACTTAGTCTCACTTAAATACTTTTTCCAGACCAAGTGGATAATGTACAATTTCATTTTGAAATTGTACATTATCTTATCATTTATGCTTTCTGCATATTTCTGAATATATAGATAAAAAATATCATAAGTAAAATAGCACCGACATGGCACTTAGTTCACCCGGTGTTATGGGCTGGCATAACGGATGTTGTAGGTGATGTAGCCAACCGTGTCAGTTTCAATAAAAAAAGTGCTTACATTTATCTAGTATTCAATTTTTTTTATTTTTTATTTTTTTATATCTCTCTCTTTATTTAAATTAAACAAAATAACCTAATACAATAAAATTAAACTAAAATTAAGAAATATGATAAAACTAAACTAAAATAACTTATAAACTAAACCTAAAAAAATAAAAAAAATAAAAATTAAAACTACCTATAAATAATATATTTCATTTAAATTTGACAGAGTCGCTGCACCGGTGCAAGTGCCAAGTACGCACGAATTCAATTAATCATTAATTAATTTCAATTAATCATTAGGTATACATATGTACTCTAATATACCAGTAATTATGTTGCTTTACTTTAATTATTTCAGTTCAAACTGAACAAATTTACCCACAAACTAAAATGAGAAAGATATAACATATTTATATCTTTCTCATTTTAGTTTGTGAGTAAATATAGATATAATAGATAAGTATAATAAGTATATAGTAGAATACAAACAATTTTCTCTCCTTGTGGTTACAATTTATTCACTGCGTTTTTCAAATAATTATCCCTTATTACAATTTTAGACAGTAAAATAATCGCAATAAACAACAAACACACACGGTTACCCACACTTGTCAACCACCTATACCATCTACCCACGTACCCACTCACGTACCCACTCACGTACACACGTGCACACGACACGGAATGGCCGCAAGCAGGGTCCGTGTCACCCCGCACTCGGACGTGAAAACTATAATAAAATATAAGGGCAATAAATGGGCACGACCGCCCGCCCCCGCGGCGCCGCCGCCCGCCTCCCCCGCCCGCCCAAGTCGGCCGACCTTCGAGCGCCAGTCAAGATGTGCAGAGATTGAGGAAAACTTTTTGAATTAAGCTTATTCCGGAGGCTTCGGAGATCGCTTTTGATTTCCTGTTATATGTATGTACTAACTTTTGCCCGCGGCTTCGCTCGCGTGAAATTCGTATTTAAAAAGAAGAGAGTAAGTAAGCCCGCTACCGCACCATTATTTCGGCGCGCGGAACAATTCTGTTTGTATGAGGGCCATATCTTAGCGTAAACGAAACTGAATTTTATTTAACCTATCCTGTGTCACTTATAGTTAAATTTTAATGTGTTTGTACTAACTTTCATCAAATTCGGATCATCGGTTTAAGAGTTACGAAGGAACATACATGCATACAGAAAATATTTCTAAAAATCGTTAATTTAGTTTTAGTATCATACATAGAGTCTACGAACGCAGTAGGTATCTCATAAAACAAAGTAACTTACTCCATGACCATCCCTTACAGATTTTATTAGTATTGATGATGTATGTATGCATGTATGTATGTATGTATATAGGTTCTTTACACCTGATTCACTTAATTAATAAGTCTGTAGTCAGAACTCTCAGCAAAATTGTTAATTTTACTCTCAAGCTGTGTTTTCTATAGACTATGGGCGGTGTTATAGCCTGGATGCCGTGTGTAAATGGTATAGGGTTGACATAGTAGACTTCGATGGATAAAAGACAGCAGCTTTACGACTGATTTAGTATAGCTTTATAATGTTTATACGTTCAAGGAACAAGGCTTCAGCAATCATCCACCCTTCGCCGCAAGACAAAGGCATTTTCCTCATACTCAGCAGGGCGGCGCGGCGGCGGGGAGACGGGAGGTGAGGCCATCGACAAGGGGAAGCGATGAAGAAATCGCATGTCATTGTTTTCGTACAAGTATTTCCTAATAGATGCTGTGCAAGATTTTGCGTGAAAATATTATTTATCTAATATGAAAATTTTTTTTATGTAATCTGATATGGGTGGCTGAGTCGGAGGGGCCAAAGCGCATGCTCCGACCAGCCAATATCACCTCCGAGAATGTAGGTGCCATACCGGAGACTTCCCTGGATTGCTGGCTATACTGGACTAGAGGAGAACCCAACCGAGGCTGCTATGCGGCCATCTTACATCCAGTACGGTGGTACCAACCCAGTCGGCTACAATTTGAGCCTACCACCTAGTAAGGGGCAAGGGAAGGGACCTACAGTTTTACACCGGTTCCGAACGCTGAAGGAGCAGGTGTAGGTATGCACGTAAATTTTTTCGTCACATGTACCGTGTGGGGCCGGTACTTTAAAAGAATAGCCCCACTGCATCTCTCCCCGTGTATGTCGTAAAAGGCGACTAAGGGATATAACTCCCTTCTTATATTACTAGGTGGTAGGGTTTAACCCGCCCGGGTTGGTACCACCGCACTGAATGAAAGGTCGGTCCAAACGGCTATGTAAATAGTTTGTGTTTTCCGTCCAGTTCAGTGTAGCCGGCACGACCGAAGGGAAGCACTGACGTGGCACCAAGTTCACCCGGTGTTATGGGCTGACATCACGGATGTTGTAGGTGATGTAGCCAACCGTGTCAGTTTCCATAAAAAAAAATAAAATAAAAACGCCGACCGGATTCGAACCGAGGACCTCTCGCATGAGAAGCTGATGCCCAAACCACTCGGCCACCCGCCGGCATTAGAAACGATTTATTTGAATTCCACCAAGCGAATCCAACAGATCAGAAATTGAACTGCGCATGTGAGATTTTTGGGATTCTAAAGAACCGATATTTAGAGTGTCTGTGCCCGATAGTTAGTCCGGTGAAGACCACGGCATATCACGCCGCAGCTCTTCACGAAACTACTAAGCGAACCAAGGAGCGAGATGCCATGCCAGCCGTGAGGTGATAAAAAAATCTATCGTCCGACTTATTTACACACCTTTATTTTAGGATGCAATATTTCAAATCAAATAAAAAAACGTTTATTGCACATAATTGTTGTACAGAAGGTAGCACTTAATGCCTATGGCATTTTCCGCCAGCCTACCCTTATTTACATATAGAACCAGGGTAGGTGCAACAAGACAAGGTAAACAAAACAAAGTCTTATAAAATAGAAAATAGAAGGACAAATAGTATATATCTATATATATAATGCATATAATACACATATATTATTCACAATAAATAATAAACATATACAAAATAAAACTCAGACATTACACAACACATTATGAATTTGCTCAGAAACTAGGGATACGGAAGTAGGAGATGAGATTTAGGAATTGAGGAGATAGTCTTTCAAGAGCACTCTGAACGTGTGGATCGATGCACACTGTCGTAAACGAAGAGGAAGTTCGTTCCACATGCGTGCAGCGTGCACTGTGAAAGAATCAGTATAAAATACCGAGGAGTGGGACGGGATAGCAAGGACAAGGGTGTCAGAGGATCTTAATGGTACACCGTGGGAGGACAGCATTTGGAAACGGTCGGATAGGTATTTAGGAGCAGCAGGGTCATTCAGTGTGCAGTACAAGAGAGAGAGGACATGGGAATTTCTGCGACGACGTATGATTCGAGCCACTGAAGGCTAGACCGGAACTCAGAAATGTGATCAAATTTCCGCAGACCGAAAATGTAACGGATGCACATGTTTAGTAGCCGGTCCAGCTTATTCAGCAGCTCTTCATTGACGTCGAGGTAACAGACATCAGCATAGTCTAGAATAGGGAGGAGAAGAGATTGTACCAACATAGTCTTTGTGCTGATAGGTAGGAAATTCTGCAGACGCTTGAGAGAATGCATGCTGGCGAACACTTTCCGACTAACCTCACCGACTTGTACGTTCCATGATAACGTCTCATCAATGTAAAGGCCAAGGTTTTTTACCACCTTAACCAGAGGGACTGCGACACCATTAAAGAGAATATGTGGTAAAGATGTTTTGTCTAGTTTGCTAAGAGTTTTGTAGAACCGATAATAATCGCCTGAGTTTTCTGTGGGTTTACCAGTAGACCATATCGCTCAGCCCACGAGAGTACTGAGTCAAGATCGATGTTCATGAGAGCAAAAGCACTGTCAACAAAAAACATAAATATTTAAAAAAACATTAAATTAAATAGGTTAGTACTAAAACTAAAACGGATTATACGCCTTGTTCAGTGTATTAGCGCCCTTACTTAGTATCAGAATCGGTCGCCGGAAGTGCGGACAGGTGGCTCCGGTATCCGGCGTCGTTTCCCGCGCTTATCTCGATTCCGTCCGGCGCGCAACGTCTCCTGTGATACCGGTAGCTACGTCACAGGCGGTCACTTCCGGTCCAGAAGTTTCTTCCGGAGAGGAGATTGAGAATATGAAATGTATCTTCTTAATGTAAGGCTTATTGAATGAGGCTTAACTTTGGTAGAACTTACTTGGAAGAATGAGAGAGTGCCTTTTTGAAATATTAATAAAATAATATTTTATATACAGTGTGTCCCGGTTCGACCGATTTGCTTAACACCACAGGATTCTTCATTTATTAACGTAAAAAAAAGTCAGTAGACTTGTTTCCTAGTATCTACTCATATTTTTCAAGAATAGTCGAGGCTTTACGTGTTAGGATAGGGTTGTCAAACCCATGTCCAACATCGAAAACTGACCTTTTTTAATGGCGTATATCTCGAAAAATCCTCGAGTCCTACCTAGGAAAAAAAATAATGAGCGATCTCGGAAGCTTATTCAAGGAGGTGGTAAGCAAATTCGGTTCATCCGGGACATGCTGTATATTTAGATAGATAAAACTTCAAAATTTTGCTAGGAAACGAAAGTAAGGTTTCAGCTCAAAACCTGACGAAATATAGGTACTCGTAAGTATATAGTTTTCCTATGCAGTTTTCTCATTAATATAATAAGCCTATTACTATTCTATTTTACTGTACTATTACTAAGCCTCCGCCTTCTGTCTGTATGTTCGTCCGTCCGTCACAGACTATACGTTATTAAGGCGAATACACAAAAAACAATAAAAAAGCAAAAATTAAAAAATCAAGGGGTCCCATACAAGAAACGTGCCAAGAATCTATTAGTACATATTCACGATACTAAATAATAGATGGCGCCACAGGACGCGCGCTGCAATGTCGCGCCAAGATAGCGCAGCGCAACATTGCAGACAGAAAAAGTTAGATTGATATGGTTTTTTGACAGTTATGGTATAGATAGCGGATCTGCGGTGCGTGAGTAAAACTCGCACTTGACCGATTTTGTATTGTTTGTAATCCGCCATATTAATAAATAACACATATTCAGTGAAAATTGCCACCGGCTACCTATTACTGTTCAAAAGGTACAACGGACGGACACGGAGGCGGCTTAGTCCTAGTAATAATATGCTTGCGTACCTAACCTACCATTGGGGTACGGAAGCCAAAAAAAAATCATCATGCTCAATGTAATGAAATGAATAGTCAATTAATTCCAAAGTAGAACAGTCTAATAAATAAATCAGTCAATGATATTATGAATGGTGTTATGAAAGCAATACGAAAAAATGTTATGACATCTTGTGTGGGTGCCAATAGTAACTAGTAACGTAAATATTTACATTGAAACCAGATCACTCTCGGTTCGTTACTGAAGTCTGCCTCTAGCCAGCAGCCAGACTAGCAAGCTAGACTCCAGTCAACTGCATATGCGCATAGTGTATATTTTATGCAGTTTTTTAGGTTTCCGTACCCCGTACGTACGGAAGCCTTCGTCTGTCTGTCCGGTTGAAGCTGGTTGAATTTTTCAGAATAAATGTATTATTGACGTATATAAACAACACATAAAAAAATTTTAAAGTAAAAAATTAAGGGTTCACGTCCACATAAAAGAAACGTGTTTTTTTTCAAAGTTTTTTTTTGTGGTGCGGGCGGAGTCCTCGGTGCGCTAGTCCGACTCACACTTGGCCGGTTTTTTGTGTACTTAGTTGATTGAGTTAAAATGATTTAATGCATTGTGTGTGTTGATTGAAATCATGTTATCAACGAATTGTCATTCTTTGTCATCTGGAGATATGAAGGTTTAGAATGATGTGTATGTTCCTTAGCCTGTCTGAACCTTCAGTTTTCCTATCGATTTAAAATGGTGATTATAAATTTATGAAAAGAAACGAGGCTTCACAAAATTAATCATGGTATTATTTTTGACTGATTAAATTTCAAATTAGGTATAATTAAACAGAAATGCACCCTCGTATTTGCAGCAGATTCGACGCCAAAGATGCGAAGGCTCGGTCAGGGCACATTTTTTGTTGAAAACTAGGTTCAGTATCCGGCTCCGCTCGAATCTATAGCGAATTTGCGTGGATTGTCGTGTTTTTCACAGCTCAGCCCCGCAGATGATGTTCTTATAGCTTGCGTCGAGAAATTTCCTAAACATTGGTGAAAATCACATCGAAATCAGTTCAGTGGTTCCGGAGTGGACCTCAATCAGACATACATCAAGATATCCCGCTCGACAGACTATTCCGTTTAAATAAAAAAAAATAAAAAATAATTGAGGTTGGCAATCGCACTGTGCGTCGTCACGCCTCGGTCGTCGCGTCGCCGTCGGGGCGTCGTCGGCGTCGTCGTCGTCGTGCGTCGTCGTCTCGTCGAAATTATTATATTGGTATTAGATTTATGCGGTCGACTCTTCTTCGTTCATCGTCGTTACTGACGTCATTGACTGAGCACGTGCCCAATGAACTTAAGTTTATATTATATATATTATAACTATAAGGTACATTCTTGGTACGTCTATCTGTACTCAGTCCGTCGGTATGCTCACTTATTGGTCAAGTGTTTGTGACACGCGCCAGTTTAGAGCCAGTTATTTATATTGTTTTATTTTACCTGTGGCCACAGATCATATAACGGTGTTCTGTGTCTGTGACCGTCTAGCTAGTCTGTGAGATATCATATCATACATAAGCGTCTACTTATACCAATTTGGTACGGAACCCTACAAAAGGATGAGGAGGTGAAATAAAAGAGCACAAAGACGAAAATACAAACGTATATCTGTCACACTCTTCACTTACGTATAATTTGTCTAACTAACTTTTGTCTAGCTTCGAAAACGTCACTGGAAGCATCCTACAGAATATGGAGAGAGGGAGGTCGGGGTCGGGAGCGGGACTGGTGGTTTCCCCGCGTCCTAGTCAACGCAGACTAGCTGACGAGGGCTTGATGGGAGCCGAAACGTGAAGCATGCGCGGGAAATTTAGAGTGGCCTCTCGCTAGTCCCTTCTTACCTTTATAGGAGATAGGGCTTAACCCGACCGGATTGGTACCACCGCACTGACTGAAAGGTCTGTCGAAGGGGTTATGTCGAATGTTCTTGTTTTCCGTCCAGTTCAGTGTAGCCGGCACGACCAAAGGGAGGCACTGACATGCCACCTAGTTCACCGAGGTATTATGGGCTGACATCAATGGTGTTGTAATGTGTAGGAGATGCAGGAAGTAAGGAGTGTGAGTGACGTAATAGAATGACGTTTTTGTGGTAGGTACGGATTTCTTTGGTTGACGGGAAACATAAAACATCGTTGACATACTTAAGAATGACAGGCAGCTGAGCTAACTGTCGGTCGGCTGCGCTGCTGAGTGTCAATGTAGGGGTATTGTTTAACGATATGTTTGAACTCTTGAAGGTCGAGTATGTCCCACCCACGTTATATTAATATCTTGGCACCAAAGAGTTTGTATTACGTCGCTGCGCTCCTACTCTTTGCTTGGCACGAATATAGGTAAGAACGACGAAGTTATATTTTAGGTCGTAAGCAGAGTAATCGGTTTTGTGCTGCAAGAACTCTGGTAAATTACGTCACAACACCGACCACCACGTTTCGCAAAGTATTTGAACAAGATTCAATCGACAAGCATCAAGTAAGGCACGAAGACCCACCTGCTGCATGACTCGGTGGAAGGACTGTGCCAAGGTGAGAGGTGGCGAGCCTGTCGCCCTTTAGCACGGCATCTTGGCCTTATCCCTTAGTCGCCTTTTACGACATGCATGGGGAGAGATGCAGTGGGGTTATTATTTTTAAGTGCCGGCCCCACACGGTACGGTAGTACGTTTTCCGATATCACCGAAAACAGATAATGTATGTGAAAGTGAACAATAATTAAATTTGACATATAAATGTTTTTCTGCAGAAAAGAAAAAATAAATGAAAATAAAATGTCGTTGAACAAAAGTTTTTCAGTTTCAGATATCGAATCACCTCCTTTCGGGTCCTTGTTTCGGGTACTGACACCTATTAATTTAACACGATTGTAGTTTTGCCTGTAGTTAGCTCCGTTCGCATCACAGATTTTCGCATCATATTGTCGCGTTTGGGTCTAGTTTTCGACATTCTTCCAGTCTCTGACGAAATAAAAATTGGCCTGAGCGTCCAGCGTGTTCGCTAATTTCTTTCTATAATAAATAAATAATCTTATAATTTTTTTGAGTTTGAGGTTGCCACCTTTTTTGAAACCAAACATATTGTCATTTTGGTAAAACAAAAATACAGTACACAGCACAAAATAAAGTGGTCATTTATTTTTTATTTATCTTTAAAATAGGTTTGTTTACTTATTTATTTATTTATTGTAACGTATAGACGGACAGATATGTGGCCGATTTTATAAGAGTCCCTGCCAGCTTCGATGTGGAACCCTTAACATTATAATATAATATTGAGAATACAGGATGTTCGGCATGTCGACCGACAAAATTTTTTTGTAGGTAAGTGGGGTCATCTGCAAAGTTTTGACCCATGGTACCATTTGTCAGATGTATCAAGTCAGATGTCAGCCTCGATAGCTCAGTGGTGCAGACAGTCAACTGTCGCTATTGAATGTTAAGCAACGCTGGGTGCGGTCAGTACTTGGATGGGTGACCGCTGACCGTTGGAGGCTGACCGAGGTTCGGATTCCTCGTAAAACTGTAGGTCCCTTCCCTCCTAATCTTACTTGGTGGTAGGGTTTAACCCGCCCGGGTTGGTACCACCGCACTGAATGAAACGTCGGTCTAAACGGCTATGTAAATAGTTTGTGTTTTCCGACCAGTTCAGTGTAGCCGGCACGATCAAAGGGGGAAGCACTGACATGGCACCTAGTTCACCCGGTGTTATGGGCTGACATCACGGACGTTGTAGGTGATGTAGCCAACCGTGTCAGTTTCCATAAAAAAAAAAAAAGTAATAAAGTAATTATGAAGTAATAAAAACATAACGTCTCATGGATGGACCTATTTGGATGCGGCTTTTTTAAAATCTTGTGTTTGTTCATGTTAGTTTAATCGTCCCGCTGTTGTACGAGTCCAGTTATCAATTTACAATGGCAGCAAAGCATAAAACGCTGAATCTGTCGAATGCCCACTATAGCGCATGCATGTGCCGTCCAATTATTCACAATTTTATCACCAATTATATTCCTTTACGATCTTTCACAGTCTACCTACAGTCTACAACTACGCTGTTGGTAAGCGGTTCGTAGACTTGAAATGAAATGAAATATGTTGATTTGTTTAACATCATCCATCAGAAACAACAACTCGTCGCAGAGAGACTCCAGAGCACCCTTTTGTTGTTGACATTGGGCTTTTGAGAACCCATCGGTTCTCTAAATCGTTTGTTTGTCGCATCGCTAGAGTGTGGAACTGTCTTCCGGCGAGTGTATTTCCTGAATCCTTTAACCTGGGTGTCTTCAAGCGTCCTATTAACGGGCTAGACAGCCTAGTAACAGTCCGCAAATCTGCTGGCATGGCACCTAACTAAGCGTGGTTTCGCGAGGAGAGGTGATTTTGGCTCTGACGACTGCACCATTGGTCTCGCGGCACAGCCACCCATGCTGGTTTACATAAAAAAAAAAACAAGATAAATGGGTGTCTGTCTCAGCTTATATTGCTGCGACAGCTGGTGTCCTTTCAGCCCGAGTACGGATTTTCAGACCGATTTTTTATATTATTAAAAAGAACACAACGAACACAATTATGATAGGGATAAAATTACTGTTGTGCCGCAAGTACTCTTGCAAATTACAACACCGACCATCACGTTTAGCAAAGTATGCGGACAAGATAACTATCAAGCAGCAAGTAAGGCACGAAGACCCACCTGCTACAAGATTCGATGGAAGGACCGTGCCAATGTGAGAGGTGGCCACCCAGTCGCCCTTTAACACGGCATCTTGTCCTTATACCTTAGTCGCCTTTTACGACATGCACGGGGAGAGATGCAGTGGGGCTATTCTTTATAAGTACCGACCCCACACGGTACTATAATACATACATACATACATATCGTCACGCCTGTTTCTCGGTGGGGTAGGCAGAGACAACGGATCTCCACGTGCCACGATCCTGACACACCTCAAATAATACCGGTACTATAATGGTACTATAATAGTTATATATAATATACCGGTTATAATATACCTAAAATACACAGTGTAACCGACATGAAATGAAGGGAAGGACTGACATGGCACCCAGTTCACCCGGTTTTATGAGCTGTCATCACGGATGTTGTAGGTGATGTAGCCTACCGTGTCAGTTTCCATAACAAAATACACCGAACTGGTCAAACTGTAACGCCATCTACGAGTATACAGGGTATTTTATGACCATAGGTCATAAAGCAAACCAGTTACCTACTGCTGAGCCTATTTAGAGCAAAAAAGTTACATGAATTAACTAGATAGAAGTAATTAAATACATTTTATTTAGTTTAGCATGGAAAAAAAAGTTCGCCGTAGAACAAAATTGTCATCTAACTTTTTTGCTCCAAATAGGCTCAGGAGTACCTGGTTTGCTTTATTATGACCTATGGTCATCCATCAAACAGCCGGTATGTATGCCGTAATAGTAAGTAGGTAAATCATGAAATCTATAAAAATACGTCGTCAATCTGATCTGCGTGTGTGAAGGTTTTACGTGTGTAGCCTTAAGGTTCTAGTTTGTAGCATGCGCGAGGGTCCATAACGACCGGAAATATATATTTTGTCGCACTGTGGGTGTCGTGATCGCCAAGTACAGGCATATGCAAAGAAGAACGGATAGAAAGGGGATCGAGTTGCCGAGCAGGTGAAAACTCAACGGGTATGGAGGGGATTCTAGCGACGACGTTTGATGCTCCGGTTGCATTCCCCCAAACTAGCCCTTAGTAGTGAAATACGTGGGAGTTATAAATAAATATCCTAATGAATATAGCGAAGTTTATTAACAATAAAAAAAAATAGAGTACGCATTTTATACAACTAGATACAGCGGGTAAAACTAATTAAATAAAATTAAACTAATAATTAAATAAAAACTAAATGATTATATGTATAAGTAAATAATTTCGTCCAACTCAGCCGACTCCGCCACAGTGCCCAATACGCTGGCAGCGTTGCCCCTTTGAATGGCTAGCCCTATTCGCTGAAAGAAGAAAGGCTGGCACGTCTAATAAAAAATAAAAATAACTACATGTCTGTAATTTATTTTACTGCCATACATTTGGGCAAATGTTTGCTAGGAATGAGCCTGCTTAATTAAAATAAAAAGGCAAATCTCTCGGGCAGGCAAGTCTTTGCCACACCTTGCGATCTAACGTATTTTTTGACTTATCTATTGTCGTTACACGCCACGTGTAAATTGTGTGTATTTATGGATTACGTTAGGCACGAAGTACCAGGAGTGTAAGACTATGAAAATTCTATACTTTCGAGTCCCTTGAGGCACAGCGTTGTCGCCGGCTGGCGGCTGCCGAGGCTTTGACGCATGCGCGATCATGCACGGCTGCACGCGTGAGGAGACAAAAATTCGCTGGTAGAGTTAACAAAAAGGAATTTTTTATTTGTGGCGACTATAATAAAAATGCAGTGAATTTGTGATTTAGAACTTGAAAATTTTTGTTATTAGGGTTCCGTACTTAAAAAGAGGAAAAACCGGAACCCCCAAAATCGAAGAGTGATCCTATTCACTCTTCGATTTTGGAAGTCAATTTTGGGGGACAAATAAGAAAAAAAAAATCAAGATCATGCGCATAATGAAATGGCTAATAATAAGGAATACATATATCTCCGAAACTACTAAGTCTAAAATATCGAAAATAATCGGGAATATAGGGGCTCTCTTATAGTTTACAAGAAAATCTAAAAGAAAATGCTAAGTCTTAAAGTTCTCACGGAAAGTGGAATTGTAACGGAACCCTCTCCACTCGAGTTGGACTCGCTTGACCGCTTTTTAGGTTTCCGTATCCCGTACGGAAACCTTTTACTAAGCCTACGCCGCCTGTCTGTCTGTCTGTCCGTTCGTCCGTCCGTCTGTCCGATCTCTTGAACAGTAATAGGTAGCCCGTTGAAATTTTCACAGAATATGTGTTATTATGGCGGAAAAATTATAAAAAATAGAAAAAGTAAAAAATTAAGGGGGGTTCCCATACAAAAAACGTTTTTTTTTTTTCAATGTTTTTTTTTGTTGTGCGGAAACCTTGGTGCGCGAGTCCGATTCGCACATAGCCGGTTTTTTTATATATTATTGTCATACTGTTTAATTCTGGCCGGATTGCTGAATGTGCGTTATGGCCGAGCGAAACTAACGATTATTGTTATTATGCCGACGGTCTCCCAAAAATAGGTTAAGTATTTTTGATAATAGTATTTATCGTCGACGAGTATTACGAGCAGGCGCACGTCAATTAGCAGGGCCGGATCACGTGACCGGTGACTTATAGCTTCACCCGAGCGAGCGCTGGAGCCTCCAGACAGCTTTAAGCTCGGGATCCACACCTTCTGACTCATACATACTTTTCTGTTAGCTATAGGTAACTCTGATGTTTTATTAACACCGGGATAAGTGGCACCTCAGACCGATGGCCTAAACGTGCATCGGTGCAGTAAACATTTTATTAATTAGTTATTTAATTTTTTTACTCTCAGCAAAATTGACTTGCTCTCAAGCTGTGTTTTCGATAGAATGTAGGCGGTGTTATTATGTGGCTAATCATTTTAAAATACTTGTATTAATATGTACCTATGAAAAAAAATATACGCTGCGAAGTTTTTTGCCAGTTCTTCTTCGTGGGTGTAATCGAACCGGATCGAACAAATTCTGACAAGTTCGAGCGCAGTCTAACTGTCATATGAATGATCAATAAACAATAAACAATAAGGGTTCCGAAATGTTCCTAAGCCTACGCCCTTCGCCCGTCATCTTTTGAACCTTAGTAGATAGCCGATTGAAATTTTCACAAAATATGTGTTATAATGGCTAATATTCCAAAATATAAAGAACTGTCAGGGCCAGGGCCCAAATAGTGGCTCAAACCTAAACCTATACAAGAAAAGGATAGAGAACCACTGTGTCCTGACTAAGAACCTCATGGATGCTACCCAGGTGGTTTAAAATGCAGGATACCACAAGACCTGTTAGGTTAAATTGAGCATGGAGAATATGAACCAGCGAACCATGCCATTCTCTTCTATTTACATTATTACTCGCTTATCAAGTTACGCCAATTCCAGACTGTCAAACCAAACGAAAATGTCATCCCGCCTCCGCGGGGGTCAGCGCCTTCTATTATGCCATCATGTAACTATAGGTACTATTATATCATACGTGATTTTCGTTTCTTTAATCTCGAATCAGAATCAGAAGAATTTATTTTCCTAGTTTGTATGTTACATTCATATTTTAGCCACCAGTGGCTTAGGTCCGCCTGCTGGACTTGTGTCAGCTAACTTAAATCTAGTACCTTTAGACCTGTTAAGATCTGAGAGTGTACTGCGCGATGTTATGCACGTTTTCGTTAGTCTGATTTTCTTTGTTTCCTAGGCATGTCACCCTATGATACCCACTTAATTTAACACGAATAATACTTACGTATTCTACCTGAAAAAAAAACCACCGCTTGGACGCGACGATATGAATCCCGTTAGTAGCTTAGCTGGGAGTCGGAGTTGCGTCCGAGCGACTATTTATTGCTTGTACAAATATCATGAATGCGAACCGCTCTCACGCACGCATTGTTCATATTTCTACTTCATATTCCAAAGCCCGCACAGCATATGGGCGGCAGATTTTTTGGCAAAATATGATAACAGTTTTTTTTTTTTTTTATTTATTTATACATACTTCTATATTTTACAATTTTATGTTCTGCGAAGCCTACAAGGCTTATCCGCAAAAGCAGTTTTGTCGCCGTCTATTATTTATACAGTACTATTCTTGATGTAAATGGCCAGATTTTATACATTCATAATTATATTATTAAACTTTATATACCCATGGTTATGTTATGTTTTATGCGATAGAATTCTTGATTTCTTAGGTCATGTTTAGATATTTAGGCTATTCTACGCTTTGTAACAAACATAATTAGTAAAGAAGTAGGGTTCTAGGTACGCCCGTTGCGGCGATATACATTTTAAAAGTTATTAATGTAGTATGTATTCCCTTGCCCCTTACTAGGTGGTAGGCTCAATTTGTAGCCGACTGGGTTGGTACCACCGTACTGGATGTAAGATGGCAGCATAGCAACCTCGGTTGTGTTCTTCTCTAGTCCAGTATAGCCAGCAATCCAGGGAAGTCTCCGGTATGGCACCTACCTTCTCGGAGGTGATATTGGCTGGTCGGAGCATGCGCTTTGGCCCCTCCAACTCAGCCACCCATACCGGATTACATAAAAAAAATAAAAAAAAATGTAGTGTAGTTATCTTGTCCGAATACCTCGCTGAACGTGGTGGTCGGTGTTGTGCTGTAATTTACCAGATTCCTTGCAGCACAACACCGATAACTCTGCTCACACCGATTGTCGGGATAAAGCGTGTGGTATGTACGTATGTATGTAAACGTATGTTGTCAGCCTCGATAGATCAGTGGTGCAGACAGTCGACTGTTGCTATTGATTGTTAAGCAACGCTGGGCGCGGTCAGTACTTGGCTGGGTGACCGCTCGATCGTTGGAGGCTGACCGTGGTTCGGATTCCACGTAAAACTGTAGGTCCCTTCCCTTCCTACATTACTCGGTGGTAGGGTTCAACCCGCCCGGGTTGGTACCAACGCAGTGAATGAAACGTCGTCGGTCGAAACGGCTATGTAAATAGTTTGTGTTTTCCGTCCAGTTCAGTGTAGCCGGCACGATCGAAGGGAAGCACTGACATGGAACCTAGTTCACCCGGTGTTATGGGCTGATATCACGGATGTTGTAGGTGATGTAGTCAACCGTGTCAGTTTAAAAAAAACAATAATTTCAAACCACGGTCTTGATGTACTGTTTGTTATGCATGATGTTGAGGACCCATAAATAAATAATCGGACTTCAAACCATGACCTACCATATTAATGCTATTTCTGAATGGTGTTAATTAAGTTTCACTCTTCAACACGTCATGAGGGGCAAAACTGAAGAAGACCTAAAAAGTATACAACATTTAGTACCAAGTTTCCAGACGTTTCATAGACTTTCACCAGAAGCAATTAACTTTTGGAGACTTAAATGTAGGTGGTTTTTTTGCACAAATAATGTTTTCAAACATTTAAAATTTTAAGGCTTCAAAGTTTGTTTTTTGCATAACGAATGTTTTCGGGCGTGTTGCTTACTCGTATAGGTTAGGTTAGGTTAGTTAGGCGCAAAAACCTACACGGTTTTTGATTAAGTAATGCATGAATCGGAAAAGAGTTACAACATCTGCTGAAGCTGAAACTCAAACTTTCTTTATGGGAACGCGTAAGTGCTCTATGGACCACGGCAGCTTCGGTTGAAGTAGACAATGTTTTTATTTAGGTAATTTTAAAGAAAGCAGAGTAAGTAAATCAATTAGTCTCAACAGGCTAGACAGCCTAGCAACAGTCCGCAAATCTGCTGGCATGGTGTCTCTCTGAGCGTGGTTTCGCGAGGAGATGTATTTTTGGCTCTGTCGACTGTACCATTGGTCCCTCGGCACAACCACCCATGTTGGTTTACATAAAACAATTAATAAAAAATTACTTAAAACTAGATTTAAAATAGTTTAAACCTCAAAATGTTCTATATGTTTATTTTTATTAAAATGATTTACCCAACAAATTCGGTCACATTTCTGTGAATTTGTCGGCTTCTAAAAAGTCATTTAGGTCACTTAACAAATACACATCAATCTGGCGCAGTGGGACGCCGACAATTAACTTTCAATTTGGTGGAAAATAGCGTCGGCTGGAACAAAGAAACTTTCCTTCCATCTGATAGAGGACAGAGGCTTATTTACACTCATTTACATCGGTAATTACCTTGCCGAGGGGGGAGGGGGCGTTTTGAAATACGCGAGGAGTGGGTTAAATGTGTATTGAAGTAACTACCATAGAACTTCATAAACGTATGCAAATTCCAAATTCAAATAATTTTTTATGTTTTTCATACTAAATGTAATTCTTACCTTAGAACTTGCTGTCCTTTTTAAAGGATAACACCTAATGCGCGTATCTTCCCTGAAGGTTAACCATCATCGATATTTTTTCTTCAAAGAGTTCACTTTGGAGAATAATGTTTCACACAATGGCGTAGGTATGTGTGAAATAGATTTGTTTGTGTTTGTAATCAAATGATAAATTTTATCCTGGTTTCTCCGGACTCCGGACCCAGATCAATATCCTTGCCCGGACTGCGGTTCGCATGTTGCCGACCCAACCTAACCTATCTATTGCCTGTGCTCTTGCTTTGTCTAGCAAGAACGAATAAAATTGTTATTCACGCTTCTAAAGTATCAATTGAAAGGACTACCCAGATTACATAAATGAAACAACAATATCGTTTTGGAATTTATTCACTGTTACAAATATTGTTTGTACTTGTAGTCTATGGCTAATCCTTTCAGTTGCTTCTGGCTACTTCTTTTGAGTAACTAGTACATCTGAATATTCTTTCTTCAGTACAGAAGGCGAAATTATGGCAGAAAGGGATTTCTTGAGTGAATGATGCGAATGTTGTTTATGATTAACTTATCTATCTTCCTCATGAGATGCTCCCGCATGAGATGCCAGTAGTGCCCAAATATGCTATCGCTGAATTAAAAATTGTACAGTAAAGTGTCAAACTAATGTATACGCACTCTGAAAGATTTCTTTCACGTTTCGTTTTTCCTCGCACATTTTTAACAGTGTTGATAACGTAAGATTTGTGACAGTGAAAAAAACTTGCGCCTTTCATCCACGTAATTGTTTCATTTAAAATGTACCAGCAGCTCCATTGCATCAAAACGTTCTGAGGAAACAAGAAAAACGACAGTGTTCACTTCCCACACAAACCATGGTTCTTGTATTGCAAGTGCGTAGGTACCACAAGTAGGTACCTAACTTGTTTGTAACAATGAGACGCGGTTCCGGCAAAGGTTGATTTGATTAAACAAGAAACTTAAGAAAAAACAAGCGGAACATTATTATAAGAGACGTAGAGAGGTGTCTTTGTCGGACTTAAAGATAGAAGGTGGAGTCTGAATTACATATATATAATGATATGATATTGTCAAGTTTCTGAAATTTTTCCATATCGTTCTTTCATGGTAAGAGCCGACAACGGCGGATTATATCATCAAACGATGTGATGTCATAAACGGTTATCAATCAAAGATGTTAATATTAAAGGACTGATGAAAAATATTATTGTACACATACGGAGAGAAAACTTACAATGTTTAAAAAACTAAAGCAGACGTTGAAATATAACATACAACATCTCATCTGTGATACCTAAAACGATGCCATACAAACAATGTACTACATATGTACATACTTGAATAGTTGCTTAGTTAGTGGAACTAATTATTGTTGGATGAATGAAAGAAATAATAAATAAATATTAATGAAATATTTTTATTTTCCAAGGAAAAAACAAACTTAAATAACTTATTAACATTTTTTGTCATATGCTCAGAGTGATGTAATATATCTTCCTTTCTAGCACAAGTACATACTTACCAATAGCTGACAATAATACTGACGTGATTCGTCTGCATGCCATTCATTAGTAAACTTGATACATTTTTGCATAAATAAATAATACTGAATATATACTGATGAAAATATTGACCACGTGATGCCCAGGTAAGATGGAAAGAACGAGACTAAAGAAAGCCATAACTTTGTAGAGCGAGACAAATGAAAAATTCGGCGGTATTTAGAATATGTTATCGTGTCGTTGTTAAGGCGATAAGTATTCGAGTGATCGAGGCTTGTAGGTAGCGTCACGCTATAGCCACCACGAGCAAACAATTCTAAACTATAGTTAATTTGATTTTGATCATACATTTCATTTATTTCGTCGCCGTCATTATCACACAATTTGCATCAAACTGCTCTAAGAAGATTGAAAAGAATGCGAAAGATATTCATAGACATGTTATATTTGTAATTATTGTCACCGTACTAAAGGGCGACAGGCTGTCACTTGTCATCTTGGCCCGGTTCTTCAACTAAGATACCTTCTCGGAGTTGATATTGGCTGTTCGGAGCATTTGCTCTGGCCCCTCAAACTCAGCTACCCATACCGGATTGCATGAGAAAAGTCAAATCGCAGATAAAACCGCTTGATAGTTATCAGGTCCTATAGTTGATGTTGCGTGGTAATTAGCCCAAATTCTTACAGCACTCCACCGATTACTCTGCTTACCCCGATTGTCGAAATACACCGTAACGATATGTGTATTTTATTTATGGAAACTGACACGGTTGGCTACACAACCTACTCCATCCGTGATGTCAGCCCATACCACCTATGTGAACTAGTAAGCATGGCAGTGCTTCCTTTCGGTCGTGCCGGGTACATTGAACTGGATGGAAAACACGAACTATTTACATAGCCGTTTGAACCTACCTTTCATTTAGTGTGGTTGTATCAACCCGGGCGAAACCCTACCACCTAGTAAGGTAAAGAATGGAAGGGACCTACAGTTTTACGTGGAATCCGAGCCACGGTCGAGCGGTCATCCATCCAAGTAGGTACTACAGTGCCCAGGTGTGCTTATGATCACGATCGATGCAGTCGACCGACCGCACCACTGAGCTACAGAGGCTGACAAATAATGTACTGAGTTGACCAGTGCAAGATTTATACTATTATCATAGAGTCTATCTATGATGTTTGAATTTTGAAAGGTACTTTCGTTGAGTGCTTCGAATGCGATCGTGGTTTGTCCTGTCATAGTAGTTTGAAGAATGCTGTTTCAGTTTAGGCCTAAACGTGAAAATTATAACATGTAATACGAATATTTCGAGCTTCAAATACACCTTCCTTCCTGGCATCGTCTAAAAGTGGTTTCATTTATAACAAAGTATAACAAGCGGAACTATACAGGATGTAAAAACGGCAAGTACATAAAATTTTGGAAATTATTATTGGGATCAAGAGTAACAAAAAAGTCAAATAACTTTTTTCTGAATTCCCTTTAAATAAAAAGTTACACGTTTCATTCAAACTAATTGATTATTTTAGTGTAAAAATGATCTAATGACAACAGGGCGGCGCGGAGGGGTGAAGAGCGGGTGAGACGTGAGCGCCTTGGACGGAGGTGTTGGCGGGAGGGGCAGGGGAAAAAATTAAATTTATTTGAATTAAAATAAAAAAAAATAAAAAAAAAAGGATTAAACCTATATAATTGAAGTATGAATCCAATAGCTTTGTGAGTGGAGGACTGGAGGTCGCCAGGCGGAGGATGCGGAGCGGCAACAACACGTTAAATTACACTAGACGAAAACATACATTTCAAAAATTCATATCTCGAAAACTAGACACTTTAGAGAAAAACTTTACTGGCTTTTTTGAATAGGAAAAACAAGAGGATTGCGCTGGCGAAATTAATGTACTCGCCGTTTTAACACTCTGTATAGAAGACTACGGTGCTATATACTTGTAAATTCGTCTTTGTGTGCACCATTTATCTTGTTTCGCTTGCTCTAATAGTTGATGCCCCTTCAATTCTCTTAAGACTTCCACGACGGGTATTCATTCAGGCAACGACCTTTCACTACATTATCGCCACACTAACAAACGTTTATATGTACTAAATCACATCAGTATAACTACCTCAGTGTTATTAATCCTAGACACGTAGATGTTAGGTTTTATTCGCTGCTTCGTGTCGCGTGAATAATTTTTGGTTGAACCTTATAAAGTGAGCGGTTTCAGTCTCACGAATAGGAATAATACCTATTCGTGAAGACGAATTTGTCAGCCTCGGTAGCTCAGTGCTGTGGTCGGTCGACTGTCGGTCGGATCAGCCTATTACACCTAAGTGAACTAGGTGCCATGTCGGTGCTTCCCTTTGGTCTTGCCGGCTATACTGAACTGGACGGAAAACACGAACTATTTACATAGCCGCTTCGATCGATGTTTCGTTCGTGCGGTGGTACCTCCCTTCATTTCGCGGCGGCTACACTGAACTGGACGGAAAACACGAACTATTAACATAGCCGTTTCGACCGACATTTCGCTCAGTGCGGTGGTACCAACCCGGCCGGGATAGACCCTACCACCTAGTAAGGTAAGAAGGGAAGGGACCTACAGTTTAACGTGGAATCCGAACCACGGTCAGCCTCCAACGGTCGAGCGGTCACTCATCCAAGTACTGACCGCGCTCAGCGTTGCTTAACAACAGTCGACTGACCGCACCACTGAGCTACCGAGGGAGGCTGACGAATTTCCTTATACCTTAGTCGACTTTTACGACATGCGACGGGGAGAGATGCAGTGGGGATATTCTTTTTAAGTACCGACCCCACACGGTACAGAAATGATCGATCAACGTACATACAGCTCAATGATCTCAACCAATCGGAGAGCGTTCGATGATGCAGCCGCCCCGTCAATGGTTGAAATATGCGAGTATTTGTGTGAGTTAGCGAGCGAGTTAATGCCTCCGGTAGACCAGATTGTTTCGTGTTCGCTTTCTTCGGATTTCCTTCGCCTCGTGATTGAAATGGACAGTTCGCATGTCTGCGTCACGTGACACACGTCGTCCCCGCCGCGCTCTTATCCACGCGACGACCTGCGCTGTGCTTAAAACGTTAGAATTATGTGGACGTACCTCCAAGGTTGTTTTGTTATGTATTTTTTTCATTATTTTTAGACGAATGCAAAGCCGAAAAAAAAAAGATAAAAATTTGTCTCCGCCCATAATTTTGATTATGGACCTGCTGGCATTAAGTCATATGATCATGATGCGTTTACAAACAGTAGAAACACTTGTGTAATATAATATAATAAATTATGATTTACGTTTTAAACTATTAATAATCTAAAGTTATTCGTCATTAGACGAAGCTAATCTATAAATATTTTGAAAAGAGACGGACAGACATACAGGCATACTTACAGACACACTTAATGGAAAACAAGAAATTAAACATACAAAACAATTATTGTCGTTTGTATAGTATGTATTGATTTTTTTTAATGTGTTTTAAACATAACAGAAAGCCTTAAATAAAATAAATTGATTTCCCCCTTTGTTTTCGACTTTGTATTTGTCAGTCAGCCAGTCAGCGTGTATGCGTCTACTGCTGGACATAAGCCTCTCCAATTTTCCTCCAGTCCTCCCGGCCTTGACGGCACCACTGCTTTCCGCCGATGTACTTGCTGTCGCCGTCCCACCTGGCGGGTGCTCTTCCCACACTCCACTTTCCTGTCCACGGCCGCCAGTGCAGGACACGGTTACTCCACAGGTCAACTTTGCATCTACTTACCTGAAACAAGAACAAATATATAGAACATGATTAAATGAAATGGCCACAATAATCTTATGTCACTTCGTTCGATTGTTGCACTGTTAGTCCGGCACGGTCGGTAGAAAGGGATGGAGGAGGGAGTGATGTAGGAACAACGATCAATCTTATAAGAAGCTCCCCCTTTCAATACAAACTATTAATTCTGCAGATCTGATACTGCGTGTCGTCAGCTTGGATTAAATCGCCGATGGCAAGCTAAAAAGTAATTTCATCACATGAAGTACCATGCACGCACTTTCGTGAAAAGCCCGCATCTTCGATTGAGTTGTTACGAGTAATGCCAGCCCCGGTAGCTCAGTTGTGGGGTTTTTTTTATGGAAACTGACACGGCTGGCTACATCACCTACAACATCCGTGATGTCAGCCCATAACACCAGGTGAACTAGGTGCCATGTCAGTGCTTCCCTTCATTTCATGACATATAATATCGTGATCATAAATACAACTGGGCGCGATCAGTACTTGGATGGGTGACCGCTCGACCATTGGAGGCTGACCGTGGTTAGGAATTAGGATCCCACTTAATACTGTAGGTCCCTTACCTTCTTACTTTACTAGGTAGTAAGGTTTAATCCGCCCGGGTTGTTACCAACGCACTGAATAAAAAGTCGGTTGAAACGGCTATGTAAATAGTTCAGTATAGCCGGTACGACCACAGAGAAGCACTGACATGGCACCTAGTTCGCCAAGGTGTCATGGGTTGACATCACGGATGTTATAGATGATGTAGCCAACAGTGTCAGAACGTTTCAGTGTGCAAGTTAACATACAGATTGACTCCAAAATGTTGTTACCGTGTTCTTAGGGCACCGCGAGAATCAGCTGTAGGTATGCATAGACAAGTGGCTATTTCGGGGCTACAAGCTTTTGGTGGGCTGCCGGAAATTGGTTGCCGTGTACACGCCGCGGAAATAAAAAGCTTATTATCTGGGCCACGCGTGTCACATCTTGGCCTGTTACACATTTTCTTCATTAGCCTGTCCGCGTCCGACCTGTTTTTATGGCGCCGTAAAAGCCTGACTTTCTTATTAGAATACTTGATACTGCCGGCGGCTTCGCTCGCGTTAAATGTTTACTCCGTTCCATATGTGCGAACGACTTACTGCGTTCCATAGGTGGGATGGACGTGTTAACACTGTGCACATTTTAAAATTTGTATATCCTGCACCTGTCTGGCCAGCATGGCATTCGCAACCGCCGCGTACGATCGAATGTCCATGTGTGTCGTTAGACACCTTATGGGTGGCTCGGCAACAACATGTCGCGCTTTCTATAAAAAAAAAACTAACAAAACAAAACCATCGTCACGTTAAAAAATCCCGTTTCTTTTATGAGGACCCCCTTTATTTGTTTTCTATTTTTATTACTTGTTGTTACATATATCCGCCATAATAACACATAATCTGTGAAAATTTCAACGGGCTACCTATTACGGTTCCAATGATACAGCCCTCGGACGGACGGACGGACAGACAGACAGACAGACAGGCAGACGGCGTAGGCTTAGTAATTGGCTTCCGCACGGAGCATGGAAACCTCAGAAAATTTCACATCTGGTCATCTATCAGTATTAAAAGTATCTAACTTGCAGCTATGTAGATGCACAACTTATTATTCCAATTATTTAATTTGTATCAAAATAACTTTTCACTTTTATACGTAGCGATTCGCGTGTGCGCCGGCGTAAATCACGAGATTGTCACTGCGGCGACTTATAATTTTATTGTCGGACGACGTTGCCTACCCGCCGCCGCGCCGCCGCCGCCGCCGCCGCCTACACGACAGAAGCAGCGCACGCGACGCCTCGCCGCCGCCCGGCCAGGCGAAGGGCGGGCGGACTCGCAGGGCGGATTTATGGGCAGATTATTAAATTGAGAGTATTGTGTTGGGATTTGAGTTTATTGTCACGGCCTGAATGCCGGCTTAAGTCTAGCTGATGCTTTGTCGAGATAATCGAGCGGACGAATGGTCGAGCTTTTAAGAAATAGCCACTATAATTAAGTATATGGCTTAATATTATTATTGTTTCTTGAATTATACAAATAAATAAGCACTGAGTTTAGTTTCAAATTTTAATCTATCCAGATTTGAATTACCACTGGTTGAGAACCAGTGGAAATTCAGTAACTATGATAAATACTATAATGTGACCGAAACAAAACATTTTACTATATTTAATGTAGGTACTTAAATATAGGAATAGTGTATGTAATGGTTGAAAGAATACAAATTTTGTAAAAAATAATAATTACTACGTACCAAAAGGTAAAATTGAATTAGCAAAAAAAAACTGCATAAAATTAAATCGGCACACTTTGCACCTGGTCTTAAAGTTGTAAATAAAAAAAAATAAACCTCAGACTACGTAAGCAATCGCGTAGAAGCAGTAAATAGATTGTTAATGCTGGAATTGGTTATTATTGGGTCCTTCAAGAGAGCCGTGAATCCGGCCACCTGTGAGCCGCCGATATGACATTGGCAACGCAACCACACATGTCGATGGATTGATCGTGAGCGTCATTAGATACCTTATGGGCGTTTCGGCGCTACATGTACGCTTTTTATAAGAAAAAACATGTTAAGTGCATTGTTCACACGCAGTCTTTTTCTTCTTAGACACATAGCGAGTGTGCGCAGCGATCGTGCGGCAGATTAACAGGCTAGACAGCCTAGCAAGCAACAGTCCGCAAATCTGCTGGCATGGCACCTAACTGAGCGTGGTTTCGCGAGGAGAGGTGTTTTTGGCTCTGTCGAATGCACCATTGGTCTCTCGGCACAGCCACCCATGTTGGTTTACATTAAAAAAAAATGCGGGCGTACGCACCGTGGCTCGCCCGCGGCACCGCCCGCGGCACCGCCCGCGGCACCGCGTCACTGTCCACCAGAGTGCTATTTTCTCAAAACAGTTTAAGATATTATGATTGTTATTAGGTTTTGTACAGTTTATAGGTTTATTTGTTATTTTGTAAAATTAGCATTATGTGTTGTTCATATTTAATATGTAGTTGATGTACAAAGTAATAATTAAATACAAAGGACGAATTGATATAGAAAAAAAAGTAAACACGATATTAACATAATTTTTTTTTTCATGTCCTAAGGACTATGTTAAATGGACAACTTTAGATTTTTTAGGTCTTTCTGGGGGTACGGCCGTGCCACTGCCAAGTCGAGCAACTCTGGGTACTTTTGGCCTTCCTGTATCTTTGTTGTGGGTTTTATTTATTTATTTATTTATTTACTCAAAAACCTCCTATTTACAGATAATATACGTGACAGACAGACAGACGACGGTCGGACGGACAGACAGCTGATCGATTTTGCCAGCGTCGGTGGCTACGGAACCGTAAAGAGGCAAGGTGAAGCGGAGTAGCCGGTGGTGGTCTCCTGCGTCCTGCGGCGGATGTCGTGCTATTCACGTAATAGGTGTCATTATAGCGCGGCGGTGTCGCGGCAGAAATTGCCGCCGCTATCGCTGCGAGTTATCACGCTTTATTGCTTCAGACTTACAAGAACATAGTCCAGAGCTTTAGCAACGGACGACACACGGTGCTTTTTATACATTACTAGCTGTGCCCGCGGCTCCGCCCGCTCTCATATTTCACTTCACTGCTAACCTCATAAGCTATTTAGCGTGATAGTAAGTAGCCTATAGTTGATGGGAAGAATCAAGCTATCCGTAGAATTTTGTTTTATTAAAATCGGTTCAGTGGTTCTCAAGTTATAAGCGGACAGACAGACATACATACATACACTCAGACAGAAAGCAGACGTTGGATTTTATTATAGGTAAGGAAGGAAAAGGAAAAGGATGGTCTTATATTAATAGATGGTAGTACCCGAAAGGGGGCGATTCTATACTTTTTTATTTTTTATAGAAAGCGCGACATGGGACTCCGAGCCACCCATAATGTGTCTAACGACGCCCATGGACATTCGGTCGTATGCGTGGGTTGCGAATGCCATGCCGGCCTGACAGGTGCCTATTCACGCCCCTCTTGAAGGACAGGAGACTGTACTTGGGGGGAAATTGTGTATGTCGTAAGAGGCGATTAAGGGATATGACTCCCTTCTTATATTACTAGGTGGTAGGGTTTAACCCGCCCTGGTTGGTACCACCGCACTGAATGAAAGGTCGGTCGAAACGGCTATGTAAATAGTTTGTGTTTTCCGTCCAGTTCAGTGTAGCCGGCACGACCGAAGGGAAGCACTGACGTGGCACCAAGTTCATCCGGTGTTATGGGCTGACATCATGGATGTTGTAGGTGATGTAGCCAACCGTGTCAGTTTCAATAAAAAAAAAAAAATATGGGCAGGAAGAGCGTTCCAGAGTTTACCGGTTCTGTAGAGGAAAGATCGAAACCGGTTAGTACGTGACCGCGGTAAGTCCAGCGTGTAGGGATGCATACCCTGCCCCTGCGCGTGGTGCGGAGGTGGAAAGGGGACGGCGGGATCGCATTAAACAGCTCCTCCGAGCACTCCCCATGGAATAAGATAAGCTATGGAACACACTTAGTGGTTATTCTTCACATTTTAGGGATTTTCAATATACTTTATTGGCTGGCACCACTAAATTTTATATGGCAAGGAGATTATCGTAGGTAGGTCGAAAACTTCATGAGTAAAATTAAAAATTCCTTTCCAAACCTACCCCCATATCATTTTTCATTCGCATTGTTCTCCCTGACTTCTCACAACCAACCGGTAACAAAAAGAAAGTTCATCATCTTTATCGGAGCAAGAACATTAAAAACTATTATTAAAAACAAAAAACCCGACTACGAAAAACAAAAAAGGAAAAAATAAGATAATTTTGTAATATATTGGGGCAAAGTGCAGTTTAGAATACGTACTAGCAAAACTTAGGAAGTCGAATACTTATATGATTCTGAAAATATAGCATTAGGTATCGATCATAATTAATTATGTACTTGAACATAGTCAATCTGCTTTGATAATATGAACGAAAGGTCCTTCGAACACAATTAATAATACAGCCGGAGTCGGAGTCAGCAAAACTTCTTGAAAATCTAGCTGACTCCGACTCCGGCTGTATTATTAATTGTGTTCGAAGGACCTTTCGTTCATATTATCAAAGCAGATTGACTATGTTCAAGTACATAATTAATTATGATCGATACCTAATGCTATATTTTCAGAATCATATAAGTATTCGACTTCCTAAGTTTTGCTAGTACGTATTCTAAACTGCACTTTGCCCCAATATATTACAAAATTATCTTATTTTTTCCTTTTTTGTTTTTCGTAGTCGGGTTTTTTGTTTTTAATAATAGTTTTTATTTCACACTTTTTAGAACATAACCCTACATTAATAATATAATGTTTTGTTTAAAATTTAATTTTGTTTTTAAATTAAATACTGTCATGTCAGCCTCGGTAGCTCATTGGTGCAGTCGGTCGACTGTTGTTAAGCAGTGCAGTGCTGAGCGCGGTCAGTACTTGGAGGAGTAACCGCTCGACCGTTGGAGGCTGACCGTGGTTCGGATTCCACGATACACTGTAGGTCCCTTCCCTTCTTACCTTACTAGGTGGTAGGGTTTCTCCCGGCCGGGTTGGTACCACTGCACTGAGCGAAACGTAGGTCGAAACTGCTATGTAAATAGTTCGTGTTTTCCGTCCAGTTCAGAGTAGCCGACATGAAATGAAGGGAAGCACTGACATGGCACCTAGTTCAACCGGTGTTATGGGCTGACATCACGGATGTTGTAGGTGATGTAGCCAACCGTGTCAGTTTCCATAAAAAAATACTGAATTTGTTCCAGTACAAAATCTCGGAACAGACTTGAAATTTGAATAGTAAGGGATATACAGCGACATCTGCTGGCTGTAAAACTTATTATTTCCAGGAAATTAAACATTCAGTGAATGCCACAGATTTCTTTTTAAAGTTGCCAATTTTATTACCTGTCATGTTGGTAATCCGTGCTGTCATGTTTGATTACATCATGTATGTACGATATGATGAGTATGCATAATATGTATAGAGGTATATTGTTATTTCTGAAGATAACTTTCTCAAATTAATTTATTGGCACCTGCGGTACAGATCTGAAAAAAAATAATTATGAGAAACAAATTATCCACAGAAATAGCAATATAACTCTTTTTTTTTATGGTAACTGACACGGTTGGGTACATCCAAAGAGATTAAAAGGGGCTGTCTTTGGGTACATCCATGGAGTTGGGGAACAACTCCATGGGTGCATCACCTACAACATCCGTGATGTCAGACCATAACACCGGGTGAACTTGGTGCCACGTCAGCCTTCCCTTCGGTCGTGCCGGCTACACTGAACTGGACGGAAAGCACAAACTATTTACATAGCCGTTTTGACCCACCTTTCATTCAGTGCGGTGGTACCAACCCGGGCGGGTTAAACCCTACCACCTAGTAATATAAGAAGGGAGTCATATCCTTTAGTCGCCTTTTACGCCATACACGGGGAGAGATGCTTACAGGTCTTAAAGAAAGAAGTTTAAATTATTAAGTTATTATTGGGCTTTTACTTGGAGTATATGAGTACACTCTTATAATTATAAAATTCGGATTGGTATTTTATTAAACCATTTACTCTCTATTACATATAATTTGTTTTATATTTAAATGTAGTACATTTGCGCTGTTTATAGGAATAAATGACCTTTGCGTTTCTGTTCAAGAGAATTGAACTTATATCTTTCGAATACAACGTTTTTCTTCGGCATGAAGATATTTATCAAATTGTTGTAATACTTCTTCCATTGACTTAAAATTCTGACTTCTTCATATTGATCAAGAGATGTGAATTGTGTCAAGAAATCCTTCAGGCTTCTCAATGCGTGAGAACATTACCTTCTCCGAATCGCTCTTCCTGTGAGCCGTTATAATCATGTACTTCTCACCAATGACCTCACTTGTGAAATAACGCTGACCGCTCTGCCACAATGTAGAATAAATGAGCTAGTTGCATTTTATGTACCTATCATAAATTCCATTATTTTCCAAACTGACGTCAACAAAGATGGTTGTCATCACAGATTGTCATAGTAACCCCCCAACACAGATTACTGTCCCAGAGTTGACAGACTAGAGATGGTTTGCCCAAAAGAACCACAGACCACCTAACCCACAGACCTAACCGACCTCCTGACAATTCATTTTCTGATCTGAGAGTACAATACTCTTTGGACAGGCAACCAAACTCTAGATGTCGCCATCCACAATGAAAACTAAGACCCCCCCCCCCTGCATCCAGTTGACGTAGTGGTTATATTCTCTTTGCCAGTTGACGTTTGCATGTAAACAAATGGCCGTCCAGTCTTCCCTTCTATGTACGTGATTATTTTTTGCTGATTTTCACAAATTCGTTATTAAGATTGAGTACTAACCTATCCTATGTCAATTTCGCGATGTTCTAGAACATTTTGGTATATCTTTCATTGAGAATCGACGCTTCTTCTAGGCGCTACGCTCTTTCTAACCCTCATACATACATACATACATACATACATACATACATACAAACATTCAGGCTAAACACATTACCCTCCTGTTGGCTTCGCCGTAGTCGGGTAATAAAAAGACATTCCATTCAAGAAAGGGTCGACCCTGGATACCACCGAAAACCGTAAGCAGGAAATACTGACGGGACCACGCCCATGGAAGACTTAAGGTCAGAAATCCACCTATACATCCTACAGTCCAGTTCAGCTTTCCATAACACCACTTAGAGAGCCGACATCCCTGCGAAGTTGCAGTGGTTCTAGATCGCGGGACACTTCGGAGTTACCCACTAGTCGCACGGCTCAACGCTGGATCGAGTCCAGAGGCGCAAGCTGGTATTTGGCAGAGCCATCCCACTGGTGCGAGCAGTACTCCAAGCAAGACCTGATCTGCGATTTATACAGGAGCAGCTTTTGGTCCGTGAAGTACCGTCGCACCTTATTGAGTACGCCCAGCTTTTTAGAAGCCAGCTTGGCCTTGTCCTCTATATGGCGACGAAAGTTCAGGTTGTGCGACAGTTCGACTCCGAGGACCCCGAGGTGGTCCCTCAATTTAAGCGACGTGCCTTGGAAGAAAGCTGCTGATGTGAACCTGAAACTGAAAAACTTTTGCTTGAACTTTTTGCACCATGTGGGCCGATACTTAAAAATAATAACCCCACTGCATCTCTCCCCGTGCATGCCGTAAAAGATTAAGGAGTAAGGACAAAATGCCGTGCTCAAGGGCGACAGGATAGCAACCTCTCACTTTGGCATGGTGCTTCCACCGAGTCATGCAGCAGGTGGGTCTTCGTGCCTTACTATACCTCCACTCCAGGCTACCTTTTTTTTATTATAACTGCTGTATTGTTATCTTGTTCGAATACTTTAGGAAACGTGGTGGTCGATGTTGTGCTGTAATTTACCAAATTGTTTGCAGCACTACACCGATTACACTGCTTACTCTGGTCGCCATGTGCACCTATAACACATGCTGAGATGGGTCCATATTGTCATTAATTGTGTTATTAATTCAGGCTTTACTTGCATAATTCATGTTTTTGTAACGTTTTCTTTTTTTTATATAGGTACCTATAATGACAATAAATAATATTTTTCTTTCTTTCTTTCTTTCTACTATGGGTTCTATGTCACAGATGAGCTTTAAAGGTATATAGTACCATTAGAACAGACTGAGTGAAGCTACATAAATTACGATATTGCAATTTTTGTAAAATTTTAAGTTATGCTAATATCCAAATACTATCCACTAGCTGTGCCCTCCGGAAATGCCTCCCGAAAGCATTTTAATGATACCGAGAACGCGGGTACGGTGAGGTATTCACCGCGGTGGTATTCGCTCGGTGATATCATGTAGGGGTGGTATGTGAGGTGGGTGTCGTTAGTGCCTAGATGCTACCTACAGTCATTCAATAGTAGAAATACATATGTACCACCTTGTCAAATTCACCAGCTAGCAAGTAGCGTACCCAGTTCGGTTTAGCCGGCACGACCAAACTGGACCACTACAGATTGGAACTTCCATGTCTTTGAAGACATCATGTTCGGGTTTCACGGAGAGGGACGTTGTAACCTTTGAGTTGTGTCCTACTGTACAATGTTTCATACAAAATAAATATTGTACCGTGTGGGGCCGGTACTTTAAAAGAATAGCCCCACTGCATATCTCCCCGTGTATATCGTAAAAGGCGACTAAGGGATATGACTCCCTTCTTATCTTCTAGGTTTGCTGAACTTTTTGTTTTCTAATTATCAACTCGAATAAAGCAAATTTGATATATTTTTTATTTCTAAAACTAATAGTAATCCAGGCTATTTTAAAACCTTTTGGGCGGTTTAATGACATACGACTCAACCTATTAGAAAAATAGTTTTATTTCCAAGCTCATATTCGCAGCTTTTATTTTATTATATTTGCGGACACCTAACTTTGCTTACTCCTTAAATTTTGTTGCCTCCCGGATATCTATAAACATTTCAAAGTTTCAAGAAGATAGCTCGAACTGTTTGGGAAGCTGTGACAAACAGACGGACGGACAAACAATCAGTCAGAGACCTGAGCGATTTTATAAGGGCTAAACCAACGACGCCAGCATCCCTGCTAGCGGAACCCTAAAAACTTGTGACAAAGGTGCATCAGGTGTATGGAAATGGAAATGGACTTATTAGAAAGTGTATCGACCGGGCGGTCGGTTATTTTTGCTTGCTTTAGCACCGCCTTCAACTCTAGGGTAAATTTTTTTTTATTTCATACATTTTTGAAGGCGGTTTTTATATTTTTTTAAATAGTTTTTTATTTCACAGTTTTTTTTAGTAATGTTTTGCTATTAATCGGCGGTATTCCGCCTCGCTTTCCAATCCGATCTTGACCAAATTGAAATGGGACCACACGGGAAGCACCAGCTTTCAAATAAAAAAAGAATCATCAAGATCGGTTCACCTGTCGAAAGTTCTGAAGCGACAAAAAAAAATACAGTCGAATTGAGAACCTCCTCCTTTTTTTCAAGTCGATTAAAAATTCAAAATGGCGGGTACCAGGCGCCACATTGTTAAACTTTGATTTTTTTTTTGTATGATGCGGTGCGGACGCCTATTTTGATTAAATCAATGAAAATGGGTAAGTAACCAATGTAAATGTGTCCATTAATTTTAATTCGGTGATAAGATATTTTTCCTCATAATTGTACTTACTATTCGTTCATTTCTTCGAGAATAACATATTTACAAAACAAGAGTAAGTAATTAATTATAATAAATAAGAACAAACATATTTATTTTATTAATCCATTCTAATGAAGTGCTTGTATACCTCAAAACTCATTATACGCCTTCTAAGAATTGCATCAAGGTAAATTTCACGGCAAGTATCTCGCGTCCTTCCCCACATGAACTTCCGAAGCTCCGCTAGGTGGCGGCGGCGGATTTCCCCAAGTGATAGTCGGCTGGTCATTACACACCCGGGCTCATTTGCATGGCGCGCCTCATAACCGGACGCGGCTCAGTCCGGATATGACCGGATGCCCGGTAATGAACTCTTATCTACCCGGGCCGGATGTGGAAGCCGCGTCGCGTAGTGCGACCGCGATGGGTGACAGCGGCAAATGCATTCAGTACTTGGAGGATAAAAAAAGCCTTGCTCACATACACAGGGTTCCGTGGCCATTACCTAGCGCACACATAGCGAGTACGTACGTGATCACGCTCCGTGCCGCGCCTCATCGTAGCCGCAGTCAGCAAGAATGTTATTTTGCCTATAAGAAGTGTAAGATATTAAATTTAAAAAAAATCACGGCGTGAGGACTAAATCCACCTCTACCAATCCAACACTAACACCGTCCAATTCAGTGTAGCCGGCATGAAATGTAGGGAAGCACTGACATGGCACCTAGTTCACCCGGTGTTATGGGCTGACATCACGGATGTTGTAGGTGATGTAGCCAACCTTGCCAGTTTCCATAAAAAAACACTACCTCCTTTTTTTTAGTTGATTTTTTTATTTTTTGAGCTTTACGTGTCGGGTCACCTCGGACAGCGCGTGTGACAGAGAGACGGACGGACGGACGGGCTGACCGACATTGACATGACCGATTTATATATAAGGGTCCCTGCCAGCGTAGCAGCCTACGGAACCCTAAAATGACTTAACTTCAGGACTAGCTCAGTACTGTAGCTAAGACTTATACGTATGTACGACAAATTAATTATACACTTAAATAAAACGTTTTTAAAATTTCGAAACTTTTGACTCATCAGCATCACATCTTAAACTATGTATAAATAATATTTTTATTTAACGCACGCCCATAACTGTCGCGACCATCTTCTATAGTATGGTATTTCATTTATAATTCTCGCTATTATACTTTCCAAGATATAGCTATTTTTCCTCTGTTGAGGTCTCTTTTTGTGGTCGTTTTTGCGTTATGTGATATCAAGTTCCGTGAATAGCTCGCCGTATTTGACGTGCGGGTAAGCATGTCATTTGATTCCGTGTCAAAGGACGTATTAAAAGGACGTTTTATGTACAGGTTTGACCGAAGTGACGAGTCTACTACATGCTACATGTCCTTAAGTAATGTGATTTTTTTTAAATATTGGTTACTTAAAATCAATTTAAAAACGTCTAATCCAATAGTAGCTTAAATAAACGAGATTTAATTTGATTAAAAACCAATTAATAAAGACACCTTATAAATAAAAGATTTCCTCTATAGGGGCCAAACACATTGTCCCTAGGACAGACGCAGCATTCCCCCTCATTCCTATAATTATTCGTGTAGATATATTCATACAAATAGGAAAGTACGAAGACTCTTTACTCCGAGTAAGCGGTCAAATATGACAAAGTCGGTTTCCATTTGAATATTTTTGACGTGAGCGAGTCGCTCGTCGGGCGGCCGCCACCTCCGCCCCACCGGCCGGGGGGTGGAGCGGGGGCGGGTTCATTCTTTTGTGCAAAGATATCATTAATTTTAGTGGGGTCAAGTCGCCGGTGACTCAGCTTTTCTGTCTTATTTTCATATCTGCTTCTGGCCATCAGGGTGAATACATAGTGACAATATGCGGAGTCCGCCACCCTTTGATTTTTGGTAAATTATTCCGTTTCTCAGAAATATATTGAAATATATTTTAATGTTCAGGGGATATTTCTGTAGTTTACTAAAATTCTAAGAACACACCTCATTTCTTTATATAATAATCATAGTAACACACTGTATGTCTCACTTAATGCGTGGCATAAAGTGTATTTACTTACACACAAGGGCGGCCTTAATGCCTTAGGAAATTTCCTCTAGTCAATCCGGTGGACCTACATATTTTTTACATGGAATCTGAACCATGGAGCAGTGGGTAATAGCATACCGCATGTAACTTTTTCAAATCGAAAACATAAAACTCTTTGTTACACGCCGGTTGGATTCGAACATCAAACCTCTCGCAAAAGAAGCAGATGCCCAGTATACTCGGCCACCCGCCGCTTTGGTTTCTACAATAGAACTATAGCTTCTACAATAGGACTATGGCTTCTACAATAGAACAGAGTGTGTAAGTACCTATATAGGTACCTAGTAGTAGGCTTCGAACGCTAAACTCTAAATTATTAATTTCTGCTGGCATTAAATGTTTTTTGTTTATAAATGTTACAGTATCTTTTCAGATGTTTTATATCAAATTTGTTACGAAATACAGTCACTCAGCTCTCCTTCCATTCCATTAGAGCGGGGGGACTAATTGATATCGTCCGAAACTAACTTAATAACACCCTTAACCTGTGTGATTACACCAATTTACAAAAATTTCATACTGATAGAATACTCGAGAAAAGGTTATGCTGTGTACTTCAAGACGGATTGGTACAACCATACTGTACGAAAGATGGCGCGTGGCAGCGTCCGATGTGTTCTCCTCTAGTCCTCCATACTCTATCCTCTACTTATTATAAAAGATAACGTCTGTCTGTATGTATGTATGTTTGAGGTAAACTCCGCAACGACTGAACGAATTTGATGGGATTTCCACCAATGTAAAGAGTAGTTCTTGAGGCTCACTATAGGCTTTGTAACATCCCGAAAAAAAGCCTTAGGGCTGAGAACTATCAAAGAAAGTATAGTATGAACGGAATTTAGTGTCGAATGGTAGTAATAGATGGCGCTAACAGTTCTGTTGCGTTGCGTTGCAGTATAGAGTTTACCGCGAGCGAAGCCGCTGGCAAAAGCTAGTCCAGTATAAACAGCAATCCAAAGAAAACGCGTTCTCAGCGGTGATATTGGCTAGTCGAAGCAAGTGCTCTGGCCCCCCCGGCCACCCGAACTACTTAAAAAAAATCTGTTAAGTGCGAGTTTTACTCGCGCACGGAGGTTTCCGTATCTATCCGCTATCAATAATATCCGCCTATCTTTTGTCTTTCAGCAATGCAATGTATAAAAGCCTGTGGCGCCATCTGTTATTCAGTAGCGTGACTAATCGATTTTATTGCACGATTGTTGTATGGGAGCCCCCCTTAATTTTTAACTTTTTCTATTTTTAATTATTTCTTGTTATATCCGCCATAGTAACACATATTCTGTGAAAATTTCAACGGGCTACCTATTACGGTTCAAGAGATACAGCCCTCGGACAGACGGACGGACGGACGGACAGACAGACGGCGGAGGCTTAGTAATAGGCTTCCGTACGGGATACGGAAACCTAAAAATCAGAACCGTTATTCATTTTCTGGATTTGTTGCCTTACCTACTGCACCTTAATTATTATCTTGTTTCCTCCCGTCGCGTCGCACGTTCCCCGTTGCGGTCAAATTACCCTCTTTATGGGGATCGCTGCTCTGACCCCGCTTCCCCCTGGTTATCTGGCAACATTATCTACCCCTGAAGTTAACAGTCTAACAGCTAATGGTCTGACTTTATTATATCATGTCCATCATAATAATGTCGGTGTTGCTAGAAGTGGCTGAGGTTTTATCGTTTGTTGTCATTATGCATTTTTGTGACAATGTGAAACGTTCTAGCTAATATTGCTAATACGTTCGAAGGTAACTAAAGCATTAAATAAACATTTCGCATCGATAATTCAACATTAGTTTGTAATAAAGATAGGTATATTAATAACAAATAACCGGCCATTTGCGAATCGGACTCGCGAACCAAAGTTTCCGCATCGTAAAAAAAAGAAATAAATTAAATAAAAAACATAACACTTGTCTTCTTTTTATTTTATTTTTTCATTATTTATTGTTATATGCGCCAAAATAATACATATTCTGTGAAAATTTCAACCGGCTACCTATTACGGTTCCAAAGATACAGCCATCGGACGGACGGACGGACGGACGAACCGACGGACGGACGGCCAGACGGACAGACAGACGTTTTAGGTTTAATAAATAAATACATAAATAGGGGTACAGAAACCTAAGAAGTCCTAAGATATTTTTATTTACATACGAAGCCAATTTGCGTCATCACCCATTTCAATCATATTGTAAACTAAAAAAAAAAACAATTGTATGAAGTCGGTTAAAAAATTCAAACTTATAAATAGTGTGAAATGCTTTTAAAATTTTGTTTATTTTATATAAGAAAATTACACATGCAGGAAAATTATTGCCTTTGCGTATGTATGTACATGCTGATTTTGTACATACATAGGTACTGGTACATTATGTACACATCTAGTTAGATAACAACAGACCCAGAGTTGACATTTAAAGTGAAGCTTTACTCATACTTTTAGCTATCGAGTAGGTAAATTTTACCATAATTTATATTCGTTCAATTTATCAAGGCTATAAATAGTGAATTAATTAACACTTAGTGATATAAGACAATTGATATGACACAGTAAAAGGCATTCGAGGGTGAAATGGGGTAATATCGACTCGACGATCTTGCCTCCCTGTGACCATGACTGAAATGTCATGAGTTAAATGTCAACGTTTACTTTTGATATGTAATTAAGTTTCAATAATTATTGGAATATTTGTTTATGAGCTATCGCATTAAAGGTATTATTAAAATACCTCACGTGACCTCACTAAGGTTTCTGGTATGAACTATGATATTGCTTTAAATTACTAGTATTACTACATATATACATACATAAGTTTTATGGGTCAATTAATTTCTTGTGTAGTGTAGGTAATATTTACATTGATAACTTATTTTCTCAAACGTTACCTAATTCATTAGATAGTTTTCCCAGGACAGGAACAATTATGTTTATGGAAAATCTGATTGGATTCTAATTAGATTCTTATCGGATTATTCTCATTTCTGCACAATTTTGAAATGTCAGTAAAACCGTTTACAATTTCACAGTTATCACTTCGCTGACCCCTCCGCTATAACTCAATAACGACACGAATTCGAACTTTATTGATGTTATTGCACAACGTGTTATCCATTTGACATTTACCCCCGCACTCCCCTAACGCCGATAGTGCGATATTGCATTAGAACAATAGTACATTTGGCGCCATCTGTTGTCGATCGCATATGAGGCCCTCCGTGCTTAGTGCGATCTTTGGTGCACTTGACACCACTTGTGGGGATAAGTGGTGTGTCTGAGGAGTGTGGGGATCCGAACATGATAGCTGTAGCATTATAGGTAGGTACAGTGAACTCTAAAAGTATAGAAACGCATTAAGAATCACAGCGTGCATGGTAGTGAGAGATTGTTTAAGTTCATACGTGCAGACCACGATGTAGAAAGACGTGCGAGTAGATAATAGATATAGACATAATAAGACAATGCTTGAGAAAGGAATGCTTCAATGGTAAGATCATGTAAGGTAAGAATGGGTCAAATATGGGGTAACAAGGAGACCATATAGAAAAATATATGCCCGATCGGGCATGTGCCTGAACACTTTATGAATTATGAAAAACATTGATTGTGGAAGAGGCTTCAGAGGTGTGTCAGGTGTTCAGGACCGTGGCACGTGGATATCCTTTTCTGTTGTAAATTAATTTTAAAATATAATATTTAAATATATAAGACGTTAAAATGACACCTAAACAAAAAACCGGCCAAGTGCTAGTCGAGCTCGCGTACCGAGGGTTCCGTATCGCCATGTCATGGTCAGCGCTGCTTTATACTGTTTTCGGTAGATGGCGCGCATACACTTTTTAGTTTCTTGTATGGCGACCCCGCTGAATTTTTAATTTTTTCTTATTTTTATTATTTGTTGATAGATCGTCCATAATAACACATATTCTGTGATCATTTCAACGGGCTACCTATTACGGTTCAAGAGATACAGCCCTCGGACAGACAGACGGACAGACACACAGACGGCGTAGGCTTAGTAATAGGATCCCGTACGATGGATACGGAACCCTAAAAACGCAGTAAAACGAGCTTCAACATACACTGTATCGAATTAAGGCGCCAACAACCCTTCAAAGGCCATCAACCTTTCAACAATAAACAATTGTTTGTTTAGCCAAAAGTGATTGCCCGCGGTAATCAGAACCACCTTCACTCCAATTCACCAGTCAATTTATCGCCAATTACACTCATTATCTGCACGTAAACACTTCCCGAACATTCGTAACGATGGGTTTAGTTGTTCCCGGGATCGATTGTTTTCAATTTAAACCCTGGGTTCAATCGTACGCACAACGGATAGAGAAGCGGTACAGTTTCGTTTTGGCCTATTACCTTATGAGTTAATTTCATGGAAATATTATTAATATAATGGCGGCGGCGGCGGGAGGCCGAGTGGTCTGGGCGTCGTCGTCAGCTTCTCTTGCGAGCGATCAGAGGTTAGTATCAATGAGTATTTTATGATTTAAAAAAAAATTACGTGCATCCATGGTTCGCATTCCATGTAAAAATGTAGGCCCACCGAGTTGACTGGAAGAAATTGCCTAAGGCAATAAGCCAGCCCGTGCCATGCATTAAGGGGCATAAAGTGAATTATTATTATTTTATTCATTTATTCACACATCTATTTACAATAATTTTACATATAACTATGCCTAAAATATACAAAATGTATATCTAAAATTATTATAAACAAATCTGACGTCTGACGCCTAAGTATTTTTTTATTGTGAAATTTTTGGGCAAAACACATATTTTATATAACGTTATTAATGTAGGTATATTATTTAGAGCTTCGTGTAATTAAAGTATTCAAACAAACGCACAAACCGAGATGGTTACTGCAGAAAACTCGTTTCCTAGTACAGACACAAATTAATATCGTCTCTTAAATATGCCTAGCCGGCTTCCGTAAGCAAGAGCAAAAACTTAATTGAAACAATAAATAGTATCGTAAGACAGTTTAAAAGTCTCGTTATAATAATCGTTCATTATATTCAAAACGAGCCTGAAGCAGGCTGCGGGGCAGAGGGCGGCGAGCGGGGGTGAGGGGTGCAGACGGAGCGAGGAAGCGGAAGTACAGTTTGAATTCGCATCAGTTTTTCGTAATGTGTCAACGAAGTGAACGTTGGCTGGAGGCGTGTATTCTGTATGCTGACTCTAGAGTCGTGTAGAGCTCGTTCGATCGACGCGAACTATACTTAAGTATTCGTCAAAATAATTTATATTATTCAATTTTCTTGCAAAAATTACTGCAGATGCTGCCTGTATCCTGTATAGTTATATGTACGCAGGCTATAATCCATAATATCTATTCAATGCATGTACTTACTTTGTACTTACTTATTTTGAAATGCTATGTCAAACATCGAAGACGAAATACAGGTATGAATTAATATTCGTTTAACAGTTGACCATTTATTTACAATATATTATTGCATTTACATAGTGTTGAGTACTGTCTATGTACTGATACAGTTATTGGATCGAACTGTTACTCAATTAAGATGAAGTCGAGCACGTGCATTCGATTCTAAACTGTCCGAATAGGAGCCCTGGATCATTACTGCAACGCGCCCGCTCGTTAGCGCAGCTCTAATTGCAGCAGGTTAATAAAGACTTTGTTAAATAAAATCTCTTTACAGAACCCCGCGCTTTTTTCCCTAATTTCTTTCGTCCGCAGATGCTTTTAATGACGCCTTCGCGCCAAAGTTACGATGACACTTACGCCGCCATTTTGTTCACCTTCATTTTCGAAATTGGAATCTCGGATTTTTTAATTACTGATGGAGGCGAAACATTCCAATGTAGGCACTGTGCGTATGTACGAGTATAATAATATAGAATAAGAAGTTAGAGCGGAAGAACTGAGTGATATTTTATTTTCTAACGTAATATAAGAGTGAAGTTCATTTATGAATATATGAATATAAAAAAATATAATATTAAAAAACCGGCTAAGTGCGAGTCGGACTCGCGCACCGGGGTTTCCGCACCACAAAAAAAAACTTTGAAAGTTTCTTGTATGGGGAACCCCCTTATATTTTCACTTTTAAAATTTTTTATTTAAATTTATTTGTTGTTATATCCGCCAAAATAACTCGTATTCTGTGAAAATTTCAACCGGCTAGCTATTACGGTTCCAAAGATACAGCCATCGGACGGACGGACGGACAGACAGACAGACAAACGCTGTAGGGTAAGTAATAGACTTCCGTACGGGGTACGGAGTCCTAAAAAACTCATAATAATTACAATATCTTTATTTATTATCTATTGTACTGTGTACCACTGGCCATCAGTACTATCAAACCTAGAAAAATAATATTTGACTTTCAAATGAATTCCAAAACAGAATAGGATAGCTTTTGGCTGTCTTGGTTCGCGAGTCTCGGCCGTGAGACGAGTGTTGAAATTCTTAGTGATCTCTAAAATAAAGTTTGCTCTGCCTTTCCGAGTTTGATTTGTAGTTTTGTGCAACAAGTCATCAGGCAGATGCCAAAGTAGTAAATAATATAGTATTAGGGTAGAAAGTGTCTGGGAGTCTCCTGACTCTCAGTCCACTATCTAGTCTATTTACCAAACATTTAGGCATTAATTTATGAAAATTCGAATAGTTGAATTAACACGTCTACGAGTATTAATTCAATGAACTATGTCAATTGTTTAATTCTACATGTTTACTTACATTACGGTGTATTTAACCACACAAATATATCACCATCCCGCAAAACGAAAAGAAAAACACATGTTATGTCACTCAAAATGGTTCCCAAATTAGTTGCAACTTCTCAAAACCTTGACAATTATTGTGACAATATTGATGCATGCATTTCCCTCCACCGCCCTTTATTCCCGGGGCAACTTATTCCAAAAGGCCGACATGGGCGAACGCGGATCGAATCGGGGGTTAAGTGCTGTGTAGGTAGACGTATTCTGTGGGCTCCCGCAAAAACAACGAAATTGCCATTAATGCAGTCACTAATAATTATCGTTATCTTGCATTATAGGTAGTTCAGAGCAACTATTCTTACAAGAACAATATATTCGTTTTAGGGTTATGTACGTAAGTAACACCTAAAAAATTAAGACTCTCGGCTAAAATTTGTGTTCGTTTTTTCTGTCCGATTAGCTTGCCAATATTTATCATACCTTTTGCCAATTCATCATCTCATTATAGGTCAAAGTTAAATTACAAATTTAAAAAACTCCCGACGCTAAAAAGGTCAAAAATAATTTCCGTTTACTTACTTAAAGGAGTCGGGGGACCGCTAAGTAAATACCCGCGCAGCTCTGAGTTTTTATATTCTATTTACTTAGCGGTTCCCCGACTCCTTTAAGTGAGTAAACGGAAATTATTTTTGACTTTTTAAGGGGCGGGAGTTTTTTAAATTTGTAACTAAACTTTTATATCAAGCTTTAAAAAAAACGCATGCAAATGGTCCACTTTTTATAATAATAATTTTTTTTTACTTAATTACTTGATTACTTGTTTACAAACATAGCTAAGAACCATCCCGATTAAACCAGCTTTCAAATAAAAAAAAACCGCATTTAAATCGGTCCATTCGTTTGGGAGCTACGATGCCACAGACAGACACACCCTTACACACATGCACACACCCTCACATACACATATATGAAGAAAACATGTTTAAGAACAATAGAAATGCACAATAATACACACAGAGAAACAAAAATAACAATAGCGCGCAAAGGCTGACTTATCACTAGAAATGAATACTTCCAGTCAACCTTTGAACGATGAGAGTACATAAGTGAAGAAGAATAGAGCAAATGAAGTGCAGACATAAAGTGCGAGACTATACTGTATGTAAGTATAGTAATAACTAATAATAGTAGAAATAAATAGAATGAGAGTGAGTGTAGCGCGATGCGGGACGCGATGGCGGCGTCACGTGACGGGATCGTTACATCCCGAAACTTCCTCAGACAATTAAAACTCGCAACTCTGTAATCACCTCGCGCCGATGCTAACAGATGACGGAAGTGTGCCGGCTATACAGGTTCGCGGTCTATTAGACACGGCCTGTGAGCTTCCTGCATGACTACCTATATCACAGATCACTTAATAGTTACTTCGTAACGGATAAATCACTCCATAGAAAAAGTTCCATACCTTCGGCTTTAATAGAATAATGTTTCACGTCGCCAATCGCTACGTGCGAAAATGTACCTAAACGATCGAGTGTAAAGTGAGTATTGCTTTGCAGCTGCGCGCAGTTGCGTGGGCGAGCGTGTAGGTATGTTTCGCGCGGCTGTCGAATTTCCACTGAATTAGATCGCCGGCGGTCCACCGGGCGGTAGGTAGTTAGCGCGGCGCAAGTACATGCGTGAGGCCTGCCTATCTACTGATTCGTTAGTGAGGGCTGCCCGGCGTGATCGGTTTTTGAGAATAATAATGTTTAGGACAAAGTATTGCCTATCTATAATAAAATAGGCACATTAATTACTTGATTACTCAATTACAAACATAGCTAAGAACCATCCCGATTAAACCAGCTTTCAACAAAAAAATCGATCCCTGGCGACAAGCCTGGGCTTTTTCAAAGGGGGCGTGAAAAGGCTCCTGTCAGGCCGACATGGCATTCGCAATCCCCGTGCATCACATAATGTCCATGGGCATCGTTGGACACCTAAAATACAAGGTATAATATCTTTGATTCAATACAGATCACTACCTACCCGTTTACTTTCAAAGATTCACATCGATACCTGCAAGCAATAGTGAGATAAAACGAAACACATACCTATTTTAGAGATAATTTGTAAAGTTTTGTAAAAAAAAAGTTTTGTGAAAAATAAACACTCATTATAAATACCTACTTCATAATACCTTCCCTTCTTCCCTTCTTACCTTACTAGGTGGTAGGGTTTATCCCGGCCGGGTTGGTTGGTACCACCCCGCTGAATGAAACGTCGCGTCGGTCGAAATGGCTATGTAAATAGTCAGTGTTTTCCGTCCAGTTCAGTGTAGCCGACATATGAAATGAAGGGAAGCACTGACATGGCACCTAGTTCATCCGGTGTTATGGGCTGACATCACGGATGTTGTAGGTGATGTAGCCAACCGTGTCAGTTTCCATAAAAACAAAAGAATAAGTTAGATAATTCCAACAAGTTTCATGGTAGGTACTACATTTCTAACCTCTACGCGGCGGCGAAGACGACGGCGGCGGGAGCCAAGGAGCTCTCCGAGACGACGACGTGAGCTAGCAGACACGTAAACTAGGCCACCACCAGTCACCACCCCCATCTCCGAGAGGTCCGCTTCCTTCGGGCTGCACGGCGCGACACGTCGCGCAGCTCTTTTACTGGTCTTCGTCTGCAATAAAGCATATTTTCATTTATTTAATTTCATTTTATACGGTTGTGTGTGACACTGATAAATTTTTTTTTACCGCCGACGCAAAAGGAGAGGTGTTATAATTTTGACGCCTCTCATTCTTTCTGTGTTTCCTTCTGTGGCATTTTATTTTATGGAAACTGACACGATAGCCGTTTCGATCGACCTTTCATTCAGTGCGGTGGTATCAACCCGGGCGGGTTAAACCCTCCCTACCGCCTAGTAATATAAGAAGGGAGTCATATCCCTTAGTCGCCTCTTACGACATACACGGTGAGAGATGCAGTGGTGCTATTCTTTTAAAGTGCCGGCTCCACACGGTATAAATCGTAGCTCCAAAACCGATATACCGATTTGAATGCGTTTTTTTTATTAGAAAGCTGGTTTAACCGGGATGGTTCTTAGCTATGTTTGATGAAGATCAACAACAGCCGATTCGAACATCATCGACACTATTCCTAATGGGTGAATTAATCTCTGCTATAAAATGGAAATTTATTACACCGCTAAGTAAAACAAATTCAACTCGGTCCCCGACGCCTTTAATCAACTAAGCGGAAGTTATTTATTATTTTCATTACGGCTTGTTGATGTGTCGCCGTTTTTTTAACCCCCGACGCAAAAAGAGGGGTGTTATAAGTTTAACGTGTGTATGTATGCGTGTATGGGTGCGTCTGCTGTGGCATCGTAGCTACCAAACGGTTGGACCGATTTGGATGCGATTTTTTCTCTTAGCAAGCTGGTTTAATCGGGACGGTTCTTAGCTACGTTCGTATCAAGTAATCAAGTAATTAGGGAATACAAAATTAATTATCTTAAAAAGTGGACCGACTTGCATGCGGTTTAAAAAAAAACTTTAAATAAGAGAAATTAAAACTCTCGACCCTTAAAAAGTCAAAAATGATTTCCAATTACTTGCTTAAAGGAGTCGGTGGACCGCTAAGAGCTGCGCGGTCTTTAGCTTAGCGGTCTTCCGACTCCTTTAAGTAAACGGAAATCATTTTTAACTTTTTAAGGGTCGGGGTTTTTTAAAATTTGTAATTTAACTTTTTCGTAAAAAGTGAAGTATGTATGTTCGGTTGGTTGGTAGTACCTAGTGTGAAATGTTCGCCTCTCGTAGCCACTGAGGGCTACGAAGCCAATGTTTAACAAAGACGTTTCAGAAGATCGTTTGAAGCGAACAGATTACTTGGCCGTAACTTACGGCGCTCAAGTTCGGCGTTGTCGCCGTTGTCGGCGTTGTCGGCGTTATGTCGCCGTTGTCGGCGTAATGTCGCCGACGAGATGTCGGCATCGCCTCTCGCTTAATTAATTCTCGAATGAAGCCCTTCTGCGATTTAATATTAATAACTCTGGGGCGTCAGAGGGTCGCAATGGCTGTCTTTGCAGTTCGACGTCTAGATTAACTCATAGGAGTTAATTTCCAAAATTAAACTCAGTTTGCTCTCGTGCTGACTTTAAAAGATATTTTCGGCGGCAGTTGCCTTCTAGAAGAGAACGAAATTAACTTTAAAGGTTTGTGTGATGATAATAAGTGATAACGTCCTACCTATAGTACAGTCAGTCACATGAGCTATTTAAGAGCCTACTGTACTGTACCTTTCGCTAAGAACATTAATTTTTTCAATGGTACCAGAATATTTATGCATATAATATTTGAATAAAACTAAACTAATGTAAATTAAAACTAAAAAACTAAATATTACAGTACAATTTCCTCTAATTATGTAATAGTGTATATATGTAATATATAATATATACCAGTGGTGCCCATATTTTTTCTATGAAGATCTACCTACAAAAATTAAAGGTTTTGAGATCGACACTTGTAAGTACCAAAAGTTTTCGTTGTTCAATAATTTGTAGTCATTTTTGTTTGAATTGAAAACTATGTTCATCATCCTTTATATTTTGTCACTATTGCGATCCTTGCGGAAGACACCACCCGGAAAATGTTTGTCACATCAAATATTATGAATTCTTTGATGTTTCACCGTGTCAGTTTATAAAAAAAAAATGGCTGGCTAGCTACTTATTAAGTCTGAAAAAGTTCTAATTACAGGCAATTTTATGGTCGTACGTTTCGTCTTTAGCGAAGCCAAAAAACAAAGTTTCTTCTCCCCACACACATTACCACGGTGACGAGATCAAACACAGGGCTGGGGTAAGGCGGCCGCCGATCGTTGTTCTGTGAGATCAAACGTTTGTTTTGTCTCGCTTCTGAACACGGGCTTCATTCTGTGTTGTTTCAAGATGACAATACGCTAGACGGCCCCGTCTAACTTTGGGAAAATTTTCGTTATATTGTTCTTTTTTAACCCCCGACGCAAACGGAGGGGTGTTATAAGTTTGACTCCTACTACCTTCTGTATGTCTGTCTGTCTGTCTGTCGATGGCATCGTAGCACCCAAACGGATGGACCGATTTGGATGGTTTTTTTTATTAGAAAGCTGGTTAATGGGGCTTGTTTGTAATAATTATTAAGTCTCTCAAAAAGTTTGAAATAAAAGTTAAAGTACAAAGCAGGGTGCTTAATTATGTTTGTATAAAATTATCAAATAATCAAGTAATCAAAAGGTACGTCTCTTAAAAAAACTTGAAATAAAAGTTAAATTACAAATTTGAAAAACCGCCGACCTCGGTTTAATTACTTAAAGGCGTCGGGGGACCACTAAGTAAATGAAATATCAAAATCTGAGCTACGCGGTTATTTACTTATCGGTCTCCCGACGCCTTTAAGTAACTAAACAAACATGATTTTTGACATTTAAGGATTTTAAAAATTTCCAATTAAAATTTTTACGAGAATACAATAAGGGTTAACTATTGAAAGCTACCTAAAGCGACATACTTTTATTATTATGTTTTATAAGGTTTATCTCCATGTATTTAAATTTATCAAATGTCGCTTTTTTTACAATTCTCAACCCTGGTAATGTTGGTCCACAGGTGCGGATGCAGCCGCGGCGTCGAACGGTGACGTCATCACAGCACTGTGCGCAGACGAGTCTAACTCGACGCAGGAGCGCCTCGAAAGCCTTACTCCTGCGCCTGCGCGCCCTTCGAATGGCTTCTGCGACCCCCGAGAAGCCTGCCGTCCACCTGGGTGCATTGTCGGTATGTACTTATGAAAACAATTTCATATTCTAATCTTCTGTTCAACTTCTACTTAGTGTCAGAAATAATCTTATGTGACGGATTCTTCATACGAAATTTGTCACATTTCCTAGCCCTAAGTGGGAGTTGACTTATCGGATAATAAATACTACATATGGAAATACATAAGATTTACGCAAAGTTAGCGAACCAAAAAACAAAACAAATCTTCTCGTATTTTCGGATACTTAAACTTTCGCGATAAAAAATTGGACGATTTTGGTAATATAGCGACTTGCGGGCCTTAAGTACGAAAGAGCCCCACACGGTGTATACTAAAATATTGTGTAGGTACTAAGGGTCAATTCACACGCGACGCGACGCGACGAGACGCGAGGATTCAAGCTAGAGAGTCCGCGCGGTGTCGCGCGGCTCCGCGGGGAGCACGTAATAATATGCGCGGCGCCGCACGGCCACAGAATAGAAAAGAGTACTCCGTACAGAAGCTGCTTTGTACAAACCCTCACAAAGAAATAGCTACTCTGCGACGACGCGATAAAGTAAAAATTGACTCGCACAGAGCTGCATGCCTAACCACGATAAGCGCCTACATTTCGCTTCTCTTTCTGTCGTGTAACTCTATCTCGAAAGCGCGTCGTTCAGCGCGTTAAGGGCTGTGTCTTTGTGCTGTCTTATTGTGAGGAATAAAATGAAGATGATACCTACCAACTTTTATCGTTCTAGCTACCAACGATATGATATTTAGCTACGGCAAATTCATGCTAACAAATTCATGCATGCGTTAGCGTCACAATTAGTTTCTCACATCGAAGCGTGCATTGCGTGCAACCTTCCAGTGATAGTTTTGTTTGATCAATAAATTTAATGATCAATGATCATCTACAACGTACCTATTATCCTTATACGAATTAGGCCATACACACGCTGTTCGGCGTTATCTAACTAATGTTATTGGCAATATAATAATATCATTTTAAATCAATGACCTCCTACTATATGAATAAATAAATTACTAGAAATAAATCAAAATGCTACTAAACAAAATACTTACCTTTCTTCGTCTCTCGGCAATGAAAAAAAAGACAAGTTTTCATTTGTCTGTTGACTTTTGCACCCGTCCACTGCACAATATTTACGTGATTTCGACATTTTCTAAATTCGAAAGCGCCACGCGCCCGGTCTGGCTGGATAGCGGCAGCCCACTGTTAATTGTAGATTAGCCGCTACGCCAAGCGGTAGGCATTTAACTCGCGACCTTGAGCGAGTGACGAAGGCCTGGCACGGCGCCGGCGGCGGCGTATCGGAACGCATCGTCGGTTGGTCGCTACAAGAACCTGCCGAACCTCAATGGTGGAGACAAGCCGCTGGCGATGCGCCTCGCGTGTTGCCTGAGCCTCAAGTATCCGGACCGGACCGGCGCGAGACGTTCCACTGCGCGACGTAACGTGAACTTCGCGCTCTCACTAAAAGGAGAATGACCAAAGTGGGACCAAATTTCCACCACTAACGAGACCTATGGTGACGAATAGTCCATTAAATATACAGTAACTTTCACTATGACACGAAAAAAAAGTTGTCAGTGAAAATTTAAGATCAATTGCATTATTTTTTCGTGTCATACATAGCGAAAGTTACTGTATATTTAATGAACTATTCGTACCATAGGTCTAGTTAGTGGTGGCCTTTTGGTCCAAATCCCGTACATTTTTGGTCAGTCTCTTTTGTAACTTTTTGTGTAGTAAACAAGTTCTATATTGCATCACTTTCTTGAAAAGTGCATTGTATCGTCGCGTCACGTCGCGTTTGGGTGTGAGCTGACCCTAAAAGTATTTCTTTTAATTAAAACGACACCATTCCTCTGTTGTTTGTTATTCTTATTTGTTTTACCGAAGCGACTAGAAAGAACAACCGCAAGCAGTCAAAAGGGCGACAGCGCTACACCGGTCGTCATAAACTGTCAAGTTTATGTCTTTCTTGATGCTCGGCGCGTCAGTCAACGTATCGAGTGGGACAGACGAGAGGGCCAGAGGTTCGAATGTCGCGCAGTAAATTATAACGGTTAAATGGTTGGGTTAATAATATTTTGGGGAATATTAATAGGATTTCTTCTAGATGATTTAATATAGATCGAAAGATACCAATAGAAAAGTTGGTATGGCCGACAAAGAATTCCTGTTGAGTTAGTACTCAATTATTTTCAGATTTTTTTTTATTAAATCTGGCACGGTTAACTGCATCACCTACAACATCCGTCATGTCAGCCCATAATACCTTGATGAACTAGGTGCCATGTCAGTGCTTCCTTTGGTTGTGCCGACTACACTGAAAGAACTGAAACAGCGATTAAACATGAAATTTTCACATACTTAGTCGTTTCGACTAACCTTTCTTTCAGTGCGCGGATTAGTGAGATACAATGTGGGGTAGGTATTTAAAAAGAATAGCTCCACTGTATATCTCCCCGTGCATGTCGTAATAGGCAACTAAGTGATAAGGACAAGTTGCCATGCTAAGGGGCGATATGCTAGCCACCTCTCACCTTGGCATGATCCTTCCACCGAGTCAGTTTGCATTGCAGACAGACAAAAGATAGACGGATATGTTTTTTGACAGGTATGGTATAGCGGATCTACGGAACCCTCCGTGCGTGAGTGAAACTCGCATTCGATCGATTTTTAACTTATCTTCCGATCAGTCATTTATATTTCCTAACTTCCGAACAAGCAGCATCATCATCATAGTGAAACTTCATAATGACATAGCGACACTGCTTTAGGTGCCAACTAATAGGACATACTCGTGTAAATATTTTTCGTAGCTAGGTTTGTTGTGTTGCGACAAGACGATTGGAAACTAGCAATTAATTCACTAAAAATTATTAGTTTGTAGTTTGTGTCAAACTTATGTCCAGTTATGAAAAGAAAGTGTGTTTCCTAGTTTGAAGTAAATATCTCAAACTGCTAGAGTGTGCGGCAGACAGACACTGGCAGCGTTTGTCGATCTTCGAGTGTCCGTCAAAAAAAGCTTGTTAAGTGCGTTAACGTTGACACACGCATAGGGCTCCGTAGCTTTTGCCTGTTCTCTGCTGTTCACCACTCGCGCTCCGCCCAGCCGCCACCGAATCACGCCGCCGCCGCCGCCCCCGTGAGACGTTTCTACGCTCAGACAAATGTGATGATTTTCTCTATAACCGTTTTAGTAAAAAAAAAAATCTTATATATAGAGAAAATTGTACACAATTTTAGTAATCTTCGCGCTGAAAAAAATCATTCAACGAATTGTTAGAAAATAATTTCATGATGAAAGTTGAGGACCCCCGACGTCCTTTACACATAAAACATTCTAAGTTTCAAGAATATCGCTCGAACCGTTTCGGAGTTACAGGCTGTGACATGCAGACGGACGGCCGGACCGACACCTTTTATAGGGTTTATAGGGTTCCTGCCAGCGTCGCTGGCTACGGAACCCTAAACAGTAACAAAGGGTCATCCATCAGCATCACATCATAGGCAGTTGAATTATTTAAGTCTTCAGTAGCTTTAACGAACGAAGTCTTTAATAAATAATCGATTAAAAAACAATGGTACGATACAAACGGATTAATCGTTTTCTAAATATACCTACATGACAGCAGAACAGAAAGACAAAGTCAAGCTGACCCAGAGGACAGACACAATGATAAATGACATAATTACACACAATGGTACAAAGACATCGTTGTTAGAATTCAGAATACTGACGACGTTACAAATTCGATATTGATTCAGTTAGGGTTGCCATATTCATGTGAAAGGAGGACTAGCAAACTAAAAAACCCTGACTATTGGGACAAAACACCGGAAGCAAATGAAAATGCGAAGATATTTAAACATTTATTAAGTTTTAGGTAGCAACTGAATTATGTCCTAGGCACTAGGCACAGCGCTGGTATTTATCACTGCTGCCAATTTTGCTAAAAAGTTCTCATTGCCCAATTAGATTAGGCCAGAGGTTCTCAAACTTATTTCGTCTACCGCCCACTTTGAGAACCAATTATTTATAGCGCCCCCCAAAATTTTAACTTTACCTTTTAATTGGCTTTTGCAGCAAAAATTCTTGGTGGCTATTTTTTAATTTGATCTTTATTTCCTATAAGTCAATTATATAAGTTCTTCTTCAAGCTGGAATTATACTGATGTGTTGACATTTGAAAAAGAATTTAACACCCAGTCCGGTATTTCCAATTTTTAAATATCCTGGAATCGTTCTTTGAAATCACTGTGGAGGTTCTCCAAATGTTGGCAGTAAACCAACAAGTCGTCGTTGTTGAAGGATACTAGTGATAAATTAGGAAAATTGAGAAACTCACATCTGCCGATATTTTTCTTCTGTAAGAACATTAAAAATCAGCCATCGCCCCCCTAAACCGCTTTAAAACCCCCCAGTTTTCTCTGGGCCCTTTACCGCCCCCCTGTAGGCCTCCAGCGCTCAAAAGGAGGCGTTATTGCCCACTTTGAGAAAGACTGGATTAGGCAATAATAATGCTTGGAACAGTTTTTATTGTCAACTTGTTCCTCTCATCGGTCCACTATGCTTTGATTATTGAAAACACGCGTTCTACATTAAAAAAGCTGCCTTCTAGATCTGGCCCTTGACCCAACCACTCAGCGAGAGCCTCTCAAGGTGGTCGTGGAGGCTCTTCGCTATCAGCCCATGCGTCGATACGACTATTGCCACAACGATCCTTGAGTCGACGGGCCACATTATGGTAACCTCGTGCTGCAGGTCCAGATATCACTTCTTCTTCGGATATAATCTTCACTGCTTCCATACTGACTTTATTATTATTAAAATGCAGAAAATTGCGCCACTAAAACAGTGATATACATGACGCGTGCACGTGGGGAAATTATGTTAAAATGTTGAAAATTATGCCAGCAAAACAGTGATATACATGATTCGTGTTCGTGGGGAAATTCTGTTAAAATGCTGAAAATTACGCCAGCAAAACCGTGATGTCCTCTTACAATAACAATTCCTAAAAAAATACATTAACATGATATCTATATTTGAACAAGCGGCGTTCGCACTGATCCACAGTGGGATGCAGACATATGTAGCCAAATAAATGTATTGTGAAGGGATTACTATCGTGTGCTACGTACAATTGCGTGAAATATTATCATTTCGGTAATGGTTACAACCCTCATCCCCCGTATGAGACTAGTTGGGGTATTTCGAAACAGCAGAAGTGACATTACACCTATAACAATTTTTATTCTAATACCTATAAAATACAATTATTATAATACAGTTTATGAGTAGAAAAAAGCCAAACGTGTATTTGAAAATAATGTTATATTTTAATATGCATGTCTGCAGTTTGTCGTTCTTAAATGCGCCATTTAGGTAATCTATCAAGTAAGGGCCGATTACAAGACAGACTTATGAATGAAGTTCACTTATGCTCATCTTAGAGACAATTACGATAAAAGTCATTCAAAGACGAAATGCTGACATTAGAATCCTAAGCTGACTTAAACTTAAGTCTGGGTGTTGGGCCGTTTAACCTTCTAACAGGGACTTATTGACGTCAGCTGTCTGCAACACAGTTCGTTTTAGGGACTATTATGGCTTTATGTAATATAATAGAAATAGTTCGTGTTTTCCGTCCCAGTTCTGTATAGCCGACATGAAATGAAGGGAAGCACTGACATGGCACCTAGTTCACCCGGTGTTACGGGGTGACATCACGGATGTTGAAGGTGATCCACAAAGAAATAATGTAGTGCCATCTCTGTTTCCTTAACTTTGAAAGGTAGAGATGAAACTAAATAATTGCCCATTATTTTGAACAGAATGCCGCTAGAGCGTACGAAATTATGATTTACTCTCAGAGCTAATGACCATTTAGCTAAGGACGAGTTATTTTGTCTTGGTACATGTCATGGTTCGTGTTACGGATTTAAGCTGTCGTTAGTTAATTGGTCCTTAGAGATATGTCTATGTTGGTGTAATCGGCCTTTAGAATTTATCAAGGTGGTAGCTGATGTACCGACTCAGCAAAATAGTAAAAAAAAAAAATCAAACCGGCGCCGGCGAGCGAACTGTTGAGCAATGTTATATGATAAACTGTTTAACATTCGCTTTTCTGCAGTCAGTGGTATCGTTTTAAATTCGTTAATGTTCCGCTAATTTCCCCACGCACATTTTGGTAGGGGAGGTTGGGGCTATCCGAACAATAGGCGCGGCAATAAACGACGCTCCGCCGCTAGCTGACACACAGACGGACGAAACAACAGAAAAAATATGACATCTCTATAATGTTCGCGCGGCGTGACTACTGCGCGGATCAACTTCCCTTTGTGCGCATTTAAATGGCGTTTAATGAATGTTAATTGTGTACTAGATATCTAGAATTGATACGATATCTGTAAGTATAAAATCAAATAAATATAAAAACACGTTCATTGCACATAAAATCGATCAATGCCTATGGTATTTTCTGCCAGTCTTCCCTTTTTAATATATTTTCTATCCAGGGTAGGTGCAACAAAACATGGCCATGATAAGCGAATATAAAAAATAAATTTATCTATGATCAAATCACACATATATGTATAAAATATAATAAAATAAATTTAAATACATATGTTATAGAATATATTAGAATAGAATATACTTTATTGCTTTCCAATCTAACAAATTTACAAAAAGCGGACTTATTACCTAAGGCAATATCTGCCAGTCAACCTGACTTAAATATAAACACTTATTATACAGACTACATAGAATAGTGTAGGCAACAGAAAGCTAGAGAATCAGAAAGTTGGAAAGAAAAAGAAGATGAGGTTTAGGATTTAAGGAGATAGTCTTTTAACAGCACTCTGCTCTGACTGAATGTTTGGATCGATGCACACTGACGTAATCGAAGAGGGAGTTCGTTCCATCCACATACGTGCAGCGCTTGGACAAGGGCTTATTATAGTAGGTAATATAGCCGACCATGTTAGGTTTCATAAAATAAAATAAAATATGAATATTTATGGCCGTGAAATATGTAGGTACACAAAGAGCAGTGGTTCGAATAACGCAAAGCTTTATAGAAAGGAAGGGAGATGAGAGGGCTGGGTTGACATCGCAGTGGCTGCGGATTAACCGCCACGCGACTCTACACATATTGTCACTCCGATCGTCCGTGTGCGTTCTATAAGCATGGCGTATACGCTGAATAATGACCGCGAACATTAAATGTCATACGCCAATTTAAAGAGATCAATTCTCCTAAATTACTTCACGTTTGGAGTTAGTGGTGTGTGATAATATCTTAGTTAGTCCATTTCTTATCCTAATGAAGTACTTGAAAAATGCTGAACGCTTACGAATTCTGTATCCGTCAGTTGTGCGTGACAGGTAAATAATTTCCTAGCTACTAAAGTCAACATAAGTATGCATTGAAAGCGACGATTTCATTGACTTAGACTTAGATAATACTATTTCGGAATAATGTTGACCATAAATCTGTTTGGAAAAATTTGAAAGAGGTTTTCTTTGAATAGACTAGAGGATAGAACTTAGAATAGAAATGCAGTAGAAACTATTTTGTTCATTACATTCCATCACGTCCATAGATTAATCAACCTGCTTCAGATTTTCCTCATCCTTTCAAAGTAAGTACACTCTATCGCCTCCCTGTGGACGTGAGATGACGTCACATTGATAGTGAGTTTTCCTGACAGTTCCAGCATGCGGACAATACGTGATCGCTCTCCAAGATGGATGGTTCTATTTTGAGATAGTCGGGAGAGCTATTGTGCTCACTGACACAAATAGAACTCATCGACTGGTCGCTGCCAATTGTACTGTTACTTACGCAACATACCATCTACTCTTCTCTGAATAGAATATTTATGAATATGGTAGAGTATTGAATGCAAGTAAGCAAATATTGATTCTCGAACTCTCGACAGTTTTTGATTACGAGTTTGTTCAGGAAGTTTTAGTAGAAGATTTGAACAGAATTAGAATAGAACAAAAAACAAATGGCAAATGAACTCTTAGATCCCTCTAATCCCTTAATCCTTACCCTGTTGTCTGGTTTTTCTGTATTTTCCCCTTTTACTAAACTTTTACTTTGAATCAACATAAAAAAGTATGTATTTAAATGTCATATAGGGAGCTGTACTGTCCTCCGTAGATAGTCAACAACATTGCTTTAAAAAGGTATGACCAAGTTCACCCGGTGGGTTATGGGCTGACATCACGGATGTTGCAGGTGATGTAGCCAACCGTGTCAAGTTTCCATAAAAAAAAAGGTTAGAAGACTGAAACGAGCTAAAATATTTTAAGCGCCAATACAATACAGGTAGAATTAGAAATATAGTAAAACATTTGAAAAGGAGCAATTTAAACCACATTTTCTCTCAACTAATCTCTTCAATGCCCTTCACAATAAAGACAACGTGTTATCAAATAGTAAAGTTATTAACCCTCTAAATAGTTCGTCCAACAGGGTCCGCGGCGAGGGATGGGGTACCGCGACAATGGACCGACCCCGCAGATGACAGCGCACGCGGAAGGGTAGTAATAGTCGTGCCACGCGGACTGTCAAATTCACAATATTGCTTATAGTTTATTATAATATTTTCGCTCCATATTGCCACGTCTTCCCCTTTCGTTCGTAAGGTCTGCGCCTGGTGTACACGTCGTGGAAAGTTTTTTTTTTAATAAATATCTAATGCTTGATTTTTTCAAAGAGTTTGTATCAGCGACGTAATACAAACTCTTTGGATTTTTTATATTATTTGAATTATTTATTTGATAATATTTGTGTAGGACTTTGTAAATTATGTGAAGTAATGGGACGTGTGCCTAAATAATGAATTATTTATGATTATTTTCCTTTATTTCACCTTTTAAAATTTTATATGTCAAGGGGCAAGTGCGTAGTACCCGTAACCGACGAGCATGCATGAAGAACATTATGGGAGTGGAAGAGGCGGCAGAGGTGTGTCAGGATCGTGGCACGTGGAGATCCGTTGTCTCTGCCTACCCCACCGGGAAACAGGCGTGACGCTATGTATGTATGTATGTAAAATTTTATATTAATTTTACATATATTATACAAAAGTAATAAAAATACACAAAATGAATACAAAAATGTATTATTATTATTGTATAATGCAAACATTTCAATCTTCTTTTTTTTTTTATAGCAAGAGCGACATGTGACGCCGAGACACCCATAAGGTGTCTAACGACGCCCACACACATTCGATCGAATTTTGGGATTGAGAATGCCATGCCGGCCTGACAGGTGTGTTCACGCTTCTCTTGAAGGACCCGAGACCGTACGTGGTGGAAATATTTGGGCAGTGAGAGCGTTTCAGAGTTCACCAGTTCTGTGGAGGAAAGATCTGCATAACCGGTTGGTTTGATACGCATCCGCTTTAAGTCTGAAGGGATGTAATCTGTGCCCAGTACACGCTTTGCGAAGGTGGAAAGGGGACAGCGAGATCGCGTCTAGCTGCTCCTCCGATTACCCGAGAATAAGCGATAGGGCATCGACATCCCCGACATATCTGGTTTTTTAAAACCATGGTCAGACTTTGATGGTTTGTTTTATAACTATATTTTTTATTTCGAAGATATGATGAAAAATATTGTAAGAATTGAACGAGAATATAAAACGTGAGACGGGCGAACTATCACACGAAACCGCGTGTTAAGAGTCACTATTATTACCGGTGTTAAGATAAAAATGTTATCAGTTAACGATAAAGAAATAAAGTTATATCAATACATTTTATAGCCTTCCTTCCTATTCGTTATTTCGCCGTTTGAAATATTTTCGTTATAATACGTTATCTGGCGTCTCGGTCGTTACAGGCTTTAGACTTACGACTTGTCGTTAGAGGACCTCGTGATAAGATGCACTCGTTGTACTCGATTGAATACTTATCTGGATTTCATTCATTACAGGAATCGCAAAATTATTTTGATAAGTGAGAAATTATCAAAACTGTTGCCATAAACCCGATTAGGCACCGACTCTAGAAGTCTCGGTTGGTACTGTATGTTTTCGCAGAATTGTAAGATTTAATACATTATGATTGAGCAGATTTTGAAATAAGGAGCAAATAATACAAGCAACAGAGGCGGAGAGAATTACCTACACGTATCCTGCATTACACAATCAATACTAGCTTTTGCCTGCGGCTTCGATCGTATAGCCTATGTTATGTCCATCCTGAAGGTCCATTCTAAATATTGGTCAAATATATTTTTAAATCGGATGAGTATTTTCGGAGATTACCCCCTACATCCAAACTTACAAACTTTACCTCTTTATATTATAATATTTCTTTATTGTCACGTTTTCTTATTCTATTTACATATCTATATTAATTCTATCTATACAATTTAAAAAATACATACAAAATTAATACAGACAAAAACAAAAAAAAGAAAACGGTAAAATTCCGCCGACGGCGGGAGACAAGCCCCACGCGCGCCGGCGGGTGCATGCCGTGGCTACGGAGCTCTCCGGGACGACGCGAGACTAGCTTCGAGCGATAGGTGGTGGTACTAGACACGTAGGCCACCACCACCCCCATCTCGGAGAGCTCCGTATCTACTTACTGCGGAGCGACGACGCGCAGCACTTTAAGTCGATGAACCATCATCATGCGCGCGCCGCGAGGGTGGTGCACTGTGGCACCGGCAGCGGGGGCTCTTAGTGGGGTACGGAACCCCGAAGGCCCCAAGCCGGCCGGTGCCAGACACCGTCTCCGTCGTGGATGTTGTGGCGAGGGCAGTGTCGACGGTCCGCCGTCCTCTTTTGAAGGAGAGCTGGACGTGGATGGTGGGCGTGCAGAAGTGGAAGAAGCTGCAGAAGCGGAGGGGCCGCGAGAGGCCGGCACCGTCGCCGGTGTAGGGGAAGAGAACGCGGTACTGCACGACGAGGTGCTCTGCAGGCGCGCCGGCTGCACTTGGTGGCTGCGCGGTTTAGCCTGGCCTGTGCCCGGACGTCTTCCCCCAGTACTGCGACCAGTTGCCGCTCTTGTCCGCCGCCGTCTTCCTGCGTTGCTGCTTGCTGAGAGGCTCGCTATGAGAGGTCGCTGGCTATGTTGGGGTTGCGACTTGCGATGCCGGGCTGCGGCCTGGTAACGCCCGCATGCTGCGGGATCTCGCGCCGCTGCTGTTGGTGAGTCCGCATCAAGCGGAGGCCCGGCAGGCCGCCTTCGTAGCCTTTTGACTTTATTTTATAGCGAGAGAAATAAATTTCACTACCTGCCAGTTTGACAGCTTTCTTCTTTTTTTTTTTTAATATTATTATTAGTGTAGATTGCATCGATACTAGCACTGTGATGGTCGGTGTTGTGCTGTAATTTACCAGAGTTCTTGCAGCACAACACCGGTTACTCTGCTTACTCCGATTGTCGCGATTCAGAGTGTGTGATATGATGACTAGCACTGTTGTGCCGTGGCTTTCTGTAATATTATGGCGGGGATATACCAACAATATAAAAAAACAAAAAAGTAAAAAAAAATTAAGGGCGTCCCCATACAAGAAACGTGCTAAGAATCGATTAGTACATATTCACGTTAATAATAATAGATAGCGCCACAAGTAGTTTGCATGGCAGGCAGACAAAAGATAGTCGGATATGGTTTTTTGACAGGTATGGTACAGCGGATCTACGGAACCCTCCGTGCGTAAGTAAAATTCGCGCTTGACCGATTTTTAGTTTGCGTGATAGACCGAACAGAATCCGCACATGTAAATGGGATACGGCGTTAAATTGTGAACGTTGACGAAAATGACAATAAATCATATAATTTGTGTAGTGGGAATATTACAAGGTATGTCTGTGTTGAATACGGGGCGGGGGCACGTTGGCAATACGTACGTACGTACGTAGCGGTGTACGCACGTAGTGTGTACTGTGTGTGTAGCTATCTACTTTGTCCTTTTGACAGCATTGCAGTTCGTCGTCATACCTTCATCCTAGAACGATAAAAAAGGTATGGATGCCGGACTGTCAAATGCTTGTATGAGAACTAGCGTCGCCGAGTTGCGGGGAGCGGAGTGTACTTACCGATGATAATATATTCCACTATTGTGCACACTAAACTTGGCTGTAGGGTTTTTACACGTAAACCCAGAGTATGCGCGCATTTTAAACAGGTTTTTGCGAACGCAGCCGATGACATACTGACGGGCCAGCGTGCGACCGTCCAATAAAACAAGTATGCTTTTACTTATATCGCGTTACGCTGGCGAGGGTAGGGTTCGGGGTCCATCCCTTTTTTATCGTTCTAGCCTTCATCGTCTCATGATGATTCTTCTACTGGGAATCCTTGGCCTTCCTCAGAGACGCGAAGGATATCAGTAATAAATAACACAGATCAAAATAGTAGAATAGAGTAGAAAATGCTTTACTGCTCGAAGAAACATTCAACAGTAACAAGCACATTAGAATATTTACATAACGTACATAGGCGGACTTATCCCTTACAGAGATTGATTTCTTACAGCCAACTTTTGGATGTTTGAGATTGTAGTAGCAAAATAGTATGTATTAACAACAAATTTGTTAATTAGTCACCGGTAATTATGAGTCTATGACTGATATCGGTTTGCAAAATAATATCAAAGATAAGGAGATTTTGTAAAATCATGAAAATGTCTTTCAATCTAATTGGAACAATTTTAATATAATAGAATCTTAAGAAGAAAGAAGTAAATTGATTTACTGATGCTGTTGTCAGCACGTTGTCAGTTATGCCTCAGTTGAGATACTCGTTATGCTGGCAAAAATGTGTAGAAAACTCTTTGCGAACATAATTTCATACTTTCAAAACGTTTTCTTCTTCTTATGTTCCCGTTCCGTTAACCTTGTTGTTTAACCATCTTGTTGATGACCCGAAACTTACAGATGGTCTGGAGTCTCTGAGTCACAGACGATTTGTGGGTTCGCTTAGTCTGTTTTGCAGATACTATCACGGATGCTGCTCTGTGGAACTAGCATCCCTTATTCCCTGCCACCAGTGCCACCCCGTCCTATCTCTGCATGACTCGTCGTAGAGAGACTCAGCACCCTTTTGTTGTTGACATTGGGCTTTTGAGAACCCATCGGTTCTCTAAATCGTTTCTTTGTGGCACCGCCAGAGTGTGGAACTGTATTCCGGCGAGTGTATTTCCTGAATCCTTTAACCTGGGTGTCTTCAAGCGTCGTATTAACGGGCTAGGGAGCCTAGCAACAGTCCGCAAATCTGCTGGCATGGTACCTAACTGAGCGTGGTTTCGCGAGGAGAGGTGATTTTGGCTCTGTCGACTGCACCATTGGTCTCTCGGCACAGCCAACCATGCTGGTTTACATAAATAAAAATAAATAAATAAACCTGGGTGACCCTAATGTAGTGAATGACATTCTACGTTCAACATCATAAAGTGCGGCCATTGACCTTCGTCGGTGACACCACAGATACATACAGACAGATACATATACAGATACAGATACATATACAGATACAGATACATAAGTGCACAGCACTACAATGACTAAATCTGTCTCCAGAACGAACAACCACGTAGGTCAGACATTGATTTACTCACCATGAAAATCCACGAAAGAATGACACTGATAACCCTCAAATGCTGAACGACTTTTCCTCTGGCACTGTCCGCGTCCTGCGCCTCACAGATAAGTAGATTTGTGTCGGCAGTGCGTGTAATGTGGCCGGTGGCACATAAATTTGCAGAGAGCAAACACCGTTAGCTGCCGGCTTAGCTTCTCTGTCAATATGGGGTCGGTCGGCGGACGCGACGCGCCGCTCTTGTAATAGACTTGTGCCACTGTCGGAGGGTTTGCGTGTCAGATAGAAGGTTAATGGCGTTATTAACATCAGTTTTCTGTTTTTAATGGAATCTGGAATGGGAGTGTAACTCGGTTGTATTTTTTAACGGCGTATTAAATTTTTTTTAAGAGATTAGGCGAACTCACTGGTTTTTATTTTGCTACTCGTATTGAAAAGTTGGTGATGCACTTCAATGTTTATATTTTAAAAACGCATTGATGCACATCTGGGTTTTTAAGCACAGTAAGAACAGAAGTACGCTGCTTCAATGAAAATTTAATCTATCTTGCTGTTTGGAATCTGAGTTTGGTACAATTCAAGGATATAAGTGTGCCTAAATCTGTTGCCTAAATTGTATGATTCGTATTCAGTCGGAGTGTCCTGCTGATGGTTTGCATTCGTGCTTGTGCTTTTTGCTCTTTGCTGTATTAAATTTGATCTTATGTATGATTCACTCTTTAATCAAATTACAGTATCCTCGTATTGTTGCTTTACGTTGTAATTTTTTGTAACTATATTCTATGTGATGCTCGTTGGTGTCTCCAAAGAAATAAGAGACATTGGTGTCTTAGCACCAGCCTATAGTGGCAGCACTAATCTATATTTCAGCCTGAAGCATGCTGAACTGTATCTGAACTGTAATGTACTCGTATCTGAAACGGAGCAACTTTTCTTTTTAATTTGTTTGTTAAGTTGATTCCCAGGTCAAAGTATCCCTTCATAATGTTTAGGTTTCCGTATCCCGTACGGAAGCCTATTATTAGAAGAAGTATGAAACAATACCGGCATCTATTGCCACCGGCGTCGAACTTCTAGCTTATTCATGTCAGTTATGTCACCGTCAGACAAAGAGCAATCTCCAGGACCTACTCAGTAAGCCACGCGTCATACCAAAACTTACCGCCACCGCATCGAAGTAATAAAAAAAAGCAAACGAAGTCACAACACTCGAACCAGCTGGCATTACTAGTGGTACCTTCCCACTTCCTTCCTATAGAACTGCGGCCGTTGTGCTCGCTTGTAATACAAGATGCTTGAGCAGCAAGAAAGGACGTAGGGCCATGTACCTATTCATTAGGACTGTAAATTGGCGCGTGCTCTTATCTTCGATTCGTATTCAATGGGGATAAATGAGATATCGTATTATGCCCTTGATACGCGCCGTTTGACGGTAGAATGCTCTTGCGATGCGCATTCTGAATTTGAAATTCTGAGACGTTGCTGCAAAAATGTTCTGTCAAACTGTGGTCGATAGAAGACCATTCAACACGAGCCTTTCAGTTCCATATTTGGAATTATGTTTGACATCATCCTAATAAATAAATTTTCGATAACCATCCACGACCCCGGCGGCCGTATAACATACGCAAATATATGAATATCCTTATAACTCGAGAACCAATTTATCGATTTACATTCGGTTTTCACTTTTACATTCTGTCACTTCTCAAGATTTTTTCAGGCCATAAATCATAACGTTACGTCATCGGAGGCCTTAGCTGTAAACAAAAAGTCAAGTGAAGCCGCGGTCAAAAACTAGTGTCTATAAAATATTTCATATGATATTATAGATATCCTAGCTCAGACTTTTTCTGTGGGTTATAGGCTGGATAAATTTCACTCGCTTGAACCTGACCACTGACATGGGACCTAGTTCACCAAAGTGTGATGGGCTGACATCACGGATGTTGCAGGTGATGTAGCCAACCGTGTCCGTTTCCATAAAAAAACCTATTTCTCACTGGGTCAATCTTACAAGCTTGACGTTCTGTCGAACGGATACAGAGTAACAAAAAGTTAACAGCATTCTATACGCGGATGGGTAACCAGGTGGGTGAAGTACAAGTATGAATGAATGCATTCGGCGCGTGCGCAGCGTTAGCGCGTTTCCTCTGTCTTGAAGTGGATATTATTATTTTGAATAAATATTAGAATAATATTAATAAAATGCATTTGGGTGCATTACGGGAACCCAGCAGGCCAATGTTTCTCGTAATTACGATGAGTATTCGCGCAGCACTCGTGTCATCGCCATTACTTCCGATCGTCATAGAGTTCTTTTGACTTTGATAACTTTCGAACCTATTAATAAGCCACTATTCACAATAGCGTAACGGTATTTAGTCTATAACCATTCCGAGATATGTACGAGTGTACTGATGAAAACGGTATGTACCATACAAACTTTATTACCTCTGCTTACTTTTATGATAAATAATATGTTTATTACAGGTAAATACCCTCAGTTACTAAAATGCACTCGTCTGTGTCCAATCTACAAAGGTAAAGGTAATAAAAGTTTAATTAACAACTACAGGCCAATAACAATAGTCCCAACAATATCAAAATTAATAGAATCAATATTCTCTGAAGAACTCATGACACACTTAGAAAGAAATAATGCGCTTGATGGATGTCAGTTTGCTTACCGGAAGTGCCGCTCCACAACCACGGCCACACACAGCTTCATAGACACAGTAGTAAGTGGAATGGATAAAAAAAAGAAAGTAGCGGCTATTTGCCTTGATCTCTCAAAAGCCTTTGACACAGTGAATCACAATCTATTATTGTCCAAACTTGAATGGTATGGTGTTAGAGGGGTAAGTGGGCATCTACTTAGGTCATTTCTTGAAAACCGTCTACAAACAGTCGAAGTGAGCATATTAGGGAAAAAACTGAGATCCAGTCCGGGTCAGGTAACAATTGGGGTACCTCAGGGCTCCTCTCTTGGAAATTGTCTATTCATAACATTTCTAAATGACATTGCAAAGCTAGATGTTGACGGTAGCATCATACTATATGCCGATGACACAACCATTGTAGTGTATGGGGAAACAACACATGAATTAAAAACTAAAATATCAATTATAATGGATAAGGTAAAGGATTGGTTTGTCTGTAATGGACTCATACTTAACTCTGATAAAACAAACATTATATTCTTTAATGGAAAAACATTAACATCTAATATAAATGTCCAACTCACAGACTCAACATCACTCACAAGCGTAGAAAAGACAAAACTGCTGGGATTCAATATTGACGCTGCTCTCACGTGGAAGCAGCACGTCGATGAGCTGTGCGGGAGGATGGCGAGTGGTATATATGCAATGAAGAAACTTAAACCACTTATATCTGAAGAAGCATTAAAACAGACCTACTTTGCATATGTTCACTCCCTCCTGTCATACGGCATCATCCTGTGGGGAAATTCCACCGACAGCGAACGTGTACTTGTTATGCAAAAAAGAGCAATAAGGGTCATGGCTAACACTGACAGAACTACATCGTGTAGAAAATATTTCAGGGATCTAAAAATTATGACCTCTGTTTCTTTATATGTTCGTGAAATAATCATGTATGTAAGACAGAATATTGAAACATTTGAAGTAAATGAAACAGAATACTCTACAAGGAACACGGGTCGCCTACGACCAGTTCCACATCGGTTGGCAATGGCGGAAAAGCTGCCTAGGGTGATAGGTCCAAAGTTGTATGAGATTCTACCTGAGAACCTAAGAAGGGAAATAGATGACAACAAATTCCGCACCCGTCTGAACAATCTGTTACATGAAAAATGCTTATATAAGCTATGCGAATTTATAAAGTGAATTGATAATGTATTTAAATACATAACAAATAATATAACAAATAGGTACCTACACAATTTGTATCCTAAGTAAGTGCTTTAGTTACTTACGAGTATGTATTGACGTGCCTCATGGAGTGTACATGCACTGTATATTTTCAGCTCTGTATTTGTGTGCTCTATGATTTGCTAATAAATATCTTTGTCTTTGTCTTTGTCTTATGCAAATCGGCTGAGCCGTTTTTGAGTTATCAGTTAACATGCGGCAGAAGAAGCATTTTATACTCGTTTTCTATAAACGGAACGTTTTCTATAAACGCAGAGAAGATATAGAAAATAGAAATACACATAGAAAAGAGAGTAAAGAAAATGTAGGGCAAAGCGTTGGGTCACTTTTCGTGTTGGACTCGTGAGTAGAATGACATCTGTCGGTGGGCGTGTAACTTCCGTTATCCGACGCGACACTCGCGACCCCGTGCGCGCGCGCACCCTTGCACATTTTGCTTAGGGGTAGCTACGTAGTGTATTTGTGTACGTGTTTTGTTGCACATGTACAGTTTTTGATGAACTTTATTGCCGCTCGTACAATTTTCACTCTTCACTCAAGCTTTGCTCACATCAATGAACAGCACGCACAAAATCACCGCACAGTAGAAGTCGAGGTTGCCGTTCAGATCAAGCGGCGAATACACGCATATAAATAATTTATTGCAGTGTACGAATTAAAAAAATATTATTTAATTTGTTGATCGATTAATAGATTTTATTTTAATAAACCCTTGAATTAAATTTTACTGTCTTCTGTTCCATTCGCCTGTAAACAGTCCTCTAGCTCGTATTTTCCTAATGACCCTAACGATCTAATTTATTATTTGTAATTATGTGCAAGCGCAGACAGGGTGGGTCTTTCTTTGTACAAAGCAAAATTGAACTCGCTCGTTTCCGGACAGACGCGTGCCAAGATCAAAACCGGATCTCGAGGCATCTTTACTCCATAGACAACATAAACGCTTAGACCTTCAGCTATTTAAAATTATTGCGTGTTAGTTTCTTGATGTGTACGGTCTCACACTTTTGTCGTGGAAACAGGGGACGGTTTGGTTTGGGTTGTCACGTGTGCACCTTAGCACCTAGTCATGTATTGCGCTCTATGGTCTGTTCCAAATAAGCCTGGATAAAAAGTCATTGACCTTTGAGTGCTATCTCCCTTGCACAACCGCGACACGCTAAGCGCCGTCCCTCTCCTGCGCCGGTGTCGTGGCACAAGAAAGAGACGGCGCTTAGCGTTTCACGTTTGTGCAACTCAAAGGTCAATGACTTTTTATCCAGGCTTATTTGGGAACAGACCTTAGACAGGTTGCTGGCTATGCCGTAGCAAAGGCGGAAAAAGCGAAACATCACAAACATGGTGCAATACTATGAGTTCGTCGCTTTTACTGTGAAGCCCGGACGCTAAAGACCTCGTCGTGTAGCTAGGTGAGATGCTTGTTGAAGCGTCTGAGATCGTCGTGCGAAAGTTCAAATATACAGTCATTCAGTCGGTCAGTCAGCGTGTAAGCGTCCACTGCTGGACATACGCCTCTCCAATTTTCCTCCAGTCCCCCCGGCCTTCAGCGGTACGGAACCACTGCTTTCCGCTGACGTACTTGATATAAAAATAAACAATGATCTACTAAATAATGATAAAAATTTAGAATCATACACTATGTTCAAAACGGCTGGCAAAATGTACTTCTTGAATAATTAGAACTTGCCAATATTTCAGAATTATTTACCTACTTGTCTTCAGTTCTATGTGTATGTCTGTCTGTCTTCGAAATATTTATAAGATTACCTAACCTTATATAATGTACCTACAATAATTTTATTTTACTAATAGTTTAAACTTTCTATTTTATACTTATACTTATATGTAACCGCAACCGTATCAATCTCCATAAGCGAATTTTATAACGTTCTTTGAGATAAATAAAGGTTATTTAAACCGAAAGCGTTGCTCACACAAACTATCTATCTCGACATCCAGCGAGACGCGTCGGCCGCCATCCTCGCCACAATGAGTGACGTCCCGAGTATGCAAGAATATATTTTATTTTATTTAGTTTTATTTTATTAATTTACCTGTTTAGATCGACCCCCTTGTTTGAATGCCACATCCTACATAGTTTCGACGCAGCCATCCGGAATACATTGCAATCAATTATCAACACAGAACTGAATGAATTACAATGGACACAGGCTTCCTTGCCAGTCATCAATAGCGGACTTGGCATTAGAAAACCTTCTGACCTTACCATACCAGCCTACCTGTCATCAATCCACAGTGTCTCCAAAATAACTGTTCAAGTACTGGAGAAATTATCTAATAACACTGTAAACAAGTTTGAAGAAGCCGCTCTTGATAACTGGAAAAAAAATTGTCCCACTGAATCTTTACTAGACAATCCAGGTATACAAAAAAACTGGGACAATCCTTTATGTAAAAAAATATTTCATGATTTAAAAAATAAAGATAATTCACCCAAAACGGTTGCTCGTCTGAGCGCCGCCACTCAGAGAGAGTCGGGGGCCTGGTTGCATGCTCTTCCCTCCCATACAATCGGTACGCTTCTGGACCCGGACTCTCTCAGAATAGGAATGGCGCTCAGGCTGGGCTGCAACATTTACGAACAACACCAATGTGTCTGCGGCAAGACCGCAGACACCCAGGGTCACCACGGATTAAGCTGTAACAAAAACTCGGGCAGATTCCCAAGACATCACATGCTTAACGACTTACTGAAAAGACCATTAACTTCTGTTGACGTGCCATGCCTACTGGAGCCGCCGGGCCTGTGTAGACACGACGGAAAAAGGCCCGACGGAATGACGATTCTGCCGTGGAAGCACGGCCGCGCTCTGGTGTGGCACGCAACGTGTGTGGACACCGTCTGTGCGAGCAACATAAAGCTGTCCTGCTCGCGTGCGGGTGCGGCGGCGGCCGCGCCGGCGGCGGCCGCGGCCAGTAGGAAGCACAAAAAATACGAAGATATTAGGTGCAACTACTGGTTCGTGGCCTTCGCCGTCGAGACATTTGGTACGTGGTCGGAGGAGGCCAAGGCCTTCGTCCTTGAGGTGGGTTCCAGGATGGTGACCGCAACTGGAAACCCGTGTTGCCTCTCGTATCTCCGGCAACGAGTTAGTCTGGGGATACAGAGGGGCAACGCGGCCGCCATCCTGGGAACCATCCCGGGGACGACGCCCCTTGAGGAAATATATAATTTATAAGTTTTTAGTTTTTAGTGGTTTTTAGTTATAGTTTTTTTTTTTATTAGTTATATTTGTCTATTTAATTTGATAGGTAGTTATAGTTTTTGTAATTTCTGTATGTTTAATTCAATAAAGTTTTTAACATAACAAAAAGATTTTATTTAGTTAAATTTTATTTACCTTGCAGTCTGTATATTAAAAATTTCCGAACCGAAAGTCGCTGGTTTACGTGAATAAACCACAAGCTTTAACAACCCTAAAAACCAATATTCGATAAGACATTCAGATCATAACACCGGAAGTTTTGAGAAGCGTGATAGAAAATGCTTTAAAACGGCTCAAATTTGCATTGACGCTGGAGTCTATCAATTGAAGGATTTCATATTCAAAGCCTAATAGGAATAATTTTACAGGTGTATTCCAAAAAAATAATATTCCATTTTCTTTATTTAAAAAAAAGTTCTAGCTAAATGCAACTGTGTCAATACTTTGCGCCACCCGTTATTTAGCCAGGTCTCCCGGTTCTTAGCCTCTTAGATCAAGACTGTACAGTTTGAAAGCAGCTCGGAACCTGATAAGACAGATGTGCAATACGCATGCGCGCCGCCTGCACTCCGAGTGTATTCAGTCTTTAATTGCATGTTAGGCTGCGTCTTGGGGGAGTTTGAGTGCCGTTATGCTATGCAACGCCACCTTTGGTTTTTGAACGTGCACGTCAAATTATTTTTTTAAATTGTACACTTTGGAACTAGTCCGAACCAGTAAAATTCGAGCTCCCAATGGTATAGCGAATCACCCTTCGCAATTCGATAAAAATACTTTTAAACTTATTAATAAAATTATTTTTCTCGTTACATGGTACCGTGTGGGCCGGTACTTAAAAAGAATATCCCCACTGCATCTCTCCCCATGCATGTCGTAAAAGGCGAATAAGGGATAAGAACAAGATGCCATGCCAAAGGGCGATAGGGTCGCCACCCCTCACCTTGGCACGGTACTACTTCCACCTAGTCATGTAGCAGCTTCGTGCCTACTTGCTGCATGATCGATTGAATCTTGTTCGAATACTTTGCGAAACGTGGTGGTCGGTGTTGTGCTGTAATTTATCAGAGTTCTAGCAGCACAACACCGATTACTCTGCTACCCCGATTGTCGGGATTCAGCGTGTGTGATATGTATGTATGATATGTATGGTACCTACTTGTTCCGCCGTCTCGGTTTGTAGTACTACGCACTTGATCCTTTCGGAGCGCGTGAAAATCTTACTGTCAAAGATGTGTCTGGAAAAAATCTTACAGTCACTCCAGTGTGTCACTCTTAAAAAACATGACTCGGGTGAGGATCGAACTCACGACCTTAAGATTATGAGACTTTAGGCGCTGCCCACTGCGCCACCGAGATTCCCGTTCATTATGCGAAAATCGCAACCGATCTCTATTGTACTATAGATAACAACAGATAACAACTCATGTGAAATGTTAATTTTTATATCATCACTAGCTTTTTCCCGCGGCTTCGCTCGCGGTACACTCGTTTTAATAGTAAATTCGATTCAAACGTAAATATGATAATAAACGATAGCTTCTCTTATATTCTCTCTCTCTCTCTCTCTCTCTCTCTCTCTCTCTCTCTCTCTCTCTCTATCTTTCTCTCACTCTCCATCCCCCTCCCTCCCTACCCCTCCACCCCTCCCCTCCGTCCTTCTCTCCCCTCTCCATCCGGCAATACCATTCGACGACACAAACTTCCGTTCATACTATACTTTCTTCGTACTGCCTAGCCCTATTGCTATTTAGCGTGATGTTATAGCCTATAGTGTAGTGAGCCTCAATAACTACTCCTTACATTGGTGCAAACCGCATCAAAATCTGTTCAGTGGTTCCGGAGTTTACCTCAAACATACATACACACAGACGTTCACTTTTATTAGAAGTAGAGAAGATAGAGATAGAGATAGAGAGTAGAGATAGAGATAACCGTTTTCACGTGCATAATCAGTGCACAGTGCACTTCAGACTCTATTATCTATCGATTATACCTATTGTTTTGCTTCGTGCAAAACATTTAATCTTGATAAGTATTTTGACGTATACCACGTTCAGCGTTCGTCTTTTTGACCTCGCAATTATCTATTTATCATCTGCATTTTTATGTCCATTAGATACATAAAGAACAAATTGCGACAAGTTTGACTGCAGTCTTACTGCCGTAAGAATTATCAATAAACAATAAACAACAACAATAAATAGCCAACAGTGTCAGTTTCCATAAAAAAAAAATGTATGGACAATTATGGGGAAAATTTATGCTTGTCCAATTTCCCTCCAGAAAATAACCGTATACCGTTAGACGGGAAAATGAGGTCTGGTTGACGCCGCGCCGGCCGCGCCGTGTCGTCCGTCGTCGTGCACATTCTCTTACTTCTATTCATGCTAGACACCACATTGCAAGACTCAGTGCGGACATATCGGCCGAAGTAGGGACATCTCTGAGTAGAATAGTATTATTTTACTACGGATTAAAATGTCCGACGTGGTTTCGGTACAAGTTCAATGGAACTTCCGTTCCATTTAGTTTTAATGTAATCCGGTATGGGTGGCTGAGTCAGAGGGTCAAAGCACATGCTCCTTCCAGCTAATATAATCTCCCAGAAGTTAGATGCCATACCGGAGATTTACCTTTAGATTACTGGTCTAGATAGAGGAGAACACAGCCGAAGCTGCTATGCGGCCATCTTTCATCCAGTAAGTTGGTACCAACCCAGTCGGCTACAATTTGAGCCTACCACCTCCTAGTAAGGGGCAAGGGAATCCATGGCTGTTCCAGCCTACTCCTTATTCTGTGATTCGACTTCGACGAGTATGCGCGAAGAACATTATGAGAGTAGAAGAGGCGGCAGAGGTGTGTCAGGATCGTGGCACGTGGAGATCCGTTGTCTCTGCCTACCCCACCGGGAAATAGGGTGGAAATTGTACCGTGTGGGGCCGGTACTTTAAAAAAATAGCCTCACTGCATCTCTCCCCGTGTATGTCGTAAAAGGCGACTAAGGGATATGACTCCCTTCTTATATTACTAGGTGCTAGGGTTTACCCCGCCCGGGATGATACCACCGCACTGAATGGTCGCTCGAAACGGCTATGTAAATAGTTTTGTGTTTTCCGTCCAGTTCAGTGTAGCCGGCACGACCGAAGGGAAGCACTGACGTGGCACCAAGTTCACCCGGTGTTATGGGCTGACATCACGGATGTTGTAGGTGATGTAGCCAACCGTGTCAGTTTCCATAAAAAAAGGCGTGACGCTATGTATGCATGCAGGTTCGACTGCAAGTTGCGTGCGTCACGTTCGATGGTAGTGTGCAGGTAGGGACGGTGCCTAGCGCCAACTGGCGGAATACGAGAGGGTTAGATAATGAAGCTTCATGGAAAATTGCGAACGTACAGGAAATTATACTGAAGACACATCAACCAAGGTGCATCGACGTATTGACGCGTGCGTGCTAGCTAATCGTAATCGCACATCCTGGGGTTAATAAGCGTAAAGTCGGTAGATAGCTAAGTCAATTTACACCGACGATGCCTGCACGTACGAATACGAAGGCTTACTTCGGAAAAGATGGAAGACGAATAAATTATTATTTATCTTAGCTTACATTTGCCTCTAGAACTAACACCTTAAACTTACACTTCAACATCAGTATACACTTTCCACTTCCGCACCACACGCACTGCGCTGGACTTACCGCGGATGCGTACCAATCGCTTCTGCAGATCTTTCCTCTACAGAAGCGATAATCTCTGGACACATTATCGTTTTAGCAGTTCCCTTCGCATCGCGTCGGCTCGTAATCGGCTAAAAAACATACGCAATCTCTACATCTGCCCGCAAATCAGAGGTGATAACAAGATAATAAACTGAGATATATAATACCAATATTTATGTACCGGTGTAGTGATCCTCCGTCATCAGTTTTTAATGTCTCCGATACTGGTAGGTATTATTTGTTCTTGACTGGAATCATACAAATTGGTATCCAATGAACATCTATTGACATTTGAATAATTATTCACAGTTCTTGTTTGTTCTTGATTTTTTATCTGAACTAAGTATTTAATTTGGAAATGAATCACCACACCTTCTGTCCTGTAAATGTGATATGTGAAACGATAAATTTTTGTAAATTTTATACGTGTGTGAATTTTAATCTGATTGAATGATTTAAAATAGAGGAAGAGAATAGGAATCTCGTATAACCTATGCTAATTTCAATGTGATTATTCACACGAGAAGTTATAAATAAAAAACCATATATTCTCGAGTTCCTAATTGACTTGGTAACGTCACGCGACTGTATCAGATATCGACATAAAGTCTGCTAATCCTTTGTTATCGGCGTCCCACTGAAGATATCCAAAGGAACTCTCTGTACTTTCTCTGTACTTACCAAAGTAAAGGGTTTCATAGCAACTATATCTTGTGTCAAAGGAGTGTAATTTAATACTGAATACATAAAAATGAGTATATTATATGGATGAGTTCGTTCGTTAACGTAAAAACAGAAATCCGACGAGCCTATAAAATAGTGTAGGAAAACATTACAATTCACAAGTGTAACAGATCTAAGATAATAGTAACAGAATTATACTATAGTATACTATAGTATATAGTATACTAACAGAATTATGCCATTTTTGAGTCCACAAGCATTCTGTATTTATGTCTCTTAAGATGTCAATATTGTTTTCTTTCGACTCCCTTTGAATGTGTTTGCAATTCTATCGATACTTTATCTTGTCACACGCAATTATCTTATTTCGATATATTTCGACAAGTTTTATGGATGGTCTTGATTATGTCGTTCTCTAAGATACGCGCCTCGGACTCAGATAGTGCGCTGTCTTCGGCCGTATCGTGCGTGGGTCAAAATATTTGATCGAATCGGGAGTTTTTTAAATCGGACACTTATGAAAACTTCAAATCTTGCCTGTGGAGTGTTGTTTCTCCAGATAAGGGTGAGTTGCAATGATTTCCTCGTGGTGCCTTTATTTAATCTGGCAATAATACATTTGTATCTTTTTATCTAAGATTTTTAAACTTGTGAATTGTAATGTTATCCTCCCTCCATTACTCTTTCTTAAGATTGCAGATTTTATATGATCGCACGAATACAATTCTTTCATAATAGGTACGTTATTTTCGATTTCGAAACACTGAAGTAGAATGTTTTTTTTATTCATTCCTATATTATTTTATTCTTCTCTTTGTTATATGTCTTGAAATGTAGTGAACACTTCTGTTAATGTCTCTCGTCCGTTCTACTTCTCTATATTCTTTAATTCATTTATATAAAACATTATCGTTGAAGGTGGTTTAATGCCACTGAAAAAACACGTTTCTTGTTTAAGTATAAATTTTTCACTTTTTTATTATTTGTTGTTATATCCGCCCAAATAATACATGTTTTGTTAACATTTAAACCGGCTAGCTATTACGGTTGCAAGGATACAGCCATCGGACGGACGGACAGACAGACAGACGGACAGTCAGACGTTGTAGGCTTAGTAATAGGCTTCCGTACGGGCTACGGAAACCTAAAAAGGTGACTTTTTTTAACGTTCTTGTGCTAACTTTACGAATATTGGTTCTTACGTCATAGTTGTTGACAAGTCTTCCATATAAATTATATTTTAAAACTTTATCCAGTAAAGTTAGCGGTACTGCTGCACAGAATCAGAACTCCACAATGCAGGACATCGGTCCCCCTCACATATTCCCACATTAGTCGAAACTCCAATGTGTGACAATAAACTGACGAGAGAGTTGCTCGTTGAGAAAGCTTCATTGTTTGTCGGGGTTTTTGTTCTTTTTGTTTAATTACAACGAGCCCTTTGTGGACTAATCGTTCGGGAAGCACGGAGCGATCGAGTGTTGAAGGGAAAATATATTATTTGTTGGAGATTTCATCTGGTGGCCCCGTGGAATTATTACGTTCTTTACAAATTGTACTCAGATGTTGTGATACGGAATGGTGCTTGAGTTGAGCACTATGTATGATTGTGCGAGTATGAACGCTAGGGGACTGTAAATTATTGCTATGTACAATGAACATTCACCTGGCCTGGCTTTGATATTCACATAGTACATACCTTAACATATTATAACAACTATTATTTAATCAGTTTTGTCAGCCTCGGTAGCTCAGTGGTACTATCGGTCGACTGTTGTTAAGCAACGCTGAGCGCGGTCAGTACGTGGATGGGTGACCGCTCGACCGTTGGAGGCTGACCGTGGTTCGGATTCCACGTTAAACTGTAGGTTCCTTCTCTTCTTACCTTACTAGGTGGTAGGGTTTATATCCCGGCCGGGTTGGTACCACCGCACTAAGCGAAAAGTCGGTCGAAACGGCTCTGTAAATAGTTCGTGTTTTTCGTCCAGTTCAGTGTAGCCGACATGAAATGAAGGGAAGCACTGACATGGCACCTAGTTCACCCGGTGTTACATCACGGATGTTGTAGGTGATGTAGCCAACCGTGTCAGTTTCCATAAAAAAAAACGTTCATGTCATTTATACTCGAAAACTACTCAACTGTTGCATTTCATTTCATTTCAACCGATTTACATAGAGTTTTCATCGACTTTACCGCGAGCGCACAAGTAACTAACAATCAACAATAAATTATAACCAATTTACAGGCACTTCGATATTATCAATCACGGCGGAGAAGAACCGTTCGCTGGACAAATTTTTCAATATTCACATAAACTATTATAATGTGCATTTTTGCAATTTCTTACAGTTTATTCTACCGTGTTATCGATATTTTTCTGATCAATTTAAGATAAGTAGAAAAATATTAGATGAATGCACTGCTCTTTAAAAAATATTGATAAACTAATTTCAAGTTGTCATTTAGTTATTTAAATAAGAATATATTTACTACGATGTAGTACCACTGAATAAGGTAAAATTAAGGTTTCAATGGAAACTGAAATCATGTAGGTTCCTGAAAAAAGTCACGTAGCCATGTGTACTATTGATATCAGAGTGACGTCATCGAATTCGTTTATCTAATCCGTATTCAATGAGGTAAGCAGTTTTAAGAATTGTTGATAATGCGTTTTAGAAATAATGCATTTTACTAATTAATAATAGTATTATTGGTGGAAATAAATTGAATATATATATAATTTTCAATAACGAAAAAAAAACATAGTTCGTTTACAAAATATCGTGTAAGTGTTGCATAACGTAGTCTTAGAATAATAATTTTTAAATCATTTTAAAAACTAGCTTTTGCCCGCGGCTTCGCTCGCGGTAGACTCGGTTTAATGACAAATCCGATTTAAACGCAAATAAATATGATAATAAAGCATCGCTTCTTTCATATTTTCTCTGTCTCTCTCCCTATACTTTCTTTGATACTGCTCAGCCCTAAGGCTATTTATCGTGATGGTATTAGCCTATAGTGCGCCTCTAGAACTACTCTTTCCATTGGTGTAAACCGCATCAAAATCTATTCAGTGGTTCCGAAATTTACCTCAAACATACAGACACGATCCCTTTTATAAGAAGTAGAGATTAAAGATAGAGACAAGCCTATAACACATGGTAGAGAGTTCAAACTAAATTGAAAGAAACGTCTTTTTCGATACTAAATGTTCATAGAACATGGCTATAGGCTTACCTCACGTGCTGGATAAAGTAGGTCTAGACATTTTCCCAGATTCGGTAACTATAAATTTGATACCTACATATGTAAGTTTTATCTTCAAGCGGCTTGATACCTACCTACGTTTTATCTTCAAGCAGCGCCGCGCCGATGACAAAGAAACCCCAGACTTATGCAGCTTGGGGACCCCAAGGATAACTTTGAAAAGCGATTTTATCGGTTTATCGAAGACAGACAATAATTTATTATTATTGATAAGTTATACCTATGCGAGTATCATACGTGCACGTATGTGATAAATTGTCACTTAGCTACATGCTATCATCTCGTGCGATAGAAAAACATGATATCGAATAATCGCTTGAATTATTGTAGTATCGTAATCGTTACGTCGTCGTTATAATCGTTACCATACCACTACAGGAACCGTTGCATTGATGTCATAGTTCTATCATAACTATGGCATTTATTTATTTATTTATTTATTTATTTATTTATTTGACACTTAACTAGCAAACCTTACAGGATATCCTAACTCGTTTACTAGCCTAATTTTACTTATGCATGCAATTTATTAAGATAACTTATAACTAATCTCTTATATGTACTTAGGCTATTATTAAAAACATCAAACTCTGTCTCCTTATTTAGCTCGTTCAGCATATGAATAGCTCGGTTTAGAGGAGAGCACATCTGTAAATTTGTTCTTGCAGGAGCTGGTTGGAGAAGAACATGTGTCCTGGCCCTATGATAGTTATTCGGAACATATGCATGTATATAAAAAAACCCGGCCAAGTGCGAGTTGGACTAGCGCAGCGAGGTTTCCGCACCATAAAAAAAAGTTGAACAAAAAAGTTTCTTGTATGCGTAGGTCTAGGTACATCCCCTAATTTTTCATTAAAAATTTATTTTCTTATTTATTGTTATTTTCGCCAATTAACACATATTCTGTGAAAATTTCAACAGGCTAGCCATTACGGTTCCAAAGATACTGTCATCGGACGTACGGACGGACGGACGGACGAACAGACAGACAGACAGACAGACATACAGTCGTTGTAGGCTTAGTAATAGGCTTCCGAACGCGGTACGGAAACCTAAAAAAAGATTCTTGAACAGTGTGAAATTTAATTTGATTGTTTTAAATTAAAATTGTACGCACAAATGGAGGAGAAAATAAATTATATCTGACAATAATGTAAGTATAGGTAGAAAAGGTAATATCTATCCCACCTTAGATAGGTGTTAAGGTAACTATAAACTTGCGATTTAAAAATTTTTTGACACAGTACTTATGTAATAGAATATTTATGTAAATTTTGCACAGCTCACTGCTGTCCCCGAATAATATACTGGATAAAAAAAAATTAAATTGAAGTCCTCTGTAAAACTTATGTACTGTCTTTATAAAATGCGAAATATACTAGGTACCTAAATGGTTGCTTATTTTTATTTTTTTCCATCTCGAGGGTTATCAAAGCGGAACAGGCAGGGGTGCTCCTCCCCCCCGGCGAATTGACAAAATAGCGAATACCTAAAACGATGGAAAACTCCACAAAAGGCTAAAAACCTCTCGAAAACCTCTCCAGCTAAACGCTTTAGCGATTCGCAGGAGCTCCCCTACTATACCCTACTGGATTGCTCACTCTAGGTACTTGTCTCCGAAAATCGACAAAGTTCCGAGGAATTTTGGTCTCAATTCCAAGGAGTGTAAGGTTTACTTTATCATGGTAGTTTTGAGATAATGATGGCACTTGAAGTAATGGTTTCGGTGCGACCCCGATTGGCACTAATTGGTTTGCTGCTTCATGTAAAACTGTTGCACGCGGCGAGCATTATTTCTATGTAAAGATTTATACGTTATATATTTATTTAAGTCATGTTCATTTATATCCAAATTTGTACAGGAAGTACGATAACCAAATTGTTTAAACCGAATGGCATCACGTCTGTGAGGCCATTCTGGGCTTGCACATTATCTAACTGACTGATGAGGAAAATTGGAGAGGAGTATGCCCAGCAGTGGAAGCATACACGCCAACTGACTCGCCAGAGAATACACATAAAATGTAATTTAGGATGATGAAGAAAGGACCAAAACTAGGTAAGGAATATTCTTGCGCCTGCGCGCGCTACTCGTGTTCTCTTGTTTCTCCTACAATAAACTTTCTCTTATAACATCTCCGATGCCTCATTCCAATATCCGAACACTACATATCTACAGACTCGTCCACAGTCTAACTAGCTAATCTTTCTAGTGAAAAGTGGCACATTGGTAGGCTAGTAAGAAGTAAGGCTAGACGTGAAGTGCTGATAAGAGACGCTACTCGAGACGTGAATAAAGGTAAGACAGGCGCGTCGCGGCACATTATGTAACTGATAGATTGGAGAAAAATTGGAGAGGCGTATATCCAGCACTGGACGCATACACGCCAACTGACTCACCAGAGAATACACATAAAATTTAATATAGGATGATGAAGAAAGGACTAAAACTAGGTAAGGAAGTAAGGCTAGACGTGAAGTGCTGATAAGAGACGCTATTCGAGACGTGAAGGAAGGTAAGACAGGCGCGTCACGGCACATTATGTAACTGACTGATTGGAGGAAAATTGGAGAGGCGTATGTCCGGCAGTGGACGCATACATGCCAACTGACTCGATAGAGAATACACATACAATTTAGGATGATGAAGAAAGGACTAAAACGTAAGGAAGTAAGGCTAGACTTGAAGTGCTGAGAAGATACGCTACTCGGGACGTGAAGGAAGGTAAGTCAGGTGTGTCGCGGCACAGATTACAATTTGAAAGATGTGCTCAAAAAGAAAACACTATGTCCAAAATCGTATTTAAAAATTCACATCACGTATAGTACTCGGCAGTAAATAATGTACATCGAGCTTTAGAAAGAGACAATCCGGTTGTAGTGTGTCGTTTATGTCGCACGGAGACATGCGAGTTCGTGCGACAGAGACGACGCTCTACGGCCGGATTGACTCTTTCTAAAGCTCTATTTGCATTATTTACTGGCGGGTACCAACTGTAACCGTACACGTATACGTGAATAAGTTAAATATTTTAATATCATAAAAGTGGAAAAGGAGCAAGTACGAACGCATATAATACGAAACGGAATCCACGTGCTCACGTATGCTATTCTAAAAATACATTGACCCGACATAACGGCAATGAAAGTCGTATTTTCCTAGATTTTAATTAGCGACCATTGCTAATGTCGTTCCTGTACTAAGTGCCAGAGGCGCCCGCGAACCGGGCGGGATAATAAGTCGAGCAGCAGACTGACCACGATAAGTTGACTGCGTGAAAGGTTGACAGTCTGATAGATCGACAGTGCACATGATGAGCAGAGCTGCAATAAAATCGCTTAGCTTTTACGTTAATTCATAAGTACGACGTTCCTGGTTTTATCTAACTACAGAACCCTATTAAAAACGCCAAGTGCGAGTCGGACTCGCGCACAGAAGTTTCTGGACCACAAAAAATATGTTGAAAACACGATTCTTGTTTTTGGGACCCCCGAATTTGTCACTTTTTTTTCTTAATTTTGATTATTTGTTATATCCGCCAAAATAACAGATATTATGTGAAACGTCAACCCTTTACTATACGGTTCCAATGATAAAGTCATGGGACTGTAGTAGTACGGTAGTAGTGTGGTAGTTCCGTACGGGGTACGGAATTCTAAAAACGGTAATACGTATAATATTAAAGCGGTTAAGTGCGAGTCTAACTCGTGTAGATATGGTTCCGTGTTCCATAACATTCCGTTGTCCGTCGGAAATGTATTACTTAGAATTTTCGTTTAGGTTTTTACCTTTCGAATTTGTCCCCCAAAATTGACCCCCAAAATCGAGCTTGGTTCATTTACGCTATACGTCCGTGATTGGGTCATCAAACTCTACATATGTACCAAATTTCATCTTTTTTGTTCAGTAGATGGAGAAACTAAGCTGTGAGTGCTGTGACAGACGGACAGACAAACACAAGAGTAATAGATGACGAACCATATTGAATATGCATATGTCTCAATGAAATATTGTTATTGTTGTGTGTTCTTTATGGCGAAATAAATATCTGAATCTGAATCATATAAGGGTTCCGTTTTTTTCCTCTTTTGTGGTACGGTACCCTAATATTGAGTAATAATAATAATGGGCTGATAGCGAAGAGCCTCGATGACCACCTTAAGAGGCTCTCGCTGAGTGGTTGGGTCAAGGGCTGGATCCAGAAGGCAGCCCTGCTCGCCACTGCACGCATCGTCCGGAGGTTTCTCTCTTTGGGACCCGACCATCGGTAGCTTGGGTTCGCCCCGCCGCCGCTGGTGGTGGAAACTCCATTTGTTTTTATATCAATTTTAGGTTTTAATTTTGTAAAAATGTTAAATTTATATAAAAAGAAATCTGTGAATAAATGTATAATAATAATATTTGTATAATATAAAATGTGTAAAATTAATATAAATACATAGTAAAAATGTGAAAATAAAGAAAGTAATAATAACAAGTTCTGCACTTATTATTTTTATATGTCGTTCTGCATTCAATTAATATGTGTCGTGTTTCATATTTAATTAACTAATTAATTTTTATTATTTATTACAAATGACATTATAGATTTACCCAATACTTTATACGTAGGAATTTTCGAATTCAGTTGTCTCATGACGGTCTTTGCTAACTCCCGAATTGAGGAGGTAAATATAATTATAATGTGCCCAACTCTGGAACCTGTGTCCTCAACTCATTGAGGTATCATTGATGTGTCAGGCACGATTATTAATCTTGTCCATTTATAAATCTTCATACTCTAATTAGAAATTCATATTTTGTCGACCAGTGTTCGATCTAATCTATTGAGACGATCTATGTTCGATCCCGTGAAGTTTCAGTAGATACGGCGGCCATAACGTCGCGCAGCTTTACAACGACGACGTCGACGTGACGCGACGTGCTTACCGACGCATTCCTCGGCCGCCGACCCGCGTCTCAGCTTTACGGCCTTTGCTAATTCCGTTGCGAACTTCACTCATTCCGCGACGATCGAGAATTATTGGCGAGTTACGAGCTTACCCGCCTTTGTCTGAGGGTATAACATCTCTTAGGCCAGCGTCACATGGGCAATATTTTCATCAGTATTAAGTATGCAAATATTAGTTTAAATAATTTCGTTTATCGGTGTAGGTAGGTACTGTTCACACCAGACTGTAATAAATATTGTCGTGTGCAGCCAATGAAATAGTGATTTGTTCATTATTATTATTATTTCTTTATTAACACATTTACGACATACAAAACAAAAATTAAAACGATTATCGATAAATGACAGGGATGATAGATGTATAGATGTGCCTATTGATTATGTTAATACAGGATTAACGTGTTGATCAATGGAAAAATACAATAATACGTGCCTTTATTATCATCATCGGCTCATTAATTATCAAACTTCTAGACACAGACTTCCCTTCTTGTTATTAATTGAAATCGGTGAAATGTATGCCTTCGTTCGAAGCTGAAATTGGCGTGCAACTATTTAAAGCTATAGATGACTACATCAAAATGGATGACTACATCACCTGCTGCAGCTCTTTAATTTGTTCTTGTCCTTACTAGGTGCCACGTTAATACTTCCCTCTGATCATGCTGACTACACTGAAATGACTGTATTTTACAACCGTTTCGATGGACCTTCATTCTGTATTCAGTGTCGCCGTATTATAGGTAGGTGCCTATCAATCCGGACGCGTTTAAATCTCGGTTCACAATACTAACTTCCCTACCTTAGTAAGGTGAGGTGAGGGAAGTTATTTGGTGCGGAATCTACTTTTGCGTCCACTGGTTACTTTCTGGATGACGGGGTGATGTAAGAGACAAGCCCCGCCCGCCCCCTCCCCGCCCCGACCCCGCCTAACGCAACAGCCTCGGGCCATTTGAAATTAATTTGTGTTCCGCCGGATTTTGTGTACATTTTGTTCAACTCTGGCCTCGTGCGCCGACCGCCTCCGCCGCTGTCACAGTGATTATGAAGAGGAAGGTATGTGCGATTGGAAAGAATATTGCTCTGCGTGGTAGGTAACTCGAATTTATTAAAATATTTAATGTACGTAATACTTATCACAACATCACCTAGCGTGAACAATATTTTTCACCGCATCTTTTAAAAATTCAACGCTGAAACTTTCATTCTAAGTATTGGGATTTAAATTATAAAAACTGTGCTAAAACTCGCTTCGCTTCGCTTCGCTTCGCTTCGCTTCGCTTCGCTTCGCTTCGCTTCGCTTCGCTCTTTTTTTTAAAACATATATACATACATATCACATACGTTGAATCCCGACAATCGGGGTAAGTAGAGTAATCGGTGTTGTGCTGCAACAACTCTGATAAATTACAGCATAACACCGACCATCACGTTTCGCAAAGTATTCAAACAAGATTCAATCAATGAAGCAGCAAGTAAGTCACGAAGACCCACCTGCTGCATGGCATGACTCGGTGGAAGTACCGTGTCAAGGTGAGAGGTGGCGAGCCAGTCGCCCTTTAGCATGGCATCTTGTTCTTATCCCTTAGTCGCCTTTTACGACATGCATGGAGGGAGATGCAGTGGGGCTATTCTTTTTAAGTACCGGCCCCAAACGGTACAAAAAAATTTCATAATCCGTCGTCTGGCAACAATTTGACATTAGAAACTAATTTTGAAAACCAATTTAAATCGCTCATTCTTTCCCTTTGCCTTCGAATAAATAAAATCCTTCACAATCATCTCTAAAATAATTATACAAGATCAGAACGCATTTACTGCGCTGTGCTCCATCAGTGACGCTATAATAGGCAGTGGCGTATTACTTGGACAAACAGGCTCCCCATCATGTTTGCTTTGCTTGTCGGAGCTAGCCGCATGAATACTCCATAGAGCATGCCTCGAGCCCTAAACTGATTAATTTATTAACTGCCTGTCCTGGAGACACTGTCTGTCGCTATTGAACCCAACCTACTCACCTGTACACCTACTTGCTATGTACTATGTAGCTGGATTGGATACTATCGATGTATACAGCTGGTGCGAAAATTTTGCGCATGTGAAAGGGGCGATTCTGTATATTCAGGCGGTCAACTTGTAGTCAAGTATACAAAATCACCCCCAAACATTTAACTTAATTCTCATTACTCGAATGCAATTCAAATCTAGAGAAATAGATGATGGTGTTCTTCTATGTGTTGTTGTAGTAAAAGTTGCAGATATAACAGCAGTATAAAGTACAGTTTAAAGTAGAAATCAAGATGGCGGATCATTATGTAAAAAATAAAAGAATTCTGTCGTCTTCGCCTGCACACGTATGTTCTTGTTGCGTTCCAAATTCGAATGTTGAGTTCGATTTCTCCACAAAGGAACTTACCTTGTGTGTGACTATAGACAACTTTTGCTCTATTGGTTTTATTCAGACAATTCAAGATTACACATACGTGTCGTGTACTTACTCGTACTTTTAAGAAAAGTCTCGGAGGGCTACGAAGAGCACTGCTGCTGCTCAGTTCCTTGTAAATTGTAAATATTAACATTAAAAATCCTATTTGCCAAATAGCGTGCCAGTTTTAATACTACATCTAAACAGAGGGCACAACTAGCTCTTTCTGCCTTTTATATTATATAAAGTCGGACAGTTTCGAACAATTCGATGACGGCGACCGCCCGCCACTTATAGACATGTCCCTCCAAGATTTAATAAAAATGTGATAGAGAAACGCTTTTAAAGCATCGCCACGATAAAAGTGTGTGAGTGGAGATGCTTGTCACGGATCGGCTTCACTGCTCACCCCGCGCGCGAGGGGCAGACGCGACAGTTAAAAATGTCCTCCGCCGAAGCCGCCATCTTGGGAAAACTTTATCATTCTACCCTCAATCGCGTGTTCTTAAAATGTCCTTTGAAGAAACCTTTGCAGTAATGTGAGCTTTAAGTTTAAGCAGAGATGAAATATGTCCTCTCGCTCTACATAACGTTGAGTTTTACCTACATATAGTTTGATTATGTATGAATATGAACGTAACGTTTAAAGCATTAGTTAAGTTTAATCAAATATTTGTGTTTCTAGAAAAATCTTACGTACTCTCTGACAGGAAATTGCATAGACAATTCAAAGAAATAATATTTGATGTTTTCTTGTTGACAAAATTCAGCAGCTGAAGTCGAGGTATAAAATGCACACCTGATCAAAATAATATGCCTGTAGATATAGATTATAAGTGCTAGTCGAACTCGCGCACCGAGGGTTCCGTATCGCCATGTCATGGTCAGCGCAACTCACGCCATCTATGGCGTGTTTATGAAATGCTTCATATTAGTTAAAATGCTTCATACTCTTTTCGGTAGATGGCGCGCATACACTTTTTAGTTTCTTCTATGGGAGCCCCCGTGAATTTTTTACTTTTTCTCATTTTTATAATTTGTTGTTTTATCGGCCATAATAACACATATTCTGTAAAAAATTCAAGGGGCTAACTATTACGGTTCAAGAGATACAGCCCTCGAACAGACAGACAGACAGACGGCGTAGGCTTAGTAATAGGGTCCCGTACCGGATACGGAACCCTAAAAACTACTGTTTTGAATGAAATTAAAATATACAAAATTGACTAAAAAAAAAAATTTACGGAACGCAGATTGCGTAAAACAGATGCAACCATGCGAAATATAGATATATTCGTTCGGTGTGTAGTTATACCAGAATTGCATGCTTTTCATCTATCTAAAATAATCAATTATGTCCGTTATATTATGTACATTTGGCATATTACATGATTCGTGAAACCCAATACTCGCTGACTTCAATTCGGTTCGTCTATTATGTCGGTCGCATGTGGATTGTCATTCACATGATAATCATTACAAAAAGAGTTGTAAGGAATCATTCACATGACTTCTTAACAACGCAGATACGCCCTAAAGTTGAATACCGTTCGGATAACAATCAAATTCCTTATTTAAAGCAACATGAACTTAATTTCAACGACATACGTGACTTCTTTCTTTGCTATATGTAATTTAACGCATGAAATATGTGTGAATTTCGAAATCAACCTTTAAGTTCAAAGCCATAATATCACTTTTGGATTAACGAGTAGTGTGTATGATTTATTTATGAAGAACATGACCGAAAATTGAATATGACCTCTCGGAGAGTCTCTGCAGGTGATCTTAGAATGTAGACTTTTAATTTCGAAGAGCTTTTTATAAAGTGAAAGAAAATTGAAAAGACCTGGCGGAATGTTAAATCGACTAATAGAGGGAATATCGCTTTGTTCTCATTTTATTCCACGGAGGACATACATATTTATCTAGTAATACTTTGACGATTTTGTGAAGTGCACACTTAGTGTATATATACATCTGGTAGATGAAAAGTTTTCTTATGCATAATTTTCCTAAATTTTGTGCTGAATAATGCTACGATATATGATTGCGGTTTAGCTAAAAGGGCGTATGGACAGATAACTAGGACTTAAGTAGTTTATTGTAGCTGCTTTTGTGATAGAAAATATTATGTTGGAAGATTCGATAAAATCTGAAATCATTAATTTATTATTAACAAGATTTTGGAAAGTAAATCTGTCGCCTCAAAATCTTTTGTTATCTCATCAATAGTCTCTGATTAAAAATGACAAAAAAGAATCTTTTCGAAAATTCTCACCTTTTTTCAAAATTGTGGTTTTTTTTTATAAATTCCATCTGCAACCCTTCCGCAAGTGTCAAAAGGTCAAGGAAGGTCTACCCTTTGACGTCTTTATAGGGACAGGTAGTCGGAGATACACGGACAATGGGGACCGGAGATAGTTTTAACAATGTCATTGTCACCCAGGAAAAAGGTGTATGTGTCGAAATTAGCGGTTCATTGAAGTCACGCCGACGTTAGGGAGGTCTGTAACAAACCGTGCGAAATTCGCAACAATACCGGACGTTAACTGCGGAAAAAAAGGAAAAAAAAATTAACTCTTCCGTAAACGCGTCAAAAAAGGGGTAAAGGTGGCGGATGGGACCCCCCGCCTGCTGTATTTTGATTGTACACCCTTTTTACGAGGGCTAGTGGGTGACACGTCGACAGTGAGTGTGATATGTCACTGCTATCACAGTGAAACAGCAGGACGACTTACCAACTCACCATGTGAATCTAGCACATTTACGTTTAGGTAACTGCGAGGGTAACTGACCTAGTTTAAAATGTATTCTTAAGGTTTAGTAATTTTTACAAATAATGATTACATTTAAATTTAAACTTAACAATAATCATCACAACTGACACAAAATAAATAAATAAATATATAAATAGACTGTCAACACTTTTCGACACAATTGTTTTCCTGGGTAAGTGAAATTTTTTTGAGTTTGTAGCCTTTAGTTTCGAGCAAAAACTTAAACTTGACCCGTGAATCACTTTTCAAGACAATAGATTTAAACATTTCTTTAACCCCTCTTTCGAATTTTGATAATATCTTCAGGCACTTACTTTTCACAATATACAAACAAAAAATAAAATACCGGAGTACTCGCATGTGGCATTGAAATAAATAATATTACCACGAATTTATTCGGCTCAATCGTACGTTTATCAATTATTTCTGTCTGCTCTCGATTCTCGACTTCAAGATTGCGAAGTCAACGTGGGAAAGCAATTTGAACCTTAGTAAACTCACTCAAGGAATATTTTACTATATACTCCTTGTGTAATTGCTAGGGGGCTAAAAGAATAGATAGGATTGGGGTAGAGTAGAGTGCTGCTTGTATGAAATTTCTTTTGGTTTTAAGAATTATATATAACGAACTTCTAACGGACATTTATACGCAGACTATGGACTCAGGATTCGAGGGCCCATTCTGTTATTTAATATGCTGTAGTCATTTTGAAAAAGTGCAGCATTTAAATCATTATTATTTAAGATTGATTATTGGCCTTTCCTGCTATACATAGTTAGTTGCCTTGTAAAGGTTCCCAAAAACTAAGCACTTTTTGATCTTATTACTTTTTCATCCATGTTTAGGTTTTCAATATTTCTAAATATTGACTGTAAGTAGAAAACTATGCAAATATTTTCCAACATATTAGAAACATATTTTAAATAATATATTCGGCCTTATATTATTTGTTATTTATTAATATTCTTACACCACTTCTGAACTAGTCATCATCATCATCATCATCAGCCTGCATCGGTCCACTGCTGGACATAGGCCTCTCCCAAGGTACGCCACCGCACGCGGTCTTCCGCTCTTCTCATCCATCCACTCCCGGCTACCTTTTTTAGGTCATCTGTCCACCTAGCCGGGGGGCGTCCCACGCTACGTTTGCTTGTACGTGGTGGCCTCCATCCGATGGGGTAGCACCCGTCTACCCCATCGGTTGTCGGGTCTGCGACAGATGTGCCCAGCCCAATGCCACTTCAGCTTGCTTATTTTCTTTGCAATGTCGACTACCTTAGTTCTTTGACGTATCACGTCGTTTCGGATTTTATCGGTCAAAGAAATGTCGAGCATTGCTCTTTCCATAGCTCGCTGAGCGACTTTAAACTAGTACCTAGCTATTTTTTTTTCTTTGTGCTCCATTACACGTACGTAGTTTAGCCGGAAACAAATGTCGCAGATTTATTTAAAACGGTTTTAATGCCCCGTCGCAAAATTGCGAAAAGGATTATCGGATCAGTCTGGTGTCTGTATGTCCTCATACGAAGATAGCTCGGGGTCGATAGTTCTATCTTCACCGTTAGTTTTTGTTTTGATATAGTTTTAGTTTTTGTTTTTGTTATAAGTAGTTCTTTTCTACTTTTTTTTATTTAGTTAGTTTAGTATTATACTCTCATGGGTCCTGATTCGTGCCAACTCGTACACTGTCCACCTATTCCTTTCCTTTCCTATGACCTGTTCCTTTCCTTGTCTCTCTGTCACCAAATTTTCTCCATTATTTTTACCTACCCTCAAATCGGCAGCAAGCCTCACTTTAGATTTTTCGCAACTATGAGGGTAGCCCTCAATATTTCACTTCCAAGATCGACCTAGAAGCGACTGCATCGTTTTTTCACCCCATCGCCGAAGAACAACATTGAACGGATATATTTTACGAGCTGACTGCAGCAGCTAACCTAGTGCGCAATACTAGAATAATCCTGCCTGGATCAACCAACGATTTCGGGAAGGAGCCTCGCCATCCATATTTACAGTCCACTCAGCAAACCACTCAGCACCGCCCTGCCGTATCACCGGGTAAGCTGTCGGTTCCTTTTTTTATCCATCCCCAACACCTCGTCCTACAATTGAATGAAGTTGGCACAGTACTTATAAATACTGAAGCTAATACAAAAAGGCAATTAAATACATGACTAATCTTTTACTCAAGACAACATTGCAATAAGGCAATTTCAACGGTAGTTTTATAAGATATCTATAATTATTGAGTTTTTAATATTATAGACTGTAAACATATTTGCACAAATATAAAAAAATTACCCTCCCTTTTGCATCGCGCAGTTGGGTAAAATGACATATCGCGCCCTAAGTCTGTACGGCAAACAGAAAGTTAATATAAAACAGAGATCGGCGGAGATGCGACGATATATCACGTGACACTCGCCGCGTCACATGCTCGCCCCATCCGAATTAACAGAAAAAAAAACATTCCGTTTAAAAATGTGCACCATTATTTATGTGCTGCCGGTGCGCAATGAATTGCCAATTTGCACACTGATTTACGAACAAGATGTTTCTGTAGGGATGAAATATAGACATCAATTTGGGAAGGAGAATGATAGCGACTGATGTTTAAATAATGATGAAATTAATAATAATAAAGGAAAAGAAAAGAAAAGCTGTCAAGATGACATGTTTTGCAAAATCTGCCCTTAACAAGAAAATAATTTAAAAGGCAGCTGAAGGCGCCTTACCGGGCCCGCACAAAGCGCGGAACAATCACCAACGGCGCACGGCCCCGCAGTGCTGGAGTAAGCATGCGAGCCAGCACAGGAGCCGAAGCCCGGCGGCGCCTCAATAGCACATCACATGTCAATGCATGACAGCGGCGGCTCCCGGCGTACGGCGACACGGTCGGCGCCTCAGCGGGCAGGTACAGCTGCAAGCGGCGCTGCAGGCCGTGGTCAGAACACCCAACTAGGACACCGTGCACGGAACACCACACGCCGCCCCCGACGCGTGTCTGTGCACCGGCCCAGCAGCGCATCAGACACCTCGCCCTCCCCGCCCGCGCCCGCATCACCGTGCCGCCGCCGCCTGCGCCCACGAGTCGCCACTTTGATACCATCCACCGCACACCCTCCACCGACGCCCGCCGTGACGTCGTCAGAATCATCTGGCGACGACGACGACGGGCCGACGACGCCGCTCCCGTCAGAAGAACTACGACGAGGACGACGTCCACCACCGGCCGGCTTGGGGCCATCGGGGCTTCATGCTCCGCCTATAGTCCCCGCTACCGATGGTGTAGTGCGCCGTATGCGCTGGCCCTATGACCTTAATATGAAAGTCATGACGGCGTACTACAGGGCCACAGAGGGAGAAACCAGCCGGACCATGTTTCGAGCAAGACTGCTTACTGAGTTTCAGGCTCTTGAACCGACAATGTCTTTTTCAGCCCAGCGTCTATCAGACCAGGTACGCGTCATCCGGACACGGAAGTTCTTGGATGACGCCGTGCTGGAACGACTGCGCCTAGATGCGCTTCCTACTACCATAGCTCCCGCTTCTTCGCAGCCGCGCGCAGACGCTGTCTGCGCCTTGTCGGACGCGCTCCGCTCACCACACGCCCCTGTATGTGAAGTGGCGAATATAAGTGAGCTGCTGTCACAGCCACCACCTTCAGCGGAGGACGGGGGTGAGGTAGTAGTGGGAGACGTAAGTACCCAGGATGATGAGCAAATGAGAAGCGCCCTGGAGCGGGCGATTTTGGAGTTTCGATCGGTAAGCTTTGTAACTAGGCCGCGAATACCGCGCTTGCCCACAAATAGAAAAAATATGAGCATTGTGGGGACCATGAATTCCCATTTAAAACCATATATGGAATCTAGCGAGAGCCTAGTCGATACCCACTCACTCCTCTGTTGTGCGGCGATCGCCGCATGTCGAATGGCCGGTGTCAAATTCGAAAACAACAACCGTGCGAGACACACAGGCCCAACGTTGGCGGTCCCCGCTTGGCAGAGGAGAATACAGAAACGTATCGACGAGGCACGGGTCCTCATAGGGAAGCTTTGCTGCTTCAGGTCAGGAAATATGCGACCAAAAATTATGCGGTTCGTGACTAAAGTTCTAAAAGGGGTTGTAATAAGGCCCTCCCATCCCAACTTCAAGTCAGTGGTCACGGAGCGCATAGACGACCTGAAGCAGCGGATCAGCGCGTGGGCAAAGCGTATCCGCCGCTATAGAGAGCGTGTCGATCGATATCAACTGAATCGCCAGTTCCAGAGTGACCAAAGGCGGGTGTATAGAAACTGGGAGCAGCCTAAACAGCTAGTGGCAGATGAGGCTAAACCTACCAAAGCAGAAAATTATCAATTCTGGAGTAAAATATGGTCAGAGCCCGTCTGCCACGTCGAAGGTGAATGGATGAGGACTGTCGAGCGAGCATGTCAAGACATAGAGCCGATGGAGCCAGTGAACTTGACAGAGCTTGATGTTAGTTCGGCAATCCGTCGTGCCCACAATTGGAAGTCTCCCGGGGCCGACGGACTGCACAACTTCTGGCTCAAATGGCTTACTTGCTGCCATGCTCGCTTGGCAATTCAATACCAAGAAGCCATAGACCAACGAGCGCTACCAGAGTTCATGACCACAGGAATCACCCACCTGCTCCATAAAACCGGTAGTACCGCGGATCCAAAAAATTACAGACCAATTACATGTTTGCCCACTATCTATAAACTACTGACATCCATTCTGACAAACAAAATAAATGTTCACGACCGCCAAAATAACATCATGTCGGCTACTCAGAATGGATGTCGGGTTGGATCCCGCGGTACTAAGGAGCTTCTTCTCATAGATGCGACTATTTTCCAGCAGGTTCGCCGCAGCAGAAAGAATCTGTCCGCCACCTGGATTGATTATAAAAAGGCATTTGATTCTGTACCCCACACATGGCTCAAGAAAGTTTTACTAATATACAAAGTTGATGAAAACATCTGTCAATTCCTGAGTGCATGTATGGAACAATGGAAAACAGTTCTCAGCCTTCCAGGTGAAAGACAGCTTTCTGATGTGGACGACTGCATTCATATACGGCGGGGCATCTTCCAGGGTGACAGCCTGAGCCCGCTTTGGTTTTGCTTAGCTCTGAACCCTCTCAGTTCGCTTCTGGAGGATTCGGGACTGGGCTACTTTCTGCGGAGAGGGAGCCACTCGATTTCTCACTTGGTCTATATGGATGACCTAAAAATACTGGCTAGTTCGGACTCTGAGCTGATGTCGATGCTGAAGACAACTGAAAATTTCAGCACGGACATTGGAATGGAGTTCGGAATAGACAAGTGTGCGAGCATCCATATAAAACGAGGGAGGGTCATGGCCTCCGACGGGATTCAACTCTCGGAGTCGGTGAACATTCGAGCCCTCTCTGACGAAGAAACCTACAAATATTTGGGTATGCAGGAGTGCCTTGGTATCAAGGATACGGTCATGAAACAACATGCAAAGGCTAAATTCTATCACCGTCTCACAATAGTACTGAAAAGTCTATTGTCGGGCGGTAATAAAATCAGAGCCTACAACGGTTGGGTCATGCCCGTTCTTATATACACCTTTGGCATACTCAAATGGTCTCAGACTGAGCTGGACGCCCTGGACAGAAAGGTCAGAACGCTGATGACGACGTCCCGGATGCATCACCCACGATCATCGGTCATGAGATTGTATATCCCGCGGAAGTGTGGGGGTAGAGGTATGCTAAATGCCAAAAACCTACACAACCGCGAGGTATGCAATCTCCGTCAGTATTTTATGGAAAAGACTGATGTTTGTGAGATGCACCGCGATGTCGTCGTCAGTGATAAAGGCCTTACGCCGTTGGACATGGGAAAAGAGGACTGGCGGAAGCCAGTTGTACTGAGCACCGAGGACCGCCTGGAAGTATGGAAAGGCAAGGCGCTGCACGGTAGGTACTTCCGGTCTCTCACGGGGCCGGATGTAGATCAACTCGCCTCCGTGCACTGGCTACGCTTCGGGGACCTCTTTGGGGAAACCGAGGGTTTTGTCTGTGCAATACAAGACGAAGTTGTCAAGACCAACAATTACAGGAGATTCATTATGAAGGATGGCACCATTGACATCTGCCGCGCCTGCCACAAACCTGGCGAATCCCTCAGACATGTAATCTCCGGTTGTTCGCAACTTGCCAACTCCGAGTATTTGCACAGGCACAACCTAGTAGCCAGGATCATCCATCAGCAACTTGCTTTGAAGTTCAACCTTGTCGGCTCGGAGGTGCCTTACTACAAGTATAACCCACAGCCAGTTCTCGAAAATGCTCACATCACGCTCTACTGGGACCGGTCGATTATCACTGATAGGACTATTATGGCTAATAGACCTGACATAGTGATAATCGACCGGGAGGCGCGGCGCGCAGCGCTCGTCGACATCACGGTGCCGCATGACGAGAACCTTGTGAAGGCAGAAAAAGACAAGATGTTAAAATACATCGATCTGTCTCATGAGGTTACCGACATGTGGCCCGTGGACTCGACGATCGTTGTGCCCATAGTCTTGTCTGCGCATGGGCTGATAGCGAAGAGCCTCGACCATCATCTCAAGAGGCTCTCACTAGAGCCACTTGCTTGGATCAAGGGTCAGATGCAGAAGGCGGTCTTGCTCGACACCGCTCGAATTGTCCGAAGGTTTCTCTCTCTCGGGTCCGACCATCGGTAGTCTGGGTTCGCCCCGCCGCCGGTGGTGGAAATTCCATTTTGTTATTTTATATTAATTTTAGATTTAAGTTTTTTATGTAAAATTAATATAAAAAAGAAATGTGTCAATAAACGAATAAATAAATAAAGGAAATGTATAATTTATAAGTTAGTTTTTAGTTTTTAGTAGTTTTTAATTAGTTATATTTGTCTTTAAATTTTATTTGATATGTTTATTTAATAATTTTAATTTATAAATTGTAAATGAATATTGAAATGTTTGAACATTCACTCGTTTCGATCCTAAAAATATGAAACTATTAGGTGTATACTTATATCCATTTTGACTTAACCCAAACTTAGATTCATACATACCACGCGATGTATGGTAATCCGGACAATCGAGGTAAGCAGAGTAATTGGAGTTGTGATGCAGGTACTTTTGTAAATTACAGAACAACACCGACGACCACGTTTAGAAAAATATTGGGACAAGATAACTATTAAGCAGCAAGTAAGGCAAGAAGACACACCCGCTGCATGACTCGGTGGAAGGACCATTCCAAGGTGAGATGTAGCTAGTATACCGCCCTTTGGCACGACATCTTGTCCTTGTCCCTCTTTAGTCGCCTTTTATAACATGCACGAAAAGATATGCAGTGGGATATTCTTTGTAAGTACCGGCCCCATACGGTACAATAAATTTACAGCTGAGTAATTTCTTTACAATAATACATACCTATCCTACAGGAAACATACATTTTAGCGGGATTGTTTCCGGGATAAAAATTAGCCTATTTGTTAAATCAGTGCGTGATTACCTTCTAACCTAACCTAACCTAACCCAACCCAACCCAACCCAACCCAACCCAACCCAACCCAACCCAACCCAACCCAACCCAAACCAACCCAATCCAACCCAACCCAAACCAAACCAACCCAACCCAACCCAACCCAACCCAACCCAACCCAGCCTAACCTAACCTAACCTAACCTAACAAATTTAATCCAAATCCGTTCAGCTGTTTAAGCGTGAAAGTGGAACAAACAAACATTCATATTTTCGCGTTTATAATATTATTAAGTGAGATGTACATATGTGTGGATGTAATAAACGTGTTTTAATACGTTAGCGACAGGAAACCAACGCCCCGTCAATCAGCTGTAGTGTGCACAAAGGAACGATCAACTAATGCACCAACACGACAGAGAGCCTCAAAGGGCCAATTTCCCACCTGTCTCTGACCGCAGTGCATAGAACTAAGTTCACAGTTTAGTTTGTCTAGAAGTGCTAAGCTATTGAATTTCGTATGCATAAATCGATGCATTATGTTTCAGGGGGTGAATACAGAGTCCACATACATATTTAATGAATTGTAAAAAAAATCTTCAATAGTCTTAACTAAGCATAAGCTATTTACTACTGTTTTTAAGTTTACTCTGTTATTAAATTATACTAATTTTAAATGTTTCCGGATTAACAGTAGTTACTGAATACTTACATAAGTCGACGTTTCGCTCGCTACGTCACGGGCTTCTTCAGGAACTGCGGGAGTTCCTGGAGCCGACGTCTGGTGCCCGTTTTATCAGACGTAAAACTGTTCTTTTTCGAAGATTGTAGCTGTGGGTAGGTTGCAAAATATATAAACGTAAACATTTACCGTGCGGGGCGGGTACTTTAAAAGAATAGCCCCACTGCATCTCTCCCCGTGTATGTCGTAAAAGGCGACTAAGGGATATGACTCCCTTCTTATATTACTAGGTGGTAGGGTTTAACCCGCCCGGCACTGAATGAAAGGTCGGTCGAAACGGCTATGTAAATAGTTTGTGTTTTCCGTCCAGTTCAGTGTAGCCGGCACGACCGAAGGGAAGCACTGACGTGGCACCAAGTTCACCCGGTGTTATGGGCCGACATCACGTCGGTTTCCATAAAAAAAAAAATTAAATGAACATAAGCTATGTATTTTCAAAAATTATGTCTGCCAGAAAGCATACTTCAGAAGCTTTCTTCCATTTTAGATAAAATTTTAACACATTGAACTATCGCTGTTTGCAGCGAACACCCACCCCAGCGGAAGTCACAGCTCAAACGGCCTCAATTTTCTCACTCCCTTTTACAAATTACAAACTTCAAAAACAGATTCCCATCAAAAGCGGAAACATTGTAAAGGGATGCCCCCGCGGCCGCGATGTCACGACACTCCCGCGCCTCCGCCCCCGCCGCCCCTCGGCCACCCCCGCGTTAGCTACAAACACTTATTATTTATTACATTGTGTTTGAAATTAATTTTGCACCCTCGTCAAATAATTTCTAAATCAACTTCGTGGGCTTGACGGAAGCCGACGCTCAGTCATCTTGTCTATTTCGCTTTATTTTTTGAAAATTATCAATAATATTAATTTCGTTTTATGGTTATGGATGTTTTCTCCTGTCGCTGTTTATTAGTATACTAATGATGAGTGGCATACAGTTATTTTTTATTGTTCATAATATAAGATGAAAAATTGTGAAAGAAAATTTTTTGCCCGCACCCAAGTGGGAGTGAAACCCACGAGTATTGGATTTTTAGGTTTCCGTATCCCATACGGAAGCTTATTACTAAGCCTACGCCGTCTGTCTGTCTGTCCTACTGCTGTATTTTTGGAACCGTAATAGGTAGCCGGTTGAAATTTTCACAGAATATGTGTTATTATGGCGGATATAACAACAAATGGAAAAAGTAAAAAATTAAGGAAGCATAGAAGAAACGTGTTTTTTCATGTTATTTTTTTTGTGGTACGGAAACCTCGGTGCGCTAGTCCGACTTGCACGTGGCCCGTTTTTGAATTATAGAAGTCCAAGGCTCCAACTCAAACTACTAACTGAACAATTCCGGCCATTGATGTGGCTTCAGAAATTAGAATTCACAATTTACAGGTGTAATTGTTTTTTTATAGAAAGCGCGACATGTGGCGCCGAGCCAGCCATGAGGTGTCTAACGACGCCCATGGACATTAGATCGCGGGGGTTGCGAATGCCGTGCCGGCCTGACAGGTGCATATACACGCGCTTTCTTTACATTCTGAAAAAAAAACTAAGTAATATTTGCAGTAGTCGGGCTTCGTGTCGCGGGCGTAGCTTGTAATTTATTGGAGTTCCGTATCCGTGGGGAAACCTATTACCAAACCTACGCAGTCTGTCCGTCTTTTTTTTATGTAATCCGGTATGGGTGGTTCACAGAATATATGTTATTATTGCGGATTATCCGGTATGGGTGGCTGAGTCGGAGGGGCCAAAGCGCATGCTCCGACCAGCCAATATCACCTCCGAGAAGGTAGGTGCCATACCGGATACTTCCCTGGATTGCTGTCTATACTGGACTAGAGGAGAATACAACCGAGGCTGCTATGCGGCCATCTTACATCCAGTACGGTGTTACAAACCCGGTCGGCTACAATTTGAGCCTGCCACCTAGTAAGGGGCAAGGGAAGGGACCTACAATTTTACACCGGTTCCGAACGGTGTAGGTGTGCACGTAAATTTTTTCGTCAGAAAAAACTCATTGGGACACGCCGACCGGATTCGAACCGCGGACCTCTCGCATGAGAAGCTGATGCCCAAACCACTCGGCCAACCGCCGCCGCTAAAATTTGTCCGCCCGTCCGAGGGCTGTATCCTTTGAACCGTAATTATGTAGCCTTTCTAAATTTTCACAGAATAAGTGTTATTATGACGGATATCCGGATTCCCGGTAGCGCGGATAAGGCGCGATAGGAGCGTTAGGAGCGTAGAAAGGAGCGGCTAAAAAAAAGGAAAATATTAATAGGGGTCTCCATACAAGAAATATCTTGTTTTTCAAAATGTTTTGTTTTTGCTCTATCATAAAAATGGTAAGACATACGAGCGTCAAACTTGGTATGATTATAGTGCAAACCCTAAAGCAAACAACAAATAATAAAAACTGGCCAATTCATGCGGTGGTACGGAGTCCTCGGTGCGTGAGTTTTTTACTCGAATATGTGTAATATAATAAGAATACCTAATCGAAAGAGTAATATTTTCAATGTACCTAAATTAAATATTATTTTTCCTTTGTCTCATAATTTTGAGTGCATAGTATTTTTCCACAGTTGAGATAAAGCAGTATGGTTCACAATTTTTTCCTGTTGATGACCTCGTACGTAATGCTAAAACATAAAAAAAACTTTAGTTAGTTGAAGTATCAAATTCGTGGCCTAATGATTCCGTTATCGAAAACTATGAGCATCTAAACTTTTTTTTGGAATTTTTCAAACATAAAAGTGAGGAATAACTTTTTATTAAATTACCTCGTAAATAATAATTGATAAATAACACAGAGAATAAAAATGTTGTTTTATACCTCGAAAGTGAGCTATTTAATTTAACCCATCATCATCATCATCAGCCTGTATCGGTCCACTGCTGGACATAGGCCTCTCCCAAGGCACGCCACCACACGCGGTCTTCCGCTCTTCTCATCCATCCACTCCCGGCTACCTTTTTTAGGTCATCTGTCCACCTAACCCATGTTAAATGCTTAATAAGACAAAATGTTTGACTTTCACCCTAAAGACACAACATTTATTTTTTTTAATCATTTCCGGGGCTGAATATGGGATGGATAGCGCATTCTATGTACTCGCACGATGTAGGCATGTCAAAAATTATCAAATGCAAATCTAGGTTTATTATTGCAGATCTAGGTTTATTATTTTACGGATGAACGGACAGACGCACGTTTGGGCGGCTATATTGTGTGCATACCTCACCAACCGGCATAACATTCATAATTATGTAATTTAAGGTAAATTTCACGGGTATCTAACTAACCTTCACCGGGGATGGACAAGTGTGTAGGTATGTATATTCATTTGTATATGTCATATTTTATATATTTCTTTTATCATTTAAATTCGATTAAACTTAATACACGCACATTTAGCTATAGGACACAGGATAGGCTAAATAAAATGCAGTTCCGGTTACGCTAAGATGTGGCTCTCATACAAACCAAAAGGTGCTGAAAGGTTCAGCGATCTGGAGGTGGGAGGTGGAGGGACGGAGGGAGAATAGGGGACGAAGGTGAAGGAAGAGTAAGGGGCGGGAGGGTAAAGGGACGGAGGGGGAAAAGGGGCGGAAGGGGAGGGAGCGGAAGGAGACGGGAGGGAGGGGAAGGGAAGGGAAAGATGGGTAGGGGAAATGAGGAGTGGGGTGAGAGGGGTGTGGATGGAATGGAGGGAGAGGGAGAGGTGAGGAAGGGGTTAAGATGGAGAGCGAGCGGAGGGAGGGTGCTGGAGAGATTAGGTAGGGAGGGGAGGAGAGGAAAGAAAGCGATTGTACAAAAGTACACCTGAAAATTGATAGATGGACCCCTTTTGTGCTTTTGTACCGCCTTCAACTCAAGCGTCCGAATAAGAATCAAAATATTATTTAATAATTTTAAGTTCTAGTTATTTTTTTAAGTCAGTGCAATGTTTTTGAATTAGGTTAGTATACCCGTTTTTGGTACGAAACCCTACTCAGATTATCTGAAGAGCATAAAATGAAGTGTAAATGTATGCCGGAGGAAGTAAAGTTATCTCTGTTCGCCGCAGGCCACGCTACAGGTCACGCCACAGGATATTTGTCAAACATTCATTAAAAATAAATGATAGGATATTATTAACCAAATGTGCTCTTTTATGGGCTATTAAATTTCTGTGTTTTTTTTATGTTTCCAAAATTTTATTATCTCTAGACCAAATAAAGTCTACTGACCATTTGGTACAGCATAAAATAAGTGATAAGATAAACATTTAATATAAGTACATACATACATAAATACATACCATACGTTGTATCTCGACAATAGGGGCGAACAGAGTAATCAGTGTTGTGCTGCAAGTACTCTTGTAAGTTACAGCGCAACACCGATCACCACATTTAGCAAAGTATTCGGACAAGACAACAGCTGTCAAGCAGCAAGTAAGGCACAAAGACCCACCTACTGCATGACTCGGTGGAAGGACCGCGCCAAGGTGAGAGGTGGCTAGCCTGTCGGCCTTATGCACGGAATCTTGTCCTTATCCCTTAGTCGCCTTTTACGACATGCACGGGGAGAGATTCAGTGAGGCTATTATTTTTAACTGCTGACCCCACACGGTACCAGGTACCGGTATCTAAGTACCTATGTATTTATTATAATTCCCCCCTCGAGTCACTGTAAGGTTTGGATGAAGGTTTTTAAAGTGTTTGATAAATGCAACCGCGAATACTAGAACCTTACTAGAACTGCTGGAACCACGGAACAGACATATTCGATGGTTGGCAGTGACTAAATACTGGGCATACTCCATACGATCTCAGATAAGCCAGAGATAAGCCAAGCTCACGTTGTCCTTTTTTAGGTTTCCGTATCCCCGTACGGAAGCCCATTACTCAGTCTACGCCCTCTGTCTGTCTGTCCGTCAGTCCGTCCGTCTGTCCGATGGTCGTATCTTGGGAACCGTACTAGCTAGTCCGTTGAAATTTTCACAGAATATGTATTATTATGGCCGATATAACAACAAATAATAAAAAATATAACAAATAAAAAATTAAGAGGTGTCTCCATACAAGAAACGTGTTGCACTCCGGGAGTGCCGGCAGAAGTGAAAACTTTTTGTATTTCCGAAAATAATTCTTAGGTGGTTATAAAAAAAACTAAATACCTTAAAAAAATTTAAACACCGTAACATTGCTTAAAAAAGAAAACAAAAGAAAAAAAACAAACAAAAATTTGAGGGATTCGAACCCATGGTCAAAAAATACAAATCCTACATTCTTACCATTGAGCCAAGAAATCACATAAACGACCAAACGAATATCGGATTCCCTTGATTCGCTTTCGGCGTTACTGTCACTGAGAGACGAACAGAATTGATCCCGAGCCATCGTAACTTAACCCTTAATGCAATGACTTAAGGTTGCATTTTAAATAATAAAAATAAATCTGTCGCTTTTCGAGATCTGTCGCGAGTCTAACATTTTTTACCCACCTAAAAAAGTGCCAAGCGCCGCTAAAGAAGTTTTCACTTCATAAATAATTGTGGAGCGGAAACCTTGGTGCGCGAATCCGACTCGAACTTGGCAGGTTTTTTCTTTATACCAAAACCTTAATAGAACTGCAGGAACGACTAAATATACTTCGACGACTGGACATACTCTATCTATACGATCTCTATGAGATAAGCCAATAGATAAGCCACGTTGATATTTTCATATTCCTTTTTTTTTATGGAACCTGTCATGATTGCCTGCATCCCGTGATGTCAACCTATTAGACCTCGGTGCACTAGTGCCATGTCGATGATTCCCTTTGTTCACGGCGGCTACATTGAACTGAATGGAAAATGCGAACTGCATATTCTCATAGTCGTATCGGCCGACCTTCATATACTGCCTGTGGTACAAATGCGGACGGGTTAAGGGATGTACAGTTTTACAGCTACAAATATAAGTGCATTATATTTAGGTATTAAAAGTTACAGCGACTTCAGGGAACCTCCATTTCTGTATCTATATATCCTTATTAAGAATACATTTTACAATTTAATATTTCCAACTCAACCTGAGGACACCTGACGTACGATTTTTCAAACGCAAATCACATTTTGATTCCACCCATTCCTTGTCGATATTCGATCTTCGGTCCATCAAAACATCGTCTTGTCCCTTCGATAATGCACCCTATTCCGCACCGATATGGTTCAGATTTGACAGTGTGTTAGTTATCTGGAGTTATCTTCGCGGATAAGGCGTTATCAGTCTTAACTGTGACGACATAAGGATTACAGTTGTCGTGTGAACGGCGATCTTTACGTGAAGATGTGAAATTTATAATTGAAGGTCGTAAATTAAGGTGACAGCGCCAGTTGCCGGCGCAGCGGGGGCACGGGAGCGGGGCAAGGGGTTTGTAGAAAAGCGGGGGGGGGGGGGGGGGGGGGGGAAGGTGAGGAAATGATCTGCCAATATTTTATATGGGAAGGTAATTACAGAGGCGCCGGGCGCGGGGCACCGGTGTAAAGTTTCTGCGGGAGAAAGTTGTTAAACTGGAGATTGAATTCTGAGGTCTTGTAGGAGATTAAGGGCGAAAAAGATTTTCTTAAAAACTTTGATTTAACTTAGCTGTCAGTGGGTTTGAATTTTTTTTTATAGAAAGCGCGACACGTTTGTGGCTCGATTTTGCTTCTTGCGGATTTTTTTTATGGAAACTGACACGGTTGACTACATCACTTACAACATCCGTGATGCCGGCCCATAACACCGGGTGAACTAGGTGCCATGTCAGTGCTTCCCTTCGATCATGCCGGCTACACTGAACTGGACGGAAAACACAAACTATTTACATAGCCGTATCGACCGACGTTTCATTCAGTGCGGTGGAACCAACCGGGGCGGGTTGAACTCTACCACCGAGTAAGGTAGGAAGTGAAGGGACCTAGAGTTTTACGTAGAATCCGAACCACGGTCAGCCTCCCAACGGTCGAGCGGTCACCCATCCAAGTACTGACCGCGCCCAGCGTTGCTTAACAATCAATAGCGACAGTCAACTGTCTGCACCACTGGACTATCGAGGATCCACCTAGTCAAAGCGGGCGTCTTCGCGAAAGCAATCGGTTGAGATTTGAGTGAAGTGCGGCGCTTCTAGAGCGACAAGGGGAAATTGTTGTGAGCGCCGGAGGGTTGAGTGTCAATACCGCGTGTGTCGGAAATCAAAACGGTAGCGCCGAGCGAGCGTCTAGGGCTGCGTGCGACCACCTCGTCGGTGTCACCAGCAGCAGCGCCCTCTCAACACCACCGGCGGCGACGAGGTTGGTTCGTGAAGAATACTCGGCCGCCGCATATCGCGTATTGCAATGTCTACATATCATCGATATTATAATCAACATCGTCAGCCTCGGTAGCTCAGTGGTGCGGTCGGTCGACTGTTGTTAAGCAACGCTGAGCGCGGTCAGTACTTGGATGGGTGACAGCTCGACCGTTGTAGGCTGACCGTGGTTCGGATTCCACGTTAAACTGTAGGTCCCTTCCCTTCTTACCTTACTAGGTGGTAGGGTTTATCCCGGCCGGGTTGGTACAATCGCACTGAGCGAAACGTCGGTCGAAACGGCTATGTAAATAGTTCGTGTTTTCCGTCCAGTTCAGTGTAACCGACATTAAATGAAGGGAAGCACTGATATGGCACCTAGTTCACCCGGTGTTATGGGCTGATATCACGGATGTCATAGGTGATGTAGCCAATCGTGTCAGGTTCCATAAAAAAAAGGTATGTAATTTCTTCTTCGGGCATAAGCTAGTCAAAAATACATTTTTGATTGCGGGTGCAATAATATATAGATAGTTTTTCTAAACCCAGTTCGGTGTGTCCTCAATATGGTCACACTTAGACATATCATGAAATTAACGAGGTTTTTATTTTATCCTTAAAATACACCCAATTTCGGGCCAAAAAAGATTCAAACGAAGCATTTACTACTTCCATAACCAAAATCTATAACGATGCGAAACTCGAACAGAGCAGCGTGAGGCGTCGCGTTGTCGCCTCTGCTCTGGGGGAGTCTGTCAGTTAGTCAAAGGCGTCAAAAGGATTTTATCTGAAAGCGGGAATTAAATGTAACAGCGGGAGGCTGCCGGGGTGAAAAGCTATTGATCTGGACCGGTTCCTGTCAGTGGCGGCTTCCATGCACGCTTGGTTACTCGCCTGTGTTGACTCTACTTTCTCTACCTGTGTCAATTATGTATGTTTTCTCTCAGTTATGCATATCTATGTAATTATAGATATAATTGTAATCATACAGTCACCAATGAAATTTGATTTTATATGTATTTCTGCCGAAGAACGTTATAATTCTTTGAGATAATTTGTTTGTTTATTTATTTATTTATTGAAGAAAACATAAAATCAAGTTTAAGTCGAAAGTGTTATAAACACTATTGAAGAAAACATAAAATCAAGTTTAAGACGAAAGTGTAATAAACACTATTGAAGAAAACATAAAATCAAGTTTAAGTCGAAAGTGTAATAAACACTATTGAAGAAAACATAAAATCAAGTTTAAGTCGAAAGTGTAATAAACACTATTGAAGAAAACATAAAATCAAGTTTAAGTCGAAAGTGTAATAAACACTATTGAAGAAAACATAAAATCAAGTTTAAGTCGAAAGTGTAATAAACACTATTGAAGAAAACATAAAATCAAGTTTAAGTCGAAAGTGTAATAAACACTATTGAAGAAAACATAAAATCAAGTTTAAGTCGAAAGTGTAATAAACACTATTGAAGAAAACATAAAATCAAGTTTAAGTCGAAAGTGTAATAAACACTATTGAAGAAAACATAAAATCAAGTTTAAGTCGAAAGTGTAATAAACACTATTGAAGAAAACATAAAATCAAGTTTAAGTCGAAAGTGTAATAAACACTATTGAAGAAAACATAAAATCAAGTTTAAGTCGAAAGTGTAATAAACACTATTGAAGAAAACATAAAATCAAGTTTAAGTCGAAAGTGTAATAAACACTATTGAAGAAAACATAAAATCAAGTTTAAGTCGAAAGTGTAATAAAAACTATTGAAGAAAACATAAAATCAAGTTTAAGTCGAAAGTGTAATAAACACTATTGAAGAAAACATAAAACCAAGTTTAAGTCGAAAGTGTAATAAACACTATTGAAGAAAACATAAAATCAAGTTTAAGTCGAAAGTGTAATAAACACTATTGAAGAAAACATAAAATCAAGTTTAAGTCGAAAGTGTAATAAACACTATTGAAGAAAACATAAAATCAAGTTTAAGTCGAAAGTCTAATAAACACTATTGAAGAAAACATAAAATCAAGTTTAAGTCGAAAGTGTAATAAACACTATTGAAGAAAACATAAAATCAAGTTTAAGAGGAAAGTGTAATAAACACTATTGAAGAAAACATAAAATCAAGTTTAAGTCGAAAGTGTAATAAACACTATTGAAGAAAACATAAAATCAAGTTTAAGTCGAAAGTGTAATAAACACTATTGAAGAAAACATAAAATCAAGTTTAAGTCGAAAGTGTAATAAACACTATTGAAGAAAACATAAAATCAAGTTTAAGTCGAAAGTGTAATAAACACTATTGAAGAAAACATAAAATCAAGTTTAAGACGAAAGTGTAATAAACACTATTGGAAAAAACATAAAATCAAGTTTAAGTCGAAAGTGTAATAAACACTATTGGAAAAAACATAAAATCAAGTTTAAGACGAAAGTGTAATAAACACTATTGAAAAAAACATAAAATCAAGTTTAAGTCGAAAGTGTAATAAACACTATTGAAGAAAACATAAAATCAAGTTTAAGTCGAAAGTGTAATAAACACTATTGAAGAAAACATAAAATCAAGTTTAAGTCGAAAGTGTAATAAACACTATTGAAGAAAACATAAAATCAAGTTTAAGTCGAAAGTGTAATAAACACTATTGAAGAAAACATAAAATCAAGTTTAAGTCGAAAGTGTAATAAACACTATTGAAGAAAACATAAAATCAAGTTTAAGTCGAAAGTGTAATAAACACTATTGAAGAAAACATAAAATCAAGTTTAAGTCGAAAGTGTAATAAACACTATTGAAGAAAACATAAAATCAAGTTTAAGTCGAAAGTGTAATAAACACTATTGAAGAAAACATAAAATCAAGTTTAAGTCGAAAGTGTAATAAACACTATTGAAGAAAACATAAAATCAAGTTTAAGTCGAAAGTGTAATAAACACTATTGAAGAAAACATAAAATCAAGTTTAAGACGAAAGTGTAATAAACACTACAGGAAAAAACATAAAATCAAGTTTAAGTCGAAAGTGTAATAAACACTATTGAAGAAAACATAAAATCAAGTTTAAGACGAAAGTGTAATAAACACTATTGGAAAAAACATAAAATCAAGTTTAAGTCGAAAGTGTAATAAACACTATTGAAGAAAACATAAAATCAAGTTTAAGACGAAAGTGTAATAAACACTATTGGAAAAAACATAAAATCAAGTTTAAGTCGAAAGTGTAATAAACACTATTGAAGAAAACATAAAATCAAGTTTAAGACGAAAGTGTAATAAACACTATTGGAAAAAACATAAAATCAAGTTTAAGTCGAAAGTGTAATAAACACTATTGAAGAAAACATAAAATCAAGTTTAAGACGAAAGTGTAATAAACACTATTGGAAAAAACATAAAATCAAGTTTAAGTCGAAAGTGTAATAAACACTATTGAAGAAAACATAAAATCAAGTTTAAGTCGAAAGTGTAATAAACACTATTGAAGAAAACATAAAATCAAGTTTAAGTCGAAAGTGTAATAAACACTATTGAAGAAAACATAAAATCAAGTTTAAGTCGAAAGTGTAATAAACACTATTGAAGAAAACATAAAATCAAGTTTAAGTCGAAAGTGTAATAAACACTATTGAAGAAAACATAAAATCAAGTTTAAGTCGAAAGTGTAATAAACACTATTGAAGAAAACATAAAATCAAGTTTAAGACGAAAGTGTAATAAACACTATTGAAAAAAACATAAAATCAAGTTTAAGTCGAAAGTGTAATAAACACTCACATTTCAAAAGTGTAATAAACAGTCACATTTTAGCACGAGAGAAGAAGATAGACGCATTTTTTGGAATGTGGATAAATTCTTGTTTGAATTTATTAAATGACTAGGTAGGTATACATTTGTTTTAAATGTGAGTACTTATGTGTAGAGTATAATGTAGATAACATATTTGCAATTCTTGCAAATAGTTGCACACGTCTGGTCCAATACTGTGTTGACCCCGACCGCTTCCTCGCTTCCAATTACTAGGGCTGCACACGTATTGTTGCCTATTTATATCGATAATAGATAAGTACCGAACATGGAATAGATTGGAAAAACAATTTTTCCTTCCATTCCTAAAATTATTACAACCTGAGTCGAGAAGTAATTTAACCGATTAGAGTGATGAACAATTCTGACTAATACTAAGTATGGAGCATGTATTAACTATTTCTTTCAGCAGCAACATATCTTTGTCAGCTTTATCTTATTTAAAAAAAACGAAAATTTTACTGCACGCACGACCCCAGTCAACTTGAATATGCCTCTCGTGTGGAATCTGAGATATACCCACAAGTTTAGAGTGGAGCATGCTCAGAAAAGACTGCTCAAATTTCTAGCGAGCTCGCAAGCGCGGAATGGACATGTCAATTTAATAAGCTGCTTCATCTAGCTAGACAGAAGGCGGGAAATGCTTGCCTGCACTTTTAAGCCACACGCACATCAGTCTACTTGTTCCGAGACTTGCGACGAGGAGTTACGCCATATTACACCTCCCCCTTTGCCCATTGTAATTACAGGCAAAATAATTTTTTTTTTGTGCTGGTCATTTACTGAACGATATAAGCAACGATGTTGTTTTGTTTTGCACGAGCCCTTTCATTAAGATGTAGTGATATTATATATTTCCAGTTCTTGTTTTTGTTGCTTTAAATTTTGTTTACGTTTGTTGCTTTTCCTACCTATATGTGTAAATTTGTATTTGGTGTCTAGTGAGTGAATGAGTATGTATGTATACATTATATTATATTATGTAATATCACTGTAAATTTACCTGCATACATTAAAAAACTAATAAAAAAAACTAACTCTACTTTGTTTTCTGTAATAGTCTTATGTTTATTGATTCCTTTTATATTGTCATCTATCTAAAGTTACAGTTACAATTAACATTATAATATTTTATCGATAAGGTTGGACATCACTAGTTGCATTGCTTATCATAGCGTTCTCGGAAGATGTGTCACGTAATGCGGAGCAGACGGACGGATACACCGATACGGCACACGATTTTATCGACACCCTCGCCGAACTGATATAGGTTCACATTTGCAACACTAAAACAGAACTGTGAGAACTTTACTGTAGATATGGGTCAGGCGGTCATTTGTAATTGTCATTTGTACTTTAAAAGAATAACCCTACTGTATCTCTCCCCGTGTATGTCGTAAAAGGCGACTAAGGGATATGACTCCCTTCTTATATTACTAGGTGGTAGGGTTTTTCCCGCCCGGGTTGGTACCACCGCACTGAATGAAAGGTCGGTCGAAACGGCTATGTAATAGTTTGTGTTTTCCGTCCAGTTCAGTGTAGCCGGCACGACCGAAGGGAAGCACTGACGTGGCACCAAGTTCACCCGGTGTTATGGGCTGACATCACGGATGTTGTAGGTGATGTAGCCCACAGTGTCAGTTTCCATAAAAAAAAAAAAATTATCTGAACTTTTTAAGAGCATCGAAGTAAGTTACAATTTGGTTGACATGCTTTTTACTTCTTGGTATTCATAACTGAGAGTTTTGATAGGATATGATTTTTTTTATTGTAACAGAATTGGGTAAGTTCGAGGGCGGGGTCTAACGCACAGCCAATTTCACCCCAAACGGAAGTGAAAATCCGGCTTGTACTCTTTAAAACTGAATTTTTTTTTTTTATGGAAACTGACACGGTTGCCTACATCACCTACAACATCCGTGATGTCAGCCCATAACACCGGGTGAACTTAGTGCCACGTCAGTGCTTCCCTTCGGTCGTGCCGGCTACACTGAACTGGACGGAAAACACAAACTATTTACATAGCCGTTTCGACCGACCTTTCATTCAGTGCGGTGGTACCAACCCGGGCGGGTTAAACCCTACCACCTAGTGATATAAGAAGGGAGTCATATCCCTTAGTCGCCTTTTACGACATACACGGGGAGCGATGCAGTGGGGCTATTCTTTTAAAGTACCGGCCCCACACGGTACAAATTGCACACGGTGCATTTTACCGGAATAATCTCAAACTTCGAATACGCTGCGTAGTTTCTTGTCGGTTCTTCGTGGGTGTAATCGAACCGGATGAACAAATTGTGACAAGTTCGAGTGCAGTCTAACTGCCTTATGAATATCAATACCTAAACAATACAACAATGCAATGCTGAATTATGCAAAATATACTTATTCTATAATAAATCAATTTTATCATTAATGCTTATAATGAAATAAATTGTAATTAAATGTCTGGTTTCAAGAAATAAAGAATATTATTAATTAATTTGTAGGATTTTGTTCAATAAATAATTATTGATATTTATTGATTATTTTTATGTAAAACACATATTTTATTAATAATAATAAAAAAGCACATTTATTAATGAAATATTTCGCCCCGATGAAAATTGATTATAATTGATTTAAATTGATTTTTTATTGATTATAAAACAGTACTCGCTTAAAAATATTTCCATTCCATATTTAAGCAATAATATTCAATTCAATCAAACATCAACTTGAACAAATAACTCTCCAGATATCCATCTCTAAAATAATTCACCCGACCCCATTACATCTGCCTTCAAATTAATTACAGACGCGACATCCCCTACCAAAACGCACCTTCATTTACCAAACAATTCAGCTAGAAGGTCCAGTAATGGGCGGTAGAAATCTCACAATGTCTGGGGCCAACGAGGAGTTGAAACCCTCCGTTGCTAACGTAGAGACAAAAGCTTTCTCAGTCGCATAGGTAACGCGAACTGCCTTATCATAGTGCGGCAGGGACGCTTATGCGCTGTAGAGTACTAAAGAATTGAAGGCAGTAATGCAGTTGTTGCTGAAGGCAGCAGGAGCCGAATCGAGGCGAATTTAATCCTTGCAATGTACCTAAGACCAAAATTCAATTTAATATATTTTTTTGCTGTGTTGTACATTACATGTTTAATGTATTTAATAGTACGTAACCCACGCAAAGGCGGTTTAGGAACATCTGATCAACTAGATACTTACTGTCCTATTTGTCCTATTTATAGATTGTTAAAAAAAAACCAATACGAATTGAGCTGTTCCAGAGAAGGCTGAGCCCCGATGTTGATGGAGGCGAAGCGACGGGTGTACCCAAATCAAAAGCCTTTTATCCAATCCAGCAGATGAACCTAGTTATACAAAGAGTAAACGTCACTAGCGTTCTTAGGACCTTTGGTACTGATAATTTATAGATAATTAATTTAATTTAGTTTTATTACTTTATTTTATGCGACGTTACCTGTAAATAAATAATACGGTGTCCCAAATTATTTATTTAGATATACAAATACATACATATATAATTTTGTTTTAAGGTGCTGAAATCCCCACGAGTTGACACGTCATAGGTTTTGTAATTCACAAATTTGCGCTCTGATTTAGTACACCATATAAATCCGCACATTTCTCAAATAGGTAGGTATTGTGCAAACTGTAGAGTGCTTCAATTCAAGCCCGTTCAACTCCATTCGAGCGTCACAATCGACGGCGTCTCCAGAGTGTACGTTTTGGCCCGCGAGTCCCCGTCCGAACTATTGTCACTGCTTCACATAGCAGACACAATGCGAAACTGCAAATTATAGTGAGCAAGGTACCAATTACCGAAGTACGGAGGCGAACACAACTGATACATTTGTATGACAATTGGTAACAGCTTTTTTAGATGAAACTCGATATCATACTAGCGCCCTACGCCCTTTGTTCGTCGCTTGTTGTTGATACTTTTGTGACTTCACCGAATAGCTTTTGATTTTATGCGATCTCTCTTTATGAAATGATTTATTTGGCTGTTTTCGAAGAAAAATGTAGGTACATATATTTTTGTACCTATATTGAACTTATGTTGACGAATTTGTGTGATTTCTTATAAAAATTAACGGCGATTTAATGCTAACCTTTGGTCGTTTTTTTTTTTGGATTGATACTTCGTATGCGAATTGCTTTTCGTATTTTTTCAATTTTGCACTTCGGTCGGTGTGAAAAACTTAATTTGTTCGGATTGTCAAAGAATTATGTCCATAATGTATTCACAAAATACCATGAGATATAGGGAATGGTCTTCAGAAGGGAACACAGTGTTCCCTTTCTCTACTACCAGTAGTATAACTTAACGTATAAGTATAACTTCAGTCAGTTCAGTGTAGCCGGCACGACCAAAGGGGAGCACTGACATGACACCTAGCTCACCAAGGTGTTTATGGGGTGATATCACAGATGTAGCAATAAATTAGAAGAAGATGACCTTCTTGTCTGCCTCATAGATACTTTGCTAAGCGTGGCCTCCGGAGGAGTGGTGTAATTAGCAGTCTTTTTTTTATGGAAACTGACACGGTTGGCTACATCACCTACAACATCCGTGATGTCAGCCCATAACACCGGGCGAACTAGGTCCCATGTCAGTGCTTCCCTTCGGTCGTGCCGGCTACACTGAACTGGACGGAAAACACAAATTATTTACATAGCCGTTTCGACCGACGTTTCATTCAGTGCGGTGGTACCAACCCGGGCGGGTTGAACCCTACCACCTAGAAAGGTAAGAAGGGAAGGGACCTACAGTTTAACGTGGAATCCGAACCACGGGCAGCCTCCAACGGTCGAGCGGTCACCCATCCATGTCTGATTTTACAACGGACTTTTGGGTACAGCCAACCTTGTCAGTAATTTATAAAAATTGGCCGTTGGTGTATATGACAGACTGGAATAAATTTGAGCCTGAAATAAATTACAATACAATTCTATAACAACGTACCGAGTAGAACCGGTACTTAAAAAGAATAGCCCCACTGCATCTCTCCCCATGCATGTCGTGAAAGGCGACTAAGGGATAAGGACAAGATGCAGTGCTAAAGGGCGACAGGATCGCCACCTCTCACCTTGGCACGGTACTTCCACCGACCGAGTCAGGCAGCAGTTGGGTCTTCGTGCCTTACTTGCTGCTTGATCGATTTAATCTTGTTCGAATACTTTGCGAAGCGTGGTGGTCGGTGCTGTGCTGTAATTTACCAGAGTTCTTGCAGCACAACACCGATTACTCTACTTACGTCGGGATTCAGCGTGTGTGATATGTACCTAATTCTATAACAAATCCACGAACGATTGTCTCCATAGGTTTCCGTAATTTTTAGGGTTCCGTATCAGGTACGGGGCCCTATTACTAAGCCTACGCCGTCTGTCTGTATGTTTGTCTATCTGTCTGTCTGTCTGTTCGTCCGTCTGTCTGTCCGTGCGTCCGTCTGTCCGAGGGCGGTATCTCTTGAACCGTAATAGGTAGCCCGTTGAAATTTTCACAAAAAATGTGTTATTATGGCCGATATAACAACAAATAATAAAAATAAGAAAAAGTAAAAAATTCACGGGTGTTCCCATAGAAGAAACCAAAAAGGGTATGCGCGCGCGCCATCTACCCAAGAGATTATGAAGCATGACATTAACTAATATGACGCATTTCATAACACGCCATCTAGATGGCGTGAGTAGCGCTAGCCGTGGCATGGCGAATGGCGATACGGGACCCTCGGTGCGCGAGTTCGACTCGCACTTGGCCAGTTTTTTTGACTAACCACAAGCTGCAAACTCAAACAAGCCGTATGGTTGGATTGGAAGCGGTTAAGTAATCTAAAGGGAAAGTAAGGGGTGGGCCGCGAGTCTGACGTTATCAGCCCTAAGTGGTGTCGGCTTGACGGTTACTGTTTCATTTTCGTGTTTGCGGCGAAGCACCTTCCGTCGGCTTTCATTTTGTATCACAAATTGTTAGTGGACTTTATGCTACCAAGCCTAGTAAGTAATCAAGAGATGAATATATACAGGATGTTTCAGGATAGGGTTTCGTAACTTCAGAGTTCGAAAGGGGTCCATATTTGAAGACGAAAAACTCTGAAAATTTTTCCCAGATTCGGCCATTTTATAGTACTTTTTGTTGAAAATAGTTTCATCGAGCTTTGGTGGACGGTGAACGTCCACCTTTATTAAACAAATAAAATTACTAACTTACATGCTTAACTAGTAGAAATTATACTGCATCTAGGTAAATTCCTAACCCTTAAATTTTAATGGCATCAAAAGAAAACGGGGACTGATTGGTCATTGCACTCCCTAGACCTAGGCAGCACTGTTGCGAAATATCACTGTACATCGAGTTTTTATTACAATTTTAAATTTTTGTATTAAAAAAAAACCTAATTTCGATTTGAGTGATAAGGATTATTTTCTTCTAATATAATGAGTACTTTCTATTCCTGAAGTTTCTCAAGCCTATCCTGAAACACCCTGTATAGTTTTACATATGTAAGTGGCATTGAATTATTGCAACGCCAAAGCGCTTATTGCCTATACTTTTTTCTTTTATTTTTATTGAACCCAAATGAGTCGCTGTATTGAATTAATAATTTTTTTATTGAATTTTTTTTAAATATTTTATTTCATTGCTAGATTATATTTCAAATGTTAATTTTAGTATATTTAGTAATTTTTAGTAATTTACAGTAATTTTTTTTAGAATAATTTTTATACAATATTTGACTTGTCTTAAGTGTACAAAATGTACCAAAGAGACCAATAAAATAAATAAATTAAATTGAATTGTACTCGAGGTCGAAGTCTCAGATGAGGCGACGAAGGCTTGTGGACGAACTAATGTCGCAGGGAATACGCTATTAATCGGCGATTTGAAGATACGTGGATTGTAGGAGTAGGAGTAGGTAGGGGTGATATTACTCAGAAGAAATTGAAATTAGAAAGAAAGGCCAGTGATGTAACATACGTTTTTTGCAATCCTTTCATGGCGTTAAGAAAACTATTCATTAAAAACAATTTATTCAAAGTTACCAGTACAAAGTATTAATAATTTTTAATTGTTTTTAAGGAAACTGACACGTTTGGCAATATGACCTACAAAATCCGTGATGTCAGCCCATAACACCGTGTGAACTAGGTGCCGTGTCAGTGTTTCCCTTAATTTCATGTCGGCTATACTGAAATGTTTTTTTCTTCATAATTTCCTTTATTCTAGTCATTGTACATATAAGAACATAATATAATTCTTCTTATTTACTTCACATAAATGTCACGAAGCAAATAAAACACGATTATTCACCACCAAAATGGCAACACACAGAGAAAGACGTTCTAAGACTCTCCACAGCAAAAAGCCATAGAAACAGAGGCCCTAGATAAATGTAGCGTTAAGGGTGAGAAGCCCCTAAGTGATATTATGAACAGGCAAGGGGAGATCTGACGCCCTGCCAACTTACTACATTAGCACTTGGCGCTTCAAAGATTGCCTATAGGGGGTGCTCTTGTTAGCTTTTGAAAAAGTGTTTTCTTTTGTTTTTCTGGAAAGAAATATGAATTTTTTAGAGTTTTTGCTTAACAGATTTTTATTGTTAAATATTTTTAAAATTTATTAAAAAAAATTTTTTCACACATAACTTTAATCTGTTGGGTATATACTTTTTATTTGAAGTTCACTTGATTCTTGTGCTTTCTATATTGTAAATAACTTAGTTATCAAAATTGTGATGAATTTTTCTTACTCAACTATCCCTGTTTGGATTTTTGAAAAACTCGTTTCGCTTTCCTGGTAAACTAAAACATTTTAGATACCTAGAACGGTTTATACAGTTGTAATAATAACTATATTTTGTCAGCCTCGGTACTAGCAAGTTCAGTGGTGCTTTAAGCACACCCGGGCGTGGTCAGAACTCGGATGGGTTGGACCGGACCGTTGGAAGCTGACCGTGGTTCGGATTCCACTTAAAACTGTAGGTCCCTTCCCTTCTTACCTTATCAGCTGGTAGGGTTTAACCCGCCCGGATAAAGAACTATGTAATTAGTTCGTGTTTTCCGTACAGTTCGGTGTAGCCGGCACGACTAAAGGGAATCACTGAGATGAAACCGAAAATAATTAAAACCCTGCCAAGTTTCTTGCCGGTTCTTCTTCGTGGGTGTAATCCAACCGGATAGAACAAATTGTGGCAAGTTCGAGTGCAGTCTTACTGTCATAAGAATACTTTCTAAAGGTTTCTATACATGTGAGGATAAGTCTCATTGGACAATCTGAATCTAATTGCCTAGCTACGGCTAAGCCAACAGGGTTAGAATTTATTTTTAAATCTATTTTGAAGTTCTACTATTCAAAACAAATATACAAGCCCTTGCTGACGCTCTTAACTTGCGTTTACTAAAGAAGATCCCATAATAAAGCTGTAAAGTGGTTGTATCGTGCTGTGCAGTTTTGGGCGGGCGGAGAGAGGGCGAGGGGGCGCGTCGCAGGAGGGGCGGGGGGGGGGGGGGGGGGGTTCGCGACGGGCGGGCGAGGGAGGCGATTGTAGATACCTCCACGTGATTGATGGTGGAGGGTAGCTTACACTTGTTAAGTGATTGTCGACTCAATTAGTGGCTTTTACTTACTCATCACTTGATTCCCCACCCACCCACGCCTTCTGAATTAAATTTATTCCGATGATGAACTGTAACGAAGCAAGTATATTTTTAATGGATACGATTGCTCACTCCTGTCACAAATAAAAACTTTAAAAGCCCTTACATAGTAAATTAAGTTAATAAATTCATTATTATTAGAAAATGACCTTTTAACTCTTTTCCGTTCCGGTCGGTCAGATGTTAGAAAAAATGACTGCTCACTGCTAACATAATACAAAACCCTATTATTTATGTCTCCAATAGCTAACCAATGACAACCTACGAAAATCTATGAACTGAAGGTCGCTCGTGCCCAAAAGGTGAGGAAGGATTTGAAGCAAAAAGTAGAGTTTTCGTGTCGTCACGCCTAGTAAAGTAGCCGTTACCATCCGTTACTACTGGCTACTAACATTATCGTTGGAAAAGTGCGCCGCTCAAAGCGAACAGAAATTTTATTGCGTCCATAAATCGGGCCGAATCGCCCCAAGAGGCGCTTTACGATTGGCTATCGCAGTTTTCAATTTAGAACTCTCCTTATTTCAGATTCAGGTTCACATTTAAAATTGGAACGGACTCGGTTCTTTTGTCACACTTACAATTTAAATGTGAGGACATTTTATCCGTCGGAGTGATCGATTCTACTCTCCTTAAGTCGCCCTCGGCCGAGCGGCTTCTGTGGTTGAAGCTTTCAACGGCTTTCTTGAGAGGAATGTAGTTCGATAACCTGAGCATATTTTTATGTAGAAAATAAAAGGAATGGTTAGACCACAATGCAAATGAAATCAAATAAATATAATATTTCATTAAGATAAATATAAAAAAGTAATACTAATAACTAAAAAAATAAACCTACCTAACAAACATTAAAATAACTATCAAAAGGGGTATTTTTAAATGTTCCTAGAACACTTGCTGCATTATCCCGCTTGATAATAAAAACGATATAAGATAAATTAAACGCCCCAGTTTAAAAAAAGAGATTAAAAACACACTAAAGAAATAAATACATTATTTTATGTATTTATTAGAAAACAAGAAGTGCCTACATTCAGGAATCAAATCTTTTCAAAAAAATGATCAAACTCTAAAAAATTGACGAGAAAAAAAAACATCACATGAGCGACTACCATTCGGACGTTGCGGGGGTGGGTAGCGGCGGGGGAAGTGGGGGAGGGTGTGTGAAACAGGGCTAGGTTAGAGCGGTCACATTCGCTCCGAGCATTGTGCGCCCGGCGCTCCGAGGTGCCTTATCTCAATCGTCTGATAAACTACTGTCCATTGTAGTTTTCTTCCGGATTGAAAAGTTTAAAGTGTTCGATTCAATGCTTACTGCCGCTGGAGGTTGGCCCCTTCTTGCGAAAAGTGGCTCTATTTATATTCAACTTGGAGTATCTGTAATCTTTACACTCAACTCTTTCTATCTTTGATCTTGTCTGATTGAAAAGGAATTGAATATATAAATTTCTTCATCCAATTTTTGGAGTTTCCGGCATCTTAGCGCCAATAGTCCGACTTTTTCCCTCTCAGGGTCCTCCCGGGAAAAGAACAAGGTGTACATTGAGATGTCATAAGTATTTTTGGAGCTCATTGATCTTCTGTTTGATTTAGTTCTTCCAAATATCCACTCATACTACCACTGCTACTTTACTTTCTGTTTGTAGTTGGTATCGCCAATTTCAAAAAATACGAAAACAACAAAATTCTAATATTACATTCACCTCAACCCACAAACACAATCTGGAAATTCATAAAATAAAAAATCATATTAAAATTCCATATGTACTTAAATTATCCTTTAATTTGCCGTGAGGCCGTCCGAGACCCGTAGACCACTGCGTCTACATGCATTTAAAAAGAAGAAATTAAGTAAGCCCGCTATAACTATTACTTAATCTGTGCCGCTATCGTACCTTTATTTCGGCGCGAGGAACGATTCGGTTTGTATGAAAGCCACATCTTAGCATAACACGGAACTGAATTTTCTTATCCTATCCTGTGTCACGTATAGTTAAATGTGCCTGTATGTACTAAGTTTCATCGAATTCGGATGATCGGTTTAAGAGTTATAGATGAACATACATGCATACAGAAATGATTTCTAAAAATCGTCAATTTAGTACCATCGTATGATGATAGAGCCTACAAACGCAATATCTCATAAAACAAAGTAACGAACTCCATGACCATCCCTTACATATTTATTATTAGTATTGATTGGTCTGAGGTTTATATAAAGAAACTTATAATGGCTCACAGAATGCTCATAGCCATTGGTAAGATTGATAATGCCCTACCCACCTGTCTGCAAATATATTGGCCTTTATAGTAAACACGGCTCTAAAGTGCATACCTACTACTACACCGACAGCTTGTTGGCATACATACTTACTCCTTTAACTTAAAGTGAATTTTTCGAAACAACCCTGTCGCATTACTACCCCACGGCGCGCCCCAGCAAAGACTCAACGGGGCGAACAGGTACGAGTCTGACAAGGTTCTACACTTACACCTTTAGTTTTTCAACTCAACTGTACGTGGACGAGCAGAGGGAGGCTCTATGCGGTTTCAGAAGCAGGACACAAATAAACTACATCCTGTCACGCGCACCGCCCGCCCCCACCGCCCGTGCCGCCCCCGCACCACCCGCCCGGCGCCCCCGCCCGAGCCGCCCAGGCTGAAGGAAAAATGAGGAAAACTTGTACAATGGCCAGTTTGGTATTCAGAGCGCGGACGTGTCCGTTATTGTCACAGGGGCCTAGCCTGCTTGGGAAAATGTACTTTATGTAATATCTGCTTCTAAAATTAGTAGAATGACAGAGACTACAAAAATGGTTTCTTTCGGATTCAAGCATATAAGTACCTGTGTGAGTAAGGTAAGTTTTTTTTAATACAGTAATTTATAATAATTCAATAAAAACTTACCCACATAGGTACTGAAGTGAAATTTTAAACTAAACAATTGACGAAATTATTCTCATCGAGTTTATATTTGAGTCTTTCCTCCATCTATCTATGTACTCATAGCAGGCAGATAAATTATTGGAACATCAAAAATTTAAGAGAAAGTAAATTAAAATCTATCCACAACAAATATACAAGCGGGTCAAAAGTAGTCAAAGTTGCTTCGAGAAAAGGATGGTATGGCTATCGCGCCCCCAGATTCACTGTTCCAAATGGAATGTACGCTCCACTGAATTGGAAGTTAGCTTATTTTATAACTTCTAATTCAGTGGTGTGCTCGCTTCCTCAGCGGACAAGCTGGCTAGAGTTGCTCGCAATTCTCATGTCCTTTGTTCGCGCGGTCAAGATGGCGCCCACGGGGAGAATAAGAAGAAGGGGGGGGGGGGGGGGGGGAGGGGGGGGGGGTGACGGAAGGGGCGAGGTCGTCGTTGAATTACCTTCGAAGGTAAAGCGGTATAATGAAAGCAGCCTAATAAGTATTTTGATGAGGTATTTCCGTAAGTCAACATATCTCCATCTTTTAAGGGAAAATACAGTTTAAAAGTATTTAACTGACGTTGGCACAGGCTGTATCATGAAGCTAGGTATCTCATGAGTACCTTCGGGCGGCGTATCGCTTGACTTAAAACGACAAAAAAAAATTGTTTTTTTTTTATTGTACAGTTTCTGTTAGTTTTAGTTTTATGTTAATGTTTCCATGTGTTTTAAGTTTAGTAATACCAATAAAAAATTAATGACCTACTACTCAAAATAAAAACCTCTGCCAAATTCAGCTTTAAGTACTGAATTTGATTTGTAACGGAAATATGCAAATTGTTTAATTTTGCGTTCGGCACAGATTATTTTGTATTGATTATTAACTACCTGACTTAATTAATTACTAAATTTTTTCACTTTTTGTTTTTATAATTTGTTATAATATCCGCCATAATAAGACATATTCGGTGAAAATTACAACCGGATACCTATTACGATTCCAAAGATACTGCATTGGGACGAACAGAAAGACAGTGAGACGGCGGCTTAGTAAAAACGAAGCCCAGATACACTTATAAACAATTAAACATATAAAAAAGAGCCATATGAAAAATATACGTTTAAATTTAGAACCGGTTGCGTTTTTCAAATAAATGTCCTGAAGGTGTGTCGCGGCGGGGCGGCGCGCGGCAGTAACCGCGAGTTATAGCGCACATAAACAAACATTACGGCCGTTATTGCGACTCGCCTCCGAGACCTATCTCTTGTTTGCTTCGCAGGCATTTTTTTATTGAAATATACACGCACGGAATTAAGATAGATATGCATATGTAAATATTTTGTTTGTGAGAAATAACTTACCTAACGCAGTTTTGGGAAAGGAATGAATACGTGAGGTGATATAAAGTGGTAAACTTAGCAGTTGTATTGTAGTTGTAGTTAGGTACAAAAAAAATTACTTATTTTCTTGAGTTTATTTTTTATATCAATCAATTTTTTTTTTATATGTGTGCTTTGTTATGATTATATAAATTATCTAACCATATTGTAGAAGCAAGTTTTATAACTGATATCAATCAATTCATTTGTAATAATATTCCTTATTAAAGGTTATTGAAAAAATAAATATATTATTTAAATTTTAAGTAGTTAAGGTTGCGTTTTGCCGGGGTTGACGACCGCATCCGTCGTGAACTCATCTAGGCTCCCTTTCGTGATTAGAAACTCCTTGAGCCTAGATACAAGAAATTCCGTCCGATGCGGCATCACGGATTGTAAACTCCAAGATCGTGAGGCTAGTCACAAAATTAGTCGGATTTTTCTCGCTCTCAAAAACCTGCCATTTTTATTTTTGCTGCGTATTTTTTTACAGAATACAGTAGTAGTTTATTTTATTATATTATATTATATTTTATTAGGGTAACACATAGTTACATAACGTACATAATAAATGGGGTACCTACTCGTACACACAGTTAGAAGCATTAACCAGTAAAGTTTCCACATAAATTAGGTAGGTAGGTAGGCTAGGCACTTACAATTCCACTAACACTGAGAACTTTAAACAAAATACAAAAAAGACTAGAAGTAAATGTGCCTATTAAATGTTGTTATTTTTTAATTATTTTTTATTTTATAGTTGTGACTGACCCGGTATAGGCAGCAGCCTGCATCGGTCACTGAGTTCGGGGCACTTCGGAGTTTGGGGTCGTCTCAGGCAGCCAATTTCATCGGAGGGGTCGTCGCAGTTCGGGAATAAGTAACCCTTGTACTAGGTGATAGACTTAGTAACTAAAATATCTCATCTGTGGTGCCAGGGATGGTGCCAGGCTCATAATTGAAGCCGACCACCTTATAGTTAGTACATTACCGCATAGTAGCTTCGTACTTGTTCCCTCTGGTTCAGTTACATTTATTAATTTATTTCTTTACTTCAACCAACTATAAATACATAAAATAAAAACTTTATTAATAGATATGTTAACCTAAGAATCAAAATTACTTTATCTTCACATGTGTTTCTACGGGTTCCAATAGTGAATCACTATCAGTGACCCATATGCGTCATACTGGTCTGTTAACGCCAGAAGTAGGTATATAGCCAGCAATTCGAAGGATTGTCTCCGGTATGACACCTTCTCGGAGGTGATATTGGCTGGTCGGACGGAGCATGTGATTTCACCTGACTCAACCACGCATACCTAATTACATAAAAAACGTAGGTTAGGTACTATTAATTAGTTACTAATGATGTAACGTTTATTTCCTGAACCAAAATGTTGACATGTTCATACCTACCTAGAATAATGTTTAATAGGTTGACATCACAGATGTTGCTGTAGTAGGTGATATAGTAACCTTTTTTAGGTTCCATAAAAGAAATCATCGTGCTTCGCCCTTGCATATAACAATACTACTCTATGGCCCTTGCCATGCTGCGCGCCTACGTGACGCAAAGGTATCGCATTCTATTATACGGATGCCTGGCCTGCGGTTACATCACAGAGTCATCTCTCTCGGCAAGACGCTCGCGACAGACAAAGATAATAAACCGACACAATGAGACATCTCATTGGTTCATCTGTCTGCCACGCCCCGCCCACCGCGCGTCCCCGCCAATAGCGAGCGCGCGGCCGGACAGATCCGTCCGTTATCTTTTTATCTTCTCTCTCTCTTCCGTTGTGAAAATCTGCCGGATTTTCCGAGACGTTCTATTTTTAAACCGCCCTCGACACGTCTTGTCTTGCCGCGGTCACTCGACGAGCGGTTTCTAGGTTTCCGTACATGGATTGGACTTACTGAGCTTTATTAAAGTTCCAATTCAATTTAACAAGTTAGTAATTTAATAAAGTGTGTAATTTTATAGGACTGCGTAGCTAGCGATACCGCCAGGCTTATAAAATCCATCAGGTGTCTTTCTGTCCGTCTGTAGCACCTAAATTGAGCTTGAAGATTGGAATGATTACGAATTTCCGGGATGAAACAAATTATTTTTATTATTTCAAGCAATGTTACCTGATACTGCAGAGAACCTGCAATAAATTGGTGGTATGCGGGGGTTGCTAATGTCTCGTCGGCCTGACGCCGCTTTTGAAGAACTTACCTAGTTCAGTTCTTACGACAAAATATGTACATACATACTTACATACATACTTGCATGCATACATACTTACATACATACATACATACATACATACATACATACATACATACACACATACATACATACATACATACATACATGCATACATACATAGGTACATACATGCATGCATGCATACATACATACATACATACATACATACATACGTCCGATGCATAGGTACGTCACGTTCCTCTCTCAATGGGTCGGTAGAGACCACTTTTCGATGGTAGTATGGTAGAGACAGCGAGCTTGGCTTCTGCGGAGCGAAGTTCTGGCAACGTCTCTATCCACATAATGATTTTCATTCATGCTCGCCGGTTTGGGCACTAGTACCTAGGGTTGCCAACCGTACTTTAAAATAAAGTTCTTATGTTATTTTAGGTCTCCGTACTTTAAACTTTTGAATAGCATTAAAGTCTGTGAAAATACTTTATTTCAACTTTAAGTTCAAACAATTCGTGAAATGGAACCTAAGCGTGCCTAAGCTCACAGCACCTCAGTAATCGAATGGAGTGCAACATATACATAGTGTATTCAAAAATACCTGACCACTGCTGAAACGTGCAGAGAACAATTTTTATATGAGACAGTAAGTTTTATTTACTATCCCTGAAATCAGAAATGCGCTTTTTCTTCTAAAATACTCTTGTTTGACAACCCTAGTTTGGGCACAGTTTGAGACACTAGTACCTCCTAATGAGTAGTTCTAGTAATAGGGAATATTTTGATACACTCATGCGCATTTGACGTTTTCGAAGCACATCTCATGTCAACTTAGGTACTAAATAAATTCACGCACCTTCCTTCCAAGGCACGTCGCTTAAATTAAGCGAATTGGATAGTCTCCAGCATCACTGCTATAAAACAAACAAAAACTAGGTATCTATATCGAATCTTGCTCCATATACGCAAGTATCGCATGGGGGACAATGTGGTCCACGGAGTCGAACTGTCGTACGACCTGAACTTTCGTCGACATATCGAGAGGATGGCCAAATTGGCTTCTAAAAAGCTGGGCGTACTCAATAAGGTGTGACGGGACTTCACGCCCGACCAAAAGCTGCTTCTGTGTAAATCGCAGGTCAGGTCCTGCTGGGAGTACTGTACTGCTCCTCGCATCTGTGGGATGGCTCTGCCAAATAGCAGCTTGCGCCTCTAGACTCGATCCAGCGTCGAGCCGTGCGACTAGTGGGTGACCCCGAAGTGTCCCGCGATCTAGAACCACTGCAACACCGTAGGGATGTAGGCTCCCTAAGTGTGTTCTAAGCATAAGTAATGATTTCATCCAATAAACGGTTATTTATTATTATTATTATTCTATCGCTTATTCCATGGGGAGTACTCGGAGGAGCTGTTTAACACGATCCCGCCGTCCTTTGTCCACCTCCGCACCTCGCGCACTGGGCAGGGATTGCATCCCTACACGCTGGACTTACCGCGGATGCGTACCAATCGATTCTGCAGATCTTTCCTCTACAGAACCGGTAAACTATGGAACGCTCTACCTGCTCATATATTTCATATTTCCCCCAAGTACAGTATCGGGTCCTTCAAGAGGGGCGTGAATGGGCACCTGTCAGGCCGGCATGGCATTCGCAACCCCCGCATATGACCGAATGTCCATGGGCGCCGCCGTTAGACACCTCATGGGTGCCTCGGCGCCATATGTCGGGCTTTCAATAAAAAAAAAAATAAACAAAAAACACTCAAACAAAACAGACCTAATTAATGAAGCAGTAAGCTAACCACTAGCTAACCGATATTGTTCAAACACTGATTTGCTATTGTAAATGAAGTCATCATTTCACAATGAGTATAGGATGTTATGATAAGCATAATAATTTATGCGACATTGTTTAATATTTGGGTAGTGTCTTAATACCTAAATTATAGTTACCACAGAGCTATAAAAAGAGCGGTCAAGTGCGAGCCGAACTCGTGTTGAGAGGGTTCCGTACCATTCCGGTCTCTGTGAGAACTTTAAGACTTCGTTTAGGTTTTCCTGTAAACTATAAGAGAGTCTCTATATTCTCAATTTTTATTTTATTTTAGACTTAGTAGTTTTGGAGATAAGGGGGGACATTTTCTTTAATATCTTTTAAACTATGCATTTTAAAAAGATGTTTTGTCTTATTATGAGTCCTTTCATTTGATACGTCACATCCTCTATGCGTCATATGTGAAAAAAATGCACTTGAAAAAAACATATTTTTAACTTTCTGTTTTGTTCCCCAAAACTTACACCCAACATCGAAATTCGTTCATTTTCGTTGGATGTCCGTGATTGGATCATCATCAAATCAAACTATATAATTGTACCAAATTTCAACGTTTTTCATCCAGTAGATTCGGATGAGTCCTCTTTTGAGGTACTAAAGCCTAATATATGGCCGTATAGAGAAAACGAAATTGACACACACTGGTTTTAAAATGCTAGTCCATATTTGCGGGGGTGGGAGGAATGTGATGCACACATACCTCGCAACACGCAGAGACTGACGAACTGCGAACGAACAGCCATCGAACATCGTACAAACACGCCGAATGCTCGTTTTCGTCCGAAGTAGCCCCAATCACCACTTATTTATTATATGTTCGTGGTAGTGAGTCTCCGTGGTGTTTTTTTTTGTGGACGGAAAACACGAATTATTTACATACCCGCTTCGACCGACCTTTCGTTCAGTGCGGTGGTACCGATCCTGACGGGTTAAACCCTAGGTAGATAAGAAGGGACGGGACTGTGAAGTGGAGGGAGATAAATGGACAAAGTCTCATCAATCGCAATAGATACAGATTGCGTATATTCCCTTCACCGGAGTGACAGATAGATTTTTTGAAAATTCGAAAAAAACTCATTCGCACCTGAAAATCGAACTGCCAACTATTTGTGTGAGAGAGGTCCTATGTCCTAACCACTATTCTACCCGTACATTTTCAGACTCATAATTAATAAGAAACGCATAGGTTTTTTATTTAAATTTAATTTTAGAATGTTTTGGGGGATTTTAATAAATGTGTTTGTCATCCATCTCCAATCCCATATCACTTATCTTATCCTTAGGGACTCTTACCCAGAGTCTCTGAGGAATAGAAAACGTCTAATATAAATACAATATTCTTTTAAAAATATTAATTGGTTTTGTACATTATTTACACTTTATTAAATAATTCGGCGCTATACAAATATATTCTTGAAATGTTTAATCAGACATTTAGTTCTACAATTAGATAAAGCAAAATATCAATAATAATGACCGTAATCTAACAAAATCTGATAAAATCAGTCCCGTAGCTGCCTGAACTTGGTAAGTAACCTAAAGTTGCTTTGACCCAGACCAGTCTTGCCCGGACGCGTGGCGCGAGCGGTGTGGCCCGATCGTTGTTCTGTGGGCAAAATACACAATGAAATATAATTAGAGGGGATGGGGAGGGGGGGGGGGGGGGGAGGGAGAGAGAGAGGAACACATTTTTATTTTATGTTAAATTTAAATATATACACACAAGACACAAAACACAATACACAAAAGAACACACATCGAAATGAAGAAGAGGCAAAGGGGACTAGACACAGCCTGTCTCGAATCTAGGGAATAACACTTTTCCCTAGTAAACCCTGCGCTTGAAGTCAAGAATCAATCTTGTATAATCAATCATCGATTTGCCCTAGAACAGCTTTGTCACAGGTCAAGGTTAAAATAAAAATCAAGGTCGACGTTAAGGTTAAGTTCAATCAACGGTTAAGGTTAAAATAAAGAAAACAATAATACACCTTTACTAAATATTAGAACAACATAATGCGTTGTTGGTTAAGGCGTTGATTAAATATTAAGGTAAAGGTAAATTCAAAGTCTAGATATACACGGTGTTGCAGTTGCCCCCGTAATATTTTTAACTGACATAAGGGGGTTATTCTATATGTGAAACTAAACAACTTCTGTGAAGAAAAAAAAAATTTGAAACAAAAAAAAATATATTTTTTCCATACAAATTTTAAATACGTAATCTCAAAATGTATGGAGAAAAAAAATTTTTTTTTCTTCAAATAAAAAAAGTCGTAGAAAAAAAGTTCTATTTCAAGTACAGAATCACTCCCTTTCGGGTTTTACGGTTGGGGTTGCAACACCGTGTATGTAGGTAATTTAAGTAACCCAACAGTTAAAGTCAAGGTTAATTGAATTAAATTAATTAGTCAAAGGAAAACATTTGGAAAGGTTAATTACCTGTAGCTAAGTCTAAACAAATCTAATTAAAGGAGAAGACCTGCGAGGGGAAAAAATCGACACGAGAGCTTCTACCGTGTTCTTATATGCAGCCAGGCAAATAAATTAAGTAATTCCTTAAATATACCTAATTAATAAAATTCTATAAAAGTTAATAGATACTGCATTAAATATTTTTATTCATAACAATATTTGGTTTCACATTTGTGAAACCAAATATTTTATACACAATACATTAAAAAATACACATATTATGCATATTCCTATATTTCGACTTATAATAAGTCGTCGTCAGAGAACAAAGAATGAAGTTTAATATATTTACAAGTTTGATGTGTTAAATGATGGTGACGATGATCGATAGTTAATAGATACATAAAAGCAACAGCACGAAAAAAAAATACACTTCGTACATGTTAATGATAGAAGGTTAATGATGAAAAGATAGAAGGAATATTAAAGTCCATTTTGGTTTCTAGGTTCGACAAAACTTATTAGTTATTTATTACAGAACAATAATAAAATTCATTTCATTGCATAATATAGCCGAGACAATACAGCAACCGTTGTAACCGCGACTCCAACAAAACAACCGAACGTGCCAAATCAGTGCGCGATAGCCAAAACTATCCCCAAAAAAATCTCATAGTGGAGCGAGCGAGAACGCTGTATTATATTACGGCGGGCGAGGGGATCGCTCTGCGGGGCGGGGGGAAGGGAAGGAGGGGGTTACGGGATTCTAGGGATGAGTTCTCGCTTCCTCCCGTCGCAGTTATGTTATTCTCGCGCAGGATTTCGCCGCGGTCGCCCAGTACATCGCGACGCGTCACCGCACCGCGCATTCCAATAAGAAACATTCGCGAATAGACTGCTCAAACAAACACGTGCACATCATAATTATTTAGGTATTCGAAAATTTAATTCGGCTGTGTAATAATAATAATAAAGTTGGACGTTATATTTTGTTAGTTCGAAATTCGAACATGTGATTTCTGAAGACTGAAGTGAAAAATGATTATTTTCGGTGGAACAATTAAGCAGTTTGTGAAGCAATGAAGATGTCTGGTGAGTGGAATAATATTTAGTGATGAATTAGCGATTTTTTGTACAATTTGAATCTGCTTATTCCTTATACTAAAGTATGACAAAGACAATTTAAACTAAAGCTTCTAAAGTATTTATCGTATTTATTAAAATAATACTTAGATATGCTTAGGTACCTTTATGTGCACCACGTACCAATATTGATTTGAATTCTAATACAGTTACATACAAAATGTCACGCACATGCCCTACATCAGTGGCGTGCACAGACATTTAAGACCGGGTAGGCAGGCAACAATTAAGATTCAAAATAAGTACTTAATTTAGAAACAAGTTGAATTAATTTTAATTTTTACCTCAGCCCGGTTTTCATCTCTTACATCTTCTTTATGTCCACATGAAGATGTTCTGTCCAGCAGATTATTTTTTTTTTCAATGCACCTCAGATATCCATAAAATGAATAAATTTTAATTAACTACACAATGTCATAAATACAGATACTAAGGGTGACTTTTCAAAACGCCTTTTGAGTGATTTAAACAGAACCAATCTCAATAAAGAGTATGCAGTGCAGTGAATATTGACGACAAAAAGATGAAATAGAAATAAGTAGAGAAGAGGGTCGGTACTTTTTTTATTTGAAAAACATAAACAAAAGATTATAACACTTCTTTAAAAACTGTACCAGACAATTGCACCACCGCGCCGGCGGCGGCGCGCGCGCGCGAACGATGCTAGACCAGCTACACCTACGTTACGAGGCATTGTTGTGGTGTTAGTGAAAGGCAGTCCTGCCCTGGCGTACTAAACCGCGCATCGAAACACGCATACACACGCAAAATTCCAGCATATAATGACGCAGGATTTGAGTAATAGTGTGAGTGACCACCAGGTAGTCGTGTTGTCTGCCTTTGCCGCGCGGTGGCGTTGCGTCCGCGCGAGCGGCCGCGCCGAGAGGGAGGAGCGCGCGCCAATTTTAAATAATACGTTTTGTCGTGAACTTGAGTAGTTCTATATGTTTTAATTTGATTGTTTGGATAGGTGGAATTGGGACTTTAACGTGCTTTAACTCAGGGTAGGCAGTGCTTTTCTGCCTTTATGGGATGCACGCCCCTGCCCTACATAATGCTGAACTCAAACCGGCTTCCAGATTGCATGCCTGGTGCTCTACCACTAAATTAACCAACTGAACATTTTCATTCGTAATTGGTGTTTCGGCTGTATTAACTTATCTTGTTTGATTCCAATATGAACATTTTTAAAAGATATGAATATATTTGTGACAAATTTTATATATAAATAAAAGAAAATTACTAGCAAGATTAATTATGTCATGCATGACGTTATGAAAATATTAATTAGGTAGGTAAGTACATCAATTGCATTATCTGCCTCAATGCGCGGTTCCCACATCCCAAAGGTTAGTTTGTAAAGAATGCCTCGTGGCATTAAAGCGTCTTTTGTAACCCATGTATTTAATGGTGTGGAATAAAGAATATTTGTATTTATTGTTAGTAAGTACCTATTAATATATTTTGTGTAAATATAACTATCTTATATAGGTACCAAATATTTACTTTCTTGACCTTGCTCTTACATGACATATTCAACCAGAGCACAGAATATCAGAGTGCAAACAAGCTGATTATTAGAAGAAGAAAAAAAAAACATGTACATAATCGCACGTGCCCTAGATAATGCTGAACTCAAACCGGCTTCTACCACTAAATTAACCAACTGATCGTCTGTATTAATTAATTAATTAATATTAATAATAAACAGATTGTCATGGAGTATGAATATTGTTTTATGAGATATTGCGTTTGTAGACTTTATGTATGATACTAAAACTAAATTGACGATTTTTAGAAATCTTTACCGTATGTATGTATGTATGTATGTATGTTCCTCCATAACTCTTAAACCGATGAGTTCGATGAAACTTAGTACAAACACATTTAACTATACGGGACATAGGATAGGCTAAATAAAATTCAGTTCTTGTTACGCTAAGATGTGGCTTTCATACAAAGCGAATTGTTCCGCGCGCCAAAGTAAAGGTACGGTAGCGGGCTTATTTTTACTTTCTTCTTTTTAAGTACCAATTTCACGTGAGCGAAGCTGCTGGCAAAAGCTAGTTCACTAATAAATCCCGAATAAAGCTAGAAAGGGAAAAAGTTAATAATTTTTTTCTGAACAGAAAAATGACGCACGTTTTAATGTACGTAGACGAACAGCCGCCAGACGTTTGGCTTTACAACATGTAGAGATAGATCGTGTGTTTCGTTTAGTTTTGTAATCGTATATCTTCCTTTGCAAAGAACATACATTTTAAATGTTTTGGAAGAAGCGACACTGCAAGCTGTAAATAATTTTCTGCCTAACAATGGCGACGATTTTTTTTTTTTATGGAAACTGACATGATTTATTACGTCACCTTCAACATCCGTGATGTCAGCCCATAACAGCGGGCGAACTAGGTGCCACGTCAGTCAGCCCATTTAGCTAATTTATTTCTGCTCTGGACCAAGGGGTTGAGCCAGGGTTATTTTTGTTTGCTTGTTTTACCGGTTATGTCGAACTAGACTACTTAATTGGTTATTATACTTACACAATTAGATACATACTGCACTGCACGCTGTATCCCGACAATCGGGGTAAGCAGAGTAGTCGGTGTTGTGCTGCAAGTACTCTTCTAAATTACAGCATAACACCGACCACCATATTTAGCAAAGCATTAGGACACGATAACTATCAAGCAGCAAGTAAGGCACGCAGACCCACCTGCTGCATGACTCGGTGGAAGGACCGTGCCAAAGTGAGAGATGGATGGCTAGTCTGCCGCCCTTATGCATGGCATCTTGTCCTTATCCCATAGTCGCCTTTTACGACATGCCTGCGGAGAGATTCAGTGAGGCTATTCTTTTTAAGTACCGGCCCCACACGTTACACAATTAGATGACTGAGAGAAATCACGGGAAGGACCGTGTCAAAGTGAGAGATGGGTGGCTAGTCTGTCGCCCTTATGCATGGCATCTTGTCCTTATCCCATAGTCGCCTTTTACGACATGCCCGCGGAGAGATTCAGTGAGGCTATTCTTTTTAAGTACCGGCCCCACACGTTACACAATTAGATGACTGAGAGAAATCACGGGAAGGACCGTGTCAAAGTGAGAGATGGATGGCTAGTCTGCCGCCCTTATGCATGGCATCTTGTCCTTATCCCATAGTCGCCTTTTACGACATGCCCGGGGAGAGATTCAGTGAGGCTATTCTTTTTAAGTACCGGCCCCTCACGTTACACAATTAGATGACTGAGAGAAATCACGGGATAAGCCCGCCTTTGCACCCCATGTAAGTTTATGCATTGGGTATTTTTCATTAAAACAAATTCTAGAGCAATTAAAGCATATCTACAGTGACTATGTATTGAAATACAGAAAAAGAGTTTTAAACAAATGAAAGAAAGCTACAATAGTGTAGTTTCTGTTCGCTCATTATGTTCTCTGTCGATTTAATTATTATCTATCTGGGCGACATCGTCGGATGTTCCTGTCTACGCCAATACAATGCGTGTTTTGTCTGACAATAGATGTGACTGACTAGCAGAGGTAACCGGCTTCACTTGTTTGCGTTCCTCTCTGTTTTATCACACTCTACGTAAAAGGTTTTCTAAAGTAATTTAATTTATTTTTATTTATTAGGAAACTTAACAGCTACCTACCTAACTTATGAACATACACATTAAAGGAAAATTACAGAGCCAATAATACAGTTTCAAGTTTTACAAAGTATAATATATAGGTACATATTATGTACGTCCTGCTAACTAAAGAAAAGATGAAGAAAATAAAATAAATATAACTAAAAATTACAACTATAAGATAAATAGAAATATTAGATTAGGTATGCTATGTTTAAGTTGCAAGCATGAATTGGTAACTAGTAGAATATTTAATTGACGATCAATTAAGATCTTGTCAACTATAAATAAACAAATAGAAAATCTGTTAGAATTTAGACAACCTGCTTGAAAAAAAAATTACTCAAGTTTTGAACTCTAATGATTGTAAACACGATCTTCCCGCACTAAGCATAACATAGAATTTAGCCAATCTGCTTGAAAAAAAATATTTACTCAACTTTTGAATTCTAATGATTGTAAACACGAACTTCCCGCACTAAGCATAACATAGAATTTAGCCAATCTGCTTGAAAAAAAATATTTACTCAACTTTTGAACTCTAATGATTGTAAACACGAACTTCCCGCACTAAGCATAACATAGAATTTAGCCAATCTGCTTGAAAAAAAATATTTACTCAACTTTTGAACTCTAATGATTGTAAACACGATCTTCCCGCACTAAGCATAACATAGAATTTAGCCAAACTGCTTGAAAAAAAAAATTTACTCAACTTTTGAACTCTAATGATTGTAAACACGAACTTCCCGCACTAAGCATAACATAGAATTTAGCCAATCTGCTTGAAAAAAAATATTTACTCAACTTTTGAACTCTAATGATTGTAAACACGATCTTCCCGCACCAAGCTTAACAAACAACTTAAATGTACCAAACCAATAAATAATGAAGAAATAATTTATAGCATTATGTATAATTATTTGCAGTTGTATTTGTTTACTTCTATTTATTTTATGTTTAAAATTACATCCTCAAACAAGGCTTGTTCTAAGAGCGTGTATTCCCATACTAATATGTACCTTAAAACACAAAAAAAAACCGAGGGCGGCGAATCTAAAATGGTTTCACACTATCTTACGATATTTGTACATTTTGAATGTTGAGCGGAAACTTCGCAAGATTTCGAGCTAGCGTCACCGGCAGATAACAACAAACACTATCTGTGGCAAACACTAGCGGAGGCTGTGTGAAACCTGTCGACATTCTGGTTATTAGTTTTAATTTAAGTTTTAACATACATCCTGATTCATTGGTATCTAGTTAATATAATTTGCTAAACGGGTGGTCGGTGTTGTGCTGTCATAATTCAATTATTGGACCCGGATTATTTCAGCACAACACCGATTACTCAGCTTACTCTAACTGTCGGGATACAGCGTGTGTGGTATGTACTATGTATGTATATGTATGTGTATGTATATGTATTTCAAATTCCACTTATTTGTATTTATTACTCAAAAATGTACTCGTATATATTTAGGTATTTTTTAACTTTAATTAACTAGTACGTACTGTTATGTAATTAATTATGTTTTGTCTTACGACATTTCGTACATTCCAAACTTCATGTAATGTGCACACAATACGACGTGTTCACAAAATACGACTCGCAAACATAGCAAAGTTTGACTGGAAGAAATCTCTTAAGGGATAATTCCGCCTTTGCTCCTCATGTAAATCATATATGACGCTTATTTCTGTAATATTTTTGGAGCATTAAAAGTATTTTAAAATAAATTATTATAGCAATAATATGCTATTAGAGGTTTTTTTATCATAATAACGTAGAATTTATTGCATAAATTTTTTACGATAGACTGTCAAACACACACCATGAGAATTGTATTACAATAAAGATATATCTATATATATAAAAGAAAGTCGTGTTTGTTACAACATTTATAACGCAAGAACGGCTGAACCGATTTTAATGATATTTGATATTTGACACGACTTTCTTTTATATATATATATACATGTAGTTGTTGCTACTTTTATAGTTTTATGGTAGAGTAGAAGCTAATCTCAGTTTGCAATGCCTGCTCTATGTACAAGTATGTAACATAGAATTGACAAATAGATCGCCCAGTTCGCATATAGAAAGTGCCGTCGTCGCAGTCATGCATGAGTCACGTTCTGCACTTCACGCAAGTTAAGTGATGGCTAAATAAAACAAACAAAGCTCATTATGCCTTCGTGAGTGGCAGAAATTCTCTCCTACAATTTTTTTTTACAGCATAACCGATAATTTAATCGATCGGTAACATAAAAAAATAAAAAAACCGCCTTCAAAAATAAATGAAATAAAAAAATAAAAATCGAACCCTATAGTTCGGTCGGTTATTTTTGCTTGCTTTAGCACCACCGCCTTCAACTCTAGGGTTCGATTTTTATTTTTTTATTTCATACATTTTTGAAGGCGGTTTTTATATTTTTTTAAATAGTTTTTTATTTCACAGTTTTTTTAGTAATTTTTATTTGCTATTAATGTACTCGGCGTCCATCGCGTACGCGGCCTCGCTTTCCAATCCGATCTTGACCAAAAAAAAAATGGGACCACCTTGGAGCTAGACTGAACCGAACACAAAAAGAATCATCGAAATCGGTTCACAATTGGGGAAGATATTGCTGAACATACATAAAAAAAAAATACATACAGCCGAACATAGAACCTCCTCCTTTTTTGAAGTCGGTTAAAAAAATAGAGTTAAGTATAAAATGTTTTTTCTACGATTTGTTTAGTCGCCGGAGTACCTATATATATAAACAGTTGTCTGTTTGTACCACTGTTGCGATATTTGTCTCCACACTGACGATTTTCGGATCCTGCAAACATAACTCTGGAGGATCTGCAAACAAAAGTTTAACAACGCGATATAAAGGATATAAAAACGTTATTTATTTTAAATGCTCTGTGAATAGCCGCCGTGGTTTTTATACGGGTATTAGCTTTTGGTGGCTAGTGGCTTCGCTCAAGTTTAAATTTTAAAAAACTTTTTAAATACATTAAAACAAACACAAATTTACGATATTATTGATTTAATTTTATTGATTAAAAGAATAAATCAATACTAATTATATATGTAAGGGATGGTCATGGAGTAATTTACTTTGTTTTATGAGATGCTGCGGTTGTAAACTCTATTTATGATATTAAAACTAAATTACGATTATTAGAAATATTTCCTTATGTATATGTATGTTCCTAAATAACTCTTAAACCGATCATCTGAATACGATGACACTTAGTACAAGCACATTTAACTATACATTACGTGACACAAGATTGGCTAAATAAATTCAGTCCCGGTTACGGTAAGATGTGGCTCTCATACAAACCGAATTGTTCCGTGCGCCGAAATAAAGGTAAAACATAGGAACGCAAGTTCGGCCTTCTTTCTTACTTACTTTGTTCTTTTTAAATACGAATTTCACGCGAGCGAAGCCGCGGGCAAAAGCTAGTTCATTAATAATATTGTTTCCTCCAAGAGGAAACGTACGTCCTCGTTATTCCTCTTTCGTAATCTACACGTATTATGCAGAGTTTACGGACTAAGACTTGGCACAGAATACTGACAGAATACGGCATAAAGCCATATTGTCAGCTGACTGCAGAGCCGTCCGTGGCTAACACGCAGAAATTACCGTGCAGAGGTGCGCTTCGCACATCGGCAGTCGTGGAGCAGCACGATACTCTATAATCAATTTTTATATACAATAAATTAAAAATTACACATGTTATACATCTTCTTATATTTCGACTTAATAAGTCTTCGTCAGAGAACAAAGAATTAAATTTAATATACCTATTTACATGTTTGATGTGTCAAATGATGATGACAAATGATAGATGGCGTTGTCATTGATTTGAATTTTTGGAATGTATCTATGCTTTAATGGAGGATTTAAATATAATTCTTTGTTTTCTGACGACGGCTTATTAAGTCGAAATATAAGAAGATTTATAATAGGTATGTGTATTTTTTTTATTTATTGTATATAAAATATGTATAAAAATCTGAAACCAAATATTGGTATGAATAAAAATATTTAATCGATACAGCTATACATATATGATGTAAAATTCAACATCTGTATGCATGTTTCCCACCAAGTATAATTTCGGGTCCTTCGAGAGAAACGTGAATAGGCACCTGTCAGGCCGGCATGGCATTCGCAACGCCCGCGTACGACCGAATGTCCATGGGCGTCTTTAGACACCTTATGGTTGGCTCGGCGCCACATGTCGCGCTTTCTATTAAAAATATTCGCTTATTAGTCGAGAACGTGTACGTATTCCCATTCTCCTTGTGACAGTATTGTTAATTATTTACGATAATTAATTTATGACGAATAAAATACTCATTTTAACAAGTGGGCGAGCTTAAATGCAGGTGGACTGACGCCAACCGCGTTGACAGGAAACTACAATATGTAGTTTAACGCCTACCTAAAAACGTATTTGAGTACACATACATTGTTACCTTGTTCACTGTTTCTTTGTATTTCACGAAGACTACAGAATCTATGAACAAAATATTGTTTTGTGTAGACTAAGTATTTTAAAGAGATATTAAAGATTATAGATGTTTTAATTATCATAAATAGATATTTAATTATCATTAATTATCTTGATAAAAGTCCCTAATAAATTTCGAGCAAAGTCGGGTACTGTCGCTTGCGCGAACAAGATCTGCCCACCCAACTGAGCTCCTACACGTTCTTTTTTCCAGGCGCGTTCTTATTTTAAACGTTTCTGTTGGTTTCTGGAGAAACGGAAAGATTTAATTTTAACGATCGCGACTCGTCCCCGCTCCCATTGTCCCTGTCACGAATCGGTTTTCGCGCGAAAACCCGTTGCAATTGTCGCGCGCTCCAATGTGAAAGTCGACACATTCTATTTTCAAACAGTTTGTTGTCTCACGTGTCTGCATTTGCGAACACAATAGTTCTTGTTTGTCCGTCATCCCGCTTGTGCATATTAAATTTTGTATGTCAAAGTTTAGAGGTTATTATGAACATAGGTTCAAACTAAGGTAGGCGACAACCTTTACATACTAATGAGTCAAGAGCATTTAATATTGAAATTTTTATGAGAGTGGAAGAGGCGACAGAGGTGTGTCAGGATCGTGGCACGTGGATCTGGCGTCTCTGCCTAACCCACTGGGAAACAGGTTTGACGCTATGTACGTGTGTATGATTGGTATGTAGAATAAATGTGTTAATTCTAGTTAATGAAAATTCTGCACACAGAAAGAACGATATTATTAGAAAGCGAAAACGAAGGTAGATTTTTTTTTCATAATTGAAACAAAACTGAAAGAACAGATACAAATAAAGAATTAAATGTTAGTCTGGGGATACAGAGGGGCAAGGCGGCCGCCATCCTGGGAACAATCCCGTGGACCGCCCCTTGAGGAAATCTATAATTTATAAGTTAGTTTTTAGTTTTTAGTTATAGTTTTTTAGTTATATTTGTAGGTAAATTTTATTTGATAGGTAGTTATTGTTTGTTTAATAATAAACAAGTATGTTATTTTTATTTATTTATTTTAGATAGTCTAAAGTTAATATTTTTAAATTAGGCAGTTTAAATTTGTCATTGTATTAGTTATAAATAGTTATAATACACTTTATTAAATATATATAAATGACTCGCCCACCCAGTAGGTATGTACAGAATTCTATTTAATTAAATAAATTAACAAAATAACACAGAAATAGAAGACACTCGATTCAAACTATGGAAGGTATTACCAAAAGGTGTTCACACAGGTATCAGCAGGTGAAAAGATCCATCAAGATCCCTTTTGAAAAGAAGACGATTCACCAACAAAGGGAAGCACAATAGAGTACCATCTTTATTCCCGCTCATTCGCTCATGCGCGCGCATCCTTTCCAGTTGTCATGCTAAACAGTTATCATTGCCGATTATAGGACGCTGTTTTATTCATTATTGAAGCGGTAAATTTATTATTTTATTTTTTAAATAATGTTGCCACGCGCCTGCTGAGCGGGGGACAAGACAGGGGTTGTTTGAACAAGTATATTAGTGTGGGGCGGAAGATGATTTATTGAGGACGTCGGGAACAGTATGGTGTAGGGTGCAGGGTGTAGGTAGACTAGAATGTAGTCTATTAGGGCTGAACTCGACTAGTGGGTAAGTGATCAGCATCATGTTCATGTTAATAAGCCAAGAGTTGAAAGTTGCAACTTATACATTTAAGTATATTTGATTCTTAATGGAAGTCCATTAAACGCATTGTAAAATATGCAATCAAGTTGTTGGTACCTAAATATTAAATAATAAATAGTTATAGATAGATAGAAAATGCTTTATTGCTCCAACAAACATTCAACAGTTCTTGTTAATAACCATATTCGAAAATTTATATAAGATGCCAAGGCGGACAGGCCTTACAGAGATTTCTTAAAGTCAACCTTTGGATGTTTAAGATTCGATTAATATATTGGAATGTAAGTAGGAAAAAATCGCATCGTTGGATCATTGAGCCGGTTTTACTGGTACTACTATGTCCCGCTGCTCTGAACTCGCTTCCCTCATCCCTCCTCGTAATTTCGTTCTTTAAATCAATAAGAGTCTTCATAATAGGGTATTTAAGTGCTAAAAACCTTGTGAGTGATCATATTGGCCAAGGTACTCCACCTGGTTTTACAATCTAGGATCAAACCATTTTTTTTTCTCTTTGTGGAAGGTTGAGAAGTTCATTATTGGGGGGAGATATTCTAAATAAATTTTTTTTAAAATCGCACTTTGTCCATAATATTTTTTAATTCACATTCCTGTATAATGTCGGTTTCTGTTTATATGTTACTCAACTACAAATCCACCTTCTTCTTCTTCGCCAACACTGTCGGAGTCTTCACCTATCTCCTCTGTGTTTCCTGCAGTATCTTCCTATTCTTCTTCTTGCTCGTTTTTAGCTTTCCCTACCCCGTACGGAAGTACGCCTAAACCTACGCCTTTGTCTGTCTGTCATACTGCGTATCTTTGGAATCCTAATAGCTAGCCGGGGTTTTATATAAATTTTCACAGAATATAATATGTTATTATGGCGGATATATCCAACAAATAATAAAACATAAAAAAGTGAAAAATTGAGGAGGTCCCCATACAAGAAAAGTTTTTTCAACGTTTTTTTTGTGTGGTGCGGACACCTCGATGCGCGAGTTCGACTCGCACTTGGCCGGTTTTTTATATATAACATCCCACCACTGCACATTGGATACCATGTGCGGACGACATGAAACGAAGGGAAGCACTGACATGGCACCTAGTTCACCCGGTGTTATGGGCTGACATCACGGATGTGTAGGTGAAGTAGCCAACCGTGTTAGTTTTCATAAAAAAAATCCCGTCGGGGCGCCGCGCGCCTTAAAAACGTAATCTATCATGTTTGGACGTCGCGCGTCGCGTGCGAACTTTGTAAATTGTAGTTTGTGCACATCGGAGTTCTGAGTTTGGTGTTTAGGAAATTGGTCGAATATTCGAATATACCAAATTTTGTATTCGAATACTCGACCCAGTCTATTATTCGAATAATTCGATTATTCGAATGTATGCCCCATTTGAAATAGACATCAACGTAGCAACAGCTCATAAAAAAGCTCTCATCGAAGCAGCTTGAAGCGAAACCAAAGTTCAGAATAAAAATGAAAAAAGATATCTGCACCTCATTATCATTTGCATCTTTATTGAGTCGGCGATGGTTTACGAGACAACACGACTTGAGGAAGTCCTTTGTGGAAACCGGAAACAGTGCACAATGAAACGAGCGCGACCAGCCATCGCGCATCTCTTCATTCCATATCACTCTGATTCTAACCGGAGACATGAGCGAAGAAGGCGAAATCACAAATACAACCTTAAACTCAGAACGAACAGAGAACAATATCGCACGGTACGGCAGTGATGGTAATACGAATCTAATAAAAATATATAGAATGCGCAAAATTGCGGTCTCAACATCTTCAACATGGATTGAGTTACTGCGCGCATCCTACGCATTTTGGATTTAAATGCTTCCGAATGAGTCTTTCTTTTTTTCATCCAACAAATATGGGCCTTTATAAATAGACAATATTCCTAAACTTAATGTATTGTTTAATTTCGCCATTTGTCATCGAAAAAGAAAAACTAACAAGGTAGTGTTTACTGCCGCCACCGCTGATATATCTTCTGGATGATAAACTGTAAGACGTTGCCATTCAAAATATTCAAAGTGCAAGCTCAATAATTAAAGCAGTTGTCTGTTTGTCCACAGGAAGTCGAGCGGGCCAGGAGCGCGGCTGCGGGCAACTTAGCCCCCAGTCGACCGATGAGTCCGACTGCGCCTCAGACACAACCGCGGCGCCCACCTTAGTACCGCTCTCCATCAAGCAGGATCCCGACACCATGCCTCCCGGCGGACCCGACTTCTACTCCGGGCTCACGGACCTCGGGGTGCGCGACGCAGAAACCTACCTCTCCCGTCCTTACAGTCCGGACGAGAAGAACCCTTTCACCATAGACCCGAGGAACCTACACGACCTGAGGGACTATAGACTATCGTTTCCCTTCCAACCTCAGAGTCCAGTGAAACCGTTGACTTTGGACGATAAGAGTCCGGATAAGGTGTACCCTCTGGACCTGGTCGATAGCCAGAGATGTGAGGATGTTGCACCGGAGAGGGCGGTGGAGAGAGTGCCTGGGGAGGTGATGCTGAGGGACGGGGGCGTGTGGGCTCGAAGTCCTCTCTCGGCTGGAACGAAATACGGCCCGTTTTTGGGCAAGTGGGAGTCACAACCTCTGGAGCGGAGATTCGCGTGGGAGGTGAGTTAATGCTTCATTTGTATTATATTATAATGTTATACACTCTGAAATCGTCATTAATTACTGTGATTCAAGTTTATTTTGTTCCGCATTGTATCAAAAGTTATGAAATTAATTTAGCTTAAAATACACATACATACATAGAGTCATGGCTAAGGACCCTTGACTACAAAAATACAGAGGACCTTCTTACTGTTATTGCTTAGGGTAAACATTTAATAGGTTAAATTATTAAAAATGTTGTTAAAACTCAATTTATTTTATGTACTAACTTATACACCAATACCAAATTATTTACATATTGAAATAATGATATATATAAAAAGGAATACAATAATAATATAACTAAATATATACATAAATCAAACATATTTTTAATATTTATTTCAATAATGTTTTTTTTTATTTATTTATTGTTCTAACTAATTTGCATGTGTTAAATTACCAATTTCATTTACTAAAATTTTGCAAACATTTATTCGATGTTACTAGTGAGCGCAAAATGAATATGTCACTTTGTAAATTATAAAAGTCTTTCTGCGAGACAGAAATTTTCTAGTGCAGGAGACTAGTTTATTGCAGTGTAATGATGTTTGTGTAAATAAATATTTCATTTCATTTCATTTCATTTCATTTCATACTTACTCGATTTTTTAAAAGTAAAAACCGAATGGAGGAGCTTTGCTAATCGGAATATCGCTAAACAAAAAACTTTTGTTGTACCTACAACTTTTTATTTTTAAGCCCTGACGCAAAAAGAAGGGTGTTATAAGTTTAACGTTTGTGTCTATGTGTGTCTGTCTGTGGCATCGTAGCTCCCAAAAGGATGGACCGATGTGAATGCGGTTTTCTTTTTATTATTAGAAAGCCTGATTAATCGGGATGGTTCTTAGCTGTGTTTGTAATCAAGAAATCAAGTAATTGTTACAAAAATTAATTATCTTAAAAAGTGGACCTATTTTCATGCGATTTTAGTACATTGCAAGTACGGTGTGGGGCCGGTACTTAAAAATAATAGCCCCACTGCATCTCTACCCATGCATGTCGTAAAAGGCGATTAAGGGATAAGCACAAGATGCCGTGCTAAAGGGCGACAGGTTTGCAACCTCTCACCTTGGTACGGTACTTCCACCGAGTCATGCAGCAGGTGGGTCTTCGTGCCTTACTTGCTGCTTGATCGATTGAATCTTGTTCGAATACTTTGCAAAACGTGGTGGTCGGTGTTGTGCTGTAATTTGCCATAGTTCTTGCAGCACAGCACCGATTATATATGTATGATTGTATGATGTATGTTGTATGATGATATGATGATTGTATATGTATGTATTTAAAAAAGGTAGAAATAAAAGTTATTAGATGCAACGTTTTCACTTTCTTAATACCTAATTGATTTTCTTCTGTTGGACACCGTACTAACAAACAATGAAAATATGTTCGAGGTTCCATTTAGCTTATCGACCAATTTTAGTAGCATAAGGCAAACATAATGTTTTTACTGTTTTAGTTTATTTATTACCGAAATTTAAATTAATGAAAGCTGTTCTTTAATTTCTCCCTACGAAGACTAGGAAAGCGACCGTATAATTTTGAGTCAACAGAGAACTCATTGTCAGAGAGAATCTTAAATCCATTCGTTACGATGCATCTCAAAGCGGAGCGCGTCGATCTGTCAGTTCGCTTCACACTAAATTCATCTCAGCCTCGTAAAACACCGTCGATTAGTCCAACACAAACACGTGTCACGAGGTTACGACAACCGACGAATAAATTATAATTCTTCGACTCTCCAAATTCTAAATCGACGAAAACGTCGGTCCGCGGGCGACAGAGAGTCGATAAAGTGCGATGTTTATTGGGCGTTGGAAAGTGTTGCCGTGTCGAGTGGAGTGTTGCTAGTGGTTTGTGCATCATTGAGTTCGTCGAGGGTCCTTCTGTATCCCCAATTTGCTCATCCCGTGTCGGTTAATGCGATTAGCATCGCGGCTGAGGATTTCAACGCTCCGGTGAGTTCAGTAAAAAAGATAATGTGCTTTTTTTTATCTGTAGGAATATAATAAATAACTGTGTGAATGATAGGATTATCTTTCTTAGTGCAAACTCTGTAATAAAGTTTCTTTTAACCTACGTTAAGGACATTGTTATGACTGTGGTTATGACGATTTAATGAAAGTTAAGAGTTAAATTATATAACAATTTCCTATAAAAAAAAAAAAACATTAACTTGTGTCCATTCTCAAAACGATGTTCACGCTTCAAAACCACCGCCAAAAGGCGTGCACTTTCAACAGAAGCGGTAGCGGATAGTCTACCTGTAATCCGCTTCTCGGCAATTTGCTCTACAATACTTTGCATGACATTTTGTCCGAATATAATGCTGTGGGTTACAATAGAAGCTCGCAGTAGACATGAAGCACGTCTCAAATAACGTGTACAGTTTTGCCTAAATGCGGATTTTTATCTGTTGAACATTGTCACTATAAAAGCTCTACAATACAAATCAGTTGAAGTGGTTATATTACAGAAGCAGACCCAAAGTATGTACCTACATGGATCATTTAAATTGAATTAATCTAGAGTGAGAACAATAATTTGTATAGCCATAAAATATTGACGTACGTCAATATATGAATATATCCTTATAAATCCAGAACCGCTTTATTAATTTACATACGGTTTCACTTTTACTTTTTTTCACTTCTAAAGATGGGTTTAGGCCATTATAACACTACGTCATCGGCGGCCTGAGCTGTGAGAAAAAAGTCACACGAATCGAAGCCGCGGGCAAAAGCTAGTCTTACTACATAAGTCATATAATTTTCCTCAGTGTAAATTAATACTAATGGTCGCATGAAGTATCTTTGGAATTAATTTAAATAAACAAGATATTTGTATTAAAGCTACAATCTAACCGACTGTGACAGGGTTCCACATGATTTTCTTCACGTTTTCAACTGACTGTACACAGATCAAGAGCATGCTAGACGATAGAAATCGTTCGAACAAGTCCGGGGCGTGATCTGCGGTTATCTTGTACCGCATCCACACATCCCTTCAGGAAACGGAAGCCTATTGTTGTCGGGAGAAATACTTCAGTATTCGGTTACGATTCTTTTGCGAATGTTCATCGTGCCTGTATAGGCAGTCAGACAGTCATTGTCGTTGAGGTTGCAATTTTCTTTTATAACACATCATAATATTGCGCATTGGGAACAAACACTTTTTTCATTGGCCATTAAGTTAATACATACATGCATAGCCTGTTTCCCGGTGGGGTAGGCAGAGACAACGGATCTCCACGTGCCACGATCCTGACAGACACACCTCTGCCGCCTCTTCCACTCTCATTTATAATGTTCTTCATGCATGCTCGTCGGTTACGGGTACTACGCATTTGACCCTTTCTGAGGGCATGCCCGATCTGTACCCTAATCACGAGATTTAACCTACTACGCGCTACGCTACGCTAGACCGTGTACTCCGCATCATTTTTTATGGAGAAACGAAGTTCGCAAATCTATCACTAGAGGCGCTGCTCCGTATCTCCATACAAAATTATGCGGAGAACACGGCGGCGCCGGCGTAGCGTAGTAGGTTAAATCTCGTGATTAGGGGTACTGAAGGCGAATCACGAGATTTAGCCTACTACGCTACGCACGCTACGCCGTGTTCTCCGCATCATTTTATATTGAGAAACGGAGCAGCGCCTCTAGTGATAGATTTGCGAACTTTGTTTATCCATACAAAATGATGCAGAGAACACGGCGTAGCGTGTGTAGCGTAGTAGGTTAAATCTCGTGATTAGGGTACAGGTCTAGCTACGTGCTTCTAGGGTGAACGAACTTATTGATTGCTAAATATTTTGAAAACATCTCACTTGTCCACCGGATGTCACCATTGACCCAAGATATTCTCGTACATTGAAAGTAAGATAAGAAACATGTTTTTGTTGCGAAACGTTATGAGAGTCCTTGAAGCACAGCAAGCGATTACTCTGCTTACCCCGATAGTCGGGATACAGCGTGTGGTATGTATGTATGTGTGTGCGTGATACATGTGGTGTAATACAATGTAAAAACCTGAACTTCACATGACCCGAGATCAGATGTATCCGGTTTTAAATCAAGTCCGTGGTTTTAAATATGTAGGTATATTTTTTATGTAGAGGATATTTAATTCTCACTCAGTGTAAAATGTGCGCGACTCTTCAAACAATTTTAATATTTTGTAAATGTATGTTATTATCTGCGGGGCGTTAAAGTTACCCGTGTTTAAAAAAAATCGGCGAAGTGCGTGTTGGACCACGCACAATCCCATCTCAAAAACTACATGACACATCTTACTCAAGCCAATTTTCTTTGTAAGTTCTACCCTTTAATTTTTTTTTTAATTTTCCACCGTGTCGTTGAAAAGCTAGAGACCCCTTCCTAACTTTTAGTGTACCTCCCCACCCAGGTACACTTTTTACGATTTTAGAAGCACATATCTTACCAACTATAGACTCAAACAAAAAAGTAATATTGAAACTTGATTATAATTTTTAAGATCTATCTTAAGACATGAGGCGTGGCGTGAATAGGCACCTGTCAGACCGGCATGGCATTCGCAACCACCGCGTACGACCGAATGTCCATGGGCGTCGTTAGACACCTTATGGGTGGTTCGGGGCCACATGTCGCGCTTTTTATAAAAAAATCTAACGATACCCCAACCACACGGCCCTTATTATGGCCACTGTAATTTTTTTCGAGTCTTTAAAACCGGGGTCGTTTAATGGCCGTTTAGGTGCCGTCTAACGGTTAAAGTAAAAATTCTCATACAGTTCATTGGAGCTAACCGGCAGCCACATTTTAGCCGAAGGTGGTGAAATCGGAACCCGAGCCAAAATCAGTATTGGCCCAAGGGACATAATATAACCTCTTGCTCAAATCCAATTCGATGCGGCAAATCTTCAAAGGGGGCACATTGTTAGCTCGCAATCAGTTGGACCGCACGAACGTAGCGAGAGATCGAGAGGTCAGCTTCTCGCTTGATCGACTGATTTTAACGAACGAGAGCGTTCGCCTGGGCTGAACGCGGCCGAAGGCTGAAAGCGATTGGCTCACTTTGTGGGCGTCACGTGCGCCCGCTGAGACGAGCAAGAACACTTCTCCTTCTGAAGAGAGAGACGTTGGGTTTTTCGAAGATGGTCGGAGATTTGTAGAAATTGATGGATTTTGATATGGCTGCATTTAAAACGTCATCTCATCATCATCAGTCATCATAATCATGAAGTACGAGTAACATGTAGTAAAATAATACATACATACATAACTCTCGCTTTTGTATCCCGACAATCAGGGTAAGCAGAGTAATCGGTGTTGTGCTATAAGTTCATACATACATACACATACATAACGTCACGCCTGCCTACCTCCCAGTGGGGCAGGCAAAGACAACGGACCCAACCCATAAAACAATGATGATAATAATGTAGAAACCGTGGTAGAAATCATTTGATTTTGGTTCTATCGGCTTTTATCTTTTGTCATTTTGCAAAAGTGTACACAGATGTATGTACAGTCATAATTCGATTATGGGATAACATGTATCTAATACCTTAATAAGACCTAATAATAGACGTCATCATAATATACAAATATTTTGTCTAGTCTAGTAGGTACCTATATAACCCACAGATGAGAGGAAGATTCTCCTCTGATTTGTGATCTAACCTAAAGTACCTACATTGACAAATAAATGAGAATTTCCAACTGCTAACCCCTTGCACATTTCTACACCCGTAGGAATTCAAAGAAGACGAAATATAACAATTGCTTATTTAAAACGAAACTTCATCCGACCACCGTATCGCTGACATCCTTTGATATCTCAATAAAAATCTTCAAAATAAGTAGAAATCTAAAAAAAGCAGGTATCCGGGTAATCAGTGGCAGTTTTTTTTCCCAAAAATGGAAACATCAATGTCAAAGTGCAATGAAAAGGTTGCGTTCGAATAAACCCCTAATTTTGGTTATTGGCGTGACCCCCCGTCAACGATTTTTTATAAAGCACTATTGGGTAAAAAAGGAAACTAACGGTATTCCTCTAGAGAATCTTGGAAAGTAACAATCGAACACAATTGAAGAATTTTTCGAATAAAAAGTCGATTGGTAAGTTTTTTTTTTGCAAACACTTCTTGCGTTTGACACAAACATGTTTGAATATGCAATGTGCTTTCATTTGACAGTTCGACACTTTTCATTCTATTTGCGGAGACGTTCACAACTCTCAAATAATAAGTCAGTAGAATTAGATCTTTACTGTCTTATAAATAAATCCCATTTTGAATTAATATTGAACTTTCTTACGTATTTCAACATTATCTAAATCTCGTGTGAATTTCGTTTCGGCTGGGTTGTTGTATTGTTTGAGTTTGACACTCGAGTCATGGTTGCGAACTTGCGAATCTTTCGATTATCTTACAAGTTTGTTGTAACAATGGATTGAGATATTCTTTGAAAATATGCAAGCTTCACATTGTCACTTCTGTGCTCATCTTGGCGTAAATATGTCTCTTTTGCCATTCGATTCGGAACGGAGATAATGCAAATTTATTAGGAAATGTTTTCCGCGAAATTCCAAATTCAAATATCCAAAACCAGTGTTAACCGTTTCCTGGGTTGTTATATAAACCACCACACCACACATATCTACCTATCTACCGCAGTGAGCTCAGCAAGCACCTACAGTGACTCGGAATAAAATAACCAAACATAATTTAAAAGAACTCCCAAAAAATTCAAACAGGTTTCCTTATTTGAATATCACATTCGTTCGCATTTCTATTTGGTTATTACATCGAAACCGTCAAATGTCAATCAAAATATGAATTAAGAATTTGCCAATAATGATGTATTTGAACAGGCTGATTCTTCCGGTGTTGTTCTGACCGGTTTTCACATTTTCTCTTGTTGTTGATTATCTATATTGTCTTGCAAGAGTTTTGGTTGGATTCTATCAAGGGTATATTGGGGGTATATTTAAATATTAGAATTTTTGTATTTTGTTTTGGGGCATCATGTTCTTGTATGTACGATGAGTTAATATGAGTTATGTTTACTTTACGGTGATTGTGATAAGTCACTGTCTGTCAAATAAGAAACAGAAAGAAAATGAAACAGAAGCGACCTGTAGATTTTTATAATTTGCAAATTAAATTAGGTAGGTATGATCGGTAGCGACACCCGAAGCTTGTCTGTCATTCATTTATAATCAAGTTTGATTAGCCCCCCCGCCCCACAATCGGAATACAAATTTTAAAAATATGCTACGCCAATAATTATTATTCATGATGCCCTCGTAAAATATTATCACTGAGAATGCGAAGTGATGTGTTTTTTGTACTTTAAATATGTACAGCTGAATTTTGACAGGTAACAATGGGAATATAATGGATATGAATTTTGGATGAGTTTTTGTTGATTTTTGATCGTCGAAGCGTCGAAGCGGGTTGCATGAGCGCTCAGCCGATATGTAGGTACCTACCTGCGTAGGCATGCCTGTCGGGTAGATTTTATTTGCAGTTATTTTGATTAGAATTCCTCCCTTTACAGGCACCATAAAATAAGACGCCCGTATTACTCCTGTATATTATAAATTTATAAATAAAGAGTAAAATAAAATTATTTAATTCAGACAATTAATTTGTACACAGCACATATACATAGAATACTCTATGGCAGGCACCTAATGATATTAATACGATAAGAAAACAATGTAAATAAATAAATTTGAAGTTTAGATATTACGAATTTACTTACCTAGATGTATAATGTTTTTTTCTTGATTAGGACCTCAATTTTATAAATTTGAATTATGTTTTATATAAGTTAATATCGTGCCTGACAACGTTTGTATTTAAAATTTTATTTATTCATTTAAGAACCTCAGCATTTATCCGTAACCGACTTTTTTGACCAAAATGACACCCCCATCTATCCTTTCACGTTAACACCGGGTGTGTATCCAAACCGTATTACATCTACATTACGGTGGCTGTGTTGACGGGTTGCAGCCGTAATAAATTATGAATTTTATGAATAATCCCTATTATTATGTTCTATTTTAGGCTCTATGTTTACAGAAATAAAAGCTACTTTTGTTTGCATGTATTAGATAATATTTGATATTTGTAGATACGAATTGCATTTATTTAATAGGAATTCTGAATTCGAAGGTCCGGGTGACATAATACTGTATTGTCACACTACCCCGTACTCTTTCGGTGTTAGTGAGCGTGCATCAATTTTATTGGGACACTTGAAAATTATTGTAGATATGATAATGTTTATTTCAAATAGATTTTCAACACTGCCTCCTAACATAGATGTCATGTCATCTACCTATCTTACAGGATCACATTCTGTTATTTATAGATACGTTTAGTTTAGCCGTTACCGGCCCACATGGTATGAACCGTGTGGGCTCGGTTTTAAAAAGAATTGCGCCACTGCATCTATCCCCGTGCATGTCGTAAAAGTCGACCATGAGATAAGGACGAGATGTCGTGCTGAAGGGCGACAGGATTGCCACCTCTCTCCTCGGCCACAGATTACATAGTTGAATTGAATAGTTACCCTTGGCACGGTCCTTCCACCGAGTCATGCAGCAGATGGGTCTTCGTGCCTTACTTGCTGCTTGTTTGATAGTTATCTTGTCCTAATACTTTACTAAACGTGGTGGTCTATATTGTGCTGCAATATTACCAGAGTTCTTGCAGCACAACACCGAATACTCCGCTTACCCCGATTGTCGGGATACAGAATGTGGTATGTTTAGCCATTTTGCGCTCATTCAAAACTATAGCTCAAACATTAAATAAATCTATTAAAAATACTTTAGAAAATTCATAATTTCTTGAATTTAGGATTTTTTTAAGAAGCATGAGAAGTATGAATCATATTTTAAGACGATTTGGAAATTCAGTGAAGTGTACCGGTATTATTATTTTTTATTTAAAAAAAGTAAATTTCAAACTGTATAAACTTATTTTTTTATTTACTTTTCACCGTTGGCTTACATTACATTGCGCTTTAGTTGCTTCAATGCTTTCGCTAACGTTGAAATCAACTAGAAATGTATGCTTCTTGGCTCTCTAATATTATACTTAATCGTGAACATAAAAATAAAATATTTAAAATAAAATAACATTGTTCCCAATAATATCGCTTGACACTGTACCGGCCAACACGGTTGTAAGCAGTGTCGGTGAGCCGAATGCCGATCCGAGCAGAACAATCGCGCCGACATGTGGGGTGTAAGAATTTGACAGGATCTGTCAATGTGACACCACCTGGCCATTGACACCACGCTCCTGGGCATCAGGCATCCGATTATTTGGGCATGAAGATGCAGCTATCGAATTTTATATCATTTTTGGATAGTTTTTGATTTGTGGACAACTGTTTGTGATATTTATATTTCATCTCCATGGTACTGTGTGGGGTCAGTATGTACTTAAAAATAATAGCCCCATTGCATCTCTCCCCGGGTATGTCGTAAAAGACGATAAGGACAAGATGCCGTGCATAAGGGCGACAGGATAGCCACCTCTCACTTTGGCACCGAGTCTTGTGTAGCAGGGCAGGTGGGTCTTCGTGCCTTACTTGCTGCTTGATGGTTGTCTTGTCTTAATACTTTGCTAAATGTGGTGGTCGGTGTTGTGCTGTAATTTATAACTAAGTAAGCTTACCCCGATTGTCAGGATACAGCGTGTATGTTATTTTCTCTTTCTTTCCGATTTTTTAAGTTACATCTATTTTTTGGCTTTGTTTTGAAACATTGACTTTGCTCGCTTGCGTTTATAAAATTTTCAGACCTATAGGTCTGAAAATAAAATCAATTAATGCAAATTGTATGTATTTACATATTTGTATATATGATCAGCTGCTTTTCAGTTTAGTAGTAAGTAGTACAGCAGACAGAGATACAGACATACAGTTTATATAAAACCCACTGCAATACAAAACTACGGATTAGCAATATTTTAATGGTTTATTATTTGCTATGAATGAAATATTTTTATTATAAGAATATTTGGTTTTAGATTTTTATATATATTTTATACACAATAAATACACATACACAAAAGTAAAGTTTTTAGTTTTAGTTTTTTAATTAGTTATATATGTCTTTAAATTTGATTTGATTGGTAGTTTAAGTTTATATAATTTTAATTTATTACTGTCAAATTTATATTAATAAAGGACTTTACTTGTCAAATATAAAAAAAAAATGGCACATGTTGAAATGGCCAAAATACACAATATTATACACCTTATATTTCGACTTAGATATAAGTCGTCGTCGGAGAACAAAAGAATTATGAAATAAATTTATTTATAATTTTCTGAAATTAATCGTTCATGTTGTTAATTTTATATTCGCACCATCGACTAGCACTATATTAAAAATCTGTAAAACTTTATTTTGTTCCAAAATAGTCATAAATCTTAACGTTATTTGCGAAGATGTAGCGCCCGTGCGTGGCATCATCTGTCTTCATCCAGCCCTTTGAATAATATTTGTAGGGTTTTATTATTAAATCCGTTTCGGTCACAATACTTCTCACCGACATTAGGACGCACATATCTCTCCGCACATCGCGGCAACAATGCTACTGCTAATCTTCGGGTGTGATACGAATTTATCTTTCAAAATAACAACATTCTGTCTCCCCTTCAGATAAGATTACTGTTACATCTTCCCCCGAATGTGAGTCTTGTGCGAACATGACTGTGTTACGTTTCGGGTGACAGGCCTGTATCCGCGATTTTATGTGCGGAGATAAATATTTTTAGGAGTTTTTGCTTTTACAGTTCTTTCTATGAACTTCAGAAGAAACAATAGTTATGTTATCTTAAAGAGATAAAGAACCATAGTTATTTCATATATTTTGAAATTAACTACTGCCTCGCCCCGACTCGATTATGAAGTTCAATCAAATGACTTAATGAAAAGCTGCTCGGCCTTCGACCTCGCCCCGATTTGAGCCATGGGCTCTTACTACTTATATCATTATCATTATCATTATCATTACTACGTAGATCAGACTTTAGGACGAACTTCAGCTTTCCGAAGGCAGCCCAACCCAGTTGAATGTGTCTCTCTACCTCCTTGAGTAGGCCTTGTCGACCTATCTAGCTGAAATATTTGTCCGAGATATACGTATTCCTCCACTTGTTCGATCACTTCACCGTCGTACGTGTTATAGATAATACAGAATGAAGAAGATAATACTGAAGCATGTGTGCATTTTTTCAGTAAGTAATTAAAATTAGTTACCTATATGAGTAATTAAATTAAAATTTCTAGGATTCTAGTCTATTCAGACTGTTGTGCTCTAATCTTTCCATTTTTACGTGACTACGGACGGCGAAGCCAAAAGGAGGAATAAGATTGTGCCAGCGTATGTAGGTATGTTCATTTAATTTTATCCTATATTCATTTAATTTTGTCCCTCACAGAGCCTAAAATACTATCCGATTTGAGCTTATGATGCATTGTTGGATTCGTCACGATAGCAAAACAAAATTAAATGGGCGAAAGAGTCAAAATGTGCCACAATTTTTCCTTTTTCACGCCTTCTAACGACTTTATCATGCCAGGTGCCATATTATTGGCGAACCTTGAATGAGTTTTTTCTTCAAACCCCCTTCGAATGGGATATAGTTGTCAACGATTTCAAAAATATACCACATTTAATGGTTTAGAACTAAAACGAATTAATAAAAAGATTATAAAATCCAAATACGAAAAACTAATCAAATAACAAGGAACGTTGATCGAAAATGTTGTAGTCGAGCGTGAAGAAGAGACATAGGGAGCCCTAATTTACACCCTAAAATTACGCCCAAACTTTCCATTCTGCAACGCAATAATTTGGACGGTGCTCATTACGCAGGCGTGATGTATGCATGACAGCGTGTGCCATCTAGTGAGCTGTCAAGCTGGGCTGTCGCGCCATTAGTCGCCGGACACTGGCGTCAGCGGCGGCGGACTGGCCGGTAGCCGGTAGCGACCCGCGCGGCTTCAAGACAGATTACAACAATCCATCAGAGCGTGGCAACGCACGCACTGCAAACTGCGACGACCGTGGCGCCATCCCGCGCCAAGCCCACGCACATTCTGTGCAAATTATTCAATTATAATTTGATAATTTGGACGCATTCGAAGCATTTCCAAATACAGGATGTTAGGCTTGAGAAACTTCAGGAATAGAAAGTACTCATTATTAGAAGAAAAATATCTTTATCACTCAAATCGAAATTTCGTGTTTTTTTTTCATGCAAAAATTGAAATATCCCCATACTCACTGTCCATCGAGTTTTTATTACTTACAATAAAAACTCGATGGACAGTGAGTATGGGGAGATTTGGCAATAGTGCTGTCTAGGTCTAGGGAGTGCAATGAGGCCATACCCCTTTTTCTTTTGATATACCGTTTCTGAATTTATAGCAAATATTTTTAATAGAATAGAAGTTATAGATGGTAGGGTTTATTTAACCCTTCCCGGGATGGTACCTACCACCGCACTGAATGAAAGTTTGGTCGAAACGGCTATGCAATTGCAAATAGTTCGTGTTTTCCTCCTAGTTCGCTGTATTCGGCACGACCAAAGGGAAACACTGGCATGGCACCTAATTCACCAAGGTGTTATGGGCTGACATCACGGATGGAGTAGGTGATGTAGCCGACTGTGTCAGTTTCCCTATAAACAAAACCAACAAGAATTACCCAAGAAAAGAAACACATACAGACAGAAATATTGCGCACAAAGACGTAATTATCACCAATAATTATTTCTTCCATTCAACCTTTGGGTGATGATGAGGAGTAAATTAGAAAAAAAAAAATGGAAGCAATAGTTAGTGCAGGCATTAAGAACGGTAAAGTACCGAGATTTTTTATTTATACGTTAAGCTTAAAATTCCAATTCACACAGCTCCTGCCCTATTTCAAAATCGATTGCTACAAAATAAATTAGCCTCCACCGATGTTTACCGGATACAAAACGAACTCCCAGCGGGCACCGCCGAGGCACCGAAACAACAGGCTATCCTCAAAAGGATGTTATGATAGAGCATAATTAGATAGGTGGGGGCGCTTGAGTCACGTGGCGCCGCCGGGGGGCGCCACGGGTTTCGGACTAAAACGTGTTATTTTCTACCGAGTAGATACTTGAAATAATAGATCGTGTATACTTTCGATTGAGCCATAATAAACGGGTGAGTTATGATCGCTGTTGAATTCTTTGTTCAGCCGAATTATATCGTTAGGGGTTGAACTGTTTGCTATCAGTTAGATGTGTTTGTGATGCCAGTTAGGTTGCTTGCTTGTCTACCGTTCAAACTGTTTACTGCTGCTATCAATATTATCTTCACCTGGAAAACTTGAATTCGAACCTCCACCCTCTCGCACGAGCCTTTAGTTCACCACTAGGCTACTGTAGGTTCCTTACCTTCTTATACCTTACTAGATGGTTGGGTTTAAGCCGCCCGGGTTGGTCACATCACACTGAATGAAAGGTCGGTTAAAACGGCAATGTAAATAGTTCGTGTTTTCCATGCAGTTCAGTGTAGACGTCACGACCGAAGTGTAGTACTGACATGGCACCTAATTGACCAAGGTGTTATGGGCTGACATCACGGATGTAGCGGATGATGTAGTCAACCGTGTCTGTTTCCATATTTAAAGAAAGGGCTAATTCACCGGTGATGGCCGATTTCGCCAGCTCCGGTTGAGCCTAGGCTGATAGTTATCTAACGGTTAAAGTGACATTTCTCATACAGTTGACAGCAGCAGTAAACCGACCGATATATTTTAGTCAATGGTGCTGAAATCTGTTCTCAGTGCAACTACCTAATAGGAAGCTCTCATCACAAAATGTTATTATTTAATAAACTAATTTCTCGCCTTAAATTTAGTTTAGGGCCTTAAGTGATAGGGAAGATGAGTTCAGTACTATGGGGCTGATACACAGAGCAAAAAAGTTCGGTCGGGGGCCGGGCGCGGGCGGTGTGGTCCGATCGTTGTTCTGTGGGGCTGATATTAAGAAATCATTGTTAAAAGCCTGCAAAAAAAAATTTTTTTTGAGCGTTGAAAGTGTTAACAATTAAGTCCAATTTATTTTCTAATTTGTTGTAACTATGTACTTATTTTCCTCGCATTTAACCGAACACTAGTTACGTAATTTTGTCTTGTGCTTCTGTGAGCTGTGAGTCAGACGAGACGCGAGGGCAATAATTTATCTAACTAAGTGCGGCGGGCGAGCCATCAGAACCTTCTGCTGCTCTCTTTATGACTTTCTTCAAACGCTACATTACACCATGTCTCCCTCCCACGCCCCTCCTCCCTATAAACCTTACCATTCTCCCTCCCTACCTCGCCAGTCTCGCGGTCTCCGCTCAGAGCGCAGTTAAATCTATCGTAAGTGCTTTAGCTCTTTAGGCAACTTTTATGCGACTGTATAGCAGCAGATCGTGGTTAGTTTTGATATCAAAAGCTAGATAATATTGCTACATACATACCACACGCTGTATCATGACAATCAGGGTGAGCAGAGTAATTGGTGTCGTGCTGCAAGTACTCTTGTAAATTACAGCACAACACCAACCAACACGTTTAGCAAAGTATTAGGACAAGATAACTATATGAAGCAGCAAGTGAGATACTAAGAAAGACCCACCTGCTGCATGACTCGGTGAAAGGATTGTGCCAAATGTGAGAAGTAAAGTAGCTATCCTTTCGCCCTTTAGTACATCATCTTGTCCTTATCCCTTAGTCGGCTTTTACGACATGCACGGGGATAGATGAAGTGGGGCTATTCTTTTTAAGTAGCGGCCCATACTTATATAACTGCCAGTTGAGATAAATATTGTTATGCTTGCCATGTTTTCGTGATTTGAAAATAACAGTCTGTGTGGCGATCGGTGTACCTATTATACATGTCTTTGATTTTGTTGAGGTACTTAGGTCTTTGTAATTTTGACTTATCAATTAAATCAAAATCTAATCAAATCGATTTATTTTATCAACCAACCGTGATCTCGAGGCATCGTCATTTTAAAATAAAGTTTCTTAAATAATAAATCAATTGTATTATCATTAAATTGACTTATGGTCACAGTATGAATAATTTTCACATTTAACTTAATTTGTTCTTCCTAATGTATTACCCTCAGATCAGGAAAGTATTACCTATGTAAAATGTTTTATGTTCTTATTGTTCTCTCGTAACTCTTTTGGTAGTTTATTAAAAATATTGTTAATCACTAATGATAACTAAATAATAGGAACAGGCGCATACTTACGTTACTTAATCTTAACCATAGGAACCAATTAAGTAGGTATTTATTACTCTGTGAAATGTAAGGGGAAAAATGATGTGACCTTTTCTAAACCCCTCATAAATACCCCTAAAACCAATTAGTCAACACGACGCAACCCCACTAAAACTATAGGAACCTTGTTCGCAGTGTCTGCACAATTTATCGCGTTATCAAAACTTCGCGCGATAAAAAAGATAATTATCTCAAGCCCGAGGGTTCGCTTCGAAGACGGGAGCGATGAGTTGTTCAACTGACAGCGCCATCTGTGGAGACCATCAGTCATCGATTCGGGATTCTCGTGCTCGCCGAAGGATGCAAAATTATATCGCTCGTGTTCGTGATATTAATGTTGCGGATCTTGGAGGGTGCGTCGGCTGTTAGTGGTCAAATCTTGCAATCCGAGTGTAAGCAAAAAAAAAAACACTGGCGTAAAGGAGTAAGTTATTAAATTAATTCAAATTATGTACATGCAACTTTGAGCCTATCTCGGTGTCATATACCAGCGTTTTTTGAAGTGAAAACTTCTTTAGCGGCGCTTGGCACTTTTTAGGTGGGTAAAAAATGTTAGACTCGCGACAGATCTCGTAAAGCGACAGATTTATTTTTATTATTTAAAATGCATCCTTAAGTCATTGCATTAAGGGTTAAGTTACGATAGCTCGGGATCAATTCTGTTCGTCTCTCAGTGACAGTCGAGGTGACAGTAACGCCGAAAGCGAATCAAGGGAATCCGATATATGATTGGTCGTTTATGTGATTTCGTGGCTCAATGGTAACAATGTAGGATTTGTATTTTTTGACCCATATGGTCAAAAAATACAAATCCTACATTGTTACCATTGAGCTCGAGTTCGAATCCCTCAAATTTTTTTTTGTTTTTTTTTTCTTTTGTTTTCTTTTTTAAGCAATGTTACGGTGTTTAAATTTTTTTAGGGTGTTTAGTTTTTTTTATAGCCACCTAAGAATTATTTTCGGAAATACAAAAAGTTTTCACTTCTGCCGGCACTCCGGAGTGCCGGAGTGCTGTGCAACTGTGGCTTTTTTATGTAACCCGGTATTGGTTGGTTGCTGCGTCAGAAGGCCAAAGAACATGCTCCGACCAGCCAATATCACATCCGAGAACGTAGGTGCCATACCGGAGACTTCCCTTAGAACTGTTGGCTATACTGGACTAGAGGAGAACACAGCCGAGGCTGCTAGGTATGTGGCCATCTTACATCCAGTATTTAGATTCCGTAAGTCTGTCCCTAGACCCTAAGTTTGTTACATTTCAAATAACACTTTCAAGGACTTTTCTCATTGAAGGTTAAATAAGCAATATCACCTCCAATAATTAATGAATGAGGTACTATTAGAATTTAATACTTTTTAAAGGTCACAATTATTTATAGATTTCGGCCTATATGTACTTACAAATAGTTACCTTGCCAGTGATATTCACAACTGAGAATTTAGTTGGCGCACTCGTTTCCCCGCTCGGCGAGACCACTTCGAGGATATTTCACGTACGATTTGTGACAAGACCTAGAGGGAAATCTACCTCACGAGCCACGACACTCCCTCCCTTGTGCCTTTGAGGCGAGTCTGTGCGCTCAGACGTTCAACAGAACAATTCAAAAAGAGAGAACTACTGTTGTGCCTTATGGCTGGCAGCTTGAGAATTATCTTGTCCTAGTACTTCGCTAAACGTAGTGGTCCGGTGTTGTGCTGTAATTTACTAGAGTTATTGCAGCACAACAACGATTACTCTGCTTAAACCCATTGTTGGGATACAGCGTGTGGTATGTAGGTTGAAATGCTGTTGTCTTTTACCAACGTCATGGATCGAATCAAATTAACTGAACTGATATAATATGCACAGCTCACTAGCTCTCTTCAGGCGCTCCGTGAGGGTTTACCTAGTGCTCTAGCAGGTCACCACATGTTCATATAGCGCTAGTCGTGGCGAGTGTTGTTGTAGGGCTCAAAGGGCTGGTTCCATCTTCAGAGGAGGCGATGGTGCTGTTCTCTCTTCTTCGAGAGGGGTTTTATGGGTCGGTTGGATGAACGGTCAGTGAGTTGGATGGTCCAGACGCAAACTCGGGGTTTTTTGTTGTTGTTGTTGTCGTTATTGTTGTTGTTGCTGTTGCTGATGTTGTTGTTGTTATTGTTGTTGTTGTTGTTGCTGTTGTTGTTGTTATTGTTGCTGCTGCTGCTGCTGATGTTGTTATTGTTGCTGTTGTTGTTGCTGTTGTTGCTGTTGTCGATGCTGTTATTGCTGTTGTTCAGTAATTTCACAGTAGTGCACACCATTTAGAATGACTTCATCGGTTCGATGAGTCAATGTCCATTATGTTCGTTTGCATTCTTAGCGCTCGTCTGTTTAGTCTACCTACCCACACGTTATGTCAATACGGTGGAGCTTTTTTCTTGACATTTTATCCTCTAATTCAACTTTTGAAGTAATGAAATTACTGGCGTCTCATGTTGACTCAGTCAAATTTATTCACAATATTCTTGAATACAATTCTGACAAAAACAGTGGTTGTACTATTTTATTTAGGTATATATAGATAGTTCAACAATTTACCGTTCAATCAATTAATTAGCGCTTAATTGCAAATTGTACATATATACACACATACACGCTTGGTTCCCAGTGGGGTAGGCAGAGACAACGGATATCCAGGTGCCACGATCCTGCCTGACACACCTCTGTCGCCTCTTCCACTCTTATAATGTTCTTCATACATGCTTGTCGGTTATGGGTATTAATACGCACTTGACCCTTTTTGAGCACATACCCGATCTTCTACCAGACTAGGGTGACCCTTCCCTAGACTCCATTCGTTAGATACATTTCTTTCGTTTCACTGAAAATTTGTAAGTGTGATAATAATGAGGGCGGAGATGCATCGTCCTTGCCTATTTCATTACGAGACAGTAATAATGATAAGCATCTCTCATAATAAAAATATAATCATTCATAATTATCTCGTTTTAAATCTGTCAACGTCTCTAGTCATGAAAAATCGAAAGTCATAATTTTTAGAGTTCCGTATCCGGTATGGGACCCTATTACTAAGCCTACGCCGTCTGTCTTTCTGTCTGTCTGTATGTCCGAGGGCTGTATCACTTGAACCGTAATAGGTAGCCCGTTGAAATTTTCACAGAATATGTGTTATTTTATTATTGCCGATATAACTACAAATAATAAAAATAAGAAAAATTAAAAAATTCACCGGTTTCCCATAGAAGAAACTAAAAAGTATACACTTTTTCTTAGCGCGCCATCTACCGAAAAGACTGTGAAGCATTTTAACTAAATCATGAATTTTAACTAATATGAAGCATTTCATAAACACGCCATAGATGGCGTGAGTGGCACTGACCATGACATGGCGATACGGAACCCTCGGTGCGCGAGTTCGACTCACACTTGGCCGGTTTTTTATCATCGCTTATGATTGCTTGTGCCCCGCTCTCAGCGCAAGTTTGCACTACCATTTTCGTGTTCATCGTAGAGTGAAAAGCGACGTGGATTGCGGCGAAGCACCCGAGACCCCTTGTCACCCCATGGACCCCCTAGAATCACACCACACACGCCGAAGGGGGGCGCCGCCGACGCCGCCGCACCGCGCCGGTCGAATCACTGAGCGCCCCCTCCGAATCACACAGCTCGTTTCACTAGATAACAATTTCAGTTTCTCGCCAGTTAGAAGTATTTACCTGCCACGCTGCGGTGAGGGTGTACGAGTGATATTAAAATATGAAATATGCAGGCAACGAGGTGGTTATGTAAATTGTGGGAGGGAGATAAGTGTCTGGATTGCTTAGCGAGTTGCGTCTACGTTCGGTTTTTATTTTTATTTACAACAGTGAGGCGAGTTTTGTTGGGTCCACAAACTCTGAGTCACAAGACTTAATGTGACTAAGATTTCACTCCATCTGTAATGAAATGACTTCTGGCTCTTCGTTTAGTCTCACATTAGGATAGCGTGATTTTTTCTTATTGAAACTGACATGACTGACGTCCGCCCATTAGGTACCTACACCATGTAGGAACTAGGTGTCATTCTAGTCATTCAGCTCGTTTGCGTTAGTAGGTACTATTGATAAGTGTATTCTATGGCTCGGTCGTGATCATGTCGGCTCTCTACTACATACCACTGAAGTAGATTGAAGGCACGAATTATTGGCTGGAATCCGTTTTGAATGACCTTCAGCTAGGTACCTATTCTATTACTTAAACCTACTTTTTGTATCTACATACATACATACATAACACACGCTGTATCCCGACAAGCAGGGTAAGCAGAGTCATCGGTGTTGTGCTATAAGGACTCTGGTAAATTACAGGACAACACCACCGTTTCTGTATCTATAGCGGTTATAAGGTCTGGTAGATTCTGTATTCAACCTACCTACAGTATATATGTATATATAAACAGTATTAGAATTAGTTTAACAAATAACCAACCAACTAAATTATTGTATGTTATTGTATCGAAATATGGCGCGATAGAGCAATAGACCTACTCGACATTTCATCGTAAGTCTAAATTTTGTTGTTTCTTCGTAACAATAATCATGGAATAAATTTTTAAGCGCTCCGCGAATGTAATACGATTCTTCTCTTGGCTTTGTTTAATGCAGTCCAATTAGTACAAATAACGAGAAAGAAATAAACCGATTTTCGCAATTCTTTTCTATCGAGCAAAGGTAATACCAACTACAACTATAAATGTGGTTCGTACAGACCTGAAATTTCATATTCATGAATTGCACCTTGTTCAGGTTAAGACTTTCTGAGACATTAAATATATCCTAGTGTCATACTAAGATTTCACTCCATCTGACTATGGACGCCTATCACGACTATGCCATCTGCGAAGCGTAGGTGTGAAATGTACTCGCCGTTAATATTAATGCCGTGCTTTCCCCAATCCAGCAGCTTGAATATATCTTCCAATGCATTCGTAAACAGTTTCGGAGATATAACATCTCCCTGTCTGATGTACGCCTTTTAAAGGGAAAAAGAAAAAAAAAGAAACCCCAATTTTTTTCAGTCATACGTCTTCTTCGCTTTCGCGAGGCAGCAGTTTCCCTCGTTTTAGTCAGGCCACTTCCGGTTCGTGTCTTTTTTATCAGCGCCGAAAAGTATTACTTCCGGAACTATCCGCGACTGTTGTTTTTAAAGAGGCCCGACGGAAACGCACTTTTAGGAGGTCGTATTTTTTCGCCGTTTTAAAGTATTCGCGGTGCTGGCTGAGTGGGGCACACCAGTCAGGAAATTTGCTGAAATGATTATGTGCCTAAGTTCTATCCAAATTCTTACAAAGTCCCAAGGCCTTGTTATTTTTGGACCTTCGATAACGACATTTTTTGAAGTTCACGTTTGTTTTAAATCTAATTACTTTTTTTATTTATTGAACACCAATTTATACAAATAAAAAAAATTTAAATTAAATAGCAAAAAGAACTTATAGAGAAAATGAACACTAAAACTAAACTAAAACAAAACTTACTTATCTATCTAACAAAATAAAACTAAACATGAACTTATAAATATAACATTTCTTCTAGTTCAGCCGAGGCAACCATAGTCCTTATCAAGGTCCTTATGATAGATGTTTATAGCGTTCCCTCTTTGAGTTTCTAGGCTTATGTGGCGTATGAAGAAAGCTAGCAATTTGCCGATGGTTTCGGCAAAATTCAGTGCGTCCGGTGACCACACACCAAGGGTTCACGTTGAACGCAATATGCTTTGGCATGGTTACTGTACTAGTTTTACATACGGTTTGTTTCCTTCAACAGAATGACGGATAAACCTTTCCGCATGTCCTTTAGAAAATTCAACGATCTCATATTTTGTGTACACCGGTCACAAACAGCGGACCTCTTGCACGAGTTCTTGCACTATTCCATTTGCAATCATCGTACGTCACAGGAAGTTCATGGACATCGCTAGCCTCATTAGTTATACGATTTATAATAGGGTTAGTTTTCAGAACCAAATGTCACAAAAAAACGTTTGATGATTCCGCGGGTGCATGGAATTCTATTTCAAAGATTTTTTTTTGTTGCTCGAATATAATTTCAAAGATAGTTTTTTTTCAAATGCATGTCCTTTTAGATAATGAGGATGGTGTATTGAGGACTCGTACGTCCGCAGCGCCTTCATTGTCACTGGGTCACGTTTCGAACATTAAAGTAAAATGCGTGCCGCTAATTCCCTCGCTGTCGACTATTTCACGAATCTGGTAACATTGTGCAAAAGATAAAAACTTCGACAAATGCGATCATTTCGAGTCGACATTAGCATTCTTTTGACGATGAAATAAAACCGACAGATATTAGCGAGGCAATTATTGATCTGATTAGGGTTACCTATACCATCAGATGCTATAAAATAAAATAATGCAGGAATAGTGAAATATTTATCTATAATTTATTGTTTGGAATAATAAAAACAATTTCGTTCTACTACAGTATCCTTCCTCCTTCCTTATTTCCTTCCTTATCCTTCCTTATCCTTACCTATAATAAAATCCAACGTCTGCTTTCTGTCTGTCTGTCTGTCCGCTTATAACTCGAGAACCACTGAACCGATTTTAATAAAACAAAATTTTACGGATAGCTTGATTCTTCCCATCAACTATAGGCTACTTACTATCACGCTAAATGGCTTATGAGGTTAGCAGTGAAGTGAAATATGAGAGCGGGCGGAGCCGCGGGCACAGCTTGTACTAAATAATTTACAACCTGAGGCATTTATTTTTTTTATTTTTTTTATTGATGCTGACACGGTTGGCTTCATCACCTACAACATCCGTGATGTCAGCCCATACCACCGGATGAACTTGGTGCCACGTCAGTGATTCCCTTCGGTCGTGCCGGCTGCACTGAACTGGACAGAAAACACAAACTATTTATATAGCCGTTTCGACCGACCTTTCATTCAGTGCGGTGGTACCAACCCGCGCGGGTTGAACCCTACCACCTAGTAATATAAGAAGGTAGTCATATCCATTAGTCGCCTTTTACGACATACACGGGGAGAGATGCAGTGGAGCTATTCTTTTAAAGTACCGGCCCCACACGGTACATTTCCGTGATTGCAACATTTATTTAGCGACATAAAGTTATTTAAGTATACCTAAGCCAAAATGTACTGTAAATATGTCCTACATGTCGAAGATTCAATAAATAAATACATTGAAATAATGTATGTCTGTTTGTTAATCCTAAACGTCAGTAATAGTTAAGAGATTTTGGTAAAGTCTAAGTAAGTACCTAAGTGTAAGTAAGTAGACAGCATTTCTGAACTAAGCAAAACAATTAAAACTTTAGAGAACCGTGCAAAATAGTTCAAATTTACTAAATTGTCAAAGCAATATTGATACACTTCAGGATTTACATTATTATATATGCATTTCATTCGCTTCATGATCGTTGCAACGAAATAATTAACTAATAATATAATTAGTAAAGATGATTTACCAGCCCAGTTTCACGCCCTAGACACTCGTCAACCCGGCGCAGATCGCGCGGGGTCGCCGCCGCCTCCGGGAGCGAACATCTGGAAGCGTTAAAACGGATTAACCGAAGCCAAAAAAATTCTATCAATGATCCACAAAAGACACCGCTGGATAGAACGAACCTGTGAACACTTCGATACGGTGACAATTGACCGAAATTCTAAATCCTCGAAATGTTTTTTTTTGCGTGTTTCATTACTACTTCGCTGTGAAAGAGATTTTAGGGTAGTTGAGTTTACGACCGCCGTATTTATTGGCTGTTCAGTTTTTTATAGATGCATGTGTATGAAGTAATTTCAAAAAATAAAATAAAAAATAACTTTAAAATTAACGAGTTGTGTCATGTTAAAATTGTGAGAATGCCAGGGAAAAATCTGTCATTGTTTTTATTATAGAAAAGAAACTCTTTATTGCACACAGTGGAAAGAAGAACAGTGCATGACTAAAAACAAGAAATAAAGGAGTGCGCAAAGGCAGATTTATCACTGCAAGTGATTTATTCCAATCCACCTTTGGCTGATGAGGAATAAAATACACAGAACGAAGTATGGGTAGTGCAAGCGAAAGGGGCTTTTATGACGTTAATTTCATAATTCTCGTACTGTCTACATAATATGTAGTCTAATTCTATCCTTTTTGAAAATCATAACAGTTGGAAAAACAACTATTCTGTGAACTCGATATCTAACACTACTAAAAACAACAAACAATTTCACAAACCGAGCTGGCTGGCCATTTGCCGAGATTCCTTTGGCACTATTGGCAACTCATCATAGATAGTCTGCGATAGAGACAAGTATATGGGAAAATACTTAGGTAAGAAATGTAAGAATGTAAGAATGTGAAAAGAAAAGGGGCGTGAAAAGGCTCCTGTCAGGCCGGCATGGCGTTCGCAATCCCCATGCATCATAGAATTTTCATAGGCATCGTTAGACACCTACTCGTAGGTGAAACGATGTCACATGTCGCGCTTTCAAAAAAAAACAAAAAAAATCTATCCATTGGTAATGTATGAATACATACTACCAATAATTGGAATCTTCCATCATTCATAACGTGGTATTATAAGAATCGCTGACCTGGTTAACTATTGCAAGGGTTGGATGTAGAGTGGTTAGTATATCGAGGCACGCTTGCGGTTCAGTGGCGTTGGTTGGATTCCTTCCCACTATACTATACTTACTAGCGTTATTGCGTGTCTATAGCGTTGTGTGTTACGCACGAGAGAAAGCCGGTGCGTAGCTAGATTTGCGGTGACTAGAAGTGCGAAACTGTCATTGGTATTATGCTTTTCTCTTGTATAAAAAAATACTTTCGCATTGATAATTTAGGTAGAGCTTTTATTTTTATGAACTGGCAACTGTCGGTCTTCGGGTGTTTGGTGTTTTGATTTGGACTCTTGATCTCTCGGTTCGAGGTTCGATTTCGGATGACATGCACCAATGAGTTTTTTTCTGACAGAAAAAATTACGTATGCACGTAAATTTTTTACTATAGGTACGCCGCCGTTTGGAACCGGCGTTAAACTATAGGTCCCTTCCGAGGTCCTTTCCCTTGCCCCTTACTAGACGGTAGGCTCAAAATTGTAGGTGATTGGGTTGGTACCAACGTACTGGAGGTAATATACTTAACCGCAAAGCAGCCTCGGTTGTGTTCTCCTCTAGTCCAGTATAGCCAACAATTCCAAAGGGAACTCTCCGGTTTGGCACCTTCTCGGGGGCGATATTGTCTGGTCGGAGCATTTGCTCTGGCCCTCGCCCCTTTTTTATTACATAAAGAAAAAACATAATTTTATTTTACCGTGTGGGGCCGATATACTTAAAAAGAATATCCACACTGCATCTCTACCCGCGTATATAGTAAAGGCTACTAAGGAATAAGGACGCTGGCTACACTGGACTAGAGGAGAGCACAGCCCAGGCTGCTATGCGGCCATCTTACATGCAGTAAGGTTGGACGATTGATAAAAACATTAAAATTTGTTAACATTTACTCACACTTAGTCACCCTTACTCACACTTACTCACACTTAATCACACTTACTCACGCTTACTCACACTTACTCACATTTAGTCACACTTACTCACACTTAGCCACCCTTACTCACACTTAGAATGAAATTGTTATCATATTCGTACTTCTTTGTGACACTTCTACTATACGACCACAGTTCTTTGCTCGCACCGGGCGGCGGAGGAGGCGGCGCGGGAGGAGCGCGTTGGATCATTGTGCGGTCCGTACGTGCCCGGTCGGCTCCTGCGCACGTCTCTGTTATTGTTCCAGAATGTAAATAATGCGTTTAGCAGTTTTGAGTTATTGCACTCTCGGCGCGGGGCGAGAGAGACGGCTCTGCGGTTCATTATGCGAGTTGGATGTTTGTCTTATGTTTCAGATGTACTTAGGTATTGTACCAGGCACGTTATTTCCTGTAAGCTCATCTTTTTTTTATGTTATCCGGTATGGTTGGCTGAGTCAGAGGGGCCAATATCACCTCCGAGACGGTAGGTGCTATACCGGATACTTCCCTGGATTGCTGGCTGTATTGGACTAGAGGAGAACACAGCCGAGGCTGCTATGCGGCCATCTTACATCCAGTACGGTGGTACCAAACCAGTCGGCTACAATTTGAGCTTACCACCTAGTAAGGTTGATCTTGCTAAAAGATTGAAAGAGATGATTACTATAGTTCGAAAAATATAGCTTGATTGATACGAGTAACGACAATTAAATGATTAAATTCAAACATTTATTCGCTTTAGGTAACAAACAAGTTACACGGTTCGTCAAAAATATATTACAATAAGATAACGGTTTATTCTTCTATTGTTCTGTGTTGTGGTTCAAGCAAGAAGTAGGCCATTATAATTTAACTAGGTAAATTTCACAGAGCATCAAATACCTACCGCGCGCGCCCCCTACTAGAGACGCCCTAAGCGATAATATTTGAAACCCAAAAACTACAGGCAGTGCTGCTAGCGCTTCGTATGTGTGTGTGTGTGCTAGTATCGACACTACCATAGGCATGTGTGTGTGTGTGCTAGTATCGACACTACCATAGCCGACTATCATTGTCTCCCTCTACGGAGACCAAGCCATGCTGCATCGTCATAGCCCCACTGCAACGTTGCTATCGCTTACTCGCTCTCGCTTGCCTACCGATGACAGGAGCGCGAGAGAAACATGAAATCGCTCACCCTTCATCGGGCGACCGTCGCAATCTTCGTGTTTCTCTCTCGCTCCTGTCATCGGTAGGCAAGTGAGAGCGAGTAAGCGATAGCAACGTCGCAGTGGTGCTATGACGATGCCTCCGTAGAGGGAGACAATGACAGTCGGCTCTGACACTACACACAAAGAGGAGCAAGTTAGGCACACGCACAAAACAAATGCACACGCACAACACACATATGTAAGTCATAGGCCACGCCCACAGGCTTTAACGGCGTTGTAGAGTAATCGCGCTCAGGGCGCCTCTAGGAGGGGCGCGCGCATTTTATGCTCTGTGGTAAATTCCCAAGATGCCACCAATAAGATGCGACGATCACTGACCACAAAGGGTTTCGTGGTTAGTGAATACGATCATCAAAAATCTTAATTAAAGTAGAAAATAAAAAAGTATTAAATTAAATGCCAGAATAAACATTCAATAACAATAACAATTTGTCAAATGGGCCTTCAAGGATTCACATTATACGTATGAAGTAAGAAATTGATAAAGAAAGAAATTAAATTTTCGACGGGGTCGTCGTACCCCCAGAGAAGTACTTGAAAGAAACACTAGGTATATTTCTAGGTTTGCAATAAGCATTTCAACCGAAAATCGATAACTTTCAAAAACACCCTCGCGACGAAACCTTTAGGAAATATTTCGTTGAAAAATACGACGACCACGTGTGTCTTACTCAGTAGATACAATTGACGTAAAATTAAACTCAAACCCACAACACCAAATATTTTCTTTCGCTAGATAGGTGCTTTCCAAATAATGAAAATAACAATATAATTTACGTACCTTCTTTGCATATGGCGCCATCTATGTGACAATTTTGATAGCTTTATTCCAAGGTGTGCCGAAACGTTCAAAAATGCTCTAGAAAATGTCCTTTCGGCTTGTTAGGATTTCAGAAGTAAATTAAGTAAATACCGGTGATGTTCTAGAAGAAAATTCCTAATTTCTACAACAAAAGAGTCGCACGGCGCACCGCACATTACTGAATTATTCTTAAAAAATTGGCAAACATTTGCTTGCAAACGGCCTTTTCGACACACCTGAAGGGGCGATGATATTGTGTAGCCGGCGTAGACTCAATTTTGGATGTTAATGCAAACACCTGCCACTAGATGGTGCTGTCACAGAAAACTATTTTGACCGTTATTATTAGGGTTCCGTGTATTAAAATGATTCAGAGGAACCTTATTGTTTATGTATTTGGTTTTATAAAGGTTCGCGAGATCTCTAGATACTTTAACATTCAAATTATGTCTGCCGTCTGTCTGTTGAAAACGTGTCCTGGCGACTTCTGAACCATTTCTCGCATGCGTAGGTATAGTTCGCATGTCGACTTATCGAAAAGGCACTTTACGCGAGCGAAGTCGCGGGCACAATGTATGTGTTTATAAAATACATATAATACCTGGATACCTACATTTAGATAAAAGTGATCTAAGAACCAAATAATCTTTGTTCGCAGGTGATAGCAAGGAATGGAATGCACGGTTGGCTGGACGCCACCGCGGAACAAAGTAATTGGCTGAAGTTCATCAGAAGCACCAATCAGACTGAAGATATTAACGTCGAGCACATCCTATTGGCTGGTCAGGTAATGTCATTTTACGCTCATTGCGTTTGATTCATTTACGTTCTCGAACTTCTTGGACCATAAATCTAGGCAGTTAAATGTTAAAATTTTATGTGTAAGTAGACGCGATAAGTCATTGCATCTACAGTAGTAGGAAGATAGATAAATACATAGTAAGAGAAAATGAGAAAATTGTCCTACTACATAACATATTGTAGGTAAATACTCCGGTGAAGGAAAACTATGCAACTATGCACTATGCAATCCGGTACGAATGGCTGAGTTAAAGTGGCCAGAGCACATGCTCCGACCAGCCAAGATCACCTCCGTGAAGGAAGGTACCATACCGCCGCCGGTGACTTTTATTTGGATGAGAACACAGCTGAGATTAGCTTAGCTTAGATAATGGTTATATTGGAAGTAGAAAGATTTTAATCCCACTCTAATATGGAGAGATTATTAATTTTTAAAAACTGGCCAAACGCGAGTCGGACTAGCGCACCGAGGTTTCCGCACCACAAAAGAAAGACGTTAAAAAACACGTTTCTCGTATGGAGACGCCCCCCCCCCCTCCACTCCCTACTTTTAACTTTTTAAATTTCTTGTTATATTCGCCAAAATAACACATTTCTGTAAACATTTCAACCGGCTAGCTATTACGGTTCCAAAGATACAGTTATCGGACGGACGGACGGACGGACGGACAGACAGACAGACAGACACACGTTGTAGGCTTAGTAATAAGCTTCCGTACGAGGTACGGAAACCTAAAAAGAAATAATTAATACAATTTAATATCGGTCACATTAAAATCAGTCACATTCAACAGCCATGCCTATGTAACGTTCAACGTCCATAATGTTAAAAAAAACATAATAAATAAATAATCTGGGAACAACAGCAGACAGACAAACGCACGACACACACAACAGATGCTCGACCCCACAGAAATCACCAACCCCATGCTATTTAAAACGCCGTCAAAAATCCGCCCGATCGCGATTTCCGGTCGACGTTATTCGCTTTTCAAATTCGGCGGCACCTCACTTCCGGTAGACGTATATGCAGATCGTTAGCTGCATCTTGTGAGGCAGTTTATTTTAGGGATACCTAAGGTACCACAGGCGGCACTATCGTATATAGTAAGCTTAAATATTCTAATGGCAAAAGCTACCTTCAGGCTATCATCATATAAATGAAGTGTGATGTTTCAACATTCCTTGTAATATTTTTTTAATTTGTTTATTTACCAGCTTTTGCCCGCGGCTTCGCTGGCGTGAAATTCGTATTTAAAAAGAAGAAAGTAAGTAAGCCCGCTACCGCATCTTTAGGGCGGAACAATTCGGTTTGTATGAGAGCCACATAGCGTAACCAGAACTGAATTTACCCTATCCTTTGTCCCGTATAATCAAATGTACGTGTAATAAGTTTCATCGAATTCGGATGATCGGTTTAAGAGTTATGGAGGAACATACAAACATGCATACAGATAAGACAAACATACAAACATACATACATACATACAGATACAATACATACAGAAAAGATTTCTAAAAATCGTTTTAGTTTTAGTATCATACATAGAGTCTACGGACCCAGTATCTCATATAACAAAATAACTTACTCCATAACCCATCCGTTACAGATTTATTATTAGTATTGATTACAGATTATATAGATATTGATGTGCTATATGAAATGCCAAAATGATTTGCACTAGTCTACGACACTTTGCTCCTGGTATTGGTTTGGGGATGTTTGTCGCTATTATCGTAAAATTTTAATTTATAGGTAGGTTTGACTAATATTTTTGTGACATTATGATGTAATCAGGTGAACTCAGCTCCCTTAGTTACTTACTACTTTCTTCGAGAAGGTTTATCGTTTACCCGAACGCATCTCGGGCGTCGGTGACTTTCTTCTTTTGGAACACGAATTTCGCGCCAGCGAAGCCGCGGGAAAACAGCTAGTAACCGCATAGATTGGTGACCGGCTTCTAAAATTGATCTCCAAATTGAGAATAACAGTTTTTATTTATTATTTAAATATTGAACATAACATCTAAATGTAACGAATGAATGACAGGTGACTATGGTGATATGGGCGGAGAACAAGTGAGCGAATATACGCTTACTTGTAGTACCTAAGCACAAAAACCAGTTATCGCGCTACTTCTAGTGAAAGTAACTCCGTAGGGACGTCGACTCCATCAGTGTCTTCTATCTTCTATTTCATGGGGAGTGTTCGGAGGAGCTGTTTAAAGCGATTCCGCCGTCCCCATTCCACCTCCGCACTACGCGTACTGGGCAGGGGATGCACCCCCTATTCAATCAATCGACCTACCACGGATGCACCAGCCGGTTCTGTAGGTCTTTTATTCACAGAACCGGGAAAATGTGGAACTCACTCCCTGCCCATCTATTTCCTCTCAAGTACAGCCTGGGGTTTTTCAAAAGGGGCGTGAAAAGGCTCCTTTCTGGCCGGCATGGCATTCGCAATCCCCGTGTGTCACAGAATGTTCATGGGCATCGTTAGACACCTACTTGTAGGTGAAACGATGCTGAATGTCGCGTTATCCTTAAAAAACAGTTCACGCAGCATTTTCAGCCATATGCTGCACTATAAAATTTCGCCCTAGATACGGAACGAATGTCTCAATTAAAGTAACAACCCTTTAGTTTAGCCCATCAATAGTCGATAGTTACATAAATCGTTTCCCTTCCGCTAAATGTGTTCTAAATTCGTGACACACGTGGTGACAAATTCTTTCTGGTTCACGCGTCAGTTTTTGTCAATTTTCTGTGTGTTCACATTACGAATGAATGATGTAACTGCGTGTACGTACATACATACAGCAGTTGGACAAATTCGACGTAGTAATTGTTACAAATATTGCATTAAAATTATAAACGTAATTTTTTTAGCGTTGATAAGATAATTCTAGACTTATTTATCAAAGAATATAAACTTGCCTGTGGAATAGTATGTATGCATTGGAAAAAAATAGAAAAAAAAGTAAAAATAAATTACTGAATCAAATAGGTATTTAGGGTTTTTGCATAAAATGCATTAAATACCTAATATATTTAGGTACGTACTTTTTAATTATTGCATAGTGTGTATAGCAAACGTAGGTGCCATACCGGAGACTTACCTTTGGATTGCTGGCTATACTGTACTAGAGGAGAACACAGCAGAGTTTCATCCAGTATTCCAATTTGAGCCTACCACCTAGTACGGGGGTGAAGGAAGGGGACAGTTTACGCCGCCGGTTCCGAAACCGAAACGGTGAAGCAGCAGGTGTAGGTATGCACGTAAATTTTTCCGTCTGAAAAATCTTCATTAGTACACGCCGACCGGATTCGAACGTCGGATCTCTCGCAAGAGAAGCCGACGTCCAAACCACTCGGCCACCTGTCGTTCAAATATAAGTTTGACCGGCGAATGTAAGGTAGACGCCCGTGGCAGGCCAGGCATCACGCACTCTATGTACTTGCGCGCGCTAGCTAAGTACCTACCGCCCGGTGGACCGCCGGCGTTCTAATTCAGTGAAAATTCATCAGCCGCGCGAAGCATACCTACACGCTCGCCCACGAAACTGCGCGCAGCTGCAAAGCAATAATCACTTTACACTCCATCGTTTAAGTACATTTTCGCACGCAGCGATTGGCGACGTGAAGCATTAGGCTATTAAAGCCGAAGGTATGGAACTTTTTCTATGGAGTGTTTTATCTGTTACGAAGTAACTATTGAGTAATCTGTGCTCGTGGTGACTGGTGTGATGGTGCGCAGGTGTGGTACCGGGTGAGGCGCGACGTGCGGGCGGGCGAGGAGCTGGTGCTGGGCCCGCGGACACCGCTACCGCTACAAGATGTTCTCGCCGCTGCTGGTGAGTACTTCTTATTTATTTGTTCACCAACAGGTCAGACACATTTACATTCAAGTATGTATAACTACAACCTGTTTAGAGCTATAGTGTGGACCCAATGACGGGCAAACACCTCCTTCAATATTTGCTGGCATCATTTTCTACATTGCTTATAATTTCTTCTACCCACTTACATAACAAAACTAAATGACTGCCGAGATAACGGCTCACATGAAAAGTACCAGGAGCCAAATGCCAAAGTTAAAAGTCTACGTGAACTTTTTACCCCTAAACACAGGCTATGCCTATGTTTGATGGTATGGAAACTTTATTTTTATGTAATTCGATATGGGTGGCTGAGTCGGAGGGGCCAAAGCACATGCTCCCATCAACCAATATCACCTCCGAGAAGGTAGGTGCCATACCGAAGACTTTCCCTGAATTACTGGCTATACTGGACTAGAGGAGAACACAACCGAGGCTGATATGCGGCCATCTTACATCCAGTAAGGTGTTACCAATGCAGTCGGCTACAATTTTAGCCTACCACCTAGTAAGAGGCAACGGAAGGGACCTACAGTTTTACACCGGTTCCGAACGGTAAAGCGGCAGGTGTGTGTAGGTTAGGTTAGGTTAGGTTAGGTTAGGTTAGAACTGTTGACATTTCTACGATTATAAAAATTATACTATATAAAAATGTTTAGCTAATCCATTTTGCAGGCTTTTCTCTGTTTAGATTCTGTTTCTCTTTTTTTTTGGCAAAATGCACACAGTATTCGTACATTAACACTTATTTTGCATGTTCAATATGGTTCGTCATTATTTTGATTGTATCGTATACAGTGCATCTCGCGTAATTTAAGTACAATTATTTTTTTTATAATTTCGCTCCTCATCACCCAAAGGGTGACTAGAAGAAATCACTTATTATAGTTTATTTTTTATTTCAGCTGAACCTACTGTTTTTTTAATGTTTAAACTGTGTGGAATTAAGGGTTCGTATTATATTCTATGTTGCCTAAAGAAGTAGGTACCTATATTGAAATTGTATTATTTTAAATTAAATTAATTCTCAATTGAAAATCGCACCGCACATTAATCGGTTGAGTCACGTCGCGGTTTGCACAACTTTTCAGATAGAGTATACCCCACGCATGCGCATAGTCGTTTCCCCAATCGCGCGAAATCTGCATTCACACCGCCGCATAAAGGCCGCCATGACAGTTTCCCCTCTTCACCATAAAGCTCCGCACCTTCGACTTTCCACGCTCCGGCCACGCTCCGTTTGACTTCAGATGGCCAGGGCAGTACCTAATGAATATAATTGGAGTCACCTGTCCCCCCTCCCGCACCGTCCCCCTCCCGCTCGCGTGACCGTGGCACGCTGCCCCTTGACAGGGCACGGCGACGTGTGACCCCTTATTGCAAGCTTCGTAGCGGCATATACAGGTCGAATTCAGGAGTGAAGTGATTTGATTGAGGTTGGCGAAGTGATATAACTTTTTTTACTTAAATAGGAAAAGTGAAAAAGCTTATTCCTCAAGTAAAATAATTAATTAATATAAACTATTAATTAACGATGTTACGTCTATAGGTACTTTCCAATGGAATAACATACACAGCCAATAACATCCCTCCTCGTGAAACAGATATTAATATTATTATACCAAACTTAAACTAAACTAATACAACTACTAACGTACAGAATATTGACCTACATAATTTAAAAAAAATAAAACTATTTATTTAGGATTTACGTCAAAGAATTACGAGCAAAGTCCTGCAAAACTTCTATATTTTAGGTTAATTTTAGATACTTTCAATGCAATTAAGAAAAAATATCTGTGGCTTAGTGTTTAGAACGAAATAGGCAAACGCAACTGAATTTTTTTGCAAAAGTATAACACACTGTATCTAAGGGTTGAGAATAAAATATCATAGAAGGCGTACGCGCGCAGACACAGCACAGCGCTGCCGCGCGTGCATGTGATATTTAATTTAGATAAATCGCATACGGAAAATAAAAATCACGCATACATAATAAGGGGGAGAGGGCCGATCGGACGAGGGTATGGCCCTCCGGTCTCTTCAGCGCTTCCTGTACGCGTGGCGCGGGACCCCCGGCTTCCACCCCCGCCCCCGCTTCCGGCCTCCCGAGTGACGGCTCTGCAGCCGCCTCACGTTGTTCTAAGCGGGCGTGTAAACGGAATTGAGGCACTGCTAATGAAGATTTAATTGCATGCGTAACCAGAGGTCATTATGGTTGTTTCGAAAAAAAAAAACCCACCAAAACAAACCTTAGAACCATTCTGTAACCAAATTCTTGTAGAGACGGGGATACTGGAATGATACTAGGAGAAATATTTCAAATGGATTTACCGCTGGATGCGTACCAATCGGTCCTGCAGATTTTTCCCCACAGAACTGGTAAACTCTGGAACGCTCTCCTTGACCACATATTTCCCCCCCAAGTACAGTCTCGGGTTCTTCAAGAGAGGCGTAAATAGGCACCTTTCAAGCCGGCATGTCATTCACTACGCTCGCGTACGACCGAATGTCCGTGGGCGTCGTTAGACACCTTATGGGTGGCTGTGCGCCACATGTCGCGCTTTCTATAAAAACAAAAAGGAAGCAGAAATTGTTTTATTGTTTTGTACGAAGAGATTAACTGCGATAATTTTTCGTCATCGATTCGCCATCGTCACGTAGAAGACCGGGTCGCGGTCATACATAAGCCATAAATATAATATATTTGGTTCGTCATCCCGACAATTAGGAGCAAATATCTCAATCACAACAATAAGGTTTAATTCAACCCTCTCACCCTGTGCTGATTCAATGCATTTATCAAGACCGCGAGCAGGGTAGCTAGATGAAGTATAGTGCAGGCGGGCGGCGCGGCGCGGTGGTGTGACAAGCGATGATGGTGAGTTCTTGATCGATGAGTTAGAGCAGGGGTTTTCAACCGGTGTGCCGCGAGTGACATCCAGGTGTGCCGCGTAGTTGTAAGTAACTTATTCAAAATTTGCATGGAAACAGGAAGAAAAGAGCAAGTATAATTTTTCGTCTATCTATATAGATAGATAATCCACAATGACATTTTCTGACACCTCAACAAATTAAATGCGAGTTCGCAGGGAAGTGTTGAGAACATGTTTCTCACTCATGCATTACTTTAAATGCAGCATACATTACGTAGGTACGAAGTCGCCAATAGTTTTTAGTTTTCTAAATTTCACATGCTTTCTGTATGAATATAAATGTGGTGTGCCGTGAAATTTTCGTAGATGAAAAAATGTGTCAGTTGATAAAAAAGGTTGAAAAGCCCTGAGTGCACTAAATTTATTCATATTATCTTATTTATAGTTTAGGTATCACTTCGAATGGAAGGATTGAGTCAAAGTGGTACCCTCAATATGCATGCATGCATTTGGAAGATTGTAAGTAGGTGGTAGGGCTCATCCCAACCGGGTTGGTACCATCGCACTGAATGAAAACGTCGACCGAAACGGCTACATAAATAGTTCGTGTTTTACGTCCAGTTCAGTGTAGCAGACATGAAATGAAGGGAAGCACTGACATATGGCACCAAGTTCACCCGGTATTATGGGCTGACATAACGGATGTTGTAGGTGATGTGGCCAACCGTGTCAGTTTCCACAAAAAAAAATGTTTTGTCGAATTGAGAGACAATTTTTTATGTGAAATCCTTACGGTAATTTTTTTGATACGTGGCTCGACAATTCTTGCCAAACGTATTAATAACGAGAGATGTGCCGCGCGACGCGACGATGAGCAAAAAAATTAATAAAAAGTTATTTAATTTTTTGCGAAGAAAACAAAATTTATCCAATGAAGCTACTATAGACCAAATTGTCATAACCCTAAACATATGTATATAGGTAGGTGTACCTATATCAAAAGTAACCCCTTTTACAAGCGGCTAGTTTTTCAAAGCGCAGTCCACGCAAATTGTCCTAATAACGATTGTGCTTCTCGTGACGATTGCACAATAGCTAATATTTAATATTTGTCACCGTCGCAATTGTCCGATGACGGGGATTAAAATTGATGACGTTTCTTTGTCCTTCTAAAAGCATTCAATTGCGACAATGTGCGCTTGCGCACGAGCCGAGATAGGATTGGCTTAAATGAATAACTTATATTTCTTCGATAGCTGGATGACATTTTATTTTTATTAAATGATGTGTACTTACGTGGTTTGTTTTAGAAGATTATTCTTTGGATATTGCCAATGTAAATAAGGCTTGAAAATATATAATGATTTGAACTATTTTTAGTACATAATTACTTCATATGCGCTCTGATACTGATAACACGGCTTGTATTATCATTTCGTTTTGTTTTAGCTATTAACTTGAGGTGGTTTAGGAACTCAGTTATGATAATTAAATAACGATAGAAATTATAGTATTTCTCTATCTACTGATTACATAGTCCTCGTGGTTAAAGCTAAACGACACTTATCTATTATCTGTATTGTGTTTTTCACATCCAATAGGGCAATTTTTCTGAATACTTTTTAGGTTTCTGTACCAGTGCGGAAGCCTATTACTAAGCTTACGCCGCGCCGTCTGTCTGCCTGTCTGTCTGACTTAAGTACTGCTGTATCTTTAGAGCCGTAATAGCTAGGCGATTGACAATTTCACAGAATATGTGCTATTATCGCGGATATAAAAACAAATTATAAAAAAGATAAAATAAAAAAAAAATTAACAGGGCTTTTTTAAAGTTTTTTGTGTAGTGCGAATTTCTTAGTGCGCGAGTCCGACTCGCACTTGGTCGGTTAATTATTATTTTTATTCAGTAACAAATTGTAACAGAGCTATATAACCACAAATAACATACTTACACGGTTATTACACGGCGAGGTGTATTCAAAGTAAGATTTATGTCTCAGCTCTTTATCAATGAAGCACAATAGGGCACGAGCCAACGTTCGTTTTTTAGGGTTCCGTATATTATCTCGCAGTCGATAGTGGCATACCGTGAAGGAGCAGACAATAGAAGATGCAAATAATTTAAAATGATAGAAGTGTTTTTATCACACATTGTGCACAATTTGCTTCGTGAACTTCGTCCCTACATCTACAAAACACTAACTTGCACCAGATGGATCTTAACTCGCGTCTTGATAGAGATACCTATGCGAGTCCATAAAAGTGTAACAGGAATTTACATTGTATTTTTATATTAATTATTGACAACATCAGTAGGTACCACTCCTAACATTATGTATAGGTACGCAGACAATATAGGTTGATAAAGTGTATTTATTGTCTGCGAAACAGACCTATAATTATTAATACTACTGTACTATGTTTTATATTATAATTTTTGTGATTTATATATTTTTTTGTTTGCACAAGATGTAAACATAATTTTCACCTGCTCGGCGAAGTGACGCCTCTTCTTTTATTTTTAATTCTTTGCGGAGATGACTCTATCGGTGGGTGTATTGTGCAGTGCGATTATTTATGGCATCGGAAAGGGTTGAAATAAAATGTATACAATAACGAATCGCTTTGATATTCCCAAACTGTTGCATTTTATTGCAATTTTGTTTTCGTTTCATTTTTACAGACTCTATGGAGGAGCTTTCTTATTTCCCTTGTGACAGCAGTGACCCAAGGACCGTAGCAGCAGCGTTCCCCCGCTGAATGGCCAAGCTTATGTTTTGTTTGGGTGAGGAACGCTCTGGCACGACGGTCCCCGGACGCCTCCATAAACAGTTTACCCAACTGTTTCACCAGTTCTTTGATAATAAATTCGATTTTTGTTTAATAGAATACATGAAGACGTTAAAATTTTAGTATTAGTGCATCGATACTTACTGCGATGTACCTATGAGTGATACACAATACAAGGAATGTACCAATCTTGAATCTAGGAGGTGATAATATAATGACGGATACATGAAACAGTTACCATATTTTTTTGCTTTTCTCTACATTTAATAGAGAAATGCAACGGAGCAAAGTTTGAGAGGAATGACGCAACAGCTCCCGCTGCAAATGATTAATCAAAAAATTAACCAACAACAATAGGGGGCAGATCCACGATTAAATATCGCAATAATCAGTCAACGCGCCCGACCCCACGCCGACGTATTTATTTAGCAATCAAATAAATATGACGAATAATACAATAATAATATTTCAACGCATTATTTCTCCGCCGTTGCGTCGCGCGTTGCGAAGGGGTTGCATTTGAAATCTGGTTCACACCGGATTTTTGACGTTTTTGACACTGGGATTAGCCGCAACAGAGTTGTATCTGATCTTATGCGAAATTGAATAATTTTTGTGTACAATAGGTATGGAATTAAGTTGTTTACTATCATGTTCATTAATCTGCATACTTTATGCATACGGTTGGTTAGCGACGCGTGTTTAAAGATTATTATTAAACATTGTAATTTTTAAATGTTCTAAGCTGGTGTATAATAATTCTCATTAACGAAATACATACCTGAAATAATAAAATTATTATACAGTATTTAATCTTGTACATTGTCTTGTACATCTGATAGATAGATAGATAGAAAATAGAGGTACATACTGTGTGGGCTACCGGGTACTTAAAAATAATAGATAGCCCCACTGAATCTCTCCCGCGCATGCCGTAAAAGGCGACTAAGGGATAAGGAAAGGTGACGTGCTAAAGAGCGAGAGGATAGCCACCTCTCACCTTGGCACGGTCCTTCCACCGAGTCATGCATCAGGTGGACCTTCGTGCCTTACTTGCTGCTTGATAATTTTCTTGTCCTAATACATTGCTAAACGTGGTGGTCGGTGCTGTGCTGTAATTTAGCTGTAAAGCAGAGAAACAAGCATTTCTTTCAATCAAGCTTTGGATTTTGCAAAGTGAAATGTAAGTAGGTAGGCAAAATATTAATATACTAGCTTTTCACAGCGGCTTCGCCCGCATAGCCTATGTTCATCCTGAAGGTCCGTTCTAAATGTTGGTCAAAGAATTTTGAAAATTTCTTTATAATATTAGTGTAGATGATCAATATATGCAAGTATGAGAATTATAAATACAAATAAATAAGTATAAATACAAATAAATAGACATAAGGACTTGTCCATCCATATGCAAAAAAAAAGATATCCACATCTTCTACATTGTGTTTTTAAAACCCATATAACGATTACTACATGGTATTCAATTATAAAATGTGCATCTATTCTTAATCAAATCTTCAGTTCAAAAGATTGTATTTGAACTGAGGAAAAAATTCAATCATTAGGTCGAGCTTTTCATAAGAAAGATTGACATAAATTATTATGTAAGTATGCTCATTCATACTTAGTACAAATGAACTCTATAAGTTTGGACCAAAACGTCTTTTTATATTAAAATTAATCAATTTAAAAGCCAACTTAATTAATGCGTTTCATTCAACGATAAGACGCGTCTGACTCAGGCAAGATGTCAGGTTAATCTTGAAATAAAATTACATTTGAGGTTACAGAGATAAGCTTTTAAAATTTTCAGACATTGTGTGGTCACTGCCTGCTACTTGTCAAGTTGTCAAAGTTATCAAGGCTTATCAATTACAACATTATAAGAAATATTTAAGCTATATTTGGATTCATTAGGGGGCAAATACCCTCGCAACATGCAGCATGCTGCATGCCAACATTCCATATGCATACGTATTGATTAAAATTAAGTTATATAAACTATACAAATCATAAACTATGATACTAATTGGTAGAATACTTTTCAACTGTTTTTGGTGCCAAAAATGCTTTGATTCTTCCCAAAAACAGTTTATAATCCCATCCACGAGTATCCATCAAACTTATTAATCATAAATTCGAACGCCCAACAACAAACTGCAGAAGTTACACCCGTTTGACCATAGTAATTAACCGTTTGACACCAGAATTTAAACCCAGAACGTCAGTTGAACTTCCTGACCCGCTGAGGGGCGCAACGATTGCACCACCTGTGTCGAGTCAGTCCCCGTCGCTACCGCACACCTGTGCAACGCAGCGCTTGTGTTTGATTTTGGAATCACAATTGTTGTGCGATGTTTTTTTTATAATATGTTTTGCGAAGTTTTACTTGCATCGTCAATATTTACTATTTTTAGTATTTTGCAGTTCTTATTTTGTATAATTGGTACAATAAATCTTAGAGTGTAACTAAATTTTTTTACAGATTTCCTTTCGTTTATTATTTCAGTAGGTCTTTCGATCTAATTTTGACTGTAGGTATTCAACATTTTAAAAATCCTGTAATCTCGAATTATTTAAAACTTTATTTGATTAAGGCCATAACACTGATATAATTATGCATCGACCTATTAGTGGTTGAAAGGTAATTTAAGAACATCCCTATGTATGCAGTCAATTATAACTTGAACTAAATATAAAAGTGAAAGTTTCCCACCATTTATTTTCTCACGTTCCTAATTCCTTCCCTACAATTTTAATGTATCTTCGCCCACATCGTCGCCACGCATCGCACACCGGTAAGGCACGCAGCAGACGTCTTCACGGCTCGACGAGCACCGCGAGAATGACCGCGAGTCCATATGGCACCGCGCCGCGCGCGCTTTGTGGGAAAAGTTAACGACAAATTTAGAACTACCCTCTCGATCGCTTCGTTCGCAGTTAAAGCGCACTATTAAAATATTAACTATACGTTCATGCTTATATAATTAGATCGTAGATATACACTCGTGTGTGATGTCAATTTACAAATCGATGAAACCGGGTTTATTGGTGCCACCAAAAATTTCATATTGTCATGAATATTGTTATTGTACTGTTTTGTTGTGTGATATTATAGGTTAGCTATAATAATGGAGTTGCACAACTAGGACCTCGTCACAACTCACATGCATGCACATATCAGTAATATACTCATTTCACGATGGAATGTTTGGGTAGAGTATACATACGGCGATTTATAATTTTATAAACTTTCCCTTTATATTTCCTTAGTTTGGAATAATACAATCTACATAAAGTTGAAAATGGACGCCTTCTATCTTCTACCTTAATAAAGCTAGTTTATAAGATCAATGCAATGTCTTGGACCTCAATTAAGTTGTATTTCATCAAGACTAATTGCTTTTGAATAAATATACATTTTAATTAAAAGGTCGTTGTCCCGAGACGACGACGATTATAAAGATCAGTAAGTATGTAAGTCGGAAATAACTTAGTTCAAACACTACTAACTTGTAATTCTACGCTTACAGAAATTTAGGTACGTAAGTTATGCTATGTTACATTTCAAAGTTTATCATTATCTAAGTTAGGCCCACTTGCACCACCACGAGTTTAGAGTTAAGTAGCGAGTTATGGATTTAAACGCGGTTTAAACGCGGTTCCCACATACAACGGGTGCTAGCTTAACGAGTTAAACTGGTCTATAGTTAAATTCGTGTTGGTGCAAGTGGGCCTTAGATAGACAGAAGAAGCTTTATTGCTCCAGTAAACATTAAACAGTAACAAGTACATTAGAAAATTTACATAAGGTGCAAAGGCGGACTTATCCCTTGCAGAGATTTCTTACAGTCAACTTTTGAATGTTTGAGATTCGATAATATAGTGGAATATAAGAATGTAGTTAGCAAAAGAGTTAAGCGTGAGAATTGAAGATAAAATAATAATAAGAATACTTATTAACAAATAAGTACACGCTAGCTCAATACAAGTCATACATGTGTTATACATACATATAAATTACTAAATATATAGAATATTATGTAGTACACATGTATATTATGTAAGTTTAAATGTAGCCTGTGATAATTTTTCTTATTAGCAATGTCTTAAAACCGCATTTCTTTGAACAATTTCCTCATATTATGACTTTCTTAAAGAGTACTAAGCACAGACGAACACACAGATAGAAGAACACAACACGGACGGATGGAGAGCGTTTCAGTATAATAATCTCTTCGTCATCCTTAAATTGCATTGATTTGTCAACAGCTGGAGTGGCGAGCAGTGTTCGTGTCCACTCTAACTGTAGAGTTATTAATCTACCAACTATGAATCTACCATTTTAATACAATACCAGTTAATGTTCGTTTTAGATAATTGGGAATTTGTATTTTGAAAATTATATTCAGAAAGTTACTAGGAACAGTAGACCTCAATGATAGATCAAGTACAGCAATTAATTTAGTAAATTTTTATCAATCATATTATGTCAGAAGTGGCTCACGAATGAGAATCAAAGCCGATCTTATCTCTTGAAAATGTTCCTTCCAGCCACTTAACGATTTATTAATATTATTAAATTATTTTATTAAATTATAGTCTGATAAAACAGTAACGGTTTGATGCCTACTTGAAATCACAATCGCCACCCCCTCGAAGTTGACCTGTGAACCGTGACCCCGACCGCGTCTAAACAGCCCCTCGTCTGTGGAGCTCAGTGCTCACCTGACACTAACGCCACCTACGGCAGGGGTGGCGTGACTTACCTGTCTAAAGCCACTGTCATTATTCTGTTTTCCATCACTTCAATGTGGAGTACCTCCGGACGAGGATCTCATCGGTCAACGCGCATCGTGCCGCTTCTTTTGAATCTTCCTCTTCTCTGTGCTAACGAGTTGTAGCTGTGAGGTGTTCTAAATTTGAAAAGTGCTCGTGTGTTTCGCATTCTATTGAGGTTGGTGGTAACTTTTATTAAGAAGATTTTTCTTGTTTTGTTTAAACTTCGAATCATTATCCGAAAGATGCTTCAGTCGATTTCAACTGAACATACGAATATGGGACGGAGTCCATAGTCTTTACGTGAATTAGTACGAAATCTCCGAATTCAAAAGATTTATAATTTAAAACTGTCGTTTTCTTAATAAAACCGTCTAACTATGAAGTAGTTAGACGCTCCTAATAAAGTAGGTTTTTCAACCAAAAACATGGCGGCTTTATTTCAACATTGTAGGCGTGATTTTTTAGTTGCGATTGCGAATACTTTACCGTAATTATATCATATCCGCCCGTTGAGAATATAATCATTAGAAACTTGCCCAATCTGTTTAGCCAAGTTAATGGGCAGTAGCGATAATCATTAACAGATGATATATCTCTTCCTATCGTTAACAAGATACAATGATAAAAACGTTTGTCTCGCAATTGCAAGCTTAGTTCATTTGCATATTGATTTGATTTTGTATATCTTTAGATATACGCGCAAATGATCGAATTCCCGATGAAATATTGAGTATAAATTTAATTAGGGCGGTTCGCAGCGGATAGGTGCTAATAGCATCCGAATGATTTATTTGATCCAGTTAAGAAATATCGAAGTTAACACATTCATAGCCAAATGCGCTAAATGCCGTCTAGTTTAGAAATTAGCTAGAACCTTGTAAATGTACGAAAATGTAAAGTAACTAATTGTAGAGTTAAAGTTATGAAATTTCTTACAAGCATTGGCTATAAATCTTCGCTTGTGCTGTATTCAAATTCAAACGTAGGACGCGCATGTAACACCGGTGTAAAACTGTAGGTCCCTTCCCATGCCCCTTACTAGGTGGTAGGCAAAATTTTTTTTTATGTAATCCGGTATTGGTGGCTGAGTCAGAGGGGCCAAAGCACATGCTCTGACTAGCCAATATCACCTCCGAGAAGGTAGGTGCCACACCGGAGACTTCCCTGGATTGTTGGCTATACTGGACTAGAGGAGAACACAACCGAGGTTGCTATGCGGCCATCTTACATCCAGTACGGTGGTACCAACCCAGTCGGCTACAATTTGAGCCTACCACCTAGTAAGGGGCAAGGGAAGGGACTTACAGTTTTACACCGGTTCCGAACGGTGAAGCAGCGGGTGTAAATATGCACGTAAATTTTTTCATCAGAAAAAACTCATTGGTACACGCCGACGGATTCGAACCTCGGACCTCCCGCACGAGAAGCCCAAACAACTCGGCCACCCGCCGCTCTAAAAAAATTGTAGCCGACTGGGTTGATACCACCGTTCTGGGTGTAAGATGGCCGCATTGCAGCCTCGGCTGTGTTCTCATCTCGTCCAGTATAACCAGAGATCCAAAGGGGAGTCTCTGGTATGGCTTCTAGCTTCTTACATGTCATATTGGCTGGTGGTTTGGCCCCTTTGACTCAGAGACCCATACCGGATTACATAAAAAAACATACGTAGGAACAAGTTCCATGCAGGTCATCAAAATTTGCTGACCATAATTTGTTTAATTACGTAGGTATCTATGTATGCGACTTCAATTCACGGGAAAATACCCTGTAACTTCCATCCTTAGATGTACCAGAAAGCGTCAGGGAAAACCGCGCGTTCTCGACTTATAAGCGAACTTAGATTTTATTACATAGATTTTTCGCTTTATCGGATGTAAAATAGTTGTGTGTTTATTTGTGACTTTCTTTGATTAGCTGATTACATTGTGACTAGCGAAGTTTGTCAGTTCTTCATCGCATTGAAATAGAACTGGCTGAGTTTTCGACGTATCCAAGAGTAGTTTACATACCTATGGATTAAGTTATACAATAAACTATAAACAATATGAGATGTATACCATTAACGCGAGCAGTAACTTTTCAGAAAATATTTTTTATTGAAACTGACATGGTTGGCTCCATCACCTACAACATCCATGATGTCAGCCCATAACACCGGGTGAACTAGATGCCACATCAGTGCTTCCCTTCGGTCGTGCCGGCTACACTGAACTGGACGGAAAACACAAACTACTTATTTACATAGCCGTTCCGACAGACCTTTCATTCAGTGCGGTGGTACCAACCCGGGCGGGTTAAACCCTACCACCTAGTAATATAAGAAGGGAGTCATATCCCTTAGTCGCCTTTTACGACATACACGGGGAGAGATGCAGTGGGGCTATTCTTTTAAAGTACCGGTCCCACACGGTACAAACCGGTGGGGCCGGTTACCTACCTATGCATGATGTTAAACAATAAACAATATTAGATGTATACAATTAACGCGAGCAGTACCATATCTAGCCCCATCTACCGACATACAACATTTAAGTAAGCATAATCGGTTTAGTGGTTTTCGAATGATTCGCCAGCAAACAGTCCGCGCGCGAGCTCCGAGGAATCGGTGGCTGTGGAAATTAATTTATTATAGAATTTTTACATTATAAATTTAAATATTACTATATAATATACAAAAACACAAAATATTTCGGCCCTTTATGGGTCGTCGTCAGTTGATTAATTATTAATTAATTAATCAACTGACGACGGCCCATAAAGGAAATATTTCGGCCCTTTATGGGTCGTCGTCAGTTGATTAATTATTAATTAATTAATCAACTGACGACGGCCCATAAAGGGCCGAAATATTTTGTGTTTTTGTATATTATATAGTAATATTTAAATAAAAAGCCAAAAAATTGGTAATAAAAATATAATTTAATGATACATTATAAATTAGTATAATATAACTCGCCTAGTATAGTATAAACATAAAAAAATGTGAATCTATATGAAAATTCTATAAAAATTCTATTACTATCTATACAATTCTATAATAAATTAAATTCCACACCCACCGATTCCTCGGAGCTCGCCCGCGAAGTATACATAGATCATTTCACTTCTTCAGTCTACAGGCGCCATTTTAAATATTTTCATCGCCGAAGATCACCAATAGATATTGAGCCTTATTAGTACGGCGTTACGGTTGCAGGCGGCGTGCACGGCGACGGTCGGGAGAGACACGAGGGCGAGGAGGAGGAGGAGGAAGCCGAGGAGTCGGAGCCGCGCTGCAGTGTCTGCGACAGCCCCTTCCCGGATATCGACTCGTAAGTTTTTTCAGACAAAATTTAATTCAACAATAAACTCTTTATTTCACACAATATAAAAAAGTAATAATAATAACTAAAGAAATAAAAAAAAAACCGGCCAAGTGCGAGTCCTTTCCGCACCACAAAAAAAAAAACATTGAAAAAAAACACGCTTCTTGTGTGGGAAGCCCCCTTAATTTTTTACTTTTTCTATTTTTTTTATTATTTGTTGTTATATCCGCCATAATAACACACATTCTGTGAAAAACCAGCAGAGGCCCAAGCCTCTTCAAGAAGCTTTTGGCTTCACTGCTCCACGGACCGAGGGTTTCAACCGCAAACGCAACAAATTCGAAATCTTGAAATAATTCGAATGGTTCTTGAGAAAATCTTAAACATTATTGCAAAAAATGGAGGTTAGGTTAGAAGTTAAAATTTTAAACAAAGGATGCACTGACATCTTTCAGTTCGTCCGCCAAGGCGTAATGGACCAACACTCTATATCAATCGATCCTTTTCGAATAATTAAACGTTGTGCTTTGAGTTTGATGACATATCTCATCAGTTTTCTAAATACTTAATCATCATAATCATCCGGCCGTATCGGTATACTGCTGGACATAAACCTCTCACAAGGCACGCCACCACACGTTGTCTTCCGCTCTTCTCGTTCATCCACTCCCGGCTATATATATATTTTTTATGGAAACTGACACGGTTGGCTACGTCACCTACAACGTCCGTGATGTCAGCCTATAACACCGGATGAACTAGGTGTCATGTCAGTGCTTCACCCTTTGATCGTGCCGGCTACACTGAACTGGTCGGAAAACACAAACTATTTACATAGCCGTTTCGAACGACGTTTCATTCAGTGCGGTGGTACCAACCCGGGCGGGTTAAACCCTACAGGAGGGAAGGGACCTACAGTTTTACGAGGAATCCGAACCCCGGTCAGCCTCCAACGGTCAGCGGTCACCCATCCAAGTACTGACCGCACCCAGCGTTGCTTAACATTCAATAGCGACAGTTGACTGTCTGCACCACTGAGCTATCGAGGCTGACAGTTATATTGTTAGGCCATCTTTTCACCTAGCCGGGGATTGTCCCACGCTAAGTTTGCTAAATACACAAACATATTATTCTTAAAATCATTTTAATTTCACTGAAAAGAAAATCGAAACCGCACCAGCTGCCGAAAAAACAGCTCGCAAGCCTATAGTAATTTCAATACAATTACACGAACGGGATAGTCGTGCAGGACAATTTAGTTAGCATCGGAGATGTCCCGATCCGATAAGACAGATTCCATCGACATCGATGATTTGTCTGCGCGTGCGCGAAGGTGCGCCACGTGACCCGCCCGCGCCGCACCTGGATGAGCCGCCGACCAAATTGTTTCAACTCGCTATCGTTTTGTGAGATCTTATTGTCTATTTATCGATAGAAACATCAGAAGTACGTGTTGAACTTTGTCATTTCATTGCGGACAGTCGTATCTGTAGGTATTATAATTCGTATAGTGTATACGTGGAATACTGTTATAGTAGGATTTTTATGGAAAAGTATAAATCTTTTAATAGTTTAATTTCTTCACGTTTTCACAATGTATGGATGTCATATACCTACGCACTCGTACAGTTTAAATACCTGTTAAGACCGTTTAGGTTTCGTGAAACTGGATATTTTCGTTTAGCTCTTCCTTTATCATCACATCACAGCAGCATACGTTTTCAGTTCCAAAAAAGTTCAACCCTAAATATTTCAAAATAGCGACACCAAGCAGCGGACCCACAGAAAAAGTTAAGTAGATAGAGATCACAATATAACGGTACCAATATGTATGAGTATCCATTATTAAACAGGATCTTTTCATTAATCGAACTATTACATAATTCGTCTAAACACGATAGAAGTTATAAATAAATTAAAATAAATGAATTGGGCGAAACAAGCAATCAAACAGCGATACGATACCCACGGAAGTGTCCTAATTGTATGTGTATCGAGAATTACGGAACTGGATGGCAGTTTGTCACGAGAAACTCATACAATGAACCTTTAGGCGTCCAAACATGCTCATCGACAAAGGGCCCATAACCGCGTGTCATCATGTGTTTTTGTACTGTCGAGTGAGCGTCGTGGCATCAATAATGCAAACAATCAGATTGTACACATGCACAGCCCTTATCCGCACATCAGCTATTGTTTTAAACGATTTCAAACATTTCTAGGACATCGCTCAATCGATTCACTTTGACGACGAGATTCCTGTACACACACATTTAGAAATGTTTGCTGCGAGGTGGTCAATGATTAACTTGATAGCTATGTCTTAAATGTCAATACTGGGAAAGGTTCAATTATTTACAAAGTGATCTTTTCATAATGAACTTTCATTGATCAGCAATAAACATTTGATGTGAAATACCCATCTATGAAGATCCTTTTGCGATTTTCCTGCATCTACGTCATCGCCAACACTTCGCGTTTGGATATTTCTGTACGGCTTCGAAAGTTGCAGGTCGAAGTAGTTTTGCATATCGTAAATCAAAACGTAGCTAACGCACCAGGCACACCTAGTCAATTTGTACATATCTGATTATCTGCGCCGAATTCCATTCTAAAACATTTGGTTACATTTTTAGGCGAAGATGGAACTGAAATAAATCCTTGTTGAGGTGTATAACGACTCCTTACAGGGTGACTGACGCCTTGGCATCAGTCAACTACTGTGAAATTCACAGTAGTTGACTGATGTTTAAGATTAGTTAGCTAGTTTTATTAAAAAAAACAATGGTAATATTTAAGCTTTAATAATGTTGATAATAAAAAATTAAACTACAGCCCAACTAAAAAAAAACATCACCTAATGACATACTAAAAAAGAGTATTTTCTAAAATAAGTACGCTACCATAAATATTCAGCGATTAAAACACTGTAGTAGTCGCTAGCGTATCGCTGCTCAATGTAGCCATTCACATATTGCTGACGAGGTTGCACAATCGATTGTCGAAGAGCGGATGGTTTGGATCGAGAAAAGATTATTGAAATATAAGCTCTCGATGACTGCTTTAACTCTGAACACTTCGTTAGCTTACGAGACGAGCTCTGATGGATGAACGATTTCGATTGCATCTTAAGCCTAGAAGGCATTGATGCTCAATTTCGGCGTAGAAGAGTCGATTGCGGCTGGAGAAAGTGGGACGCTGTGATCTGATATACCCATCGGATACCTTCAACGTCATTATATTTCAAACAATGACACTTTTATGTGTCACTATAATGAGTATGTTTATTTCGTTTATTGACAATAAATTATTTTTATTTACAAAATGTTTGTTTGATGAATTTTTATATATTAATATTATTTATAAAATTACACAATACAGATATTTCGACTGTGTTGTCGTCATCAGTGAAAAATATTTTTCACTGATGACGACAACACAGTCGAAATATCTGTATTGTGTAATTTTATAAATAATATTAATATATAAAAATTTATTTCGTTTAGAAACTTACTAGTTAAAACCTTCTATATTTTTTAAATTTACTGCACCAATTTCGAATGCAGGTATCCCTGCTCCTATTTGAAATTTCGAATGTTTATAGGTAATTCAAATTTATTACAGTCGGTAATTAACGGCCGCGATGTTCTGTTGATGCATCAGTGTGGTCTGTTAATGGTCTGACGAGGGTATAAAAATGTATGAACTGAATTATTGCATAGAAGTAAAATCGTTAAGTAAGATGCACTGAGATTAAAATTAATAAGCTAGAAAGGGTTGCTTGATAACCTTGCTATACGTTTTTCAACATCACCATAGCTGACCATCTGTTCGATCTGCGTCTTCACTCATCGTCTCGATCATTAGTATAGATCAATAGTATTGATAAATACAATAGTGATGTTGCAACTGACCGGCCTCAGAGGTCGCTGCAGGTACATTCGGGTACAACAATTATTGGCTCCTCCTTGTCTATGGTTGGTGTTGGTACACAGATTATGTTAGCCATGGATTAGGACTGAATCACAGTCGAGTTCTAGGCACTTTCATGAAAATTAATTTTTTCACTGATATAACATCAGTGTCAGGACCTAAACTACATTTTAATTTCAAGAAAAAGAAAAAAACACACTCAGTTTTACCTACTGTCTCATGGGTGTCATTGTTGTACCAAATGTTTATAGAAAAACGTTTTTTGCATAATATAATTTAAATTGTTCACATGAAAATTATTGTTTTTTCTTTGTATTCTAAACATTATTAAATGTTTACCATTTTGTGTTTAAGTGTAAATACAATTTGATGATGAGACTTTCATCTAATTCGTCAATGATTAGTGATTACCAAAGCAAACAAGATGTATACTGACTTTATTTAAATGTATACCAAATCGCACCATCTACCGCGCTAGTGACGTAACAATGTCGATATTTCTTATCGATCTAGTTTATTTGAGCGCAACTCTCGATTGAGATGTAATTACAGGGTGTCCGTAGCCTTCGATTTGATGTTGAATTTATTTGTTTTTTTTTTTAATTGGAGCATCTGGACGACGCAATCCTAATAACAATTTATCTTTTGGTTTCGAGACCGTTGAGTTTGTTGTCCATAAAATTAACACAATATGTGAAAAATTTACTTTTACAATGTTATCTCTACATTTGATCCTATTTAAAAAAGCGGTCAAGTGCGAGTCGAACTCGCGCGGAGAGGGTTCCGTAGCATTCCGTTTTCCTAAGACAGTAAACTATGAGGCCCTATATTTCCAATTTGTTTTTGAGACAGCAATTTCTGAGATATGCTCGATTTTTGTATATTTTGAATTAGGTATGCAGTTAAAGTTATAAAAAAAAATGTAAATTTGTATTTATTATAACAGAGACAGCAGAAACATGGTCCTTTCAATTGATACGTCACACGATACATTAATTATTTTTTTACTTAAAAATTTGCTCCCCAAAATTTAAATTTAATTGTCCAGTTCAGTGTATACTGATTAGAATGCGTGGAACTCTTGCATGGTACCAGTACCCTAATCACGAGATTTAACTACTACTACTACGCTACGCTACGCTACGCTACGCCGTGTTCTCCGCATCATTTTGTGTGGAGAAACGGAGCAGCGCCTCTAGTGATAGATTTGCGAACTTCGTTTCTCAACACGGCCGCGGCGGCGTAGCGTAGTAGGTTAAATCTCGTGATTGGTAATCTTGAATTCAAGGGATGCTGTATGGAATAAAATAGTATTGGTTTAATGCACACCAGAGGGAAATATTCACAACAACAAAAACAATATAATACAAGCGACTTATCACAAGTGACGGCTTCACCAACTCCGGTTAAGTTTAGCCCAACAGTTGTTTGTGCTTTAAAGTGTAATTTCTCATACATTTGACATTAATTAACTGCCAACTGCACATTAAGCGAGGGTGGTAAAATCGGTCGCACGACAATAAAAAAAGTATCAGTAGGACTTATCAAAATGCTTGATTGTTTGAAAGTTGAATTCGCACAAGCAACGAGGCATATTCAAATCTTCATCCCGCGTCTCCTTGCCTCAGCCGACGTCCGCAGATAGTGGAACCATTAGCCGCTCCAACGACGATAGATTCTGCTCCAAAGATTAATTAAAAGATACCTGCCGACTTGACGGCCGCCCGCGCCGCTGTCCACCGCAACGAAAGTGAAATTAGATCTCAACTGGAGCAGACGGCATTTGCAACAGCGTGCGGCTCGTCGAGCCTGACTTGACGAGCCGCCATCTCTTCGCCTATTAAGTAGGAAGGCCTTGGCTTTCTATGAAAATCAAGAAGCGAAGAATGAACACTTCTATAAAATCTGAGAAAAAAAAAATAAAGAGAAAATGTGTTTATATACCCATACTAGCTTTTGCCCGCGGTTTCGCTCGCGTGAAACTCATATTTAAAAAGAAGAAAGTAAGTAAACCCGCTATCGTACCTTTATTTCGGCGCCCGGAACAATTCGGTTTGTATGAAGCAACATGTTAGCGTAACCGGAACTGAATTTTATTTTTAAAGCCTATCCTGTGTCCCGTATAATCAAATGGGCTTGTACTAAGTTTCATCGAATTCGGATGATCGGTTTAAGAGTTATGAAGGAACATACATACATACATACAGACAGAAAATATTTCTAAAAATCCTCAATTTAGTTTTAGTTTCATACAAAGAGTCTACAAACGCAATATCTCATAAAACAAAGTAACTTACTCCATGACCATCCCTTACAGATTTGTTATTAGTATTGATATTGATGATATTCCAGGTCTTTGCTGTGGAAACACTTGGCGTGTGGTCACCCGTCGCAACGACCTTCGGAAACGACCTAGGGAAGCCTGTTATCATTAAGTCTGGTGACCGAGACGTGCCAAGTCTTTCTTCTTTCAGCGAATAGGGCTAGCCATTCAAAGGGGCAACGCTGCCAGCGTATTGAGCACTGTGGCGGAGTCGGCTGAGTTGGACCAAATATATCTTGTAAATTACAGCACAACACCAACCACCACATTTACCAAGTATTGGTACCGAGTAGAAAATTTTGCTGACTCAGACCCCGGCTGTATTATGAATTGTGTTCGAGTGACCTTTCATTCATATTAATAGCAAAGCAGATTGACTATGTTCAAGTATCTATATAATTATGATCGATAAATGCTATATTTTCCGAATACGACGGCCGAAGTTTTGCTAGTATTCTAAACTTTTGCCCAAATATATCACAAAAGTAACTTGTTTTGTTCTTTTTCGTAGTCGGGTCCTCCGCCATTAAGCTTATGTTACTAACAGATCAAAGTACGAACTGTAGCTGGTCTATAGTCTTACATCCTCAGTGCGTACAACGTTCCAGACGAAGTTTGCAAAATCACGCGCCTTAAGATAATTCGGAAGATGTGTAACTAACTAACTACACATCTCCGCTCGTTAGCGTTAGGAGGAAGCTGATTTGTGTTTCTAGGAGGACAATGATAATGCGGTAGGTCGGAAAGTGGTTTTGTTTCAGCTAAATTAGGATATTTATTATTTACCGCGTGTTACATCCATAAACTGACCATACAATTAAAGTTCAAAAGTTCAAAAAGTTTATTATATTTGTTACCTAATCGTTTTTGGACATTGAACAATGTATGAAAGACATACCGTGTTCTTTAGATATATAGATAGAAAGCTCTTTATTGCTCCAGTAAACATTAAACAGTAACAAATACATTGAAACATTCGAACATTCTTTATTTTAGTTCGAGCGGTTCAGCAGTACTCTTTTAGGGTTCCGTATCCATAATACGGAAGCCTATTAATAAGCCTACGCCGCCTCTCTTTCTGTCTGTTCGTCCGTCCGTCTGAGTCGCACTTACATCGCACTTACATCGAGTACTTGCTCGACGCATCAACCGGGCATTTGTGAGAAGATGTCGACCTAGCATTCGTGCAGGTGGTAAACAATTTGAACATCTACTTTAACAGGTTAATTAATATAGACCAATTTACTTCAAGTGTTTATTTTATTCCAATTCGTAGTTGGTAGATAGAACAGTTATCAAATTCCGAGGTCCTTTTGCAGTTAAATAACAATATCTCATAAATTATTGGGAAAATCGGTAAGTGATGTACCATTTTAAAAACTACATTAGATGGGCGTATTTTTGTTGTATAATGCCACTTTAGTGTAGTAATTTTTGTTTTCACCGCGAAGGGCCAAATTCAAGGGACGAAGCTGAAAAAAAATTAACATGTGGTTCTTAAGTCGTTTTGCAGCTAAACAGGATTAAACATGAAAAAATAAATTATACCGTGTGAAAGAATTTCTTTTCATGAATATCTGACAAAAACTAGATTTAAGAAAATCTTACATTTGTACTTGTGGCATTTAAAAAAATGAGCTGAGGGAGAAAATTTTTAATTTTTACAAAAATGCCAATATCTCAAAAACTAAGCCATTTTTACTAAACCTAAAATTAGATATTCTGAGAGGTAATTAGCAGCCCTATCAGCTGTCGAAGGATTATCGTCGGTTTCTGGGACACCCTGTATAGATATTTTATGTATGTATCAATTTTTTTTTCTAATTATATGTTTGTGTCTATTTATTTAATATTTTTATTTTTCACGCTTTACTTTTGCACCGGTTTGTCCGCCCTATGCGCTTCTCCACATCCCGAAGGTTAGTTTGTAAAGGATGCTACATTGCAATAAACATTATTAAGACAAAAGAAGAATTTATGTTAAAACTAAACTATCTTAAAAAATAATTATAATAAAACAAACTATAAATTAATTACTACTATTACAAATGAAAAAAAAAGAAAGGATTTGATTAATTGATTCATCTGTGATTAAAGTTCATTATGAAGTTAGTACTTTGAGATGCGTCAGTATAGAATTAGAAATGCGACATGTTTAGTTACATAATATTTAAGCTTCAGTTAAGTTAAACAAATTGTAACCGGGCCCACAAGTTTGTGTAGTCCGGAGTCCGGACGACCGAGCTAGTACATCGGTTAGCTATTGCCTCAGCTGGAAATAACTCAATAAAATGAAGGAAACTGATCCAGTTTCGTAAGCCTGCGCTGGCGCAGACGCGGCGAGACACGTCCCTATCAGATATCTGATTGCCGTTCTCGTCGACACTGGCCGATCACTTTTCACTGACCGGAGATGGTGTTTATTTATGGAGGAAGGATGAACGGGTTTGGATGCGTTCGGAGGAGAAAGTCTAGACTAGATCGACGAGACTAGACACCGCTCTTTCTGTGTATGGAACCTGACACGGTTGGCTACATCTGTCCATTCATGATGTAATTATATATTGGTTTGGTCCTTTCTTAACTATTTCGGTACTTTACCTTCCCCGGTCATATTATTCAAAGCCGTTATGACCGTCCTCCATTCAGTGCGGTGGCAGTATCAATCCGGTCTGGTTTAACTGAGGCACAGAAGTAAGGCAAGGGATTTACCCACAATGTACCTCCAGCTTTAAATAGAATAGAACCATGAAACAACTTGTGTCTAAGAAATACACTTTTCAAACGCGAAGAAATACACTTTTCAATTTACGAGAAAGAAACGCGCCAGCGGGGATCGCTTTGTTCTGTTATCTTCTGTTTTGATGATTTTCTCTAAGCATTATGGTGTTGGCGTTTGCAGGTTGGATCTGCATCAGGTGCGCGCGCACCGTCAGCAGGCCGGCACGTGTCCGTGCGACCGCTGTCCCCGCGCGTACAGCTCGCGCGCGCTCCTCCTCCGCCACCGCGCGCTCTCGCACTCCGATCTGCGCAAGTTCTCCTGCGAGAACTGCCCTAAGGTGAGTACCTACCCACTCAGCTTCGACATCGCAACACATTATTATTGTTGTTGTAGGCCAATCAGCTCTGCTGTACTATCAGAATCAATTCCGTAAATGTTTTCGAATATATGTAAATTTAACTAAACTGTGTTTACTTGTATATTATGTATACTGTATAAATTAAAACCCTACATTAATGTTATCAGCCCATACCTACCAGATATACCTACTCTGAGTTTCTGCCATAGCAAGCAAAGTTATCGTTTTAAAAATTTTATTTCTATCATACGTGGGGCACACTAAAAGTTTCCGGAATTAATAAGAATAAAATACTATTAAAGGTGCAAAAATGAATTTATTGTTTCTCAAAATATTCTCCCTTTGCGTAAATGCACTTTTTCATACGATTAAACCAATTTTGAAAACTTTTGTGCCACTCCTCCGTGGTGACCTCAGAAACGTGTTTTTCATATTCTTCGACAGCCTCTTCTGGTGATGAAAATCGTTGACCGCGTAATTGGTTCTTAATTTTTGGGAACAGAAAAAAGTCACAAGGTGCCGTCACCTGTTACTATGTCCCACACCAAATTTGAAGCGCCTTTGTTGAATCTGGTAAGCATGGCATTGCACCAAGTGACGCGGTGCGTTTTTGAGCCTCGGTCAAATTGTGTGGCATCCACCGCGAGCACAGCTTTCTCACACCCAAATGTTTGTGTAGGATTGATTGTATTTGACTCATGCCTATGTCTAAGGATGCTCGAATCTCATGGTAGGTCACATGCCTGTCTGTTTCGATCATACGGCGCACAGCATCGATGTTTTTGTTGTTCACAGCGGTGAACGGGCAACCATCGCGAGATTCGTCACTGAGATTGACACGACCGCGCTTGAATTCTGCAAACCAGCAATAAATAGTCGTCTTGCATGGTACTTCATCGCCAAAAGCAGATTGAAGCCGAGCGAGGCTCTGATGAGCTGTCAAATTACACTTAAAATCGTAGAAAATCATACTACGAAAATTTTCCCGGGTTAAATTTATGTTATTGTAGACACGCAATTTTTAAAATGGCGCCACAATGGAAAAACAATTGACAGTCAGATGAAACAAACTGCATTCTACAGCCAAAGAGTTCCATTTTCCAATGTTGTAATTACTTTTTAAATATTGTTTATGTAAGTGGCCAATTCCGGAAACTTTTAGTGTGCCCTATGTAGTGTTTATCAACATTATTTAAATTAACTTTAATGGTTTTAGAAAATGCAATAAAAAACCGTTCGGAATCGGTGTAAAACTGTAGGTCCCTTCCCTTGCCCCTTACTAGGTGGTAGGCTCAAATTGTAGCCGACTGGGTTGGTACCACCGTGCTGGATGTAAGATGGCCGCATAGCAACCTCGGTTGTGTTCTCCTCTAGTCCAGTATAACCAGCAATCCAGGGAAGTCTCCGGTATGGCACCTACCTTCTCGGAGGTGATATTGGCTGGTCGGAGCATGTGCTTTGACCCCTCCGACTCAGACACCCATACCGGATTACATAAAAAAAAAAATGAATACGCGACCGTATTCCACAACGCTCGAACGACTTAAGTCTGCGTCTATAGACGTTAAATTTTGCTAATAAAAAAAACAGACTGAGGTTATCGATGCGTGGGAGAATACCAACGCGGAATCATTAACGCACCCACAAACCCGGTTGCAGGTATTTACCGATCCTTCCAATCTGCAGCGCCACATCCGCGCTCAGCACGTGGGCGCGCGCAGCCACGCCTGCCCCGAGTGCGGCAAGACCTTCGCCACCAGCTCCGGCCTCAAGCAGCACACCCACATCCACTCCAGCGTCAAGCCCTTCCAGTGCGAAGTCTGCTTCAAGGTCAGCTCTGCTCCTATCGCACTCTGTATCCTTATACGTATCGTTACGAATTTTATTTTGGTGTAACATTCCATTACAATTACATTGAACAGTCATTTGTTCAATTCCAGGCCTACACGCAGTTCTCAAACCTGTGCCGCCACAAGCGAATGCACTCCAACTGCCGCAGCCAGATCAAATGCGGGAAATGCGCCCAGACCTTCAACACGATCACGTCGCTCACTAAGCACAAGCGGTTCTGCGACTCGGCCGGCTCGGGGCCCACCGTCAACCTCCCGAGCCAACTGCCGCAGGGGATGAGCCTGCCTCCGCTCCCCGGCATGGCGAACCCGAACAACCCTAGCCCCTTTCCCATGTACAGGTCGCCTCTGTCCTTCCCTTTTAACACTTTCCACTTCCCGGGACTTTTCCAGTCCGCCCCTACGCCGTCGTTCCTCACTCCTCTGCTCTTTAACTCGCACTCGCGGATGCTCGAGCAGAACATGATTCCGAAGCCAGAACGCCGACCTTCCGTCACGAGCCTCGACAGCGCAGTCTCCAGCGAGGACGCCAAGAGGGCTAAGAGCGTCAATGGGGAACCGATCAAGCTACCGACGGACAGAAAGAAAGACCGCCGCACTCCCACCATACTTCAGAGCTTGGCCACAAAGATATCGCCTCCGTCTGCAGAGGAGGCGAGCTCACACCTTCGACCGTCGCCGGCGCGTCCCCAACCCGCTCCAGTGGTGCCGCTCAAACTGCCGCGGGAGGAGCAAAGAACTTCTCCTTATGAATTCACGATCAAGACAGACAACGACGAGACGCAGTGCGACGTCAAGAGGGTCGCCTCACCGTGCTTGCCCAAAGACATGTCAATCGGCAGCGCCGCAATCGACGACGTAAACATTTCCGACGATTCCGACGTCGAAGAGGATGCTAAAAAAGACGGAGGCGAGCAGCCGCTCGACCTGAGCGTGTCGAGGAAGCGCCGCTACAGCGAGTGCATCGAAGTCGACACCGACGATCGTTCTCTTCGCAACTCGTCTGTGAAGAGCTACTCCTCACCGGAGACGCCGGAGCGAGCGCCCAGTGCGCCGCTCGACAACAACTCCGACGCCGAGGTGGACGTCGAGAGCGAGGAGCCTCGTGCGAATCGCGCGACCGCGACGCGTCCTCGCTCGCCGCGTCCTTCGCCGCCGCTCGCCTACCCGCGCCCCGTTCATCCCTCTCTCCTCGAAGCGATGTACTCGCGCCCGGGGTTTCCTTCGTTTCGCGCCCCGAGCGGTGAAACCATGCTCGCGCCGCCGCACTCTCCGTACGTGCCGTTCAATTTTTTATCCCCGATGCTCGGCGTCGACGGCGTCGATAGAGCTGAGGCTCTGCGAGCGCCCGGCGTCGGCTACGCCAAGTTCCGCGATCCGATTGGCGCCGGCGGTAAGATGCGCGACCGCTACGCCTGCAAGTACTGCGGCAAGGTGTTCCCGCGCAGCGCCAACCTCACGCGCCACCTGCGCACGCACACCGGCGAGCAGCCCTACAAGTGCAAGTACTGCGAGCGCTCCTTCTCCATATCCTCCAACCTGCAGCGCCACGTGCGCAATATCCACAACAAGGAGCGACCGTTCCGCTGCCCGATGTGCGAGCGTTGCTTCGGACAGCAGACGAACCTCGACCGCCACCTGAAGAAGCACGAGGGGGAGGGCGCGGACTCGCCGAGCTCGGCGGACACGGAGCGAGAGGATACGATAGGATACTTCGATGAGATCCGTTCCTTCATGGGTAAGGTGGGTTGTTCGTCGCCCGCGCGTTCGCCCTCCGCGCCCCGCTCGCCGCATCCCGCACATCCGACACACCCCGCCCTCCGCACCTCCGCACTGACGGTTTCCACCTAGCCGTACCCGCTTCCGAGTTGGCCCTACACGTCGCCGCTCGTATCACCACCACCGCCGACGCCGCCTCCTCTGCTCTGACCGCACCCGGTACGGGCTCTCACTTCCTTCTGAAGTGTGCGTAGATAATTCGATTAAACAGCAGAATAAAACGGTACGTGGTCTAGATAGGTAAATTGTACGTCGGCAGAGCGGAGCTTGTTGGTACTTTGTTAACCTATATACCTATACCTATTACCTAGTTATGTGCTATATAGCTATGTAATTCAATATCATATTTACATACTGAAATATTTGTCACCGATAATTGCAGCACAATAAAATTTCACATGCGTTTTGATGCAATATCGATGAAACTGTAGGATATGTCTTTCAGATTAATTTAGAGTACATACATACATGTATTAGGAACTTCTTCACACAGACAATTAGATATACCTTATTAATAATCGAGTACACTTTCTATAAACACTTTATAATGTAATGCAAATGTTCACAAATATTTTACTAACTTGTAAAATAAATTTTATTCGAGAACTTTTTCATAAATATTTTAAAATGAACTCTGAAAAGCTCTCACGGATAAAAACAGTTTATCAATATTCAATTTTAAAAAGGAGAGTCCCTGTTTGTAGCTCAACCGTCATTTATAGTTTTAAAATAAATGAACGAAAAAATGTATGATATTGTTAGTATTTTATTTAATTGTTCCTATAGATAAGGATTTTACAATTTATGTATTCGTAAGCCACATAATATTTAAATATATCTATCTAGTGTTTGTCGGAAAAATACTTGAACTTTTATGTACTATTTTAAGCACATTAAACTTTCTTAGATACTGTACATATCGATTAGAATATTGTAGTCTGAAATAATTAATTATTCATTGTGTTTTGTAGTACTAAGTTTTTTTAGACCTATACAGATTCAGATTACGGGCTATGGGCGGTGTACGAGGGGCGGAAATATGGGGTTGGGGGGTCTGGGCACTTTTTAAATCTCGCTGTTAGTCACAAAATTACCAAAGTGAAATTTTGATTTATCAGTTTGTAATGAAATTAAAAATTGGTTTATAAAATTGAAAATTATATATGACACGAATGTTATTTAATAAAAAAAAATGTTATATCACACAACGTTAGGGAGTCATATCATAGAGTAATAAATTAATGTAACGTTTGATGCTATTGTTAATGGGACATGAGACCTTCAACTATTTGTATTTATCTTTTGAAATTACTGAACATTTAATATTGATTTCGAACAAATGATTGAGAATTTAATATAAAATTGTTTTCAGTAGTGACTTATTGCATATATATTTGTGTAAATAAATAAAAAATAAAATTACTAAAAGCAACTGAAATTGGAAGTAATAAATGCGCTTTTTCACATTGAGTTGAAGTCATAAATTACTTAGATTATATATTATGTTATGTTATTTACTTAGCGGTCCCCCGACAGTATCTAAAAGGAAAATATTCATACGCAAATATTAAAATAAGAAGACTTTTTAAGGGTTGTTGATGTGTCCGGGGGTTTTGAAATTTGTAATTTACCTTTTATTTCAGGCTTTTAAAGAGTCGTAATAGGAAGAGTTCAGTTGATCCTCGAATTGGGTGACCTGATCTTCATTAAACATAGCTAAGAGCCATCCCGTTTAAACCATCTTTCTAATAAAAAAAATCGCATTAAAATCGGTCTATCCATTTTGGAGCTACGATACCAAAGACGACAGACATAAATAGGCGTCAAACTTATAACACCCCTCTTTCTGCGTCGAAAGCAGATAAATTATGTATATTATTTTGTATATTTTATTATATTAATATTGTATTAATAAAACCTTTGTATAATTCGAATGTGTAAATAGTTTTAGGTCTCATGTCGCCTTAAGTCCTGTTTGACTTTCGTTAATTTTTTGTACAAAATGTTAAGTTCTTAGGGACACTCAATTAAATAAAATAATTGTTTATGTAAGCTTCAATGTGGCAGTTGGACACTGCAAAGAGGTGCATTATACCTAGTTAGGCGTAGCTCAAGGCAAACTAGTTTAGAGTTAAATATAGAACGTTTCAGTATCTTTTCTCTCTCTCTTTCCAATTCACACATTTTTGAGGTTCTAGTCCTGTAACGCACTGCGCCTAAACCGATCGGAACGCAATCTGCTATTACGTCTGTCTAACAAGCGCGAAACATTTTCTCTTTTTAATTCGGAAATGCTAAATTATGAGTTTCTCTTAAACTATGTAGACCACACAAGATGTATAGCAGAGCAAGGTTGGTCAACCGACCGTATCTACTAGAAAGCGCTACCTTCAAACACACGCATTTTAGTAGAAAGAGAAGGGTTTGCTACTTTCCCACTGGCTTAACTTCAAAATATCTAGTTGTGAAAAATAAGGAAAAATTGTATTATTTTATATTTTTACACAAGTCTGTTTATTCATATGAAATGAGCATATTCACAACAGAAAAATAATGGTTAATATTCTAAATAGAAGTGAACTTCGGAACTGACCACCGATTTCTCCACATTCGGTTAAAAATGTCGCTGCTATAATTTAACTCCTGCTAAATGTATTGCGAGATTTACACTCGGAGCAGTGGCGAGCCACTGCTCCTGCCGCTGCTGCTGCAATTATTTTGACAATAAAAACTAATTACGAAGGAGGAGGAGTTCCTATCTTCATTACATTAAATTGTTTGTACTATTGTACTAATCAGAAAAATCGGTACCAGCTGTACCATCAATGGTACTGTTGTGCCGTCAATGGTACTAGTGGGATAAATCAGTGCCAATTGTACCATCAATGGTACTGTGTGGTCCGGAAGCGCAGGATCGACGCGAGCGAGTGTTCACACTCAGGCTTCATCCATACTTCCTTTTCAACTTGCAGCAATGGCGGACGTAGAAGTTGTTGCGGCGACAGCGCTATGTCTGCTCAGTTTATATAACTATTTAAGTGTTTTGAAAAGAAATCGAATAAAAAAAAGACGCCGTCCCGTTGCCAAAGGAGATGGTGGATGTTAGCAATTCAAATACATATCGCACACAAGACATATCCCGCTGGACCACCCGGTCGTCCAGCGAGAGGACTGAATGTAAACAGTGACTCGCGCTCGTGCTGCCAGTACTTCCGCACGGAAACCGACAATTGAGGGAGCCTAGGACAATGGCAACCGCATGAGCGGTGGCAGCGGTAGCAACGTGTTTACATTCTCGCGCTGCCTACTTCCCCGCTCACTTTCCTGCCCAATTGAGCTGAGTGTAAACCTCGCATAAGAGAGATGTCACTGTAACCGACAAACAACTGTTGTACGAGATTTAACGGGATGTGGTGAAGTCGGCCATTACACATTTTCCTTGTGCACATTTTTATTGAGCACTCGCTAAAGAAATTTGTAGACTTCGTCTCACGAAAGAAGTCCCGCGGCAATAAGTGGAAGTGTATTACCGTAGCGGGACTTCTTTCGTGAGACGAACTCTATATTCAAATTTTCAATAGTAGCGTTTCAGCGACCTACCTCATCGCTTGGTTGACAGCCACAGAGTGGGGACTTCAAATAAATTATTCTTTATTGTACACTGTTAAAACAATGTAAAAGGTAAATTTAATGCTTTACGGCATTCTTTACAAACTAGCCCTTGGGCCGTGTGAGAGAGCGGACAATGCAGGCGCGAAAGTTTATACGATTTAACTTGTCTTCACTCTTAACCAGTGCATTCTTTAAGAGGTGTGAGAGGGGCAAGAGAGATAGTCGTTGAAACGCAGTGTGTCAATGTTCTAACATCTGAGATGCCGCGACATAGTTCTGTCACTAGACACTATTTAAATTCTTCGAGAAGTCGCTGTTAGTGAGTAGTTAATACTAAATCTTCATTATGAATGAGTTGCGAATGAACATTTGTTATTATGTCATCAATAAAGTACGCTGAACACGTATTCTGTTTTTATTTAATGCAATATTTCGTAATTTACCAAGTTTTAACCCAATGAGGTATTCAAGAAAATCACTAACCATGACCACCTGACTTGACCGATCCTTTGACGGTGATGAAGTGGATTCATCAAACTATTAAACTGGAATTCGAACCTGGGACTGAAGAGCCGGAGTCGCTTCATTCACATCATTCATTCATTCACCGATATACACCTGACTGATGGAGTTAAGGTACAAACTCCACTGCGGGGTATTCACATGTCAGCTGGATCATTTCAGAGTTGGCTATATTGAAACTTGACATGCTTGCTTACATCGTCTGCTCCACCAGTGATGTCGGCCCTTTTTACTGTGTTCATGTTGTTTTGGATTAAATTTTTTATGTGTAAACAAAACATATTTACCGGTACCCCGACGATTTTTGAAAGAAAGAAAGTAAAATAATATTTATTGCCATAAAAAAAACAGAAATGTACGAAAAACATTAAAATGACATTTGCAATCCCTGTATACGACCGAATGTCCATGGGCGTCGTTAGACACCTTTTGGGTGGCTCGGCGCAACATATCGCGCTTTAAAAAACAACAATGCAAAAAAACTTAAATTTAAATATTATCTAACATGGAATTAAGGCTGCAGAGAAGGTAGAATCGACTCTACTATTTAGCTCTTTCTGAGTGTTACACTAACCTGACATATACAATTTTAAATATGTCGAACGCGCTCCGTGCCCATCTACTTCCTCCCAAGTACAGCCTAGGGTTTTTCAAAAGGGACGTGATAAGGCTCCTATCAGGCCGGAATAGCATTCACAATCCCCGTACATCACAGAATGTCCATGGGCATCGTTAGACACCTGCGGTTCTACACACTTGACAGTTGACACGTTAATATTGTAGGTACATTACCGTACTAGAGGTACATAGGTTCGGGAACAATCGGTTCCCTTAGTCTGTTTTATAGGTACTACCATGGCACTGCGTCGGCGGAAAGCAGTGGTTCCGTACCGCTGAAGGCCGGGAGGACTGGAGGAAAATTGGAGAGGCGTATGTCCAGCAGTGGACGCTTACACGCTGACTGACTGACTGACCATGGCCGTTGCTCTGATGAATTGGCTTCCCTCATCCCTCTTGCCCCTAACCGTATCCGCCACACCGGCCGGACTGGCTCGGATATATTGTTGACAACCCACTTCTGATAACAAATCGCTTTTCGAAATTTTCACTGTGTCATATGGCAAAAATATGGAACAGTCTTCCGGTGAGTTTGTTTCCGTCACCTATAACCTGGAGATCTTCAAAAGGCGTGTTCGTAGCGTGAATTAATTGTACTTCTAAGCTCTTCATTATAGGCATACTTGAAAGTAAACCGTGACAAGAAGCTATGACATACAGAGGTGTGCAATGCAAAGGCAAGATTTATCACAATTTGTAATTTCTTAAAATCGGCCTACTAAAATGATTCAAAACTGTTTAAATTCACGTCAGTCACTTGTACTTGCTTAATATTTAATGTATTTGATAGAGATAAGAGTATATTTGCTATTACAACATTTTAAAATCAGAACTATAAAGATAAACATCGAATTAACCAATTTTAATTCGTTTATTACCTCCCTTCGACCTCGATTTGATCGATTCAATCAAACCTACGTCGACTTTGCTTCTGTACAAAATGTCAGATCCTCGTTCAGATACTATTACCGCTACGCACTACGCCGCACCAGCCCAAATGTCAGGAAATTATTATAAAACTGATCGATATTGAAAGTGACCTTGCAACCAAATTATAGCAAAATCAGACACGACGTTTATATAAGGTGAACATTTTCATTAAAAATGAAAATAAGCAATTTCACGGTTTGATCGCCACGTCTCAAGTACGGGCGCACATATTATGTGACGATCAGTCACGTTGTGAATTATTTATCGCTATTTACATAACTTTCTGTTTTGCATTATTTTACAATATTCGAACTTTAAAAATAAACACAATAACATATTTTGCAATGTCAATCAATTACGGTCCATTGAATTGTGGTTGTCAAAATTACATCTCGCCAATTTTTTTTTAAAGCTTTACGGCTCTGATGCGATGATCTTTGAAGCCAACATTGCAGAGTGATGCAATTAGGAAAAAACAAAACTACAAAAAGTCAAGGTACCTACCCTAAAAAGCGCATGTAATTACACGACAATTATCTAGATCTATATTGCACTTTTAAATAAAATAAACCTAATATTTATAACATTGGGTATCTTTTTTTATTGGAATTTGGAATTATTGTTATTAAGGTACTTAGTTGCAATATATTACAGGTTTTTTTATTTACATATAAATTAAAGTTTACGTAAACTAAATATATAAACTTTTTTTATCATCATTAATTATTCGATTATTAAATTTAAAACTAGTAGGCAGGTACATACTTATAGCTAAGACTTATATTGAGAAAAAAAGTTACTTATCATAAATCTTTTAAATTATTTAAATTATTCATGTGCTCAAGAATGACACAAGTAGATACGACACGGTGTAGTTAACCGAACGCCGCGCGGCAACGGTCAGTATTATCAGCTATAGTGAAAGCAAGGACGATACTCAAGGACCGCTGATAACAAATTACAAGCATTATCTGCTCCAGCCTCCACTCCACTCTCGACTCGACCGCGGCCGGCCGGCCACGCTAATAATTGTGTAATCTGCACCAACTACACCTTATGATACGATACGACCTAGCTAGCTATTTCCCTGCTAACTAGTAGGTATACGACGAACATATTTTCTAGAATTCTTAGTGAGCGGAATGAAGATAAAAGTGTTCAAAAGTAGGAGGCCGGGCAATATGAAAGTAAGGAGAGTAAGAATAAATGAATGAAACCAGTTTTTATTTGTTATTTGGCAAATAAAACCAAATGTTTCATAAAACCTGACTACGAAAAACTGAGGAAATAACAAAGAAAGTTGATCGAAAATGCTGTAGTCTGACTCCAAAACTATTTTAATAAAGGAATCCTACAGTTTGACAATAATATTGTCAAACTCGAACGTGTAAGGTAAGACTACGCCATATTATAGCGTCTGGCATTTCGAATTTTTCATAACCAAAATTTGTAATACGAAGAATATCGAGACGAATGCGACAATGCATGCTTCATTATGTTGAAATCGGTTGTGAAACAGACGAATATACATACATAAATACCTTGCCAAAATCATAACTCTCCTTTTGGCTTCGCTATAGTGGGGTAAAAACACACACAACAACCTTAAAACACAATTTTTTCATTTATTTCATTTATTTCATTTACAAAACAAGAACTACCTAATTGTATGCCTTGTCGATGTATCGATTATTGGTTACAATATTATCAACATCGCTCATTAATATTTAGATACTACACAGATGCAAGTAATCGCTTGTTATAACTTCAACTTGAATATAAAACTCGTAAATCTTCTGATAAGCGCAGTTTAGCTGAACTGAAGTTGACCTAACTACTTTTCTATTGTACCTACTTATGTAGCTATGAGTAACACTGGTAATGCCAGTTAGTTACTAAGCGAGCGAAGTTTTAAGTGCAAAATTACTATTAAAGGTCATAGGATGTGTGAAAATAAAGGAACATTTTAGTAAATTAGGAAAAAAATAGGAGATGAATTGTAATGTAAAAAGATAAAAATAAAAAAAATCAACATTACATGTTGAAGATAATAACCTTGAAAAGTTATTTTAAGCATTACATACCGCACGCTGTGTCCCGACAATCGGGGTAAGCGGAGTAATCGGTGTTATGCTGCAATAACTCTGGTAAATTACAGCACAGCATCGACCACTACGTTTAGCAATGTATTAGGACAAGATCAAGCAGCAAGTAAGGCACAAAGACCCACCTGCTGCATGACTCGGTGGAGGGACCGCGCCAAGGTGAGAGGTATGTTATTTTTCTATATGAGTTATTTTAAGCATAGTATCTACCTACATAATATTTGTTTAAACCCCGCGCTCCGTCCACTTGATGGATCCTAGTAAACTTTTTCCTCCACCTGAGTCCATCATGGCAGTCGATTCCTAATAATGGATTCTAAGATACTTCAAGGTGCACTTGGATCCTCCAAAGAGTTTCGTACGCTAATTTAAATTGAAAAAAGGGGCCAGTTAAGTGACCACTTAATGATGACGTTTAAAGATAAAATTCATCAATATAGTATTCAGGATTAAAAATCAAACAAAAGAGCATAATGTAATAATGAGTCATAAAACCTTATTGAATTTTTTCTAAAAACAAGGGCACAGTTATAAGTCCATTAACTAATTCCATTTGACATTCCTGTATAAAGTCATCGTAGGTAATTTGCTTTTGGGTTCTTTTGATCATTTTTTTTAATACGTATCGCGGTGAGCTTTGCGTCTTTCATTAAAGTGTTCAAAACTGAAACAAAGTTAGGCGTTTTTCTACCCACCCGTTTATTTATTTTAGAATCCCAAGATCGACACATTTGTTGGTTCTGTGTCGTTCAGGCAGTTCGCATCAAATTAGGAATACATAATTTAAATTAGCGTAAAAAACTCTTTGGAGGATCCAAGTGCACCTTTAAGTATATTAGAATCCATTATTAGGAATCGGCTGCCATGATGGACTCAGGTGGAGGAAAAAGTTTACTAGGATCCATCAATGGATCCATGCAATGGATTCAAGTGGACGGAGCGCGCCCGACGCATAAAGAGGGGTGCTATATTTTGAAGTTATATCCGGAATTTGGGGATTTATCAGATACATAATTAGAAACTAGTAATTCCTATGAAAATATCATATGTAGGTATCTCTTCTCGGAATCATAGTAGGTACACAAAAACCCACATAAGATGGAGCAAGCATGCTTAAATTATATTTGACAGCTGTCAACCGCAAGATGGATAGTACTCAATTATATTATACTAGCTTTTGCCCGCGGCTTCGCTCGCGTGAAATTCGGATTAAAAAATAAGAAAGTAAGGTAAGCTCGCTACCGTACCTTTATTTCGGCGCGCGGGAGACAATTCGGTTTGTATGATAGCGACATCTTAGCGTACCCGAAACCGAATTTTATTTAGCCTATCCTGTGTCTCGTATAGCTAAATGTGCTTGTACTAAGTTTATTCGAATTCAGATGATCGGTTTAACAGTTATGGAGGAACATACATACATACAGAAAATATTTCTAAAAAGCGTAAATTAATTTTAGTATCATACAATATAGAGTCTACAAACGCAATATCTCATAAAACAAAGTAACTTACTCCATGGCCAAACCTTAAAGATTTATCATTTGTATGTACTGATTACCTTCGTTAATGCATCACAATCACAGTGTGTACGGCCTCCCTTGGTAGGAAATATAGGTTGGCTGGAAGAAATCACTTGCATAGATAAGTCCGCCCTCCTGTATTTTCTTTATTATCATGTACAGTTTTTCTTTCAATTTTCTTACATTGTCTAACTATGGCATTGCACACATAAAAGTAGGTACCTAACCTTCTTACTTTACTGGGTGGTGGAGTTTAATCAGTCCGGATTAGTACCACCGCCAAAGAATGAAAAGTCGGTCGAAGCGGCTATGCAAATAGTTCCTGTTTTCCGTCCAAGTGTAGCCAGCACAACGAAAGGGAAGAACTGACATGGCGCCTAGTTCACCAAGGTGTTCAAACCGTTATGCGGTTTGTTAAAAAAAAAGACACAAATAAAAACTTTTGGCTTACTATGTTGATAAGTAAGTAAACATTTTCTCGCTAGCCTCTCTCCACATTTGGCATAACCCGCACGTCACAAAGTAACGTATAACCGGAAAAACATCCTTAAAAGCAAAACTTCTTGTACCGTGTGGGGTCGGTACTTAAAAAGAATAGCCCCAGTGCATCTCTCCCCGTCGCATGTCGTAAAAGTCGACTAAGGGATCGTCAGCCTCGGCAGCTCAGTAATGCGGTCAGTTATTGGATGGGTGACCGCCCGACCGTTGGAGGCTGACCGTGGTTCGGAATCCACGTTAAACTGTAGGTCCCTTCCCTTCTTACCTTACTGGGTGGTAGGGTTTATCCCGGCCGGGTTGATACCACCGCACTGAGCGAAACGTCGTCGGTCGAAACGGCTATGTAAATAGTTCGTGTTTTCCGTCCAGTTCAGTGTAGCCGGCGCGAAATGAAGGGAAGCACTGACATGGCGCCTAATTCGCCCGGTGTTATGGGCTGACATCACGGATGTTGTAGGTGATGTAGCCAACCGTGTCAGTTTCCATAAAAAAAAAAACAAAAAAAAAAGCACCTTCGAAGTGCCATCAGTGATTATATTGAATGTGGCTTCCAATTATTATCATTCAGACGAAACGGAATGAAGCTTTTATTTTATAATTGCGTTACTTATGGCATAAATAGCATGTTGAGTTAAATAGAACTCGACATAATATATCATGATGATAATTAATCAATATCAATCATCAATACTAATAATAAATCTGTAAGGGATGGTCATGGAGTAAGTTACTTTGTTTTAGGAAATATTGAGTTTGTAGCCTCTATGTATGATACTAAAGCTAAATTGACGATTTTTAGAAATATTTTCTGTATGTATGTATGTATGTATGTATGTATGTTCCGCCATAACTCTTAAAGCCATCATCCGAAATCGATGAAACTTAGTACAAGCACATTTTACTATACGGGACACAGGATAGGCTAACTAAAATTCACTTCCGGCCACGCTAAGATGTGGCTCCCATACAAATCGAATCGAAATAAAAGCGGTGCGGCGCGGCGGCGGTTGGTGGCGACTAGCTGCGGAGGCTGGTGGCGGCGGCGGGGCGCGGGGCGCGGCACGGGGTGCGGTCTGGCGGAGCGCGGTGTGTGTATGCATTGTCTCGAGCAGGCAGAGTATCTTATTTAATTCGATTCATAATATTATGTAGGTTTACTTCGTTAGGTATCTATTTGATTAATTTTAGGTGCAAAGTGTTGTTGCAAGTCGATGTTAGCGGATATTTACTTAACTGGAATTCCTATTTGATTTAAGTTATTTGATCGTATGTTTATTATAGTGTACGTACGTAGTGTAGTACCTATGCGCGCAATATTAACGAAAAGATTCTTATTAGTACCCGACTACGGCGAAGCGAAAAGGAGAGTTATGTGTTTGACCGGTATGTATGTATGTATGTATGTATGTATGAATGTATGTATGTTTGTTTGTATGTATGTATGTATGTATGTATGTATGTATGTATGTATGTATGTATGTATGTATGTATGTATGTATGTATGTATGTATGTATGTTCATCTGTTCCCTCATAACTTCGAAACTACTTATCATAATTTGACAAATGAGGTATCGTTGGATGCGTCTTGACGCTGGTTATAGGCTATGTGATGTCCCATAAAATTGGATATGGCGCCCTCTAAAGGACATAAAGTCATGACCTAAAAAAAAATTTTTTTAATGATGCCGTGTTGGGTACATTCACTTACATTCTTCGAAAAGGTTATCCTCTTCCTGAACGCAGCTCGACCTTCGGCCTCGCCCTTTGTTACTTACTTTCTTAAATATGGTTTATTCTCTTCTTGAACGCAGCTCGGCCTTCGGCCTCGCCCATAGTTACTTACTGTCTTCGAGAAGTTTTATCGTATTCCTGAACGCAGCTCGGCCTTCGGCCTCGCCCTCTGTTACTTACTTTCTTTGAAAAGGTTATCCTCTTCCTGAACGCAGCTCGGCCTTCGGCCTCGCCCATAATTACTTACTGTCTTTGAGAAGGTTTATCGTTTTCCTGAACGCAGCTCGGCCTTCGGCCTCGCTCTCTGTTACTTACTTTCTTCGAAAAGGTTACCCTCATCCTGAACGCAGCTCGGCCTTCGGCCTCGCCCTTTGTTACTTTCTTTCTTAAAGATGGTTTATCCTCTTCCTGAACGCAGCTCGGCCTTCGGCCTCGCCCATAGTTACTTACTGTCTTCGAGAAGGTTTATCGTCTTCCTGAACGCAGCTCGGCCTTCGGCCTCGCCCTTTGTTACTTACTTTCTTCGAGAAGTTTTATGGTATTCCTGAACGCAGCTCGGCCTTCGGCCTCGCCCTCTGTTACTTACTTTCTTTGAAAAGGTTATCCTCTTCCTGAACGCAGCTCGGCCTTCGGCCTCGCCCTCTGTTACTTACTTTCTTCGAAAATGTTACCCTCATCCTGAACGCAGCTCGGCCTTCGGCCTCGCCCATAGTTACTTACTATCTTCGAGAAGGTTTATCATCTTCCTGAACGCAGCTCGGCCTTCGGCCTCGCCCTCTGTTACTTACTTTCTTCAAAAGGTTATTCTCTTCCTGAACGCAGCTCGGCCTTCGGCCTCGCCCATAGTTACTTACTGTCTTCGAGAAGGTTTATCGTCTTCCTGAACGCAACTCTGCCTTCGGCCTCAAAAAGTAACTCACTTTCTTCGAGACGGTTTATCGTTTACCTGAACCCAGCTCGCCCTTAGTTACTAGCCTGAACCCAGCTCGCCCTCGAAATACGAATTTCACGCGAGCGAAGCCGCGGGCAAAAGCTAGTTACTCATAAATTCATTATTGTACGGGCGGTTCGTTATTTTTTTTATGGAAACTGACACGGTTGGCTACATAACCTACAACATTCGTGATGCCAGCCCATAATACCGGATGAACTTGGTGCCACGTCAGTGCTTCCCTTCGGTCGTGCCGGCTACACTGAACTGGACGGAAAACACAAACTAGTTACATAGCCGTTTCGACCGACCTTTCAATCAGTGCCTTCCAGTGTTTCAGTCCCTTCGTTGCCTTTTACGACATACACGGGGAGAGATGCAGTGGGGCTATTCTTTGAAAGTACCGGCCCCACACGGTAAAGTTTTTTTTTATATGAAACTGAAAAATAAATTTGTTCTTTGGCTTTGGTTTGGTAGGCACTAAAAATTATCGTGTTGTTTTGGTTTTTGTTTTAATAATGACATAGGTTCTTACAAATGTAAAAAAAATCGATTACAGATTATAAAAAGGAACACTAGAATATAAAAAAAAACATTGCACCGACTTCAAAAAACAACTAGAACTGAAAAGTGTTAAATAATATTTTGATTCATATTCGGACCATTGAGTTGAAGGCGGTACAAAATTACACCTGAAATTGATAGATGGACCCCTTTTGTGCTTTTGTACCGCTTTCAACTCAAGGGTCCGAATATGACTCAAAATATTTTTTTTTTTATGGAAACTGACACGGTTGGCTACATCACCTACAACGTCCGTGATGTCAGCCCATAACACCGGGTGAACTAGGTGCCATGTCAGTGCTTCCCCCTTTGATCGTGCCGGCTACACTGAACTGGTCGGAAAACACAAACTATTTACATAGCCGTTTTAACCGACGTTTCATTCAGTGCGGTGGTACCAACCCGGGCGGGTTAAACCCTAGCACCAAGTAATATTAGGAGGGAAGGGACCTACAGTTAGGGACCTACAGTTAGGGACCTACTATTTAACACTTTTCAGTTCAAGTTGTTTTTTGAAGTCGGTGTAATGTTTTTTAAAACAGTTTTTTATTTCACTCTTTTTAGTTACCTATATCACACTAGCTTTTAACCTCCTTTTTTGAAGAAGTCGGTTAATTAACAAGCCATATCTGCCCATATCAAAACTACTGAACCGATTTTGATGAAACTTGCACTGTTACCTAATTTGAAGTAAATGTAAGGCAATAAAAAAAGAATGGTTAAATCAGATTAATAGTTTCGGAGTAATGCGTGGACAAACATACATACATACAAACATACATACATACATACAAACATACATACATACATACAAACATACATACGCTTATGAAATTTGGCACACTTGTTTAGAAGCCCACATAGATTAACATATACGAATATTGTCCAATTCCAACGATACTACATACATAGGTACGTGTCTAATTAATAACCTCCTTTTTTATTTGAAGTCGGTAAAAATACGAGTAAATAGCTGTTTGAAGTATGTCTCCAAACGAGGATCACCTGAAATAATTTTGAATTTGTGGGCCTAAATCGTACAGTAGGTTTTTTTCTTCCTTACTACAGGCGCCGAAACTTTCTCCTGAAAAAGCCAAACTGTCGAATGATTTCTTAAATTTCGATTCAATAGAATCGAACGTTAAGAAATCTCCATTAATAAATGGACGATCTCCATTAACAAATGGAGTTAGTATTTCTACTGTACTCTTGTGCGAGCGACACATTCATAAATACACATCCATAGAAAAAAATCGTAAGTAATAAAAACCGGCCAAGTGCGAGTGGAACTCGCGCACTGAGGGTTCCGTATCGCCATGTCATGCTCAGCGCCACTCACGCATTAGTTAAAATGCTTCATACTCTTTTCGGTAGATGGCGCGCATACAATTTTTTGTTTCTTGTATGGGGACCCCCGTGAATTTTTTACTTTTTCTTATTTTTATAATTTGTTATTATTTCAGGCCATAATAACACATATTCTGTGAAAATTTCAACGGGCAAAATTTCAATATTACGGTTCAAGAGATACAGTCCTCGGACAGACGGACAGACAGACAGACAGATATACAGACAGACAGACTTACAGACGGCGCAGGCTTAGTAATAGGGTCCCGTACGACAGATACGGAACCCTAAAAAGCAATGACTGCTATTTCCTACATAGCTCAGTTACAAAGAAGTACCATCCAATAGAAGCGCGTGATTCAAACAAAAGCCAACCAGAAATGCACAAGAAAAGAACCGGCATCTATTAGTATCCTTAAAAACAGCCATATTAATTTGTTGAGTGAGCCCATAACACCATATGGGTTCCCGCGGCGGAGGAAACGCGGCTAAATCTTGCAAGATATAACTCTTTCTCACGCTTAAAAAATTGCTTTAGTGCGCACTTTGTATAAACGAAGAAGGACCTCGGAGGACTTACAAAATTATTTCTTTCTACCTTATTACTTTAAGTGAGCAATTCTTGCATATATGTACCTATATATATTTGGTTTCTCGAAAACGTCTTAAACGATTTGGATGAGATATTGTAGTTAGATAATGTTTTATTTTCCAAGTTTATCTAGATATGTGTCATCGCTAAGAAATCCGTTTTCACACAAAAAAATACATGTAGTGCCATCTGTTGACGCCGCCGTGAGAAACACGGTCGCCACTTATCATTAACAAGAGTTGTTCATACAGTGCTCATAATGTGTTCATAATTTTTTAGTTAAGGCATTATGTACATTTTCAAGTTCGGAGATAAACACATTGTACGGGTTTATATATATTTACATTCTCAACACCTGTGTTGTTCTGCAAATAAAATGGAAATAAAAAAAAGTTATGCTAAAAGTTATCTTTGAAGACAAAATTTATTAAATGTGGCCTTAATAAAACCTTCTGCACCACTCTGTATCTTATCAGAACTCCAGCCAGGGTTTAAATCATATGGACGATTAAAATTTTAAAAACGGTAGGAACACCGTAGGAAAACCAACTTCGCTTTTCATTCATGTTTGTTTTTATTGAAAGTGCTCCATATGGCGCTGAGCAACTCGTAAGGTGTCTAACGACGCCTATGGACATTTGGCCGTATGTGGGGGTTGCCAATGCCATGCCGGCATACAGATATTCATTCACGGTCACTCTTGAAGGACCCGAGACTGTACGTGTTATCCAAATAATATTATTGTTTGATTTATTTATTTATAATTTTATATGTGATTTTATTTCCTACTTGAACTTATTTCCTACTTAATCGCAAGTTAGTAGCTTAGTCGTCAGCCTCGATAGCTCAGTGGTGCAGACAGTCAACTGTCGCTATTGAATGATAAGCAACGCTGGGTGCGGTCAGTACTTGGATGGGTGACCGCTGACCGTTGGAGGCTGACCGAGGTTCGGATTCCTCGTAAAACTGTAGGTCCCTTCCCTCCTAATCTTACTTGGTGGTAGGGTTTAACCCGCCCGGGTTGGTACCACCGCACTGAATGAAACGTCGGTCAATACGGCTATGTAAATAGTTTGTGTTTTCGGACCAGTTCAGTGTAGCCGGCACGATCAAAGGGGGAAGCCCTGACATGGCACCTAGTTCACCCGGTGTTATGGGCTGACATCACGGACGTTGTAGGTGATGTAGCCAACCGTGTCAGTTTCCATAAAAAAAAAAAAAAAGTTTCAGACTGGACATTTATTTTAAAATTGACAATTTCCTCAATGTACACACTGGATCTCAATACGTTGTACTGAGCCCTAAAGCCTGAAAAAGTGGTCTCGCCGTCCGCCGCACGACCCCGCGCGTAATGAAGTTCTTAACGACAGACGGACGGACAGGCGCGCGACACTGCAGATTTATTACCGCGCTAATGACGCCGCCGACTGCGACGAAGCCAGTAGCTACATTTTATTGGCTCCGTTTTGAGGTAATTAAACGAAGCCATCGTGTTTTGAATTGTAGCGCTCTGGACTGGTCAGGTGGCTGGTTAAAGTACCTCCCGGGAAGCCGGCGTGCCTTCCATGCGAGAAGAATGGTGTTTGAAACCTAGTTGAGCATCTCAATAAGATAATATTATGTTTTAAGTTGCCTACATCTGCTACTACACCCGTGATGTCATGCCATAACCCCTCGGTGAGCTAGGCGCCATGTCAGTGCTTCCCTTTCGTTGTGCAGGCTACGCTGGGACGGAAAACACAAAGGATTTACTTAACCGCGCGCTCTTCCAACTTTCTTGGACCGACGTTACATTCAGTGCGGTGGTACTAATTCGGTCGGTTTAAATAAACCCCACCACCTAGTTAAGGTAAGGAAACTATTTTTCGATTTAAAAAAAAATATGTGGAGATCTAAATATTACATAGCATATCTACGCCCACATGCTGTATCCCGACAATCGAAATAAGCAGAGTAATGGACTTTGTGTTGCAAGAACTCAAATAAATAATAATTACTCCTACCATAATGTTTAGCGAGGAAATAGCAAGAAGACATAACATAGCTGTTGCATGGCTCGGTGGAAGAACCGTGCCAAGGTGTGAGGCGATTAGCCTGTCGTCACCTTTTACGCCATGCCCAGGAAAAGATGCAGTGGGGACTATTCGAGTATTCTCTTTAAGTACAGGACTCTCGCGGTACTACTATTAAAAACATTTTAACAAAGCCAACATATGTATGCTTATAGACTGACAATGCACAAATAAATTTAATAATGCAATACGTCCGCCTTTTGTGTTGTAGAAACACTGAAGAAGAATAGATTACTTGATGACCCTTTTTAGAGAAAATATTTTTTCTGCCCTACTTGAGGTGAATTTGATTTTTAACACATGTCACAAAATGATGGTCAGGTTTATCTAGACTTTGACGGGGTTTAATAACAAAACAATAGTCTCAAATAAGAGTGAATGGTACATTACCTACCATTACTAGAGTAACAAAAAATTTGCGGCGCGTTGTGGCCGAGTGGTCTGCTTCGGCTTCTCTTGCGCGAGGTCCGAGGTTCGAATGCAACCGGCGGCATGTACTACTGAGTTTTTTTTATGAAAACAATTACGTACATACCTTCACCCACTGCTCCATGGTTCGGATGTCATGAAAAATGTAGGTTCACCGGGTTGACTGGAGGAAACTGCCTAAGGCAATAATCCCGCCCTTGCCACACAATAAGTGCCATAAAGTGTATTATTATCATTAAAACAGATTTAAAGGACTACCACATGAGATTGAACATGCATAATACATTTCAAAATGGCATTATAAATAATCTTATCGACTAATTAAATCATTGTCACACTTTTAAAGTATGCGGAACTGCACTGGGTTTCGTCTTAGTGTTATAGACAAAAGCTTATCGAAATTCACCCACGAGACGACTGATCAATGAATTTTTTGCTCACTGCGGTATAATATTGAATTATCAATAAGTGACTAATGTAATTTTATTAAATTTTTTATTATTTTTATTCACACACTGGTCATTCCACACATTTTTTTTATGTAATCCGGTATGGGTGGCTGAGCCAGAGGGACCAAAGCATATGCTCCGACCAGCCAATATCACCTCCGAGAAGGCAGGGGCTATACCGGAGACTTTGGATTGCTGGCTATACTGGACTAGAGAACACAGCCGAGGCTACTATGCGGCCATCTTGCATCCAGTACGGTGGGCTACAATCTGAGCCTACCACCTAGTAAATAAATAAATAAATACTAAGGGGTAGTCCCTTAGTATTCAAGGCAAGGGAAGGGACCTACACAGCCTTACACCGGTTCCAAACGGTGAAGCAGCAGGTTTTCAAAGGTTTTTTTTAAATGTTTTTTATTTATATTATTATTTTCTGCTATTTAGTCTTGTGCGTGTGAATTCTGCAATCGATTTTAAACATCTTGATGAGATTATTAATGTGAAACCTGTTGCAAATTGTTGACAGTTTAGTTGTTGATACTTTGAGGAATTTTTAAAGGTCCAATTATCTGGCAAAGTACGATGCGAAACCCATAGATAACACTGCCGAAGCCCTGACGACGGAGCAAACTATAGGCTTTATATATTAATTATATATATATATAAATATTAGTAATCGTTACTATTACGATTTAATATTACATTGTCATCCAATTCTGAGCTACCTTTAGAGTTTCAAGTCCCTAGCTCATCGGTAAGTTAGATTAAAATCGATTGCAAATTTTGTACCGAACAGACAAATAAATAAACACAAAAAAGAATGCGCATTAATAAAAACGTGGTAAAGAGTCCAAAAATAAAACGAGAATGGAAAAGGAATAAAAGAAGTACGCTTAAGAAAATGGCTGACTGTTGTAATGAGTTTGAAATATTGATATTTCCGCAACTTAAATGTTTGAGTCACAGTTTAATTTTCTTAAGACCGAGTAAAGCACAGTGCCAATTTTCACTTTACCTCCTTGAAATTTTGATGTTGCCAAAAAAAGTTACAGCTGCATAGTTGTTCTGTTTCACATGCAGATTCAGTTTTCGGTAAAACCCAAAAAAAGTATTATCAAACATTAACATCAGAGTGCAATAGGAGCATCGCGTGGTCAGCGGTAGAGGCGGAGGCGGCGCGGAGCGTCGCGAGCGCAAGTGCCCTCTGTGTAGTGGTGAAGCACGAAGTAACGAATAGCCACAGAAATTAATACCCAGAAACGTACATCGCATACGATTTAAGTTGTTACCGTAATTACTTTATTCGACATGCACTTCACTTGCAGCTGACAGAAGATACGCGACCATCGATGCAACGACAAAAGGGATGCGCCTGAAATGTCACCTAATTCAGAAAAGATCAAAGTAATGGGTGTAGAAGTAGACAACCATACTAAAGGTTCCATAATTTTTTTTGCACAAAACAAAATAAATACGTACTTAAGAACGTTGTCCAATAAACAATAAGGCTTTATTTGTAATGACGAATTAAACTAATGTTAATTGAAGAGAGTTATTTGTTACACTGTTAAGGATACTTTAGCTGACCATAATTTTGTAACTAAGTCTATGATTACTGATTTTTCCTCTAAAGAATTTTAATAATTGCATACACTTTATATCTTAAAATGTTTTATATGACTTATTTATTACATTTCTTTGTAATAAACTTTTTCTAATTGTTGTTGAATTTACTTGATATATTTAAGTATCAAAATTGACGATGGCACCAGATAATTTAAGTAATGTAAATAGACAGAGTGGTTAGATTTTTAAGTGCTCATGTTTATGGTGTAAATATTAATGTTCTTATGAGCGGTAGTATGGGTTAAGTTACTATAATATAATACTTATAAGGTACTAACAAAACATTGTGACTTGCGAAGTTTGTTTGCCAGTTCTTCTTCGCATTGAATTTAGAACTAACGGAATTTTCGACATGTCCAAGTGCAGGTTAGCTACATATATGGATGAAATTATACAATAAAAACAATGATAAGTGAGAACGTTGTTCGCGCACAGAGGGTTCCATAGCCATATGTTCTTCCTACCTGCAGTCACGCAAAAAAAAACCCAAAAGTGATAAAAAGCGGTCGATAAAAAGCGTCAGTAAATAAGTACTAAACTTAAGTAAATGCTTTTTTTAACCGACTTCCAATTAAAAAAGGAGGAGGTTCTCAATTCGTCTGTATGTTTTTTTTTATTTTTTTTTTTATTTTTTTTTTTATTATTTTTTTGTATGTTTGTAACACGATTTCTCCGTCAATTGAGGGCCGATTTAGAAAATTCTTTTTTTGTTAGTTAGGTCATACTTCCGAGGTGGTCCCATTTCAATTTTATCGAAATTGGTTCAGTGGTTTTCGAAAAATCAGCATAATACTATGGTGTGTGGTTACCTTCAGCAAAACTTGTGATGTGGTCGTTTTCGGCAATTTTCAGTTTGATAAATTAGTATGGTGTGTGGTTACCTTCAGCAAAACATTTGTGATGTGGACTTATTCAGCAATTTGCAGTCTGACACATATGGCGAATAATTCTGTACCACTTCAATCGATTTCGATTATTCGATTTCGATTATTCTTTTTTATGTAATATTACTAAAAAGAATGAAATAAAAACTGTTTTAAAAAATATTAAACCGATTTCCAAAAAACAAAAAAAAAAAAACTAAAAAGTATTAAATACCTAATATTTTGAAATTTTCTCTGTCCTGTTGAAATACATGAATCGATATACTAGTGATACATATTCGGACCCTTGTTTCATGAATATTCTAAATTTGAAATTTTTTTATCTTTTCCGACCGGCGTTTAATTTATTATGGTACCTGGCCAGTACCTACTGTACCGAGTACCATCGAGCTGGTTTGATGATGGAGACAGAAGGTGGCCATAGGAACTCCTAAACTACACATGATAAACCCATCGTGTTTGGGCTCGTTGCATTTGTCTTCACGAGAAATTTACTTTAGACCTAAAAGATTCTCAATTCGACGGTATGTTTTCTTTTTTTGGATGTTTGTTACGCGATTACTCCGTCAATTGTGGGCCGATTTTGAAAATTCTTTTTTTTTTTATTTGAAAGGGGATAACCCTGAGGTTTTTGAAGTGAAAACTTCTTTAGCGGCTCTTGGCACTTTTTTAGGTGGGTAAAAATGTATAACTCGCGACATCGCGTCAGCGTCATTTTTAAAATGAAACCTTAAGTCATTGCGTTAAGGGTTAAGTTAGAGTGGCACGGGATCTGCCGGCACTCCCGGAGTGCAACTGTTAAGTAGGGTTCCGTAACACGTTTATGTCTGTCCATTCTACTAAGTTCTGCAAAATGAATGTAGGGTTCCGTAACATATGCATGTCTATCCGTTCTACTAAATTTTACAATTTTCAACCAAGGTCCTCCGACGGTTATTTTATAATAAAAGTAGGCTTCCGTAACACGTTTATGTCTGTCCATTCTACTAAGTTCTGCAACATCACCTACAACGTCTGTGATGTCAGCCCATAACACCAGTGCCATGTCAGTGCTTCCCCCTTTGATCGTGCTGACTACACTGAACTGGTCGGAAAACACAAACTATTTACATAGCCGTTTCGACCGACGTTTAATTCAGTGCGGTGGTACCAACCCGGGAAGGTTAAACCCTACCACCAAGTAAAATTACGAGGGAAGGGACTTACAGTTTTACGAGGAATCCGAACCTTGGTCAGCCTCCAACGGTCAGCGGTCACCCATCTAAGTACTGACCGCACCCAGCGTTGCTTAAAATTCAATAGCGACAGTTGACTGTCTGCACCACTGAGCTATCGAAGCTGACGTGGTCCTATTTTAATTGGGTCAAGATCGGATTGGAAAGCGAGGCGGAATCGCGAGGCCGAAGGCCGAGCGATTCCGCCGAGTACATTAATAGCAAAAAATTACTAAAAAAAACTGTGAAATAAAAAAAAAGTTTTAAAAAACATAAAACCGACTTCCTAAAAAAAGGAAAACTAAAAAACTATTCAAAATAAAAATATAAAAACCGCCTTCAAAAATATATGAAATAAAAACCTAAAAAAAAAAAAACGAACCCTAGAGTTGAAGGCGGTGCTAAAGCAAGCAAAAATTATGCATGAAAGAAAACATGAGTGGATGATAATATCCTTTGTGATTTGTAAAGCAAGCAAAAATGATGCATGAAAGAAAACATGAGTGGATGATAATATCCTTTGTGATTTGTGTAGCCTTTTTAGCACCGCCTTCAACTCTAGGGTTCGTTTTTTTTTTTTTAGGTTTTTATTTCATATATTTTTGAAGGCGGTTTTTATATTTTTATTTTGAATAGTTTTTTAGTTTTCCTTTTTTTAGGAAGTCGGTTTTATGTTTTTTAAAACTTTTTTTTTACCATCTCGAAAAGATTATGCGCGTCTAGTTATTTATTTCCACGGAATAGCGATAGATGGCAGGTCGGGCGTCCGCGCCGCGCTGCGCGTGCGCGCCCGGTATGAACGATCTAATTGTGCTATCGTTTCGATCGCGGATAGTGATGCGAAAATAGACGTCGATATTTCAGTGTGATCTGATAAAAATGTGTTAAGAAAAGAAATACTTTAGCAGATAATCCTACTGGATTACATCTTATTCAGTGAAATATGTCACCTAAGGAGAAACATATCAAGCGTTATAGAAAACGTCGTTCTGAAAGTTTATATATTTTAAATATTTTTACATATTTATATTAATTCCGTTCAATATAGTTAAATGTTATATTTTATATGGTAATATGATTTATATGATTGTGGTTTGTATAACAATAACTTGTGTATTTGCCCCCCTCTGTATGACCCAATGTTAGAAAAAAAAGAAGGGAAGTGTAGGTTACACTTCCGTTCTTTTTTTTACCAACGTAGGTTTTTTTATGAAAACTGGCACAGTTGACAACATCACCTGCTACACGATGTCAGCCCATAACACTTTGATAAACTAGGTGCCATATCAGTGACAAGAAACAAACAAACAAATGTTTTTATAGATTTTCACAAAAGCCATAGTACACAAGGTAAACAAGAATAATTAATAAAGAATGAGCAAATTTAGTGAAGTCCTTCCCTTTGGTCATCCGGCCAGCCGGCCGGCTACAAATGAATTGGACGGAAAATACGTACTATTTACACCGCCGTTTCGACCGACCTATCGTTCAGGTTACGTTAGATTCAGGTTATACAGGGTGTTTCAGGATAGGGTTTCGTAACTTCAGGGTTGGAAAGGGGTCCATATTTGAAGACGAAAAGCTCTGAAACTTTTTCCCATATTCGGTCATTTAATAGTACTTTTTGGTGAAAATTGTTTCATCGAGATTTGGTGGACGGCTAACATGCGCCTTAAATAATAAAAATAAAATGACTAACTTACATGCTTTAACTAGTAGAATAAAGTGCATATAGGTAAATTCCAAGCACTGAAATTTGAATGACACCAAAAGAAAAAGGGGACTGGACTAGGTCATTGCACTCCCTAGACCTAGACAGCACTATTGACAAATCTCTCCTGTCCATCTCACTGGATGGATGGAATGGACTCACTGTCCATCGAATTTTTATTACTATTTTCAATTTTTGTATGAAGAAAAAAAAATTCGATTTGAGTGATAAGGATTTTTTTCTTCTAATAATGAGTACTTTCTATTCCTGAAGTTTCTCAAGCCTATCCTGAAACACCCTGTATATATAAAAGAAGGCAGTGCAAATAAAATTTTCATAGATTATTGATAGCACAATTAATTGATGCGCATAACATCGACATCGGACAGTACCGGAAGGCGTCACATCACTATGCTTGGGCGCGGCAGGCAGCAGAGCAGTGTCGCAAGCGACGGCACGCGAACCGCTCGTGTGACCTAATCTATACATGACATGTCGTTACCCAGCCAACCCGGCCAACCCGGCGAATCTCATTTGTTACCGCGAGCCGTTACTATATCGAGATTCTTCTGAGAATCAATTTTATAGTTTTACTTTCTGACTATGTGTACTTATCCGCCGTTTACTCTGTTCTTAAGGCTCTAACTAGTGCGAGCCAAGTAAGGGTTTTTCCAAAATAAAAATAAAAATTAATTAATGCGATCTTTCATTGCACTTTGAAAAGAGTGTCATCGATAAGAAAATAACTAACTAGCTTTTTCCCGCGGTTACGCTCCGCGTGACTTTTTGGTCTAAGCTCAGGCCGCTGATTATTTATAGCTTACTGGCGTTATTATTTAAAGCTTAAAAGCATCTTGAAAAGTGAGAGAATGTAACAGTGAAAACCTAATGTAAATTGATAAAGTGGTTCTCGAGTTATAAGGATATTCATAAATTGAAGTACAGCGACAGTCATTACATGACTGACGCTGCGGCCCCGCCGCGCCGCCGGTCCTCCGGACGGATAAGGATAGGATTGCAACATTTTAGTATAGCAATTGTACATGTACTATATATTTCCACATTCTAACATTTGTTGAAAACAATTTTGTTAGGCTTAAAATCGGCTTTCTTATGGTTCGCCGTAGGAATAAGAGCGGTGCCGCATCCTTTTTGCGAACAATGTTGTTGTTTTTTTCATTTTTGCTTTGTTTAAAAGTATATAGGTATTTCTATTTTGCTTTATTATGTTTTTTTTTTCTTTTATCTTTT